>CM062804.1:1296808734-1299208734 GCA_031772625.1 Pinus tabuliformis
CCTACCCTTTTAAGGATTTCCGCGATGTTTTCCTTGGTTTATGAGGAAATGCTATGGCATATACCCTTCTATTGTCAAGCATGAGATCAAGAGGTATTGAGCATTATTTTTTATGGTATTTTTCTTGCTCGTTAATCCGAAAAAACCTCGAGTCTCCTTCTTTCGACCGTTAAACTACTACAAAGAAAATATGAGTATGATTCTTTTTAAAGAATTTTTCTCACTTGTAAAATCGAAAAAAACCTCGAGTTACTTCTTCAGGCTCGTTAAAATCTTATGAAGAAGATCTGAGCAACTCTTTTTCTCTCTTTTTCTAGCTCATTAAACTGAAAAAGATAGTCTGAGCATTCGTTATAGATACTTTTTCTCACTCGTAAAATCGAAAAACCCCGAGTTCCTTCTTTAGGCTCATTAAAAACTTATGAAGAAATTCCAAGCATTATTTTTAGAAACTTTTCTCACTCGTTAAACTGAAAAATCCCAAGTTTCATCACTAGGCTCGTTAAAAACCTATGATGACGATATGAGCGCTTTCTTTTTTGGGACTCTTTCTTGCTCTTAAATTGAAAAATCCTCGAGTTTTTCCCTTGGGTTTGTTAAATCTATGAAGAAGGAATGAGAAGTTCTTTTACCTCTTTTTCCTCGCTCATTAAACTGAAAAAGATACCTCGAGTTTTCTTCATTTGACTCATTAAAATTCAATGAAGGTATATTGAGTTTGTCGTCGCGTGACTCATTAAAATTTCATGATGAATATTGAGTTTACTCTATCTCCTCATACTCGTAACAAAATGAGGCAAACATCTATTGAGCATAGGTTTCTCTTTATCCGGACTCAGTAGATTAACTTACAGAAAAGGAACCTTTTCAAGTATACTATTAAACCTTTGTCGCACCCAGTTAACAACTATGACAAAGGGACCACCCTGGAGTCATTCTTTACGATCTTTTCAGACTCTCGAAATATGAAAAGACCACCGAGTTGTCCCGTTTGGACTCATTAAATTAAACAAATGAGGAATGGAGTCACTCTTTACGATCTTTTCAGACTCTTGAAACATGAAAATACCAATGAGTTTGCCTGTTTGGACTCATTAAACTAATCAGATAGGGCATAGAGTCGCTCTTTTACGATCTTTTTAGACTCTTAAAACATGAAAAGACCAATGAGTTTACCCATCTGGACTCACTAAACTAATCAGATGGGAAAGTGGACAATACAATTGCTTTGTGTTCAGTATTTTTAAAAGAGTTTTTTGGCAGCAGTCGCTCCCTTGAACATGGCACTCCCTCAGATAAACCTTCCTTGTGATGGCCTCTCAATATGAACCTTACCATCCTATGAGTTTAGCCTATATACCCTGATGTTCTTGCATCTCTGTATCCTAACACTCTTTGGTGTTCATGAGTCTAGTGCTGCATGGTTAAAACCATTGTGTCGTGCCTTCTATTGTTCAAGGGAAACCTTTATCTTCTATTTCCTCCATCAAACCATCAAGCATATCCTTTTATCATGCCTCTGTCACTTTGACCTAGCGCTCAAAAGATTCTCAAAAATATAATCATTCTTGTCCCATTTCGTGTCGACTGATGTAGAACACCTTATTGCCTACCTTTCGACATGGCTCTTCCTATCAACTTCAACACTTTATCTAGGAAGAAGACCCAAAAACACTTCAGTGCCTTGGTACTTGCAGACATCAGTGGCAGGTTACTTGTGTTTGGTCAGGGATTTTCATTATTGACTCTTGGTTAAACAATTCTACGAGTGTTCGATGACAAAAAGATTATTCACACTTGCTAGAATGTACTGTGCATCTTGGAGACCATCACCATTATCAGTGGCCATCCTCGCGTCTGTTAACGGTCTCCATTATTGACTGGTAATCAGACGATTTCGTGCATGTTCAACCTCAACGCCTTTATTCACATGTATCGATCTATGCTGTTGTGGTGAAGTAGAAATCAAGACCTTCGGTAGAGGCTTACATCACTCAGCCTTGTTTCCTCTCCCAAGTTACGTTATTGTTTTTTGGAGACAGCTCATCAGAATGATCCTATTATGACACAGGTTCCGCATTGTGCTTATCGGCAGCCAACATCGTCATATCTCTTTATTGAGAAATCACTCTGACATAGCTATTGAGCGTGGGAATGCTCGACTCAGGACATGATTTTAGTTGTTTTATATATATGTGTTGTATTAGGTTTCTCATACCACTCGAAGCTCCGATCCTCTCTCTCTTTTTTCCAAATAAAAGGATAGTTATATATAAAGTATTTCGGCCATCGTCGCAGCCTCTGATCTCACACTTTAGGGGGCATCTGTTATACAAGAAAATGACCTCCTCACCAACTTAGAGGAGAAAGACATGATGACTGAAGGACTGACCAAGTTCACAGGCCTAGTTGTCAAGCTAATGCTGTCTAGGAACTAGCAACCTGCTTTATAAAGCTTCCTAGCAAGGCTAAGGGTGTGTTAGTGCCTAGGGTAACTCTGTCTGTTACCTCGGGAAGAGCGTTAGTGAACCTAAATGAGTTTCTATGGGTCAAGGGAACAATTTGACCAAGAAATATCTGATATTCTCTCCTATGTTAGCTCACAAAAGCAGGGAAACATAAGAACTCTATTTGGAGGAATTACTAATTCTTAATGGATTCTACAAATGGGAAAGAGCACAAAAGCATGGAAACATCACTGCTTTTACCTAATGGAACTCATGAAGGACTTGGAAACCTTATCCTCACATGCTATATATGCAAGGCTAGGGCCATTGTGGAAGAGGTCGAACCATTTGAAAGGATTTCCTATTTGACTGTCAAGCATAGTCTCTGACTAAGGCATTAGAAGAGGTTAAGAAGGGAGAGAGAGAGAGGAGATGGAGGGGTAAGGGAAGGCTGATACAACCGATGGTTGTAATCACTCTTTTCTACATCAATATAGAACTGCAATTGTGTTGTCCACTCCGTGATGTTGGTAGTATAATTTGTTTATATGTTCATGCAATGTTGTTATTATGAGTGGCTTAGATATATGCAACTAGATATCTTTATATGTTAATGCATTGTTTGTCAAAGTTATATGTTGTGATATTACGCTTGTCTTATCTATGTGCAGGTTTTGATCTAGAGCTAGCTCAGGGGTCTTCCACCTAGCTACATTGCGCTCTCCAACAACACCACACTAAGACTTGAGGTAATAAGTCCTTCTTCCTGCTTTGATTCTCATTTGTTAAACATAGATATGCATGCATCTTTGTGACAACTGCAGCTAATCTGACTGTCTGCCAAGGATCCCAGGAAGATCCTTGAGGGTTTCTACATCACCAAACACCTGTGCATTAATCCCTATAGTATTTTGGGAACATTTACAGGCATATTTGACCATCATTTAGACCAGATTGGGCATAGAAGAAGGAGCACACATCATTGGGAGAAATAGTTATAGGGCATGTTGGTTGTTGGGATTTTTGGAAGGTCATTGCCTTGATATTTTCCATAGATTTTGGGATTTTTGGAGGGTGTTTGCCTTGGTATTTTCGTAGATTTTGGGTGTTTGGAGGTTTTAAGTCAAGGGAGTTTAGAGGGGTTTTTTTGGTGCTTTTTGGCAATGTGCAGAGAGTCACTAGCTAGGTTTCAGATGGTGCAGAGTTGTTGGATTTGAGGAGAGATACCTGCTGGGATTTGGAGGCATTGCCAGAGGAGTTTGTAGATTATATTTTAGAGGGATTTCTGGAGGGGATTTGGCTTGAGAGAAACATTATTCCTTTAGTTGTGCATACACTAGGCAAAGAAAGAAGTGTGCATTTTTGGGGCTTTCCAGATTAGCCAGAAGTAGGCCAATTCCTTGCTGGATTTTTGTGGGTTTGAGGTGTAAAGGTTGTGACTAATTTCACTGATATTTTTGAGCAATTTGGAGGGCTATATAAAAAATTCATTCCCAATAGTTGCAAAAATTATTCCTGGTTGGGCATAGTCCTTCCAACAGAGCCATTTTCAGAACTTGGGCATCTCCATCTCCACCTGTGTTTTTTTCCCTGCTTGTTGTAGCAAGCCCAGGTTCATCTATCTCCAAATATTTGTACTCCATCTTGTTCTATTAATAAAATTGCTCATCTTGGTGTATCTTTTGGTGTTTCATATTGTTGTTTATGCATGGGTTAAAATTTTGTGTTGCATATTGGTATTTTCTCTTGTTATCATTGTTATTTCATGTTAGGAATATTACAAAAGATAGTCTTGCAAGTCATAGACAAACTAAATAGTACATATTTGTAATCATCAAATATGAATATTTGCATTTTAACTTAATAATACTAAATTTGATTTTTTTAATACTGAATATAATAATACTGAAATTTGATTTTTTTTAAATATAATATAATAATGAAATTTGATATTTATTCAGTCCCAAGGGTTAACTAATTGGTCGAGTTCTTGTCACTAAAGAACCTTGCTAATGGGGGTCACGGGGTCAATTCTCCTCGATGCACTGAGGGTTAGACTCTGCTAATAAGCCGAAGATATGTGTAACAACGTCGAGTTAAAAATCCATGTAATAAAGTTAATAAAGGAAAAATAAGACCAATCTCATGGGACACATATTCCAAACTAAATGTCGGGAAAAACATCCTAACAAGTGTTCATTTGGTTTATTATGGCTAGGGGAAATTGGAAAAGGCAATGTCAAAGGCTTTGGAAAGGAGAGAGACATTAATTGGAATTTTATTTATGAAAAAATGGAAATTAGGAGAAAAGGAAGGTGAAAGGTCACAAGTTGCATGAGAGGAGAAAAATGAAGCAAAAAATAATGGAAATTAAAGAAAATAGAGGCTCATTGATAAAAAGGATTTTGCGGGTGAGTTCACACCTTTTTGTCAGTTCAATTTTGGAGCTCTCTGTCTATTCTCTCTACTATCTCATACTATTACACACTTAGAGCATTCTTGGATCACTCTAGCATTGGAGAAAGGAAGGACAAGGAAGGAAAGAAAGCAAAGGGAAGAAAAGATCAAGCAAGGAAGAGTTGGATCAAGCAGCTACAACAGGATTACTTGTAGGTATCGAGTTGCATGTATGATTTCCTTGTTAGTTTTGGCATGCATGGTACATGCATGTGTGTTTTTGGTTCTCTCGCTGTCATTTATGGGTTTTGCTGGGTGTGATAGTGGTTTTCAGAATTGCCTTGCCATTTCCAGATAGCCATGGTGTGATGGGTTTCTTTTACTTGGTTGAGCTAGATTGCTGGATGGTTTCGAAACTAAGTGAGGTGGTCTTAGGAAAATCACAAGGCCTAGGAATCCCTGGACTAGTAAAGGTGGGATTGCGGTAAATCCTGGTTGTGTATACCCTCGTTGGGCCTAGGAATCCTTGACCAGTAAATGGTGGGATATATGGTAAGCTAAGGGGTAGAGATGGATAAATCCCTCACGGTTTATGTGGAGAAATATAGAGGCATCCATGCTTCTATAGGCCTAGTGATCCTAGGCCAGTATGTGGTGGTGTTGTAGCAGCTGCAACACCCTCCAAAATTTTGGCCTGTACTCAAATTTCAGAGCCTATTGTGGATCCTGTGATCGATCATTCCTTAGTCACTTATTGGTAATCTGATGATCTCAAGCTCCCCTCTTTGATCTTAAGAGTCGTTCATGCTTATCTTATACAACATGTGTCATCTTTAGGCATGGGGATTATTGCTTGTCATGCAAAGGAAGTTTGTTCTGCTTCAAGGGGAAATCTTTGTGTGTATGAGTTGTTCTCATCACATAGACATGTCTCACACTCACTTCATGCACTCTTGTCACAAAGGTTGTTGCATTAAGTGAAGTATGTTTTCATATGTTCTGGATGGTCTATGTTGTGTCACTAAGTGTTCAAGTGTGTGATCATAGTCAAGTCCTATCACTGTTCACATCAGTTTCATTGATCCCACACTTAGCCAAATTCTAGAGTTCCCGATCAACCTAGCCTCATATAGCTTTTCTGAACTGCTCACTTCGCATCTAGAACCCTCAATATTTTTCCCTTGCCTGCTGGAGCTTTGCAATCCCGAAAGAGCCAACCTCCCTTAGCATCCAAAACTACGCATTGTTGTCCCTCAACTGCCCAATCTGCCTTGCATCCAAAAACTATGCAAAGGTGTTCTCCAGGACCTCATCCCGCAGCAGTGTCTTGCATCCCAAAATTGTGCAGTGTTGTCCCTCAGCTATCCAGTCTGCCTTGCATCTAGAAACTATGCAGAGGTTTCCTCCCAGGACCTCATCCTAACAACAGTCACTACCGCTGAAACTGTGCAGATGTAACTCTCAGTGACCACAAGGAATGATGATATGCTAGATGAATCTCAAGGAGTTGAAGAGAAATACCAAGGAACCCAAGTTATGATAGAAGATCGGGACCGTATGAAGACTCCATCAGATGCATAACCCTTTAGAGGGTAGGTATGGTAAGGAAAGCACATATTTTTGAAATACATCTCTTAGTGTAGCTTGAAGGACAGTTGATTATTGTCATATCATTCTGTCTTCAATGACATGCATGCTTGAAATCACTAAATTTGTTCCATGTGTTTCCTCTACATGTCTTGCTCCTTTTGCTTGTTGGACCAGTTGTCATCTTTGGCATGTTGATTGCTTTGTCATGCTTGTGGTCTTGTTTTGGTGATTTTGGAGGTTTGTCTTTGTGTGTTTGGGTTGTCTTCACTCTGTGAACATCCTTCATACACACACACAAAGTTGTAAGCACTGTCCGCAAGTGTCGTCACGGTCGTCCAAACGTTCATCTCAAGTGTCATGCTTGTCACTCTCAACTTTAAGACAGTCTCACAGGGGGCATGTTTTGTCTTGTTGTCCTCATGGTCTATGTTTTCATGTCATCGAAGTATGCTAAGTGTGTGATCACAATGTCAAGTCTGCACAAGTTCACTTGCCTCCCACACTTAGCCATTTTCCTGAAAATCTTTCCGACTGGACAACCCTTTTCCACAGGGCCCCAACTGAGCTGCACTGCATAGTCTCAACCCTCAGTGACCCTTTTTTGCTTCCTAGAACTATGCAGTGTTTGAGGCTATCCTCCGTGTTAGATGCACTGTGCAATCCTAGAGGTGAGCAACTTGTCTTCCTCCCAGAACTGCGCAGAAACTGCCTCCATGCCTGATTTGAACTGCACATTTCACAAGAAAAGTCATCAAGCCTCCTTCATGTATGTTGGAACCCCACATTGCATAGAGACCTGGGCCTACACTACTCTCATAAATTGCACAGATATGTCCTCCCAGTGACCTCCCTTAGTCGGGACTCACTGCTCTCCAAAACTGTGTAGAATTTCCCAGTTGTTCCTCCGCTGCCCTGCTTTGTCTTCCCTCTAGAAACTGCACAGAACTGTCATGTTGCTCTGACCTTTCTTCCTCCCTAGAATTGCGCAAAATTTCCCAGATGGTCCTCTACAGCCATGTCTTGTCTTTTGTCCATAAATTGTGAAAAACTGCCCAGCAAGGTCCCACCTTGCAACTGCCCACTGGTGGTGTTCACTGCACAATTTTGCCTCCCAGTGACCACTGTGCAGTTTTCTAGGACAGTTAAGACTATGCCGGGAGTTCCTCATCCTAGATTGATCCATGCTCTACATTGTGTCAGTGACTTGTCCTCCCTCCCTGTCACCCGAACATGAAAACAATGCATCATGCTAGACTAGGAGGTTTTGGATTTGATTTCGTCTTGTCATGAGTGAATTGTAGGAATAGGTACATTGATGGAACATGGTGAGACGAAAAATGGGATGAAGAAGGAGCACACATGCTAGAAGACTTACTTGCAGTCGGACGGACAAACAAAGCACATCAAGCAACAAGTGAAAGGAACACATGCATGGAACCATCTTGCATGACCAAGACCATTGAAGACCCTGCAACATCAAGCCATGCGAAGGAGAAGACAAAGCACATCCAAGAACACATCTATCACTCAGTAGCACAACAACTTGACATGGACACCACAGTTAGCTAGTACATGTTAGCAGTGTGATGTCAAGTTGTGTCATGAGTTGTCTCATCCACATCACTACTATGGACCATACTTGTTGTAATCGAATGTAATGTAAAGTGAAAGTCCAATGGATGCACACATGAAGTTGAAGAGTCATCTAATTTGTAAAGTCATAGGAAGTTGAACGGTCATGAGGAAACTCCAAGAGTCACAAGGGCCAAGCATCACCCTTGGTTATATATATCCCCTCATTGTATGAGCAAAGGATTTTTCACCTTTGCTCCTCCTTCATAGCCTTGAGAGTCTGCAGTATGTTTTTTGAGGAGCGAGGAGTGGCTCCAATGTCCCACTATTGGGACTAGTGATGTATGGTGTACAAATGTGTCTTGGGACTTTTGCTTAATTCAAAAACCTGTTAAGGCCAGCACATCTTCATGCATGTTTTGTAGATGTTTGTAAGACTACTCTTTAAACATTTGTAATGAATGTTTTTTAACCTGTACTAAGATAGTTGAACTACTTTGGTTGTTTTAGTACTTACATTGTTGAAGATGTGTTGTATTTCTTATCACCGTTGTCTCATCCCTGTGGACTACTCTGCGGGATACTAGACATACCACCTTTGTGTATTGGCTATCATCACTATCACATCCTTGTGGAATACTACGGGATACTCGACATACCATCTTTGTTTTTTGGTTATAATAACCATCACATCCATGTGGACTACTCTATTGGGTGGTGTACGTGTTGTCCCTTTTACCTTGGTTTTAACGACTGCCACATCTGTTGTGGACTATTCCAATGGATGCTATACAGACCCTTCATGGTTTGCGTGTGTCTCTTCCTAGGTGGTACTACTACCTCTCACTTAGAGGCTCACTTTATTGTCACCCCTTTGCAGTAAGAGAACCTTGACATAGTTACATTACGCACTAACTAGGCAACATACCTTGTTGTTTGAATATACCAGCGTAACAATCTCATGTGATGACAACTAGAGCCAAGGCATATCTCTAAGCATATGGAAACTGAGCCTTTATACGGATGGGTCTCCTACACCAAACAATGTGAGGTTTAGTTGGGAATTCACATCGGGGGATCCCTTTAGTTGACGGATTTCCAACACTGTCAACAAAATGGCACTAGAAGGAGGGCCAGATAATAGGCTGTGCCCATAGAGTCTAGTTTGAATCTCTTATTTAAAAATGGCTCTTCCTAACATCATAATCCTAGTATGTCTTTCTACAAAGTTCGAATGTACCATCCCACAAAAGTTATCAATGACCTATCCAAGTTAAAGTTCAATGGTGAGGGTGAACCATCTTTTCGTGCGCATGTGCGCCAAGTTATAAACTTTTTCCTACGCCACAAGATAGAGTATGAAGATGTTTAGACTGTATTACTCACCCTCACATTCGAAGGTCGTGCTCAACGCTGGTGTTACACATTACCCTTTGCCTCTATCGATTCATTTGGTCAGCTTGCCGAAATGATGATTAAAACGTTCGATGAGTATAGCCACCGGGATTTCTGTGAAAAAATATGTCGTTTAAGTATGGAGCCTGATGAATTAGTTGAGGAATTTTCTGATTGCTTCCTTCACCTCTGTTACAAAATTCCTGAACAACTTGTGAACTTTGAATTCTTGAGAGAAGAGTTTAAATGCTTGGTTCATATTTCTCAATACAGTGAACCTCCTAATTTCCCTTCCTCCCCAACTCTTGTGGATCATGAGGCACCTCAAATTGTAGAGGAGGAGCCCAAACCCCGTTTGTTCATGTCCTCATCCCTTTCTCATCTCGATGTGGGTGCCCCTTGTGGTGATTGCAAAGCTGAGAAATCTGCACAACATGTCCCCAACCCATCTTCTCATCCGTCTCCCGCTTCAATGGAGGAAATTCTATAATGGCTCAGGAAGCCTACAATGAAGACTCACTCCTCCATTCCACAAGAGGACATCACCATGCATAACTCAAGTCTCAAATTTGATCTTCATCTCTGCCATCTACTAGCCATGACTCCTTGTAACATGACTCACTTGATTAATTCGCTTCACCAGCTAATTGTTTGCATTCACTTGATCCTCAAGATGTTGGCTCAAATTGTGGTCATGTGCAAGGAAGTCACATTACACAGACAGAGGAGAGAAAGGTGAGGACTCTATCAATCTTCCCTCTCTGTTTCAAAATTATTCACATCAAAACAATGAGCTTCCATTCTTGAATGATTCTTAATATGCTAATCTCGGTGGAACATCTTGTACAATTAATTCTTTTAATCAACCCCCAGTCTTGGGCAGTCATCACTCCCATGCTTCCATATGTTGTGACGAACTCCCAAGCACATCATGTGATCTTCTGTTTTCTCATGAAGACTCTAACTCAGATCTAGAATGTGCTCCGGTCAAAGAAGACGTCCATATCAAAACTTCCTCTTCACCTCACTTGCCCATGTGTCCTACCATTCACAACACATCCACATGCGTCAGAGATACTCCATGTTCTCTTGTTTCTTCATCTGATGAGTTATCTCCTCAATTAACACAAGACAATGAGGTTGTCCATGATAAAGTTGAAAATAGTCTAGTCACAGGGTTTCCTTTCCATCCCCGTCATCTCTTCTCTTGCATGAAGACAACTCTTCAAGTCAGCTTGTTGAAGCTAAAAATTCTAGTGAAACCTGTGATAGAGATGGCTACCATCCTAAGAGAAATTTTGAAATCAGCAACAACAACCATCCTCAAGCCATGCATGATTTGGTTCAAGCTACAAATTACAATTATGCAATTCTAGAAAGTTCTGGGATGTACGATGGAGTCGAGGCACTTCAACATCCATTGATGGTTATGTTAAGACCTCACGACTTTGGTAAGCCCTCAAAACCACATCAAATCTGGTTTCACACTGTCAATATGTTTATCTGCATGGTTGCACTCAATGTGGATTCTTGTGTGAAAAATGTTTGGTATTCTGGGTGTGATCTTTCAAACTTTCAAAATTTCACGTATGACCGAATCCACGAATCTGTCACAGTGCGTCCATCTTCATGAAAATCTCTCATGTTAGACTCGGGTTGGGAATGTTCATCTATCATGAAATCATGGGATTGTGAAGTTGATCATCTCAAAGACTCTCTTTTCCCGCTATCATACTTATTGAATTTCCCTCTTCATGATTATCTCCTCAGCCTTCTTGCAAACCTTGCACTACAAATCTATCTATCATATCTAGCTCACATCGAACTTGGTTCCATTATTCGAAGCGTTTGCAAGATTTTTCACATGGATTTTTCTTTGTTCATTGCAAACTGGGAATCTGATGTCTCAATTAGTTCATCTGATCATTGCTTTGTCTTGGGTGATTGTCATTCGGCTTATCATTTTCCATGAGCACACCCGATGACAGTTGCTTCATGCACTTTGATCTTCATTGTTTACCATCTTTCTCTTCATATTTCTGTCAAGCAGGTGAGGCACTTCAACCTTCGCTGATGGTTATGGAAGGTTTTAACTGTCTTGGCAAGATTGCTAAGAATGATCGGATCAATCTTTCCCTACCAGATTCCCATCGTGATCCCATCTCTCGAATCAGAAATCCATATTTTCAAATATCATGAGGCTTTCCAAACAACCATCATGAATTTTATGATCCAATCACTGAATGGCTGGAACAATCTTACTTGGCAAGCCATGTGGTAGGGAACAAGCTTCAATCCTTCCTCACACTTGCTGGGAAGCTCGGTGCAGATGAGGACGCCACAAGAAGTTTTTGAGGTTTGTTTAGAAAGGGTATCCATAAAAAAGGTAAGCACATGTATTGGGTGGTTGTGACACATATTTCTGCCCACAGGCAAGACCTTCCTTTCTGTGTGCAGATTTTTCAAGTTTTTGTATTTTTTGTTGCACACTACTCTTTATCTATTTTAATCATTTGTATATTTGTGGATGCAGGTTGGGAGTGACTACGATGGCTTCAATGGAAATTTCATTTCACATAACCCCAACCTTTTATCCGTTAGGATAGGAGTAGGATTAGTTGCACCTTAGCTTTCCCTTCCTTGCACTCATCTTGCACTTGTAGTCCATCATGGTTTTCTTATTCTAGTTTTACATCATGTTTGCTTTGGTCATTTTGTTCTCTTGTCTTTTTTATTTTGTTTCCTGGTTTTGTGTTTTCTACCCATCTTCTTTGTTATCTTCCTTGTTCAGTTTTCCTTTTTCTTCATTACGCGCATGAGTGTTGTGCCTTACTGCATCTTGGCTTCTGAATGTGTATGTGGCTGGAGTTCAAAGAGTCTTGTGACACTACAACGCTTGGCTAGTCCTATGTCTAGCTTCCATGTGTTTGGTTGCAACTTTTGGCTGATGATGTCTTGACGGAAAATACGATCCATCTGTAAGGAGAGATTTGGTCCAACCATGAACCTATGTCCAGTCTAGGAACTTCATGCCTGTACTCAGTTTTATGCTTTGGTGTGTTCAAGCTTATCCAACTAGTAGAAATGGAGAAGGGGAAAATCTAAATGAGAAAACCTAAATCATAGGTATTTACATGCTTCTCTGAAGGAACAACCTCTCCTTCTCTCAATAAGTCAGGATCCCTCTTCCACCCAAAAATAAATAAGTGTCGATGCACAATTCTCTTTCAAAAAACAATGGTGAAAGAAGAGAAAGGCTTCCTGCGTAGAGAGGTGAAGCAAGAAACTCCACCGGGGTACTGTCTAGGCTCATTGGCAGTGGAGCAATGCTTGTGTTCCGCATGACTCTACCAGTATCTAGGACTGCTGGTAGCGAAGCAACAACAGAGATGAAAAACTTATACTTTGAAATATTAAGCTCGCAATCCAAACTACCCTTCCCAATTTGAAACACTGTGATTTGGCTAAATCTTATGTCATGTTCAACTGAGAAGGCACATAGGGGACCATGTCTTCCCATGGGGTAAGTGGGGAAGCCGAAGTAATCTACATGATGAATCAATACTCCTGATGGACCAAGGCCCTGTGCTAAAATGAACCAAGACAAAGAAGCTGGAATTCAACTAGTGTGTCGCCAAGTATTGTAGCAGTTGCAACACCCTCCAAAATTTTGGCTTGTACTCAAATTTCGGAGCCTACTGTGGATCTTGTGATTGATCATTCCTTAGTCACTTATCAGTAAGTTGATGATCTCAAGCTCCCCTCTTTGATCTTAAGAGTCGTTCACGCTTTATCTTATACAACATGTGTCATCTTTGGGCATGGGGATTATTGCTTGTCATGCAAAGGGAAGTTTGTTTTGCTTCAAGGGGAAATCTTTGTGCATATGAGTTGTTCTCATCACATAGACATGTCTCGCACTCACTTCACGCACTCTTGTCACAAAGGTTGTTGCATTAAGCGAAGTATGTTTTCATATGTTCTGGATGGTCTATGTTGTGTCACTAAGTGTTCAAGTGTGTGATCGTAGTCAAGTCCTATCACTGTTCACATTGGTTTCACTGATCCCACACTTAGCCAAATTCTAGAGTTTCCCGAGCAACCTAGCCTCATCTAGATTTCTTGAACTGCTCACTTTGCATCTGCAACCCTCAAGATTTTTCCCTTTCCTATTGGAACTGTGCAATGCGCAAAGACCCCAACCTCCCTTGGCATCCAAAACTGCGTAGTGGTTTCCTCCAGTGTCCTTCCCTCAGCCGGAACCCACTGTCTCCAAAAACTGCGCAGTGTTGTCCCTCAACTGCCTAGTTTGCCTTGCATCCAGAAACTGTGCAGAGGTATACTCAAAACACCTCATCCCGCATCAGTGTCTTGCATCCCAAACTGCACAGTGTTGTCCCTCAACTGTCCAGTCTGCCTTGCATCCAGAAACTGTGCAGAGGTGTCCTCCCAGGACCTCATCCCGACAACAGTCACTGCCCACTGAAACTACACAGATGTATCTCTCAGTGACCACAAGGAATGATGACATGCTAGATGAATCTCAAGGATTTGAAGAGAAATACCAAGGAACCCAAGTTATGATAGAAGATCGGGACCGTATGAAGACTCTGTCAGATGCATAACCCTTTGGAGGGTAGGTATGGTAAGAAAAGCACATCTTTTTGAAATACATCTCTTAGTGTAGCTTGAAGGACTATTGATCATCGTCATATCATTCTGTCTTCAATGACATGCATGGTTGCAAGCACTGAAAGTCATTCCATGTGTTTCCTCTACATGTCTTGCTCCCTTTCGCTTGTTGGACCAGTTGTCATCTTTGGCATGTTGATTTCTTTGTCATGCTTGCGGTCTTGTTCTAGTGATTTTGGAGGTTTGTCTTTGTGTGTTTGGGTTGTCTTCACTCTCTAAACTTTCGTCGTACACAGACACACAAAGTCGTAAGTATTGTCATGCAATTGTCATCACAGTCGTCCAAACATTCATCTCAAGTGTCACACTTGTTTCTCTTAGCTTTAAGACAGTCTCAGAGGGGGAGTGTTTTGTCTTGTTGTCTTGGTGGTATATGTTGTCATGTCATCGAAGTATGCTAAGTGTGTGATCACAATGTCAAGTCTGCATAAGTTCACTTGGCTCCCACACTTAGCTATTCTCTTGAAGATCTTTCTGACTGGAAGTCCCTTTTCCACTGGGCCCCAACTGAGCTGCATTGCACAATATCAGCCTTCAGTTCCCCTATTCTGCTATCTGGAACTGCGTAGTGCTTGAGGTTTTCGTTAGGGTCAGTTTCACTATGCAATCCTATAGGTGAATAGCCTATCTTCCTCCCCAGAACTGCGCAGAAACTGCCTCTATTCCTGATCTGAACTACGCATTCCACAAGAATAGTCATCAAGCCTCCTTCCTATCTGCTGGAACCTTGCATTGCACAGAGATCTGGGCCTACACTTCTCCTCGAAATTTCACAAAGATATCCTCCCAGTGACTTCCCTCAGTTGGGACTCACTACTTTCCAAAACCACACAAAATTGCCCAATTGTTCCTCCGTTGCCCTCCTTTGTCTTCCCTATGGAAACTATGTAGAATTTTCCTATTGATCTAACCTGTCTTCCTCCCCAGAACTATGCAGATATGCCCAATTGGTCCTCTGCAGCCATGTCTTGTCTTCCCTCCAGAAACTGCGCAGAACTTCCAAGTAGGGTCCCACCTTGTAGTTTCCACTAGTGGTGTTCACTGCACAATTCTGCCTACCAGTGACCACTACACAATTCTCCTAAACAGTGAAGACTATGTCAGGATTTCCTTATCCTAGCCTGACCTATGCCCTGTGCTATCTTAGTGATTTGTCCTCCCTCCCTGTCACTTGAATATGAAAACAATGCATCATTCTAGACTAGGAGGTTTTGGATTTGATTTCGTCCTGTCATGAGTGACTTGCAGGAACATGTACATAGATGGAACATGGCAAGACAATGAATGGGATGAAGAAGGAGCACACATGCAAGAAGACTTACTTGTAGCTGAATGAATGAAAAAATCACATCAAGCAGCAAGTGAAAGGAACACATGCATGGAACCATCCTGCATGACCAAGACAATTGAAGACCCCGCAACAATAAGCCATGTAGAGGAGAAGACAAAGCACGTCCAAGAACACATCTATCACTCAACAAAACAACAACTTGAAATGGACACCACAGTCAGCCAGTACATGTCAATAGTGTCATGTCGACTTGTGTCATGAGTTGTGTCATTCACATCAATACTGTGGGCCATACTTGTTGTAATCGAATGCAATGTAAAGTGAAAGTCCAATGGACGCACAGATGAAGTTGAAAAGTCATAGGAAGTTGAATGGTCATGAGGGAAGTCCAAGAGTCACAAGGGCCAAGCATAACCCTTGGTTATATATATCCCCTCATTGTATGAGCAAAGAAATTTTCACATTGGCTCCTCCCACATAGCCTTGAGAGTCTGTAGTCTGTTCTTTAAGGAGCGAGGAGTGGTTCCAATGTCCCACTACTAGGAATAGTGATGTATGGTGTACAAATGTGTCTTGGGACTTTTGCTTAATTCAGAAGCCTGTTAAGGCCAACATGTTTTCACGCATGTTTTGTAGATGTTTGTAAGACTACTCTTTAAAAATTTGTAATGCATGTTTCCTTAACCTGTGCTAAGATAGTTGAAATACCTTAGTTATTTTAGTACTTTCATTGTTGAAGATGTGTTGTATTTCTTATCACCGTTGGCTTATCCCTATGGATTACTCCACATGATACTAGACATACGACCTTTGTGTATTGGCTTTCATTGATGTCATATCCTTGTGGACTACTCCGTGGGATACTCGACAGACCGTTTTTTTTTTTTTTTTTCGGTTAGAACGACCGTCACATCCATGTGGACTACTCTGCTGGGTAGTGTATGTGTTGTCCCTTTCACCTCGCTTTTAACTACTTCCACATTTTTTGTGGACTATTTTGCTGGATATTGGATAGACCCTTCTTGTTTCGCGTGTATCTCTTCTTGGGTGGTACTACTACCTCTCACTTAGAGTCTCACTTTACTCTCCCCTCTTTGTAGTAAGAGAACCTTGACACAGTGCCATTATGCACTCATCAGGCACATGTCATTTGCTGTTTGAATATACCAACATAACACTCTCATGTGCTGACAGTGAGAGCCAAGGAATATCTCTAAGTATATGTAAACCGAGCCTTTATACTGAATGGGAATCCTACACCAAATGGTGTGAGGTCTAGTTTGGACCTCACATCGTGGAGATCCCCTTGGTTGATGGATTTCCAACACCTTCAATAGGTGGGATTGTAGTAAATCCTGGTAGTGTATGTTTCTTGTTTGGGCCTAGGAATCCCTTAGTGGGATATACGTAAAACCTGATTGTATAGGTGCTTACTTTGAGCCTAGAAATCCTTGACCGATTCTATTTGGATATATGGTAAAGCCTGATAAGCATGGTTGCTTTATTGTGAGTCCTACATTCATTCTTGGAATATGGCACGGGGGTGATTGTCTGAAAGAAAGATTTAGTTCAACCCAATCTATGGTAGGGTGGTACATTAAAGTCCCTGACTTGGTTGGATTTTCATATGCTAATAAGAGCTCTTTTCTTCTTGTGTATTATGTGTAAATGTACTTTTTATTATGTGGCTTTAATGTTTGTTCTATCATTGATATTTCGTTGGTGATAAGTTGGTTATAAGCATGGTTTTATGACAGATCTTAGTCATGGCTCTCATCATGTTTTGATTAGTAAATGAATGGATAATGAATGTATGACTTAATATATGATAATGAAACTATTATGAGAGGGAATTAGACCTTCTCGACAATTATCATATAAGTATGAAATTTGAAGGTTCAGATGTGTATTTATAACCTGTACATTACATGTTCATGATGTGTTTGATGAAATGTCTTTCATGGATAGACCTTGTTAGGTCAGGTTCTTGTCTAATTTTTGTATGGAAGGCTTTTTCCTTGTGTCATTTATCATTCCTGAGAAATTTTTGTGGTTCTAGGTAGTGGTCTGGAGACTAGCCTCAAAAAGTGGCTTAAATATCGCAGTCGCTAGCACAAAACTGGGTGAAAAAGTCTGCAATCGCATGGAGGCCTTTTTGTGCGAGCAACTAGAGGGTTATAGTCGCATCATGCATGGAGGGCTTCTCATGAGATTGAATGGAGGTCTAGTGTAGTTAAAAAGCAAGGTAGCTCAAGTGTTGGGAACCTGGAGTGGTTAGTTAGCCTATGTGGGTTATGTATCTCCCGAGGAAGGTCAGTTTGGTTTTGGTTCATCTATTCCACTTCCTTAACTATACTTCGGGATTTGAATCACATCATAATAAATCTTTGTCACATATTTACCCCGACAGACTGGTTAGCTTGGGTAAGTATGGGAGGAGGGTGTCACAAAGTGGTATCAGAGCATGATTCATCCCTTGCATTGGATGGGCGGAATGTGTTTGTCATGCATGCATGTAGGTTGTATATGTGGTTGATGTGTATGCATGGTGATGGTCATTGTTGTGGTGGCGTTGTCATGTAGATTCAACTGAAGGTGTTTTTGTTAGGATGTTTTGCTGTGAATGCATGTCAATTGTATATGCATTTACTATGCATGTCAGGTTTATATGTTGTTATGCATGCATCATGTCTAGTTGGTGTTATAGTTTGTGACATCATGCATGGTAACTTGATGATGATTGAGATGATGTTTAGATACTGTTATGCTTATGATTATATATGTATTATGCTAGTCTGGTTGATCTTGAAAATGAGATATCCTCCCCTAAACTATATTGAGGTATGTTGGTTATGTTTATATTTTGGTTTAGATGACATGGTATGCTTGCAGGAAGAACAAGATAAAATATGTCTAGCAAGATGGTAGACTAGAGTTCACTAGATTCTCCCTACAGATCAAATGAGTAGCATGGTGATGGGTACTCTCCTGACATAGTAGACACTTTGAGAAGTTTTAAGGCAGAAATAAGAAGTTGCAAAGAAGATAACAAAAAAATCATTTAGGTGTAGGAGAAACAAGCAGAGTTTAATGCAGTTATCCTTCAAACCTTGTCAGATTTGCAGAGATAAGGATCGCTTAGGACCGGCCTTGGACAGGAAAACAAGACTAATGGGGCATATGGGAGTAGGCGTCATGGTGGGCACAGGTCGGATAGGGATAACACGATCATAGATGGCAAGTTCTTGGATATGTCAGATAGGAGAGGTGATGGAAACATGTTCTATTCTAGTTTGGGTTGCGATAGGTACCATGGTTATCATTACTATCATCCTTATAGGAGGAGTGACATGGGATATTTTCCAAATGATTTCAAGAAATCCAAGAGGTGATGGAAACATGTTCTATTCTAGTTTGGGTTGCGATAGGTACCATGGTTATCATTACTATCATCCTTATAGGAGGAGTGACATGGGATATTTTCCAAATGATTTCAAGAAATCCAAGCCACCTACCTTTGATGGAGTTTGGAAGAAGCCGGAAGATGCAAAGGCATGGTTCTCGGGATGAAGAAGTTCTTTGAGTTGTCTGATTACACAGAGAATATGAAGGCCATAATAACTATATTCAACCTCAAAGCAAAAGCAGACATCTAGTGGGAAGATGTGAAGCGAGTTAGTGACATTGGGATAGAGGAGTTGAGTGGCATGAATTCAAAAGACTTTTCAGGAAGAAGTAATTGTGAGAAAGGTACTATGATAGTAAAGCCAAGGAATTATATGAGCTAAAGGTGGGATCAATGATAGATGAGGGCTACACGACTAAGTTCCTGGAGTTATTGAGGTATGTACTATATATTAAGGATGAGAAGGCCAAAGTGCAGAGATTTGTAAGTAGATTAACATTAGCATTTAAATATTGGATTGAGTATGATGAGCTTTGGTCACTTGAAGAAGTAATTGGAAAGTTGAAGCATTGTTATTAGCAATACAAGTGTAAGGAAAAATTTCAGCAGGGTTGAAAAGGGAAAGACAAGACTAAAGGTAAATGGCATCCAAAAAGAACAAGACCCCAGGATGTAGGTGAGAAAGAGAATGTTGTACTTTACAAGAAATTTAATGGACCTCAGCCTAGAGAACGAAAAAAGAGAGGTGATGGTAGGAGACAGTTGTAGTGTTGGACATGTGGTAATGAGCATATTAAGAAAGATTGTCTGCAGAAACAAGGTGGTAGGCTTCAGATCTACAGTGTTCAAGAGGCACATATAGTTGGTGATGTTGGGCATAGCATTCCTTAGATCTATGCGACACTAGATAATAGGAAGATGGACCACTAGGAATCTATTATCGAGATGGCCGGTAAGATTTCTTATCAAGTTATTTCTATCTTGGTTGACCCTGGATCTAATTATATTTATGTTAATCTTGTAAGTGTGGTTTGAATAAAGAAGTACATTTAGAATCTTGGTTAGTGCAGTTGGCTATAGATACAAAGAAAAGAGTTGATCATTGGGTAAGAGCTTGTGCATTTGAGTTGAATGGTATGCCCACATCAATGCATCTGAATATACTTATGTTGGGATCATATAGTATACTTTTGGGTATGGATTGGATGTACCTTCATAGGACCAAACTAGATTGTTATGACAAGGCTATTGAATGCTTGGATGAAAATGGAGAACAAAGAATATTACAGGGTAAGAAGAAGGCTACATCAGTTAGAATGGTGACAACTATGTAGGAAAAGCGCAGTCGCAGGAAAGGGTGTGTGTTATTTGTAATGCATATTTCTAGTGATAAATGTAAGGATGTTGAGGATGCAGAAGCCTTGAAAATGTACCTAGTTCTACAACAGTTTCAGGATGTATTCCCTGCAGGGATTTCAGAGTTGCAACCTCGTAGGGAAGTGGAATTTTCTATTGAGATGGTACCAAGTGCAACACCAACATCAAAGGCACCATATGGGATGAGCACACCGGAGTTAGTAGAATTGAAATTGCAGTTGAAGGAAATGCTTGACAGGGGAAACATCAGGCCAAGTGTATCGCCTTAGGGTATACTGGTATTGTTTATGAAGAATAAGGATGGTACTCTCAGGTTGTGTATTGACTATAGGTAGTTGAACAAGGTAACCATCAAGAACATGTGTGGTAGTGTTTTTGTAGCAATGGTGTACTAAAAGACACCTCCTTATCAGTTGGTTATTCCTTGTAAAGGAACACAAACGAGTTGGTGCTATTAGTGAACAAAATTAGATAAACAAAGCATTGCAAATAATGAGAACAATGCATATACAAACATGAACTAAAACAAAGAGATAAATACACAAACAATGCTCAATGGAGCAAACAAGTCAACAAGATAATGGAAAAATCTCACGTTATTGACCACTGGTAGTAGAATTTGAATACAATAGATGAATACTAAAAACTTGAAGAGAATTCTTTGAGCTATGGTGCTAAAAAATCCTCAGCAAGGAGGTTCCTTTCCTCAATCTCTTTGCATATTCTCCCTTCTCTCAAGGAAGTATGAAGACTCTCTCAATGGTGGACTCTTCTCCTCTCACTAAGATTATGGATTGCTTAGAAGAAATATGGCCAACATGCTAGTGCTCTTACTTTCTTTGCTTCAACAATGAAATGTTGGGTTGCTCTGATAGCAATTTGGCCAGCATAACATTGTCTCATATTTTGGTTCTCCCATGGCTTGTTTATATAGAAATTTTGAATCCATCTTCCCTCTCTTGGTTCATGAATGATAATGACTTATGAGTAGGAAAATATGATTCCATTGAGGGATGCATATCTTCAGGGTGACTCAAATTTGGATGTCTGGACTAAGATGCTATCAGGGAATCACCTCCAAGTGTGTGAAGTGGTCCTGAATTCACTGAGTCAACCATTTTATTGACCGCATGTCTTTCGAAGGAAATACTGCATGGTGCGCAACTATTAGAAAAAAAATTGCATAAACTTTGATTTTTAAACTCCATAAACTTTGGAACTTAGGAGATTTCTTTATTTTTTATTTTTAACTTCATAATGTATTCAACTGGAAAATATTCACTTGTGCATTCTGCTGGACGACTTTTAGCGTCTTCTAGATTGTGCAAACATGTGTACGATTTTCTAGTGTTAACACTTTCCCCCTGATGTATGAGGTTAGGAGCAAACGTATAGCCGAAATACATCACATTTTTCTGTTCTGATGGAGAATCTAATCAACTTCTTGAGAGAGAGGATAACTTGTTATAGAGATGAGTAGGGAAACCCCTTGACTAAGTATAAAGGATAACCATGCTCTGAAGAAAACCTAAAAAGTAAAAAATGTCTATATGAGGTGGGCATGTCCCATGCTCATTATGATGACTAGTGACGAATTATTACAATCGAACATGAAATGGTTTTGTCCAATCAACATTATGGTGGTTGACATGCTGATGGTTGATGATGATAACTGATGATTCCCTTAAGGGAATTTCTTTGAAAAATAAAACGAATCTAGTTCTCTCATGCATAATAAAGATTAAGCACCACTGAATGAGGTGCTGCAGTATGCATGGGTCTTCAAATTTGGGTACCTCCCTCGTATCATGATGTAAGCACTGCTGAATGAGGTGCTTAGTGATGCAGGGGTCTTTGGCTAAATGAAAGAACTATAATGATCATTAACTATGGTACCTCCCCGAAATGAAAACTTGTGTTGGTGTCAAATGTTTGGGGGACCAATGAAATTAGTGGGAAAGAAAAATTCCCATTGTGCCACTCGAGGATATCCCTTCAAGGGGGGAGTATCCAAGGTACTACCTCGATCCTAGAATATGAGTGTTGAAGTCGACAAGAAAGAAGTGTCAACTGCCCAAAATGTTGATTCGGGGAATCAATATAAGGTGCAAACAAACTGTAATAGTGTGGGTTAGACAAGGCATGATAATGAAGGTTGACAATATGAATGGATATGGTCAACTAGCTTGAGATCGGAGCTATTATGCAAATGGCTGTAGTCAAAATACTTTTGTTGATATGGATGGCCCTAGAGTCGATAGGATTGCCAGGGTAGGGGTAAGTATGTTCTAATTGGTGTGAAAAGGGTAAATGAATGTGGGTGATGTGTGAGATCTGGCCAAGGGTGACTAGAACCTATTGCAGGGTGAAAAGACATGAAAATATGGGTGGGAAGCTTTTTCCTAAAAAAAAACTTTGTAAACTTGCCAAAAGAATATGAAGGTGGTTTGGATGTATAAACACAAAGAGGGGTTCCCCATGAGAATGGTGACATGTAAGGAAGTATGGTGTTTTTGTTGAGGGCAGGGGCCCCATTGGTTGGTCTTCATGTTGGGTTGGTGAGGCGAATGAAGTGATGCATATGGTCTACTGTAATATGGGTGAATGGTAGGCCAAATGTAGAATGTGGTGGTGCGTCCGTCTTGATCCGTCGCAACATTCAAGGGGTGGCCTGGAAATGGGGTTGGTAAGAAATGAGTGAAGAAGAATGAGGTTGATATTCAAGGCATGCAATCTGAAGTGGTTCCAGGCCTGGGTATATGGTCATGGATCCCAATAGTATGTGGGGGTCTATATCATGAGGTGATCCATGAGTGGGGAGGCTCTATCGACTGGCGTGGACGTTTACCATATGCAAGGGGAGGCGATGGTAAACGTGGTTGAGATGATGGACCCTATGGTGCATTTAAGAGAAATGATGTCAAGATATGCAAAGATTTGTGGGAAGCCTATCATGATGAGTGATGAATGATACATGCTTTGTTACTGGCCACCGGGGTGTTGAACCTAGTAGGAAGTTTGTTGATGTGCCTGCAATTTAAAAGCCAATACCCCAAGTGAAAACATATTTTTTGATCATATAAATAATATGAAAGCGATTGATCCAGATGAATTAAAAAACAAGAGAAGGTGCACCTGAAGTGGTACTCTAAGCGTGTAGTGGGTCCAAAAAATGAGTTTTGGATTGAAATAGGACTGAGAGTGCCACAGGGAATGACTCAGATATTTTGTTATACTAGCATCTTGTGTAGCATCTTATATGAGAGGGTTGTGATGCTACGACCTTTTATAGTAGTGCCCCTAGGTCCTGCTAGGGATCCTAGGATGAGATGGTGGGCACCCGTGATGCCACAGGCTAGTGGAGGTGCAGCGGGGCATTATTGGAACACTGAGGTGGAGGGTTGGTTTCTGTCCAACCCTCAGATGATTTTGGAGTTCTCGTATCATGGAGTGGACTTTACGGGTGATCCAGATATGGGGCTTCCCCCCAGTGATGCTTGGGGGCCAACAGGTATGTGACTTGTTTTATTTTTGCTTTTCAGTTTTTTGACATGTATGCTTTATGATGCATTTTTTATATGATGTTGGTATCATGTATTTGTTCTTGCATATGTGGGGCTACGTGGATGACTGCTTGCCTACTTGGTAGGCAATGATCCACAACGTATGAGGGTGGCTGGTGATCCTACTGTACCGTAACGATGATAGGATGTTCGAGAGGAGGAGGGTCTTGAGAGGCCGACGCAACGCTGACGACTCGAGATTGGTGGTCCCTTTGGGGAGGGGATTGAATTATCTACTTCCAGGGAGATATATAGACCGTGAGAGAATGTTGAGGTAGCAAAGGCTTAGTCACTAGTTTTTGCACGCGGCTCCAAGACTGCGAGGATGTCTGGGGCCAAGCTGAGGCCTTGACCAGGGGGATGCCCGAGGATGGCTAGGTAGGATTGGGGGAGGTGGTGGTGGAGACGACGATGGCATGTGATTGGGCACACCAACCAGTTCTTCAGTGCATCGTGATGGCGGTGGCCACCGCTAGCCCGATTTTGGCACCCGATGCGAAGATTGGACCTTAGGAGGGGGGGAGGAGGACTCCGACCCTAGATGTATATTATCAGATGTATGTACCAGGGAAAGCACCCATTATGAGGATGCTCCCCTATTTTTTGGGACTTATTTTTCCTGGCCATGAGCTAGTAGATGTACAACTATTTTTTGTACTCATATTTTTTTTGATATGTATATACGAGATGATATTTTTTGGCAGCTCTTATGATGTGTCTTATGCTTCTATACATTTGATGTATTTATGCATTTACTTGAGATGGATACCTTAGGAGAGGGGGGCAAGACCTTGACCCTAGATGTATATTATCAGATGTATGTACTAGGGAAAGCACCCATTATGAGGATGCTCCCCTATTTTTTGGGACTTATTTTTCTTGGCCATGAGCCAATAGATGTACAACTATTTTTTGTACTCATATATTTTTTGATATGTATATACGAGATGGTATTTTTTGGCGGCTCTTATGATGTGTCTTATGCTTCTATACATTTGATGTATTTATGCATTTGCTTGAGATGGATATTATGCTTATGGTTTATGTATCTTGATGGTTATATATATGTGATGCATGCCAGTCTAGGACTTGATTAGCTATGTGATCAGCTGTATGATTTTGATCCCTTGGTATATGTGTAAATGTGATATGATCAAAATTTCAAGCTAACCTTTGTGCATGCAGATACTTTTGAAAAAGGCGTGAATCACGAACTTGAAAGGTCTTGTTCAACTGTGATACAACCAACTAGGAATCAAGGAATACATGCAGGTGACAGATACCTAAGTGGGAGGCATCGACCAAGAGACCTATGATGGCATCATATTTAGCTTGATTGTTGGTGGCTGACCTGATACAAAGTCCATTAAAGAGACAGGGTGTCCGGTCAAGAGAGTATATGGCCCAGGCTACGATAGCTAGGTTTTGTGACCATCGAGAAGCACCATCAGCAAATCCATGATGATAGGTTGGTAGATGATCCATCTGTGACACATGATGAGAGAGTGATTTTAGAGTGGGTCCATGATGAGGTGATCATCATAAAAAAAATAAGTCATGGTGCATACATGTACATTCTAGGGCTACTCAAGCATTTTTATGGGTGAAATTTTTTGAGGTAGAGACCGTTGACAGGATTTTTTAGGAAAGTCCCATCGGGATCTGATAAGATGTATGCCCCCTTGAGGAGGTAATGTTCGATAATGTATGGGCCCTTCCATAATGTTTCGAACTTCTCAGGTCCTACCGCTTCTTGGGAAACATCGTAATGGAGGACTAACTCTCCTTTGGTAAATGTCTGAGGGGTGATGTGGTAGTCGAATGAGGCATTGACCCTCTTTTTGTGTGCTTCGTTATTCTGGAGAGATTATCGTTGAATTTCATCAACACGATCCAACTGTACCAACCTTTTTTCAAATGGTATAGTGTCACTGAGAATTTTGATGGGAGAGTGTAAGGTAGGGATCTCACACTCATTGGGAAGTATAACTTCAACCCCATATACAAGTTGGAAGGGTCTAAACCATGTAGATGCTTTGACTGATGTGCGATATGACCACAGGGTTGAAAACATTATGTGGTGCCAATTGGTTTTGTGATTTTTCATCATGCGTTGCATTTTTTTTCTTAAGAACTTTGTTAACAACTTCTACCTAACCGTTCGATTGAGAATAATATGGGGAAGTAAATTCCTGAGAGAAAACAAGATAATGGGATAACTCTTGAAATATTTAGTTCTCAAAATGTTTACCATGGTTAGAAACCAACTCCTTGGGAACACCGAACCATGTTATGACACGGTTAAAGAAAAACCAAGCAACGGTTTCCATAGTGTTGTTATATGTGGAAATTGCTTCTGCCCATAGTAAAATAGTCAACGACAACCATAATGTACTTATGGTTTTTGGATGATGGGGGGTTATAGGTCATGAAGTCTATGCCCCATTTTCATAAAGGTCCGACAACGATGACTAGATGTAGGGGAGCGGGAGGTGCTTGTACCTTATGAGCGTATTGTTGGCATCACTCACATGTTTTGATTACCTTTATGCAATCATGGAAAAGGGCAGGCCAAAAATAACCGGCATGGAGGATTTTCTGAGCGTTGGCCATCCCTGAGAGGTGGCTGCCACAAACTCCACTATGGAAATCATTTAAGTCTTACTCAACTTGTTCGTGAGTGAGGCACCTACAAAGTATAGTGTCGATGCCCCTTCAATAGAGGACATCCCCTAGAAAGAGGTAACGGGGGGCCTGGTGGCGTATGCGCCTCCGATTGTCATGGGTAAGCTGAGGTTTGAACTTTTGAGTTCGTAAGAAGAGGAGGATATCATCGTACCAGTGGTCATCTGTTGATACTAAATGTATATGTTCATCAGGAAGAGCATCATTAACAGGAGATCCTTTGGTCTCTGTTGGCAGATCTGTGATGAACTCGACGAGGATGAGCACCTTTTTTATTTTAGGAGAATGAAACTGTAGATCGAATTCTTGTAGAATAACAATCCATCAAGTGTATTTGTGGTTCATCATACGACAAGTGAGAAGATACGGCATGGGGTTAATAAATGTTATCACGGTAGTGGTCTGAAGGATGATATAATGCTGAAGCTTCTGTACAACATGTACTTGAGCTATGCCAATTTTTTCTTCTGGTTCATACTTCAATGCAGGCCTAGATAAGTTCTTGCTGATGTAATAAATTACGTGCTCCTTGTTATCTGGTCTATCCTGGACTAATACCCCAACAATGGCTACATCTAATGCTAATAGATATAGGGTATAGTCTTTATTGTGGTCGGGTGGGATAATCAAAGGAGCTTGAGATAATGCATCTTTTAAAGCTTCAAATTATTTTTGAGCCTGATCATCCTAATGGAAGGGAATATCTTGATGAAGGAGGCACAAAAAGCCTTGCGTGCAAGTAACATAATTGGGGACAAAGCGTCGTAAGAAATTGGCCTTACCCTGCAAGCTTTGTAATTGTTTCAATGTTATTGGAGGTGGTACTTCCTTAATGGCTTATACTTTGAGAGGGTCAACTCTAATACCTTGTTGGGAAACTATAAATCCTAGTAGTCTTCCGACATTGACACAAAATACACACTTGAGAGGGTTCAAGCGTAGGTTATATTGTTGACATCTCTAAAAAACCATGTGGAGATCCTCCAAATGGTTAGAATGCTTCTTGGATTGTATTGTAAGGTCGTCCAAATAGGTGAGGATAAGATGAGCCAAATCATGGAAGATGTAATTCATGGCCTACTGGAAGGTGGCGCCAACATTTTTAAGATCCAAAGGTATAAATTGTTATGCGAATGTATCCCAAGGGGTTGTGGGTGTAGTTTTTTACTAATCTGTATGGAGAATCTAGATCTTGTTATACCCAAAGAACCCGTCCATGAAGGATATGGCCTCATGATTGGTGCAAGAATCGATGACTTGGTTGATGAATGATGTAGGCTAATTATCTTTGGGACAAGCTTTGTTCAGATCTCATAAATCAATACAAACACGGATGGTGCCCTATTTTTTCATGACAGGTACATGGTTAGAAACCCAAGACGTGTAAGCAATAGGATAAATGAACCCAACTTTGTGGAGTTTATCAATTTCCTATTTGATTGCTTCTACCTTAGAAGGATGTAATTGACGTTGCTTCTAGCTGATGGAATGGGTGTCAGGCCACATGTCAATATGGTTTTCCACAATGGTGGGACTGATGCCTAACATCTCAGAGTAATCCCATGCAAAAATATCCCTCTATTCTTGGAACAAGGATGTGTATGAGGTTATTCTCTCTAGAGAGCATGCAACCCTCAGGGAGATACCTTTGACTTTATCAGGTTTGTTTGAAATATTCATCTTGATGGTCGATAAAATATTCTACATGTTCCCTTCCTCAAACACATCGAGTGTCGGGACGATATTTTTGAACCAATCGACCTTTCCTGGTGGTAGGAAATATTTTGAATCTATGGCGTAGATATCATGGGCTGGTGAGCTAGTAGGAACAAATTCTTTTTTGGGTAGAAAAAATGAATGATGGTGCATGGCGTCCCATGGACATTCGGGTTCCATCATGGTGTCTAGAATATCTTCATGTGAGTGAGAAATATTATTTAGCATTGACTTGGGTTGTGCCAGGTCTTAAGGTTGGGGTTTAGACCTGGTTGTGCTAGTTGACAAGCAAGAATATGATTCGTTGGTTGATGCCATAGATCCCAGTGAGGTTGACAACGTGTAGATAAGATAAGTCTGCACTGTTGGTGGTGTTACCACTAGTGTGGTGGATTTTTTGGTCTCGACACGAAAATGATGAGTAGACATCACGAATCATGGTTCCTACAGATGAGGAAATGAATCGTATATGGTGTTAGATGTTGTTAGCATTAGGTAATGGTAGAATTTCAGTTGTGGTGGGTTGATAATGAGTGGGATGAATTTCTTGCAGTATTATTGGTGTATAAGGGGAAAAAGTATCTTCCTCAATAAGAGTTTGACGCTAAATCCTAAGTTGTCAGAATATTTGTAACATATGACATGTCTCGGGGCTATGAGAGGTATTGGTGCAGATACTGCACACTAGATTAGTACTAACCGAATAGATAGTGTGGGTAGCGACATTTCTCATAATATGAGATGATGATGCGTGGTTGACATCATGAGATGGGACATCTTGGGGTGGTATCCATCTCTGTATCTTAGTATCAACACATGACTTCCTAGTGTTGGTTTGCCTCAAGGCTACTCTCACTACATGAAAACATGGAAGGTACTAACAATTCCTCATATGATGTGATTGAGAGAAAATGTGACAATAAAAACGTGTGATTTTCTCTTGATTGGAGAGATGGATTTATGGAATTTGGACCACTAAGTGAAATATGTCATTAAACTTACTCAATTCACGACATTGATTTACCAAGTGGTTGGGTTTATCACATAGGGCACATGTGAGGGGTGATCTTTTTTGCTAGACGACCTTAGATCATTTTTTTCCTGATCTAGATTGATGATGGTGAGAGGAGATGTAATGATGGGGGCCTTGTTGAACTGTTGGTGACCTTTTCTCCTCAAACACACATAAAATGGACCTAGATGCTTCATTCCCTTATGGTGTGGTGTGATTTGATGGTTCGGTATTTGACTTGACAAAATCAAAATTCTCAGTGATAAATTTCCACATGAATCCTAGCATAGAACGAAATCGAGAAAGATGGGGACAATGTCACATGTGATGATTTCCTGCACAAATCTAGAGAGTGTGACATCTATACCTAGGTCTATTACTTTGTGCAATGTGGGTAACTAGACACAATCGGTTAAAAACCCTTAATTCGGGACATTGGCTAGTCAAATTATTTGGTTCATTGCATAAAGCGAACGTGGGTGTATGTAGGGGTGTCATCGATCCAGGTTGCCTTTGATCATGGTAGGAGGTTGATGGACCATAAAGGGATAAAAGCATGAAGCTTCTTCCATCGTGACATAAAAAATGGTTTTGGACCCATCCTCTGCTAGGAGTAATGGGGTATTGGTTTGGGTAAGCGCACCTAACACATCTCGATATCGAGGGATTTTGGGGAAATGATGAGTGTAGTTCTTGTATTTTGCGCATATGGGACATGTGTGGTTGGTGTACAATGCCTTATGACATGCGGGTGTGCTCTTTTCTCCAGCAAGGGGAGGAGAGTTCAATAGCACTTTTGGGGCATGCAGAAGAGCTTTGAGCTCGTCTAACTTAAGGCACATATTGGTGGGGTGCCCAACTGTTTCACACAAAGCACAGGGTTAAGGGACCCTAGAGGAGGGAGTGTTTGAAGCTTCCACCTTTTTTCCTTTTTGCTTATCCCTTTTTATGGCACCGACTGGTATCAGTGTAGGCGTTGCTTGTTGTGGTGTGCTATCCTGAGGAGGAATAGGACTAACACTTGTTGCAGTGATACTTGAGCTTGCTAATGTGGCCTGAGGGGCCAGATACCATACCGATATCACCAGAGCCATATGGGGAAAATAGAGTGTTGCGAATAAGAAGGGTGTTTGAGTGAAAGAATATTGTAAGAAAGTAGGATCGGTAACAATATTGTTGTTGGTATCCGAAACTGGTTCTTGAGCTTAGGGGGTGTTTGATGAAGTCATCATGCACACCGTGCTCTTGTGGTTGGATAAATCTCCTCTATCATAGGAGAGTCTCCTGGGAATGTCCCTAGGAGTGTTGACGACTTAAATTGGCATGGGTTGAGTTCAATCTAAGTAGTGATCCATTAAGGAGAAGATGAGACAAAAGGTAGCACACCATCTGGTGTAGGTAATGCCTTTTTATCATTATATGTGAGCTGATCTATTGTAATGATGTTTTCAGCATGGGGGAACATCATTACCCTGAATACAGAAGAGGCAACTGCTAACATCTCATACATGTAACTTCATCCCAGTAGGATATTGTAATCCAACTAAGTGTCTAATACTTCGATATCTATTAGCATGGCTTTGCCGGTCAATTGTATTGGCATGCCTTGGTATAGGCCTACGAGGGCTGAAGGGCACCCGTCGTATGCTCTAAGTGTGATGTTAGAAGGTTTGAGTTCAGGGATTCTAGTTTCTACCAAACAGATTTGGACATTATACATGTGGATGCCCCTTCGTTGACAATGCAACGATGGATGGTGATGTTCTAGACTGAGACTGGGATTTGGAAAGAAATAGTTGATGGTAGTCATGGGGTAGCTTTATCCAAGTCAAAGACCATTAGGTGGGAATCATCTGAGTTGATTGCACCTAGAGTGGAAAGTAGGGCTTTCTGTTGGGTTGGGCATGTTTGTAGGACCTCTAATGCTGACATAGCTGAGGGAGATTGCGCTAAGTCGTCTACTATGTTGTAGCTATGAGAAACTTTTGAGTTATGTCCTACTCGCCATAAAGGTCCTTTGACCATCTTCGGCATGGGTTCTATAGGAAGTTGAGGGATGATCAATGATGTTGTAGGTGTTACCGTGGCTGAGGTGGACGAGTTGGGTTCTAGGGGAGCTTCATAACTTTTATTTCGTGTTTGTAGGAGAATATCTTCTCCTGTCATGAAAATGTCGTGATTATAATTATTATGGGGGTTCCCTCCAGAAGGATGTGGATGGGATGGTTGTTGTTGAGTGTTAACCACTCCCTGATGGGGGAAAGGGTCTTGCATTACTGCAGTCTGTTGACCTCCCTGCCCCCTATTGTCATGTATCCTTTTCAACTCAGGGAGTTGAGGACAATGATGGGTATAATGACCATATTCCCTGCAGATGGCATAAGAATGATTAGTCCGTAGACTTGTGTTCTTGTTTTTCCTTTGTGGGTTGTTATTGGTCGATCCCTAGTTTTGATTCCAGTTAGGGTTGACCCTTGCCGGTGCCAACGAGGGTTCCTTCCCCCCTGTTCAAGCTCTCCCTTTGGTTTGTTCTTTAGTTTTTTCTTAGCAACATTAGGTGGTTTAGTTGAGTTCAACTGCTCCTCTGATTGTTGTTGTTGGGAGAGAGAAGGTTGCACTAGATTAAACCTTGCATTATTTTGTGCTGGTGGGTTATTTTGTTGTTGTGCAGGGAAATGATAATATTGATTTACTTGTCCCTCATTGGTATATGGATTATGAGAAGAGGACATTGGGTCCGTATTACTAGAGGAGAATTGGCTTCCTTGTGGGGGAGGGTATGGGCCTCCAAGTGGGGGCTGATATTGGTTAACCCTATTAACCATATTATGCATCGACGTGGGTTGACCGAGATAGTATCTTGTATGTTGTAGTGGTGGGGCATTTTGCGTAGCATCAAATTCTTGGCCACTGAACGAGTATCCAGGGCACTGGTAGGTGTTTTTGAGTTGGTTTTGGGTTATGGGCCCTATCATTCCATCAACAACATTGGATGGGCCTAGTGTCTCTTTATAAGTCTGCAGGCATGGGGCGTTTGGAAGCACATGATAGATATATCTAGACTGGGTGTATATAAGATCTAACAATTGAGCTTTTCTAATGGATTCTTGCTTGTTATGCGGAGATGGATTTTCCACGTCTTTTGAAATTTTCAACGTGAGGGATCTCAAAAATAAGTTGAGGAGGACTTTGTCTTCAAACTGTGCTTTACACAAGCTACAACATTTCTACCATTCATGGATATGATTCGATGTGTGTAGTAGGTGTTTGTTTGAAGTGGGTGAGGAGTTCCAGGCTCGAGTCATGGCGAATTGGGAGTTGGAATAATTTGAAGAATGTTGTAGCTAGGGAACTAAATTTTCCATGTGATGTAGAAGGTTGGTCAATGTACCATTTCACTGCTGGCTTAGTAAGGGTGCGTTGAAATAGTCGTAGTTGAATTGTATCATCTGTGATACTATTATATGAGCACCACAGGTGAAAAGTCATGACACAGTTTCCTAGGTCTTCTCCATATTCCGTTCGAATTTTAGAATGTCCAAAGGGAGCTTGGTGGGTATGGCTAGCTAATTTTGGTTATGAGTGATCAGGGAATTGGTTAGCTTACTTAAATCCAACAATTTTAAAGAAGATAATAATGAGATCTACGAGCTATCTGCCATCGCGAAACAATTTTGGATAGATATATGCAAAGGGGTCCTATGTGGGGAACCTTGGGTCATGAAAGGTGTGCTTTGACGGGGAGGGGTCCCGCGCAAAGATGCAATGATAAAGGAATATCCTATAATGTTGGCCGCGTGACGTCCTTTGTGCTTAAATGGTGAGAGTCATGGCACACCTATCGGTAATGGGGGGAGGTTTAAGAAGTGTCTAGATCGACAGGGAGCTATGGTGTCCCCTATGGTGTCGATTAGAGTGTGTGCTACTTTGTGTATGGTGATGGAAGGAGATGATTCTTCAAAGAAAATAAATCACATACATAAAACAAAGTGAAAAATACAAATATTATTTTCCCTTTAATTTTAGCCTATGTGATCAATTAAACAAAAAATGGTTTTTGTTTGTTTTTGCGTATGAAAAAAATATCCTAAGAAGACCTATTTGTCCTTATCACTCTCAAAGTAACTGGGTCTTGCAGAGATATATTCTGATGGGTCTTGGGGAAACATCTTGAAAGAACTAGCGACACCTTCCAACAGCCTAAGAAACTACCAAGGTAATGGAAATGAGGCTCAAGTGCTCCCCACATCAACACCTATAGGGAATGGATGCCCTATATTTTTGCCACTAAAGTACCTTCGTCCCACGTGAGCATTCAAGTTTTTAGCTTCTTGGTAGTCAGTTACCAGTACCGAGCACTAGATGGGTCGGGTAGCCCCAAAGAGTATCACACACACTGGACCTAAGCCAAACCCCTTCTGAATCGGGTCTCTGCCATGCTCGGGCATTATTTTTTGTGGGATGATTGAAGGATTTTAAGCTCCCTAAAAAGTCAACTGATATGTCTTAAAGATGTAACATGACCATGGCGTCTTATGAAATGCCTACCCCCAATGGTTCTAACCTAAACTATAAATTATTTGGTGGTCCCTGTGGGGAATTTAGTTGGTTCAATTTATGGTTGGTTTTAAGGGTCTTACTTTTATTTAGGGTGCGATATGTAAGCTAAAATCTAAGTAAAAAAATCTCTGGAAACTGGATGCCTTCTAATAGGGATTTCATAGAAGCTTAGTGTTTGATGTGTAATTGTGTGCAAGTGATGGAATGAGCATGTAAAGTGTGAGAATATGTGGATATTTGGTGATCTATTCCAATATTCCACTAACTACACTAGATTTCAATTGTTCCTTGCATGAAAAGAAATGATATGCACATAATGGGTCTATTACTCTTTTTCCTATTACAATGTGCCAATTTCAAAATATGGAGATGGAAATTCAAATGCTTTAAGAAAGTTTTCATCTGCAAACCCATATTCGTCTATGAGATGTAAGGGAAACAAAGATTACTTACCTTCTGTAATAATACTTGATCCTAGTCCCATAAAATGAAATAAATGAATGTTTTGATTAGTAACAAGATTTATGGATGATGGGCCACTTACTCCTTTACTAATTAAGCTATGTGAAAATTGACAGTAAAAGTAAAGATAACCTAATTACTGAGTTATATATGATTAATAGATTAATTAAGTAATCTAAACTGACTGGAAAAAAATTGCAGAGGTGAAGGAAATTCACTAAAGGTTGTCAATCACCTGAAAATGTGAAATTACAAGGCACTTTTTTCTTTATGGAAAATTGTATGGGTTTCAAAATTCATAGACGCGAAGATGCATTTTTCAGAGGAAAAGTCGTGGAGTGTGCGCCTGTCTGAGAAGAAGCCACGCAGTTGATAAGAAAATTTAAAGTAATAATTTTTTCAGCCAACAACATGTCCATGGGGTCCTGCGAAAATTCCAAAGAGGTATTGAACACCTTGTAAATCAATTATGCAGAGAGAAGGTTCTACAAACATAACCTTTAGAGTAAATAAAATACAACAGTATGGTCACCATTTATGTGGTAGTATTTTTGTAACAATTGTGTACCAAAAGACACCTCCTTAGCAATTGGTTATTCCCTGCAAAGGAACACAGACAAAGTTAGTGATGTTAGTGAACAGACTTAGATAAAAAAAGCATTGCAAATAGTGAAAACAATGCATATACAAACATGAACTAAAACAAAGAGATAAATACACAAACAATTCTCAATGGAGCAAACAAGTTAACAAAATAATGGAAAAATCTCCCTTTATTGAGTGCTGGTAGTAGAAGTTGAATACAATAGATGAATACTAAACACTTGAAAATAATTCTTTGAGATATGGTGCTAAAAAATCCTCAGCAAGGAGGTTCCTTTCCTCAATCTCTTTGCAAGCTTCTCCTCTCTCTTAAAGAAGTATGAAGACTCTCTCAATGGTGGACTCTTCTCCTCTCACTAAGATGATGGATTTCTTAGAAGCAATATGGCCAACATGCTAGTGCTCTTACTTTCTTTGCTTCAACAATGAAATGTTGGGTTGCTCTGATAGCAATTTGGCCAGCATAACATTGTCTCATATTTTGGTTCTCCCATGGCCTGTTTATATAGAATTTTTGAATCCATCTTCCCTCTCTTGGTTCATGAATGATAATGAATTATGAGTAGGACAAGAGAATTCCATTGATGGCGACATAACTTCAAGGTGACTCAAATTCAACTGTTCTGGACTCAGATGTTGTCAGGGAATTGCCTCCAAGTGTGTGAAGTGGTACTGAATTCATTATCATGTCAACCATTTTCTCGACCACACGGATTTCAAAGGAAATACTCCATAGTGCATGGGTATCGAAGAAAAAATGCATAGACTTCAATTTTAAACTCCATAAAATTTGGACCTTAGGAGAAATTAATTTTTTTTGTGTAACACCCTCCTCTCACATCTACCCAAGTAACCATCCAACTGTGGTAAACATGCGACGAGAGGATACTGTGATTGGATTCAACCTCCTATGTGACCTTAAGTAAGTGGAATCGATGAAAACATAATACACAGACATTCAACATCAGCTTCAGGACCCTCAAGAACCAATCCAACACTTCAGACAACTTGCCCTTGGGTCCTACTGAATTTTTGACCAACTTAAGCCTCGATCACTCTCATGCTACATGCATGATAGCATCCATAAACCTAATGTCACTCTCACAAGCTTTCCTGCCAACATCCAAGGACTCATTTTGCCAATTTTGTGCTAGCATCCCCGGGATTTGAGCCACTTTTTTAGGCCCAGAACCTAGGTCAATGCCCAGAATGGAATGATAACTTAAGACCAGTAAAAGAAAAAGGAAACACTGATGCAAAATAAATAAGTTAAATAAGACCTTAATCTGAACCCTACTAGCCATGACAGGAATTTCGTCAAACATATCACAAACATGTAATCTACAGGTGTAACCAACATAAATGAACATAGGGACCTCGTACTTATCAGAGAATCGCGAAGAACCATTGTTCCCTCATGTCATTTGCTGCATTATCATCTATTAGGTCATAGATACATTATCTATTCATTTACATCTAAAAACATGCTGAGAGCTATACATAGCTGCTGTAATAAAACATACATATAACCAGCACAGTAACAATAGAAATACCATAAATATATCAGCCATAAGATCCACATATAAATAATTACATTTACACATGAAACCAAGGGAATGAATTCTTCAAAAATGAAAGCAATAAACCAACCAGAGATGGGACTACCACGTTTCACCCAACCATAGATTGGCTGAGCCAAGTCTCTCTTCAGCCAATCAAATCCATGCCATATTCCAATCATGAATGTGGGAATCATAGAACACTCCAAAAACACCAACAAACATGGATGCCACCCAAGTTATCCACCTACATCATGAGGAATTTGAGTTCCTACTAGTCTCTCAAGCTTTACCATAATCCACAGTCTGATCTAGGGATCACTAGGCCCTGTTATCACCCCAAAAAACTCTCTTAGGTTGTATCTCAGAGATGCTCGAGAACATTACAAACTCAACAAAATGTTGGAAATGGATCAATGGAAGGAATGATGCATATTCAAGCCAGATAACCACTTCTACTATGCTTAACTCTAGACATGGGTGAACACCTCGAGACTACAAGGCTTTAGACCACCAATTACTCACAGTTTGAGGATAAGGTGAACATGGAGAATACTGACCACACCAGCAAATGCACAAGACCATGTGATGGCCGGCTGCAACCAGTAAAGACGTCTGCAAATCTATTTCCTAATGCACAAACAGGATGACAGCTCTCTGGCACTAAGTGAACAGAAACTTGCATAACACATTCAACGATACATACTAGATTCTAACACATAGGTGGGATGACAACCCCTCTAATGCTAAACATCAAGAGCACATGAAAAATGCATAACAGGCACAACCTAGAACAGAGCATAAATGGAAAGTGAGCAATTAATAGCAAAAGAAGCTTGTACTAGCTGAAAATGAAGACCAGACGCTGCAAGTATCACAATAGTTACAGTCTCCAGAAGTTGAACTTTACATCAAAACGACAACCATCAACCCTGATTACATCTGTTTGCTGGGTATATATAGAGTTTCATTACAAAAAATACTCTGCTACTCTATGCGTGGAGGGGTCATAATGGACCACCAACCACCTTAACTCTCTCAAAGAGTCTCTGCTACAATCTGCGTGTTTTAATGAACAAAATTGACCTTTTCTGTTGTTCGGCGGTCCTTCTCTGAGCAGGTGGCGTGTAATATGAATGAAAGCTCCATAACTGCTGAATGAATTCAACTGCTCGAGGCATGTTCTTCTCGTCCTTCGGCCATAATGCTCTTGAATGCAGTTGTTGAAGAGTAAATGCACCAAACACTGATAGATGGCCGCTTTTGTCCTTCAGGAGCATGGTACAGGTCGAGGACACGAAGATTGCATGACGGACGGATGATCTAGTCAGAAGGGCAATATTGGCCGTTGGATGGACAGACAAACGACGGAGATCGATTTGCAGGCGCTATCGGGAGACATGAGATCGGGATGGATGAGGGTCGTTGGATTAAACACGGGAAGATCCAATGGTGATCGGGGTCGGAAGCTGCGCGGGGACTTAATGGTCGGGAGAATGATTTTGCGCGGCGGGCGGTATTGATCGCACCGCTTTAGAGCTTGCGGCGGTATTCGTACTTAGGGAAGTGATGCAATAAGCGCACGACGCATGGCAGATGTGACGGGAGGGACACCACTTTCCCCGTGGGTTAACATGCGGTTATGTTATGGCAGCGGGGGAAGCATATGACGTCCGATCATCAGCGGAGACGATCGGATGGTGCAAAAAAGATCGCACATGTTTACAACTGATGTGACAGGGAAAAGTCAGTAAAGGCACGCGGTCATGTGAATATCGTCGTATGGGTTTAAACTTCGTGCCCGGGGACCTGGAGAAATATGGTTTATAGATAAATTTGGAGGAAAATGGAGGTAGTAGGAGTTATAAGAGTGCAAGGCAAATGAAGGGGGGGGGGGAATCAAATAGACTGCTGCGAGCTCCTTTTTTCGTAAACACCCCGATTAGGCTTGTATTTGGTCCTCCAAATGATGATTTGAATAGCAGAGCTAACACTGGCTCCTTCTAGGGATGAGATCCTCCCTGTGAGGTCTCAAGAACCTGCAGATCAATGCCTTTCCTATGAAAAACAAATTAGCAAAATTTCCTATTGTTCCATTGGGCATGGAGTCTACTTTGCTTACACTAAACTGATAAAACAAAATATTTACAACTTTAAGGCCAAAGGACCTTAAATCACATAAATTTTCAAAAAATGCCCATTAACCAGGCCATCAAAAACTGCTTCTCCTCCCATGCTTTTCAGCATGAAGGTATTGTTCCCTTGAATCTGAGAGATGATAAAAGGCCCTGTCTAGAAAGCATCAAACTTCCCATGATTGCCTTTCTTTTCCTTTAGTGCATCCCACTTCAGAACCAAGTCTCCAACATGAAAAATTATCTGCTTTTGTCCCTTTGTCAAAAGATTCATTGACCTTTTTCTGATGTGCTACAGCCTTTTCAACCAGCTGTTCTCAGATCTGATGTACCTCTGCCAAATCAGTGATCCTTTTTTCCATGTCTTCTCCCTCACTACGTTCTTCTTGCAGGAATTTTACCACAGGGAGAGTTAACTGAATTGGAAACATAGCCTCAGTACCATATACCAGCCTGAAAGGAGAATTCCCTATGGATCTCTTAATGGTCACTCTGTCAGCCCACAGTGCATACTTGAGCTTAGAATCCCAATTCTTTTTGTTGTCTTCCAACAGTTTTTTGATTATCCTTATCAGACTTTTATTAGAGGATTCTGCTAGACCATTGCCTTGAGGGTAATATGAGGTGGAATGAACTAGCTTGATGCCCATTGAGTCACACATGTCCACCAATTCTTTTGCCTTGAAGGGTGCTGCATTGTTTATGACTAATTTATGTGGATGACCAAATCTGGTAAAGATATTTTCAATTAAAAACTTCATGACCACATTATGATCAACTTCCTAGTAGGGATTGCTTCAATCCACTTAGTGAAATAATCAGCAGCTACTAATATCCATCTGTGCTGGCCACTGGAATGTGGATTGATCTCTCCAATGAAATCCAAGCCCCATTGCTGAAAAGGTCCTTTTGCATGTATTGGTTTTAAGGGCAGGGACTTCAACTGTTGTCTCCCTTCAAATCTTTGGCACCTGTCACAAGATTTAACAAATGAAAATACATTAGAAAATAAGGAGGGCCAGTAATATCTAGCTCCGAGGATTTTATGGGCTGTAGTCTTTCAATAATGGTGCCCTCAACACATGCTAGAATGAAATTGCTGCATAACTTCTATTGACTGTTCTTTGTCCAGACACCTCAAAAGCATCCCAGAGGAGTCCCTCCAATAGAGCAGATTTTCATTAATGCAATATTTAGCTGCTCTAAGCTTAATAGTTCTGGCTTGACTTTGAGTAAGGCCTGGAGGAATTTCTAGCTTCAGTAAGAAATTAACTATTCCAGAATACCAATCACAAGAAGCTAGATTTTCTGCCACCAACTGCTTTTTCTCTGGTTCAGCTACTTCCTCTTCTCCTGTTTGACCATTTTCTGAAATTGAGTCCATGAGGTTTATGTCCAATGTTCTGCAATTTTCTTCGGCCAATAGTCTGGCAAGACCCTGATCTCTGACAAGTTTGGTGGGCTTCAGTTCTATATTAAATTCAATCAACTTTGCAATCCCTTTACCCCTTCTTCCATCAGCATCAGGTTGTGTTAAGACATCTTTTATTGCAGTAGAGGGTACATATGCAATTATCTTGGAATGCAAGATATAAACTCTAAAAGCCTTCAAAGATTTGATAAGAGCATATGCTTGTTTCTCCATAATATCATACCTCAGATCAACATCCCTTAATGTTTTGCTGAAAAATGCCACTGGATGCTCTGAGCCTTCTTCATCTGCTTGTAATAAAATTACTGCAATGGTGTCTTCAGAGGCACAAGAAAATATATGGAACTCCTTGCTGTAATATGGACTGATTAAAGTGGGAGCCTCCATAATAGCCTGCTTAATGGACTCAAAGGATTTTCTTGTTGAATCAGTCCATTTGATTTCCGACCCCTTCTTCAACATGGAGGTAATATGCTTCACCAGTTCTGCAAAATTTGGTAAAAACCTCCTCACAAAATTAATCTTGCCCGGAAAGGACTGAATGTCCTTCTTTGATCTCGGGACAGATAGGGTCTGTATTGCTTTTACTCTTTATGGGTCAATTCGAACACCTGCAGCAGAAACAACATGTCCTAAGAGCTTGCCTTCTTCTAAAGTAAATGTTATAGACATTTTTGTGCCTTACAGCTCTAAGCATGAAATGTCCATAAACCAAGGGATCCAAAGTCCCTAAAAGTGTTGTTCCTGCCCCTAAAGGAACAAGGTCAACAAATTACAGCTTCTCCCAGAAGTTCTCCACCAGAAACTGCTCAGAACCAGTCAAATCAGGATCATTTCAGCTACTCCACTAGCTACCTGCGTTGCATAGCACCCAAGTACACTAGCTAGGTGCGTTGCAACGCACCTAAATGCACTACCAGGGTGCGCTGAGCGGGAAATGACAAATGGCAGTGCCATTCTGCGAGGTGGACAGACAATGGAAGCTTCCAAAATCTTCCCCAATGACACTTGCCTCACTGAGTTCGACCAGGGATGAGTAAGAGGCTCTCAGTCTCCAAGTGGAAGCAAGAACTGACAGAGAGAAGCCACAAGTCAAATGACAAGCTGACTCATCTTCTTTGCATACATCTATATATGGATCCCTCATCCCAGAGATCCAAAGGCTGGAATTTTGTACTTTGCAGAGAATTGTTGTTGGTTTTTGGATTGAGATTAGAGTATTGGGTGATTTATGCTTTGTTGGAGGTGAAGAAGGGATTCCTTTGCTGGGAGGTTGATGCTGGATCGGGACTCACTTGGTTGTATCTCCTCCTGGATCTTCTTGTTATATCAATAAAACTATTTGAGTTTCTCCTACATGCTTGTGTATCAATGATGTTTTGTTATATTTGCATGTTTAGCTTAAATCTGATCCTAAGCTATTTATGAATGTAAATCCATGTCTTTGTGTAGTTTTCCTCTTCTGTGATCTTGCAGGAACTTGGTGAAGCTGGGCAAAGCTGGGCAAGTGAGGAAGCAGGTAGCTGGAAGCTGTCAAAGAGGAGAGAGATTGGATCAAAGGACTAGCGCAAGACACAGGTTGGTTCATCCTATCCCTCTTCGTTTACAGTTCATAAAGAAGAATACACAAGTAGTTTTCTCTGTTTGTTGCTAAGGCACTGTCACACCTTAGGTGGATAGGGTCATTCTGAATAGACACTTTTCCCCAAAACAAAATGGAGACTCCGCTGGGGAGGATTGTCTAGTTAGTTTATTTGTGTTTCTCTTGTTGTTTGTTTCATAAACACAGAAGTAGCAATCGAACTGCATTTGCCATTATCAAATGCAAAGTAGACACCTGCTGCTTCAATCCACTCACTGGATCTGTTTATGATTTGAACAGTGGATTCACAAATGATCTGATTACCCTTTGTGATAGCTCTTAGTCCTCCTTTAAATCATCCCTCTGATTGTACCTTACTGATTGCTTTTACTTGGCCAAAAACCATAGATTAAACTGCAAACCGTGACCCAGAACCCGGATAGAAGTCTCGTTTCTGCCCCAGCGCAGGCTCTGTGAAGAGGTTCTACATTTCAACGCAGGTCCCGAGAGGGCTACCTGCGCTGCAATTCAGTTTCTCTGTGCAACAGGTGTGCTGATCAGCCTTGCCCTATGCAGCTGAGGTTCTTTGTTTCATTTTGTCCAGTTTTATCTCTGATTTTTGCAGCCTGTGACCAGTGTGTGTACCTGTCTGAAAACTCCTTTTCTTTGCCTTAATTCCGCCTCCTTTGTACAAAAAGGCTGTAGATGTTCTTTGTGTGTTTGTTACATCATTTACAGTTTTCCATTGAAAGAGTAGACTAGTCATACTATCGTCCTTGGATTTAGATCTGTCGTAAGTGTCGATTTTGATCTTAGGAGAAAGTTTGTTTACTGTTGACAGTTGATTATACTTTTTACTTTTGCCTTTGGTTTGAATTTGTCACTTTCTAGTGTCGAAACAAGTGTTTATTTCAAAATCATAGAGTGTCGTGATCTTCTCTACCTTTTTGATTTCGAAAAGAAGCTTGTTTATGTTTTTCACTTGAAAGCAAATTCAGATTTGTACATCAACTTTCTTTTTAGGCATCAATATTAAGAAAGTGAAAACAAATACATGCATATGTGCATTTGCATATTGATAGTTTGTATGGCTTGATTTAGGAAAAGTGCATCTACAGTGTGCTCTTTGCTCTTTGAGAAAAGATTGTGTCTTTCTTTTCCCCTTGTAGCTAGGATTTTCATTGTTGAAAAGAGATAACAGCTTGCTTATCATCTTTAGATTGCATTTAGGAATTATATCTACATCTCGTGGTGATCCAAAAAGGCAAACTTCTAAGAAAGATCAACTTAAAATAAATTGAATGAATCTAACAATGCTTTGGAACTTAACACTCAACATAGAGGTCTAGGCTAGAGACGCGTTCCGGCGTCGTAAAACCTGGTAACTGTTGTCCTCACTGATGGTTGGGTGATTCCTCCACTGTGAGACGATAAGTGCCAGTACGGATTGTGCTCCCACGTACCGTCGAGTATATATTGGGAGACCCCTATAGGCTTAAAACCTTTTATCCATAGGAAGCCGTGTCGGCCGCCCTACTGATCGCAATGCACCGAACACAGCATTCGGGAAGATTGACTGTCGTACCGTAAAATGTATTCTGCAGTTTTGTGATTGGTTTGGCACACCCTCTACCTAGATCTCCAGAGCAGTCCCTTTCGTTCCTTTTCAGACTCCTTAACGGAAAAGGTCTGTTACACTAAAATTTGTCACCATGACTATTTGCAGTTAGTATGGCTCCATCAACTGTCATACTATCCTCCTTGGCAAGTCTCATACCACTGCTCCTCATGTCAAACTCCAAGAAAGAGAGAAAGTCCTTAAAAATCTATATATCTCTGGGTACGTAGTTTCTCTTAGCCTTACCTGCGTGTACGCACCTCAAGTTCACAATACCTGCGTACTTGTACGCTCTGTCTGTAAAAGGGTGGGTGCGTACTCCTGTAAAGGTCAAAAGGCGCAAGTTTCACTTCAAAAAAGTTACTTGTGGTCATTTCTAGAGCATTCTAGAAGCTTGTTTGACGTGTATTGAGCGCCTCCAGATGGTTCATGTATCCCTATGAAAGAGGAACTTATCCCATCAAGAGAGGAGCTATCCCATTCAAAGAGGGGCTTATCCCATTGATGGTGGACCTGATTAACTTCCTCTAGAGCACTATAAATACAGGCATTGGGCCAGAGGGAGGAGAGGTTGAAAGCTGAATATTCCTAAGGGTAGATGCTGCTGGAATTAGGACTCCCTTATAGAGCTTGAGAGGAGAGATTCCCATCCTTTCCTAGCCTTATTTGGAAGTGGATGAGCTGATCAAAGTAAAGGAAAACTCTTGCTGGACCCCAGGAGGGACCTGCACAACACCAAGGCTCAGGTTGTAATGGTTTCTTTTGTTTCCACTTAATACAATTAAGCTCACTTTTCTCAACAGATTGTTATACATGATTTGTTTCATATACTCCTTGGTCTATATGATGAATATGTGTTATTTTATAAGTTATTCAGGTGCTATGTAATCTTTTGGCTTGTTAGTGAATGCAGGTTTCGAAGAGGAGGAGCTCATCCGGATCGGCGAGGCTAGACTACTACAAAGCGTTGGACTAAAGGTATGTTATGAACACCTGATTACTTGTATTCTAAATGCATATTTAGAGAAAGGTAGTGTTTACTTGTCTTGTTTGTCACTAGAAAGCCTTAGCTTCTAGGGAGGTCGGTTTTGTCCGCAAAATTGACTCTTTCCGCATGACAAAATGGCGACTCCACTGGGGAACTCGATTGATGTGAATGATTTTTCCTTTGTGTGAAACTTTGATTTGAGATAAGTCGTTTTCTTTCTGGTTTTTGGCTGTTTGACTATGCATTTGGGTGGCTTAGCTTAGGGTTAAATTAGATTTTAGTTTTTATTGGTTTTGCTAGAAGTACGCAGCCTCTGCGTCAAGCACAGTGTGTACCTGTACGCACTGCAGCTTTGTGCACAGAGCGTACACGCACCTGTGCAAACAGGTTGCCTGCGTACCCCTATCAAAAACCTAGAAAATTTCAACTTCTTATTTTTTATCTTTTAGATTTTGTTTATAGCTTGTTTTTGCTGCCCAGATCCACTGGTTACCTGTCAGAAGCTTTCACCTTGGTTAATTTCATTGGCATTCCTACTTAAAGCTTTCATCAATTGGGTGTTTTGAGTTTCTTTTTGACAAATTCTTGATTTGATTTCCTTTGGTCATTACTTGGAGGTTTGTCTCAGTCTTTTCACAATTTTGCATCTTTTTGCTTTTGTTTTTGCTAAATTGTGTATGAGTGTTAATCGCCCTTGAGTGTTTTTATTTTTTGATCTTTGGAACTCTCACCCAATTTTCTCGACTTGCACTTGATTGGTTCTTAGATCACATTAGAATCGTCTTGTGTTTGAGAATTCTCTTGCATAGATCATATTTGTATAATTAGAATTCTCATTTTCAGAATATGAATGAAAAATGTGCATATATTACATTTGCATACTTTTCAAGTGAATTGTGCATAGATTACAATTGCATAGTTTACATTCTGAAAAATCAATCGTAGATTTAGATCAGTTTTCTTTGATTTGAATTTACACAAAATAAAAAAATAAAAAATGGTTTGGAATTGATTTGCATTAGTTTTTCTTGATGAAATTAGTGCATTAGAGAATTTGTTATATTTTCTCTTAGTGATCAATTCTTTGCATTGTTGGAAGTGAATGGAAACTCTCTCCTTACTTTAGTTAGGATTCATCGAATTGAAAAGATTACATTATCATATTCAATTGCATTCAGTTTTGAGTCGGGTCATAACACCATTGGTTTCGTATCCATTTACCCCTTTGAGTAATAACAGCCTAAATAACACAGCGCTTAATTAAAATTCATCTAGTAATTTTTACATCTCTAGGGCTCTGAAACACCAATATAGATCAGGCTAGTGTCTTGGAGTAGGAGAGTAATTAACTCTCCAAGACAGTAAAACCAAACAAGTAGCTTATCTTGCGGTAGGATAAATCCAACTGTTACATTTGTACTCTGGGAAAGCTCCTCTTAAAGGAGAAGCACGAGATCGTGTCCGAACCAGTGAGGGGATCAATCCTCCTTCATTGGGAACGACGCCAGATATGCACGTACTACAAACGGTAAACCTCAGATTAACCATTTTCGAGGAGCCTGGGGTCACTTGTCGGTAAACCTTGGATTATTGTCAAGGAGCCGGCAAGGGGATTGAGCTTTTTACTCTGCCCTTGCGTGCTATCGGATCGTAGACTATTCCCCCAGGTATATTTGTTGCTGTTGGTGACCTTAGTGACCATTATCTTTAGGGTTCTACCCAAGGTGACGGTGGAGGGAAGATCCCACTGTACCTGGATCAGACGTCGGCTAGACTCACTTGGATTTTCTGGGGGGTTCACTTCACTCGAGACGGTTAAAGTGGAGGAACTTGGTCCAGTCTATTCATTAAGCAGGTTGTCGGGGTAACTATTCCACCCGCCACTTCTGTACTGAATTCTGCAATGTTGGATTTCATCACCGACTAGTGTTTTCGGTCCGGAAGGTTACTGTTTGTGTGTGGTTTGACTCCTAGATTTGATAGCATGTGTTAATTTGTTTGTTTTTACTTTTAGAGACCATAGGTGTGCATTGTGAATTTTAATTATTAAGTGTGAATTGTGAATTGTTAATTTTAGTTTTAAATTGTTAATAAAATTCACTGAAGTTGAATATAATGGAAAATGTTCCAGAATTTACCAACCTAGGAACCCCTCCTAATGAGAATCCTAGTACTTTTCCTTACTTTGGAAATGTTGGTCCTCCTTATATGGCTACTTTGTCATTACCTGGATTTACAATAGGTTTACCGATATGGTTATTTTCAACTTCGTTGGCCCAAAATACTCCAATTGTTCCACCTCAACCGAATGCTTCACCTCAACAAAGTTCACCATCTCAACATCACCAACCTTCTGTTGACCCTTTACCTTCTTCGCCTAATTTTTCTTCCTCCATTTCTTCCTCTTCGCTTGGTAAAAGCCTTGATGCTAGTAACCAGGTGTCTAAGAAGAAGAAGAAAGGGAAGAAGAAGAAGAAGCAAGATAAGAAAGAAGTCAACTAACCAACCAAGGTTGTAAGTGTTAGTTGTGTTGAGGAGAGTGAAACTCATGTCACTCAGGTTGATGATCCATTAGTTGATCAAGTGGTCGATTCAATTTCACATTCGATCGATCACACTCTCCCTTTTGAGAGTAAACTTCATACCGCTCAGGTTCTTCTTGTTACATCAGATTCTTCTATGCCGGGGGGCATTTCACTTGTTTCTACAGAACCCCCTCCAAGTACTGAGGTCTTTTCCTTTGATTGGAATAGACTAACAGAACCTCGTCTTCCTTCCTCCATCCCTTTCCAAATCATTGTCAAGGCTGGTGGTAGGGACATACATCGTACACAGGTAGATGAAAGTGCTTCTGTTAGTATTTTATCCTCAACTGTTTGGAAAGCTTTGGTTTCCCCTCAGCTTGCACCTATTACACAGAATCTGAAAGCTTTTAACAGAACCATTAGTGAACCTTTAGGGATCCTTCCTAATTTTTCCATTACCTTGGAAGGTAAAACTGTCTGTATTGATCTTATGGTAGTTCGAGGTCCCTTGGATTTCAATTTACTCCTTGGGCGAGACTATGTTTATGCAATGAAAGTTGTCGTATCGACACTCTTTCGTGTGATGTCTTTCCCTCACAATGGCAGTATTGTGACTGTAGACCAGCTTTCCTTCCCTAGTCTTGTTTCAACTACCAATAATATGACACCCCTAAATGTTCCTGATTCTAAAGTGGTATCTACCCTGCCACGGGTTAATTATGTGGCAATTGGTCCCATGTTTTCCATTACCGATGTAAGTGAGCCTCTCACTGTTTGCTCATCTTCCTTTGATTTAGATCCGGTAATTGACATGGAAAACTCTATGGGATTACTTGAACACGATGTTCTTATCCCTTTTGAGTCCCTTGACATGTGTTCCTTCCAAAGAACTATTCTTCCTTCTGATGAAGACCTCTTGGAAGCCATGATCAAGGAGTGTCCATTGACATGTCTTTCTTCCAGTTGGAAGCCATGATCAGTGGGTGCGAGGATAGTTTTTTCCTGTATCAACCTCGTTAAAAAATAGGATGTTGTGAGGAAAGTTCCTTTTACTGTGTCAAACTCGTTAAAAAATGAATCAGTGTGTGCGAGGATAGTTTTTTCCTGTATCAACCTCGTTAAAAAATGAAATAGGATGTTGTGAGGAAAGTTCCTTTTACTGTGTCAACCTCGTTAAAAAATGAATCAATGTGAACGAGGAAAGTTCCTTTTACTGTGTCGACCTCGTTAAAAAATGAATCAGTAAGTACGAGGATAGTTTTTTCCTGTATCAACCTCGTTAAAAAATGAAACAGGCTAGCATGAGGATAGTTCTTTTACTGAGTCAACCTCATTAAAAAATGAATTAGGTAGATTTTAGGATATGTAGGTAGATTGTAGAAAGTAGGTATGAGGATAGTTCCTGTTACTGAGTCAACCTCGTTAAAAAATGAATCAGGTATGAGGATAGTTCCTATTACTGAGTCAACCTCGTTAAAAAATGAATCAGGTATGAGGATAATTCTTTTCTTTTGTCAACCTCCTTAAAAATGAAACAACTCCCTTTTCAAGTTAAATATTGAAAGTAAACCTTCATTCCATCCATCTGGTTGAATGCAATGAAGCCTGGGGGGCATGTACCTCGCTTTGCATCATTATACTGGGGGCATGCGAACTTTTTGAGCATAGTTCCTTGTCTTCTGTCAAGCTCATTAAAAAATGAAACAAAGAGTCTTGAGCACAGTTCCTTGTCTTGTGTCAAGCTCGTTAAAAAATGAAACAAGGGTAGGCTAAGTAGGTAGATTGTAGAGAGTAGTCATGAGCATAGTTCCTTGTCTTATGTCAAGCTCATTAAAAAATGAATCAAGGATTTTAGAGCACAGTTCCTTGTTTTGTGTCAAGCTCGTTAAAAAATGAATCAAGGTTTTTTAGGTATAGTTGCTTGTTAGGTAGATTGTAGAGTAGTTATGAGCATAGTTCCTTATCTTGTGTCAAGCTCGTTTAAAAAATGAAACAAGGGTTTTGAGGATAGTTCTTTTCCTGTGTCAACCTCACTAAAAAATGAAACATCTCCCACAAGTCTTTCCAAGATCTTGAAAGTAAAGCTTCATTCCATCCACCTCATTGAATGCAATGAAGCTTGGGGGGCATGTACCTCGTTTTGCATCATTATGCTGGGGGTATGTGAACTTATAACAAGCATAGTTTTTCGTTTCAAGCTTGTGTAAACATGAAACTGAATCCGAGCATAGTTCTTTTCCTGTGTCAAGCTCGTTAAAAAATGAAACAAATCCTCCTCTACTTGAATCGAGAGTTTGACTAGATCTCGTAAATGTTAAGTTGTATATTTAGGTTAGTTATTTCAGTTTTTTGCATAATTTTCTTACAGTTTTAGGTCGAGTCTTTCAAATGATCTCGTACATGAACCTTCATTCCATCCAGCTTGTACTTAGTTGAATGAAATGAAGTTGGGGGGCATGCGCTCTAGCAGTTACGCTTAGGGGGCATCAAGCACAGTTTTCTCTCTGTTTCAAGCTTGTGTAAAAATGAAACTACTTTGAAGCATAGTTTTTCTCTGTTTCAAGCTTTTGTAAAAATGAAACCTATCTCGAGTCAATTTCAGTTATTTTCAAGACTCGTTAAACTCATGAAAATCCCGAGATTATTTTGCTATCTTTCATTCTCGTAAAACAAATGAAAATGCCGAGTTCTTTCCATCTTTTCCTACTCGTAAATTAAATTGAAAGTCGGCCATATGAGTACATTTTTATCATTTTTTCGAACTCATTAAAACTTACGAAAAAATGAAAACCATGAGTACATTTTTATCATTTTTTCGAAATCATTAAAACTTACGAAAAAGTGAAACCTTGGAGTTCTCTTTTAAGCCCTTTTCAGACTCTCAAAATATGAAAAGATCGCCGAGTTTTTTCTTTTTAAACTCGTTAAAAGGGAACTAAAAAGACGGTCCTCTTATAGCCCTTTTCTGACCGTAAAAACAGGAAAAGATTGTCGGATTTTTGTCGTTTCAAATTCGATACTGGAAATAAAACGACGTGTCCTTGATTGCTTTTTACTTTTCAAGTCAAAGACACTAATCATGAAAGTACTCCTTGGTCGTAAAGATCAAGTGGTTCTCTCAAGTATTATTTTATACTTTTTTGGGCTTGGGAGACACAAATTTACGAAAAAGTTCAACCCTGGAGTCTTCTTAAGTTTTTTCAGACTCTCTAAAATTGAAAAACGCCGAGTTTCTCCTATACTGGACTCGTTAAAATTTCACAGTAAAGGACCTGTTCGATTACAAACAGGAACGGACCACTCCTTCTTAGGGTTCGAATCAAAACTAAGTTGGACTCATCTGAAGGATGAGCTTATAATCAAGCATATGTTATCCTCCTCAAGCTTGTAAAAAATAAAGAGGTACTTGCCAGAAATGGTGGGGGAAAAGAGAGAAAAATGAGCCTATTTGTTATCCTTTGTCTCAGAAGAAGCCTTATCACCACTCTTGAACACGACACTTTCCATTCACCTGGGTTGGGAAATCCTTTGCCTCACAATTGATCAAACCACATTGAAAGTCTTCAGCCAGGTATTAACTTTGGGTCAAATGTCACCAAGCCATCTGTTGTGTCGTTATGTGTTCAAGAGGTCACTGCAAATAAACCATTCATCTGCAAAATACCCGTCATCCATCTCGACCATCCCTGAGTCAGTCCTTACAGCTATGTTTCTTCAACTTGATCTATGATTTCGTGTTGTAGGCTTGCCTGCAACGGGTCGCTTTCTATCGACATCAGCACATTATCTAGAAAGATGACCTAGAAATCATCAGTACCTTGAAATCTGCATGCATCAATGGCAGGTTTCTTGCCTTTGACGACGGTTTACATCATTGACTTTCGATTGAAGGATTCCGTGAAATGTTCGACATCAACTCATTTATTCACATCTCATGGATTGTACTGGGTACTTTGAGAACCATTGACATCACTGGTGGTCTCTCTCACACTTGTTAACAATTTACATCATTGACTGGTAATCAAGTGGTTTCTACCATGTTCGACATCAACTCATTTATTCGCATGGATAGAATCGTACTATTTCGGGAAGTAGAAATGAAGACCCTGGATCTAGTTTCCACCATCCAGGCTGCGAGGAGTTTTGTATTCATTGTATAGTAGACCAACTATAAACAGATGGCTGTGTCCATACTATGTCTACACAAGTCTATGATTATGATGTACTGCAAAATCATTCCTGTATCAGAGCAGTAGTTAGTTTGTTAGTTAAAGTTTTTTTATCTGAGTATGGGAATGCCTACCTCAGCAATGATATGATCTTATATGTGTATTTTGTGTTGAATACTTACAGGTTCCGACTGGGCTCTCCACAAGATAATCCTTGAAATGATAAAGTACTTCACCCTTCCTATATGATATGAAACCCTAATCTACTACAGGCTTCACACTTTAGGGGGCAATCTGTTACACTAAAATTTGTCACCATGACTATTTGCAGTTAGTATGGCTCCATCAACTGTCATACTATCCTCCTTGGCAAGTCTCATACCTCTGCTCCTCATGTCAAACTCCAAGAAAGAGAGAAAGTCCTTAAAAATCTATATATCTCTGGGTACACAGTTTCTCTTAGCCTTACCTGCATGTACGCACCTCAAGTTCACAATACCTGCGTACTTGTACGCTCTGTCTGTAAAAGGGTGGGTGCGTACTCCTGTAAAGGTCAAAAGGCGCAAGTTTCACTTCAAAAAAGTTACTTGTGGTCATTTCTAGAGCATTCTAGAAGCTTGTTTGACGTGTATTGAGCGCCTCTAGATGGTTCATGTATCCCTATGAAAGAGGAACTTATCCCATCAAGAGGGGAGCTATCCCATTCAAAGAGGGGCTTATCCCATTGATGGTGGACCTGATTAACTTCCTCTAGAGCACTATAAATACAGGCATTGGGCCAGAGGGAGGAGAGGTTGAAAGCTGAATATTCCTAAGGGTAGATGCTGTTGGAATTAGGACTCCCTTATAGAGCTTGAGAGGAGAGATTCCCATCCTTTCCTAGCCTTATTTGGAAGTGGGTGAGCTGATCAAAGTAAAGGAAAACTCTTGCTGGACCCTAGGAGGGACCTGCACAACACCAAGGCTCAGGTTGTAATGGTTTCTTTTGTTTCCACTTAATACAATTAAGCTCACTTTTCTCAACAGATTGTTATACATGATTTGTTTCATATACTCCTTGGTCTATATGATGAATATGTGTTATTTTATAAGTTATTCAGGTGCTATGTAATCTTTTGGCTTGTTAGTGAATGCAGGTTTCGAAGAGAAGGAGGAGCTCATCCAGATCGGCGAGGCTGGACTACTACAAAGCGTTGGACTAAAGGTATGTTATGAACACCTGATTACTTGTATTCTAAATGCATATTTAGAGAAAGGTAGTGTTTACTTGTCTTGTTTGTCACTAGAAAACCTTAGCTTCTAGGGAGGTCGGTTTTGTCCGCAAAATTGACTCTTTCCGCATGACAAGGTCCATCTGAGCACTTGTCACTTCAAGCTCATTAAAAATCGAAGGAGACTAGAGTCATCTTTTGTTTTTTCTCGACTCTTTAAAATTGAAAAAACAAGTTGTGTCCAAGTGTCGTAAAATTTATTTTAAACGGAATATTCATACCCTTTTCCTACGTTGATCTTAGGTTGAGAAAATGGAGTCTACCAACCAAGGAATTCCCCTTGGTGGAAATCCTAGTCCCTTCTCCTCTTGGGGAGATGTTGGTGCACCCCATATGGCCACATTGTCGCTTCCAGGATTGACAATTGGCTTGCCAGTCTGGCTCTTCTCAACCAATGTCGTTCAGAACACCACTATTCCTGAACAATCGAATCAGCAGTTAGACCAGTCCAGAGTTACCCACCAACCTTCTACTTCCTCTAATTCTTCCTCTCCTCCTTCCTCTTCGCTTGATGGGGCTGGCAAAGCCAAAAGTCAAGTTCCTAAGGAGAAGAAGGAAAAGAAGAAGAAAGAGAAGAAGAAGAAGGAGCCAAAAGCGAATGGGGGCAAACGAGTGTCGTCTAACGAAAATCCACACACTGCACCGACCAGGCCTAAATCGCCATGTGTCATTTGCAAGGGAGACCACTTTCATAGAGATTGTCCTTGCATCCCTCGGATACTAAGGGACTGGTCTCCCCGTTTGCACAATCTGGTGTCGTCAACCTCTGATGGCCATGTTGAAAGCACATCGTCAACTAGCGAAAGTGAAGCCCCAGGACAAAAAGGGAGAACTAGATCTCCCTATAAACTGTGCAAAGGCGATCACGCCATCCACCATTGTCCCTTCTTAGACGAAGCTAAAAGAGTTTTGGATGATCGTCCGGTTTCACCGTTACGACTTCCTCCTGGATATAAAAAACTCTTGCCGAGTCCTTCGTTAGTTGAGAATCCAGCTGGCCCGCTCAAGTGGTCAGCTGAAGCGCCTGTCATTGAAGATGGACCAGCTGAATCCATACCCGACGAAAGTCAAAAGGTCGAGGCGGCAGTCAACCCGGTCTTGCCTTCGGAGGTTTTATCTTCGAATGACACAGTCACTGGAGAGAACAAGGATGACACCGTCCAAATTCTCTTCATCAACACAGACTCCGACGAACATGGGGGCAATCTACCCATTCCCTTACCACAGGAGGGAAGTTCGTCAGAGCCGTACCCGGCCGTCTACTCGGTCCCACCTCCAAGCAACCTAGTTGTCTCCTTCGACTGGAATCAACTAGGCAGACCCCGTTTACCAGCAAGCATACCATTCAGAATTATTGTCCAAATATATAGAATGGTCATGGCTGGTACCATCATAGATGAGGGGGCTTCTGTGAGTATCCTTTCCTCTACTGCTTGGAAAGCGCTTGGTTCGCCATCGCTGTTGCCTAAGATGAGAAATCTGACGGGCTTTGATAAAGGAACCAGTCGACCTTTAGGGATCCTCCCCAATGTGCCCATAACATTGAAAGGGAAGACAGTTCAAATGAACGTAATGGTCGTTCAAGGACCCTTGGATTATAACCTACTCCTTGGACGAGACTATATTTATTGCATGGGAGCCATCGTCTCCTCACTCTTTAGAGTAATGTGTTTTCCGCACGAAGGAAGAGTGGTCAAGCTCGTGGACCAGCTTTCATTTCCCGGATCACGCATCGCAAATAGTCATATACCATCCCTAAATGGTCTCTTCACGCAAGAAATGTCTCAACCCCCAGTCCGTCCTCCCGATGAGCGCGAGTAATTCGGAGGGATATGACTGAAACCCAGGGGGCATGCGTCCTGGTCTGCTTCGGCAGGAAAACATCGGGTATAGGGTAGGTTTCCGCGGGAGAATATGACTAGTCTGTACCACGTCCGTCAGTGGAAGAGGGGTTATTCTAGAATAAGATTCTCTTGTCAAAGTTATGTGTGTGGCGCTCGTTGTCACTCACCTTTGTTTATCTCGGTAGACATCGCCGAGGAAGTGTTTCGTTTGTAACGCGAATGAGACAATCTTTGGTAACCTGAAAGAGGTAGGCCTTTCCTGATAGAACAAATGTTTTGTCTGCAAATTGAGGGGTAACCTTGAAATCGTATTTTATACCTGGGGGCATGCAAACCTTTTGGAGTGCAAGCAAGGGGCGACTATTTATTTTTTAAATTTTTAGGTCCTCCCTTTAAACCCGTAGGCTAACCCTTTAAACTCGTAGGATTAGTCGTTTCCTAACTTGCATAAAGAAAGGATGTGGGGCAAAAATCTAAAAGTTGCCGTTTTATATGAGACTTTCTTATCATATGACTGGGTTAATCGAGCAGTTTTAGCACATAGTTCAAGCTCGTTAAAAAATAAACATAAGACCGAGCAAGTGTTTCAATCCGCGTTTAAGATCATTAAAAAATGAACTATCCTCTGGTAAATAGCCACCGTGAATGTAGCATTATCAGCCATTAAAGCCTTGGTCGTGTTTGCACCGTCACCTCCACTTTTCCATTGGCCGATCATTCACCTCCATTTGATTGTTTACCCATTTTGAGGAACAGCTGCGAAGAGTGATTTCACTAGCCATCCTTGTGACACTGCCGTGATTGGAAAATTCCAACCCTTACCTGGAATTAGCTGCTACCCATTTTATCACTCGTTCCTCAAAAGATGAGTCTTCTTTACGCTCTTTTCATCTGACTCGTAAAATATGAAAAGATTGTTGAGTTTTGGCCTTCCATCTCGTTAAAGCGACCGGAAGTGCTATCCCTCCTCTAGATTTTAATCTTTTTGGACCTGAGGGATTATTGCACAAAAAGATCAAGCGCTTGTTTTGTTCAGCTCGTTAAAACTATCGAAAATTCATCCCTTCTGTATTATTTTATACTTTTTCGGACTTAAGGGATTAGATGACGAAAAAGGAATTCCGGAGTTAACTTTACGTACCTTTTCAGACTCTCTAAAAATGAAAAGGACCGAGTTATCTTTGTCGTTAGACTCGTTAAAAACATTAATAGCGACAAACTTGTCTTTAGACGAGAACGAGTTTCACTATCGCTAGGCTCGTTAAAACATAGCGATGGGTTTGCCCGAAGGGCAAATTATAGAACAAGCATATGTTATCCTCCTCAAGCTTGACAAAAATAAAAGAGGTACTGGTCATTAATGACTGGGGAAAAATTGGGAAGAAACTCAAAGAATCTTTATTGGTAGCAAGTCGCTCGTGAACATGACACTTCCACTCCGTGCCTAAGTCGGGTTGGGTTGTTTCATTCACCGGTCACATCACCATGGTCACGCCATACCATCCACATTTGGGGTAAATGCTACCAATCCATCACATAAGTGTCGCCGACATGTTCAAGAGAAGTCATCCGTGTCCCATCCACTACCATACATTACACTTCATTCTTTCATGACCGCCATCCTGAACCATATATCATCAGATCGTTTTCACCTCCATCAAAATCATTTGCTCCGTTCCGTGTCATTGATGTGGGATTCATCAAGGCCCTCCTTTGACGGATCGCTTCTTGTCAACATCAGCTCATTATCCAAGAAGTTGATCTAGGAACACCCCATTCAGTACTTTGAAGCTTGCATGCCTCAATGGCAAGTTTCTCACTTCCAGCGACAGGTATACATCAATGACCTTCGACCAAAAGATTTTGCGTGGTGTTCGACGCCAAGTCCTTTATTCACACCACGTGAACTGTACTGCAGTACCTTGAGGGTCATCATCATTATCGGTGATTCCTCTCGTGCTTGTTAACAGTTTACATCATCGACTGGTAATCAAGCGATGTCTTTCCATGTTCGACTTCAAAACATTTCTCACATGGATCGACTTGTACTTCAAGTGAAGATCGGACGAGATTGAAGACCCCGGATCTAGTTTCATCCATCCGGGCTGCGATATATATTCAGGAAAAATAAATACATTGACATGTACAGCATTGCAGCACAGATAATCATCCTACCAAAAGGATGATGACTTCATCAAAATCATCAGTCTACCATCAGACGATTGTCTGTCCTGTGTACATAAAAATGAATTTATAAAGCTGAGCATGGGAATGCCCGCCTCAGCTAGATCATGAAAACAGTATGAAGATAATGTATTGTATTGTATCTTATTACAGGTCTCCTCCCAGCATTGAAAGAACTTCGGATCCTCCTAATAAAGCATTTCACCCGATAAACGGCCTCATACTTTAGGGGGCAACTGTTATAGACATTTTTGTGCCTTACAGCTCTAAGCATGAAATGTCCATAAACCAAGGGATCCAAAGTCCCTAAAAGTGTTGTTCCTGCCCCTAAAGGAACAAGGTCAACAAATTACAGCTTCTCCCAGAAGTTCTCCACCAGAAACTGCTCAGAACCAGTCAAATCAGGATCATTTCAGCTGCTCCACTAGCTACCTGCGTTGCATAGCACCCAAGTACACTAGCTAGGTGCGTTGCAACGCACCTAAATGCACTACCAGGGTGCGCTGAGCGGGAAATGACAAATGGCAGTGCCATTCTGCGAGGTGGACAGACAATGGAAGCTTCCAGAATCTTCCCCAATGACACTTGCCTCACTGAGTTCGACCAGGGATGAGTAAGAGGCTCTCAGTCTCCAAGTGGAAGCAAGAACTGACAGAGAGAAGCCACAAGTCAAATGACAAGCTGACTCATCTTCTTTGCATACATCTATATATGGATCCCTCATCCTAGAGATCCAAAGGCTGGAATTTTGTACTTTGCAGAGAATTGCTGTTGGTTTTTGGATTGAGATTAAAGTATTGGGTGATTTATGCTTTGTTGGAGGTGAAGAAGGGATTCCTTTGCTGGGAGGTTGATGCTGGATCGGGACTCACTTGGTTGTATCTCCTCCTGGATCTTCTTGTTATATCAATAAAACTATTTGAGTTTCTCCTACATGCTTGTGTATCAATGATGTTTTGTTATATTTTCATGTTTAGCTTAAATCTGATCCTAAGCTATTTATGAATGTAAATCCATGTCTTTGTGTAGTTTTCCTCTTCTGTGATCTTGCAGGAACTTGGTGAAGCTGGGCAAAGCTGGGCAAGTGAGGAAGCAGGTAGCTGGAAGCTGTCAAAGAGGAGAGAGATTGGATCAAAGGACTAGCGCAAGACACAGGTTGGTTCATCCTATCCCTCTTCGTTTATAGTTCATAAAGAAGAATACACAAGTAGTTTTCTCTGTTTGTTGCTAAGGCACTGTCACACCTTAGGTGGATAGGGTCATTCTGAATAGACACTTTTCCCCACAACAGTAAACCATGACTTTTTAGGATTGACTGAAATCCCAAACCTTCTGCACTTCAGAAACACTTTCCTCAAATGCTGCAAATGGTTTTGATGGCTGCTGGAGTATACTGTTATGTCATCAAGGTAGATAAGGAAAAACTTATCCTTCTCTCCCACAAATGCTATATCCATAGCTCTCTGAAAGGTAGCTCCAGCATTCATCAACCCAAAAGGCATCTTGGAATACATAAAAGTGCCCCAGGGAGTGGTGAATGCAATCTTCTCCTGATCATCTGGATGTACAACAATTTGATTATACCCTGAAAATCCATCCAGGAAAGACATCACTTTGGCTCCTGAGACCTTCTGCAGCAAATACTCCATCTTGGGTAGGGGATAATTGTCTTTCTTAGAGCATTTGTTCAAGTTCCTGAAATCAACACAGAGTCTGATTTCTCCACTTTTCTTCCTCACCACAACCAAATTGGCTACCCACTTTGAATACCTGAGAGGGACTATTGTTTTGGCAGCCAGCAGTTTTTTTATTTCTTTTTCGATCAGAGGGAGGAGCATTGGGTTTATAGGTCTCAGCTTCTACTTGAAAGGAATGGTATCTTTCTCTAGAGGGATTTTATGCTGGATAATCTTTTTGTCATATGTTTTCAGGTCGCTATATTCCCAGACAAAGACATCAGCAAACTGCTTCATTAAATTACAGTATTTAGAACTTTGGTCAGCAGATAGATGAGTGGATAGATTTATGTATCTAGGCTGACCTAGACTCCCTATATCATTCCTATAGACTGTGGATTGGTCTTCTTTTTGGGCAGCCTTGTAAGGCACATCATTTTGGTCAAACAATCTTTCTAGAGGTATTAAACCCTTAAGAATATGATTGTTGGGAAGCTGGACAATGCTATCTCTGCCAATTTTATTTCTAAGTTGGGATTGGGGGTTTTCTTCCAAGGCTTCATTTTCTTGGTCAATTTCCATTTCGGAAAATTCATCAATGACTTGCAAGAATATATTTACTTCAGCGTCATCCTCAAAAGCTTTCTAATACTAGACATTATCAGGCAAGGATGGTCTATATTTCATTTGGACTTCATAAACTAGTCTAGGAGGCATGGGAGGGATAAACATGCTAGCAGACACAGCAAGGGAACAACAAGTTGGTTTTTGGCTCTAGGGATATATGATATACATAAATTATCAAAGAATCTTTGAGTCTCCATACCTCATCTCTGTATGCTTTCAGCCTTGGGTGCTTTGCCTGAAATGTTCCATTTACTTGCTGAATGATCAAATCAGCATCTCCAAACACCTTTATGTTCCTGATTCCTCTGTCTTTTGCTACGTTAAGGCCCAATATCAGAGCCTCGTACTCTGCTATATTGTTGGTGACTTGAAAAGACAGCTTAAAAGATAGATGTGTGCTTTCTTGTTCTGGAGATACCAGCACCACCCCTTCTCCTGTAGTCTCCCTGGAACATGCTCCATCAAAGAACATCTCCCAAACCTGACTTCCTTGCTCTCCCTTGGCCTGATTCACTGGTTTCCTGATCTGCATTGAGGCCTTCTGTGATTATTCTATTTGGAGGATACATGCTCCAAAATTAGTGTCCACAGCATATATGGGATGATTATTAAGATTCTTCTCATCACTGATGATGTATGCCAACTGTGCTTCCCTGTACAATCTCCTACTTTCTCCTCCAAAAACTGGGACAATGGCATAAGATAGATCATTTTGTAATGTCCCACCTAGTCTCTTAATCCATCCTCTAGACAACAGCATGCCAAACTTAGGAGGGACATCTGCTACCACAATATCCATCATCATACTCTTCATGGGCAGCGGAGTTAAGGTAATGACTAGGTCTTTGATTAATCCTAGGCATTTCACTTTCTTTGAATCAAAAGAGAATAAATCATGATATGGTCTAGTGATGTCAAGGCCTAACTCTTCCATGACAGCTTTAGGCATCAAATTGTGGCTGGCCCCTGTGTCTAGCAGGCAATTATGGAGGATTTTGTCATGAAGGGTCAAAGAGACATAAAATGATGGAGAATTATTATCAGCAGGTTCAATAATGGGGCTAAGCACAACAACAGGCTTATCATCTTGTGAATTGACAGATTCAGTGGAGGTTTGTGTCGTTTCCAGCTCAAGAGCTTCAAGGATAGGCTTTCTAAACACTTCACTGCTTACCAACTCTACCAGGGGCATAGATATTTTTAACTTCTGGACTTCTGACTCAAAGCTGAAAGAGGAAGGTAACTTATCAGAACCTCTTACCTCTTGAACTGGAGCTTTGAGGATGACGGGATTAGCTACTGGTCTTTTCTGTCTTATATTCTGTGACTCTGTTTGGACAACAGCTCTTTGGGTAGGATTCTTCTTGACATTTTTTGCATTTGACCTCAGATTATATCTCTGCTGCTCCTCAGTTTGTAGAATAGCTTATATGTCCCACTCTTGACTGTCTTGTTCCAGCAGCAAAGATTCTTCATATGCAGCCAATGTCAAAAAGGCAGCACTGCCTTTATCTTCTATGTAATGAATTTCATCCCCTTCTTCGAATTGTTCCTCCTCCATGACTACATTTTGGAAAGGAGTTTTAACTTTCTGTTCTTCATTTGGTTCTTTTCCCCTCTGAATGACTTGCAACTATTCATTTGCTCTTCTGAATGGATTTGGATTTCTTGGAGCAAATGTGTTCTGCTGCCTTGTCTTTCCTGAGTTCTACTCAATCTTCAGCTTAGATATCTTTGCAGCCAATGACTCTATCATTCTAGTCATTTTATCTAATTTAGGCTCTGAAGATGAGGCAGAGGAAGAAGAAGCCTCACCTCTCTGCCTCTTTCTATCAGCATGACTCTTTAGCTTTTCTGCCGCCATAATATTGGATTCCACCTCTAGTGCTGCATCCTGCATGTCGGCTAGAGTGGCACATCTTCTTTCTCTCAATAACAAGTAGAAATCAGAGTCAAAATCATTTGCATAGGTGAGTTTGGCAGAAGTGGGGGTAGGCTTTACCTCAGCTGGTATCTTACTATACATACGGTTAAATCTTTTATTGAAATCAGGCAATGATTCCCCATTCTCCCTCTTTAGGTTTCCAAACTCAGTATGGTAGTAGAGTAGGTAATTTCTATCTCCTCATTGCTTCAGGAATGCATCATCCAATGTCTCAATGTCTGTTATGGATCTTTGGGGTAATTCTCTGAACCACTTCCTAGCCTCACCATCAAGGCTCTGGACAAAAACTCTCATCCACACATCATCCTCACTGATGTCTAAGTTATCAGCATAACTATAAAAAGATTCACGGTGTTCTTCAGTTGTTACTCCCTCTGTACTAGTGAACTTAGGCATATATTTCTGATATTCTCCTGTAGGCATGGCATTCAAAGGAGTAGGCAAGACCAAGGGTCCATACCTAGCAGCAATAATTCTTTCCATCTTCATGGGTGCTTGCTGTCCTCCCATGACTGGGGTATGTGGAAGGACACTGGTAGATTGAGCAGTATGAAATAATGAAATGGATGACAGAGACAAAGGGATGTTATGGACTGTATGGGAAGCTTTCTTTGGACTAAGATTCAAAGGGGAACTAAATGGACAAGGAGTTTTATGAATCTCTGCAGGTGATTCTTCACTAGCAATACTAGGCTCTATATCTTCAAATTGTGTATTCTCAACTATAATCTTCTCTTGCAGAGATACATAAGATTTCTTAGGCTTACCTGATTCTGATGCTCCTTTCTGTGACGTTTTATTTTGCTTAGCAATCTTCTCAGGGTCAGGCACTAGTTCAGCTGGTGATTTCTGAGGATTTCTTCGAGTATGTCTCACAAACTGAGCTAGGACTATACTGTGGAGTCGCCAAAGGTTGGTCTTCCTCCAGTGGAGTCGCCAGATAGATGATTACAACTAGAAATGTGCCCGGACTTTTTCTATCATCAAAATCTGGAACTGTGTCGTCTCCCCAGGAAGTTGAGCTTCAATCTCCTCTCCTTGGCAACGACGCCAACTAATGTTATCACCCCTAGAAACTCTCCTAGGTTGTATCTCAGAGATGCTCGGGAACATTACAAACTCAACAAAATGTTGGAAATGGATCAATGGAAGGAATGATGCATATTCAAGCCAGATAACCACTTCTACTATGCTTAACTCCAGACATGGGTGAACACCCCCAGACTACAAGGCTTTAGACCACCAATTACTCACAGTTTGAGGATAAGGTGAACATGGAGAATATTGACCACACCAGCAGATGCACAAGACCATGTGATGGCCGGCTGCAACCAGTAAAGAGGTCTGCAAATCTATTTCCTAATGCACAGAGAGGATGATAGCTCTCTGGCACTAAGTGAATAGAAACCTGCAGAACACATTCAATGATACATACTAGATTCTAACATAGAGGTGGGATGATAGCCCCTCTAACGCTAAACATCAAGAGCACATGAAAAATGCATAACAGGAACAACCTAGAACAGAGCAGAAATGGAAAGTGAGAAATTAACAACAAAAGAAGCTTGTATTAGCTAAAAATGAAGACTAGACGTTGCAAGTATCACAGTAGTTACAGTCTCCAGAAGTTGAACTTTACATCAAAACGACAACCATCAACCTTGATTACATCTGTTTGCTGGGTATATATAGAGTTTCATTACAAAAAATGCTCTACTACTCTATGCGTGGAGGGGTCATAATGGACCACCAACCACCTTAACTCTCTCAAAGAGTCTCTGCTACAATCTGCGTGTTTTAATGAACAAAATTGACCTTTTCTGCTGTTCGGCGGCCCTTCTCTGAGCAGGTGGCATGTAATATGAATGAAAGCTCCATAACTGCTGAATGAATTCAACTGCTCGAGGCATGTTCTTCTCATCCTTCGGCCATAATGCTCTTGAATGCAATTGCTGAAGAGTAAATGCACCAAACACTGATAGATGGTTGCTTCTGTCCTTCGGGAGCATGGTACAGGTCGAGGACACGAAGACTGCACGGTAGACGAATGATCTGGTCAGGAGGGAAATACTGGCCGTTGGATGGAACAGATGAAAAGTGGAGATCGATTTGTAGGCACTATCAGGAGACATGAGATCGGGATGGATGAGGGCCGTTGGATTAAACACGGGAAGATCCAATGGTGATCGGGGGTGGAAGCTGCGCGGGGACTTAACGGCTGGGAGAATGGTTTTGCACGGCGGGCGGTATTGATTGCACCGCTTTAGAGCCTGTGGCGGTATTCGTAAGTGGGGAAGCGATGCAATAAGTGCACGACGTATGGCAGATGTGACGGGAGGGAAACCGCTTTCCCCACGGGTTAACGTGCGGTTATGTTACGGCAGCGGGGGAAGCGTATGACGTCCGATCATCAGCGGAGATGATCGGATGGTGCAAAAAAAATCGCACATGTTTATGACTGATGTGACGGGGAAAAGTCGGTAAAGGCGCGCGGTCATGTGAATATGGTCGTATGGGTTTAAACTTCGTGCCCGGGGACCTGGGGGAATATGGTTTATAGAGAAATTTGGAGGAAAACGGAGGTAGCGGGAGTAATAAGAGTGCAAGGCAAATGAAGGAGGGGGAATGAAATAGACTGCTGCGAGATCCTTTTTTGCGTAAACACCTCGATCAGGCCTATATTTGGTCCTCCAAATGATCATTTGAATAGTAGAGCTAACAGGCCCTACACCGAGAAACAATCTCGAGGCTTACCGTACATCCCATCCCAGGACTACTAGGCCCAACAGAGAGAAATCCACCTCTTGGCTTTACTGTATATCCCACCATTCACCGGCAAGGATTCCTAAGCCCATTGAGTCACACAATCTTGGTTTTACTGCAACCCACAATCTAGCTCAGGGGTTACTAGGTCAGTGGCTTTACCGTGATCCACAGTTCGATTCAAGGACAACTAAGACATGTGTTTGTCATTTCGGAGATCCACCCCACTCAGCTTCGAATCCATTTGGCCATCTTAGCTCAATCGAATATGAGAACCCATCTCATCAAAGTTATCAGGAAATGGCAAGGCTAGGCTGAAGAACAATGTCACACCTGGAAAACCCCATGCCATGATATAAAAGAACCACATGCAATACCATGCATGCTAAATATAGCAAGGAAAATACACATGCAAGTTGATACCTACAATGAAGCCTACTGTAGTTGCTTGATCCTGCCTTTCCCTGCTTGATGTTTGCTTCCTCTTGCCTTCTTTTCCTTTGTTTCTCTAATGACAAAGTGCTCCAAGAAAATCTAAGTGTCCAAGAGTGAGAGAGAGAGAGAATAATGACAGAGCTCTAAAACTCAACTGACAAAAGGTTACCAACTAATCCTAAGAAGCCTTTTTATGAATGAGGCCTCTATTTTCTTTGTTTTCCATTATTTTCCTTCATTTTCCTCCTCACATGCAACCTATGACATTTCACCTCCTTTTTCTTATAATTTCCATTATTTTCATAAATAAATGTGCCAAAAATGCCATTTCGCCTTTCCAAAGCCTTAGCCATTTCCTTTTCCAATTTCCTTAGCCATAAACAACCAAATGAACACCCCCTAGGATGTATTTCTCAATATTCAACTTAGAATAAGTGTCCCATTAACTACGATTATTCTTTTTAACTTCTATTACATGGAATTTTCATTAGGGTTGTTACAGAACCCTCCCCCTTGGGGGACACCGTCCTCGGTGTTCAATCACACATATACCTCAGCAAACTGCTGGAAATAAGTGTTGGGTGTGGTTTTTTACCTATTTTCTGCACATTCTTTCCCCTATTTTGACTTTTCTGTCCTCCAAGCCTGTGCCCTTACATGACCAAACTCTCTATTTTCTTACCTTTTTAATCCATTTTACTGTCATGTTACTTTGTTGTATTTTACCAAATAATATGAGGTTTTATTCCTTTTTGTGGCTAACTGGGAGAACATTGAAAGAGTATTTTGGGAAGTTCATCATTTTCAGGCGTTGGCTCACATGAATGAAGCTATGAAGAAGCCATGAAGCAAGGATTAACTGCAAGAAAGGGTAGAACAGTTCGTTGTTACACCCTGTAAATACTAGGTGTTGTTACAGGTTGCTATTACACATCGGATGCTGTTACACCTCAAGTGGATCCGCCATCACATCAATAGTGTTGTCGTCAGTTATGCCTCGTCATCCCGAACCACCATTTGCTCAATGATGTTGCACCGAATCTGGAAATGTAGGTACTATTCCACATAATAACTGTCGATAGTAGGATTGTTTATTTTTGAAGCAACAAGATGCAAGCAGTTGCAACCGATGTATATTTATTTATTAATAAGTTGCAACTTCTTTATTTTTGATCAGCATGAGAATCGAGAGATTCTCATGACTGATCTGCTTTCTAATTTTTGGGTTGTAATAATTATAAAAGACTCATTTTTTTATGTATTATCAAACGACATATAGAAGAGTACCGTTACTCTATTTCTGTAATCCTAAACTTATTCAATATCAATTGGCACGGTGATGTTGTTACTTTCCAACTGATTCGTTAATCACTTTTTGTGTTCTTCCTGCACCCTGCTGAGGAGGAAGGGCCCTCCTCTTTGGCAGGGATTGCAGTGATTAGGTAGTGTACATTTTAGTTTAGTTCATTGATTTATGGTTTCTCGTTGTTGCTATACAAATCGTGGATTGCATTCGCTGCTGTTTCTATTTATCTTATGCTGTTACACAGAGTTAATCAACATAGTAATAGTAACCAGCTAGAATAGATGTCAGTTCTTGTGTGGCATGCCTTTACTTCAATAGATGCGAGTTGTGATTTAATTCTGTAGATTGTTTTTTTTGTATCTACACGCATGGTTTGATTCAACAATTTAGATCAGCGACATCTTTTACAGTTTTTCTGCATTTTCTTATGCTTGGTTGGAGTGTATTAGCACAGATAGTGTGAACTCCATTGAAACAGCAAGACCTACCCTGGGTTGACAATTAATGTTGCAGTTTGAGTCAATTAAGGTTGATTAAAAAAACACTACATTTTGGCGCCATTTCCAGGGATGGCAAGTTGACGATACAATCAACCAAGTTATTTGTTTGATATAGGGTGCTCCTAGTCCACAGTTGCTGGGCAGTAAGACAAGAGGTAAGAACCTGCACATTGCTCTAACATACCTAGGTGGGCTCACCATTGTGATCACTAGGACATTTAGGACATTTTGATGCTTTGATCAATGTGTCTTCATCTGTTCAATCATTGGGTGGTAAGACGAGAGGTAAGAACCTACACATCGCTCTAACATACCTGGGCGGGCTCACCATTGTCGAAGATTGAGGCACTTAGAGTGTGATTTAATACACATAGGGTCCATGTGTGCATCTGTAGGACTTATAGAGAAATTGAAATCACCCCCATTCTAATAAGTCAAAGGAACGACGGGTCGTAAAGAGGAAACGAAGGGTGAAGATTTGGGAAGGAAGACATTTATCCAAGAATTAATCTCCAAGGCAGAAAAAGAACAATCTAGCCCTCAAAGCAATGCAAGGAAAACAGGGCTGCAGAAGGTTGTTACTCCCATAGTGAAAGTAGAAATCTCCAATCCCTCCATCTCGAGACCGTATCATTCTAAGGCTAGCACTCATAACCCCAAGATCATGGATTTGATTTATGAGCAGGAAGGGGAAGTTAGTAGCCAGAATTTGAGGACCGAGGGTCAAGGGGAAACTGAGGGGGAACATTAGACACCTGAGGCGGAAAAGAACCTGTTGATTTATCAATATCCAGATACAGGTAGTGTGGTGAAACAACCAACCCCAGTGGTATCTGAGGTATTAATCACATCTGTGGGGCCATCACAAACACAACTCAAAGAGCATCTACTACAGGAAGGGTTAGAAGAATCCATCATGGGAGACAACAATGATAACAATGCTAAAAAAACACCACTACCACCACCTTTGAGTTCCTAACTGGGAATTTTGGAGATGAAGCTCCTATGAAAAACATTCCTCTATCATCCTTACCATCCTTTTAGGGGATGACTGTGGAAGATCCAGATACATTTCTGTTTGAGTTTGATGTCCTATGTAGAAGTTATGATTATACAGCAAATGCTAATAAGCTAAAGCTATTTCCTACTAAATTAAAGGGAGCAACCTTGAGATGGTTCATGGGATTAGGTCCCGCTTCCATTTTAACGTGGAATGCTATGAAGGAGACGTTCTTGTCAAAGTACCAGGACTATTGCAAGACCAGGGACTTAAGGGAAGAGATATTTAGAATGACACAAAAGGAGGAAGAAAGCCTGGAAGATTATGTGGAACGGTTCCACTACAATCTACAGAGGTCTAAACATAGTGATTTAGACTCGGAAATCTTGAAGACTATATTCATCAGAGGAATGATGGATGACTACTTTGACACCCTGAACCTATTGGGAAAAGGGGATATATCACAAGATCCATTCACTGAAATTATAAAGCTCTACCTACGATGCTCTCGAGGATCATCTAAAGGAATAAGTACAATTCGGGGTGCCTCTGTTCGCATGCAAAAATCTATAGGTGGAGGAGTAATTAGAGTGGAGATCAGAAATTTGTTTGAAAATTTCAAGACCGATATCCTCAGTACTCTCTCGGCCCAGATAAAAACAACACAGATCAAAAAGACACAAGAAGAAGCTGATACACCCCTGGTCGTGTTCTGTCCGACTTGTTGGAAGAAACATCCTCACAGGGAATGCGAATTGAATAACATCAGCCTATGTAATATCTACGAGCTAGAGCATTCGATAGAGAAGTGTCCGGAGCTTCCTAGACTAAAGGCAATACTCAGAGAATCAAGCGAAGAGGTGCAATCCTCTTACTTCATCACACCAAGGAGGCCATGGCAACCGCGACCTCCAAGTATGTCTCAAGACTTTTCCTCTTTCAATTCGTGGAACAATGCATATAATAACCAACCATATCCATGGAAATATTCTGCCCCTCCTTCAACTCAGTTCCCTTCACCCTGGAACCAATGGTCTCCATCTCCTCCTGTTCAATATCCTCAATCCCAACCATACCCTTGGAACTAGAACTGGAGAGGAAATGCCCAAAATTCAGCTCTGCCTACACCACCCATGCAACAACAGCTGCAGTTACCTCCTTTCCAAGCTCCTGCTCCTCCACCACCTGTGCGACCCCAACTACCTGTGCAACCTAACCCAAACCCAAACAATAAAGCAGCTCAGGGCATAGAGGCTCCTACAACCTTCCAGACCTACTTTATTACCCCTGTGGAACTTAATGAAATACAATTGCGATTGGGCACGGTAATTAACCCCAGTCACTCCCCTATCATTACAGAGGAGGACTATGAACCATCCAGAGGAGAAGCCAGAGGCTCTGAGGTAGTTATTGTGCCTACAATAGCTGATACAGAGGAAGTTGTTACATTTGTAACAACCGACCCGTGAAGAAATGTTACATCTGTAACAACTAATTCAGGGAAGGATGATACACTTGCAACAATAGATTCAATTGTTGTTACGCAGGACCCCCCCAGAGACTGGCCAAACCTAGGATGACTTAATAGCTTGAATCTAATTTCCTTAGGGAGTTGCAAAATTTGTATGTACGAATTCCTTTGCTACAAGCCCTTAAAGAAGTACCCATCTATGCCAAGACAGTGAGAGATTTGTGCATCAAGAAGCTTGGGAGGAAGCCTAAAGACCCTGCCACCATACATGTGATGGGAAATTTATCTGAATTAATGTCTGCTCAACCTCTCCTTACTAAGTACCATGATCCAGGAAATCCCACAGTCACCATCTACATTAATGATTAGCCCATAGCCAATGCATTGATTGATCTTGGGGCTGCCATTAATGTAATGACGAAAGATCTCTTTATCGCTCTCGGGCTACAGGGACTCAGACACACTCCTACTGTGCTGGAATTGGCAGACAGGTCCTGTGTTAAACCTGAGGGGATGTTAGAAGATATAGTGATTACGATAGCTTCCTAGAGATACCCGGCTGATTTCCTTATTCTACAGCCCAAATCCAATTTGGGGGGGCATCCTTTGATCTTAGGGAGACCTTAGCTAGCCACTGCAGACGCATTGGGATCCATGGTGATCTCAGATGGCCAGGCAACTCAGAACCTTAATCTTTATCCCCCAAAACCAAAAGTGGATGTGTACAACCCTTGGTGGGATGAGTTTGAGCCTGAGTCAGATCTTTCCCTGCCACTCCTCACTCTGGGGAAAACCTAGTATTTCAAATACGAGACAGAAGATGATGTTATTAATGGTTTTATTAGTAATTCACTTTCTATTGCTTCTGTTAAAAATGTAAATAAGGAGGAATAGGTGGAAGATATAGATTTTGAACAAATGAGAACTACTCCAAATATTGCTAGTAACCCAATTGAGACTGAATCTAGAAAAATTTTGAATATTAATCCCAAGTTGACTACTGAACAGAATCAACGACTGTTACAGAAGTATAAAAGGGCATTTGCATGGGATTATATGGATATGAAAGGGATCCACCCTAACCTATGCACTCACCGTATTTATTTGAAGGATGGCTGCAAACCAGTCAGACAAACACAGCGCCACATGAAACCTACGCTAAAGGAAGTGGTGAAAGAAGAACTACAAAAACTCCTGAGTGCTAATTTATTTATCCAATATCTGACAGTCAGTGGGTCTCACCACTTGTCATGAGTTCTAAAAAGAATGGCAAGTGGAGAGTCTGTGTTGATTATAGAGAACTCAACAAGGCCACTCAGAAGGACCATTTTCCATTACCATTTATAGATCAGGTCCTTGATACTCTCTCCGGAAAGAAATACTTTTCATTTTTGGATGGATTTAATGGCTACAATCAGATACAGATTGCCCCAGAAGACCAAGATAAAACAACCTTTACTTGTCCTTGGGGAACCTACTCATACAGAGTGCTACCTTTTGGGATCTGTAATGCAACAACAACCTTTCAAAGGGAGATACTGGGAATTTTTTTTGACTTATTGAATGATTGTCTGGAAATCTTCATGGACGATTTCACACCTTATGGAGATTCTTTTGAAACAACATTAGTCAATCTGGAAAAAGTGCTAGAGCGATGTGTACAGACTAATGTTGCGTTGAGCACTGAGAAATGTCACATGATGATGACTGAAGGGATCATGATTCGACATTACATTTCTGCTGATGAATTCAATGTAGACCCTCCAAAAATAGAGGTAATTCTAAGAATTCCAACCCCCAAAACACAGAAAGAGGTACGTAGTTTCTTGGCTAATGTAGGGTATTACAGAAGATTTATAGAATTCTTTTCAAGAATTGCATCGCCATTATTTTCCTTACTCATGAAGGATGTTGATTTCTTGTGGATAGCGAAGTGTGAGCAGGCCTTCTTAAATCTAAAATGTTGTGTTTCAGTAGCTCAGGTCTTGCGAGGACCTAATTGGAACTATCATTTCACATAGCTACAAATGCAGCGGATATTTCCTGTAGGTGTTGTTTTGGGCCAACTGGAGGATAAGAAACCTTACGCTATTTACTACATAAGTAAAAATCTAACTCCAGCTGAGCTCAACTACATAGTGACCGAGAAGGAGTTCTTAGCAGTCGTGCATGCCATCAATAAATTCTGACATTACATCACCGGATATCAAGTATTTGTACACACTGACCATTCTGCCATTCATTTTTTAATGAATAAGCCAATTACAAATGGTAGGATTACACGCTGGTTATTGCTGTTACAAGAATTTGATATCACTATTGTAGATAAGCCTGGAAAAGACAATGTAGTAGCTGACTTTCTTTCTAGGCTAACTATTGATGACAGTTGCACTCCTACTGAAGATTCTTTCCCTGATGAATATCTTTTTGCTATTTCTACTTACTCACCTTGGTGTGCATATACAGCCAATTATCTTGTTGCAGGGACGTTTCCCTAATATTTATCCTCCAAGGAGAAAATGAAAATCATACAACAAAGTGCTACATATACCTGGATAGATGGGAACCTCTATCACACTGGACCTGATTTCCAGATCAAACGCCATGTTAGAGAGGACGAGATCTTTGATATCCTCAAAGCTTGCCATGAGGAACCTTGCGGAGGACACTTCGCAGACGAATAGGCAGGATACAAAGTCCTTTCAATACGATACTACTTGTCAACAATATTTCAGGATGCCAAGAAGTTTGTGAAGGGATGTGATAGTTGTCAAAGGATGGGCCAACCACTGTAATCAGATGAGATGTTGTTACAGCCCCAGATCGTCATAGAACCTTTTGAGAAGTGGGCTCTAGATTTTGTAAGAACAATCAATCCTTCATCTAAATAGAGATCTTACATCTTGGTCTATACCGACTATGTCACAAAATGGGTCGAGGCGAAGGCACTAACTAGAGCCACGGAGCAGGTTGTCTCAGAATTTCTGTTTGAAGACATCTTCGTCCGGTTTGGCATACCCAGAGAGATAGTCACAGATGGAGGATTGCAGTTCACATCTCATAAGATCTAGGAGTTGGTCGAAAAATATAAAATCCATCACAAAATCACAATGCCTTACCATCCACAGGTGAATGGCCAGGTAGAAAGCACTAATAAAGTCATTGAGGGAATCCTTACTAAGACTGTGGCCAATCATCGAAGAAATTGGGTTGACAAACTTCCAGAAGTGTTATGGGAATACAGGACTACATGGAGGAACACCACTGGATTCTCACCATATGAACTTGTGTATGGCAAGAACCCTTTATTCTGCATTGAATTTGAAATAAAAACACTAAGGACAGCATTGCAGGTCAATTTGGATTTGGCTACAACAAAAAGGTAGAGATTGAATTAGCTCAATGAATTGGAGGAGAAACAGTTGGCTGTTATCCAACAAACAGATATTATCCAACAGCAGAGAGCTAAGTGGCACGACAGATTTATAAAGAAGAAGCAGTTCTAGAAAGGAGATTGGGCTCTCTTATATGACTCAAGGTTTAAAGACTTCAAGGGTAAGCTCTACACCAGATGGCTAGGTCCTTATGAGGTAGATACAGTCTTTGACAATGAGACTGTAAATTTGGTAGCCATTGACAGTGCAAGGACATCATTACTTGCAAACAGGCACCATCTTCGGTTGTATCACAAACCTACCTCGAAGGATTCATTTGTCAACATTGTCACAAATTCGGATCTACAGATTACGAGAACAAGGGAAAGCCCCCCTGTGCTACAAAAATTTTAATTTTTCCAATAAGTGTAACAACTGAAAACCACCTAGTGGCGGCTGTTACACCATCCAAATAAAAATAATAATAATAATAACAACAATAATCTGGCTGTGAAAACCTTTCTCAGGCACAGACAACCAATTTTGTAGCAGTTGAAAACCACTTGGTGGTGGCTGTTACACCCTTTGTAACAACATTTGTTATTCCAAAGTATATCATGCGATAAGTGTTGTTACATGATCTTTTGTTCTTTATATTTTTGAAGAAATTAAATTAATATATATCAGTCGTCTTGGTTGTTACACCTGTAATAGCGATGACTTTTCAGGAATAAAACGAGATATTCTATTGTAATAAAGAGCAAAAACATCACTGTGAGCCTCATCATTAGATTTAAGTCGGCGTGTCTCATTGCCCGAGGATGATTCTACATCGTGCTGCCCATTACTTCGTCCCACGTCACCCAAGTACGTCATCAAAAAGGTAATATTGAATTCATTTTATTTTGTAATTATGGCAACTTAACATGACTATTGACGGCCGAGGACGACTATCATAATTAAGCTAGGGGGGAACGAATCACATCGCGACATGACCATCGCATGATTTGTAATTATTTGAAAAATCCAGCAATTAAGGCATGTGACCTGGTAGTTATCGTTATTTAATGCCGAATCATACCAAAAAGGGTAAGGGCACCATTGACGAGACCTCCCCATGACTCACCATTAAGGCAAAATTCATTGAGCAGTATGAACCATGTGTGCCAAATCTTAATCCAAAATCTTCACCTGTGCCACCCTGCCACCCTACCATTTACCCCTGCTGGAAGTGCTAAATCCCCATTCAGAGTGTTCAGAGAGGAGGAAGATAGCAGTACAAGCTAAAACAACTAGAGTGTGTGCCGGAGGGAAGGATAAGCAGGTGAAACAACACTGAATTGCATAGGCAATGGGAGGAGTAGCAATACGGCACGAGCCAAGGTCTACAAAAGCCCTAGAAGGTTGCCTTGAAGCATGTCAGGTTTTCAAAGATGCTCACTGGTTCAAATTCTTCCAGAGATTGGAAGCATCAGACAATGGTGTGGTCATGGAATTTGCAAAGAACCTGGAAAGATACCAGACAAAAGTCAGAGGATTGAAATTGGAGGTCACAGAAGAAGTTATTGCTAGAGTAATAGGATTGCTAGTAGAAGGGAAGAGATGGTTTACTAGGAAGGTTAATTACCCCTCACTCAAAGGGGATTTTCTTCAGGTCGTTGGTTAAGAAAGGCAAGGGAATTGATAGGCTGTCACTCCCCTAACCATGGGCGGATGTTTATCTCTTCCTCATTAAGTACATTACTTGTGAGGGATGGGCAACAATTGTGTTTAATTACCATTTCCCATTGTTGAACCATCTCCGCCATCAGCAGCTGATCAACCTTCCTTATTTCTTGCTAGGAAATATTAGGCACATGGCTGCGATTGTGAAAATGACTACACATCCAGAAACGTGTGTTACAAACCATGGCCTTATTAAACTCATTATGCTAGATGCCTTGAGCCAGCAGGAAAATAATTGGGAAGAGTTCATGTGGAAAAGGCCCAAGACCACTCGTAGAAGGCAAACAGAGATGGCTGGGGAAACTCTAGAGGTAACAAAGGAGCAACCCCAGTCCTCGACAGTGAGGGTTAGCAAGAAGTTGGTTGATAAATTGATTGGCGACAGAAGGCCAAAGTAGAGAGTAAGGGTTAGTGGGCACCCAGAGTCCCCAACCATGTCAAGAAAGGACAAAGAAGTGGTTGAGAAGAAGGACGAGGAGCAAGCTCAGCCATAAAAACCTCGTTCACCTGGTAAGAGCGAAACCGAGTTTGCTGTCAAAAATTGAAATTTTAGAAAAAGAAATTAAATAATTGAGGGAACATCTAGCAGTAGGAAAGGCAGAGCCAAGAGCCCCAGGGCTGGATACTTTGGCAGAGGCCGTGGACAGGGCCAGAAGGGGAGAAATCCCGAGCACTCTGTGCATAGCCTATGCTGAGAAGTTGGTGGAAGAAGAATTCAAAGTCTGTGCAACAGACACTACCTCGAGGGGGATTCAAACTGAAAACTAGGAAGTTATTACACCAGAACCTATCGAGGATGTTGTTGATACACAAGAACCAGCAACCGAGACAACACAATCCACAGGGAGTGATCAAGCAATGGATACACAGGAACCCTTGGCTGACACTGCTGTTTCACTAGGAATAACAATGGAGGAGGAAATCAACCAAGAGGAGGAAGAGAAAGATAATATCCATGAGCCAATGGTCACTACTACTGTTACAAAAGAACCAACAGTAGAGACCGAAGCTAGTCTGAAGCAAAACGATGAATAGAAGCCAGCGGATATTACTGCTGCCACATAAGAACTAGCGGTAAAAATGAAAATTGACCAGGAAAATAAAGAAACTGTGATAAAACCCAATTACAAAGCTGTTGTTACACAAGAACCAGCAGCTGAGGTGGGACAGTTTCACCCTCAGGACCCTGCTACACCTTTAATTGATGATTCATGCAGGGGAATGTCGGGTCCTGTTGAAGGATGATGTTCTGAGAAATTGTTGTTATTGAGAGAGCTGCAAAACTAGAAGCAGTTGGCACTCTCTCTACAGGAGGTAGTGATTCCACTCAAGATGGATAAGAGAATGATGGATTCCCTAACAGAAAAATGGTTAAAATAATAATGGGAAAGAGAAGAGGAGGCACGGAGGCATAAAGAAATTATGAAGAAAAAGAATGAATAGTTGCATCAGTTGCATCGGGAGGTCTCCGACTTGACGTTTGATAAGACCAAACTCCATGACCTTGCTCTAAACCTACTAGCATGCATTCAGCCATCCCCATCATACCCTGTGTTCCTGTGGGAACGTTACTACTTATTCCAGTTAAGGGCAATTTGTGAGAACAGTTCCTATATGGGTTCTTTAACCTGCACTTTTTTGGAAATTTTCTGTTTCTGTGATTTTGATGATCAGAATTTGTTGTGCGATCTGCTCTTGCGCAATATGATGTGTGAACATGTGAGCACAAGGATGGTAGTGAGTGTCCTTTCTTTCATGGGAGACTTGAAGTTGCGAGAATTCCTCTCATTTATGAGGAATTAGATTGAGTGGCAACTAGACAAGAAAACAATAGAGACCAATGAGGAAAAGACAACATTGTGGGTCAGGGCTGAACCAAGAATGGCTTACGAACTCCGGTGAGAGTTCAGACGGTTCCTGAGCAATCTGTAAATCAGAGATCAAGCGGCCACTTATAGAAGGCGAATCGTGAGGATCTGCCTCAACTTGTTTGCAAACATGAGGAGCCAAGCGCTAATCAGATGTCTCAAGTGCACCGAGGCCTATAGTGCAGAATTGCAGGAAGAAGACCCCTTTGAGTACAAGAACTTTGTGGCTACTATTACATGGGTGCTGGAATATGCTCAAATTGTGCTGACAATAGGGGCATTGTTGATTGGCCTCATGTTCAAATTTTCTTTGATCTGGTTGTGATTGGAGGAGTATCAGCTTGATTATCAATTATGTGATTATGAAGAGGAATCTTGTCCACATGAGTTAATGGTCGATTAAGGATTCAGAGCTCTGGGCGATGATACTACTGGTGCCTACAATTTCACAGATTTCCACCAGGGGCACAGTAGAAGGAACTGAGATTCTACATGGGGACATGTAGTTGGTTCAGTTGGGGGGAGATGTTAGGTGTGGTTTTTTACCTATTTTCTGCACATTCTTTCCCTTGTTTTGACCTTTCTATCCTCCAAGCCTGTGCCCTTATATGACCAAACTCTCTATTTTCTTACCTTTTTAATCCATTTTACTGTCATGTTACTTTGTTGTATTTTACTGAATAATATGAGGCTTTATTCCTTTTTGTGGCTAACTGGGAGAGCATTGAAGGAGTATTTTGGGAAGTTCATATTTTTCAGGTGTTGGCTCGCACGAATGAAGCTATGAAGCAGACAGGCAGCAAGGATTAACTGCAGGAAAGGGTAGAACGGTTCGTTGTTACACCCTGAGTGCTGTTACAGACCGTTGCTATATACTAGGTGTTGTTACAGGTTGTTGTTGTTACAAGTTTTTTCTGTTACAGATTGTTGTTACAAATTGGATGCTGTTACACATCGGATGCTATTACACCGCCGTGGATCCATTGTCACATCAACAGTGCTATCGTCAGTTATGCCGATTCATCCCGAACCACCATTTTCTCAATGCTGTTGCACCGAAGCTGGAAATCAGGGAAAATTTTAAGAAGCCCCCCTAAATTTACATATATAATAAATGGGCGAATCTCCATGGTATATAGGAAAAATGGAAGGCGACTTTATCAGTAATATGATATGTATATATAATGTTTTGGCGAATCTCTCACCAGGCATGGCGAATATTTTACTCAATTATAAAATCTTGTGTTTATTGAATACACAAATTAAATCATTGCATTTCTTTAAAATATCTTTTGAAATCAGAATTACCGTTTGATACCTTTCGGGGGTTAGTAGATCCAGGGTAAAGATGGACCTATGCTGGTTTAATTCCCCCATTTAAATAGGCTACATTCCAGGTGAATACCATGGGTCAATACCATGTGTCATTTTGGTGAATACCATGGGTCAATACCATGTGCCATTTTTATTTTTATTAATACTAATATTAGGGTTAATAATGTTTTTTTTCATGGTATTAATAACAATCTAGTCCATGGTATTTGTCCCATAGTATTTTGCCCATAGGTTTCACCTAAATATAACGCATTTTTTGAGTGTTCGTAAATATAAGGTGACTTATGGAGTAAATATAAAAAAATGTTTTATTTGTTTATCATACCTCTCGTTTATTTATATTTTTATTAATTTACCATACCTCTTTTACAAATATGGTATTTGGCCCATAGGATTCACTTAAATAAAACCTCTTTCTTGAGCCTTCATAAATAGAACGAGGGTTGTGGACTAAATATAAAAAGAGGTTTTATTTATTTACCATGCGTCTAGTTTATTTATATTTTTATTTATTTACCATACCTTTTGAGTAAGTATAAAAAAACGTTTTATTTATTTACCATACCTCCACTTTACTTATATTTTTATTTGTTTACACCCTTGCATGTATATAAGGTGACTTATGGAGTAAATATAATTTTTTTTTTTTTTATTTACCATACTTCTCATTTATTTATATTTTTATTAATTTACCATACCTCTTTTATAAATATGGTATTTGGGCCTTTGGCCCATAGGATTCACTTAAATAAAACCTATTCTTGAAAATGGGCGAATGGATTCACTTAAATAAAACCTATTCTTGAAAATGGGCGAATGGAAGGTTGTAACTCCTAATTTCAAGGGCTAAATTTACCTTTTTTACCCTCTCCCTTAAAAGAAGGTGGGCTATTTGAGGTGATTTGTAAAAGTGTACTATGATACCCCACTAAAAATTTAAAACCCCTTAATTTCTCCAAATCAGTTGCTACCGATGTACATTTATTTAGTAATAAGTTGTAACTTCTTTATTTTTTATCAGCATGAGAATAGAGAGATTCTCATGAATGATCTGCTTTCTAATTTTTGGGTTGTAATAATTATAAAAGACTCGATTTTTTATGTATTAGAAGATGACATATAGAAGAGTACTGTTACTTTGTTTTTGTAATCCTGAACTTATTTAATGTTGAAAATAGCAACAAGAAATGCTAAATATAGAAGTGCTAAAAATAACATTGCCATAAATAGCATTTCGGGATACCTTCCTATTTTAGTTAGTCCCTGAACTAAAATAGAGAAGTAAAATTCAAATTTGATCTTAGCAGCTGTTTGTAAAATAATTAATTAATTCATCTTGAGTTAATTAGTTATAGAAAATAAAACATGAAGTCTATGTGAGGACATGCAACAATTTCTCCATTAATTGAGGAATTTATCCCTTAGTTAAAGAGATAAGGATGAGTTGTAATTTGAGTTGTAATTAGTTAGCTCAATTAACTGAGTTCAAATAGTTTGTTGAACTAATTGTGAGTTCAATTATTTAATGCATGCATGCATGTAACTGCTGCGCTTCAGATAACTGAATATTCTCTCATAAATAACTCATGCATGTCAATTCAGGAAGAGACCTAGTCGAGATCAGATGATGGGAAAATGTAATATCAGTTTTAGGAATATTCCATGGAGGATTTCTATTGCATGTAGAAGGAATTCATTCCTTCAGGATTGCGCAGTTACTTCTTCAGTTTAGTGAGTGTGTGATGAAGCCAATCACACAGGTGGCATCATTGGACCCCAAGAAAAACTATGGAAGGAAATAGGAGGCTTGGAGGGCTGAGGAAAGGCATATCTTATGTCTATTCAGTCTGTGAGCTGTATCGTTCTGATTGTAGAGAGAGCAAGATAGCTTGTGAGCTGATTCTTTTTGTAATCTGAACATATTTCCACTTTTATGATAATACAAAGATTGGGGTTTTAGGCTGAGGCTTTCCTTGGGTTATTCTTATGTGTTCATGTGTGATTGACTTCTCATTCTCAGTTATGTGTGTTCTAATTGATCTTGCTCATATTCGATTAAGCTTCCGCAAGTTTGTTGTAGAAGTAGATCTTGTATTTTGCTTTAGTATATTGCATAATCTGTTGATCTACAGTGGGAATTTCTACATGGTATTAGAGGAAAGGTGATCAAAGCAAAGAACAGTATACAAAGAAGTTCGAAGTTCGAAGTTTCAAGTTCTTGAATATAGAAATCGAGTTCTTATCACATCTCAATTTCACCAATGCTGTTCAACGGTTTAAGACTCGAGTATGCTCTTGATGGCAGCTTGAATTATATAGCCTGGAAGGATCACATGGAAGCAATATTAGAGGAAAATGGTCTAAAGGACTTCATTGATCAAGAAGTCCCCAAGCCAGCAGCGGCTAATGCTACAGAATTGGCGGAATGGAAGAAATGTGTGGCTAGAGCGAGGAGAATCCTCCTGGAGGGAGTTTGAGACCACATTGTCTCGAGCCTCCATGGGAAGGAGACACCGTTTTCAATGTGGAAAACATTGAAAGATCTATATCAGAACAATAATGATCAGAGGAAGCTGGCGCTGAAAGACAAGCTTCGGAAAATCAAGTGTGAAAAGGGTGACACGATCTCTACATATCTGAACAAGCTCACCACCTACAGGGATGAGCTTGGAAGTGTAGGGATCACGACAGTTGATGATGACATGGTGAGTCTTGCACTCCTCGATCTTCATAAGAGCTGGCATAGCTACTAAGACTCGGTCAATAGAAGAGAAAAACTGCTAGATTGGGAGCGACTTGGGTCGGATCTGAGGCAGGAGGAGATAAGAAGAAGCACCAGAGATGGATCCTCATCAAAGCAAGATGATGAGGAAAATCTAGCCTTAGCAAGTAAGGCGAGGAAGGGGAAAGGGAAGGCATCCCATCCCAAATCTAGTTCTTCCCATGGTGGGAAGAAGTTTGACAAAGCGAAAGTACGATGCTTTCACTATCATGAAGTGGGTCATTATGCTACGAATTATCCACAGAAGAAATCCAAGAAGGGATCCTTGAAGGGATCTGATGGTGAGGCATTGGCCTCAAAGTTTGAGTTGGATTTCTCTCTTATCTCATGTATGGTTTCATCCATGGTGGGATGTGTGTGGTACCTGGATAGTGGAGCTTCATTCCACATGTCAAGTGACAAGAATCTTTTCAGTACCTCAGAGGAGAAGGATCTCCAGATGCGGATCGAGATGGGCGATGATGGAAAGTACCGTGTTTCAAGTGAAGGTACGGTTGTGTTTCAGAGGGAGCATGGAGTTCCTCTCACCCTGACTGATGTAAAGTATGTACCAGGTCTGAAGAAGAATCTTGTGTTCATTGCTATGCTAGAAGATAAAGGCTATGATGTAGTCTTTAGTAAAGGAAAGGTATTCCTGAGGCATATCGGCACTGGACATACCAATCGAATCGGGATTCGAGTAAAGAATCTCTACAAGCTGGAGGTAGGAGATTGTGCTGCATTGAGTTCCAAAGCAGAGAAGGTGCAAAGTGTTAGATACCTATACCAATAGGTTTCATATTTCATGATTGGCAAAGAAAGTTCCAAATATGCTCTGCTTTGGTGATGCAAAGATCCCATATTTTCAAGAGAAGGTAATATGTGTACATAGCTTGATGTTGACTCAATTTTGGATGGGTGATCCAACAGCTTAATCTGGATCATGTCGTGTTTCAATTTCTTGTCGTAGAATAGAGAAAGAAGTTTGTCCAAATTGTTCAATCTTGGCAGAACAGTAGTTAGGTAGAGAATTAAGGTTCCCAACTGCTTAATCTGGGACCTTGGAAGCAATAAGGGTAGTTCTAGATAGAAAATCAAAACAAAAAGCCAAAAGAAAAGAAAAGGCACATGAGGGTCTACAAGTTTAAGTGCACCCTCCATGAAGAAACAAAAAAATGCTAGGCAAGTAGATGGGTAGGTAGAGGGGGTTGCAGAAATGTCATCCCTTTCAATTGAATTTTGCTGGTCTAACATAAAGGAAACATCAATGGATAGGGAAGGTCCTCTTCTCCATCACTTTGCAGCAATTCAATGGAGCATGTCTAACTTCCTTATTTCCCCCCTTCACATTCATTGCTAACATCCCATTACCAGCCGTGTTCATGAATGTAACCAAGGTCTTGTGTTGGTTCTTATTTCTTTAAGAGCCACATTTCTTGTCTAAAATTCTTTTCATTTTGATCTACTTCCTAAACTAAGTTGATTCCATATAAAACTTAGTGTATCCCCTCCTCATCCACCTCTTCCACTCATGTTAACCCCTAACTTCTTACTATGTAAATCCCTATACACCCTATTCCCCCTATTACTATGTAAATTATGCAGAAAACCCCAAAATACCTATGTATCCCCTTCCCCGAGCATTATAGCTCTAAGTTTGGTTTTAAATGGTTTAAGCGCTAAAACATTATAACGCGACCCAAAGAGCGCTCATACATTAATCCTGGGATTAATCCAAGATCCGCTTGGATTAATAACCTTAATCCGGCTTTGTTAATAAACCCGCGCATAATACATTTTGCCCGTAACACAGCTTGAAAACCCACTTTTCTAAAGTTTCCGCCGGGCGCGCATTTCACAAAAAACATTATTTTATTCTCCCGCCCGCTGCCGTATCGCCCTGACAAGTTGATGACCCGTCGACCGTCGGATCTGGGCCTTCCCATCCGACGGCCCATATCCATATCGGGTCGGTCCCGATGTACTGTCGTTATCGCCCGAGAAACTGTCAGAGGGTGACGTCAGGCCTCTGCCACGCGTCACCCCCATATTCTCTCGGGTCGCCCTCTGACAATACTACTTCCGTATCCAGAGTGGTCCGAGAACTTACCACTTACCACTTCCGGTTTCCGCTGACCAGTCACGCTCACGTCACGTCCTCGTCATCGCCACGTCGCCGCCGCATAAGCTCCCCCGTCCACCAGCGCTCCGACATGTCCGCCACCTATGCAATCCCCGTGGACCACTGACACATCGCCACGTCACCCAATGACGTAATGCTGACGTCACCTGACCCTGACCCCACCTGATGACGTCATGCTGACGTCATCCAAAAAAGGCGCCAATGACCCAAAAGTCCATATTTTCACCGAAAATTGCGTTTTTTCTCACTTTTTGCAAAAACAACTATTGCTCCCCCTGCATGCGAATTACGACCAATCCATCACCAACCTGCTGAAATCGACACAGAAGCCGTGGGCGCATCCAGTCCACCTACATTCATAACCATTGCTGGCAATCGAAGAGGTATTTATCGAAATCATTCCCCCGCGCCTGGTTTTGTCCATAATTGTCCAAAGATAGCTTAAAAAAGAGTGAGAAAACACTGTATTCACCAGTTAGTCCCCGGTGCCAGTGCCTATTTCCAACTGTTGGGTCAGAATTCCTCTGCAGAACCTGCATTTAGCAAAATTTACCTAAATTTACAGTTAGTTCGCGCATTCGTGAACTTAAGACCCGAGCTGCTCTAATTCACCGTGAAGACAGTTTTTTCAGGCCTGGCATTTGCTCTATCAGTCCTCTGTGCAGTATTTCAATTGCTGTCACTACCAGTTACCCTCTGTTCCTCTGCAATTCACCTCTCTGTTCCAGAGATACCCCTCTGTGTTGCTCTGTTTAGTAACACCAGTTCTAGTACAAGTCATAGTACTACTTAACCATGGAAACACCAGTAGCCCTGAATATTCAACCTCTGAATGCCCCACAAAGAGAGTTGGAATGGAAGGCCCTAGGAGATAAAGATTACCAGATGATAGACTTGTTCTCAATGAATTCCAAATTTAATATTCATATGCTAAATGAATTAAAAGCTCAACACCTCAGTGGAGCTGATATTTTAGGGATTTGGGACTCCAACTTGCCCATTTACAACCTCCCTCAAGTCAATGTCCTTCCAGACCTGATCCATAGATGTTGTGAGAACTATGATCCCTGTCAAAGAGCTGTCCTCAGTACATCAGGTGCAGTCTTGTTCCATATTACCCCTGAGGCCATAAATCAAATGCTGAACTTTCATTCTGCAAGACCATTGACTCCTCTCTCCATGATGGACTTATTAAAGAAGGGGGGCAGGCTGTCCAGTGCCCAGGTCATCAAGATTAATCAGTTATTTATTCAGCCAAGCTCTGAAGCTCTGAGAACACCTCCTATTGGACATCCATATCTCAATGACTTGGGGAAGATGCTGGTGGATTTGATCAGCTATGTCCTGGGGTATAAGGGAATTGAGGATGTTGATGACACCATAATGGCAATGCTGTCCACATTTTCTCCTGGAAAGCCTCCTGCTGTGCACTATGACTATGCTGAGTATATTGCCAACAAGATTCATGAGCAACTGATGAATCTAGAAAGGGAAAGGGTGTTTAGATACACCTCATACATCTATCATCTGTTCCTATTTTATCAACCAGACAGTTTCCCTATTCCTCTCAAGAAACTTGATGCCCAGGGAAATCCAAGGTCTGTAGTATTTTGGACCTCAGTTTTTCATTGCATCTCCCGTTCACCATACACAACTGTGAATTCATAGACATGTTCATTCATCCAGCTATGACTTTGTTATTTGGTGTCCCTCCTCCAAGATTGACTGATGAGATGCAAAGAATACTTCACCTCTCAAAGGCCTACAGCATTGGTGATTGGTACTTTTACCAACACCATACAATAATCAGAATATATGGCTATGAGTTGGACCCTTATAGGCTACCAAGATATGTCCCTATGAGACTATTTGCCTTGGAGTATTTCAGACAGTTTGGAAATGCAGACCAGGTCCATTTCCACAGCAAAAACAAGAAGGTGCAACTAAAGGTCAGGAACCAGCTAGGCCCATTTCTTTACAACCAAAGGGAGGAGGGATGGAAGGAAGCAGATATGATCCTAGAGAGCCTCCAATTAGAAACTAGTTTCCACTGGATACCTTATGACCCTAATCATTTCATTTCTCTCAAGAGGGTAAAATATAAATTGGGTGGCTATGCTCACATTAGATTGCCTCACATTGAGAAATATGCCAATCTACTAAGTTGGAAAGAGGGCACTCTAGAAGAGCCAATGACTAGAGAGCAAATACTACAAAGAGAGGCAAAGAATATTGAAAAAGAGGCTGACTTGGAAACTTGTGGACAGGTTTCCTCTTCATACCAAAGGCAGTTGGGAGCAGCTGCATCATCTTCAACAGCACATCAGCAAGCAGCCAAGGCTACTTATCAGGCTTCCAGCAAAGGCAAAGAGAAGCAGATGGAGCAAGAACAACCACCTCCTATGGCAGAAAAGCAAGCAGAAAAGCAGGTAGAACAGCAAGAAGAAGGGCAAAAAGAGGGGCAGCCAATACAGCAAGAACAAACAGTTGAAGCCCCAATATCCACTGAGCAACAGGCTCAAGAGAATGTGCCTCCTAGGCAAGAAAAGACAGTGGAGGCCTTAGTACTACAAACTCCACAGAAAGAAGAAAAGGGAAAGAAGAGGGATAGAGAGCAGGAGACTCCCCTCACCACATCCACAAATCAAGGGGAGAAAAGGCACATAATGAATCCCCTCTCCGAGGAAGAAATGCCTATTGGGCAATCTTTGGGCATGGGCCCACCAAGTATGGAGGCATCTGCAAGTTCCTTTCAACAGGAACAAGAAAGAACAGTTGGAGGAGAAGTCAGCTCCTCAAGCCAGCAAAGGGGAGCTGAGACAGGCATCAAACAACAGTTTATTGATATTAAAAAGAGGAATGAGCCTATAAGGATACAGCTATACAACCACTTATTAAAGATGGCTCCTACAAACCAGCAAAGATTGATGTCTGCATATGATGTGCAAGAGGGCAAAATGATAATGAGCCACTTCATGCCAACCATGCTGCAGCCACAGTCTGCAGCTGATTATATAAGGACCAACCTTGAGGTCCTTGCAAAAGACATCCACCCTATGGATCAGATTGAATTGCACAAGCAAACCGGTGAGATGGTATATGCCAGCCTTGCAGACAAAACATTGGTAAATTATAGGCTGGAAAATAGCCTAAATAATACAGCTGCCCAACTTGAGTTGGAGAAAGCATCCTCCCAGGAAAAGGACAACCGAATCAAAGCATTGGAGTATATCATTATAGAACTTGGGCATGATCCCAAGGAAATCAAGGCTATATAAGTGCTGCTGAAACTAAGAGATGCAGACATGGCAGCACTAAGGAAGATGGTTAATATCCCAGCAACTTCACCCACAGACAGAAGAGGTTGCCCAGCTGAGGCATGACCAAGATGCATCAGCCATGCTGATATCATTATACAAACAGCTGATTCAGACAGAGGAGAAATTGGGAGAGTCAGAGGCTGCACTGCAGGTAGCCCTACAACAGAAGGAAGGAGGCCAAACATCTCAGCCCCCTCCACAAATAATCAACCTTGAGGAATCTCCTCAAACTACTGTTCCTCCTACAGAACAGACAGCACAAACAGCGCCATCTACATCAGCACCAGCACCAACAACAGAGCAGGCTCCAAGCCTTGATATGCAGAAGCTGAAGAATGAAATTCAGGCCTTGGAAGCCCAAATGGCAGAACTAAATGAAGCCAAGGAGAATTTAGTTAAGCTGAATGAAAAATATGACAAATCAAAGCAAAGCATAGCAGAAAAAGGAAGAGAAGTGAAGGCTCTCAAAGAGAAGATAAAGGAGCTAGAGAAAGAGCTCACCCTTGACAAAGTGGTGGCTGAGCTCAAGAAAGTTTTATGGGCCAACATTGGCTAATCAATCACAGATCAATGGCAGTATATTGAGACTATTCATGAGCAAATGGAGCTCATAGGCAAAGCACACAGGGAAGTCCAGAGAGCAAGGGCATCTCTAGGCAATATGCCTGAGATAGCCAACAGAATGATTAATGTGCTCAATAACCGTACAGGTCCTCAGCTGGCAGCAATGGGAATTCCCAACAGAACTGAAACTATCTTGCTGATAAAGAGAGTCCTTACATTAAGAAGCCTGGTACAAACGCTGGAGAGAAGAAGCCAGCACATGCAGACAGAAGTAAACAAGTTCATGGACAAGTTTGCAGCATTACAGGGCAGAGGTCTTCCTGGCCTACTGAACAACGCAGGGAGGCTACTTTCACATGAGAATTATGCAAAAAGGGTCAACACATTTGCTACAAATCAGATCACTTTAAGACCAAGCACCTCAGAAGAAACAGGGCCAGCATCTGGGCAAAGTCTCTATGACAGAGTAGAGAACTTATTTTTCATTATGAATGAGATTAAACATTTGTTTGAAGTGCCTCCAAACTTCTACAAATATACAGAGGCAGATGAGAGCTTGGATGCAATTTTGAGACATCAATTGCCCACACAGGAATGGTGGACCAAAATGATACAGTTGATACTATAAAATAGAGCCTTTCATCAAAAATTTTCATCGAAAAACATAAGTCATCATGTACAGGAAAATTTGATGCATTCAATATTTTGGAAAAGAATAAACTGAGCCAACTCAGCAGAAAGGTTTGGCCACTAAAGCAATACTGACAGTTACAGATGACAGGGCCGAGAAAGCTATAGCATGAAAAAGCCATAAAGGCACATCATTCATCATTAATACAGAACGCTCAGCCGACTCAGTGGCCTCCAAAGGTCAAAAAGACTTCTGACAGCATTAAATGGCATTCACTTTGTATTTAGAGCAGTATTAACTTTCTTATCTGCTATTTTGTAAAGTTGGTGAACATATTTATTTCTCAAGTGACTCAGCGGTTCAGATATTTTGTATCACCGATTGTATATATTCCCCCTCGCCAAAGATAGCAGGGGTTGTTGTTGATTTTCTCTTCTAGAGATCTTATGTTGTAAATGTTCAGAGTATTAATACAAAGGCTGATGGAATTTCCAAAGTTCTGTGTTGTCTGAGGCGTTGTGTGTGTTTGCTGAATGCTAGAGGATTCCTGCGTATTTCATGGCACAATAAGTTTCCTTTAAACTCTTCGTTATGTGTTTTAATTATTTTTTCATAACCCATTCATGTTGTATGTTTCACAGTTAATGGCAAAGAAAAAGAATAGTTTTAGGACTTATTCATAGGATACCCTGATCTCAATCTATGCTGTTATAAATGTTTTCTTCAGTTATAGTTATAAGGTGTAATTCTTAATTGCTGCACTTTCAGACTATATCTTTCACAGTGGTTATTGTTCAGGAATTCAAATCTGCTCCTGTGCAATATATCTCTTTCTCACACCCCCAGCTTAGTGGAAAATTCTTAATTGCTTTTCACTGGTTAAACGCACTTCATCATCACAATTTCAAGTTTGTTTCATGAAATATCTAAATGGCCCTGTTCTTTCAACAATCTCACTCAACATTTCAAACAACCTGTAGCCACAGACTCCATTGCCCAATGGACTAAAAACTGTCTGAAGATTTCCACCTTAAGTACTGAAAGACATCACTCAACCAAAACGTTAAACAAAACTGAACTCATAACTAGCCTAAAATCCTCACAAAACAGAGATAAATTTTAAAGAGAGAGCCCTCTCTGATTACAGTTTGGCTAGAAACTGTAATCCAAAGCTTGGTTAGTGGTTACCCCGGCCGTATTCCCTTGGGAGTCAAAGGGAACAACCTGGGTGTTAACATTATTTGCGACTCCACTGGGGACGAGCATATTTTTCAACTGCTGTCTGTCATTAGACAGTGGTTCCAAAAACAGCTTGAGCAGTGTCTTGAAATAGTTCTAAAAAATATCCTAAAAAATACCAAAAAGAAGTTCAGAAGCTGGCTCCTAAAAGGAAGACTAGACACACAAGGTCAAATCCTGACCCAAATCCTCCTCCTATTTTCGAGAATCCAAATTTGATCCATAAAACTCAAAAGATCCAAAAGGAACCAGAGCAATCTCCTGAATCTAGCCCTGAGGCAGTTCAGCACACTTTTATCCCCACCCCTTCTAAGCCAACTTTTCACCTCCATACAACTCATTCCTCCCCCTCTTCATCATCCACTTCACAAAATATATTGTCAACACCTAACACCCAAACTGCTATTGTTGTCCCTGTCGTCCCAGTTGTCCCACTTATCCCACCAAATATGGCTAATCGTTATGCACCCCTCCAGCTGCCAAACAATCCTGGGGCCATGCCTCAGGATTACCAAGGAAAAATCACTTATTTCGATGGAACCAGTACATACACTGCCTTACAGCATACCAAGAAAATGCAATATTACTTCGAAAACTATGAGATAGATGATGATGATGTGAGAATGAAAATTTTTGTACAAAGTCTGACAGGTGAAGTAAGAACTTGGTTCAGGGCACTGGCTGCAAACTCTATAGCTAATTCGGGTGTTCTTTACCAGTCCTTTCTAAACAGATGGGAAAAGAAAAAGGACCCTCTACACATTTTATCTGAATATGACACCATAAACAGAGGTCCACAAGAAACTGTCTCGGACTATTGCACTAGATTCAATTCTATCTATAGTGCCATTCCTCAAAACCTTAGGCCTCCACCTGATTTAGCATTAATTAAGTTCCCTGATGGGTTTGATGCTGATATGGCATACCAATTAAGAGAAAGAGCCCCTGCAACTTTGGCTGACATGCAAGACATAGCAGTAAGTGTAGAGGCAAACTTGATTGCCAAGAGAAATAGGGCCAGAACTGAAAGAAGAACTACCTTTAAGGAAGACCTTCAGCATTTGAGCAAAAATTAGATGCAATCATCAAAGGCATGGATAGACTTGGGGACAGAGTGGAAACCATAGAAAGAAAGGCATCATGGGAAGGGAAAACAAGCAATATAAGAAACCAAAAATTTAGAAAGAATCAAAATCCCAACGCTGGAAGAACTGATCCTGACCAACATGTCAGACCCCCTTTCCAAGAGAATTATGCTGAGGCTTCCACATCCAGTGAGCCCAATGAGGATCCTCATATCAACCTAATGGGTTTGGACAGTGGGAATCAAGTCTTTTTAACACAAGAAAATCATGAGGATGATGATATCAAGCAGTTCCAAACCAAATCAGGTGAGTCATTTGATTTCAAACAAGGCTAGGATACCACTGTTTTTGAAGTTCATAAGCAATATAAATTGAGAAGTAGAACAATAAATGTGACACAGCCTGACAAAACAAAGGACACCCCACAACCTAAGAAGGCTATTGTCACAGAGCCAATTGACAAAACTGATCCAATCACAAAGGAAGTGACAGTTGAAGAAATAACTGAAGCATCTCCCTCAAATCAACAGCCAGTGGCTACATCATCCTTGCAGCATAATCCAAGCAATATTTCTCTAAAGATGAGTAAAAAGGACAAGCCTCAAGATCAAAAGGAGAAATAGGAGGAAGGCACCAAGGACTCCATAGAAAGGGAAAAGGTTGTTCACCTGAACACTAAAACCCAATCTGAAAAACCTTTTGACTTGGAAGCTGAAATTGGAAAATTGAAGATAGCCATTCCTCTCTCAGAGTTGGCCAAGCATAACATTTATAAACAACAAATCAAGAGATCCCTTCAACTCACTCATAACAAAGATGATGTCAATGTGTTGGATGACACTCCAGAACTACTTTTCGGCCCAGAAGTTTATGGAAAGACAACAGTTACAGGAATCTTACCGTTCTATGTCAGCCTGCATGTTCATGATAAGATATTACACAATGCAATGTTTGACTCAGGTGCTTCCCACAACCTGATGCCCAAATCAGTCATGGAAAGATTAAATCTAGATATTACAAGACCATATAAGGACCTATTTTCATTTTACTCTAGCCAAGTCAAGTGTTTAGGTCTCATAAAGGATCTCTGTGTGTCACTTGTCCAATACCCCAATAAGATAATCTTGATGGATGTTGTAGTTGCTGATATCCCACCTAAGTATGGAATGTTGTTGTCAAGATCATGGGGGGCTAAAATTCAAGGTTCTCTTCAATTAGACATGTCCTATGCCACCATATCTGTCTTTGGGCAACCAAAGAGACTATATAGAGAAACACTCATGAAATAGATGGTCAGCAGTGAAGAAAAACCTCAAAACTTTCCCATATATGTTGTCCATTCTGACATAGACTCATACATTCTCTTCAATGATAATACAGGTCCTACATATGGTGATGAAACCAAGACACTCAAACAAGATCAGAATATAAATGAACAAGCTGCTGCTCTAGAAACAATGGTTGAACAATCAATAAACAAAACCGTTCAAGAACAAAAGCCCAGTGGAAGCCAGGATCTCAAGTTGTTGATGCCAAGTCCCATACTAGTTGACAATTCTTCCCCTAACCGAGAAGTCCTATGGTTCCTTGAATTTGATGGGTCAGTCAACAAATTAGGGGCAGGAGCAGGGGTTTGGATACATGATGAACCAAGCAATCATGCAGAGGGCCGAGCTTATAGGCTAAACTTCAGGTGCACCAACAATATGGAAAAATATGAAGCTCTTTTACTAGGCCTCAAACTAGTAAAATCCTTACAAGCCACAAAAGTTTCAATCATGGGAGATTCAGACCTAATTATCCAACAAGTAAAGGGGAATTTTGTCACTAATGACAAAAGATTGAGATCTTATAGGTCTGCTGCTGCTGAAATACTAAATTCCTTCACTGAATTTCAAATCACTAAAATTTCTAGAACCCATAATCTCCATGCTCATAGTTTGGCCACATTTGCAAGCACATGTAAACTACCTTTTGAACCCAAGCATTGCTTCACAGCTGAGATTAAACACAGGCCTTCTGTCCCAAACAATGTCAAGGACTGGCAAGTGTTTGATGATGATACACAAATAAATAATTTCTTGACTTTGCAACAAGAATTTTCAGGACTAAACATTGATGCAGATGCTATAAGTAAGTCACAAACAATATGTGAACAGGACCAAACAACAGTCTCACCCAAAACAGCTAATCAAATGCTACATCCAACAATTTTTAACAAAGACAACATACAAGAAATTCAACAAATCAGTTTTGATGAAGTAGCTGATGCTGAAGCTGAAGTCATACAATTGAAAGACAATTTTCTTCCAATAGGCCTAACTCCATTGGAGGATATTTTTGACTCAAATGATGTCCCTAGAAAACCAAAAATGCAGCCCCTTGATGCTACCATTGAAGAATGCAACATTGGAACTGTTGAAAAGCCCAAGATAATAAAATTGTCTGCATCCTTACCTCCTGATCAGAAGCCTAAATACATTGACCTCTTCAAAGAATTTCAGGATGTCTTTGCATGGAGTTATGAGGATTTAAAATCCTATGACACCTCTGTTATCCAACACACCATCCCTCTCAAGCCTAATGAAAAGCCATTCAAGCAAAAATTGAGAAGGATCAATCCTATGCTTCTCCCTTCAATTGAGAAAGAGGTACAAAAAATGTTTAAAGCTGGTATCATAGCACCTATCAGGTTTTCAGACTGGATTTCAAATTTGGTGCCCACAAGAAAGAAAACTGGTGAGATAAGACTTTGTGTTGATCTAAGGAATTTAAACCAAGTATCCCTCAAGGATAATTATCCCTTACCTAAGATGGATCACATTCTCCAAAGAGTGGTAGGGGCTTCAAGGATCTCATTACTTGATGGATTCTCAGGTTTTAATCAGATCCTAGTACACCCTGATGATCAAGACAAAACCGCATTCACAACCCCATGGGGAACCTTCAAATATGTAAAAATGCCTTTTGGATTGAAAAATGCAGGGGCTACATTTCAAAGAGCAATGGATATTGCTTTTGCCAAAGAGATTCATGACTTCCTTATTATTTATTTAGATGACCTCACACCTTTCTCAAAATCTGACCAAGAACACTTGAAACACTTGAGACAGATATTCTTAACATGTAGGAAATATGGGATTTCCTTAAATCCTAAGAAGTCTCTATTTGGTTTGGAAGAAGGTAAGCTGTTAGGTCATATCATTTCAAAGGATGGCATTAGAATTGACTCAGACAGGATACAAGCTATCTTACAAATGCCGCACCCAAGAAACATCAAAGAATTACAAGCTTTCTTAGGAAAGATTAACTTCTTAAGGAGGTTTATCCCAAACTTAGCAGAATTGATCAGATTACTAAATAACATGCTAAAGAAGGATTCAAAAGTGAAATGGACAGTAGAAGCAAATCAAGCTTTTGAAGGCATAAAATTGGCTCTTACCCAAACACCAGTCCTAACAAATCCTCAATTTGACAGAGAATTTATCATTTTCTCCTTTGCCTCCCAGCATACCATTGCTGCTGTCTTATTACAGAAAGATGACCAAGGAAATTAAAAACCCATTGCTTTCTTTAGTAGAGGTCTTAGAGATGCACCCCTGAAATATCAGATCATGGAGAAGCAAGCTTATGCTTTAGTCAAGGCCATTAAAGACTTTAGGATTTACATCCTATACTCCCATGTTATAGCTTATGTGCCAAGTCCCATTGTGAAAGATATACTCACTCAAGAAAACTTAGAGGGCAGAAGAGGAAAATGGATTGCCAACATCTTGGAATTTGATATTGAAATAAAACCTACCAAACTGATCAAAGGGCAAGGGTTGGCCAAATTAATGATAGAAGCAAACTTCCAAGCCTTAGACATTAACCAGCTGGACAATGAACTGGAGCTGGCGACTCCAAAGATCAATGTAGCCTTTGAACAATCCTCTTGGTATTTTGATATATGTTATGTGTTACAAAACCTGTGTGCTCCCCCAGGATTGTCCAGAACTAAATGTAGGTTCCTAAAAATGAAAGCTTCAAGATTTTGTGTCATGGATGGCAATTTGCTTTGGAAAAATCATGAGGGTATATTGTTAAACTGCTTAATTGAGAATGAGATTAACAATGTCATGAAAGATTTTCATGCAGGTGATTGTGGTGGACACTTGTACTGGAAGTCCACTGTGGATAAGATATTGAGGGCAGGTTACTATTGGCCCACGATTTTCTCTGATGTTAAAAAATTTACCACTTCATGTCATAAATGCCAAGAGTTTGAGGGAAAGAGAAAGTTACTACCACTTCCTTTGAGGCCTATTGCAACAGAGAGACCTTTTCAACAATGGGGTTTGGATTTCATTAGGGAGATTCATCCCTCATCTTCAGGCCAACACAGATGGATTCTAACAGCTACAGACTACTTCACTAAATGGATTGAGGCCATCCCATGTAGACAGGCAAATGATACAACAATCATTCAGTTTTTGGAGAATAACATATTGTCTAGATTTGGTTGTCCTGATAAGATCATAACAGACAATGCTGTTGCTTTTAGATCCAAGAAGATGGTCAATTTTTGCCATAAGTTTCACATTACCTTGGGCCATTCTACTGCATACTACCCTCAAGGAAATGGCCTAGCTGAATCATCAAATAAAAGCCTTGTAAACATCATAAAGAAGATGTTGGAAGAAAATAAGAAGAATTGGCATAAGAAGCTTGTCAATTCCTTATGGGCAGACAGACTAACAACCAAGAGATCTATTGGGGTCAGCGCATATGAGTTAGTCTATGGATTAGAAGCCAAATTTCCTTCATCACTAGGGGTTCCTGTTATGAAACTACTTCAAGAGAGTCAAGCTGAGCCCAATGACATACAAAGAAGGATCAATCAAATAATATGCTTGCAGCAAACTAGAGACCAAGTCTATAACAGAGTTCAAGTTTTACAAGAAAAGTTAAAGAAAGCTTTTGACAGAAGGACTAAGGCTGAAGATTTCAACATTGGTGACAAGGTCCTAAAGTGGGATTCAAGAAGGGAAGATAAAGGAAAACATGGAAAATTTGATTCCCTTTGGAGAGGACCATTTGTTATTCAAGCAGTGCAAGGAAACAATACTTACTTTCTTAAAAGTCTTGATGAAACTGATTTGGATGAAGGTCCTGTGAATGGCAGGATGTTGAAGCACTATTTTGACTACTCTCCATGTATATAGCATGGTTGTTCCCCTGTACATAATTTGTTGTATATAATGTTTTCTTTCAGCATTTGAATAGCTCAGTTTGAAAGGTCTTGCAGAATCAAGAAAAGACTTTTAGTTCAGCAAGTTCCACAAGTATGACAGATTCCAATTTTGAGATTTCAAGGAGGAAAACTCCAAGTTTTGATAAAATAAGTTAAGGGCCAAGGCATTCTGACCTGCTGTTCTTGGTCTTTCAAATGGAAAAACCATCCCCATGTGGAGCCACTGTTATATACCTATACCAATAGGTTTCATATTTCATGATTGGCAAAGAAAGTTCCAAATATGCTCTGCTTTGGTGATGCAAAGATCCCATATTTTCAAGAGAAGGTAATATGTGTACATAGCTTGATGTTGACTCAATTTTGGATGGGTGATCCAACAGCTTAATCTGGATCATGCCATGTTTCAATTTCTTGTCGTAGAATAGAGAAAGAAGTATGTCCAAACTATTCAATCTTGGCAGACCAGTAGTTAGGTAGAGAATTAAGGTTCCCAACTGCTTAATCTGGGACCTTGGAAGCAATAAGGGTAGTTCTAGATAGAAAATCAAAAGAAAAAGCCAAAAGAAAAGAAAAGGCACATGAGGGTCTGCAAGTTTAAGTGCACCCTCCATGAAGAAACAAAAAAATGCTAGGCAAGTAGATGGGTAGGTAGAGGGGGTTGCAGAAATGTCATCCCTTTCAATTGAATTTTGCTGGTCTAACATAAAGGAAACATCAATGGATAGGGAAGGTCCTCTTCTCCATCACTTTGCAGCAATTCAATGGAGCATGTCTAACTTCCTTATTTCCCCCTTCACATTCATTGCTAACATCCCATTACCAGCCGTGTTCATGAAAGTAACCAAGGTCTTGTGTTGGTTCTTATTTCTTTAAGAGCCACATTTCTTGTCTAAAATTCTTTTCATTTTGATCTACTTCCTAAACTAAGTTGATTCCATATAAAACTTAGTGTATCCCCTCCTCATCCACCTCTTCCACTCATGTTAACCCCTAACTTCTTACTATGTAAATCCCTATACACCCTATTCCCCCTATTACTATGTAAATTATGCAGAAAACCCCAAAATACCTATGTATTGTTGGAAATAATACTGAGAGGGGGGGGTGAATCAGTATTATCAGATCAATCAAACTTTTCAATTTCATACTCAGAAACATATACGCTACTTCAATTAAGTGAACCCGCGTGTACACGCTACTGTGTCTAATGAAACTCGCGTATATCCAGAGATCTTATAATTCAGTTAGCTTAATCTTCAGTAAATGCATCAGATCATTACTAAGCATATTAACAGTAAACAGGTGCAGAATAACAGAACAGAACATCACACAAGAGCCACACACATGAACACAAAGATATAAGGTGGAAACCCAATGTGGGTGAAAACCACCTGCTGCAAGTCATCTCAATCTTCTTCTTAATAAGAAAATCCTTTTACAATATTTGTACTGGTGCAGTCTTATACCAGTACGGGAGCTACAACCCCCTTTGCTCTTGTACTAGCCGATCCATTTACTAGTACGCAGGCTGCTACCTGCTACAATGCTCCAAAGATCTCCTTTAGCTTTTGTACTAGCTTAGATACTAGTACGTAGGTGCTTGCCTACAATCTTCTCACCTCCAGGTACCACGTTTCATCAATTTTCAGACTGGATACACTGAAGCACAGCACATAATCTGTAAGGCCACTTTTCATCCAATTTTCATACTGGACCCATAACTATCATTGAAGCTCAAAACAATCATCAAACTCTGAATCACTGAAACCCTGTTAACAACAGTCACCAGAACACAGAGCAGACACAGAACTCTGTAATAACCATCAGATCCATCTGCAACTTCAAATATTAAGATTTACGATGTATACGCTACTTCGATGAATCAAACCCGCGTGTATACGCGATTTTATCAAAGCCAACCCGCGTACAGATCTAAAAATAATTTCTCATAACTTGCAGCTGTACCAGACATCAGTCATACTCATAACACTTATAGAACAATACATGCGTCAGTATGTAGATCTAGAATAAGCATCATAAAGATAGTTCATTTCAAACCATTTGATCCCGATCTCTCCTTAGATCTAGTTCTCCATCAACAGGTGAGATCTCTCCTTAGCTCAGATCAAGCAATGCATCATCAACCCATAACCCTGCATACTGGATCTAATGCTTCATCAGATATTCAAGACATTTCAGATGCACTTGCCTAATGATTTCCTTCTCCTTATATAGCCTTAGGCCTTGTTCAATACCAAGAGCCAAAACCATAGTAACACAATACCATCAACTTCAAAACTAGAGATCGACACGCCCGTCGAGACACAATGGTCCGAAACCATAGGCACAACTTCCAAGGACTAACCGCCATGGACCAAAGGTACTTTTCCACATACACGCGCTTTTGATGAAGCCAACCTGCGTGTACACGCGAGTTGGGCTTAACGAACCTGCGTGTATGAACTTTCTCTTCTTCTTATAGTCTGATCATCAATTCCTTGCTGCTGACCTTCTGTACTATGATTTGTCATCAGTGAGGTTTGCCATCAAGGACAACACTTATCTCATAATGCCAACAATCTCCCCCTTTGGACTTGATGGCAAAGCTAACTTGTCACACTTAGAATTAGCATCTGATTCCTTTGAGCTGTCCTCCATCAGTCACATCTGATATCTCTTCTGAAGATTCATCATCTGATTCCTTTGAGCTATCCTCCATCAGTCACATCTGATATCTCGTCTGAAGATTCATCCAGTTATACATAAGTGAGATATTCTTCCATCAGTCACATCTGATATCTCTTTTGAAGATTCATCATCTGATTCCTTTGAGCTATCCTCCATCAGTTACATCTGATATCTCGTCTAAAGATTCATCCAGTTATACATAAGTGAGATATGAGAGGGTTGCCATCAAGTACAACACATGCATCATAATGCCAACAATCTCCCCCTTTGGACTTGATGGCAACAACACCAAATCACTCTCCCCCTTTGACATCAAGGGCAAAGGGTGGACCAAGATATTCTCTTCCTTTGCTGAATCATTCCACTGTCCATACTCCCCCTGAGTACCTGCTGAAATCTCTGAATAGTCTCCCCCTTTGTATATGCCAAGGTGTACCAATCTGTTCATGCTCCCCCTGAGTACATGCTGAATCTCTGTACCGCTGAAGTGTGTTGTACATGCTCTTCCTGACTGTAGGCAATATCTGCAAAACATGTTCTTCAAGAAGAACATGACTCTATACATCATAAAGGACCTTCCTATCACTTAGGACTCATACATACATCCATCTCTCAACTAAGTGAGGATATACAAAAATTGACTCATCCACCCAACCAAGTGGGAATACATCAAAATTTTACATATGACAACCAATCACATTGCATCAATCATCCCAGGCATAGTGGGGAAACCAAAATAGGCCGTTACATGACCTTGACACCATGAAAGAGATACCACAAAAGAGATATATGACATCAAGACTTATGAAAGTCACCAGCAGCATCTGATAATCACCATTCAGATCAGCAACCAAGAGATCCTTCTGTTCTCCTTTCGCCTTTGTTCCTCCTGAAATCAACACCAAATGTGAACTAGAACCAAAAGCTTTAAGATAATGCCAACAATGCATCATTGGAAGATTATCTGCTCCCCCTGAACCTGTGCCAGATGATCTCTGTCAGACCTATATCAGACTTTCTACAACCAACATCTGTCCCTGCTGATTTCCTTCAAATCTCCATATACGCGTCTGTATACACATAAACAAGCGTATATACGCAGATAACCCTTACGTAACACGCGTACACCATATACGTGACTATCCCCTTGTAAAACGGCGTATGCACGCGGATATCCTTTAAACAACACGCGTACACAAATTTCCATATCAGCAACCTGTAAATGTCCTGTAGAGAATAGGTCATCAACCTATAACAAGGTATGTCTGCATCAATTCATCCCTTTGAACAGAATTCAGAGTCATTCACATTGTATCATGTGTGAAACCACCATAGCCATTTCATCAAGCTCTACATGATCCAAGTATCATTACTTGGGAACATCTGCATCAATTAACATATGTAAGGATCAACCTATCATCATATAGATAAGAATTCATCACCATGTCTTCAACAAAGCAATTTTGAGTAGTCATCCATGTATCAGCACTATGTATCTTGAGCTTGACTCTTTTGACAAAGCTTCTTGATATCATCATCAGCAACAATCCTTATCCACATGAGTGCCTGCATCATAACTGTATGATCTTTATGCATATGACAACAGCAGTATATGAGTGACTCATCATCAAGTGAGGAAGATGTGTATTCAAGCTTTGTACTTCTCCTTGTCCTTATGAAGATCACCATGTAAGCACCATATATGCATCATCAAAGAATCAACCATAAATCTGATCTGAACATCTTCTATGTAACTTCAAGAATCATATGAGAGTTTATCATAGACAACTCACAACCACATCATAGCAAGATATATCATTTAGCCATCAAGGATTATAAACCATAATGCCAACAATGAATTACTAAAGGCACATGCTCCCCCTCAACCTGTGCCATCTGTTAGATCTGATCATGCATATATCAGCAGTAAGCATCAAGACATCATCATCATCATCAAGTTAGGATCAAAACACTTCTAGACATCTTACAAGTATCAATACATTTTTCACACATCCTCAACAGACTGTAACAATTAACCAATAGAGCAAATAATGGACTGAATCATGTCAGATCCCTTTTCTGAGCCTGTCCCCACTGCTTTTCCTCAGACTGACATATACGCGACTTTGCAGTGTCTAACTCGCGTATATACGCGACTTCCCTTTAAGGAACTTGCGTATGAGATTCAGGACACTGAAGGTTTACACTTTCAGCTCCCCCTGAGTCTGATATGTCTGTGCTGTGCTGTGTCTCAGTACATTGTGCTGACTGTACTTCCTTCTTCCTCCATATCTTCAAGTGTGATGAGGTTTTCTCCTTTTGGTGTGATGTCCATCCTTTGTTCCTGCATTCCTTTGCTATATGTCCAGGCTTGTTACATGCATAACATCTTACATGTTTCATATTCCTCCTGTAGCAATCAGCAGCTTTGTGACCAAACATATTGCAAGAAAAACAATATCCATTAAAGTACCTTGATTGAGATGACCTGTTCGCATAATGATCTTGAACTCTTCTTCTTCTACATCTAGCTGCAACATGTCCAAGATTATGACATACATAACATTCAACATTATTCATAGGAGGAGTAAAGGATTTTCTTTGAGGAGTCTCTTTCCTTGATTGTTGATGGGGTTGACCTTTCATCTCCTTGTTGATCATTTTAGATTTCTCTTTAGAGTTCCTTGCCTCACCTTGTGAACTAGATTCACCTTCAACAGATTCATGAAAACCAAGACCAGTCTTGATTGCAGGAGACCTTTGACTACTAAGAATATCATCCAAGGCTTTAGTACTATCTTGAAATCTCAAAAGTTTATCCTTTTCTTCTAATTTACCTTTCAAGATATTTACCTCAACTTGAAGTTGTTCCTCCTTTTCTAGACATTGCTTCTTCATGTCTTCTCCATCTTTTCTTCCTTCTTCCATTTGTTGCCTTAGATTGAGTATCTCCTTTTCTTGCTTTTCATACAGATCCTGCTGAATTTGACGAACTCTGAAGGCACATTCCAACTATGATTTTAAGCTGATGACTTCGTTGTCTTGTTTTTCAATTGCTTGGTGTAGATCTTCATTCTGCTTCTTGGATTCTTCAAGATCTTCCTTTAGTGAGAGGATCGTAGCTTCAAGATTTTCATAGTAGCTGGATCTATCTTTGAGTTTCTTGATGGTTGTGCTTCTTTCGTTGACTTCTTTTCTTAATGATGTCACTTCATGCTGCAATTTTTGACATTGGTCTTCCTTGTCCTTGAGTAGCTTTCTTACCTTGTTTCCTTCTTCTAGTTGGGCCTTTAGTTTGGTAACTTCTTCTTTGAAAGCACATTCCCTTTTGTTCAATAGATCTTGTTGATCTTTAACTTTGTCTTCAAGCCTTCTAAATACTGCCTCTATTTGATACTTTTCTTGCTCACCCATAAAAGCATGTTCAGTAGTTTCACTATCACTTCCATCACTTTCACAAGGAAATATAGCAGGAACATCAGATGATAACACATTCATACCTGATAATGATTCTGAATCTGATTCTGAATCTGAAGAACTTCTTATACCTAATCCCCAATCGATTCTCCCACTGTCATAGTCCTTCTGAGATGTCTTCTTCTTCTTATGAGCTTTCTTCTTAAGCTTCTTTCCCATTGTTCCACGGATCTCCTTCAAGTGATCAAGCTTCTACCAAAGGACCTGCTCTGATACCAATTGTTGGAAATAATACTGAGAGGGGGGGGTGAATCAGTATTATCAGATCAATCAAACTTTTCAATTTCATACTCAGAAACATATACGCTACTTCAATTAAGTGAACCCGCGTGTACACGCTACTGTGTCTAATGAAACTCGCGTATATCCAGAGATCTTATAATTCAGTTAGCTTAATCTTCAGTAAATGCATCAGATCATTATTAAGCATATTAACAGTAAACAGGTGCAGAATAACAGAACAGAACATCACACAAGAGCCACACACATGAACACAAAGATATAAGGTGGAAACCCAATGTGGGTGAAAACCACCTGCTGCAAGTCATCTCAATCTTCTTCTTAATAAGAAAATCCTTTTACAATATTTGTACTGGTGCAGTCTTATACCAGTACGGGAGCTACAACCCCCTTTGCTCTTGTACTAGCCGATCCATTTACTAGTACGCAGGCTGCTACCTGCTACAATGCTCCAAAGATCTCCTTTAGCTTTTGTACTAGCTTAGATACTAGTACGTAGGTGCTTGCCTACAATCTTCTCACCTCCAGGTACCACGTTTCATCAATTTTCAGACTGGATACACTGAAGCACAGCACATAATCTGTAAGGCCACTTTTCATCCAATTTTCATACTGGACCCATAACTATCATTGAAGCTCAAAACAATCATCAAACTCTGAATCACTGAAACCCTGTTAACAACAGTCACCAGAACACAGAGCAGACACAGAACTCTGTAATAACCATCAGATCCATCTGCAACTTCAAATATTAAGATTTACGATGTATACGCTACTTCGATGAATCAAACCCGCGTGTATACGCGCTTTTATCAAAGCCAACCCGCGTACAGATCTAAAAATAATTTCTCATAACTTGCAGCTGTACCAGACATCAGTCATAATCATAACACTTATAGAACAATACATGCGTCAGTATGTAGATCTAGAATAAGCATCATAAAGATAGTTCATTTCAAACCATTTGATCCCGATCTCTCCTTAGATCTAGTTCTCCATCAACAGGTGAGATCTCTCCTTAGCTCAGATCAAGCAATGCATCATCAACCCATAACCCTGCATACTGGATCTAATGCTTCATTAGATATTCAAGACATTTCAGATGCACTTGCCTAATGATTTCCTTCTCCTTATATAGCCTTAGGCCTTGTTCAATACCAAGAGCCAAAACCATAGTAACACAATACCATCAACTTCAAAACTAGGGATCGACACGCCCGTCGAGACACAATGGTCCGAAACCATAGGCACAACTTCCAAGGACTAACCGCCATGGACCAAAGGTACTTTTCCACATACACGCGCTTTTGATGAAGCCAACCTGCGTGTACACGCGACTTGGGCTTAACGAACCTGCGTGTATGAACTTTCTCTTCTTCTTATAGTCTGATCATCAATTCCTTGCTGCTGACCTTCTGTACTATGATTTGTCATCAGTGAGGTTTGCCATCAAGGACAACACTTATCTCATAATGCCAACAATCTCCCCCTTTGGACTTGATGGCAAAGCTAACTTGTCACACTTAGAATTAGCATCTGATTCCTTTGAGCTGTCCTCCATCAGTCACATCTGATATCTCTTCTGAAGATTCATCATCTGATTCCTTTGAGCTATCCTCCATCAGTCACATCTAATATCTCGTCTGAAGATTCATCCAGTTATACATAAGTGAGATATTCTTCCATCAGTCACATCTGATATCTCTTTTGAAGATTCATCATCTGATTCCTTTGAGCTATCCTCCATCAGTTACATCTGATATCTCGTCTAAAGATTCATCCAGTTATACATAAGTGAGATATGAGAGGGTTGCCATCAAGTACAACACATGCATCATAATGCCAACATGTATCCCCTTCCCCGAGCATTATAGCTCTAAGTTTGGTTTTAAATGGTTTAAGCGCTAAAACATTAGAACGCGACCCAAAGAGCGCTCATACATTAATCCTGGGATTATTCCAAGATCCTCTTGGATTAATAACCTTAATCCGGCTTTGTTAATAAACCCGCGCATAATACATTTTGCCCGTAACACAGCTTGAAAACCCACTTTTCTAAAGTTTCCGCCGGGCGCGCATTTCACAAAAAACATTATTTTGTTCTCCCGCCCACTGTCGTATCGCCCTGACAAGTTGATGACCCATCGACCGTCGGATCTGGGCCTTCCCATCCGACGGCCCATATCCATATCGGGTCGGTCCCGATGTACTGCCGTTATCGCCCGAGAAACTGTCAGAGGGTGACGTCAGGCCTCTGCCACGCGTCACCCCCATATTCTCTCGGGTCGCCCTCTGACAATACTGCTTCCGTATCCAGAGCGGTCCGAGAACTTACCACTTACCACTTCCGGTTTCCGCTGACCAGTCACGCTCACGTCACGTCCTCGTCATCGCCACGTCGCCGCCGCATCAGCGCCCCCGCCCGCCAGCGCTCCGACATGTCCGCCACCTATGCAATCCCCGTGGACCACTCACACATCGCCACGTCACCCAATGACGCTATGCTGACGTCACCCGACCCTGACCCCACCTGATGACATCATGCTGACGTCATCCAAAAAAGGTGCCAATGACCCAAAAGTCCATATTTTCGCCGAAAATTGCGTTTTTTCTCACTTTTTGCAAAAACAACTATTGCTCCCCCTGCATGCGAATTACGACCAATCCATCGCCAACCTGCTGAAATCGACACAGAAGCCGTGGGCGCGTCCAGTCCACCTGCATTCGTAACCATTGCCGGCAATCGAAGAGGTATTTATCGAAATCATTCCCCCGCGCCTGGTTTTGTCCATAATTGTCCAAAGATAGCTTAAAAAAGAGTGAGAAAACACTGTATTCACCAGTCAGTCCCCGGTGCCAGTGCCTATTTCCAACTGTTGGGTCTGAATTCCTCTGCAGAACCTGCATTTAGCAAAATTTACCTAAATTTACAGTTAGTTCGCGCATTCGTGAACTTAAGACCTGAGCTGCTCTAATTCACCGTGAAGACAGTTTTTTCAAGCCTGGCATTTGCTCAATCAGTCCTCTGTGCAGTATTTCAATTGCTTTCACTACCAGTTACCCTCTGGTCCTCTGCAATTCACCTCTCTGTTCCAGAGATACCCCTCTGTGTTGCTCTGTTTAGTAACACCAATTCTAGTACAAGTCATAGTACTACTTAACCATGGAAACACCAGTAGCCCTGAATATTCAACCTCTGAACGCCCCACAAAGAGAGTTGGAATGGAAGGCCCTAGGAGATAAAGATTACCAGATGATAGACTTATTCTCAATGAATTCCAAATTTAATATTCGTATGCTAAATGAATTAAAAGCTCAACACCTCAGTGGAGCTGATATTTTAGGGATTTGGGACTCCAACTTGCCCATTTACAACCTCCCTCAAGTCAATGTCCTTCCAGACCTGATCCATAGATGCTGTGAGAACTATGATCCGTGTCAAAGAGTTGTCCTCAGTACATCAGGTGCAGTCTTGTTCCATATTACCCCTGAGGCCATAAATCAAATGCTGAACTTTCATTCTGCAAGACCATTGACTCCTCTCTCCATGATGGACTTATTAAAGAAGGGGGGCAGGTTGTCCAGTGCCCAGGTCATCAAGATTAATCACTTATTTATTCAGCCAAGCTCTGAAGCTCTGAGAACACCTCCTATTGGACATCCATATCTCAATGACTTGGGGAAGATGCTGGTGGATTTGATCAGCTCCTGGGGTATAAGGGAATTGAGGATGTTGATGACACCATAATGGCCATGCTGTCCACATTTTCTCTTGGAAAGCCTCCTGCTGTGCACTATGACTATGCTGAGTATATTGCAAACAAGATTCATGAGCAACTGATGAATCTAGAAAAGGAAAGGGTGTTCAGATACACCTCATACATCTATCATCTGTTCCTATTTTATCAACCAGACAGTTTCCCTATTCCTCTCAAGAAACTTGATGCCCAGGGAAATCCAAGGTCTGTAGTATTTTGGACCTCAGTTTTTCATTGCATCTCCCGTTCACCATACACATACTGTGAATTCATAGACCTGTTCATTCATCCAGCTATGACTTTGTTATTTGGTGTCCCTCCTCCAAGATTGACTGATGAGATGCAAAGAATACTTCACCTCTCAAAGGCCTACAGCATTGGTGATTGGTACTTTTACCAACACCATACAGTAATCAGAATATATGGCTGTGAGTTGGACCCTTATAGGCTGCCAAGATATGTCCCTATGAGACTATTTGCCTTGGAGTATTTCAGACAGTTTGGAAATGCAGACCAGGTCCATTTCCACAGCAAAAACAAGAAGGTGCAACTAAAGGTCAGGAACCAGCTAGGCCCATTTCTTTACAATCAAAGGGAGGAGGGATGGAAGGAAGCAGATATGATCCTAGAGAGCCTCCAATTAGAAACTAGTTTCCGTTGGATACCTTATGACCCTAATCATTTCATTTCTCTAAGGAGGGTAAAATATAAATTGGGTGGCTATGCTCACATTAGATTGCCTCACATTGAGAAATATGCCAATCTACTAAGTTGGAAAGAGGGCACTCTAGAAGAGCCAATGACTAGAGAGCAAATACTACAAAGAGAGGCAAAGAATATTGAAAAAGAGGCTGACTTGGAAACTTGTGGACAGGTTTCCTCTTGATACCAAAGGCAGCTGGGAGCAGCTGCATCATCTTCAACAGCACATCAGCAAGCAGCCAAGGCTACTTATCAGGCTTCCAGCAAAGGCAAAGAGAAGTAGATGGAGCAAGAACAGCCACCTCCTATGGCAGAAAAGCAAGCAGAAAAGCAGGTAGAACAGCAAGAAGAAGGGCAAGAAGAGGGGCAGCCAATACAGCAAGAACAAACAGTTGAAGCCCCAATATCCACTGAGCAACAAGCTCAAGAGAATGTGCCTCCTAGGCAAGAAAAGACAGTGGAGGCCTCAGTACTACAAACTCCACAGAAAGAGGAAAAGGGAAAGAAGAGGGATAGAGAGCAGGAGACTCCCCTCACCACATCCACAAATCAAGGGGAGAAAAGGCACATAATGAATCCCCTCTCCGAGGAAGAAATGCCTATTGAGCAATATTTGGGCATGGGCCCACCAAGTATGGAGGCATCTGCAAGTTCCTTTCAACAGGAACAAGAAAGAACAGTTGGAGGAGAAGTCAGCTCCTCAAGCCAGCAAAGGGGAGCTGAGACAGGCATCAAACAACAGTTTATTGATATTAAAAAGAGGAATGAGCCTATAAGGATATAGCTATACAACCACTTATTAAAGATGGCTCCTACAAACCAGCAAAGATTGATGTCTGCATATGATGTGCAAGAGGGCAAAATGATAATGAGCCACTTCATGCCAACCATGCTGCAGCCACAGTCTGCAGCTGATTATATAAGGACCAACCTTGAGGTCCTTGCAAAAGACATCCACCCTATGGATCAGATTGAATTGCACAAGCAAACGGGTGAGATGGTATATGCCACCCTTGCAGACAAAACATTGGTAAATTATAGGCTGGAAAATAGCCTAAATAATACAGCTGCCCAACTTGAGTTGGAGAAAGCATCCTCCCAGGCAAAGGACAACCGAATCAAAGCATTGGAGGATATCATTATAGAACTTGGGCATGATCCCAAGGACATCAAGGCTATACAAGCGCTGCTGAAACTAAGAGATGCAGACATGGCAGCACTAAGGAAGATGGTTAAGATCCCAGCAACTCTTCACCCACAGACAGAAGAGGTTGCCCAGCTGAGGCATGACCAAGATGCATCAGCCATGCTGATATCATTATACAAACAACTGATTCAGACAGAGGAGAAATTGGGAGAGTCAGAGGCTGCACTGCAGGTAGCCCTACAACAGAAGGAAGGAGGCCAAACATCTCAGCCCCCTCCACAAATAATCAACCTTGAGGAATTTCCTCAAACTACTGTTCCTCCTACCGAACAGACAGCACAGACAGCGCCATCTACATCAGCACCAGCACCAACAACAGAGCAGGCTCCAAGCCTTGATATGCAGAAGCTGAAGAATGAAATTCAGGCCTTAGAAGCCCAAATGGCAGAACTAAATGAAGCCAGGGAGAATTTAGTTAAGCTGAATGAAAAATATGACAAATCAAAGCAAAGCATAGCAGAAAAAGGAAGAGAAGTGAAGGCTCTCAAAGAGAAGATAAAGGAGCTAGAGAAAGAGCTCATCCTTGACAAAGTGGTGGCTGAGCTCAAGACAGTTTTATGGGCCAACATTGGCCAATCAATCACAGATCAATGGCAGTATATTGAGACTATTCATGAGCAAATGGAGCTCATAGGTAAAGCACACAGGGAAGTCCAGAGAGCAAGGGCATCTCTAGGCAATATGCCTGAGATAGCCAACAGAATGATTAATGTGCTCAATAACCGTATAGGTCCTCAGCTGGCAGCAATGGGAATTCCCAACAGAACTGAAACTATCTTGCTGATAAAGAGAGTCCTTACATTAAGAAGCCTGGTACAAACGCTGGAGAGAAGAAGCCAGGACATGCAGACAGAAGTAAACAAGTTCATGGACAAGTTTGCAGCATTACAGGGCAGAGGTCTTCCTGGCCTACTGAACAACGCAGGGAGGCTACTTTCACATGAGAATTATGCAAAAAGGGTCAACGCATTTGCTACAAATCAGATCACTTTAAGACCAAGCACCTCAGAAGAAACAGGGCCAGCATCTGGGCAAAGTCTCTATGACAGAGTAGAGAACTTATTTTTCATTATGAATGAGATTAAACATTTGTTTGAAGTGCCTCCAAACTTCTACAAATATACAGAGGCAGATGAGACCTTGGATGCAATTTTGAGACATCAATTGCCCACACAGGAATGGTGGACCAAAATGATACAGTTGATACTGTAAAATAGAGCCTTTCATCAAATTTTTTCATCAAAAAACATAAGTCATCATGTACAGGAAAATTTGATGCATTCAATATTTTGGAAAAGAATAAACTGAGCCAACTCAGCAGAAAGATTCGGCCACTAAAGCAATACTGACAGTTACAGATGACAGGGCCGAGAAAGCTACAACATGACAAAGCCATAAAGGCACATCATTCATCATTAATACAGAACGCTCAGCCGACTCAGTGGCCTCCAAAGGTCAAAAAGACTTCTGACAGCATTAAAGGGCATTCACTTTGTATTTAGAGCAGTAATAACTTTCTTATCTGCTATTTTGTAAAGTTGGTGAACATATTTATTTCTCAAGTGACTCAGCAGTTCAGATATTTTGTATCACCGATTGTATATATTCCCCCTCGCCGAAGATAGAAGGGGTTGTTGTTGATTTTCTCTTCTAGAGATCTTATGCTGTAAATGTTCAGAGTATTAATACAAAGGCTGATGGAATTTCCAAAGTTCTGTGTTGTCTGAGGCGTTGTGTGTGTTTGCTGAATGCTAGAGGATTCCTGCGTATTTCATGGCACAATAAGTTTCCTTTAAACTCTTCGTTATGTGTTTTAATTATTTCTTCATAACCCATTCATGTTCTATGTTTCACAGTTAATGGCAAAGAAAAAGAATAGTTTCAGGACTTATTCATAGGATACCCTGATCTCAATCTATGCTGTTATAAATGTTTTCTTCAGTTATAGTTATAAGGTGTAATTCTTAATTGCTGCACTTTCAGACTATATCTTTCACAGTGGTTATTGTTCAGGAATTCAAATCTGCTCCTGTGCAATATATCTCTTTCTCACACCCCCAGCTTAGTGGAAAATTCTTAATTGCTTTTCACTGGTTAAACACACTTCATCATCACAATTTCAAGTTTGTTTCATGAAATGTCTAAATGGCCCTGTTCTTTCAACAATCTCACTCAACATTTCAAACAACCTGTAGCTACAGACTCCATTGCCCAATGGACTAAAAACTGTCTGAATATTTCCACCTTAAGTACTGAAAGACATCACTCAACCAAAACGTTAAACAAAACTGAACTCATAACTAGCCTAAAATCCTCACAAAACAGAGATAAATTTTAAAGAGAGAGCCCTCTCTGATTGCAGTTTGGCTAGAAACTGTAATCCAAAGCTTGGTTAGTGGTTACCCCGGCCGTATTCCCTTGGGAGTCAAAGGGAACAACCTGGGTGTTAACACAAAGCCAAGATGTTGGCGAGCTATGGCATAGAAGATTGGGCCACTTGCACCATGGAGCCCTGAAAATCATGCAGCAGATTTCTACCGGACTTCCCAAGGGAAAACTGGAGTAGATGGATACATGAAAAGGTTGTACCTTGGGTAAGTATGCGAAATCTTCCTTTATGGATCGAGACAGTGGAGCTGGAGAAATCCTAGAGCGAGCTCACTCAGATGTTTGTGGACCATTCTCTACAGCCTCCACTGCTAAACAAAGGTACTATGTTATTTTTATTGATGATTTTTCTCGTAGATGTTGGATCTTCTTTATGCAATAGAAGGATCAGACCTTCTTGAGGTTTTGTGAGTTTAAAGCCTTGGCAGAGAAAGAATCTGGAAAGAAAATAAAAGCCTTGCATAGTGACAATGGTGGAGAGTATGTCTCTACACAGTTTAAGGACTTCTGTGCTACAGAAGGAATTAAACAGGAGTTTACGGCACCCCATAACCCACAATAGAATGGGGTGGCCGAAAGGAAGAAGAGATCGATTGTGGGAGCAACTTGAGTGATGTTGCATGACCAAATCCTACCACTGCATTTGTGGGCTGAGGCATGCAATATAGCAGTATACTTGCAGAACAGAAGCCTGCACCGTATACTGGGAATGAAAACACCTATGGAGGCCTTTTCCGGGAAGCGACCAGATTGGAGTCACTTCCAAATCTTTGGATCATCAGTTTACTGTCATGTGACCAAAGATGCCCAGAAGAAGCTAGATCCAACAATTGAGTTGGGAATACTTGTGGGGTACACTGATACACCCAACAACTATCGGGTGTACTTGCCTACCAGTCAAAGGACAATGGTACGCAGGGATTTGAAGTTCGATGAGTAGAAAGCCATGCGAATATCACTTGTGAGGGAGCTCAAGTTGCATGTAGAGGAGCAACTTTCAATTCCTAAGGAGGAGGAGCCTCAAATTGATGCAGAGCAGCCACATGTAGAGGATCCAAAAGTGGAGACATCCACTCATGCTGAGACTTCTAGAGATGGGCGGAAATGCTCAAGGGAAGCTGACAGGTTGATGCTGGATGTGCAGAAGAATTTGGGACAACCATCTTCTCAACGCAGACAGAGGAGGTCACCCGAGCGATACACTGGGTACATGGCCTTGGTTGGGGAGTATGTAGAGTCTGAAACTTCATCATTCGAGGAGGCAGTACAACAACCAGTCTGGGTTGACTCAATGGTAGAGGAGTATGACTCTATCATTCGGAACATGTGCGGTATGTTGTCCCAAGACCTCAGGACAAGTCAGTGGTTAGTTCCAGATGGCTTTACAAGGTAAAGCAAGCAGCTGATGGCAATGTTGAGAAACATAAGGCAAGGTTTGTTGCCCGAGGTTTCTCACAGGTCGAGGGGATCGTCTATGATGAGACCTTTGCTCCTGTAGCAAGGTACTCATCTATCAGATTGATTTTGGCACTATTAGCTCAAATGGGTTGGAAGATCCATCAGATTGACGTGAAGACAACATTCCTCAATGGGAAGATTGAGGAGGAGGTGTACATTGAGCAGCCAGAAGGTTTCGAGACCTTCAATCGTGAGTTGCATGTGTGCCGACTCAAGAGGGCTCTATATGGGCTGAAGCAAGCACCCTGTGCTTGGTACACCAGGATCGATAGCTATTTCACCGGGTTGGGCTTCACCAAGAGTGAAGCAGATGCGAACCTTTACCATATCATGGTAGAAAGTAAGCCATTGATCATTGTTCTTTATGTTGATGATCTGATTTTGATAGGTGATGATCAGCTGATCTAGTCTTGTAAGGAGGACCTTGCAAGAGAGTTCGAAATGAAAGACATGGGTCTTATGCACTACTTTCTAGGCATGGAGGTGTGGTAGAAAAATGGTGAAGTATTTGTGTCTCAAGGCAAGTATGCCAATGAGATACTTAGGAGCTTTCACATGGAGAAGTGCAAGCCCATGCAGACTCCTCTAGCTGGGAACTGGAGGAAGGAGGATGCTACTTCAGGTGAGGTAGTAGCTGCCACTATTTATCGGCAGCTTGTGGGTTCATTTATGTATCTGGTGAACACACGACCAAACTTATGCTTTGCGGTGAACCGGCTGAGTCAAGCTATGGTTCAGCCTACCAAGCTATTTTGGAAGGCAACGAAGCATGTGCTGAGATACCTCAAAGGTACATCTCAGTTTTGATTGTGGTACAGACAGACAGAGGGAGTGAATCTTCAGGGCTTCACAGTGTGGATTGGGCAGGGAGTCCATCACACTGGAAGAGCACTTCTGGAGGAATCTTCAACCTTGGTTCAGCTGCAATTTCCTGGTACAGCAGGAAACAGAGATCAGTTGCACTTAGCTCAGTAGAGGCTGAATACATCGATGCTAGCCAGGCTGCATGTGAGGCCATTTGGATGTGGAAGATTCTAGTGGGATTGTTTGGTCAGAGGATGGATCCAACCGTGATCTACTGCGATAATCAGAGTTGTATCAAACTTTTTGAAAATCCAGTTTTTCATGACAGGTCCAAGCACATTGATATCCAGTATCACCATCTTCGAGACCATGTGGTCAAGAGGATCATGTTGTTGCTGTATGTTTCGACCGAGGAACAGGATGCAGATATTTTGACTAAGGCATTGTCAAAATGCAAGTTCGAGTTCCACAGAGACAGGATTGGGGTTACTGATAATCCCTTTCTTGTTGAGAGGGAGTGTTGAAAATAGCAACAAGAAATGCTAAATATAGAAGTGCTAAAAATAGCACTACCATAAATAGAATTTTGGGATACCTTCCTATTTTAGTTAGTCCCTAAACTAAAATAGAGAAGTAAAATTCGAATTTGATCTTAGCAACTGTTTGTAAAATAATTAATTAATTCATCTTGAGTTAATTAGTTGTAGAAAATCAAACATAAAGTCTATGTGAGGACATGCAACACTTTCTCCATTAATTGAGGAATTTATCCCTTAGTTAAAGAGATAAGGATGAGTTGTAATTTGAGTTGTAATTAGTTAGCTCAATTAACTGAGTTAAGTCCAGTTAGATTAGTTCAAATAGTTTGTTGAACTAATTGTGAGTTCAGTTAGTTAATGCATGCATGCATGTAACTGCTGCACTTCAGATAACTGAATATTCTCTCATAAATAACTCATGCATGTTAGTTCAAACAAAGACCCAATTGAGATCAGATGATGGGATAGTGTACTATCAGTTGTAGGAATATTCCATGGAGGATATCTCTTGCATGCAGAAGGAATTCATTCCTTGAGGATTGCGCAGTTACTTCTTTAGTTTAGTGAGTGTGTGATGAGGCCAATCACACAGGTGGAATCATTAGACCCCAAGGAAAACCGCGCAAGGAAATAGGAGGCTTGGAGGGATGAGGAAAGGCATATCTTGTGTCTATTCAGTATGTGAGTTGTATTGTTTTTATTGCAGAGAGAGAAGGATAGCTTGTGAGCTGATTCTTTTTGTAATCTGAACATCTTTCCACTTGTATGATAATACATAGATTGGGGTTTTGGGTTGAGACTTTCCCCGGGTTATTCTTCTGTGTTCATGTGTGATTGATTTCTCATTCTCAGTTATATGTGTTCTAATTGATCTTGCTCATATTCGATTAAGCTTCCTCAAGTTTGTTGTAGAAGTAGATCTTGTATTTTTCTTTAGTATATTGCATAATCTGTTGATCTATAGTGGGAATTTCTACATTTAATATCAATTGGCATAATGATGTTGTTACTTTCCAACTGATTCGTTAATCACTTTTTGTGTTCTTCCTGCGCCCTGCTGAGGAGGAAGGGCCCTCCTCTTTGGCAAGGATTGCAATGATTAGGTAGTGTACATTTTAGTTTAGTTCATTTATTTATGGTTTCTCGTTGTTGCTGTACAAATTGTGGATTGCATTCACTGTTGTTTCTATTTATCTTATGTTGTTACACAGAGTTAATCAACAGAGTAATAGTAACCAGCTGGAATAGATGTTAGTTCTTGTGTGGCGCACCTTTACTTCAATAGTTGCGAGTTGTGATTTAATTATGTAGAGTGTTTTTTTTGTATCTACATGCATGGTTTGATTCAACAATTTAGATCAGCGACATATTTTACAGTTTTTCTGCATTTTCTTATGCTTGGTTGGAGTGTACTGGCACAGATAGTGCGAACTCCATTGAAACAACAAGACCTACCCTGGGTTGACAATTAGTGTTGCAGTCTGAGTCAATTAAGGTTAATTAAAACAACACTATAAGAAGACGTACTTCTCGTGGATCTTTATAACATAGCTCAATGTAGTATTTACAATGATCACCCTACTGAGTACCAACCCACATGGCATCATAACAACATGATAACATAACCACATGATAACATAGTAACACGAAAACATAATCATAATGAAATGACACCCATAACACTTAGTGGAGCTTTATAACATAGCCCATGGTAGTATTTACATCTATATGGATATGTACATATAGCAATATCACCAAAACATATAAAAAAACACCATATCAAAACATATACCAAAACAACATATCAAAATTGCTTTGCCTCAACTGGAAAACAAGGAAGGATACATGGCCTGCATATGATTCGCCATCTCCCATGTAGCTTCATCGGGCCCAAAGTGCTTCCATTGCACCTTAACTTGTTTGATTGCTTGGTTTCGGAGCATGAACACCTTTTTTCTGCAATATACACTAAGGATCCGACTGGAATTCTCCATCTGGTTCCACCTGCAATATAGACCAGTCAATCACATGATCAACATCTTTAATATACTTCTTAAGCAATGACACATGGAAAACATCATGGACTTTCACTGTCAGAGGCAGTGCAAGTTGATAGGCTACTGGCCCAATCCTCTCAATGATATTGAAGGGTCCACAAAACCGTGGTGCCATCTTGGCATATGATCTAATCCACAAGGATCTCTTCTTTGGTTTGATGCACAAGTACACCTGTTCCCCAACCTGGAACTCCTTGAACAACCTGTTCCGATTTGCATAAATTTTCTGTCTATCCTATGCTACCTTTAAGTTCTTCTTAATCACCTACATTTCTTGTTCCATGTCCGCCAACATGTCTACTCCAATCAACACCCTGCTAACCAGATCACTCCAACTGATTGGAGCATTGCAACTCCGCCCATACAATGCCTCAAAAGGACTCATCCTCAATGAATCTTGATAACCATTGTTGTATGCAAACTCAACCAATGGAAGATACTCCTCCCACTTCTACTGCTAATGCATCACATGCATCCTCAACACATCCTCCAATATCTTGTTGACCCTCTTTGTCTATCCATCTGCCCGTGGATGATAAGCTGTGCTGAAGGCCAACTCTGTGCCCAAACTTGCAAAAAACTCCTTCCAAAACTTGGAAGTGAACGTTGCATCCCTGTTTGAAAAAAAATTATTTGGAACACCACGTAGCCTAACCACATCTCTGATGAATACCTGTGCCACATCACTAGCTGATAATGTAGACTTCACTAGAATAAAGTGTGCAACCTTTGTCAACATATCCACAAAAACCATGATGGAATCATGTTGTCTCACTGTCTTCAGCAACCCTGTGATGATTCCATGGAAATGACCTCCCATTTCCACTCTGGAATCGCGATTGGTTGTAACAGTCCACCTGGATGTTTACACTCTACCTTCACTCACTGACAATCAAAACGTCTAGTCACATACTCTGCTACATCCCTCTTTAGATTCAACCAATAATAAAATTTCTTCACTGTAGTTAATGTCTTCTGATAACCTGGGTGGCCTGAATATGGTTTCGCATGAAACTCTCTGAAGGTCACCTTCTTGAGCTCACTGCTATCTGGCACATATATCTTGTCTCTGAATCTGACCAATTCATTCACTGTAAGATAATAATCCATACCCTGTGCACCTACACCTGTACCTGTGCTTCCACCTATACCTGTACCACTACATGTACCTTTACCTGCACCTATAATATCAGTTGTACCTGTACCAGCACCCCGCTGCAACATGTGCACAACATCTATATACCTGACATCCTACTGACATGTTTGTAAGATACTATCATGTAAGTCCGTCCCATAGGAGCTCATAACTGCCAAGTGATTTACCTGTACTTGCTTGCTGAGTGCATCCGCCACCCTATTCTCTTTTCCTTTAATGTACCTTATCTCGAAGTCAAACTCACTAATTATGGCCAACCATATAGCCTTCCTAACGTTCAGATTCGGCTAGTTAAACAAATACCTAAACCCAATATGATCACTCATCAGTACAAACCTCCTGCCAAGAAGATAATGTCTCCACATCTTCAATAAATGTATGATCATTGCTAACTCAAGATCATGTGTCAGGTAGTTCTGCTCATGTTCATTCAACTTTCGCGAGTCATAGCATACCACCTATCCATCCTGCATAACAACTCCACCAAGTTCTCTCTTGTAAGCATATGTGCATATTACAAACTCTTTGTCTGTATTTGCAATCTGTAGAACTGGTGCATGTGTCGACAACTGCTTAAGCTTCTCAAAACTAGCGTCACACTCCTTTGTCCATTCAAATTTTTTACATTTCTTTTGCAATGATGTGATAGGGTAGGAAATCTGTGAGAAGTTCCTAATGAACCTCCTATAGTAGCCTGCCAGACCCATGAAGGATCTCACCTCATCCACATTCTTAGGAGCTACCTACTCCATGATGGCTCTTATCTTCTCTGGATCTACTGCAATTCCCTCCTTGGAGACAACATGCCCCAAGTGATATACCTCAGTCTGAAAGAAACTACACTTGCTAAGCTTAGCATACAACTGATGCTCCCTCAACAACCTCAACACCACTGCTAAATGCTCAACATGCTCTTCCTCATTTTTATAATATGCCAGTATATCATCAATGAACACAATAACAAACTTATCCAAATACGGACATAACACAATATTCATCAAGCACATAAATGTAGTAGAGCATTAGTTAATCCAAATGGAACTACAACAAAATCATAATGCCCATACATGGTCCGGAAAGCTATCTTGTAAATGTCCTCTTCTTTGATGCATCCCTGATGGTATCCAGATCTCAAATCAATATTCAAGGACATTGTTGCCTCCTTCAGATGATCAAACAAGTCAGCAATCCTCGGTAAAGGGTACCTGTTCTTGATAGTCACTTTGTTCAACTGCCTGCAGTCAATGCATAATCTGCGAGTTCCATCTTTCTCCTTCACAAACAATTCTGGTGCACCCCAAGGTGATACACTTGGCCTAATGTATCCCTTTTCCAAAATTTCATTCAATTGTAGCTTTAACTCAATCAACTCAGGTGTGCTCATCCTGTAAGGTTCTTTTGATCCTGGAGCTTCCCCTGGCACTAACTTAATATAAAAGTCTACCTCCCTGTGAGGTGGAAACTCTGAAATATCCTCAGGAAATACATCCTAAAATTGTTGCAAAACTGGGTACCTGCTCAACACATATGCATCCTCAACCTCCTTACCCTTATCACTATAAATGTGCACTGCAAATAACATACACCCTTTCCTGTGACTACGCTTTGCTTGCATAGCTTTCACCATCCTAACTGATGTGGATTTCTTCTTACCCTGTAAGACTCTTGGTTCCCCATTATCATCAACACACTCAATGGCTTTGTCATAACAATCTACCTTAGTTTTGTGGAGATACAACCAATCCATGCCTAAGAACATACTGTATGATCCCAATGGTAATACATTCAGATGTGTTGTGGTAGGCATACCATTTAAATCAAATGCATAAAATCTTACCCAATGATGAACTCGCTTCTTTATACCTGTGGCCAAATGCACTAACCAAGACTCTGCATGCAATTCCTTACTCAAACTACACTTATCCACCAAGTCAGGAATAACATAGCTATAATTAGATCTAGGGTCAATCAAAATAGAAATAACTTCATCACAAAGCTCACTTTCCATCTCAATGATAGATGCATGGTGTTTTTCCTGCTCATTGTCCACTACTGCATAGATATGAGGAATACTCTGACCTACATCTCCAATAGTCTGCGCCTCCTGTGCACTATATATCTTAGGCCTACCACCCTGATGCTACAAACAATCTCTCCTAAGGTGCCCCTCTCCACATGTCCAACACTCCAACTGACTAGTGCCCTCACCTCTATGTTGTCATTGTGACCCATGTCCCTGTCTAACTGCATTGAACTTCTTTTGCAGTGCCATCTTTTCTTTCCCAGCTACATTATGAGGCTTAGTTCTCTTAGGCTTCCATTTACCTTTACCTTTATCTTTCCCTTTCTGTCCTTGCTGAGATTCTTACGCTTTGATTGTTCATAACAATGCTTCAATTTCCCAATGACTTCCTCAAGTGACCGAGGCTCATCATACTCAATCCGATCTCTAAATGCTAATGGAAAACCACTGACAAACCCTTGAACTTTAGCCTTCTCATTTGTATGATGCAGTACATACCTCAATAGCTCTAGAAACATGGTCGTGTACTCTTCATCTATCATTGACCCCATCTTTAGCTCATAGAATTATTCGGCCTTACTATCATAGTACCTCACTGACTAGTACTTCTTCCTGAAAATCCTCTTGAACTCTCGCCAAATCAAGTCATCCGTCCTGATGTCTCTGACCCACTTAACATATTCCCACCAAATGTCTGCTTTACCTTTCAAGCCGAAGATAATGATTCTGGCCTTCATGTTATTTGTGTACTTGTGCAACTCAAAGAATTTGTTCATCCCAAGTATCCAAGCCTCTGCATCTACCGGCTTCTTCACATCTCCATCAAAAGTAGGTGGATTTTCTTTCTTAACCTCATATGGAAAGTGTCCCCTATCATTTATCCTATAAGGATGATAATGATGATGATTACAATGTTTGTCATAACTAGAACTATAATAGTACTTGTACTCATCGCCCCTCCTATCTGGAGTGTCCAACAACCTTCCATCTCTCACCGTGTCAAATCTATTTGAACTGTGTCTACCTAGAGACCTACTGCAATATGCTCCATTAGCTCTATCCTCTTGTCCATGGATCATCCGAAGTGGCCCTTGTTGCTGCAATTATGACAAACTCTGAAGAAGTATTGTATTAACCTCTGCTTGCTTCTCTTTTGCCTGTGTGATCCTCTCATTATTTTCCTTACAACTCCTTATTTCTTCTTTTAAGCTTCTCAATGTAACTGCCAAATCGGAAGAGTTCCCAACACCATATTTATCTTCGAATTCATAGGGAGAGTCTTTGTAGTCAACCATATTGCTAACCATTTATATTTCTTTCATGTAATGCATAATATGTCAGATAAACCAAATCACATTAAATCAATGTACCTTAGTATAATTTGGGGAAGTTACCTCATCTGCAAGATCAACAAATCAGCATGATAAATGTATAACATAAACATGACAACATATAGACATGCACAAATAAATGAATCAACACATAAACATCATTCTAGGTAGGTCCAGTCATCAATTCAAGGCCATATCAACCATGCATGCTATGACCTCATGCATGACAACAAAAATTACTCCATTGTACCCATTGCCACATGAAACTATCAACATGCATAAGCAATTCCTAATCAACTACACATGCATAAACACATGTGTCGAGCATAAGCGATCAACTCTTGTAACCAAACCTACAAGACTGATACTTGTAATCAAACATACAATAATGAAAAATAACATACAAGGATTTAATCAAGCGACATATAACAACATGTAAGTGACATATAACAGTATGTAACCAATCATATACTCATGATGATGCATTCAACAAAATCAATCATAAAGTTCCTCGTGACAACCTTACTACAACTATGATCAACATTATGCAATGCAACAAGAACATAGAATGAAAGTGTGAGAGACACACATGCAACTGACATGCATGCATGACCAACACATAGCTCATCTAGTATGAGGGGTGAACCATGCTCTGATACCACTCTGTAACACCCTCCTCCCACATCTACCCAAGTAACCAGCCAACCGGGGAAAACATGCGACGAGAGGCTACAATGATTGGATTCGATCTCCTATGTGACCTTAAGGAAGTGGAATCAACAAAAACATAATACACAAAAATTCAGCATCAGATTCAAGACCCTCAAGAACCAATCCAACACTTCAGACAACTTTCCCTTGGGTCCTACTAAAGTTTTGACCAACTTAAGCTTCAGTCGCTCTCATGCTATAGGCATGACAACGTCCAGAAGCCCAAAGTTGCTATCACATGATTTTCTGCCAGTTTCCAAGGAATCATTTTGCCAGTTCTGTGCTAACTTCCCCAGGATTTGAGCCACTTTTTCAGGCCCAAATCCCAAGTCACTGCCCATAATGGAATGATAACTTAAGACTAGTCAAAGAACAAGGAAACAATGATGCAAAAACAATAAGTTAAACAAGACCTTAATCATACCCCTACTAGCCATGACAGGCATTTCATCAAACATATCACAAACATGTAATCTACAAGTGTAACCAACAAAATTAAACTTAGGGATCTCGTATTTATCTGAGAATCACAAAGAACCATTGTTCCCTCATGTCATTTGATCCATTATCATCTATTAGGTCATAGATACATTATCTATTTATTTACAAGTAAAAATACGCTAAGAGCCATACATAGCTGATGTCATAAAACATACATGTAACTAGCATAGTAACAACATAAATACCATAAATATATCAGGCATAAGATCCCCATATAAATCAATACATTTACAAATGAAACCAAGGGACTGAATTCTTCATTAATGAAAGAAATACACCAATCGGAGATGGGACTACCACATTCCACCTGACCATAGATTGGTTGAGTCAAGTCTCTGTTCAACCAATCACCCCCGTGCCATATTCCAAGCATGAATGTGGGACTCATAGAACACATAGAAAACACCAAGAAGCATGGATGCCACCAAAGTTCTCCACCTACACCATGAGGAATTTGAGTGCCTCCTAGTCTCTAAGGCTTTACCGTAATCCATAGTCTGATCCAAGGAGCATTAGGCCCTACACCAAGAAACACTCTCTAGGCTTTACCGTACATCCCATCTCGAGACTCCTAGGCCTAATGGAGAGAAATCCACCTCTTGGCTTTACATATATCCTTCCATTCACCGACAAGGATTCCTAGGCCCACCGAGGCACACAATCATGGCTTTACCGTAACCCGCAATCTGGCTCAGGGGTTACTAGGCCAGTGCGGTAAACAATCTGGTTTAGGGACCACTAGGCCATGTGTTTGTTATTTCAGAGATTCACCCCACTCAGCTTCGAATCCATCTAGCCATCCTAACTCAACCAAATATTAGAACCCATCTCATCAAAGCTATCAAGAAATGGAAAGGCTCGGCTGAAGAACACTATCACACTTGACAAAACCCACGCATGATAGAAAAGAACCACATGCAATACCATGCATGCAAAATCTAGCAAGGAAAATACACATGCAAGTCGATACTTGCAATGAAGCCTGTTGTAGCTGCTTGATCCTACCTTTCCCTGCTTGATCTTTGCTTCCTCTTGCCTTCTTTTCCTTTCTTTCTCCAATGCCAAAGTGCTCCGAGAAACTATAAGTGTCCAAGAGAGAGAGAGAGAGAGAGAGAATAATGAGAGAGCTCCAAAAATCAACTGACAAAAGGTTACCAACTAATCCTCGTAAGCCTTTTTATGAACGAGGCCTCTATTTTCTTCATTTTCCATTATTTTCCTTCTTTTTCCTCCTCACATGCAACCTGTGACCTTTCACCTCCTTTTTTCTCGTAATTTCACCTTTCCAAAGCCTTAGCCATTGCCTTTGCCAATTTCCTTAGCCACAAACAACCAAATGAACACCCCCTAGGATGTCTTGCCCAATATTCAGCTTGGAATAAGTGTCCCATCAATTGTGGTTATTATTTTTAACTTTTATTACATGGAATTTTCACCAGGGCTGTTACATTTTGAACTTCATAATGTCTTCAGTTAGAAAATCTTCACTTCTGCATTTTGCTCAACAACTTTTAGCGTCTTTTGGATTGTGCAAACATGTGAACAATCTTCTGGTGTTAACAATAGGTATCCGTTGATGAGGATTGATGATTTGTTTGAACATTGGAAGGGAGCAACAATGTTCTTGAAGATTGATTTGAGATCAAGAAAACATCAAGTATGCATTAAAGAAGAGGACATCTACAAGATTGCTTTCTAGACTAGATATGGGCATTATGAATTTGTTGTAGTTCCATTTAGTCTGACTAATGCTCCAACTACTTTTATGTCCTTGATGAATAGTGTGTTACGTCCTTATCTGGACAAGTTTGTTATTGTATTCATTGATGATATATTGATATATTCTAAGAATGAGGAAGAGCATGTCGAGCACTTAGAAACAATATTGAAATTTCTAAGAGAGCATCAATTATATGCCAAGCTTAGCAAATGCAGTTTCTTTCAGGAAGAGGTACATTACTTGGGGCATGTTGTTTCCAAGGAAGGCATTGCAGTGGATCTAGAAAAGATAAGAGCTATCATGGAGCGGGAAACTCATAGGAATTTGAATGAGGTAAGGTCATTTATGGGGTTTGTAAGTTACTACAAGAGGTTCATTAGGAACTTCTCATCGTTTTCATATCCTATCACATCATTGCAGCGAAAAGGGAATAACTTTGCATGGACAAAGGAATGTACAATAAGTTTTGAGCAGTTCAAATAGTTGTTGACAAATTCTCCAGTTCTCAAGATTGCATATCCAGATAAAGAGTTTGTGGTGTGTACATATGCCTGCAAGAGAGGACTTGGTGGAATCTTGATGCAAGAGGGACATGTGGTATCTAACGAACCAAGGAAACTGAATGAGTACGAGTATAACTGTGTGACACATGATCTTGAGTTGGCAACAATCATCCATGCTTTGAAGATGTGGAGACACTATCTTCTTGGTAGGCGTTTCATCTTGATGAGTGATCAAAGTGGATTGAGATACTTATTTGACAATTTGAATCTAAATGCCAGGAAAGATAGATGGTTGGCGACGATTAATGAGTTTGACTTCGAGATCGGGCACATTAAGGGAAAGGAAAACAAGGTTGCACTGATGCTCTTACCAGCAGGATACACATATATCATATAGCAACTATGATTTCATATGGGATATATTTGTAGGATCAGATCTTATTGATAGGAAAACAAGATGACAGGTATATGGAGTGCTTTCCAGACTAGATATGGGCATTATGAATTTGTTGCAGTTCCATTTACTCAAACTAATGCTTCAACTACTTTTATGTGCTTGATGAACAGTGTGTTGTGTACTTATCTGGACAAGTTTGTTATTGTATTCATTGATGATATATTGATATATTCTAATAATGAGGAAGAGCATGTCAAGCACTTAGCAAAATATTGAAATTACTAAGAGAGCATCAATTGTATGCCAAGCTTAGAAAATGTAGTTCTTTCAAGCATAGGTACTGATCCAAAATGGATCCTAAAACCTCTAAGTCTAAGTCTTTAATAATTTTGGAAACAGAGTATCACAGAGAAACATTGAAGGAATGGCGGAAAATAGAGTTAAACAAAGAATGAAGTCTCGTTGCACCGGAGCTGTCGGATCAGCCAAATCAACAGCCCGGATTAAATCGGGATATCGCATCGGAATAGGCCAGCGGAGTGTATCAGAGGTAGCCTTATGGGAAGTGCGATCAGTGACCCAACGACATAACGTGAGCCGTCGGATCGAGCACGTAGATCGAACGGTGGAGATCACATCATCACATCACAATATTTCCAAAGGGAGGACTTCACACAGGCGGACCCGAAGGAGCTATGAAATAAAACAGCAAAGGATTTGAGTTTTGTGGTAAGTGGTATTTCGGGCAGGCTTCAGGCGGTAAGCAGTATTGGAGAGGCTCCGCCCGATTCCATACTCTGGCCGACACGTAGCACACCGCAGGAGAGAGAAAACCGCTTTTTTGGGTGGGTAATCTTTGTGCAAGTGGGCCGCCCAAAATGATCATCAGTCGTAGATTATTGATCACTGATCGGATAGTGGACGATGAACGAACTGTTTTACGAACCCAAAAGGAATTATAGATGCAGTTGTATAAAATTTGAAGTCCGTTAATAAGTGTTTTCCTATGTATTTCTGTGTATTCCCGCTATGGACCAAATACAAAGGGGGTTATGACCGTAGCACTTGTGACTTACGATAGCAATGCAACAACGGACCTGATAGGATTATAGGTCAGATTCAATATCATTTGAAGTCTGGCTTGGCAAAAATTCTCACTGTTTTCGTGTATTTCTCTGTGTAAACAGAGGAACGTATTCCCTAGGATTTCACCCACGCTAGTGGTTCTTTCCATTTGAAAATAGGTGGCTGCCATACCTTAAGCATTTTACAATGATTGTTTAACGCTCGACAGGGATATGAATAGATAGGGGTCGGGAGCTCGAAATACCGAGGAGGGAAGGTGAACAGACATGGTCGATAGGCTTAAAAGCCATTCTATGGTAGCACAAAGAGGGGGCAGTTGCTCAGAGACAGAGAAGAGAGCAAGAGAAAGCAGAAGATAAAGAGCAAGAAGGAGAGTCTGTGCACTCTTTTAGACTTGAGGATTTCGATTAAATCCCTATTATTTTGTCACTGTTGTGTTGAGACTCTATTCGAGCTCACACTATAATATTCTACTCTTAAAGACATAATATAGAGGTTGACACTGAAATCTGGACCAGGAGACGTAGCGAGGAAGTTTGGTGAACTCCTTGATTATTTTGTTGTGTTGATGTGTGTGTTTATTATGTTTTATAACTGTTAATTGTCTATATTATTCACAATCTTTTCGATCCGTTGCACTAAATAATATAGGCATTCCTGCACATGAGTCTGTAATACCTTAATATTGATTTAAGATCTCATTTTCAGATCAAGTGGTATCAGAGCATTTGGTTTTGTTAAGGTTAGACAAGCTTGTGCTAGATTTTGAGTGCTAACTAAATTAAAGCTTAGACTAGGAGAAGGAGAACTTGTTGAGGCTAATCCAGAGATTGGAAGAGTCTATTCTCAGAGGAGAATGGCAGAAGAAACTCCATTGGGGTCAGAATCTCAATTTATAGAAAGTTTTAAGGCACTCCAAGCCATGGTGGAAGAGATGTATCTGGAGTTTAAGGAGGGTCGTGGTGAAAGCACTTCAACACCCAAACCAGACAAAGGAGCAAAGGAACATTTTCTAGTTGCCCCTCCAGAAGGCAAAGGGAAAGGGGAAATGCCTCCTCCACCATCTCCTCCATCATCACCTTCATCATCCTCATCATCTCCTTCGCATAAAACTAGCCCTGATAAGAAGAAGAAGAAAAGTTCCTTAATCAAATTAGATGTGAAGTTTGATTTGCCAATTTATGATGGAGAACTCAATGCAGAAAAGCTAGATAATTGGATAAGACAAATTGATGTATATTGCAAGGTACAGAACGTTGATTTAGAAAGGAAGAAGATTCAGCTGGCTAGCCTTCAACTTGGAGGAACCGCACTAGTATGGTGAGAAGGCAAGACACAAGCTGATCTGCAAAAACATGGTAAAATCATTTCTACCTGGAATGAATTTGTTTCTGCTATCAAAAAGCAATTCTATCCTTTAGCTTACATGCAGCAGGCAATGATGAGTTGGCAAACTCTTTGTCAATTGAAGGGTCAAAGTGTACAAAGTTATACTCAGGAATTTAGAAAGAGAGCTTTAACTCTAGGCATATCATTAGATTCACCTGAGACTTTATTGAAGTATATAGGTGGTCTTCATAGCTATTTAAAGCATACTATTCTCATGTTTAATCCCACTAGCTTAGATGATGTATCAGTTCAGGCAACACATCTAGAAGCTAGAGGTAAGAATGTAAACCCAGAGGTTGGGGGATCATCTAAATATTCTGTAAGCAAGAGTAAGGAAAAGAAGAAACTGAAATGGAAGGAGAGGAAAGCAAACATTGTAAAGAAGGATAAACCTTCATGCACTCATTGCAAGAAAGAAGGACACGATGAGGCACACTGCTGGTTTTTGCATCCAGAACTAAAACCTAAGAAGTTCGGTGGAAAGAAGAAAAAGAATGTTGCAACTATTCAGCAGGACTTGGGATCAGATTTAGGTGATGAAACAACAGTTACAGCCACAGGTATTAAAGGTAAAGATTTTGAAGCATCCACAAGTAATTCTACACAATCTGTTGATAATGAAAATAATGAGAGGGAAAGAAATGAGCTTTTTCGTATTAGAGTAATTTCCAAGCACAATAAGATTGATACTTTGTTTGATAGTGGATCACAAGTAAATTTGATTTCTGAAACAATTGTAAAGAAGTTGGGATTACAAACAAAACCTCATGAGAAGCCATATCCATTAGGTTGGGTGTGTGATAAAACAAAGCTACAAGTAACGAGACAATGTAAACTTAGGTTTGCTATTGGATCAACATTTGTAGATGAGGTTGAGTTAGATATAGTTCCATTGGATATATGTGGTATTGTTTTTGAAGTCCATACTTGTATGATAGGAAAGCTATTTTCTATAGAGCTAAAAATAAGTATCAACTCACTAAACAGAAAGGCTGTGATTCTAAACAGAAAGCTGATTTAGTTAAAGTTGTTTCCGAGTATGATGTTCTATTTCAAGAACCAAAAGGTCTGCCACCCAAGCGAGAAATAGTACATGATATTTATTTGTAGCAATATGCTCCATTACCTAACATTGGAATGTATAGGTTATCAGCTTTAGAGAATGAAAAGATAAAGAAGCACGTACAGGAGTTGCTCGACAAAGGGTTTATACGACCAAGCACATCACCATGTGGATCTCCAATCGTGCTAGTGAGAAAGAAAGATGGTTCGTGGAGAATATGCATTGATTATAGAACACTAAATAAAATAATGATCAAGAATCGTTATCATCTTCCTTGTATTGATGATTTATTAGATCAATTAAAAGAAGTAGTTTACTTTTCTAAGTTAGACTTGCGAAATGGTTATCATCAGGTCAGAGTTGTAGAACAGGATGCATGGAAGACTGCTTTCAAGACAAAGCAAGGACTTTATGAATGGTTGGTTATGCCTTTTGGCTTAACTAATGCTCCTGCTACATTTATGAGAGTTATGAATGATGTACTCAGACCATTTATTGATGACTTTGTAATTGTTTATTTAGATGAAATTCTTGTTTTTAGTAAGACATGGGAAGACCATGTAAAGCATGTAAAGCAGACTTTAGATGTTTTAAAAAGAGAAAATCTCTATGTAAAACTGTCAAAATGTGAATTTGGCAGAACATCTTTAAATTATTTGGGTTATATTGTAGGGGGTGGTGAATTGAAGATAGATCCCTCTAAGGTTGAAGTCATTGTGAATTGGCCTAAACCCAAATCTACTACATAGGTTAGGAGTTTCCTAGGGGTAGCACAATATTGGAGAAAGTTTATTGCTAACTTTTCATTGATTCCATCTCCATTACATGCTTTGACAGGATTGAAACAGGTGTTTCAGTGGGGAGGCAAATAGCAAAAAGCCTTCGACACCTTAAAAGAGAAAATCAGTACAACACTAGTACTAGCACTGCCAGATCTTCAACATTCATTTGAGATTGAGATAGATGCCAGTGACTATGCCATTGGAGCAGTGTTGATGCAACACAGAAAACCCATATGCTATGATTCTGAGACATTTACTTCTGCAGTAGTTAATTATCCCACATATGATAAAGAATTGTATGCATTAGTACAAAGTGTGAAAAACTGGAAACATTACCTAATGGGTAAGGAAACAATCATACACACAGATCATCAACCACTTCAATATTTGCACTCACAAACTAAATTGAAACAATCAAGACATTATAGGTGGATGGGTTTTTTATAGCAATTTCATCTTGTCATTAGATATAAGAAGACCATACACAATAAGGTTGCAGACATGTTATCAAGACAAATCATAAATGCATCTACTATACTTAAGCATAACTTAGTAATGCATGAAATTTACATTGAACAATATGCTCAAGATGTAGATTTTAAAGATGTATATGCAACTTTAAGTCATGGCAAGCAAGTAGAAGAATTGGATTATTATGTAAAAGACCAACTCTTATATCATTTGGGAAAGTTATGCATTCCACAAACTGAAAGAGTTAACATAATCCGAGAAGCACATACTTCTATCATATCAGGTCATTTTTGGTGTAAGTAAAACAGTTGCACAATTGCAAAGGTTGTGTTATTGGCCAAGAATGCATGAGACAATTTATAGATATATCAAAGGATGTACAATGTGTGCTACAAGAAAACCAAGTAATAGAAAATTAGGCTTGTACACTCCACTTCCAATTCCTTCTCGTCCTTGGGAAAATGTTTCCATGGATATTGTTGGGGGATTGCCAAAATCTAGGAAAGGTCATGATTATTTGTATGTTGTTGTGGATAGGTTCAGTAAAATGTGTATTTTGATACCTTGTAACAAGCAGGTTATAGCTGAACAAACAACAAATTTGTTCTGTCAGAATGTATGGGTTCATTTTGGTTTACCCACTTCTATAATATCTGATCAAGATTCTCGATTTATTGGGAAGTTTTGGTCAAGTTTATGGGAGTTGATGGACACCAGATTGAACAAGAGCACAACATTTCATCCACACAAAAAATGGTCAGACAGAAGTGGTCAATAGGACAGTGATCCAGTTGTTCAGAGGTTATTGCAGCAAGCATCCCAAGCTTTGGGATGAGCATTTGTGTTATGTGCAGCATGCTAACAACCGTACCAAGCACTCTTCTACTCAGAGATCTCCTTTTGAGACTTGTTTTGGTTTTATAACAAAGTCTCCCTTGGATTTTTTTTTTGGTAAAGACATAGCAGTTTATGGACACAGTGATGTGGACAAAGCAACCAAGTTGATTGAACAAATCCAGGAAATTCACCATGTAGTACAGGAACAACTGGAAAGAAGTCAAGCCGAGTACAAGGCAAGACATGAAAAGCATCAAGTTGAGCATAGTTTCCAAGTTGGTGATCAAGTCTGGCTGTACATCAGCAAAGACAGAATGCAAGGTGAAGGTAAGAAGTTAAAACCAATAAGGTATGGACCTTTCAAGATACATGATAAAATTGGTGAAAATGATTTTTTCCTTGATTTTCCAGCTTATATGCAGATCTATTTAGTCGTTAATGCAGAAAACTTGAGATTGTATGAACCTTCATTGATTGAAGATCTTGAAGAGCAAAGTTAGTTGCCTTCTATTGAGGATTTGTTGCCTGAGTATCTCAATGAGTTACAGGAGGACACAGTTCTAGACAGGAAGGTAAGAACTATGCGTAAAGGGGATGTTGAGTACTTGAGAGTAAGGCTTAAAGGTTCAAATCCAAGCAAAGGATGATGGATAGAAGTTAAACAAGTGAGGGAGTTGTATCCTCACTTGATCGATGCCTAAAAACCAACTTTTGGTGCTCCAAAAGTTTTTCAGTGGGAAGACGTGATCCAAAATGGATCCTAAAACCTCTAAGTCTAAGTCTTTAATAATATCGGAAATAGTGTATCGCAAAGAAACATTGAAGGAATGGCGGAAAACAGAGTTAAACAAAGAATGAAGTCTCGTTGCACTGGAGCCGTCAGATCAGCCAGATCAATGGCCCGTATTAAATTGGGATATCGCATCAGAACAGGCCAGTGGAGTGTATCAGAGGCAGCCTTATGGGAAGTGCGATCAGTGACCCAACGACATAATGTGAGTTGTCGGATCAAGCGCATAGATCCAACGGTGGAGATCACATCATCACATCACAATATTTCCAAAGGGAGTACTTCACACAGGCGGACCCGAAGGAGCTATGAAATAAAACAACGAATGATTTGAGTTCCATGGTAAGTAGTATTTCGGGCGGGCTTCAGGTGAAAAGCAGTATTGGAGAGGCTCCGCCTGATTCCATACACCAGCCGACACGTCGCACACCGTAGGAGAGAGAAAACCGCTTTTTCGGGCGGGTAATCTCTGTGCAAGCAGGCCGCCTGAAATGATCGTCAGCCATGGATTATCGATCACTGATAGGACGGTGGACGATGAACGAACTGTTTTACGGACCCGAAAAGAATTATAGATGTGGCTGTATAAAATTTGAAGTCCAATAATAAGCGTTTTCCTATTTATTTTTGTGTACTCCTGCTATGGACCAAATACAAAGGGATTATGACTGCAGCGCTTGCGACTTGCGATAGCAATGCAACAATGGACCCAATAGGATTATAGGTCAGATTCAATATCATTTGAAGTCCGGCTTGGCGGAAATTCTCAATGTTTTGGTGTATTTATCTGTGTAAACAGAGGAACATATTCTCAAGGATTTCACCCGTGCCAGTGTTTCTTTCCGTTTGAAAATAGGTGGCCACCATACCTTAAGCGTTTTACAATGATTGTTTAACGCTCGACAGGGAGATGAACAGACAGGGGTTGGGAGCCTGAAAGCCCGAGGAGGGAAGGCGAACAGACATGGCCAATAGGCTTAAAAGCCATTCTATGGCAGCACAAAGAGGGGGCAGTTACTCAGAGATGAAGAAGAGAGCAAGAGAAAGTAGAAGACAAAGAGCAAGAGGGGGAGTCTATGCACTCTTTTAGACTCGAGGATTTCGAGTAAATCCTTGTTGTTTTGTCACTGTTGTGTTGAGACTCTATTCGAGCTCACACTGTAATATTCTACTCTTAAAGACATAATATAGAAGTCGACACTGAAAGATGGAACAGGAGACGTAGCCAGGAAGTCTGGTAAACTCCTTGATTATTTTGCTATGTTGATGTGTGTGTTTATTATGTTTTATAACTGTTTATTGTCTATATTATTTGTAATATTTTCGATTCGTTGCACTAAATAATATAGGCATTCCTGCACATGAGTTTGTAATACCTTAATATTGATTTAAGATCTCATTTTCAGATTAGGTACATTACTTGGGGCATGTTGTTTCCAAGGAAGGCATTGCAGTGGATCCGGAAAAAATAAGAGCTATCATGGAGTGGGAAACTCGTAGGAATGTGAATGAGGTAAGGTCATTTATGGGGTTTTCAAGTTACTACAAGAGGGTCATTAGGAAATTATCACCATTTGCATATCCTATCACATCATTGCAGCGAAAAGGGAATAACTTTGAATGGACAAAGGAATGTGCAATGAGTTTTGAGTAGTTCAAACAGTTGTTGACAAATTCTCTAGTTCTCAAGATTATAGATCTGGATAAAGAGTTTGTGGTGTGTACAGATGCCTGCAAGAGAGGACTTGGTGGAGTCTTGATGCAAGAGGGGCAGGTGGTATGTAATGAACCAAGGAAACTGAATGAGCATGAGTATAAGTATGTGACACATGATCTTGAGTTGACAACGATCATCCATTCTTTGAAGATGTGGAGACAATATCTTCTTGGTAGGAGATTCATCTTGATGAGTGATCAAAGTGGATTGAAATACTTATTTGACAAACTGAATCTGAATGTCAGGAAAGATAGATGGTTAGTGACAATTAATGAGTTTGACTTCGAGATCAGGTACATTAAGGGAAAGGAAAACAAGGTTGCACTGATGCTCTTACCAGAAGGATATAGGTATATCATATAGCAACTATGAGTTCATATGGGATATACTTGTAGGATCAGATCTTATAGGCAAGACAACAAGATGATAGGTATATGGAGCTTAGGCACAAGTTACAGCAGCAAGGTATAGGTGATTAGGATGTGCATTGTCATCTTACAACATATGGTTGGGTCAGATTTAGGGACATGATCTATGTGTCGGACAACACTGAACTCAAGAAGCTTATCTTGAGATAATTTCATGTTAAGCCGTATTCAGGTCATCTAGGATATTAGAAGACATTGACAACGGTGAAGAAGTTCTACTATTAGCCAAATTTGAAGTAGGAAGTGGAAGAGTTTGTGGCTAGATGTTTGGATTATCAACAGATAAAAACAAAGTCTAAGCATCCAAGTGGTTTACTACAACCGATTCTAATTCTAGAGTGAAGATGGGAGGTCATTTCTATGGATTTCATCATAGGTTTTCCGAAGACATCTAGACAACATGATTCCATCATGGTTTTGATGGACAGGTTGACAAAGGTAGCACACTTCATTCTAGTGAAGTCTACGTATTCCGCCAGTGATGTAGCACAAGTCTACATCAGAGATATAGTAAGATTGCATGGTGTTCCAAAGAAGATTGTATCAAACAAAGATGCTAAGTTCATTTCTAGGTTCTAGAAAGAATTATAACAATGTAAACTTTGAAACGTGAACTGATATGATTACCTGCTTTTTTGAGGCAGCAAAAAAATCAATCGATTTTGAGAAGCGCTGATTCAGAATACATATATTTTACACTTTATTTTTTATTTTATTTTTTATGTATCAAATATGAACATTTTTTTAAAAATATTGGTGATTTTCATGTGGATTTTGAAAAACATTCAACATTTTTTTTTATATTTTTGACACTTTAAATTTTCTTATGTCCTTAGTATGCACAATTTTTTTTAAATGTTGATTATTTAACAATTTTTAAAGTTGTCTTATTTCTCTTCTTGTTTTTCGTCCTAGGATGTTAGTTTTTAAAGGGTTTTCCAAACAAGTGTTTTTTTGTTTTTTTTTGCAATGCTTTTTATATTGAATTTTTAATTTTTTTTTGCAGAATTAAAAATAAAATAAAATTAATAACATTAAAAATATATTAAAAAACAAATATATAAATATATATATATATATATATATATATATATATATAACCCCAAAATATAAAAAACATGAAAAATAAATAAAAAATAAATAAACAAAATTAACATCTAAAAAAGCAAAAGCAAAAACTTTAAAAAACTATAAAATAACATAAATACAAATATTTCAAAACACACCAAAAAATTAAAAAATTAAAAATTAGCTCAAAAGTAAAAATAATTTTAAATAGTTAAAAAAACATTCAAATTAAATTAAAAAAACATAAAAAACAATAGAAAATATTACAATAAAAACATAAAACATATAAAAAACAAAAAAAAAAACATAATTTAAACAAATTTAAAAACATACAAAAAAATATTAACATTATTATATTTTTTTTTGCAAAATATGAAGCCTGGCAGGTCGACTCCCAAAATCGCCCTGGGCCTAGGCAGATTCTCGGAATTGACCTGCTAACCCCAGGGCTTGGCAAACCGATTATGAGAATCGGCCTCGGGCCAAGCTGATTCTCGGAATAGACTTGCCAAACCAAAGCTTCTTTTTTTTATAATAATGCTAATATATATATATTTTAATTGTTTATTTATTTATTTATGTTTTATCCTTTTAATTCAATTGAATTTTATTTTGGTATTTTTTTGAATTATTTAATTTTTTTTGGCTTAACTTTCTAATTTTTTATTTCTTTTAATTATATATATATATATATATATATATATATATATTATTTTTTAATCTTTTCATAGTTTTATTTGTTTATTTTTTCTTTCCTTTAATATTTTTTTCTTTTAAGTTAATTTTGTTTTTGTAATTTGTTATGTTTGATTTTTTTTATTTTTATTTTTTGTATTTTATGTATATTTTTATATTTCTGTTGTTTTTTGCCATGTTTTTAAATTTGTTTTTTTAAGCTATGTTTTCTAATTTTTTATGTTTTAATATATATTATTATTTACTTATGTTTTAATATATATTATTATTTACTTGTTATTATTTTTAAAAAAAAATTGTGTTTTTATTTTTATTTTTATTTTTTTCAATGTTTTTTTGTCAATTTTTTTGAATTATTATATATTTTTATTTACTAATTATAATTTTTTTTTTAACTTTTTGCATTTTTTTCCAATGTTTTAATTCGTATTCTTTTATATTTTTCATTTATATTTATTTACTATTTTATTTTTTTCTACAGGGTCTGTGTCAATCCTTGAATAATAACCCAATCCTATTATGTCTCAATTTGATTGCTGATTTTAAAGTTTTTATTATAAAGGATCATGTGTGCCCTCACAATGTGTCAATTTAATGGTTGGTATTTAAGTTTTCATTACAATGGGTCAAATTTGCTTATACTGTGTGTAAATTTGATGGTTGACTTCTAAATTTTTGTTGCAATGTGTTAAGTTGTCTTAGCTAAGATCTTAAATTCGTCATATTTTTTAAACATTTAAAAAAGAAAGTACTCCTCGTATAATGACTCTTTCATTCAGGTATTCATTTTTAAATCTTTTTTAGTCTTAAAATTTTTCCATAATGTCATGGTTGAAAAATTGTCAAAATTTTAAAATTTTCAACATTCCTGTATTCTAGCATCAACATTTTTCGTTTTTACGTTGTCTTTCATGTTTTTTAAGGGTTTTTTGGTTAAAGTTCTTGTTTTGAGTTTATAATTCCCGTTTCAAAGTTTACACTGTTTTATTTGCAGATTTGGGTACAGAGTTTTCCTTCAGCACAATTTATCATCCGTAGATAGACGGACAGACAGAGAGGGTCAACAGGATATTGGAGGACATGTTGAGAATGTATGTCATGCACCAGCAACAGAAGTGGGAAGAGTATCTACCGCTGGTTGAATTTTCTTACAACATGATAGGGCTAGACATGTTGCCACACATGGAATAGGAAATGCAGATTACCAAGAAGAATCTAAAGGTAGCATAAGACAAGTAGAAAAGTTATGTAGATCAATACAGGGCATTTAAAAAGTTCCAGGTTGGGGAGCATGTGTATTTTCACATCAAGCCCAAGAAGAGCTCCTTGAGGATTGGGTCATGTGTGAATCTAGCACCTTGGTATTGCAAACCTTTCGAGATCCTTTCAAGGAAAGTCCATGATGCTTTCCATGTTTCTTTGTTTAAAAGATATGTAAAGGATGTTGATCATGTTATTGATTGGTTTGTATAGCAGGTAGAGCCAGAAGGAGAATTCCAATCAGAACCTCAATGCTTTTTGCAAAGAAAGTTGCTCATTCTCTAGAACCAAGAAATCGAGCAGGTTAAAGTGCAGTTGAAGCACTTTGGGCCTGATGAAAATTCATGGGAGATGGTTGATCAGAGGTAGGCTATGTATTCTTCATTGTTTGCTGGTTGAGGCAAAACAATTTTGGTATATGTATATATGTATATGGACGTAAATAACACAACGAGTTGTGTTATAAAGCTTCAATAAGCAGTATGGTTGTCATGTTGCTATGTTTTTCATGTTGGTGTTTCTTTCAGTAGGTTGTTCATTATAAATACTACATCGAGCTAAGTTATAAAGCTCCATGGGTAGTATGCTTTGGTTTTCAGTGGTTTCACTGGTTGTAGGTGTCATTGAACACTGAGGACGGTGTTCCTCTAAGGTGGAAGGGTTTGTAATAGCCCCAGGTTACAAATCCATGTAATAAAGTTAATAAAGACAAAATAAGACCAAGGTCATGAGACACATATTCCAAGATGAATGTTGGGAAAAACATCCTAGCGGGTGTTCATTTGGTTTATTATGGCTAGGGGAAATTAGAAAAGACATTGACAAAGACTTTGGAAATGTAAGAGGCATTAATTGGAATTTTATTTATGAAAATAATGGAAATTAGGAGAAAAGGAAGGTGAAAGGTCACAGGTTGCATGTGAGGAAAATGAAGGAAAAATAATAGAAATTGAAGAAAATAGAGGCCTCATTAATAAAAATGCTTCTGAGAATTAGTTCGCAACATTTTTGTCAGTTCAGTTTTGGAGCTCTCTCTATTCTCTCTACTCTCTCATACTTTTTCACACTTAGAGAATTCTTGGAGCACTCTAGCATTGGAGAAAGGAAGAAAAAGAAAGGACAAGAAATAAAAGGAAAGCAAATATCAAGCGACTACAGTGGCATTACTTGCAGGTATCGAGTTGCATGTATAATTTCCTTACTGGTTTTTGCATGCATGGTACATGCATGTGTATTTGGTTCTCTTGCTATCATTAGCATGGGTTTTTCCAGGTGTGATAATGGTTTTTAGCCTTTCCTTGCCATTTCTAGATAGCCATGGTGTGATGGAGTTCTTTTACTTGGCTGAGATGGATGGTTTTGAAATTGAGTGAGGTGATCTCAGGGAAAATCACAAGGCCTAGGAATCCCTAGACCGGTAAAGGTGGGATTGCGGTAAAGCATGGTTGTGTATACCCTCGTTGACCCTAGGAACCCTTGATTGGTAAATGGAAAGATATACAGTAAAGCCTCAGGGTGAAGACGTACAAATTCATCATGGTTTAGGTGGAGAAATTTGGAGGCATCCATGCTTGTATAGGCCTAGTGATCCCTGGACCAATATGTGGTGGGATTGCGGTAAATCCTAGTAGTTTATGTGTCTTATTTGGGCCTAGGAATCCCTTGGTGGGATATACGATAAAGCCTGATTGTATAGGTGCTTACTTTGGGCTTAGAAATCCTTGACCAGTTCTGGTGGGATATGTGGTAAAGCTTGAGATGCATGGTCATTTTGTTGTGAATCCCACATTCATTCTTTGAATATGGCATGGGGTAATTGGCTGAAAGAAAGATTTGGTTCAGCTCAATCTATGATCGTGTGGTATGTGGAAATCCCTGATTTGGTTGAATTTTCATATGTTAATAAGAGCTCTTTTCTTCTTGTGTATTATGTGTAAATGTACTTGTTATTATGTGACTTTAATGGTTGTTCAATCATTGATATTTCTCTGGTTATATGCTGGTTATAAGCATGGTTTTATGACAAATCTTAGTCATGACTCTCCTCATGTTTTGATTAGTAAATGAATAGATAATGAATATATGACCTAATAGATGATAACGCAACTATTGTGGGAGGGAATCGACCTTCTTGACGATTCTCAGATAAATATGAAATCGACATGTTCAGATGTGTATTTATGACCTGAACATTACATGTTCATGAGGTGTTTGATGAAATGTTCATCATGGCTAGGCCTTGTTAGGTCAGGTTCTTGTCTAAGTTTTGTATGGAAGGCTTTGTCCCTATGTCATTTACCATTCCTAAGAGTTTTATGAAGTTATGGGAAGTGGTCTGGAGACTAGCCTGAAAAAGTGGCTTAAATCTCGCAATCACTAGCACAAAACTAGGCGAAAAAGTCTACAGTCACATGGAGGCCATGTTGTGGGAGTGACTGGTGGGTTACAATTGCATGGAGGGATTGTCATGGGAGCGACTAGGCGTCTAGTTTAGTTAAAAACCAAGGTAACTTAGGGTTTGGGTACCTAAGGTGGTTGGTTAGCCTATGTGGGTTCTGTAGCTCCTGAGGAAGGTCAGTTTAGTTTTGGTTCATCGATTCCACTTCCTTAACTTTACTTGGGGAGTTGAATGATGTCAGAGTAACTCTCTGTCACATATTTACCTTGACGGACGGGTTAGCTTGGGTAAGTGTGGGAGGAGGGTGTTACAAGATGTGATACCTTTGCATGGATATTCTTGGATATTTTCTTGGAAAAAGAAAAGAAAAGAAATTTGATATTTATTAATACTCAAAATAGTTTTTATTTTATTTTATAAGTTTGACATTGGTGAGGCTACATCATGTTCATTTCTAAGAATAACACCCGAATTGGATGGAGACCTTAACAATACACCCAACCATTGTCTATCCAAGACCTCGTGGATGCTTGAAATAGAATTTTACTGAAAACTAATTCTCAAATTATCATTTTTCTTAAGTTGAAATCCCCAAAATTCTCCCAAATTCTCTTTTCATTTTTATTTTTTTTAATATAAATTAAAATTCCCTTAAACTTCAATAGTCAAGAAGCCTTCATTAATCAATTACAAACATTTAGTTTAGTTCTAATTCCTAAACTCTTATAAAAGAATGAGTTTATAAACGAGCGATTGCCCCTAAAGGTGCAAAAATTCAGCGAAAAAATAAAAAATTTGTGAAAATTATATAACCACAAACAGAGCGACTCATCAGATTTGAGTACTAGTGAAATATGTTTTAAAAAAACATCAATTACCATCCAATATATGTAAAAAAAAAAAAAAGGAAGAAAATGCCACCTTTAAAATTTCAAACCTTTGCACTCTCCTGCTATTTTCTTGGCAATGTCTTCTATTTTCTGTGGAACATTCCCATTCGGAAAAGCTCGGCTAGAAAACCGTTGCCAAGCCTCCTCCTCCGACAACGGTTTCACGTTAATGATCTTATCTACTTTCATTTGCGCACACACTCCAATAACTCAAATTCTAATGCTGAAAAACTCCATCCCCAGAAAATTGAAAAGCTGGCGGGACATTACATGGGCAGCGCCTAGGCGGAGTGGAAGCTTTTTCAAGCTACTCGTTATCTTCATGAATGTGCAGTCCCTATACCCATCAATTACCAATATGAATTTGGAAAAGGAAGTGCTCAAAACATGTTGTTGATGCTCCGTCCATTTCCGTGCAGCAGGTTCTCTCGCCGGGCAAAGAACCAACGATTCATTTCTTCTTGCTACGCATAGTTTTGAGGGAAATTTTGAGTTTGTGTGCCAAAAATCACCCATGTTCAAGATGGGTTGGAAACCTGTGTATAGTAGCACGCGTCTCCTAAGCCCCTCATTCTCAAGTGTGACAACTTCACTATTTTCATTTAAGACATGAGTCTCTCTCGCCTTGGCTCTATGGGCTATGACTTTGTCTACTCTTTGTTCATTAAATATTACTAAACAATAATCGTCTTTCATTATTTTCCTGGTTGAAATAGTTGATATTGTTCTCCACCTCTCCTTTTGCTAAATGAGCGAGTTTTCAATTTGTGCAATTCAATCTCGCTATATCAGCAACATGCATCACAACGAACCGGGATACTGCCCATGCTGCACACACCAGTAACTCGAATGTTGATGTCTTCAATTAACCATCTCTCATGCTTCGACTGTGCAAGTTCTACTTCATTTCCAAATAACTTTGAGGTCTGGATCAGTATTTGCGTTGCTAGAGTAAGCTCACCGTATTCTCCGTTGGGAGGAAAATCGACCTCCTTCTTTGAGTGGAGTTGAGCAACTTTCACTTTCCAATGTCTAACACGTTTGTTGATTGTGTAGAGGGAGAAGCAGTTTGGGCAAATGTTTAACAATTTCTTTGTTGCTTGTACTGTTACTTTTCGATAGCCTTTCCCGCCTTTTCCAGCCAAGCCTTCACTATTCCTTGAAGGGGTTTTTGTTTTTGAGCGAGCTTATATTTTATACCATGTATGTATTACATTGTCTAAAAGTTGAGCCCGATCTTCCATTTCAGTGACAGCTGAAGGCAAATAAATTATGTTTTTACAATTTAATAAATTTCCTCCAAAGGCCGCTCAAAATATTGGCTACAATTCTAGTGGTAGTACTAAGGTCAACCATTGGCTTTACAACATATATAGCGCATGCCCAAATTAGATGTACTAGTGAGATTAAGATTTCTCTTCGCTTGCCTTCGCTTGCTTGTACGAACCCATGAATACTTTCTTGGCTACCTCTACGAACAACAAAATAATTTTCCACGCAATCAAATTTTAACAAGAAGAAGAGGAAGAAAATTGATCCCTAGGATTGGCTCGATGAAAAGTGTTTATCCAACTAACTTTATGAAAAAAAAAATATCTCTTTGTATATGCTGAAGATATGTGTAACGTTACTTAAAAAAAATAAAATTTGAAAACGATATATATGCAATTCAAAAAAGAGACCGATTAGCTTATTCATCAAATAACAAAGAAAATTAAGTAAAGGAAGCAGAGAATTCAATTGGGTATATCTTGTAATAATAACTAGGTAAATTTGGTGGCGTTTCTATAATAATAATAATCAGGTAAATTGGGCATATCATGTAATAATAACCAGGTAAATTTCATGGTATTTCTCTAATAATAATAATCAGGTAAATTTATACTTTGTTGCGTTCAAGTTTTAGTTGTAGGAAGGTAAACTCAATTTAATGGAAGTTGCTCAATATAATTAGTAGGAGTGAAGGGAAATATTAATTAGAACCTAATATTTAAGGTGGGGTGTAACCTGAAATATTAGGTAAAATTTAATAATATTACATTTTAATTAGTATTTCTCCCCACTCCTAGCCACTATTTATTAGGTGGGGGTGGTTATAAATATTGGATAACATATAATATTGTAATATTATATTTTATGTAATCAATATATAATACCATGGGCTACTACCATGGTTTAGCAATACCATGGGCCATCTAGACTTTGGATTATTATGTTATGGATATATGATTTTAATTGTACAATACTATGGCTTACTAATACCACATGCCCAAAAATAATAACTTATTTCAAAATAAAATTATTTTACAAATATTTTCTTTTAATTTAATTTTATAACATTTTTAAATTAAATCTAAAAGAAAAAAGGTTATAATTACTTTTGAGGTATATCTAAACCCTCCATCCTCACGACTAATTTAGATACTTTCTTAAATAAAATACAATGGGATCATATTTAAGAAAGAGAGTGAGATGGATGGAAGGGGGAATAGAGTGTGGGAGAAAGACATAGAGGTGAGAGACACAGTGAGAGAGAAAGGAAGAGAGAGAGGACGGAGAGAGAGTAGGGAGAGAGATGGCGCTAGAGGGGGAAAGAGAGGGAGTGACAAGGGAAAGATGAAGATGGAATGAGGGAGAGAGGAGACGAAGGAAGAGAGAGAAAATGAGAGGATAAAGATAGGGAAAGAAGGGGAAGAGAGAGACAGGGAGACATAGATATGGAAGGGGGAGAGAGGAGGAGAGAGAGAAGGAGAGAGGGAGGGAGATAGTAATAGAGTTGGAGGGTGGAGAGAGAGTGTGTGTATGATGAGGGGAGAGATGGAGGGAGGTGGGAGAGAAGGGGGGAGAGAGGAAGGAAAAAGAGAGAGGACTTGAGAGAGAGGAGAGGGAGGGGGAGAGAAAGATGGAATTGGAAGGGGAATAAAGACATAGTGAGAGAAAGGTGGAGAGGGAGTGACAAGGGAGAGATGGAGAGTCTGTGTATGTGAGAGAGAGAGAGAGAGAGAAGGCAGAGAGAGAGAGGGAGAGGAAGAGGGAGGGAGGTAGAGATAGATAGATAGATATGGAGAGAGAGTATGTATGATTTTGGGGTGAGAAGGAGAGACAAGGGGAGATAGAGATATAGATGGGGCAGGCGAGGGGGTAGAAGAGAGAGGCAAAGAGAGGGAGGGAGGAAGAGGGATGGATGAGAGATAGAGATATAGATGGAGGGGGTAGAGAGAGGGGGGGAAAGGAAGAGGAAGAGATAGATAGATATGAGAGAGAGAGAGAGAGAGAGAGAGAGAGAGAGAGAGACCTATGTTTAGGGGGTTGAGATAGGGAGAAAAATAAGGAGAGATGGAGGGAGGTATAAATATAGATAGCAGGGGGAGAGAGGAAAGATGAGAAATATAGAGAAAGTTAGGGAGAGGAAGATAGAGTGAGATGGGGAGAGAGCAAGGGGAAGAGAGAAAAGAAGAGGGGGAGGGAGATAGACACAGAATGGAAAGTGGAGAGGGAGGGAAGAAGAAAGAGTCTCACAGAGACAAATACAGACATAGAAGTTAGATCTAGAAAGTCATGAATATTTTAGATTTTCAATGTGGTTGTTGATTTCTAATCCTATTTGATCACATGCACTATATGCATCAATTTCAGTGTATATGTCGATTTATAATTCTATTTAATACCTTACACTAGATGCATTGACTTCAATGTCAATGTTGATTTCTACTCCTATTTGATTGCTTGCACATGGTGCATTGGTTTTAGTGTAGATATTGATTTTTAATCCTATTTGATCACTTGCACTATATGCATTGATTTCAATTTAGATGTCGATTTCTAATCATATTTAATACCTTACACTAGATGCATTGATTTCAGCATAGATGTTGATTTCTACTCATATTTGATTGCTTGCATTATATGCGTTGGTTTCAGTGTAGATATTGATTTCTAATCCTATTTGATTGCTTTCACTAGATGCATTGATTTCAGTATAGATGTTGATTTACTATTTGATTGTTTGCACTAGATGCATTGAGTTTAGTGTAGATGTTGATTTCCGATTTGATGCAACAAAATGTATGATGTACATTAATTTCAAATTAATTAGATTAATAGTGTGCATTGATTTTAGTGTAAACACATCTCTACCTCCTCCATCTATATCTTTACCTCCCATTGTCTCTCCTTCTTTATCTCTCTATCTGAGCCCCTAAACATACACACTCTCTCTCGATATCTATCTATCTCTCTCTTCTTGCCTCCCTTCCCCCCCTCTCTCTCTTCCCCTTCTCTCTCTCTCTAACATTTCTCTCTCCATACCAATATCTCGTCCTCCCTCCCTGTCTTTGCTTCTCTCTTCTTCCTTCTCCCTCCATCTATATCTCTATCTCCCCTTGTCTCTCGTTCTCACCCCCAAAACATACACTCTCTCTTAGTATAAGCACACAAAAATTATTCAACCATAAATATAATACTTGAATTTTCATCCTAAATAAAATGTTTGCTTACCCCAAATGTTTGCTTCTTGAAACTATAAACTATTTATAATTGGGTAGATTCTTATTATTCCCATTTTCCATCATTCAACATTGTTAATTACTTTGCATTCAAACAGGGTAATAGAAAATAACTACCATTGAAAATTATTTGGGGTTTAACACACCATAAGTCACGAATTTCGAGAAAACTACTATTAATATTGGAGAGCAACAAAGACACGGAATGTTGTTTACTACATTAGCTTGAGTTAAATCTTTGAATGGTCTATGATTCCAACTACTCTTTTCATATGATTGATATGAAAAAATGGAAAAACTAATAGGTGTGACAATAGGTACAGTAGAATAAAATAGTTTCAGATTGATTACAATGAAGATTGTTTATAATTGACTATATTCTTAGTATTCACATTTTCTATCTATCAAAATTATTACATTGACACTTTGCACTCAATATTTGTATTTCATCATTTCTCATGATTCAAGTTACTAACAGGTTCTCTCATCTCAACAAACTCAGTAACTAAGAAAATTTTAAATTAAATTGACCAAATTAATCTTAGACATATTTAGCATATTTAAAATGATAAAAATAATTACATGTTCAACAAATTTTGTATGACTGCACACGACTAAAAAAACCTAAATCCATCTTAACACCAAATTTATCAAGCCCCAGAGAGATCAAATTTCTTGAGGTGCAAACCTTTCCTCAAGTTTTACACTCAAAAAGTAAATTTACACCTCAAGAAATTTGATCTCTCTAGACACTTGTTAAATCCGGTGTTAAGATAAATCTAAGTTGATTTATACATTTTAATAAAATCTTTATATATATATATATATATTACTTTATCATTAAAATTTTAAAAATAAATTCAAATTCAATATTTTTTTAATAAAAATCGTTTTCATTCCTATGTCGTGAAGAACCATTGGTAATAAAATGTATGGCTAATTCAAAAGCCAAGTTGATACAACAAAATAAAAAATAAAACAGAGTTTTTTTTCAGAACGAAAAAGCTTTATATTATATGAGAGATATAAGAGTCCAAATAATAGATACATCTGAGATGGCCAAAAATGGCCATATGTCAAAACAGACTTAAGTGTACTAGAAGAGTTTCTGATTGTTAGTCCATAAGGTTCCCCATATTAGATCTTTCCGATGATGGCTCTGGGGTGCTCGACGACCGAATGGGGGTGCTCTGCAGATAACTACCAATCCGAGGAGCGCTAGGTGGTAAGACTGACCACTCACAGGTGTGTATAGACTTGCATGCAACTTGACACCTGTTGCTCTCACCCCACATCCAACTTGCAGCTAATTCATATACTTTTCTTCAGTTTCGACTGCCTAATACTTCATAGCTTCAATATCTTCCATATACCTTCCTACACAGATGACACATGATACATTATTAGCTGCATGTTGCATTATTAGCTGCCACCCGACATAAGCTCTCATACTACCAGTCACTCTACGCTTAAGGCTTTCAGCTACATAACTCTTTCATCACTGTGTTGAGATAATTACTTGTTGTTCTTTCTTCTGTAATGCACCCCATTTTCGGACCGTCGGCACTTCCAGGTATGCACATCTGTCTTACAATATGCTTTCTATATAATTGTTTCGGGTTTTAGATATGGGGGAGTTTCTGTATTCTGGGATTAGATATCTGGGAGTACCGTATCATAATTGTTTCTGCGCATATTGATATTTATCTAGACTATATCTCTTATTCGAGGAAGGTTGTTTTCTTTCTATGCCATATGGACTTGTTTCATGTCTGAAAGAGCTGTTACTTGCTGGTCATGGATTAGGACTTTTAGTTTTCAGAGCTATTGCATTATATCAAAACCTTGTTCTGATTTTCAGTGTAAACTAGGGCCATGGTGGTGTGTATGTGAGAAGTTTATCTGTTGCTGTATTATATGTCAGGATGAGGCCACATGAGTGATTTTCTGAGGCCATAGGCGATTTTCCTCTCCTGTATCTGTTTTTGGACGGGTGTAATTGCTGATAGTTATTATCGCCATCGATAGTTTTGAAGGTATCCCATCTTGCACTGGAGGATGTCTATCATATTTATATAAGGTGGACAGTTGGCTTGTTTTATATGTCCTTTCCTCATCGAGAATGTGCCTTTCTCATTCCGAGGCGTACTTTGCTAGTACTTTCAGCTGACTTCTTATAGCTGATCCTTCTCTCTCCAGGTCATTTGTTTCGACCATATCTTATCATATCTGTAGGCAGTGTACATCCTGCACCTACATAGGACTCTCATCTGGTTTTTTGGGTCATGTCTCTGCTGTTTTATTTATGACGGAATTTATGTCGGATTCATCTGCCACGGAGGCTATGGTCCACGCGGCCATACAGGCGGAATCCCTCCATCGTAAAGCCAGTTTGTCTAATGAGTGGCATGCCACGCTGGATGAAATGTTGATTCACCCATCGATCCCTCCTCCTGTCTCTAATGTGGAAAATGAACATACTAGCATAGATACTACAGGGGATCGAAATCACAAAAGCCATAAACCTGTTAAATCTATTTCGCCTCCTGATGCCATTAGAATTGATAGTGTTCATTTGACTGAACGCATTGATAGCCTCCATGATAAAGCTTTGATTGGCCGGTGGCATTTCCCGGAGATGAACGACCAGCAGATGAGAGAATGGCTTGAAGTGCAGTGGAAAGCCATTATTGGGTATATCCCGATAATTGCCAGATTACTGAAAGAGTGGTACTGTTTTCATTTTCTTAATGCAGAAGATTTGGAATCCATTTTGAACCATCAATGGGTGTATGGTCGTAGTTTTCTTGCATTACATAGGTGGTTTTTGGGATTTAATCCCCTTAGAAACACACCTTCTAATAATCTTATTTGGTTGAAGCTTCCCGGTCTGCCGCTGGAGTTATGGTCGATAGAGACATTAACTGAAATTGGTAATGCAATTGGAAGGTGTGTATATGTTGACCCCTGGTGCCGGGGGGAGAAGGACAAGCGTATTGCTTGGATTTTGATTGAAAGATCCTACAGGGGAGGCTTTCCGGAGCATATCGACATCAGCTGGAGAGAACTGTCCATTAGACAGAGGTTAGATTTCTGGGGTGTGCCTTTTCGGTGCGCTGCTTGCCATCACATGGGGCACCTTGTTAAACATTGTCCGAGGCGTCAATCTAAAGGCCGAAAGCATCACGGTCTCACAAAATTTGTGGAGTTGCCTCATAAGATGAATGTGCCTTCTATGGATTCGGAGAAATCGGCTTCTCCTAATCTCACTTCTCGGCTCTCCCGTGATGGTGAATTTGTAGTTGATCATCAGCTATCTCCCTCACAGCCGACTGACCCTGATCCTATATACCGGATCTCGCCGTCTATGCCTGAATTGGAAACAACATCTGATTATGAGATCCCTCGTCCTCCTAATCCTCCAAAGGAACCTTTCGCGGATCAAATTGTAACAAATCCGATCCCCATTCCTCGGCCTCCAATTGGAAATGAATCTCTGCTCTTTCAGACTTCTTCTTCGCCCCTTAATAAATATTCTGCACCTGGGGAGCATGGTTTAGAAGCCCGGATTTCTCCCACTCCTGCAAATTCCCCTATTTCATCGCCTATTAATTCTATTGGTAGCGATTTAGACTACCTGCTGTCCAAGAAATCTCTTGCCCTCATGCCTCTCACTGTTCATAAACCTGCGACCCCTAAATCGCCTAAGATCAGCCCTGCATCAGCTAGGAATATCACAGTGAGAAGAAAGAACAATAGGGGCAGTAGGCACTTCAGGGGGAGGGGGGTTGTATCTGACTGTTGTATCAGAAATCTTTCATTGGTTGACATTCCTATTACAGACATCTCTGATGACAGGCCTCTTAGAGCTGGAAAGGCCGGATTGCCTTCCAAATGAATTTCATTTTATCTGTTAATATTAGAGGTCTGGGAGCAGATCTGAAATTTTTGGCCTTAAAAAACTTTTTTTTATCAACGAGCCCTAAAATCATTTTGATACAAGAGACCATGCATGTTGTTTCTGTCACTGTATCCTACTTCAGGAAGATGTTTCCCCTATGGCACATCTCAGCAGTTGATGCCATAGGTTTATCTGGTGGTTTAGCGGTATTATGGGACCCACAATGGATATGTGCAAAAGCATATAGCTGCATCGCAGGCATTCTAATTTCTGCATAGATTAGAGGGTTTAAATGTCCTATAAATATATTGAACATATATGTTCCATACAAGAACAGATCGACATTTTGGGATAGCCTTTTCGCATCGGAAGTGTTTGATATTGAATCATTATTGATTGCAGATGACCTAAATATCACTTTCAACATGGATGAAATCTGGGGCATTAGTAAGAAGCAGGATCCTATTGCTGCCAAGATTAGGAATGAATTTCTAAATAAAAATTTTATTGACATTCTCCCTCCCAAAATTCTGCCCACTTGGGACAATGGAAGGAATGAAAAGGCTTACATTGCTAAGAGAATCAACAGATTCATCTTACATGCCAGCTTGATAGAATCCCTCGGCATGCCTTTTTCTACTGTTGAAAATATCTTTATATCTGATCATCGGCCGATCATACTTGGATGGAGATCTATGGGAATCAGAAAAGGTTTCCCATTTAAATTCAATAGACAATGTCTGGAGGAGCCTGATTTCAATAACACTGTAGTAAAGGCGTGGAAAGAGATGTCTTCAACAGAATCTGCTCCTTTTCATATGTCCTTCATTGATAAGATGAATGAAATCAGGAAGATTGTAAAAGAATGGCAGTTTCAGAAAAGACAAGCAAATATAAAAGAGCTCCGAGAAATCCAAAAGGAACTTGACTTTGTTGCGGAAGCTATGGCATATGATTCATTGTCTTATGATATGAGACATCGTATTAAGAGTCTACAAAAAAAGAAATTGCTAATCTTGAAACAAGAAGAAACCTTCTGGCGGTTGAAAAGTAGGGCAATATGGATGAAAGAAGGCGACCGAAACTCAAAATTTTTCCATAGATTCGCCAACGCAAGAAGGGATAAAAATACAATATGGAAAATCAGTGACGGTAATGGAGGCTTTCATTACTCCCAGCAGGATATTACAAATGAGGCGGTGGCATATTTCAAAAAGCAATATGAAAGAATGAATAATCACAGTTTTCAGGATATATTATGGGGAATAGAAGTTTTTCCGAGGATGTTTGATAATGAATTAAACGACCAGATTTATCAGCCTGTTACTGAGGAGGAATTACTGGCTATTATGAAATCATTCAAACGGGACAAGAGCCTCGGTCCAGATGGCTGGTCAATTGAGTTTCTCATACATTTCTATGATATCATCAAGGATGACCTGTTGAAGATGGTGGAAGATACCAGAATAAAGGGTAGTATCAGCAAGCATCTCTGCTCCACCAATATCGCTCTCATTCCCAAAAAGGGGGATGCCCAGACTTTCCAGGACTTTCGGCCGATATCATTGTGTAATATATCCTTCAAGATAGTTTCAAAGATCATAGCTGAGAGATTGAAGGGAGTATTATCAGAATTTTTAACAAAAGAACAACATGGGTTTCTAAAAGGGAGATATATTCATGATGCAGTCGCTGGTACACAAGAGGCATTATATGCTATTCATTCAAAGAAAAGTGAAGCGGTTATTATCAAAGTCGACCTCAGGAAGGCGTATGACTGCCTAGATTGGGGCTACATCAGGTGTTTACTTGCAAGAATTGGGTTGAGATCCAATATGATCAACTGGATCATGGCATGTGTTGAACCTGTGGAATATGCAATCATCGTCAACGGCATACCATCCCCATTCTTCCGTGCGGAGAGGGGACTGCGGCAAGGATGCTCTCTCTCTCCGCTATTATTTATTCTGGCGATGGATACTCTCAGCCTGCATATCAAAAAGGTTGTAAATGAAAATTCGTGGCGCCCCCTCAAAATCTGCAGGAACATTTCTTTATCACATAACTTATTTGTTGATGATATCATATTATTCGCCATGTTTTGCAGGGTCTCTTGGTTGCGATTCTATGATATTATGGAAAATTTTCAAATGGCTACGGGTTTACAAGTTAACCAGGAAAAGTCTACTATCTATCATTCTGATTTAAATCAGGAAGATGTTCTATGGTTATCAGAGCTGTTTGGAATGAAAGCACAGTCTATCAGCTGTGGCATAAAGTACCTGGGCTTCCGGATTAAAGCTAATGGCTACTCGAAATCCGATTGGAGTTGGATTTTGGACAGATTCTACAGGAGAATTTCAGCATGGGAGTTCAGATGCCTTTCCTTGGCGGGGAGAATAATTTTAGTGCAATCAGTATTAAACCAACTTACTGTTTACTGGGCGCACCTATTTCTTCTACCGGTGAGTATCATTAATAGCATGAATAGATTATCAGCTAATTTTATATGGGGGGGTCAAGCTGAAAGGAGGAAATTTCATCTTATAAAACTCGCCAGTATTTCATTACCTAAGAATATGGGAGGCTGGGGCTTATCCAATTTGCGATCCTTTGGAAAAGCTCTACTGTGCAAGTCGCTATGGAGAGCTATTCAGGGTGAGGGTCCGTGGAGTCACATGATTCGGATGAAGTATTTAGGCAGGAAGAGCTTTTAATTCTGGTACAGGAAAGGATCCATTGGTGTTTCATATGGATCTCCAATCTGGCTTAGTTTTTGCAGGATTGAATCATATTGCTTGAAGAATTTAATCTGGCATTTACAAACTGGAAGTAAAATTCTTATTGGCAAAGACCGTTTCAAATGTGGTGCTGAAGATTTAAATATCCCTGAATCCTTACTGAATTATTTTCACAGAAAAGGCATATTTTACTGGGACAGTTTGATAGCTGAATGGCATGGTCCCATCCCGCGGTGGAAAGATGCTGGTGAGTTGCAAATGTCACAGGAGATCACACAGCAATGGATTCGCATTAGGACGGGTCTTCGAAACTGCGGCATTTTCCGATCAAGGGATTTGAACCTCCTTTCTTGGAACATATCAAAAGAGATAAATGCTGTGACAGTAAAAGAGGTTTACCATCATATGATAATGCAGCAGTCTCCCGGCTCCCCTATTTTTCCTCAGATTTTCTGGAAGGATGGCTGCCCATCGAAAATGATCCTATTTGCTTGGCTTGCTTTTCACAATAGAAATTTAACTTGGGAGAATTTAATGAAACGTGGATGGCACGGCCCAAATATCTGTTCATTATGCAGATCAGACGGGGATACTAATGCACATATATTTTTGAAATGTAAAAAGACAAAGCAGATATGGCTGGCATTAGAAAAAGATTTTGGTTTTATGCATTGCACTCAGGACACAATTCATGAATGGATTCTATGGTGTAGCGGACAGAATGAACAATGGCGAAGGATCTGTATTCTTTTCCTGTGGAACATATGGAAATGGCGCAATCACAGCATCTTTAAAGACGCAATCTTATCATATTCGGAAATCATCGATAGGATTTCTGTAAATTTGGAAGCTCTCCCACAGAAGACTACCAAGCATAAGAGAATTATACCCGATCTGCTATCATCGGATCACTCATCTTTTCCTGTTGCGTTTTTCGACGGGGCCGCTCAGCTGGGTACATGCGGATGTGGGTTATCATCATGATGAATGAATATACACATTTCTCCACATACTGGAACGGAGGTTTCGGCTCCAATAATAAGGCAGAAGCCATCGCTCTTGCTGGTCTCTTAAAATTATGTCTCTTCCTTGATATACAGCAGGTATCAATTTTTGGAGATTCGAAAGTATTGGTTGATTCGGTAACAAGGAAAAATCATATTTTGGCGCCACACCTGGCTGGCTGGAGGGATAGGATCAACTATTACTGGGGCTGCATGGCTGGCAGTTCTATTGAGCACATCTGCAGGGACAAAAATTCGAAAGCTGATGCACTTTCTAAATTGGGGCTCCTATCTACTCCAGGTTTATGGTATTTAGAGATTTTCTCTGAGGGAGAAACCTTCCAGATCCATGATTTTACATTCCCGGACTTCTAGTCTCTGATGATCTACATATCAATCTACCTCAATCTGCATATGTTTTTTTATGTATTTACATATATTCTCTCTATACTATGTGAACCGTGATAATTTATAAGACATATGTTGTATTTAAAACATAGAGTTATATAATTATATTTTTAAATCGTTTTAATAAATTCATTTTTCAGAAAATTGAATAATAATATCCGTTGAATAAATTAAGCCTAGCGAACTTTAAAATATAAAATATCATATATCATCAAAATTTAATACACGGTATGAAAATTTTAAATTATACCATACATACATAGCCCATTACAGTGGGACCTCGTAGATAAAATTTATGCAGACGTTCAGTCATACGATTGCTTTTTCAAACGTCTCGCACAGAAACAAACACAATTGTGACTATGTGAGGTCGAAGGGAAAGTGAGCATTTAGTGTCACTTTTCATTTTCATGAGTCTTTCGACTTGACTGAATGTCTTTGACAGAAGGATGGTCTTTTATAATATTATTATATTTGTTTTTGATGGTTTATTAAGTAATTTGTTTTTATAAAAAAATAATTAGGTTGTTTATTTATGGTTGAATATTGAATTTTTATTTTTATTATTTTTTTATATTTATTTATTTGTAAAGTGATTAGTTAAGGTTTTATTATAGATTGTTTATTAATTTTTATTTTTTCATTTAATTTTTTTTATTTTGTTTATTTTCACACATTATAATTTTTTTTCTAGATTTTATATTTAAAATGATATATATATATATATATATATATATATATAGATGTTGATATTAAAAATATTACTTAATCATATTTTTTAATTTTTGGTGATGGCATTTAACAATTTTATCTTTGTGATAAATTTTATGTTTTTATTGTCTTTTAGTTTAATTAAGCTATATTTAAGCTAAATAGCATACTAGGTACTAGATACTATGTAACCTTTGTTTTAATTACCATTTTTAAGTAATTAAAAATATTATTAAAATGTTTAAATTATTATAATAATTGTTTTTATAAGAAAAAAAAAAAAAAAAAATATATATATATATATATATATATATATATAGGTATAACTTTAATTAAAAAAAAAAGTTAGAAATAATAGTTTTAAGTGTTGAAATAACTATGTTAATTTTAATGTTAATACCTGTCACAGGCATGGTATAACCCATTGAGTTTTGCCTTTGATTGGGTTTAGTTTGTCTTTGACCAAACATTTATGACACTTATGCATAGTTTAACATTAAGAAATCAACTTTTGTTATTTATTATTATTATTTAAATTTATTTATTTGCAAGGTAATTGGTTGAGGTTTTATTATGGATTGTTTAGTAACTTCCATTTCTATTAGTTACTAATTTTTTTATTTTTAGTTTTATTTCTTTTTATTTAACTTTTTGATTTTTTCTATTTTCATGAATTATAATTTTTTCACAATATTTTCAATTTAAAATGACTTATTATTATATTAAGAATGTATTTTAATAAATTTAATTATAAACAATTATATATATTAATAAAAATAAAACACACACATAGATATATGTATGTTAATATAAACAATATTAATCATATTTCTTAAGTTTTGGTGATGACAATATAAACACTATTAATGATATTCTTAATTTTTGGTATTGTTTTATTTTTACTTTTTATAATAAAACTTTTATCTTTATTATTATTTTTTGTTTAATTAAATTATATTTAAGATAAACTGCAATTACTAACTATTACATAACTCTCGTTTAAATATTACCATAAGAACAATACAATATTAAATAGCATCCATATTTTTATATTTTAATTACTAATTCTTCTTCGATTAAAACAAAACAACTAAATTCTAATAATAATAAATATGAAAAAATCAATATCAAATACCTAACTTCTTAATTTTTATCAAATTGTTTTGAAGCATTATGGTCCCCTTCAATAAAATATCTAAACCTACCTTGTAAAATTGTCACAACAATGATAAATTATAGCATCACACACTGATATTATTAGAAATCAATATCAAATGCCTAACTTTCTAATTTTTATAAAATTATTTTGAAGCATTACAGTCCAATTCAATAAAGTATCTAAACCTACCTTGTAAAAATGTCACAACAATGATAAATTATACCATCACACACTCATCGTAACTGTGAGATATTATGGTTTTTAATCCTTTTTATTTTCTTGGTCTAATGTGCGTATGCATAAACTTTTCATTAAGGCGAAGTTGAAAATCTTGTCTTCCCTTGGTTGAATATTCAAAGCGAATGGACCCTCCAACATCGTTGATCAGCCTTCCATATTTGAGCTTCAACATCGTTGATTAGTCCTCCATATTTGAAATTTCAGAATGGCTGGCCTTCCTTTTACTATCAAATTGATCGGAATGTTCTTATGAAACCTCCTTTGGAGATTCGTTGTTCTTCTCACGAGTCAAACTTAGTTAACGATTCAACTCTATGACTGGTTTGGAAGGGCCTAGATTTGAACTATGGTTGATCAAAGCATCTTTTCAGTTTTCATGAGATAGTCCCCGGGTAGGATCATTGAATTTAATTGAAGGCTAGCTTTTTAGCACCGGTGGGTTTATGGTTGGAGACTCCGAATTATTTGAATGGTTGTGAAAATAATAAATATTAAGGTAAGTAATAAGAAATGGGGTCATGAAATTTGATGTAAGAAGGTGGGGTTCTTGAAATAAAGACCAAGAGGGGATGTGCAAAGTCACATAGAAATGAGATAGTCCCTTGGTAGGATCAATGGATTTAATTGAAAGGTGGTGATTGCTATCTTCTTAGCACTAGTGAGTTTATGATTGGAGACTTCGAATTATTTGAGTGGCTGTGAGAATAATAAATATTAAGGTAAGTAATAAGAAATGGGGTTAGGAAATTTGATGTAAGAAGGTGGGGTTCTTGAAATGAAGACCAAGAGGGGATGTGCGAAGTCACATAGAAATGAGATAGTCTTTCGCACATAGAAATGAGATAGTCTCTTGGTAGGGTCAGTGAATTTATTTGAAGGGTGGTGATCGCTAGCTTCTTAGCACTAGTGGGTTTATGGTTGGAGACTCCGAATTATTTGAGTGGTTGTGAGAATAATAAATATTAAGGTAAGTAATAAGAAACGAGGTCATGAAATTTGCTGTAAGAAGGTGGTGTTCTTGAGAAATGAAGACCAAGAGGGGATGTGCAAAGTCACATAGAAAGAGAGTAATTGTTGAGCCAAAACATAAATACATTTATCATTGTAAATTAGTATTTTTTTTTTAAGTTTCTTTTGAGTAGCTTTTAGTTGTATTAAGATGGATTCATTCTTATTACACTTACAATGGATGCAATAATGTGCATATAAAAAAATATTATCTAGTTAAAAGATTATTGATTTATAATTCAATTTGTTTTCTTGTAGTATTATCCGTTTTTAACTAGATTTCTTTAATAAAACATTTAACTATATTGGTTTCAATATATAACATTGTACAAAACTTTTTATTATTAAAAAAATAAATGATATTCATTTTAATATATAATTTTATGAAAGTTGTAATAAACTTTTCACTATTTTTGTAAAAATATAATTGAAGTCTTATGAAAATATTTTTTATAAATGTTGAAAAGATTTTAAGGGCAAATTATAAAACTTGATGAGTTGTTAAAGATTATTTATTCATAATTTAATTTTTACTTCCATGATGTATTAGTTATCTTTAACCAAATTGATTAAGAAAATGACGTTCAAGAAAGTGACATTCACTTCAATAAATAGCATTAGGAAGGTTGTACGAAGCTTTTCACTAGTTACTTAAGAGTATAATGGAAAATTTTCTAATATGTTTTTTTCTTTGTTAAAGGAATTGTTGGCTTGTATGGACCTGACCCAGGTTTAGAGGTGATTTAGCTAAGCAAATCCCAGTACTACTAGGCCTTTCGGCAACAGTCCGCGGAGCGCGGATTGAGATCTCACCCGAAGTAGTATGGGAAGGTGCTAAAACCAGGTTTCTGCACCCTTGGGATGTCAGAGGGGATTCTGGAGGTCTGCGGTCTAACTTGTCGCTATGCACACTTGCGATCCCTTCGCAACTTGCGGTGCGGCTTCTGCGCAGCCCTACTCGGGGCACAACTCGTATAATACCCAAGTCTCTTGCTACTTAACCGATTACTTAGCTTGTGTGTGTAAGAGTTATGGTTATTACAACATATTTAGCAATCATATCAGTGCGCGTAATACATAACCCAATACAAACATAAAGAAGATAATGCACAGCAAATACACAGAAATAGGAATCAACTTCTCTTTTATTAATCTTCAATCTTGCTTACAAACTCGGCATTGCCCTGCGCACTCAGCTGCAGGCGTTCGTGCACTTAGCTGCGGACTCTACTAGGCCTCTGCGCACTCAGCTGTAGAGCCTCTTCCTACTACTACAACCCAATACACTTAGAATCCTACTCTAAGCTCGAACCATTCCTTCGCTACTTTCTCTATCATCCACTATCTTTACAACTTAGAGCCTCGCTCTATTTATACAATCCCATGGTTCGCGGACCATGGGTAGGCCGACATGACTTTACATTACATTACATTACTTTAGGGCATACAGCCCTATGACTTTAACCTCTACTTCGCGCTCCGCGCCCGCAATTCGTGACTCGTCCCGAGTCACTCTGTTGGTGCGGCGATCTTGGCACAGAGCCCCTCCAACTGTTCCCGTACTGCCCAGAGGTCTGCGACGCACTGTTCTGTTGTTTGCTGGACCTGTTGCATGCACTCTTATGTTGCTTCCTTGTGAGGCTCCGCTGTCTGTCTTAGCGCATATATTACTTGCATCTACGCGAGCTTTCCCTCAATCTCGGCCGTAATGGTGAAGGCCTCATCAATCCAAGGCTGGACACGTTCTTTGAGAAGGGCCTCTTTTTGTCTTGCAGCATCCACCTGCTCCTTCAACACCCTCGCCTGCTGCATCTTAGCCAACCATTGGGTGAGGACGACTATCTGCGTCATTCCCCTGACACTGTCATACTGTTGCTGCAGTTCACGCACCTCTGTTTCCAGGCACTGTATGTTGGGGTCCTCCTGCAAGGATGTGAGGACATCGAACGCTTGGTCCAACATACCGGTGCAGTCTTGCACCACCCTTCCAATTTCTGCCAATCCTGTCTAAATCGCACTAACACGTTGTTCTTTGACTTCTGGAGGAGTGGAAGGCTACGCCTTCATCCGCAGCTCAACAATCTGGAGGTTTAGCTCCATCTGCACTCGTGTTGTTTCCTCGTGCGTGCTTTGAACTCCACACTTGTCAAACAGTGGATTCGCATCTCGGTTGGTAGGTCTGCGGCGATGGATAATTCTAGAATGCATCGGCATGCTTCATCCATTGTTTGCGCGATCTACCGATTCTGTGACACTAGCTCGTCACGCTGCAGGCTGAGTTGTTCGATGTTGATCTTTTGCTCACTCAATACCTAGATCGCGCGGCCTTCCTGTGCACGTAGCTCTATTGTTATATCGTCCTGCAACTGGTACAATGTGTCCCGCAGAAGGGTAGCCAAAGTTAGGCCAAGTCCCTTGATCTGGCCTACTGCGGCTCTGTCCTCCTCGCCCTCTGCTATTAGCGCTCCCCTTCCTTGATATCCTCATCACTAGAAACGATGATGGCTCTATATCCCACCAGGTATATAGAAAAAAGACTCACACCGAACAATATTTACATGCCTCCTCACATCATCACCCTACCCAAAAACTAGGAGTCCTCAACACATTAACAACAAGAGCCCTTAGAATCTCTGACAAAGAACACCTAGAAAAAGAAATAGAACACCTTATTAAAGTTTTCCTAAAAAACACGTACAACAAGCATCAAGCCATCAAAGCCATAAACAAGGCAAACACTCAACCTAACAAAAACAAAAGCTTTGATAACATAATAGGTAAAGTCAACCTCCCCTACATATTAGGGACTACAGACAAAATCTCCCGCATCCTAAAAAATAATGGAATTCTAACCACTTTCAAACCCTTAAACACTATCCGGAACTGCCTTAAGCCAGTCAAAGACAAAATTGATCCCAAATGCCATAAAGGGGTCTACTTAGTTCCCTGCTCTTGCGGCAAACCCTATGTAGGTGAAACTGGGAGATCCTTTAACACAAGAATCCAAGAACACGCCACTGACATTAAACACAATCGTTCCAAATCCTCAGCTCTAGCTGAGCATTCTGATAAAACCAAACACCAAATTTGTATAGAAGATACCCGCATCTTAGCTAGAAGTGAACACTACTTCATAAGGAAATTTAGAGAAGCCATAGAAATTAGCAAACACCCTAATAACCTCAATAGAGACGATGGATGGACCTTAAGTAAAAACTGGACTCCTATCCTATCATCCAAAACGATGCCACCTATCCATAACCCTCCTCTAATTAACCTAGAACAAACATAAATGTTATAAAACATTATAATTAAAATAATTAAAATTATAATAATCACAATTAAAATTAATAATTAAGTAAAATAAATATAATTAGAATAATTAGAATTAAAATAGTTAAAATTAAATAATCAATCAAAAGAATATAATTAAAATAATTATAAAATTAATCAAAATAAATATATTTAAAGATTAATACAAATTCAATTGATGTAACCATGATTACAATGAAACATAAAGATTTACTCTAATTAATATTAAACATAATTAAAATTAATACAAAAACGTAAAACATATGAATGAAAACAAATAGAATAAGAATAATGGATTAACTATAATAAATAATGAGAATAAATAATTAATAAATACATTAAAACAATAATAATAATAATTAAAATAAATAATTAATAAAATTAAATAATCAAAGTAATTAATGAAATAAAATAATTAATTAAAATAATTAAAAGAAATATAATTAAAGATTAATACTAATTCAATTAATATAACCATGATTACAATAAAACATAAAAATTTATTCTAATTATTCGACGTAATTAAAATTAATACAAATACAAAATAACAGTTACAATAAAAACATATTAATAAATAGAATAAGAAAAAAATGAATTAACTATAATAAATAATTAGAATAAATATAATTAATAAATAAATTAAAACAAATAGGATTAGAATAATTAAAATTAAGAATTAATTAAAAGAAATTTAATTAAAATAAATAATTAATAAAATTAAATAATTAAAAATAATCAAAATAAATAATTAATTAAAATAATCAAAACAAATAATTAATTTAAAATAAACATAAAATTAATCAAAATAACTATAACCATAACCCTAATAATAATAATATTTTATAATAATTTAAAAAAAATAATCAAATTAATTTGCACAATTTTAAACCCTATATTTCACAAATACAATCAAAATTAACAAAATATAATAAAACAAGTAAAATTATAACTGTCGGCTAAACATCTCACACATCTCTATATATTTAAAAATAAAAATAAAAAATGAGATTAGTCTTTCAACAATTTTTCACATCCTGATGATGAACCACCATTGTTGGTTCGAAACGTCGATTATAAATAAACCTAATGCGATGTATCTAGAAGATATGCTACAGAATATGGTGTTGGCCATTTTTGCGCGCAGCAGCTGCTCCACTGTTGATGTACCTGCGGCGCCATAGACAACTACTATTCCTTCCTATGGGGCCCGCACCTGAATTTCTTGCAGCTGTGCCCTTAAGGCCCCCAACACATTTTGTTGCTCCGTCATAGCTTCCTGGAGGGCTTCTCGGGTGACCTCGTGAACTGTGTCGCCGATGTCATAGAGGTCACCCTCTGTCAATGTAATTGGCTTGATGTCCAGTTTGGAAGCCTTGGCCTTCTTTCATGGGCCTGATCTTTCAGTATCACGGGACTGTTTCGGCTGTGTAGATGTTGTTCTTGGGTCCACGCCTTCTACCATGTCCTCTGCTCCTTGTCCTGTGGATAAGTTCGGGCCCTCTTCCCCTTGCATTGTGGTGGCCCCTGTTGCCTGTGCTGCTGTTGCTTTGTCGGCGGCCTTGGCCTGCTCTGTGGTTGCCTTCGCTGCCTTACGGGCAGCTCTTACCTCCGCGGCCAACTGTTTGTTGCACTTCTGTTGGGCCAACTAGTTGATACGCAGCTTGGTGGCATCCTTCTGCTTTTGTGCCACTGTTCTATCCTACTCCGCTAGATTCGGGGCGTGCCACTCGGGAGGCCATGATTCGAGCACGGAGAAGATGGCATCATCAATTGCGATGAAAGGAAGCTTGGTCCAGTTCTGCGTCAGATCCTTATGCTCTTTGATATACACATTGTCCATATCCACCTTGAAGTCTGTAAAGCTCCACAGACTGTTGTACATTATGGGGGATAGGCGCGGCCTCCTGTTAATCCACATCCGGATGCTCACCTCCATGAGCACCCAAAAGATCTTAGTTTCGCAGATCCGCGTGGCATCCTTCGTAGCCCAGAGCGACGCATATTTTGCAGCCTCTGGCAAGTCCTGTTCAATATGAGGGAACTGACTATCCTTAGGCAGTTCCCCTGTCACCAATAAAATAGACAAGAGCAACCACACGTAGTGGAAGGTCTTGCCTTGCTCCTGAGCTTCCTTGTAGTTGGTTAGGAATTCTTCGCAGAGGAATTCGGCCCAGTTGAATTGGACCCCCTCTGCGCATTGTTCTGCCAACGCAACGACCAGCGTTGGTACCTCGTCTTCGCGACATTTTCTCATCACCTTCCCAGCCAGCAGTTGGGTGGCTACACACACCCCTTTATCTTTAATGCTACTGATTGTGTAGTCTCTCTTCTTCTTTTCCAATTTGTACTTCTTCTTCATGGCCTCTACGAGTGCCAAATATCTGATTTTGACAACTATCTCTTCGGGGTCCTTTCCCTTACGGGGAAGCTGGGAAATCCTATGGATAAGCTCCGCCGTGATGGGAATAGGTGCCTCTAGCAATAAGTACCCATTGTGCACCAGGAAAAGCAGTGGCCTGATGATAAAGATCGTGATAGGTGTGCGGTGGAAGTGCAAAATCCATAGTAGGTGGAGTAGTCCGGCCTTCTCCACACCGTGCAGACATTTCTGTGGCTCTAGCGCTGTAACTGACCCCTCCTTGCCTGTTTCATGAGGTTCCCAGTCTCTAAATGTGGGAACTTCTCGCTATCTGCGAGGTCCCAGTCTTCAAATTTCATTGTGGGCACGCGGCTCAGGGCTGAGCCTTCAAACAGAATTCCATCTGGGAGGAGCAGGGTTTGGAGTGCGCTCTTAGCGGCATTCAAATCCTTGGGTACCTTAGCTTTCCCTTTCCACCGAGGAACATACTCGGGCAGTTTTGCTGCAGTGCGCACCGGCTGGATGTCTTATTCCATTTCTTCATCTACCTCTATCTCATCTACGAGAGCCTGGAGGTCCCGTTGCTTGTTTATCCTTCTTAGGCCTCGACGTTCAAGGTGATTTCAGAATTTTCGGCGCATCCCCCACTTGCACCGTAGGGCTCTGCGCGGCTTCCTCGATGTTAATCTCTACAAAACCCACACCTCTCTTGGTAGTTTTCCTCTTGTTCGAACTGTTTTTGGTTGTTCGCAAACTTGGGGGCTCAAATACCACTTGGCACTCAACACTCTGTGCTCTTTGTAATAGCTCAAATCTCAAATGAACAAGTGTTGTCTCGTGGCTAGCCTTGGGAGTTTTATAGCATCTTTTGAATTTGAATTTGACCGTTCCCCCCACTTTTGAGTTATTAATGCATTCTTGGCAGCAGATCGTCCCAAATCTAGCTCTTAATTCGTGTCTTAATTGCCTGTCGCCCACTCCCTTTTGCCTTAAATTGGACATCTCATCATGAGTAGTGACGCCAACGGTTACTTCCCAGTTTACCCACATGGTAGGGCAGCCTCCCATGTGCGGGCATGAACCTTGTACCACGCTGATTCTGCACACACCTCCTTCATCTCGCAGTTCCCAAACAAACTCTTTTAGAGTCTTGAGCTCTCTTTCGACTGTCTGGAGAGTTGAGACTGTGCTCCCTACAGCTAGTCAGGTGGTTGCACCATCTGTGCGAGACTTCAACTCACCTTCCAGTATAGTCCATGGACACTCCTCAATTTCCCTCGCGACGACCGACGCCGTGTGTTCTACCTTATGTGGTGCGGTCCCCTTGTTACTGCGTTTGGTAAGGTGTAGTCTCAGCCATGGTAGCAGAGTCATAAATTCTCGACGACAATCTTCTAATGCAGTGGTATGACCATCTGTATCTTGCTTTGTCATCCTTGGTTTATCGACGAGACATACTTGCGTGACCTCATTTTCCAGTCTTTTGATCTTAGCGTCCTTCAACATGGTTTTCTTCCTCAATCGTACCCGATCTTCTTCGAGTCCACAGAGTTTAAGGTTCCCTCGTCGAATGGCTTCCCGAATCCTTATATGGTCGTCCTCGCGTCGCTGTGTGATTCCTTCATCTTGGTCTTCGCGCACTGTCATAACTACAAGAACTATTACGTGTGGATTCCTTTTGGTATTCCCTTCAGCAATTTCGGTTTCTACTTTGTTTCGCACCTTTGGAATCATCTTCGCGCTCAGGTTTTTGCACATGGCCCTATAGGCCCATCGAACCGCTGGCACGTGCAGGTCCTAATCAGTTTGTCCCGCCTGCTGAACCTTGTTCAGTACTCCGCGCATCCTATGGAATGCCTCATCCGGAGAATTGGTAACGTGCATCACCTTTCCTACTTCTGTGGTTTGTTCTGATTCTCTAGGTTAGGGGTGGTGTGCGCTTGTGCAAACTGTACAACATATGTCTGTACCCATCGGGAAAGGTGGGTGCACAAGTTGTTCTGCCCCTGCTGATTGGATTTCGTTTGAAGCTGGGGTTTTCCAAAACGTAGGCACATCATCCTTCTGCATCCGCGCCAGTCTTCAAAAGTTCCTTGATGTGTACCCCACCATCGTGCAGGTGTTGCGCGCAGTGCCCACTTCAGCGCATGGAACCGCTGTAGTTCTAGTATTTCACTTTCAAATTTTCTCATAAATTCATCCATCGCTGACACTCCATCATATGTCGGTAGATCCCTTGCCTCTTTTATTACGAAACGCAATGACTTGATCATCATGTTGCAGTTCAGTGTTGTTACTTTGTGTAGCTGATTCTGCCATCGCTCTATCTCTTCATCTGAATCCGAAGTGCAGGAGCTTTCGTGCTACCACAAAATCCTTCCATCTGCAGTTGGATTCACCCAATCCTCTCCTTGTGTAGTTATCTTGTAGATACAGTCGATATCGTCATCACTATCATCTCTGCGCACTGGTTCAGTGTATCGCGCTCCTTTGGCTGGATCCAGCGGTACTACTACGCGTAGTGACTTTTTCTCAAAGATCATTTTGCGCTTCTTCAGATTTATGACCACGTTCATATCGGTAGCGCAGTCTATTCCTAGTATTGCGAGATAGGGATCGCTGTCATCGACAATCTCTGTCATTTCAAAATCCACCTGCACGCTCACACCTTCAATATTGACTATCACCCCTTGCAATCTTCCCATGGGAAAAACATTCTATTGGTTCACCATTCGTAACTGAATAGGGGACCATTGTAACGCAGGTCTGCCCATGCGTTCCCATGTTTGCTTTGGTAGTACATTTACGTCTAAACCCAGATCCAGGATTACCTGATCCATTTTGTACTCGCCTATTTGCGCAATCAACCTCATCTCCTTTCCTGTGCGCAAAGCATGCTTTCCAAGTTTTCGGACCACGTGCAGTTCTCCTGACCCCGTGCACCTAGTGATAAGTTCTTGTAGCCCTTTAACTGCCTTGTTGTCATGCAATAGTTTCATGCATGTCTCCAGAAAGGTAGTGAGCATTGAAGGATCCATCCCTGATTCTAGTTGATCCTTACTACCTGAAGTGGAGGCCTCCATGAAGCTCTTCTTAGCTTCCATGAATGTCTCCTTTGCGCGTTCTAAGTCAAACTCGAGTTCCTTTGTAGGAGCCTTGTGAACCCACGCGTTGTCTTCTGGTTTCTTCCCTTTATCATTTCTCGTGGCCATACCACTCCTAAGCATCGTGTTTACATTTGGGTCTTCTTCACGTGGTTCAGACCTCATCATTTGTAAATTTTGGGTCGGAGGGGGCTGGAGTACCCCTTTTCGCGCATCTTTGCTATTAGCGAAGGGCAATCTTCTGCCTCATGATTACAGTACCAACATGATATCCTAGTCGGGTTCATACAATCGCGGGCATAATGCCCTGGACCTTTGCAATTGTAACAAATTATCTGGTCGCAACCCCTTCCTGGTCCCATTCCACCTCGACCCTAACCGCACCCCTGAAACCCAGCGCACACCATCCCTGCATTTGGGTCGAGGGCTTATGTTTTGATCTGTACCCTGTAGGAAGGATTCCAATCCATCATTAGTTCATAGCTTCGACAAGTGCATTCGTCATGGCCTACCGACCTACAGAAATTACAAAAAAATTGTTGGGATGTCTGCGTATACTTCTACAATATATGACAATTATCTGTGGTATGTTTTCCTCCTATCTGGCAGATCATGCACCATAATGCAGACGCCGCGCTCGATCCCGCATGTGCCTCTGGTCTTAATGGCATTGGCCCTCCCCCTGCCAAGTAGTTCGCGGGCACTGGACAATGGTCCTTGTCAAGCTCCTCGCCTTTGCATTTTATGCACCATACTTCCTCGCGCACCTCCAGCCGAGTTGTCCTGTCATGTTTCAAACTTTGCATCTCTAGACACAGATTCTGCAGTTGCGCGTGGATTTGTTGGACTCCCAACCCAGGGTCTTGTATAGGGGTCTCATGCAATCTTATTTCCATCTCCAATGCTTCGGCTTGGGTGGAAAGTTTTTGCTGTGATAACGTCATCCTTAAGTGTGGCGTAAGTGAGGCCATAAACCATGTGCGGAGCTGTGCATCTATTAACTTCATATTGGCTTCGCAGATCGTACTCTTCAGCCTTTGGTCCAGATCCCATGGGGTCTCGCCCGGGAGCATCGCGATCTCCTTAAACCCAATGATTGATTGTGTCTCTAATTTTGGCCTGCTAAATTCCCTGTTCAACGCGGTCTGGATCTCTGTAATTCCTGCGTTCGGGTGGTCATTAGAATGCTTGATATACCACGTTAATGCATGATCCTGCAGCGCGCTCACTAGCGTAGCCTTTTTAATATTATCATCCATGACGCCCTGTGCTTCCCATACTGCTCTTACCATGAACCAGAATTGGTCCGGATCTTCATTTCCTACTCCTATGAACACCGACAGTTTGATTGCACTTGCCATACTGAGCTGCGGTGGTGGTGGAGGTGGAGTGGGTGGAGATGGAGGTGAGGAGGGTGAAACGAGTGGTGGTGTGGGTGGGGGTGGTAAACATGGAATTCTTTGTCTTATCAAACTAACCGCGCTTCTCGGAGAAACTTTCGCGAGCTCCTCCTCGCTTTCCCGCGAGGGTGAAATTAAGGGACTGTTTTCCAACTCCTCACTACTTCTTCTTCTGTAGATATTCCCGCTTCGTGTAGTCCCAAACATTAATTTACTCGCATAACCTGCTTTTCACATAATAACATCTTAATCCAAGTGTTCAAAGATTTAATATACTTACCTCGCGGTCCCTTGAGAAAACGTCGCTTTACCTCACTATAGCTGACGGTCGTGTCTATCGCGAATTCAGTGATAAATCCTCCTATTATTTGGTCGAGCCAGTGGTCCACGGCTCGCGCTATCTTATCTTCTGAGGCTTCTAGTCTTCGCACTAGTTCTAGAGTCCACACTATTGGTTTGTCTATCCTACACCTTCCCTGGCTGTCTGCTAACTTCGCGATCCACTGATATAGCTCAGACGGAAAAGATGCAAAGAAAATTTCATGGATTTCTGTATACAAGTAGCGCTCCAACCACTGTTCCTTAGATACTCGTAGATTTATGTTCTCCTGTGTTGCGAACTCGTGAATCTTCTTGTCCCACCACTCTTCAATTTCGTTCTTCGTTGGATTCCAATGGCACAACATCAGACATCATTTATGCAGATCCCGGTCCCGACAACAAAACCATTTGTTGGCTTATATGGGCCTGACCTAGGTTTAGAGGTGATTTAGCCATGCAAATCCTGGTACTATTGGCCCTTTCGACAACAGTCCGCAGAGCACGGACTGAGGTCTCACCCAAAGTAGTATGGGAGGGTGTTAAAACCAGGTTTCCGCACCCTTGGGATGTCTGAGGGGCTTCTGGAGGTCCACGGTCTAACTTGTCGCTACGCGCACTTGTGATCCCTTCGCAACCTGCGGTGCGGCTTCCGTGCAGCCCTACTTGGGGCGCGCCCCGTATAATACCTAAGTCTCTTGCTACTTAACCAATTACTTAGCTTGTGTGTGTAAGAGTTATGGTTATTACAACATATTCGGCAATCATATCAGTGCGCGCGATACATAACCCAATACAAACATAAAGAAGATAATGCACAGCAAATACACAGAAATAGGAATCAACTTCTCTTTTATTAATCTTCAATCTTGCTTACAAACTCAACACCGCCCTGTGCACTCAACTGCAAGGGTCTGCGCACTCAATTGGGGACTCTACTAGGCCTTTGCGCACTCAGCTACAGAGCCTCTTCCTACTACTATGACCCAATACACTTAGAATCCTACTCTAAGCTCGAACCATTCCTTCACTACTTTCTCTATCATCCACTATCTTTACAACTTAGAGCCTCGCTCTATTTATACAATCCCATGGTATGCGGACCATGGGTAGGTTGACATGAATTTACATTACTTTAGAGTGGACAACCCTATGAATTTAACCTCTACTTCGTGCTCCGCACCCGCAATTCGTGGAGTCTTACAAAACCTTTGACCAAAACTTGGGCTTTGAGCCCCAAAACCTGCTATGGGGGGATTCCATGCCCAACAGGAATTGATTTTAAAATTTTATAGATAAGTTTTAAAATTTACTTTGTGCTTAAAGATTATTCATTCATGACTTGATTCTTGATTTTAATTAGAATAATCTATTTTTAAATATATTTTTTTAAAGATATTTTTAATAATGTAATATAGAATTTTAGAAATTTTGTAAGAGGTATTTTACTATTTTTTTTAATATAAGTATAATTTTCTAAAATATTTATTTATAAGTTTTAAAAATATTAATCTCAAAATTTTGAAGTTATATTTTAAAATCTAATCTCTATAAACGTCTAAGAAAATATTGATACAAAGAAATCCAAATAGGTGAAGTAGGGATCCATGCACACTCCTTGGGGAAGGGAATAAAATGGAGAATTTAAAATAACTACAAGAACATGGATGCATGTAAGTTTTTTTTTGAAGATTGACCTCCAAGTTATAGAATTAATGGTGAAGATATAAATGTTATCACCAAAATCTATATAATTCAAAATTAAACAATAATTTTAGTAAAATGTAAATTGAGGAACAACCTTATTATGAATACTAATAACAACAAAAGTTGAGATTAATTTCTATATAATAAACTATATTTGGTTATTATAGACATTATAATTTTATAATAAACTATATTTGGTGATTATAGACATTATAATTTTTTTAATCATTTAGAAGTTGAGGATGTCCAAGTTGTTACAATGAGGAAAATATCAAACTTCAACAAAATTTAATATTATATCTATTTATTAGAACACTTTGAAAAAAACACAATAGTGATATTGAAATTTCAATAAATAGTCCCCGGGGTAGCTCACTTTACAAAGCATATAAACATGCTATGTAAAATATTATGAGTATTTGGTTTGATCTCCTGATTAACCTATGTCCATGTTAGGGACAAGTTTGGTGCGCCAAGTGGTTATAGTGGTAGAAGACAAAATCAACCACATATCATACAAATACGAAACCACCCCAATTATCGATTCTACTAATCATCAAAAAGAAAAAATATTGAAATTTTAATATTACTACATGAATTTTTCAAATTATTCTAATAACCTATCTCACTATATAATTTTAAAAACTATAATATCTATTTATTTAAAAAAATAAATTACTAATTCTTTAAATAATTACACTGAAGGTGTTTCCTCTACTAGGTTGGGATGGGAAAACATTGTTCATCCCAACCAATCTAGGAGCTCTAATTTCATCCTCCTTCATCTAATCATTTTTTACCATGTACCTGGTGTCGTTTTTAACCACATTCCTAAACACCTAGTCTGCCTCAGATTCAAGTCTCTGCTTGTGTAGTTTGACACTCCTCTTATGTTATTACTTTACCAACTCAACTCCATTTACACAAGCGTGTGCATATATCCTTTGCCTTCTCTCCCGCGATATGCCTTACTCACAACAACATGAGCCATTTCATCTCCGGTTGCTACCAAATATATTGATTACCTTGATATTAAAGTTATTTTCTGTTTTCATATCCAATGCTTTTCAAACGCGAATGTGATACTACAGGAAATCTTTTGCCAGGCACGTATACTCAAATTATAATAGATCTTGATTTCCATGATGAGTCACAGTCTAGAAACTCTGGTGGGATGTTGCATCGTGAACTAAATCATGGTAACAAGAGCAACACCATTAATAAGAGAAGCATTGCTTCCACCAACGTTTGCATTCATTTTCAGTGCCAAATTCCCTAAATACTAAGATGCAACCCTACTTGATGTGCTCAAACAAACAAGAGGGAGTGACTAATCCAATATACATTTCGAAAATAAGCTTGAGAGGCCTATAGCCCTTGTGCTTCTCCTCCATGTCGCATATTAGAATCTGCAATTGACCTTTGCCTTCTCTTTGCACAATCATTAAGGTTTGTTAAAGAGCTTTGTTATCATTGAAATTCAGTATGGGTTGATATTCCCAAACAAGGGGAGCTTGATTACTTCTCACTCCAACCTCTTCACACCTTCTTATCAAGGAAAATTTGAATGTTTGAAGCAAGTTGATAGTTGCGATGAAGGCTTCCTCCAACTGAAGTGTATGAAACCCCATCTTTCAATCTATTTTCCATTAAAAACATGGCTACTCATAAGTTTCCATTTTTCCATTTTCCTGGCCTGGAGTAACCTGCTGAACTCGACCTCCATTCCCAAGCTTAAGCATGGGAGACTCTAGTACTCTCCCCATCACCTTAGTCATATTTCCAACCACTTCCAACCTAAAGTGGTGAAGAAATGTACCCTTGCAAATAGCTAGAACAATAAGTAACTTAGCATGATGAAGACACTCTATACATCTATCAAAAAAATGATATTGCTATTGAATGGGTAGTAGATGGAGATGTGATAATATTATGTTGCACATATGCTTCTTAACCATGGATTTTTATTAAGCACAAAGTGAGCATAGTAACGATAAAACTCGATAATAAAACCATTAATTTTTTTATTGCTGAAAATTTCAATGTTTATTTGCTTGCGTAATATTGTTGGGCTTTGGCGGTATCATCTTCTGTGTATTTATAAATGTTGGAATAAGTAATAGTAGAAAACATTCATGAGAAGCCTCTGGAGGTGTATTTGGATAATTCCACAGGATTGAATCAACCCTCCATTGCAGAAACAATGTTAGAAACATTGGAAGTATAAGTTTGTTCCTGCTTTACTAATTTGGGAGAATAGTATGTTAACAAGAATAGGTAACTCTAATGGGAAGAATTAGTAACAACGACCATATATGTATTCTCCCAATGGCAGTTTGAACAAAAAAAACAACAAATCATCTTAACTTAAGCTTATAGCCACAAATAATTGTTATGCCAATGCCCATTATTATTATTATCATAACATTTATGAGATTTAAACAAGAAAACTCTTTTGGTCCAAACGATAAAATTACATGATATGCCATGACATGATATGCAGAGATTGAAAATAGAGAGAAATAGGAAGAAAATTTGCATTTCTCTGTGTATGGATCAAAATTTATTACCTGCTAGTGAAAGCAAGTTCAATGCTTATCTCTACTTCTCTTGGTCCAGCTCAAGACAAAGCTCATAAGATTCATATACAAAATTTAACAAGAGAAAGAAAGAGAAGCATAATCGAAATTGCTCTGTAAACACTTCCAAGACATTAAAAAATAAACCCTAAACCGTTATGGGCATTGGTTTTACCACGAATTTGGGCTTCAAGTCACCAACCATTATCGCCACCACAATGTCCTTCTCCTTATCATCAAAATCCGTAAACCCATTCTTCCCACAACATTGATGATCTGTTGCAATGGAGGTCAAAAAACTAGAGTTGATCATATGAAGAGCGCACATCTTCTTTAAGTAAGCGAATGCAATAACAATGAGAGCAAAGCATATGAAGTGTTAGCATCACACCGACTCCTCCCAACACGTATGGAGCTGATGACTTCCATTAGTAAATCACTGCCATTTCCATTTCCATTTCCATTTCAGGAATTACATTATGCATAATTATCGCTATACTATTAGAGTTCAATGTACAAGGACATTGGGCTCATCGTCGATTCTCCACGTCTTCCCTTTACAAGGAAATTATTGACACATTGCATGTCCTACATTTATGTATGTTAAGACTAAGTTAAATTCAACCACTTCTCAAGAATATACTTAGATAGGCAGGTAGGGAGCCTAGACTTGGTTAGCATTAGGGTTCAAACACATGGGAAGAATGAGTTGTCATTGTTCTTTCCACATGTAAAAAGTATCACATAGCTCCACTCATATTATGTACTGTTATGATTGTCATAAACGTAAGTTTCTAGGATAATATTTGGTTAGGATGTTTTCCCTAAAATATTTAGAATGTCATTCAACACATTGTAGTTAAGGGTTCCCAAGACTAGATAATTTATTTAAAATTGCACTGCTTCATATTCTACCACTAAATATCAAACCTTGTGTGAAACAAGTGTCACTCATGCCATGACTTGATTTTTCCCTCCATGGCTAATGCATGTTAAATTTTCATGTTGTTTCTTTAGTGTATTTATTAAGTAGAAAATTGTCTATATACTTGAGGATGATTAGTCATATTTTTTTCGAGTTTTACAAGTGTGAGGATTTGAAAACATATTTAAGAATGTGTGCATGAGATTTGTGTTATGTTGAAAATAATTAATGAAAATATTTTCTTTCAATGTACATTTGTTAAAAATAAAATATATGTGAAAAGTGGAATGGACGATTATAGATAAAGAAGGTTTCTTATAAATAGTGAGAATGATGTTTCATATCAAGAATGGTTTTAACACATATCTATGATAAACCCAAGTGAGACAATGATCTGGAGCTCAAAATTTGCTCAAAATTCAAAGTTGTCTTATCGGTGTGGAACCTAAATGACTGCATAGTGCTCGTCGTCCTAGATTTGGCGCAACTCATTTCGCGTGAAACATACACCGTATGCTCCCAGAAACACGTTCTGTCCATTTCCCAAATAGGTGAATTGTTGTTAAAAAACACAGCACTGCACAATCAACAGTTTGTGTCGCTAATGGGGCAAGATGACTAGGATGCTGACATGGCAGGTGAATGTACAGTTGATTGGGTTTCCTCCAATGAATCAGGTGGTGCCAAGTGGCATGTCATCATTGGTGTGTTGTGGAAAAATTTCATTGGTTCATTGGTTCTGTGGTGGCCATTCACAAGTTGCCACGTGGCATGACCAGGGGCTACCACGTGGCATCGCCAGGGACTGCCACGTGGCAGCATGAGGACCACCAAAATTTATGGTAAGGTTGGAATTTCATCATCGGGGTTCGAACACGCTACCTCCAATCACAAGTCCAAATCCTCCACCACTGCACCACACATGTTTCTTATTTTAAGATGGGGCACAATATGTATTTATGTTTTATAACGCATATATGGGGGGTGGGGACCGTGGTTAACCCTGACCCCGGTCCACAAACAAAGGTTAAGGGCTAACCATGGCCCCAGTTTTGTTATATGTTAAACCACAAATGGGACCACCCATGTGACATGGTCCCAAGACCACTAGCCATAACCACCATGGCACTAATTGTAACCACGAGCACCGCAACCTTGCCATGTAACCACCCGAAATGGTGGCATCTAATACAACCGCCAATAACCCACCAGTGTAAGCACTACCTTGTGACCATTTCATAAACTGCTAGGCCATGACCACCGAGTAGAGAGTTAAGGGGCCAACTATGAGGGCCAACCCTAGGTTCTATAGGGACTCATGTGACCAAAGGCGCAGAGAACAGGGGAGCGGAAAAGGGCCCAGCTGGCGGGGGTGGACAATTAGTCCTGGTCCCCAGGCACGTGGCCCCCCATATGGTCACAATTTTCGAAAATAAGGCATTATTGGGCATTTAAAATGCTTTGACAATTTTCTCCTGAGTTTGGCAGAATCAACACTCTATTAGCGGATTCTGGGGTGAAATTGTAGGTCCAGTGTTGGATTTTGGGGAAATTGTAGAGTGACTAGCAGAAAGGCTATGGAAGCTCATATCTTCTTCAATTTTTGGTCTTTTCAAGAGTAGGAAGATGCTAGACAAGCATTTTTGGGTCTTCTGAAGCTAATGGAACATGTTTCAGAGACATTGGAGCACTTCTAAAGAGACTTTTTGCAGGTTTGATTCTATGGGTGTTAGGATCAACTGGTGGGTTGAATCAATTTTTTAAGGCTTTTGAGAATGGAGAGGATGTTGTAGGGGTTTTCTAGCCTTCATATGTTTTTTGCAGTAGCTGAGACATCTATGGTGTAGCTCATGTTTCTCTTTTCTCATGATGTCTTTGAGGAAAGTTCTCTTTTAGTACTTCAAGTGAATTGTTGTACTTATTATTCCCATTGTAAGATGGAGTATGGGATCTTGATTTGAGAACCCTTTTCTTACTGATTGTTTCATGAATTATTGTAGGTTTTCATGTTCTTAGAGTGAGAGTTCTTTGCAGGAGAATGTTTCCTTGAAGTGGAAATTAGCCACTCTTTTGGTCACTTCACTTTATGTACTCTTCACCACTGAAGTATTTTGAGCATAATGAGATTGGGTCAAGCCATTGGAAGCTAGACCAAGGAGATGTAGCCCAAGAGGGGTGAACTCCTTTAACAATTTATGAGTGTATTACTATTATTTTGTTGTTCGATGTTTTTTTAATTCATGTTTTAAGCTCATGAATTACATATAAAGACATAAAAACTCATGTAAAACTTGCAATTTATGTCATAATCCTCAAGCACTTTGTTTACTATTCTGAATTGGAATTTAACACAGGAGACACTAACTTTCCCATTCAGATCAAGTTTGGCATCAGAGCTCCTGGTTTTCTTTGTGCAAGGAGGATTTAACAGTTTGCAAGTGAATGTGAAGCTTACAAGTTTGAAGCTCAAGAGAGGAGAAGGTTTGGGTAGGAGAGCAAGCTTGCCATAATCTCCACCACCAGTTCTACCTCAAATTGTAGTTGAGGCTTCAGTGAGCATGGGAATGAGTTCAAAGCATGATAATCTCCAACATTCTAAGGACATTATTTCATTTCTCCTACAAGGGAACATGGAGCTCAAAAGACTAGTTGAAGCTACTGAGGAAGACAAGCAAAAGATGTGCCTCATGTTGCAGAATGTTGTCACTGGAGGAACATAATGATGAATGTTGTTCTACCAAAGTAGCAAAGAGTCCCTCCAATACTAAGAAAGCTTATGCACATGGAAATAATGCAACCTATGGATCTTGTCAAATGGGGGACGCCTCCTATGTACCAGGGACACAAGGATGTTTCCTTGAAGCATCCTCCACCGCTTCATCTAGGGCAGAGAAGAAGGAGGAATTGTTGGATGAGTACCCATAAGAGGCTAGTGCAGAAATCCCCTCAGAGAAGGAAGATGGCCAAGTATGCACCTTTTGTCCGCATGATGTTGAGGTTCAGGTTCTATCAGCGCCAAAGTTCAAGGAGATGAAAGAAGAAAGGCCAAGAGTCCAAGAAGACACCTAAAGAACTAGGAAATAGTTTAAGAGCATCTTTTTCCCTCAGTTGAAAGATGAGGAAAATGGTAAGCATTTACATGCAGTTTCTTTACATGAAAATGTTGATTTAAGCTCTTTTGCAGCCTTTGAGAAGCATAGCAAAGGCATAGGAACAAAGCTCTTGTCCAAGATGGGTTACAAGGGAGGAGGCCTTGGAGTGAACAATCAAGGCATTATCCATCCAATTGAGGCAAAGGAGAGACCTCGATATGAAGGTTTGGGCTATGTTGAAAAGGAAGAATGGTCTTCCAACAATAGGTCTTGGGTATCTTGTTCTTTTTTTCATAAGAGAGGACATGAGGAGGAAAATTGTTGGGATTTGCATCCAGAATTGGTACCAGCTTGGTTTCTAAAGCAAAAGGAGGACATGAAATGCAAGACTTCTCCAAAGAGAGATGAGCAAGTTGAAGAAGAGACTAAGACAAGTTCTTCTTGCCATTCAAGTTCTCCTTGCCAAGCTCATAAGCCAAAGGAAAACCATAAGAGGTATAATCGTCCTGATTATTCAAAGGATTTTGATGATTACAAACAACATGATGATTTGAGTAACATGTTGTGGAATGTTTTTCCAAGCACTTTTTGTCATGCACCTAACCATTGTGTAGCTAAGTGCCACAAAAGGAAATAATTAGTCAAGAAGATGAATATTTCAATTGGAATTGAGACCAAGAAGGGAAATTCTCATCCAAGTTTAAAGACATTTGTGCCAAGAAAAGCTCACAAAAATTTTTGTACTCATTGCAACATAAGTGGGCATTGGATTGAAAAGTGTTGGAAGTTGCATCCACATCTTCATCCAAAGAAGGAAAAACAAGTAATGGAATCACCTAAGAAGGAGAAGGTAGAGGAATGTGCAAGGTGTGCCATAACCATTCCAGAAGTAGTTCCAGAAGGAAGTGAAGTGCAGAAAGAAAATTCCCTAGCATGGTTGGGTAAGAAATGGTTGGACTATTTGTCTAATTAAAGACTACATTTATTTTGTATTTCACTTGTTACATGTCCCCACAGTTGGGAATTTTGTAAAAGTGATGTTTGTGAATAAATCACTTATATGCAACAGTGATTTCTTTGGCATTGTTATGCTATTTTGGCTTGATGATGAGTTAATTTGTATGGGAATTTTGGAGTCAAATTTATTCCATATGATAAGATGCATTTCCATTTGTGGACACTTTATTAAGCATCCTAAACTTTGGAATGAGTAGTTGAAGCACATTCAGTATGTTTCAAATGTGTCAAACACTCATTTATACAAGTATTTCCATGTGAAGCTTGTTTGGGTTATTTTCCAAAGTCTTTTTGAATTTTAGCCTTGGTAAATATTTTGCAGAAGATCGCCATTGGATTTCATTCTTAGGAAGGATGTTTATATTGATGGCCATAGTGACATAGACAAAGCCAAGAAGTTCATTGAGAAAATCCAATTGGTACATCAAACAGTTCAAGATCGGCTTGAAAAGTTCCAAGGCCAAATGGATCGAGATTGGAAAGGTGAGGGAACTGTACCCTCATCTGTTGAACAAATGAAAGTGATATTTTGGGGTCCAAAAGCTCCCAGTGGGGAGGAGTGATCCGGAGCTCAAAATTTGCTCAAAATTCAAAGTTGTTGGATTAGTGTGGAACTTGAACAACTGCGTAGTCCTCGTCATCTTGAATCCGGCGCAACTCATTTCACGCAAAATGAACACCATATGCTCCCAGAAACGCGTTCTGTCCATTTTCCCAAATAGGCGAATTGTCTTAAAAAAACAACACTACACAATTAGCAGTTCATACTACTGATGTGGCAGGCTGATTGGGATGTTGATGTGGTAGGTGACTCTACAATTTACTAGATTTCCTATGGCAAATTAGGTGGTGCCAAGTGACACCTCGTCATTGGTGTGTTGTGGCAGAATTTCATTGGTTTGTTTATTTTGTGGTGTCCAATCACAGGCTGCCATGTGGCATGGCCAGGGGCCACCATGTGGCAGCCTGAGGGCCACCAAAATTTATGGTAAGGTCTGAATTACACCACTAGGGTTCAAACACGTGACCTCCAATCACAAGTCCAAAGCCTCCACTATTGCACCACACGTGTTGCTTGTTTTAAGATGGGGCACACTACGTATTTATGTTTTATGGTGCATATATGGGGGGTGGGGACTGTGGTTAACCCCCGACCCCGGTCTGCAGACCAGGGTTAGGGGCTAACCATGACCTTGGTTTTGTTATATGTTAAACCACAAATGAGACCGCCCATGTGACATGGTCCCAAGACCGCTAGCCATAACCACCATGGCACTAACCGTAACCACGGGCACCACAATTGTGCCATGTAACCACCCGAAATGGTGGCATCTAATACAACCGCCAACAACCTGCCAGTGTAACCGCCACCTTATCACCAATTCATAAACTGCCAGGACATGACCACCGAGCGGAGAGTTAAGGGGCCAACCATAGGGGTTAGCCCCAGGTCCCATGGGGACTCATGTGACCAAAGGTACAGAGAACGAGGGAGTGGAAAGGGGCTTGGCCGGCGGGGGCGGATGATTAGTCCTAGCCCCTGGGGCATGGCCCCCCATATGGCCATGATTTACAGAAATAAGGATTTATTGGGCATTTAAATGCTCTGGCAATTTCGCTTGGAGTTTGGCAGAATTGGCGCTTCGTTAACATATTTTTGGGTAAAATTGTAGGAATGACGCTGGAATTTGGGGATATTGTAGAGCGACTAACAAAAAGGCTAGGGAAGCTCATATCTTCTTCAGTTTTTGGTCTTTTCAAGAGCATGAAGAGGCTAGACAACCATTTTTGGGTCTTCTAGAGCCAATGGAACAAGTTTCAGAGCCATTGGAGCACTTCTTAAGAGACTTTTTGCAGGTTTGAGTCTATGGGTGCTAGGATCAACTAGTGAGTTGAATTAATTTTTGAAGGATTTTGAGAATGGAGAGGACCTTGTAGGGGTTTTCTAGCCTTCATATGTTTTCTGCAGCAGCTGAGACATCTATGGTGTAGCTCATGTTTCTCTTTTCTCATTATGTCTTTGAGGAAAGTTCTCTTTTAGTACTTCAAGTGAATTCTTGTACTTGTTATGCTCATTGTCAAATGGAGTATGGGATCTTGATTTGAGAACACTTTCTTGTTGATTGTTTCATGACTAATTGTAGGTTGTCATGTTTTTAGAGTGAGAGTTCTTTGCAAGAGAATGTCTCCTTGAAGGGGAAAATAGCCACTCTTTTGGTCAGCACACTTTATGTACTCTTCATCATTGAAGTATTTTGAGCATAATGAGATTGGGTCAAGCCATTGAAAGCTAGACCAAGGAGACGTAACCCAGAAGGGCTGAAATCCTTTATCAATTGATGAGCGTATTACTGTTATGCTATTGTTCATTGTTTTTTTAATTCATTTTTTAAGCTCATGAATTACATTTAAAGAACTAAAAACTCATGTTAAACTTGCAATTTACCTCATAATCCTCAAGCATTTTGTTTACTATTCTGAATTGGAATTTAGCACAACAAACACTAACTTTCCCATTCAAATTAGAAAACCTAATTGACGATGGCCTTGATAGCAAGGAATTTGGTCCCTAGAGGTTCTGATTTCAAGTCCTCCCTAGGTCAAAAAAATAGAGAGTAAATATTGTACCAACCTACAAACAAAAACACATTTCTATGATTAGTTTCACTAATTAAGAATAGATTCAAAAAAGGAAAAATGTTTAATAATTCTTAGTCATTTATCTATTTAACTACGTAATTTTCCATCAATCATCTTACTCTGAAAAATTTCCATCAACACACAAGCAACCATTGAAGTAGAAGGTTGTTCTTCATAATCCAACATTTTTTGTGCTTTTCTTGTAATAAGAACATTAGCACAATTCTTGAAGTAGTGTCGATTAGACTAGTGTAATCTCGCAAGAGGACCCATTATACAGCCCGGGGAATGAGTTGTTGGGCTCTAGGACTTCTATGGAGATCAATCTCACACCCTGGTGGAAATCTGAGACTGAAGGAACTGTGTGGTGGAGAAAAGGTAGCTAGTTAGGTGTGACACACTTGGGGCAAGGCCTTTTAACACTTTGTGCTCATGCATATGTTGTTAGTGGGCTCACCTCGTGTCACTTGCATTGGAGAGTTTGGCAGACCTTATGTGCATGCATTCAACAATGGCCTCTGTTCGTGGTGCTTGGGTTGGAGAATTTTGCATTAATTAATATTATAAAACAATTTCATTAAATAGAAAAAATGCTTTCTCTTTACAAAATTAAAATACATGCCAGTGATGTTGTTAACAATTTGAAAGTCCTCTAAATTCAATGCTTTTTGTTAGAAATGCCACCATTTTTGTTTTGTTACTTGAGTTTTGGAACAACTAGAAGACATCTAGTGTAAAGAAATAGAGGAGCTAAGAATCACTACCATCTTCGAAGACTTTGTATTTGCTAATGCAATGGGATACAAGAGGTGTTCGGCGTGGAACATGTCTAATGTTTTTTTAGAGGCTCGATGTGTCTGGATGTCCCAAAATTGAGTGGTGTGCGGGAGTAGTGGAGCATACTAAATCCAATATTAAGTTGATCCACTATTAAATATATATTATCAAAAGAAAATCATTAGCATGGGTGAAAACAGAAACAATCATCCCCACTAAATTTGTTATCGCTACACATCTATGACACTTGGTTGATTCTTTAGTTTCCACTTTGCAATAAGGTTAGCATTATTTGCTACATATATTTGTCATTTATTGAATCCACTTTATCTCAATGCAATACATGTTACACCAAGTTGCGTCCGTCATACATTTTATATAACTCTTTTTTCTTTTTTCAAATAATTGTTATATAATATTTATTCTATTAGAGATACTAGCTTTTATATTTAGTGATTTAATTTTTTAAGACAATTTTCCAAAAATTTCTATTTCTTCGATGTATCTTTGCACCTTTAGAGACAATTGCTAGTATTAATATAATTGAACTAATTACAATAATCTAACTTACAACCAAATGTAAAAAATCCACATGTTGAAAAAACTATGTAAACAAAATATATAATAATATTTATATATGTTAATTAAATTACGATTAATCATAATTAAAATTTTAAAATTATATTATTATTATTAATAAATATATAAAAAATTATAATTTTAAAATTAAATTATTATTAATAATAAATATATAAAAAAGTACTTTAGGCTACTTATAAAAAGCATTGCCTATGCACAATGATGTAATAATTAAAGGTTAAATGGGAGTGTGGAAGCCAATGCTCTTTGAACTCCAAGGAAGACAACTTTGGAATTAGTTGTCCGAAGGGACATGTAGCAGAGCTTTGCACTTTTCTAATGAACACTATTATTATGATATTCCACTCTAACGGGTTTTCAAAATCATAGCGTGCGGTGAAGTGTTTATTCTTATATTCTAAACTTTAAATCTCTTTTTCCATGCAAATGTAGCTTTTCTTTTGTGTATGTGTTACGTATCTATATCAATAATGAAAAAGTAAGATACTGTTTTAGTATCGGTGATGCATGAGATCGTTTTATTTGTGGGACTAAGGATTTAATGATATATAATTATAATTATATATATATATAAAAATAAAAAGTGGAATAAGAATTTTTTTTGAATTCGGCTTGGAGTATGTCGTAAAACTGCTTCTGCTTGGCTAATAGCTCGTCTTCCTCGGACGTAAGGAAACAGGTTAACGGCCCAAGACCCAGAGGCATCTGGCAGGAGTGAAAGCCTGCTCCCTTACGGACCACCAGCAGGTTATTACAGGTGGCGTGGTTTTCCTTGATAACGGTGATGAGTCAAACCGACATTCACGGATAGCAGCCAGAGATGGCTGTCCTCACTATTGTTTTGACACCTGAGTTTGATAGGTTTTGCCACCTTCGGAAAAAAAAAAAAAAAAAAGAATTTTTTTTGAAAAAAAATATATTTTAGATATATATATATAGAAGATATATATATTAAAAGTTTTCAATATATATTAAATTATTATAAAAAAGTATTTGATAATATAATTTAAAATTTATTTAAAATTTTAAAATGATAATTAATTAATTAGGTAGTTTTTATAGTGTTGGAAATATAATAAAAAATTTATTGATATATAATTTAATGAGTTAATTAAAATAATTTTATAAAATGTTAAAAAAACTTAAATCTAAAAAACAAACATATTTGTTAGTGTGTTTTTTAATCTGAGATATGTTAAAAAATTAATTTCATTGTTAAATTTTCATTTGACGTGTTTTTATATATTTGTTGAATTATTCTCTTATTTTTTATTACTACTTTGATAGACATAATGGAAATCTTTGGAAAAAGTTGGACTTTAACATACCATTATTGTTGATAGTTCAATGCTTTTGGTATATGGAGCATCTAGATTTTATAACAATTTACTAAATTTCACATCTCACAATAGTTAATAATTCAACTTTTTTGACCTTTTCAACATCCAAATGAGAAGAGGAGACTTGAGGATTCTCAAATTGCTTAGCACTTCTGCTTCAAAAGTGACACAAATCAAATATATCACAAAGGGTTTATTGACTAACATGTCTATGTCCCTCCATATTTCTTAGATACATGGAGTAAAACCTAGCTTTAGAATTATCAAAGCATCCAAAAACTTTTCAAATTGAGGGCATCCATAAATAATAGAATTTGGAACTTCTCACTAAGTCCCAACCCTTTGGAAACAAAAAGACAATCCATGCCATAGACCACATTGCCAAAAAAGAAGTAGATCAAACCAAAGGATGAATATGAGACTAATGGGGTTAAAACTTCAAATAAAAAAGTGGAAATTAAAATTCACTCCACATTAAAATCCCACCATCATAAAGGAGCTCCATGTTATCACCCTTAATTATTAATACTTTGCCATACATAAAAAGTGAGAGGAGGGTATGAAGTGACATGATGAGGCTAATGTTTATTTCATTTCCCTTAAACCTTTGTTGCACTTGTCCATTGATTTCATAATATTTTACAAGATTATGATCATGGGATGTATGAAATAAAAGCACCCCTGTCACCCCCCTTCCCTCACCCCAACAATTTATACTTAGAAATTATTCATTTAATAAAACCCCTTTATTTACCATTGAATCCACCAAAGTGCATAATCATTCATTTAACAAAACCCCTTTATTTTCCATTGAATCCTTAGAGTGGTTAACCATTCATATAACAAAACCCATTTTTCTTTTCTATTAAATCCATCGAGTGGTTAAATACCTCAAACACTTGAAAAGATGGTATAGATTCAAAGCCTTTTGTGGATCCTTGTGTCACTCTTCAATTGATCCAGAGAAGTTTGAATTCTAATATATAGTGTTATTTTGCATTTGTTGAATTACGATCGATGAATTTTCAACAACAATTAGGCTTTTGAATACTTTGGATTTTAGAATGACTAATTCCTTATATTGAGCTAAAGCTTTTATTTGATTGTTAATAGATTACACTAAACAATAAACAAAATTTAATTCCAAAATTCCTTTAGAGTTAATGCTACACCCACTAAGAAAAATACAATCTCTAAGAGGGAAAAAGAACCCGAGGGAAGCCATGGCTAGTCTGCGAAGTCTCGAACCAAAAACCCCTTCCCACAATGGACACCCAAGAGTGGGGGTTTTCAGACTAGTTTTTGCGAGGTCTCGGCTTCGGCCTGTGTTGGCAATCAGAGATGAGAATCTTCTGCGGAGTGATGGGGGCAAAAGCCCGGTGAAAAAAGTGCAACAGAGGGTCGTGTCTCTGTGTGTCGGTGTCCCAGAGAAGAAGAGCCCGGAGAATGATTTGGTTTCTGGCTGCAAGGGCCCCTCGCCACCGCTCAAGAGGAAACATCTGCTGAGGCTAGATTTTCCTCTCCAGCTGCTTGGTGTAGAGGTGCAGTATGCAGTGGCCGTGGAGCAGCCAATGGAGATCAATGAAAAGGGTTTTCACTATGTGGTTTCGTGCAAAAAGGGCCGGCAAGAATTCATGGAGGATACCCACAAGGCCATTCTCATTGTTCACAACGATTCCAAATAGGCTACAGCCACAATCCAATCAGTGTTGGATTGCTATAGCCAGCAGCAGATCTGCCTCTTGAACCTGTCAGATCTGCTTGCAGAGGTACCAATGTTGGCAACACACAACGACTGGGTTGCAGAGCTAAAACGGCAGGTTAGCAAGCCTCTGCACAGGGCTTTCTTTGGCAAAGATGGGGCCGTCGTCCTCTCTGCCGTAAGCAAGCAGTGGATATGTTTTTCAAACTCGCCAGATATGCTTGCAGAGGAGAAATCCCCTCCTTATCATTGCCATGGCATATTTGCTCTCGGACGCACAAGAGGCCCTGACACTGTGTCTAGGCACTTCTTTGACTCCTTTTAGATCCAAATTTCTCAACCTACAGGCAGAACCATCCTGCAATGGGTCAGTTCTTCAGATCTGGTGCAGGATCTCAAACTGGATCTAGAACGGTGGATTGGGATCCCTTCAAGCCTTCAAAGACTTCTCTTTCAAGGTAAACAACTTGAAGACCTTCTTCCCCTCTCTTCTTACAGCATTACCAGAAACAACTCTTTGGTGGTAACCCTTTGTTTGAGAGGAGGTGCAGCGGGACAATCTTCCTCTGCTCCTCCTTTCTCATACAAAGATGCAATACACTCTGAGAACTCCAAGCTCCCGAAGGCCCTTAAACCTAAGCCCTTTTTGGTTGATAAGATAGAAGAAGTTCCCTTTGTTGAAATCACCCATGAAGGCATTGCAATCCAACTTCAAGAATTTGCAGAAAGAGCCATTATTTGCAGATTTAACAGACTGTGGCCACGAATTCAGGATCTCTATGCATGGATCCATACAAACTGGACTCATCATTGTAAGATCAGTTTCTGTTCAAAAGGTTACTTCATTGTTCTATTTGATAATAGTAAGCATTATGAAAAGGCTTTAGAAGAAGGCCCTTGGTTCATGGGAACTGCAGGGCTCTTCTTGACTCCTTGGTTCCCAGATTTTGATCCAGCAATTGCAATCATTACCAGGACACCTGTATGGATCAGGCTTCCAAACTTACCTGCCCACTTATGGCATATTGCAGTCTATAGAGCTATAGGCAACACCTTGGGCAGTTTCCTTATGGGAGATTTTTGGCAGGAAACCAAAGGTCTCTACACATATGCCAGAATATGTGCGGAGTTAGATTTGAGCAAAGGACTTCCAAACCAAATCAATCTCAAGATAAACGACTTTGTCTGGACCCAAACACTGGATTACGAAAATACTGCATTCTGTTGCCGCCATTGCCACCAATCAGGGCATCTGCAAAACACCTGCCCATCTCTCCCGGCAAAAAAGAATAAGGATAACCTCTCCAAGCCCAAGTCCAAACGATGGGCTCCTTGCTCTCCTCCTCCAGTCGTGGATTCTGATTCCTCCAGCTCTGAAGATGAAGGTAGCGATGCAGAATTGGATCAAGCCCCTCATTCTGTGGCCCCTTCCACCAATGGTCTGGCGTAGTCCTCCGAACCAGCCATCGCCCATAAACGTCCATTTGACCTCCTCCTCTGATTCAGAAAAGGAGGGCCCCCCTGTGGAGAACCCCAATCTTCAAGTTGTTATTGCTCATTCACCCCAGGATGGTTGGGTCGAAGTCAAAAAAAGGAAAGGGAAAAAGCTTCGTGTTGAGGCTTCTGCCCATTCTGGGTAGAAGTCAGTCTTTTTGCTTCCAGCCATATGTTGTAGCTTCTTGCTTGTTTCATTTCTTCTCTGGAACTGAGGTTGATAGTCCTATCATTTCCAATCCAATTCAAAAAAAAAAAAAAAAAAAAAAAATAATAAAAAAAAAAAATAAAAAATAAAAAATGCTACACCCCCTACTTATTGCCTCTCTATTACTTTTACAATGCATATTAAAGATAGTTTATAATCTTAGAGGTTCAAAAAGCCTACAATTTATATAATAAAAAAATGAATTGATTTAATTTTATAATCGAATAAAATTGATTGAGTTTGTGTTTAAATAATATTTTTTTCAAGTAAAATGAAATTTAACTATTTTAAAATTTCAAAATACAAAATTAAATGGTGAATGTGGAATCAATCAAATGGAAATATAACTTCTAACCAATTTGAAAATAAATTTATATTGAAAGAAGAATTAATTTGTGCATTTAATAAATAACTCTATTTTCAACTAGAAAACCCTAAGCTATAATAAAAAACAAAATGAATATAATAACGATTATATAAAGTGGTTTGTGTTATTTGTAGATTGTCAAGATGTGAATCATGATAGGGTTGGGGACCAAAAATGAAAGTTTACAAATATTCCAAATATATAATAATGATAAGGTAGATTTAATTAAGCAAATATATATCCATCTTAATTTTTGATATATAATCACAAAGAAGAATAAAAAAAATTATGATGCCCATCTCTTATTGTTTAAAATATTCAAAGTGAAGATGGATTTATTCTAATGTGTGATATATATATATATATATATATAATCTTTGGTAGTTGTCTTTCTAGCAAAAACTCTTCTTCCAATGGTTTATATATCACAAAGTGGGATAGATAAATAAGATTGACATTACAATATCCTCAATATTGGGTTGTAAAAGCATAAACATCATAATGATAAATCAATTTATTTAGCTAACATATATGATGAGATAGATAAATGAGATGAACATTACAATATCTTCAATACTAGGTTGTAAAGGCATAACAACATAATGTTAGATCAATTTATTTAGCATCATAGCTAGAAATAAACACATCAAGGCCTTATATACTTTCAAAATTAGGTATATTGTTCATATTTTGAATAGCGTCACTTTACTATTTTATGAAGTGTGAAAATGAGGGGGATTTAGCTTCACAAAATTAGGTTGGTTCATGCAAATTAGGCTTTAATCTATATAGCAAGAACAATCAGTAGACATATCCACAATTGCACATGTTTGATCTTCCATGCAACTTGTTTACACACAAGAAAACTCATTGCACTTCAAAAATAGTCAAAAGGCCTAGCATCTCAAGGTTATTGAGATATTAGTGTGGTGCTTGACCTGTATATAACCTTTAGTTCATTAATAATCTATTTGATAATTTGAATTGAGCCCTTGTGATAAATGATATTATTCTTCATATAAAGATTTCAAAGTTGAACAACCGTTAAGTCATTGAGATGATGCTTCTTCACCACTGCAAGAAAAATGATTTTAATCAATTTTAATAAAATGCAATATTTTAAAATAAGAATGAAAGAAAGGTCAAAGTACTCACTTGAATGTGAAAATCTGAAGAAAACTTTGAGCAATACACTAAAGATGAATTAGAAAACACATGATTACATGCACTTTTCATGGTTCTAAGATTATCTCAAAATAAAGTGTTAGTAAAGACCATAACATTGACTTGAGATAAACTTTTTGAGACAATTAACACATGCAACTAGTTATTAAATAATTAATATAACCATGATCTTTGATAACCTATTATACTACTTGTAAGTACTTGATAACATATCACTAAATTCAAGCTTAAAACTTTAAAACTTTAAATACTTATTAAATAACAATCCATTAGATTTAACTATACAATTTATAACTTATAGACAAAAGCCACCTTACTATTGTAACACAAAACTATATCACCAAGCCAACTAAGACCAACCCATTCAAAATGAATCTACATGATTTAGTTAATACTATCATATTGACATGCACAAAAACCACCTTAGCACAACGTAAAGACTATACCTCCAAGCCAACTAAGGTTAGCTAATTCAAAATAAAGATATTATATCTATATTATCATAATGATAGGCAACCGACATCCATTAATGTGGTTATATTTGTTTTGGAACACCCATGGCTTCACCCCTAGGTTTCTTGAGTGGTACGCATGCTAGAGCAAAGGAAGACCGAAAAGACAACCATTGAATCCATAATAGAATGGTAAAACATAATTTTATATCGTTTCAACCAAAATTGAATCCATCGAAAGTAGCCGTTGATTGATTTGTGCCAAAAATAAATGTTCGCTATGTAGCGTGTGTGTGGTGGCGAGTAATGCCCGGTCATCGTTGTCATCTTCCAACCAATAAAGATCAAGTATATTATAACGTTTTTATAAATTTAATTTTAATTGTTTTCATGACTTTGTAGGATCTTAATTTTGTCAAGGCCTTCAACCTCATCAATAAACTAAGCAAAGAGATTCACTCTACTATTCCCTAGGTCTTTCTTTTCTCCAAATATAAAATATTCTTTCTTTTCTCCAAATATAAAATATTCTCTAGCCTTTTGAGACAAATGGTTATGATTCTTGGTTCTGGATATTCGATAGAGTAAGAGGCAAAATAAAAATAAAAATAAAAGATCGATGAGTTTTTAAGTGTGGATAAACATATATATATGAATTTTAGATAGAAGTAGGTTTGTTTTTGTTTTTTTAATTGAGGGCTTAAATTGATTCTCAAGAGAATATGCTCAACATATGTTTTTTCTTAATGTTTATCAAGAGTTGTAGTGTATTACAAAGTTTGTTAAGTTGCATTGATTTTTAATAAATTTTAAAAATTAAATTTGTGCCACGTGGCTCCCACCCACCAATTTCCTAGGGATTTGAGGTTATTCCAATTCTAATAAATTCCTCCATGTTGAGATTATTCCAATTCTAATAAGTTGCTCACTATTATTTATAACATTAATTTATATATAAACAAATTTTATTTAGCAAAATGTTCCATTACTTTTAATAAATTCAAAAAATTAGATTCGTGCCAAATGGCTTCCCACCCACCAATTTCCTAGGGATTTGAAATTATTCCAATTTTAATAAGTTCCGCCATGTTGAGATTATTCAAATTCTAATAATTTCCTCATTATTATTTATAACATTCATTTATATATAAGCAAATTTTACTAGCAAAATGGTCCATTACTTTTAATAAATTTTAAAAATTAGATTTGTGCCAAGTGGCTCCCCACCCACGAATTTCCTAGGGATTTGAGATTATTCCAATTCTTATAAGTTCCTTCATGTTGAAATTATTCCAATTCTAATAAGTTCCTCATTATTATTTATAACATTCATTTATATATAAGCAAATTTTATTTAGCAAAATGGTCCATTTTTTTTTTTATACAAATTTCGGTTGCTATATTATGATCTGAAAAGAAAAGAGGCAGTTTGCCATACAAACAATGCTTCCTGAACATCATGGATCCAAGGAATTACAAAAAGGTTCCCTTCCTTGATCCTTGTTCTAATATTCCTGCCTCTAAGGCTTCTTATACTACTGTAAATCCTTACATATTGCAAACACCAAAACTTACAGCTACAAAACATATTTATTCTATCTCTATGTGACTAATCTTCCTAGCTGTGGACTCTTCTGGGTGTGGATCTGGTTCATTCTATTTTGCACTGGAGGTAGAAGGGGCTTCCTTGAACTTTTTGTCCATCATGTACTTGAGAACAGTTATCGATTCTTCAGCGTGGCTGCACCGGTTGGCCAAGTTGCTGAACTGCTCATGTAGAGAATGAACTCTGTGCAGGAACAGATTGATTTCTACCCGATACTTCTCATTGAGAACTCTTTACTGATCTTCGATTCGTGTTTCCAAGCTTCGGACTTGGTCTTCCAATGCACGCTGTTGCGCTCTCAGCTCCTCGAACTGTGCCTGAAGGTCTCTGCAGTGGAAGCAGTCCTCTGAGCGGTCCATTATCACTGAGTTTTTCCTGTCAGTGGTGTCGACCTCTATAACGCAGAACCTCTGAACTCTCTGGCCTCTCCGCTTACAGCAGATTGCAACCTCAACTCTCGCAGGGTTGATACGATGCTGCTGAGCGCTAAGGCATCTACCTTGGGCTGATTGGAGGCAGACGGGAGCGTTAAAAGCATGTTGCCTGTATAACCTCCCTTTCTTAATGTTTTGAGAAGTTCTGCTACCTGGGGTATAAATAGAGTCCATTTGCATGCTGTGCAGGCGGGAAGATGCCCATCCGCGTTTCATGGTAATCCCCGGAATGGTCAAATACAAATCTTTAACCACAAATGGGATTATTCTGCAAGGACGATTTTCTCCTGGATTTCTCTTGATTCCCATGCATTGAAGCGATATCCTGATCTCATTTCTGATCCAAATCTTGCCTATCTTACCTGCTCTGTCGTCGACACTGACTGCTTGACTGATGTCACTGATTCTGTCAACTGAGGTACATCTACTGTTGACTGAATGTTGTAGGTTCATGGTAAGGGTTGAAAAGAGTCAGTATTATTACAGCTCAGGCTGCCTTTGGGACGCTCGCATGCCCTGCTGGCATGCTTATCGGCCTCCTTGTTCAATCCACGTAGGATGTGGTAATACTCGACTTCTTCCATTGAAGCATGAAGGATCTGATTCCGGTGGTTTATCTGCTGAAGGAGGATATTTGGCGTGCTCTGTCTCTGCGCCATTAGCCTGATAATTATTGCAGAGTCCCCAAACACCACTACCTTTCTTATCCCTAACTTTAGCAGCTGTATGAGTCCCTGATACAGTGCTAATCCCTCTGCTCTGTTGTTGGAGATCTCTCCTAGCCCCCATTCGAAGTGAAGTATGCTCTCTCCATTTGCGTTGCAAATTAGACCCCCTGCACCTGCTTGGCCCGGGTTCGATTTAGAAGCACCATCAAAGAACAAATAGAACCTGTTACAATTTCTCAACCAATTCGAAAATTCCTCCTCCTTTAATCTCATTTTCCATGCACTATTCGTTTCTTTCTTTTGTGTCCTTCCTTTGTTTGTTTCATGAGCACTGGCAATGTTCTCAAAAACATAGTTGATCAAATTTCTCTCTTCCATGCTATAATTTGTTGCCTCGATCTTGCCTCTGGTGTGATTTGTGATTGTCTCTAACGCTAACATTTTAGCCTTGTGGCACATTATCCTGGTGTTGCAGCCTTTCTCCTGGAAGACCTTTCCATTTCTTGCCTACCATATGTGCCATAAAAGGGTTAGAGGAATGGTGTTCCATACCCTTTTGCGCCAATTTACTCCTTTTCTCTTTCCATGGACAATTCTTCCTCCATTTGTGGATCGTTTCTGCAATAGTTGCCTGAGGCTCCCAGGGAGCTTCCCCTATTGAGGCCATCTTCCTCCAACATTCACCAGCCACTAGACATTCTATAAACAGGTGCTAGATTGTTTCCTCTGATCGACAGCAGTTTGGGCATCTGGATGGCCCCATTATGCCTCTTTTCTTTAGATTTTCCGATGTTAGCATTTTTCCTTCAGGAGAAGCCAAATGAAAAACTTGACTTTGGGGGGTGCTTCTGCTCTCCATACCAGTTTCCATTGGTTCCATATTTCCTGTTGGAGGATGCTATCACAAAGAAATTGATGTCCAGCTTTAACCGTGTATTGAGTTCCAGTTGGGTCCCAGCGATATCCATCATGTTTGCCTTCTTGGAGCGGGGCTTTGCTGTGAAGGAGATTTTTTAGGGCAGTGAGGCTAGTGTCAAGCTCCCTGGGGTGGTCCGGGAATTTCCAACCTGTCCATGCTTGAGAGTGACTGTCCCATTGAGATATTTGAGCCCAGTGCATTATCCCTTTGCCATTGAGCCAGTTTATGGCAGGGATTGCCTCCGTCTTTGTTCCAATGGGTTGCTGTCCTAAAATTCTATCTGTGGAGAAGTTGATGCTGCTCCCCCCTCCTGGGACCTTTGAGATATTCTGAGACATAAAGGTAATGGCCTTCTTGCAGAGTTGCCAAATTTTTGTACTATCTCTGTTAGGAATATTAGTCTCCAGGAGTTGCTGCCTTGTGCAGCTCAGATATTTTGCTTCTAAAATCTTCTTCCACCACGCTATAGGCCCTGTGATCATCCTCCATACTATTTTAGCTCCAAGTGCTAAGTTTAGCAATTTTGGTGATCTGATGCCTAGTCCTCCTTTTTCCTGAGATTGGATTATGTTCTTCCAGCTTACAAGATTAAATTTTTTCTTATCCGTTTTCCCTCCTTGCCAAAGAAAATGCCTGAGGGCTCTCTCCATTTTCTGATGAAATACAACAGGAGCTTGATATAAGGAAAAACGATATATGGGAAGAGAAGCTATACCTGATTTTAGAAGAACTAGTCGTCCTGCTGGATTCAGCCACATGGTGCCCCATTGCTGAACTTTTCTCTTTATTTTATCAAGGATTTCGTTCCAGGTATCATCTTTCAGCGGTCCCATACTTACTGGCATCCCTAAATAGGAGAAATGACTCCAGACTAGTTTGCAGGAGACTCCAAATATACTTGCAATGTTATGGATGGTATGGTTTGGTGTATTCCAACCATATATACAACTTTTTACCTGATTGACCTTCCCACCTGAGTAATCCATGAATTGATCCAAAACCTTCTTAAAGCGCCTTGCTATAGTGGTGGAAGCTCCTCCTAATAAGAGAGTGTCATCTGCAAATTGAGAATGATTGATGTTCTTTGTTCCTTGCTCAATCTTGATGCCAGTGATTAGGCCTATTCTCCGGTTGTAATCCAAGGTTTGACTGAATGTTTCAACCATAAGGATGAACAAGTAAGGAGATAGGGGGCAGCCTTGTCTGAGGCCACGAGAAGATTGGAAGGCAGCACACAGTCTCCCATTAATCAAAGGGGAGATCCAGGGATCCGTTATATAAGCTTTGATCATTGTGATGAAGGAGGGATCAAACCCCATTTTATGAAGAACAGCAAACAGGAAGGAATGCCTTACCCTATCAAAAGCATTGGCAAGATCCAGCTTCAGGACAAAACCTTTCTCTTTTCTGCTTAAGCTTGAGTGGATGGCCTCTTGCACAAGGAGGATAGAGTCAATGATGTGCCTATTAGGGAGAAAGCCCCCTTGATTTTCAGAGATCAGGAACGAGAGGTGTGGTTTGAGCCTGGATGCTAGAATTTTTGAGATTATTTTATATGCTGAGTTGCATAAAGATATTGGTCGAAATCTTGAGAAAGTGGAAGGTCGGTTCTCTTTTGGAATTAAGCCCAGATAGGTGGAGTTGGTAAATCCACCCATTTTGCCTTTTTTTAAAACCCAACGAATCATCTTTAAGAGATCTTTTTTAATCATATGCCAATATTCTCTGTAAAAGCTAATGGAAAATCCATCAGGTCCTGGAGCTTTATCTGGGTGTAAACTCCAAATTGCTGCTTGGATTTCTTCTTCTTCTACTTCTTTTCTGAGACTGCCGTTCATTTCTTGTGTGACTCCTTTAGACAGATGTTGTAGCATACTGGAATAATCCTCCTCAGCTTTATCCTCAGTCAGAAGATTATTAAAGTGCTTGGTAGCTGCTTCCTTTATAGAGTCCTGAGTATTGTGACGGTTCCCTTCATTATCCATTATTGTGCTCACTGTATTTCTGACCTTTCGAACCGTGGCCTGCTTGTGGAAATAAGAAGTGTTTTTGTCTCCCTCCTGCAACCAGAGTTGCCTTGATTTCAGTCTCCATTTTGCTTCTTCATCCCTAATAGTTTGACTCAGCTGTGAGTATAATCTAGTTTCTTGCTCTTTAGCTTGCTGAGTTAGCCCAAGAACTTCGATTCTTTGCTGCACTTCCTCTAGTTCTTGCTTAATTTTCTTTTTATTCATCTCAGGCTCTTGATAATTGTTCTTTGCCCAATTCTTTAAACCCTGTCTTACTCTCTTCAATTTTGTCTCCCAAATAAAAGTTGGCGAACCTTCTACATGTTGAACCCAAGCCTGTCGCACCACATCTTTTGCTGCTGAGGAACGATTCCAAATGGAGCAGTATTTGAAGGGTATGGGTCCTAGCTGACATTGGCTATGAAGAGTAAGCGTTATTGGGTAGTGATCAGATGCAGAGACATTGAGAATGTTTGAGTGGCCTGTAGAGAAGGTGGACAGATATGCTACACTGATAAGGAACCTATCAAGTCGTTCCATGATATTGCCGACACCAATTCCTCTGTTACTCTAGGTGTACCTACGGTTTTTGGGTCTGACATCAACAAGGTCGTGCTCTTGCATGATGGCCTCAAGTCGACTTCTGAATGGATCAGGGGTGAAATTTCCTCCTCTTTTTTCGTTAGCGTGCATCACCAGATTTAAATCTCCTGCTATAATGAGATTATTGTTCTGCTCTTCTTCTATACTTGCTTCCAATGTGTTCCAACACATTTCTTTCTCTCTGTACTGATTCGGAGCATATATGTTGTAAACTGTTACCTTTGAGCTACCTGTTTTGCTTTCTAATTTGACTCGAATCCAGTTCTGGTGTACGCTGGTGGAGTCACAGATCCATTTATTGCTATTCCACATAGTTAATATACCACCTGAGGCTCCTCTTGCTTCGCTTGCACATCCATTGAAATGCTTTTGCTGGCTTATTACTCTACTCATTTCTGATTGATCTTGCTTTGTTTCTTGAATAAGGACAATTTCAGGGTTTTCACTGTGGATTAAGTCCTTGAGGGCAACTAACTTGGAGGGGTGCCCTAAGCCCCTACTATTCCAAGATAGTATTTTCATCATGATTTACTGGTTACATGGAGAGGTGCTCGCCTCTCATTTCCTTTGTTACTATTTTCTTTTTCCAGGTGTCCAAGAATGAAGGAATCTATTGGAGTTTGGGTGCCCAGGGCTATGTCTTTCTGAGCACTTTCATCCCTCTGTTGCTTGGCCGATTTCCTGCCAGGCCCTGACTTTTTAGGGACATCACTGGATGCTCCATGATCCTTTGAAGAGCTCCTGGTAATCCTTGAAGAGGGGGGATCAGGGGAGGGCTGGATAATGAGGGGAGGAGAAAGATGGATAGGGGGATCTGTGGAGGGGAAATCAGGTCCAGATTCTGCCTCTGAGAGGGTTGCGAAGGGATTAGAGGATGGAGGGAGAGGAGGGTCGGGAATCAGAGGTGGGGAGGAAGGTTGCTGAAGGGGAGGTTGCTGAGAGGAGGAAGGATGCTGATGGGAAGGATGCTGATGGGGAGGATGCTGCTGGGAAGAACCAGGGGCGTCAGGATCCATAGTTTTGGGGGGAGGAGATGCTTTTTTCCTTTTTACAGTTTCCCATTGCCCATCCTGCTCATCAGATTCTACGTTAATTATTTTAGTGCATCTATTTGCAAAGTGTCCATATTCATGGCATACCTTGCATTTGAAGGGTATCTGCTCGTAATCCAACTGCTGAATATGGCACCAATCATCAACTTTCAGTTTGATCGCTTCCGGCAGTCCTCGACCCAGATCGACTTCAACACAAATCCGCGCACACGCCTGCATGTTGTCTTTAGGTTCACTGCGATCTATATATTTCCCAACCGCATTTCCTATTGCTTTGACCGAGTCATCCCCCCAGCAGTGAAGGGGAAGATGCGGCAGTCTAACCCAAACTGGAACCGCATTTGGTATATCGAGTTCTGGATCAAAATCCGGGGTCCATTTATTGAGGTAGAGACCCCTGGAGTCCATAAAGTAAGGCCCATTTCTGAATATTAGATCTTTGTCCTCTTTGGTTTCAAAATGAAAAGTAAAATATCCTCTGCCACAAAATCTGATGGATATTTTACTCTGGATCTTGTCCGACCAGTTTCTCTCAACCCATCTTTGCACTGTTCTGGGTGATGGCCACAGTGCTGTAAATTGCCCGATTAACCCTTTTTCCGCTAGGGAAATGGCTGCCATGCGTGGAATGGTAGGAGGCAGTTGAACTTCCTGTAATACATCAAGCTTCTTCACAAACTTTGTTGCTGTTGGTCGAGGTCTTTGCGGAGGGAGAGACTTTACCAGATTGGAGAAGGCTCTTTGCAGCTCTGGATCCCCACCGGGTGGATCCGGAGGATCCATAATGAAGTTCGTTTAGGCGTCCCAGGCCAAGGCTCGATCGCGGGTTGCTCGCTAATAGCAAAATGGTCCATTACTCTTAATAAATTTTAAAAATTAGATTCATGCCAAGTAGGTCCCCATCCACCAATTTCCTATGGACTTGAGATTATTCCAATTCTAATAAGTTCCTCCATGTTGAGATTATTCCAATTCTAATAAGTTCCTCAATATTTTTTATAATATTCATTTATATATAAAAACATTTTATTCAGCAAAATGATTCATTTCTTTTAATAAATTTAAAAAATTAGATTGGTGCCACATGGCTCCCCACCCACCAATTTCCTAGGGATTTGAGATTATTCCAATTCTGATAAGTTCCTCCATGTTGAGATTATTCCAATTCTAATAAGTTCCTCAATATTATTTATAACATTCATTTATATATAAACGAATTTTATTTAGCAAAATGGTCCATTACTTATAATAAATTTTAAAAAATTAGATTCGTGCCACACGGCTTCCCACCCACCAATTTCCTAGGGATTTGAGATTATTCCAATTCTAATAAGTTCCTCTATGATAAATTCCTCATTATTATTTATAATATTCATTTATATATAAGAAAATATATAACAAAGTAGTTTCCTACGTCTTCACTATGGCACAAATAAATTCTATCCATTCTGGCGTTAAGATGTGCCTCAACGTGTTCGAAGATCATATTGTCTACTCCAATCTTCTTCTCACGCTAGAAGAATGTGGGCTACAAGTTGTAAGGGCTACATCTTCTTCAATTAATAACAAAGTTTTCCATACCATACATAACAAAGTATTTTCCTATAATTGTGGCAATAACTTACTTCCCTGCCTACTTTACTAGTATCTGAACATACATATATTTGTACGCTGCCAGAGGTGTCTTATAGTGGCAAATTTAACATGGAAAACCTATATGAGAAGTTTGGGCATTTGATATTGGATCACGAGGTCGACTTACGGGACCTTGACTGTTGAGAGGAATATGTGTTGCCGCACAAATGAGGAGTATAAGGTTTGACCATCTTATGCTACGAATATCCACAAGATTAGTTATGTGTCCGCTATAAATTTAGTAACTGAGTGTGGTTTAGATGTTACTGATTTGAAGAAGTTTTCTATGGAAGATTGCTTTACTTTTCAAATACAAACGTATAAAAGTAGCTCAACTATGAATTTGGTATGTCCTAGGTTTTCAATGTAGGATTAGTGTAGAATTAGTTAAAGTAGCATGAATGAATTTGTGCTCTAAAATTAATTAGCAATCATTCAATAACAAAATTTCAAATTGCAAGTCGATCTTATTAGTTTTTTTTCTTTAAAGATCAGTATTGATCTATTTTAATCACAAATCTATGAAGTGCTTAGAGTGATATAATTTCTTCTTGTGTAATTTTTTTTTTTTTTAAATGCAAAATTTTTGAAAAAAAATGTTTGCATCTCAAAGATAAAATTCACAAAAAAATATACCCCAAATACAAAATAATAACATTACTTGAAACGCTTAAAAATGTTTTAATCATGAAAATTTATTTCTTTTCATTATACATATTAGCTGACACTGAAATATTTTACTTAATATGCCATTGAAATATTTTAGTTTATATTCCTTAGGTTTATAATATTTATCCATTGGGTTTAATATTATTCCATTCGGTTTATAGTCCCTTGGGTTTAATATTATTCCCTTCGGTTTATAGTCCCTTGGGTTTATAATATTTATCTTAGGGTTTATATACCTTGTGTTTATAATATTAATCCCTTGAGTTTAATATTAATCCCTTGTTTTTATATTATGAATCTGTTGGGTTTTTAATCCCTTAGGCTTTTAGTATTAATCCCTTGGGTTTACAATATCAATCCCTTTAGGGTTTATATACCTTGCATTTATAATATTAATCCCTTTGGTTTAATAATATTCCCTTGGGTTTATAATACCTTTGGTTTCAATCATTGTCAAACATGTTCAACAACCATGGTCACATTGCGACAAAGACTATCTCTTAGTCCAACGTCACATTGTCACAATGATGGTGATCCATGGTCAACCATGGTCCAACGTCGCAATGTGACACAGATTGTCTCAATATGGAGATAAACCATGGTCAACGATGGTCAGCCATTGTCCAAGGTCTCACTGTGATAAACATTGCCTGAATATGAACATCAATCATGGTCAACCATATTCCAACGTCGCATTGTGACAAATATTTATCTTAGGGTTTATATTCCTTGGGTTTAATATTATTCCCTTGGGTTTATAATATTTATCTTAGTGTTTATATGCCTTGGATTTATAATATTAATCCCTTGGGTTTAATATTATTCCCTTGGGTTTATATTATCAATCCATTGAGTTTTTAATCCCTTTAGGGTTTGTATAAATTGCATTTATAATATTAACCTCTTGGGCTTAATATTATTCCCTTGGGTTTATAATACCTTTGGGTTTTAGAATTAATCCCTTGGTTCTATTATTCCCTTCGGTTTATAATATCAATCTCTTGGGTTTATTTGATTCATATTCCTAGGGTATAATATTATTCATAGGGTTTATAATATTAATCCTAGGGTTTAATATAAATCGCTTAGGTTTACAATCATGGTCATCCATGGTCAACAATATTCCAATGTCATAATGTGCCAAAGATTGTCCCAATATGAAAATCAACCATGGTCAACCATGTTCCAACATAATAGTGTGACAAACATCATCTTAGTATGAAAACCAATGATTGGTCAAGCATGTTTATTTTAGGGGTTATAATATTTATCCTAGGGTTTTATATCTTGGGTTTATAATATTTAACCCTTGGGTTTAATATTATTCTCTTGCAACGAGCCACTATAGATATTGGAGACATAGAGAGGTAGGGTCTGAAATTTACAACTATATCAAGAGTGAAATCAATAGATGGTTTGCAGATTTCACTGCCTTTTATTTCAAACATTATGCAAAAATTGATGTAGGAGCATCCAGCTCAACATTATCAATGCATTTTAGTAGACATAGGGGGTTTTATGTTTCAAGGAAGTTGGTTTCCCAAGTATTGGATTTATGTAATTATTCAATGTTTTGAGTGATTTTAATGAGAATAGATATTAATTGAATACTGTGAAGCTTTATTGTAAATGTTCTCAAATGTAGGAGAACATGAGAGATTTAGGATAGTTGAGAATTGATTGTAAATCCTAGATTAGGAGTTAATTCATGATTTTGTGGATTTGAGAGAATCCTTAGGGATGAGAAAGGGATTTTATGATTTTGTTGAGGGATTTAGGGATCTAAACCAGAAAGTGGTTTTAGAACCCCATTGTATAAATGTAAGCCTAAAAGGAATGAACAGGAGTTAGAGAGGTTAAATAGAAAAATAGATAACAGATTGGAGTATTGTAAGCTTACGTGCAGATTAGAAAATAGAGGCCACTGATATTGAACATCAGGCCAGAGAGACATAGATCTCAGTTTGTAATCCATTGTTGTAATTATATAGATACAAAGATTAATTAAAATCTTGTATAAGCGTGTGATTGAGCGTTGAATGTATTTGGGAAGCATACATGTATATTTATGCAAGCAAGCACAGTAAGCACAAGGAGGCAGAGTCGAGGTGGATTACACAGAGGAAGACGTGACGGGGAGGATCATGATGGATTGTTAAATCCATTAGAATGATTGAAGCCAAAGCTCAGGAGGGAGTTCACAGTTAATAATACTAAGAGACCAAACCTTTGAAGGAAGCGAAACCCACAGAAACGCTGAAGAAACAACGTAATCACCAGAAAACAGAATAGCAGAGAGTGAAGAATTGATACTCAGTAGCCGTCAGATCTTGAAGATCGATGGCCCAGAGTAAATCACAAGATTGAATCGACAGAGTGAGTTAGTTAGGATCGCATCGCATATTCCACAGGGTGGAATGCGATTGCGACATGCGATCTATAGCCGGACCCGAAAACCCATCAAATGTAACATTGAGAACCCATTGGGTCCGTAAACCATATCGGGTCGGGAATTTTAAACGGAAGAGTTAAGAGCTATGGATAAGCGATCGCGATCCTGATCGACGGTCACGATTAAATCGACCATCGCAAATCGGAGGAAGTGGAGATCGGAGTGGCACAGCGGAAAGGCTTGGAGAGCCAGACCCAATGGACCTATAGTGGCGAATACATAATATTTGAAATCCGCTAACCGCATTCGGAGCGGGATTTCCATAGTTTCCTTTGTATTCCCGTATTCTTATATTTCCCAATAAATATGAATGGCAGGGTTTTAATGATAAAGAGCCAATATATTATATTCCGATAATCGCATATCGGAAAGGAAGGACCGATGAGGACCCGTGGGGGAGCCGATAGCCGATAGCGATAAAGGTGGTTCTCGTTGAATGTGCCAAGACCGTACCCAAGTGGAGAAAGGTATGATTTGCGTGATTTTCCTTTGGAAATAGTTTAAAGTGGAAATATGTGCCAATAGATTATTTATGTGAGGATCATATATTAACCAAAGTTTTAAAAGGGAATGGTTATATATATGTGGCGATGAACTAATTAAAGGCTTAACTAAGGTTTAGAAAGGTTTTAATAGTCCCGATAAGAAGGATTGAGGAAGGCTGTAATAAAAGGGTTGAACGAAGGATTATAATGTCCCGATAGAGGGTTTAAAGAGGGATGATTGAGTTCCGACCAAAAGGAACTGTAAGCAAAGGGGCCTTAACCATTCATCTTTAGATTTGAAGTATTTGACCTAGGGAAGTAAAGAAATTCCTGGGAAATGGTGTTTATGCATGAATATGCATACTATGGGTATGCACAGGGGGAACCTTGTGTCATTTTTGGTATCAAAGATGAATTATAAATGAACCATTTGGTATAAGGCAGAACAAAGCAATTCTTAATGAAAGTTTATTGAAAGAATTCAGAACTGAGAGATGTGCATGCAGGAAAGGGAGATTAGATTCTAATCTAACAGTCAAGCAACCAGAGTATAGCTGGGAGAATGGAGAGGAACAGTTAAAGTTATTAGAGGCAGGTAAGGCAGAATTAAGCAGAGATTGCAGAGACAGGAAGAATCCACAACGATGTTTGGAGAATGGAGATTCACTCCGATGTGAAGAGTGAATGGAGAAATCAGGCAGGTATTGTGTTTATTTAATTTTGATTTGAGTTTGCTGACAAAGAAATAGACTGAAGAATGATGGTTGCAGCTAATGAAGTATCTCAGCAAAAGGAGATTAAGAAGCAATAATGAAGGAAGCTGCTAATGATTTCTCAGTGGAAAAAAACTCAGCGAAGAAGGAATTGTACCTGATAGTTAAGCTTTGCCTAGATAAAGCTAGAAGATTGGAAGAAAGGATCAAATTCTAAAATCTGATCGACAGTAGCTGAATATTAAGGATTTGTGCAATGGAAGCATAAAGATCTGCAAAAACAGGTTTACAGAAATGGTGAGATCCTAGAAGTAAATGAAGGTATGCAGTTTTGTCTAATGATTAACAGATATTGAATGAATGAAATTTTATAGTGAGATTACAGTAGCTAAACTTTAAGAGGGATGTTTGTAAGTTTTTGAAGTAACAAAGTTTGAAGAACAATTGAAAGCTAGTGGAAAGGACAATCCATTCAAAAGTGCAAGCGAATGGAAGGACAAGATTAGACAGAGATCTTGAAGGTAAGATGATATGAGTTAATTCTAATTGGATTAAAGCTTAGAAAGTTGTAGTCTTTGCATTGAAGTAAAAGTATTGTTGCAACTCCCAAAAGCAATTCCACGGAGGATGTGGTTAGAATTGCTAACAGATAAAGGAAGCTGGTGAAAGTTTCTAAGTGAAAACAGAGATGTGGCAGAACCTTGAGGAATCCCAACAGAGATTGGATAAAGAGGACAATTGTGTTCTTAGAAGATGCAGATGAGTTTAAGCCCCGAAGGAGCAAAGAGAAGTTCTCAAAGGAGGTTCTAGGGATAGAGAACCAATTGCTTGCCAAAAGATTGAGTGAGGAGAGCTTGGTGAGGTAAGTGGCAGCAGGACAGGACTTGTTGTTGAAGAGGCTTTGGTGCAACTCATAGTGAAGTGAGTGAGAAACTCATAGAGATGGAGAGGATGATGACTAGTGATAGTCGTAACAGAGGTTCTGAAAGAGACCACAGTAGAGGACAAAGGGAGAAGGATGCCAAGGCAAATGGCATACAAAGATAATTAAGCAAAGAGGAATATGAGAGGGAGAAGGCTTAGATATCAGTTCAACTTGAATTGTTAATGGAGATGTTGCAAAGAAATGAAGCAGACCAGGAACATGGTTATGTCATGAGAAAGAAGGTGAAGTGGCAGAGGCTATAAGAGAAGAGGAATCAGCACGTGAATATGTAGTTGATGAAGGAACTAAGGGAACTTGAACATGTTATAGATGCCAAACAGAGGATAGAGAAGCTCAAAAGAGTTGAGCTACAGCAAAAGGAAGATGCTGAAGTTTAAATATGTGAACCAAAAAGTGGACCATTACTTTTTGAGAGTGATGAAGAGCTAGAGTAGTTGAATCATATGAATGGTTCGAAGCAACCGGAAGACTTGATGAATGAAGCATCAAATAAGACTGTAAGGTCTTGTGATTTTAAAACTAATGATTTGTGTATGATTGTAGGTTTGGAAGAAGATAGGTAGTATTTTAAAGCTGTCAAAGATGTGAAGGAATACCTTCCAGAAGATGGAATTTTTGAAGCAGAATATGACAAAGAGACTGGGAAAGAATCAGTTCACTATAGTGGACAAATATTGGAAGACATTATTGAAACAGATGATGGGGAGGAGAGGCTAGCTGATAGTCTCAAGAGTTCTTTGAGTTTGAATCAGCATACTGACATGCTGACAGAAGAGGAGAGATCAGAGCAACATACTGAAGTGTTGCTAAAGGGAAAAGAGGTACAGAGGCCTTATATTTTTTATTATAATGATTGTCTTATAATTGAAGATGTTGTTGCAGAAGCTGGAACATATTTGGCACAAGTGGATAGCCAAATGAAGGAAGAGGAGGAAGAACATCTACTGAAGGATGTCAAGAAAGATTTAGCAAAGGAAGGAGGTCCATGTGATGATGGATCAATAACAAATGAAGAAATGGAAGATTATGTAAAATTTCCAAAGTTCACTCTAAGTAAAATCATTGAGTTATATAGAAAATTAGACTTTCAAAGGAGAAAGTTGGAAGAGCAGAGGATAAATGTTCAGGATAGATTACTGAAGAAGGATGACAAAGCAGTTGTCATAAATAATAATCAAGAAGAAGTTGACAGATGCAGAAACTAGAAGCAGGAAATTGTTCTAAAAGACAATGTGGCAGCAACAGAAAAGGTGAAAAATAGCAGTAAAGAAGAAGGTAAAGATAAAAAGGAAGCGATCAGAACAAGTGAAGAACAAGCAAGAATGAGAGTTCAACAATCAAGAGATAAAAACAATCAGCAGATAGAGGATATATTGGACAGAGAAATTGAGCTGATAAGGAGGTTAATGATGAAAATGTCTCAGAGAAAGACAACAGCAAGAAAGAAAAGGAGTGACAGCAAGAGAAAGATAGTAGCAGACTACGAAAGCAAGGCAAGTGGAGCATTACAGCATAAAGTATGGAGACCTGGAGAACAATAGCAGATAACAGCAGCAATAGAGCGATTGAAAAGCAAGGACAGATTACAAAATAAAGTCTGGGATCCAGGAGGAAACAATTATCCAGACTTATGACTAGGTGGTCATAATTTTTCTTGCATGGGGAGTCTGATGCAAGAGCATCCAGCTCAACATTATCAATGCATTCTAGTAGACATATGGGGTCTTATGTTTCAAGGAAGTTGGTTTCCCAAGTATTGGATTTATGTAATTATTTAATGTTTCGAGTGATTTTAATGAGAATAGATATTAATTGAATACTGTGAGGATTTATTGTAAATGTTCTCGAATGTAGGAGAACATGAGAGATTTAGGGTAGTTGAGAATTGATTGTAAATCCTAGATTAGGAGTCAGTCCATGATTTTGTGGATTTGAGAGAATCCTTAGGGATGAGAAAGAGATTTTATGATTTTGTTGAGGGATTTAGGGATCTAAACCAGAAAGTGGTTTTAGAACCCCATTGTATAAATGTAAGCCAAAAAGGCATGAACAGGGGTTAGAGAGGTTAAATAGAAAAATAGATAGAAGATTGGAGTGTTGTAAGTCTATGGGCAGATTAGGAAATAGAGGCCACTAATATTGAAAATCAGGCCAGAGAGACAGAGATCTCAGCTTGTAATCCATTGTTGTAATTATATAGATACAAAGATTAATTAAAATCTTGTATAAGCGTGTGATTGAGCATTGAATGGTGAGTTGAATGTATTTGGGAAGCGTACATATATATTTATGCAGGCAAGCACAGTAAGCGCAAGGAGGCAGAGTCGAGGTGGATTACACAGAGGAAGACGTGACGAGGAGGATCATAATGGATTGTTAAATCCATTAGAATGATTGAAGCCAAAGCTCGGGAGGGAGTTTGTGGTTAATAATACTGAGAAACCAAACCATTGAAGGGAGCGAAACCCACAGAAACGCTGAAGAAACAGTGTAATCACTAGAAAACAGAATAGAGGAGAGTGAAGAATTGATACTCAGTAGCCGTCGGATCTTGAAGATCGATGGCCCAGAGTAAATCACAAGATTGAATCGGCGGAGTGAGTCAGTCAGGATCGCATTGCATATTCCACAGGGTGGAAAGTGATTGTGACATGCGATCTATAGCCGGACCCAAAAACCCATCAAATGTAACAATGAGAACCCATTGGGTCCATAAACCATATCGGGTCGGGACTTTTAAGCGGAGGAGTTAAGAGCTATGGCTAAGCGATTGCGATCGCGTGATTAACAGTCGATCGTCAGATCGCGATCCTGATCGACGGTCATGATTAAATCAGCCATCGCAAATCGGAGGAAGTGGAGATCGTAGTGGCGTAGCAGAAAGGCTTGGAGAGCCGGACCCGATGGACCTATAGTGGTGAATACGTAATATTTGAAATCCGCTAACCGCATTCGGAGTGGGATTTCCTTAGTTTCCTTTGTATTCCCGTATTCTTATATTTCCCTATAAATATGAATGACAGGGTTTTAATGATAAAGAGCCAATATATTATATTCCGATAATCGCATATGGGAAAGAGAGGACCGATGAGGACTCGTGAGGCAGCCGATAGCCGATAGCGATAAAGGTGGTTCTCATTGAATGTGCCAAGACCGTACCCAAGCAGAGAAAGGTATGATTTGCGTGATTTTCCTTTGGAAATAGTTCAAAGCGGAATATGTGCCGATAGAGTATTTATGTGAGGATCATATATTAACCAAAGTTTTAAAAGGGAATGGCTATATATATGCGGCAATGGACTAATTAAAGGCTTAACTAAGGTTTCAAAAGGTTTTAACAGTCCCGATAAGAAGGATTGAGGAACACTATAATAAAAGGGTTGAACGAAGGATTATAATGTCCCGATAGAGGGTTTAAAGTGGGAAGATTGAGTTTCGACCAAAAGGAACTGTAAACAAAGGGGCCTTAACCATTCATCTTTAAATTTGAAGTCTTTGACCTAGGGAAGTAAAGAAATTCCTGGGAAATGTTGTTTATGCATGAATATGCATACTGTGGGTATGCACAGGGGGAACCCTGCGTAAAAAATGCAAGACGATGCAATAAGAGATTGGTTGGAAAGCGTGAATGGTCATGATCATTATCTTGTTGATTGGAATTGACACAACTTTTGTCATTGGTCTCGGTGTGTTTTGGAAGAGACTAACATTTAATAACTTTGTTCTGGTGGAGTGTTTAAATTTGAATTTCCTATCAACCACATTTAGATTGTAGTTTGTTTTTTATTAAATGTTTATTTCATAATTACTTCATTATTATTTTCTAAATGATTATTAATATAATTGTTGTTATTATCTTTATTTATTATTATTATTATTAAATAATAATATAATATAATATAACAGTAATAATATAATAATAATAATAATAATAATTTAATATAATAGTAATAATATATTATTAATTATTATTAATATGGTTATTATATTTATATTAATATTATTGATAATAACATTAATAACATTAATTTTTAATATTATTGATAATTGATATATGTGCTTCATATGGGTCTATAGAAATTTATCAACCATGTAGTTGTGCTAGTTTATGATATATTTATAGACAAAAAAGAAAATATTGATACCTTAAACTATTGTAAACATTGACTCAAAATCTTAAACATCTACATCATAGTGACTAAAAAAACTAGTAAACAAATTGCATCTAAAAAAATATTTTATATTTTGTAAGTTAATTTTTTTTATAATTACTAAATAATTCATTTTAACAATGTTCACATTATTGTTAAAGTTTTTCTGCAAATAAATTATATTTAAGTTTCAAAATAACCTATGTTAAATAAACATTCCATTCATCATAAAAACAAAAAATTATTAAAATATTTAAAACAAATGCTAAAAATTAAATTAAAAAAAAATCTAAAAATAAATGGTTTTTTTTTAATAAAATAATCCTCATGTAAAAATAATGAATAAAAATAATTTGTTGAATAAATATTGATAAACACTGATAAATACGTACTTAATATTTTCATTTGTATCTGAGAGGTGGCATTAAATATAGCCATGCTGCTCGTTTCTTGATACCTTACTCAATGGTTCAAAGCAATTGTGCAAGAGAGGAATGATATTCTTTGGGGGGCTCCTAGAAGAAGCTATATTTCTATTACATATTGTACAGATAATTTACAATCGTTGCGTCATGTTGACCACAGCTCACATTAATCAATATGATGCGTACAAGCACGATAATACATAAAGCTGCTGCACAGCACTACATATGAGATTCGATCACGGACAAGGTGCGTGAAAACCACAACTTGTAAACTAACTCGAAATCAACATACACGGATTTAAGTGATGATTTATATAGAATAGTGGCCGGAAAACCCACAATTGAACTTTGTTCTATTTAGTTATGTTTAAGATGGTCCAACATGCCTCCTTTTAGATGATTTCCTTATGATTTTAAGTCAATAGTGCTAAGAGGTGTATTCAAATTAGGTGATTTTGTCACAATTTATTGATATGAATTTTGGTAAGATTATAATGTTGGGTTATTTAAGTTGTATTTTTAATATATAAATAGATTTAATGTTGTGAATTTTTTTTATTTATTTAAATTATACAAATTTGATAATTAAAAATTACAATTTTCATAATTTCTAATAAAATTAATATAAAATTTATTTTAAGAATCATGTCAAGTTAAAAATAAATAAATAAATACTCCATACCTAATATAGGTGGTGTAAATCAGTTAGTTAGTTTGAATAAAGTTTTACTCTTACTAAATTTCATGTTCAAATTTGATAAATAAAGATTGAGAATAAAAATATGGAGTTGTCTTTAGTGAGATTTTTTGGAAGTTTTTCCGGTGGGTTTTTCCGGTCAAATTTCTCTAAAATCCCGCAGCAATTCATTGAAATCGCAAGTTTGATAGCTAATTTCTGCACAATCAAAGTGTCTTAGGGGTTTTTCAGGGTGTTGAATCCAAATATGCAGTTAAAAAACCATTTTAAATAATACAAATCAAGATTTAACCTCAATTTTTTCTGCTAGATTCCATCACCAGAATCTCCAAAAAATCGCACTAAAGACAACTCCTAAAAATATCTCATAAGTAAATCTATAAAAATAGATTTAGTTGATTAAAAAAAAAGCTTTGCTTACCACTTAAGTTAGACCTATCAAAGCTAAACAAATCCAAGTGTCCCCCGAAAAAAAAGTTGGAGAGAGCCGAGGGCCCAATATGTATGTACCAACCAGAATCCCAAGGCCTTCCGTGTGAGTCATGCATTTTGCTATAGTCAACCAAGTGTCCACACGAGCCACCGGGCCTCTTTCAATTTGAAAAGATGATTGACCCAAAAAAAGCAAAATGATGAATGTGACAACAATTTGATAAAGTGGTTTGTGTGTTAGTACGTTGTGGGGATGTAATAGGGTTGGGGACCGACTATTTTACGTCAACCTTGTATTATCATGATAAAGTGGTTTTAATCTAATAAGTTTGGTTTAAATTTATATGATTTTTTAATTTTTAATTTAAATATAAATCGTTAAAATTGTAAATTTTAATTATTGAGATTTTATGGCCAAAATGTTATAATGATTTTTATGTGATGAAGATATCATAAAGATAAAGATTTTTGGTGAGATTAATTTAATTAGGGAAATTGTATAATTAAAGATAAGAACAAGGATTTTTATATAATTAATATATTATATAGATATTTTGTGGGATTGTGTGATTGTAATAATTTATTGTTTAAATTGTAATTTTAAATATAAAAATAGATTTTTTTAAAAGCATTGATTCCAAAATTTTATAGACTCAAGATCAATAACTAGAATTTTCATTATTTCTTACCAAATTTCGAACAGAATCCACAGAAAAATCTGCTCAAAATCGCCTCGTAGGGTACCACATTCTTTTGTAGCGAAATTCGATCGGAAAAAAATCCGTTAAACTTCGCAAAATAATGGCATTCCACAAAACCGAAATCTTATCTTAATCCTACGACGTAGAGAGCTACGAAATGACGGTGTGGATGATCTCGAAGCGCGTCGTGTGTCGTTTTCAGATTTGTCCGTAGTATCCGTTGCAGATTCTTTGTTTGAACGCCACTTGCCTCCCTGCTAAGAAAACCAAGCACCGCCCCAGATTCGAACTCGCCACATAAGCCCCTGGGTCCCTGCACACTTATCCATACATTTTACTGCACGGAAGTTTGTGGCGGCTTCCAGTCAGTGGCAGTTGCTGCCTCCAAGTTCGACGGGCGCCATTTTTTTTACCATTTTTAGCAATCGGCGATTTGGGATAAAATTCCCAAACTTTGATTGGATTTTGACCGCATTAGGCGGTGCGCCAAAGTCGACACGTGGGATCCACGGAGTCGTGGAATTCTCTGGCGTGCTGGGCCCACCCGGGAGTCGACTTCCTGGCAGTTTGCTGTGGGTCCTTGTTCTGCCGCGTGGCGTGGGGCCAACCAATAAGTGCGGAAGAGTCGCAGAAGGCGGGAATCAGTTATTCAGGATAACCGCCGACTTTGCATAGGGACTTGAAAAGCGACGATTAACGTAAACGTTAAGGAAGGTAAGGCGAGATGTCGGTTTGTAATCGCTAGAGAGCACCAGAAAACAAACATGACGTACACGTGTCGGTGAACTGATGGGACAAGGCCCGGCGTTATGCGCTTCATTTGGTCCGTATCACCGGGGCTGTGCGGGAGTTGTGATTTATTTTTTCGGTTTAATGCGTGATTCTGTCGTAAATATTCGGGGACTTACAATTTACTGCTGATCCCGACTCCTTGACGGAGGTGAGTCGTTAAATAGCGGGCTGGCAGCACAGAGCTTGGGCTTATCATCAAGCAGAGCGTTTTCTTTATTGCTCTCTCAGTCTTAACTTTTTCATTTTATAAATTATGCCTTGCAGAATGGAGGAACAGACGACTATAACAGAAGAATATGACGATCAATTTTCTGTGAAATCCGATGAGAGCTGTGGTTCGAATCGTGTTAAGTTTCTGTGCAGATATGGTGGAAGGATTCTTCCCCGCCCCGGCGATGGCAAGCTCCGTTACGCCGGGGGACACACCAGGGTTGTTGCTGCCAGCAGAAGCATCTGTTTCGCAGGTATGTTGAACTGTTTCTTTGGCTTAATTCCAGGCATTTGAATCTTGAATTTCATGATTAACATAATATTTCGTCACAGGGTTTTATTAAAGATTTTAAAGATTACCGACTAAGATTTTATTAGGGTTTATTTTCTGTGTTTTTATTAATCTGTTTTGGAAATGATGCAGATCTGATTGCCAAGCTGTCGAATGTTTTCGGGTCCGCCGTGCTGCTGAAATGCCAGTTGCCTTGCGAGGATCTGGATGCTTTGGTATCCGTTAAATCAGACGAGGATTTGGAGAATATCTTGGAGGAGTATGACAGGGTCGGTGCCAGAGAGGGTTTGTCCAAGGTGCGGGCCTTTCTTTTCCCTCTCTCTTCAAATCCCCCCTCTTTAAATCCCCCATCGAAGCCTCCAGCAACTGTTTACATGGATGACCGTCCTCCAGCCGAGGTCACAATCGTCAAGTCCTTGAAACCCCAGGACGATCCCCAGGTCGCGGGTTCGACTCCTCAACAGCATCAGATCTACTTGCGGCAAGATTTGCACCACTTCCAGCACTATCCTAGCCAGTGCAGTCCTCTCGGTCGGAGTCATCTGACCAATCAAATTTCTACACGTGTGTCCCATATTCATCAACAACACATCGTACGGTCCTATCTCAAGAACAATCGGTCTCGGTCTCCACGGTGGACGGGCATTCCCTCCGACTTGCAGTACAGCAGCGACTTAATGATGAAGCGGCCACCTGAGCATAATCTTTTCCGGATGGACCAGTCTTTCTGCGCGCGCGTAGTTCACCGGAATAATCCCCAGGTCCAGGTTCGATAATCAGTTGTAAATGGCACCAAATCCTCCATTCAAATTTCAATTCCATCGTACGCAGATTGGCGCCCCAGTGCCATTACAACAAAAATGGATTATATATATATATTATATTTACAGCTTCAAATACCAACGCCATCCACGCGTCGCCGCTTCTGCTCCAGCTGGTCTTCCCGCTTCTGCCCCAGCTGGTCCGACCGGAAGAGGAGGTCTCTAATCCCAACCCCAGCCTGTGCTAATTGTTAGCTGAGTTGAAGGTTAATGATGAGCCGAGGCACTCCAATTACCTACAGCAAATACATATTCACAACTAACAACATCTAACAGTCGGTAAATACATATTCATGAGTACGGGATTCCAAATTCCGTTATATCAATATTCATGTTTGTACATTAGTATATATATATATAAATATATATGTTTTAATCTGTAGTTTATAGTGTTCATCATTGGCTGCCGAGTCAATGTCATTATCTAAAGAGCTACATAAACCAACTTCTTCACGTTGCTATTAATAATTTAGATTTTGTATGGATGAAATAATTATCTTTCAATTAAAAACTAGGTTTAATATAATTGAGTTTAAATTTCTGTTATCTAGAATTTAAGAAAAAATTCAGTAATAATCACATCAAGAAACATTATTCCAATGTCTTTCCAGTATCAATATAGTTCCAATCATGGTTCCAACGTCAATTCAAAACAAGATGAAGAATCAGATCATAGTCGCCATTGAATTAATCTTCTCTTATAATTTAAATAAAATTATATAAATTACAATCATAAATTTGAAAACAAGATGAAGAAACCGATCATGGTAGGGTTAATTAATCTTCTATTACATATATATATATATATATTATAATCATAAATTTGAAAATTATTTTGCAGTGGACTAAGAATTTTAAGAAAAATAATTTACATATATATATAAGTGCTTATGAGGTCAAGTATATATTATTAAAATAATAGTAAATATTAATCTAATTACAAATTTTAATAAATAAGAAATTAAAATAAATTATAAACTATTAAAATCAAAGGTAAAATATAAAAATATAAATTAAGATCAATAACAAAAAAATATAATATATAAAAATATAAAATAAAATAAGGAATAAATTGAGAAAGAGAAACAAAGAGGAATAAAAAACCTAATGGGGAAATCAAAATAAATTAAAATCAAGGAAATAAAAAGGAAAATGAAGGAAATCGACACAACCACTAGACCAAGAAGGAAATAAAAAGGAAAATGAAGGAAATCGACACAACCACTAGACCAAGAAGGAAAAAATACTAAGAGGAAAAGGCAAGGATTCAACGATTGCTAATCGACACAACCACTAGACCAAGAAGGAAAATATACTAAGAGGAAAATGCAAGGATCCAACAATTGCTAATTTTCCATCCGTCATCCCTTTTTAGGTTGCTCGACCTCTTTTCAATTTCAATGGCTTCCCTAAACTTACAGTGATGAAAATGATAAATCTTTGCAATAACCTTAACGTCCTGAATGCATATATGATGCTTTGTCTTCTGAGCTTGTTCAACGAAAGTTGAAGAGCAGGTCTTCTCATGCTTGATCAGCGGCGTGTTCCTTAATCCTCTGATTTATAGACCGACCAATTTCACCAATGTATGAGGTTCCACAAGAACACAGGATAACATAAACACCATATGAAACCTCATAAACACCATAAACATATGGTGTTTAACACAGATAACATATGGTGTTTATGAGGTTTCATATGGTGTTTAACACAGATAACATATGGGGTTTATGGTGTTTATGAGGTTTCATATGGTGTATGGTGTTTATGATGTTTCATATGGTGTTTATGTTATCCCATGTTCTTGTGGAACCTCATACATTGGTGAAATTGGTCGATCTATAAATCAAAGGATTAAGGAACATGCAGCCGATATCAAGCATGGGAGGACGCGCTCTTTAGCTTTCGTTGAACATGCTAAGAAGATATAGCATCATATATGCATTGAGGAGGTTAAGGTTGATGCGAAGATTTCTCATTTTCATCACCGTAAGTTTAGGGAAGCAATTGAAATTGAAAGGAGGTCGAGTAATCTAAATAGGGATGACAGATGAAAAATTCGCAGTTGTTGGATCCTTGCCCTTTCCTCTTAGTTTTTTTTTTCTTTCTTGGTTTAGTGGTTGTGCTGATCTCCTTGATTTTCCTTTTTATTTCCTTGATTTTGGTTTCTTCATTTCTCCCCCTTGAGTTTTTTATTCTTCTTTGTTTTTCTTTTTCGATTTATTTTCCCTTTTTTTATTTTTATTTTTATATTCTACTTTTGGTTTTGGTAGTTTAAAATTTCTTTTTAATTTCTTATTTATTAAGATTTGTAATAAGAATAATATTTACCATTATTTTAATAATGCATCCTTGACCTCATTTTATGGATTGAGTATATATATATATATATATATATATATATATATATATATGTTGACGGTGCTGGACCCGCCAACATATTAGGGGATTTCCTTGGTAAGAAGTCCCAACTAGACCTCAGACCGTTTGGAGTAGGATTCCCAATAGTGGGTAGTACGGTATCGCCTTGACTGTGTTTGCGCGTAGAGGTAAGTAAGATGTCCTTGTTGGTAGTAAGGGTGTGACCTTGCAACAAGTCAAGGAAGGTGCATGAAAGGATCTGACACACGAAAAGGGGGAAGAGTGCGTCCCTTAGAAACTTGTGATAACATGCAGCTTGAAAGGGAACACACAAGCAGAAAGACATCAAGAGATGGAAAGCAGGATAACCGACGATCCAAACTGATGGGTTATACCAAGAAGCTTCGATAAGATTCATACAAACACATACAAAATAGTCCATACATACATGCGTAAATAACAGCTACATACATAATTAAAATAACCATGATAGCTGAACTACAATAAAAACATATGCATGAAACGTGTTGGCTATGTTATATTAAAAGAGTGAAAGATCCAATCATACATACAACCATGACTTCCACTAGCCCCGATAGTGGAACATTATAGTCACTCCTGCCTGCTCCTCCAAATAGATGTACTAGCTCTGCGCTGTGGAGAAGCCAAGGTTCGTTACAATACACTCCAAGCTTTCTCTAAGTTATACCTATAGGAAGCTTGGCTCCCAAAAACCTGTACAATGAGTTATGAGGTTCTATAAATAGCAAATGATTAGTTGTTGTCATTGATGTCAACCCAAGCAACAGCAGGGGTTACCCCGATCTTGCATGGGAATTTTGACTTTACAACTTACTCTATTATGAATCAAAGATTTTCTAGATGGATTCTACTCATCGAGATGTTTCCGTTGATATATGGCACTCCAAATAATTCTTCACGGTTTGAGAGATATTCATGTTTGAAGTTAGTAACCCCAGTGAGTGGCTAAAACCCTATGGGATTGTGGCATGGCACTCATAATTGGTTGTGGTCATTGAATAGTCAATAATTAATAAAAAAAAATTCTCATAAAATCCCTCCAATGTTCACTTGTTGAGAACCCTCTCAACTCAAGACATTCATATAAATAATGACCCTCATATCCTCCTCTAGTAGGCATTTTGTGGCTTCAAACAGGTCATCGTGAATTTTCGTTATACCTTTTTTTCTGTGAAGCTTCAGAAAGTGAAATTAAAACCCATTTGACCGAAATCTTGATGAAGCTGGTGATCGAATTTTAGATCTTGGTACAATATATTTTCAGAGATATGATCTGAGGAAGTTAGGGTTTTTGCAATCTCTCGAATTCCATGTCAAACATGTGACGTTGGGAAAATTGTCATAACTTTCTCTCTGAGTATTGGATTCAAATTTCATAAATAGTCACAGAAAGAGGAGCGGCTTTGGTTTGTTGAGTAGTGTTTTCAGGGCCGAAGGTCGCAATAGTGACACATGGCACTTCATACAAGTTCGCTCTACTGAACTAGTCTATACTCTGGTCATCGTGGGAGATTGGGCATAACTCTTTCTTGAAGAATCCAATCTTGATCAGACCTATGGGGTTAGAAAGAGGACACAGAGGGCTACCACAGGATGGAATTTCAGACCCTGGAGATCCGAAATTACATAGATACAACAAATTCAATATCGAGCTCCTAGAAGGAAAGAAAAAGCATGCATTTAAGGATCACTGCAGTAAGGACCACACATCAATAGTCAAGGGTAAGTCTCCTACAACAAGGTATGTATGATTAGTGTTTACATTTGAAATATGAGTATTATCTCTGATATATGTTTTTGCAGGACAACGCAAGTACATACAAGGTCTCGGTTATATCTCTGTGTCTTTATATGTCACAGTGAGTTTTGATACCACATTTCAGATGTCTTATTCTTGATGCTACACCAGGTCTACTAAATCTATATGATGTTGTAAGCTCATGTTACTTGTCTTGTGATAGTTGGTAGAATGGTCTCTGTTGTTGTACTTAGAACTTGGTCCATCACAAGTCTAGGGTTTGTCATTAGTTTCTATTGTATATATCTTTAGGGTTGTTTTGGATATAGTCTTGCATAGAGACCGGGCCTATATCAGGAGTGAGAGTCTTTGTCTACTGCTGCAACAAGTAAACCAAAAAAGTGAGAAGCACACTTTTGGTATGCATTGTAATTCTAATTTGTATTTATTCATTATTATGCACTTACATGTGTTTTGAAGGTAGAGGTAAGTTGAAGGGGTATTTTGTTTTGTTTTGGGATTGGTTTCGCTAGGCAAATTTTGCATGCAGGTAGAAGAAGATTCAAGTACAACTTCAAGCAATAATTTAAGAGCAGAAGTATCAAATCAAAGGAAACATTGCAGCGAGACATCCTTTGAAGACATGACAACCATCCCTATATTGTGAAGAAGTGTCAAGACCAAGAGTCATCATTGTAAAGTTGTAAAAGAGTCATTTGTAAAAGTGTCATCATTGGAAGAGTCATTATTGTAAAAGAGTCGATCTGCCTAGAGTTGAAAAGGCATTATTGGGAGGTATAGGAGTCTCTGTTGAGATGATGTCATGGTTGGGTTGTAGTTCACAATATGATTGGGTGTTCGGTCAAAATCATTGTAAATCATATTGTATCATGGATCATTGTCCCTGGTACAGGAATCCACAGCCTTGTTTTATTTCAATCATTATAAGGTGGCAAGAAGGTGCTAGGGAGGTGTATGAAGTCACCTACAGGTTGGGGCCTGTGAACACTTCAAGGTGGTAGGGTGGTGCTAGGGCGAGTTGTGGCTCGCTAGGGTGTTGGGGCATCCATTCAGTTGATTACTGAAGAAACTAGGGCATTGGGGCATCTTTCTAGTGGGAGTTGGAGAAGAATTCTTTTCTAGAATTATAGGAAGTTGTTACTTTCATTTCAATTGGGGCTGAAGATTAAAAAATTTATTAGAAAAGAGTTTAGTGGTTTTTGACCCGGAGGGGTTTTTCCAACTAAAATTCTTGTACTTATTGTGTTCTTTTATTTACTGTTATTATTGCATAAAGAATAATAATAATTGAAGATTAAGTAATGCTCTAAAAATATTTAGAAGTGCTAATTGCTAAGGAATATTGATTCACCCCACCTCTTAGTATTTCCAACAATTGGTATCAGAGCTTAATTCCTTCAATAGCACTCTAACAACTGGAAGGAGATCATGGAGTATACTAAGAATAGAGTTCCTTCGTTTAATGGAAATAACTATGCACTTTGGAGTGTAAGAATGCAGGTCCATTTGCTGGCGCAAGGATACAAAGTATGGGAAATCGTTGACAAAGACTTCACATTGACCCATGATGAACAAGGTAAGAAAAATATGGTATATTATGCAAAGGCTAAAGATCTTATGATTAGTTGGCTTATCGAATCTGTTTATCTTAAGGTATTGAGTTTCAAAAATGCTAAAGTGGTATGGGGCAAGATTGAAAATATATATGGAAGTTACTCAAAGGTAAAAGAAGCAAAGCTTCAAATTTTCAGGGCAAAATTTGAGCAACTCAAAATGAGGGAATATGAAGATATTGCTGCATACTTTCAAGGTGTTGATGAAACAAAAAATACATTAGAAAGTTTAGGAGAATCTATTGAAATGAAAATTGTTGTCCGAAAGATCCTTAGAACCTTTCCAACAAGATTTAACCATAAGGTATCTATCTTGGAAGATAGATCGAATCTGACCAATCTCAATATAGATGAATTGCATGGAATTCTTACGGCATGTGAAATGAGGATTGAAGAAGAGGATGGCACATCTCACTTATAAACAACATTTTCCGCATCCTAGAAAAATGGTAACGACAAGCAGACTCAGAAAGCAAAAACTTGCAGTTGTAAGGATGAAGAAAAGGAAGAAGATGAAGAATAATTCTCAGATAAAGAGTTTTCCTACTTCACGTGGAAAATGAGAACAGGTACGGGAAAATTCAAAGGTAAACTTCCATTAATATGTTTTCATTGTGGTGAGGTTGGGCATTTTGTAGCCAAATGTCCTCACAAAAATGGGGTTGTTATGAAGGGGAAAGAAAAGTCCTAGGAAGTTCAACATGCAAGGAAAGAAGAAAGGGTTTAAGAAAAGTTTCTTCTTCAAAGAAGATAGCTCCTCATCCGAAGAAGACAGTGATAATCAAGAAGAATTCAATGGAAGAGTATTGTTTATGGCTAAGCACAATAAGTAAGAAGCACTTGATGAAGCAGAAGAAATGACTGAGGTTGAATTTCAAAACAAAGTAATCAGGGTTATCAAAGAGCTCAAGGATGAGAAGAAGCGCGTCAACACTCTTGAATATGAATTAAAGATAGAAAGGGAACATGTCCTAAATCTTAAAATCAAGGTTGAAGAATACAAACGAATTGAAGAATTGCTCAAGAAAGAATTAAAGGAAAGCAAGAAGGAAAGAGAAGCATTGGAAGTTGAAATTGTTTCTTTACGAAAGGAAGTAAGAATTGGAAAAACTCTTCAAAACAATGCCAACAACTCAAAGAATTTTGATGAAATCATCAACAACTAGCGATCATGCAGTGACAAGATTGGTCTTGGTTGCAAAGAAAAATTCGAAAAGGAGTTAAGTCCTTCTATGACAACTAAAGAAGATGGATATGAAAAATCTACCAAGCAGGTAGACCTCCCAACTAGATCAAGATTCGCAGGAAGAACCTTGTGTTGATAGTGCTGGACCCACCAACATGTTAGGGGATCTCCTCGATAAAAAGTCCCAGCTAGACCTCAGATCATTTAGTGTAGGAGTCCTAACAGTGGGTCGTATGGTATCGCCTTGATCGCCGTTGCACATAGAGGTAAGTAATATATCCCTATTGGTAGCAAGGGTGTGACATATGCGGCAATTCAAGGAAGGTGCATGAATGGCTCTCTGGTGTAGGGTAATGTAACTACCTGCACATATACCCACAGTATGCATTTTACACAATAATGCATCTACACTGTCCCAGGTCATTTGACTCTACAATGAAGTCAAATCTTCAGACCTTAAATTGTCACAGCCCATTCATCAGTTCCTGTGTAATGGAACCCAATCACCCCGCCAATACTTCCTCTCGGGACTATATATGAAATCCCATATATTGATGCTCTTATTCCATTCATAGTCCTTATACAAAGGATTAACACACAATACACATACTTTCCGCTTTATTTCGGCTTTAGCACATATTTCGAGGGTTAAACCTCTATCGCAATCGTTATCACTATTTCAACGGGCCATACCCATATATGCACCCTCCTCCGACTTCGATCTGACTATCGGGTCGATAACACATACCGTTAAGCCTTAAAAAGGCTCGTAACACTTATCATAATATAAAGGGAATACATGGAAATGCACTAACCTTCCGCCGAATTATATAATACGTGGACTTCAAAGTTTATACAACGGCATTCATAATTGTTGTCGAGTCCATAACTTATCGCTCCAAACTTCCGCTACGCCAATCTCCGATGGTTTCAAGATCCATTATTCCGATAATCGCTATCGGATATCGTCCATCCACCCGCGCATTACCTCTTCCATTGTGAACTTCCGATTGCACGATCGCCGCTTGGATTATCGGTGATATCGCCAATTGCTCATCGAAGTATCGCTGGTTTGTTATCACCGACCCTTGGAACCTCTGAATTGCAATTGTGATTCAATCGTAGCCATTGATATTTGAAGATCCAACAACACTGAGTATCAATTCTGGACTTCTCCGCTCGTCGCTATTTCTTCAATTTCTCGGTGATTTTGCTTCTTTAAAGGTTCCAACCTTCTGATCATTCGCAGCTCACTCTTCCTTCTAGGCTTAAACTCCTTGTTCTCCTTTGATCTCTGTCCTTCTTGCAGAGCTCTAATGGATTCAATGATCCACTTCAATTCTTTTGAGTCGTGCAACTCTTCCTCCGGTTATTCTTCACTTGGATTCGAAATCCATTGTGATTCCTCTGAATCACTTTATCCCTCTGCGTCCTGCAGAATTCTGCCTACAACCTGCAAAGCCTGTGAATTCATAGTAATTCCTTCATGAAATACTTCTTAAATATATTGACACAGATAGGAAATAACTCAGAATATATATTAATATAAAAGCAGGATTACATTTGAGACTCCTCAGTCTCGCTAACACACATACAAAGGCCTGATTCTCCTCATTAATGGCCTCTCCTTTTGCCTGTAGGCTTACATATGTTTATATGGAAACTGGGATTGGATTATTGATCCGATCCTTTCCTTAAATCACTCAAATAAAGCCCTAAAGCTCTACATGCATGCATATGTACATATATGGCAGACTTTATCCACTCTAACTTTTCTCTATTTTAAAACAGAAAAGTCTCCTTATCAGCTCAATGGTCCATATCTATTCTAATTAATTCCTAAAATCTTTCTCTTGCTACTAGAGAATTGGATTTTGACTTCTACCACTCATTTTCTCATTTATTTATTTTGAGAGAATTTACATATATTCCCATTACCTAATAAAATCACACTTAAATTCCTAAATACTATATTGTCTTGAGACTTAGGAAAACTGTTTCCTAAAATGCATGACCCCCTATGTCTACTATTTACAATGATTTTCCTTAGGCTGAATGATTCTACATCAGAGTCCCAAAGTAGAAAATATTCATGATCTCCTGATCATGTGTCTTCTGGTCTTGGTCTTCCTGGATCCCACACTTTGTTCTGTAACTGTCTAGATGCTTTATTCCTTTGCTGCCACTGCACTTTTGCTGTCTTTTGCTCCATTTTCTTCTTCCTGTCAATTAGGTTCAAATTTTGATTGATCTTGCTTGCTGCTGTTACAATTTCCTCCATTTGAATTGCTTCATCATCTGTTGCCATAATTCTTCAATTCTATGTCCACCATATCTTTGGGCTGCTCCATCTTCTGCTTCTTCCTTCCGTCTTCTTCTCTTTGTTTCAGGTTACTGTTGTTGTCTTCTATGCTAACTTTTCTTCTACTTGCTTCATTCTTTGGTTTACTTGCTCTTGCTTTACTCGCTGCCATTTTTGCTTTACTTGCTGCCATTTTTTCTTTACTTGTTGCCTCCCCATCATCCTTACCTTCTATCATGATTAAATCATGACTGTTCAGCATTCTTTCCAGCAAATTAATTTCTCCATTCCATGGATTGAGTTCTTCCATAGAATTCTCTTCTTTCTCCTTTATTTGGCTTAGTTGTGCCAAATCTTCTCCAACATTTGCAACAAAACCTGCATTCATAAAACACTTGTTAAAATTAAAAACATAACGTTGTTGTGCCTTATTTCCCTTTGGCAACAATTCAGTTTGCTGCTCTGTTTTTTTTTCCTTGGTCAGCACATCAGTATGTGATTCAAATTCTTAGCAGAATTCATAAGACTGTCCATTAGTCTCTCTTTCACACCATCTGTTCTAATGATGTCTTCCTGCTTGGGTTCACAGTGGTGAACTTCTCCTTCTTTAACCTGCTGCTGGTTATATTTACTTTGAAATTGTTTGATTCCTACCGCCTCTTTACCATCTTCAAACAATCTCTTCTCAATCTCTTTGATCACATACTCATATTCATTCATGCTGTTTAATGAACCTGCAAACAAATTATTGCATCTTCCTGTATCCATGCCTACTTGAGACACATCTTCTTCTTCAAAAACTATAACTATAGCTTCTGTTCTACCATCAGGTTCTCTCATCAGTTTCTCCAGCAGTTTAATCTCTTCTTCACACTTAGCAAGCACTTCATCATAATGCTCTCTTCTTCTGGCTTCATCCTTCACATGCTATGTTACAATACTAAAATATTGTCTTCCTTTGAACCTTGTAAGGTCTTTCTGTTGTAGCAAATCACTACTTCTCTCGTTCAAGAGGTCTTCTCCATCATACTCTGTTCTCCTAGAGTACTCCTCCAGACTTTTGACATCTTCAAAAGACTGTCCATCCTCTTCGAAACACTCACTAACAAAGGAGTATTGTCTCAGACAGGGATTCCAAATTCCTTTTCCCAAGGTTAAATCCTTTGCATAGGGTTCCTCCTTCTTAACATCTTTCAGTATATGTCCTTCTTCCCTACTGTCTGTCTCAATAGTTTCAATGGCTATCTCTATTGTGCATATCATCATAGTGAATTGATGATCTTTTACTATGTTTTCAGCTAACATAGTCTCTTCCTCAAGTTTTCCTTCAGTCCCTTGCTATTTATCTCCTCTGAATATATCTTCAAATGGATGTTTTTCTTCAGCAATATCTGCCATCATACACAAACTATCAGTTTTAAAAATATAAGACCCTATGGTCTCACTTGATGGTTCAACCATCATATCTTCTTGTTGTTCTAAATCATTCATATGATTCAAAATTCTTCAATGGTCTCTTCTTCAATATCCTCAAGCCCTTCACTTAGTTGCTTGACATCTTCCACCAGCTGTATATGAGATCTATGTACCTCATCTTCTTCTAGAACAAAATTTTGATTTTTCTGGTCTTCTTCCTTCTCTATGACAATATCAACGAATTGTCCTTTACCTGTTTCACCTACAATAATACACAAATTGTCAGATTTAAAGCCATGTGACCCTTCAACCTTATTTGAAGTTTCAGTCTTCAATTCTTCATCTTCACTATCTCCCAGAAATTCTCCTTGTTCTGGTTCACAAATGGATTCTTCCATTTCTAACTCAACTTCCTTGAGTTTTCCCTTCAACCACTTCACTTTCTTTTGCTGCAGCCTTCTCTGCATCCCATGCGATTCCACTGGCTTCTTCCTCAAGACCCAACCTAGTCTTTGGCTTTCCTCAAGCATTCTCCTTAAGGCATTGAGTTGTTCTTTTAATTCAGCAACCTCTTTGTCAATTTCTTCTTGACTCATCCTCTTGCCATTTGCCTTGGCATCTTTCTTCTCATATCTTATGATGTGGCTTCTCTCTGAACCTCTGTTATGACTATTAGTAGTCATCTTCTTCTCTTCTTTCTTCATGAGCTCTTTTGCAACAAGCCTCTGCAACAGCTAGTCCTCTTGGCTACAATTTTACCTCACTAAGCTCTCCTCACTTAGTCTTTTGGTAAGCACGGGTCCTCTGTCTGGAACCTCCCATTGAGAAACACCTTTGCTCCTTCTAGGCTTCTGCAATCTCTCACTTCCTCTTGAGAACACTTCAGCTATCCTCTCTGTCCAATCTCTTGTTGGATTTGTTAGCTCTGGCACATGTTGCTAATATTCAAAATCTCATAAGGAAGCTCAGTCCTCATTTTCTGCTCAAAGGAGGCTTATAACTAGTCATTCCACCTCCCCTTTCACTCCAATCACCCTCCTCTCATCTCCATTTCTCGGGCTTGATTGTTAAAAAACCATATATTGTTAGCCTTTGCCCTTAAGCCCGAGCGCGGAGTTTAAACCATCATATAACCTTAATCACATGACCGCATGCCTTCACAAGTTCTCTCCCCGTCACATCTGACGAAAACCTGTGTGATTAAACCCCCACCGTCTGATCATCTCTACCGCGATTGGACGACGTCTGCTCTTCCTGCACTCGCAAACTGACCGCACAATAACCCATGATCAAAAGTGGTTTTCATTTGTCCCCGCCGCCACGCGTCACAGTTCTAATGGAATCGCGCACCTTTGTACGATTACCACCTTGTGCCCCGAGGCGGTGCGATAAATACCGCTCACCGCCAAAACCGTCCTCCCCGCTCGTTAACCCCCATGCATCTGTGAAGCCCGATGACCGTTGGATCTGTCCGCCCGAGATCCAATGGCTCACGATCATCTTCCACCTCACCTTCTCGATAGCCCTTGCTAAGCCGTATCCGCTGTCCATCTGCGCGATCCAACGACCGATCTTCCCCCTTCGTTCGTCCATACTGTCCACATCCATAGCCATTCCATACTCCCGAAAGGACGAAGGTGGCCAGCATCTAGTACTTGGTGCAGTAGCTCCTGAACAATCGCATTTAACAAGAAGGATGGCCAAGAAGGAAAAGGACAAGCCTCGAACAGTTAAATGCGTTTAGCAGTTATGAAATTTTATCCATACGACACTTCACCTGCTCGAGAAGTACAACAGAGCATCCAAGAAGATCAATTTTGTTCACTAAAGTAGGCAGATTGCATCAAAAACTCCATCAGACAGTTAAAGCGGTTGGTGGTCCATTATGACCCCTCCACGCATAGAACAACAGAATGTTTTTTGTAATGAAAACTCTATATATACCCAAAAAATAGATGTAATCAGGGTTGATGGTTGTTGTTTTGATGTAAGGTTCAACTTCTGGAGATTGTAACTGCTTTGATACTTGCAGCGTCTCGTCTTCATTTTCAGCTAATACAAGCTTCTTTTGCTGTTAATTGCTCACTTTCCATTTCTATTCTGTTCTAGGCTGTGCTTGATATGCATTTTTCCTGAACTCTTGATGTTTAGCATTAGAGGAGCTGTCATCCTACCTCTGTGTTTAAATCTTGCATGTATCAGTGAATGTGTTAATCAGGTTTCTTTTCACTTAGTGACAGAGAGCTGTCATCCTGTTTGTACACTAGGGAATTAGATTTGCAGACCTTTTTACTGGTTGTAGCCGGCCATCACAGGGTCCTGTGCATCTGCTGGTGTGGTCAGTATTCTCCATATTCACCCAATCCTTAAACTGTGAGTAATTGGTGGTCTAAAGCCTTGTAGTCTGGGGGTGTTCACGCATGTCTGGGGTCAAGCAAAGTAGAAGTGGTTATCTAGCTTGAACAAGCATCATTCCTTCCATTCATCCATTTCCAACATTGAGTTGAGTTTGTAATGTTCCCGAGCATCTTCGAGCTACAACCTAGGAGAGTTTCTTGGGGTGATAATAGGATTCTTCAGGTTCACTGCCACTTCTTCTTCAGAGTATTCTCCTTACTCTGTCTTTAAGAACACATCTAGTTATTTTCTCATAGCTTCTTTTGCTATCACTTGTGTATTAGTATAAAAAACACATTCTTAATTTAAAACAGAACATATTACCTCACTTTCAAGATCTCAGCATGATCTTGTTTCACCCATTCTTCTACACATGAATGGATTGTCCTCTGGTTGTCCCTCAAGTCCTCTTTCCTTCAGAACTTGCATTAAGCAATCTTGCTTTTTCTTTCCTTCAAGGAATCCTCTGTTCCTATTTACTCTAAGCTTCTGCTGGAACTGCTACAATCTTCCAAGAACTTCAAAGCTCCCTCTTACAGATTACAAATCTTCTCTGATTACAAGCTTTTGCTCTGATACCACAAACGGTGCAGGGTAACGTAACTACCCACGCATATACTCACAGTATGCATTTTACATGATAATGCATCTACACCTGTCCCAAGTCATTTGACTCTACAATGAAGTCAAATCTTCAGATCTTAAATGGTCACGACCCATTCATCAGTTCCTGTGTAATGGAACCCAATCACCCCGCCAATACTTCCTCTCGGGACTATATATATAATCCCATATATCGACGCTTTTATTCCATTCGTAGTCCTTATACAAAGGATTAACACACAATACACATACTTTCCGCTTTATTTCGGTTTTAGCACATATTTCGAGGTTGAAACCTCTATTGCAATCGCTATCTCTATTTCAACGGGTCATACCCATATATGCACGCTCCTCCGACTCCTATCTGACTATCGGGTTGATAACACATACCATTAAGCCTTAAAAAGACCCATAACACTTATCATAATATAAAGTGAATACATGGAAATGCACTAACCTTTCGCTGAATCATATAATATGCGGACTTCAAAGTTTATACACCAACATTCATAATTTTCATCGGGTCCATAACTTATTGCTCCACACTTCCGCTACATTGATCTTCGATGGTTCCGAGCTCCAATATTCCGATAATCGCTATCAGATATCGCCCATCCACCTGCGATTACCTCTTCGATTGTGAACTTCGGATTGCGCGATCGCCAATCGGATTATCGGTGATATCACCAATCACTCATTGGAGTATCGCTGGTTTGTTATCACCGACCCTTGGCGCCTCTGAATTGCGATTGCGATTCAATGGTAGCCATTGATCTTTGAAGATCCAACGGCTACTGAGTATCAATTCTGGACTTCTCCGCTCGTCGTTGCTTCTTCAATTTCTCGGTGATTTTTCTTCTTTAAAGGTTCTGGCCTTCTGCTCATTTGCAGCTTGCTCTTCCTTCTGGGCTTAAACTCCTCGCTCTCGTTTGATCTCTGTCCTTTTTATAGAGCTCTATTGGATTCAATGATCCGCTTCGATTCTTCTGAGTCGTGCAACTCTTCCTCCATTTATTCTTCACTTGGATTTGAAATCCATTGTGATTCCTCTGAATCACTTTGTCCCTCTGTGTCCTGTAGAATTCTGCCTGCAACCTGCAGAGCCTACGAATTCATAGTAATTCCTTCACGAAATACTTCTTAAATATATTGACACAGATAGGAAATAACTCAGAATATATATTAATATAAAAGCAAGATTACATTCGAGACTCCTCGGTCTCACTCACACACATACACAGGCCTGATTCTCCTCATTAGTGGCCTCTCCTTTTGCCCGTAGGCTTACATATGTTTATATGGAAACTGGGATTGGATTACTGATCCCATCCTTTCCTTAAATCACTCAAATAAATCCCTAAAGCTCTACATGCATGCATATGTACATATATGGCAGACTTTATCCACTCTAGCTTTTCTTTGTTTTAAAACAGAAAAGTCTCCTTATCAGCTCAATGGTCCATATCTATTCTAATTAATTCCTAAAAGCTCTCTCTTGCTCCTAGAGAATTGGATTTTGACTTCTACCACTCATGTTCTCATTTATTTATTTTGAGAGCATTTACATATATTCCCATTACCTAATAAAAGCACACTTAAATGCCTAAATACTATATTGTCTTGAGACTTAGGAAAACTGTTTCCTAAAATGCATGACCCCCTATGTCTACTATTTACAATGATTTTGCTTGGGCTGAATGTTCCTGCATCATTCTCACACACAGAGGGTGAGGTAAGTGCGCCCCTTGGAAACCTTTGAAAGCACGAAGTTAAAAAGGGAACACACGAGAAAAGATGCATCACAAACTAGAAGGCAAGTAAGCTAGCAATCCAAAGTGATGGTTAAACCAACATCACATTTTAGTAAGATTCATACGTACATATATAGAAAGGGTATACACACATGTGTAAGAAAACAGATACATATTATCATTTAGAAAAAACAAGATAACTAAAATACAATACGACATATGCATGAAACTTGCTGGCTCTATTATATTAGGAAGTGAATGTTCCAGTCATACAATACAACCATGACCAACCACTAGTTCTGACAGTGGAACGTTATAGTCACTGCCGCCTACTCCTCCAAAGAGATATACTAGCTCTGCACAGTGGAGAAGCCAAGGCTTGTTACAATACTCTCCAAGCTTTCTCTAAGATACTCCTATCGGAAGCTTGGTTGAACAAAAGCCTCTACAATGAGTTATGAGGGACTATATATAGCAAATGGTGGGGTAACCCTTGACATTCCCCTTTGTGACTATTCATCTACCCTCATGACTCTTCAACTATTCTACGACTGTTACATTCAACTATCTACACTTGAACTTTCACTTGACAAGATGTTACATACAATGTGCACATGTACCCACGTGAGACAAAATGGCTTGAGCAAGCCATGCAAGACATCACTAACACTTAGACCATTGTGGTAAGACCAACTCTTCGACATCCTTGTGATGGTCGATGGTGGCAAAATGATGCCAAGCTTGGTCGTCCGTGATGGTGTCCATGCGCTCAATGGTGACATCTTGCTGAAATCGAACCCTTGCCTCCGTTGCATTTGGGTACACTGATATGGCTCCTTTGTCTAACTCATCTGAAAACATGCACATCATTGTCTTGAGTGTAGCTGGACCAACAACATACTGATGCATAGTGTCTGTGCTGATCTCCGAGTGTGTGCTGGTGACCATGCACATCAACTTGTCAAAATACATGTTCAGCTCTAGCCAGACCTGCTTCTAGTCTTCGCCATGGTGAGTGTGCCAAATGGGTGGGATCGCATGCGTGTGCTCAATGACATCCATTCTCCTAAACAACTTTGCATGTGATCGACTACACTGCTCACCCTGTTTGCTCTATGCCAGCTACTAGATGGGTCCATAACCTGTATGGGCGCAGTTTCATCAGTCTGTGCATGTTGTGCCTCTTGTTGTACCTGTTCCCGTTGCAACTCCTTCTCTTGTCTGTGTAGGTCTTGTTCTTCCTTGAGTTGCTGTTTGATAACCTACAACTCCTCTTTTTCTCTCACTCTGCCTTCGCGCGATCCTCTTGTCACGCCATCGCCTCATAGCCTCAGTCTCCAAAGTTGCTTTCATCACAAGTAGATCTGCTTGAGCTTGCAACTTTGTTCCACCTTTGTGTTGTCAACAACCTTCCTCTTGCATTCGTCGCATGCAGGTGTGATATCGTCTACTGCTGGAGATGGTTTCGCTCACTGCAATGCTACTGGAATTTCATATTGATGTCCTTATCTACGAACAACTTGATGTCTTCATAGGTAGGCAAGCTCATAAACACTTGCTCGGCTACATATCCAGTTGTGCTCTCAGTGGTGTCTTTGACTCTGCTCTCTTATAAGCCATTGTGCTTGTGCTGCTAAGAGGCAAACGAACACCTGTGATACTTGGAGACATAGAAACACTCATGGAAAGCAATCTGCCAGTCGAAAACCAAAACAAACTTGAGGACTAACTTGCAACATACTTGTGTGACTGGTCGTGAAGATCACGCAATTTCCGCCGAGAGGTCAGGAGACTGACTACCAAAATTGCGCAAGGGATAGTCCGGGTTGTCGGGAGGTTGACATACTGTTGGAACTATGCAATGCACAGTCCAGTCTGGCCTACTGGATGCTGAGATTGCGTAATGCACAATTTCAGCTGGCAAGTGATGCAGGACCAGGGACTGTATTTCGCAATTTTCTAGGTGATCACTCACTGCCTCTTAGAATTGCACAAAGCAAGAATGGAGGGCACTGAATGGCCATATTTGCACATTTTCTGGGAGGAAGGCAAGGAATTCCATCTCATAATTTCACAATGTTGTCCGGGCAAGGCAGAGTTTGGGTCAAGGTAGCCTAGACCTGCCGACGGGCGACAGAAACATGAGAAGTCCGAATGCATGGTGAAGCTGAGTGTAAACAAGATTGAATGATTGTGCATGAAAACATTTAAGTGCAGGATTCAGAAAATGGGAAAGCATGCATGTGTGTGAAGCGAGTCGCCACAACGGTGATTGTTGGTGCAAAATAGTGTCATGCATGTGACAACAGTGAGATGCAAATGAAAACTGAAACGATGCTTATAAAAGATAACATACATGCAAATGGTAGCAGACACTCATTAAAATCAAGCAGAAAACACTTACACAAGCCGAAACACAAAAAGCGAAGAAACAGAGCACAAGACATGCAAAGCAGGCTTACCCCGAAGCAACTGAGCTGAATGTACCGATGACTCCTAGATGCGATGTGGGATGTCAAAGCTACAAGATTGATGTGAGGAATGAGCTTTGCAACATCCGGTTCATAAGTTTTGATAAAATTGAGGTTGTGACGTGCATGCCATAAATTTAGGAAAAGCGACACTTGGCGGGAGGTTTCTAAAATGAGCCTTGCATGTAACCTCCATTTGCTAAAAATATTTCCCTAAATCTAGGGATGCCTTTGCATGCTACCTTGGGAAAAGCAGTCCATGAATGCAAATCAATTTTTCTCGGTCCTGGAGGGAACCTGTGAACATGAAGGCACATGCATCGGTCTGTGAGACTGGGATGAAAATTTTTACAGTTCCTGGGTTGAGTTGGGCTAGTTGTCCCAGAGGAATTGCGCAATTTTTGGGGTCAGCAGGTGACTGCCTCCTAGAATTGCGCAATTTCTGGGTTGAGCAGTAGTGCTAGGTCAGATTGCACAGTTTTATGGAGGAAGACTACCTGACTGCTCTGCGCAATTCTGGAGCCCAGTAGGTTGCCAGGCTTATTTGCACAATTTCTAGAGGGAAGGTTGGTTCCCCTCCAGAATTGCACAATTTTATGAAAGAAGCCTAACAGAATGATTTGTGCAATTCTTGAGCTCAGCAGGCTGGCCAGCTAATTTGCGCGATTTCTGGAGGGAAGGCACCAACACATGGTCTAAGTCTGAAAAGATAGCCTGTTAGGGGAGTGGAGCAAACTGACAAGCACAGGCTGGCAAGGCATTGAGAAACAATTGAAGCCTATATGCTTGATGGTGCAAGACATGTTGATGAGGATGGTTGGTAGGGAGGATCCAAAACGAAGCTAAGGAAAAATTTTGGAGGGTGTTTGTAGCCACTACAACACCTTGGAAGACAATTCCTCGAAGAATATTTCCTCCTAGGTATTAACCTATCTTTAATGGTTATTATTTTTCATGTGCTAACTATGGACATATGACTAGGGATTGTGAAGTTTTTGACAAGTACAATAATTTTCTGCAAAACCTTAGAAGCAAGTTTGCAAGATCACGAGATAGGTTCCACGATGATTTTGTCATAAGAGAATATGTGCTAGATGGGCCAAACATTGAATGTTTCAAATGCCATAACTATGGCCATAGCACTTGCGGTTGCAGATATCAGATGGAATCACCTATGGACAACGTTGAATGCTTCAAGTGTCATAACTATGGGCACATGGCTCGAGATTGCAGGAATAAGAAGGTCTAGAAAGGGAAACAGGTACAGGAAGGCCAAGTAGATCACAAGGTTTCAACAATTATGCTTTCAGTATTTGTAAAAGCAAAAGGTCATGAGGAATTAGTAGTTGCTTCGGATAATGACTCAAGTCAAGATGGTCTATTAGGTGACTCACTATTTTGAACAATATGGCTTGTTGACTCCTTAATGTTTGTAGAGAAGGTGTCTATGCATCAGTATATGGCACAAGTCTACGATTGACATGAAGGTAGTTTGAACAAGATGGCAGTTTCATTACAGATTCAGCGGGAGAAAAACAGTTAAAGGATTACAGGTTACCAGGAACAAGGCAAGATTAGTCTGCAAAGGATATGTACAGGTTGAAGGAATTGTTTTTGAAGAAACATTTGCTCCCGTTGCCAGAATGGAAGCTATCAGGATATTTATCGCTTATGCTTGCTCGAGAAAAATCAAGGTCTACCAAATGGATGTTAAGTTAGATTTTCCAAATGGTGAATTGGAGGAAGAAGTTTACTTTGAACAACCCGAAGGTTTTCTTCTCTCTGGCAAAGAAGACTATGTCTCCAAATTAAAGAAGGCTCTATATGGTTTCAAGCAAGCTCCTAGGGCTTGGTATGCTCGACTTGATGAATATCTACATCAACAGGGATTCAAGAAAGGAAGCGCTAACAACAATGTTTTTGTGAAAGTGGATCAAGATAACCTAACAATTATCGAAGTATATGTGGATGATATAATCTTTGGAAGTAGTGATTACATATTAAGTAAAGACTTTGCCACAAAAATGCAAAGTGAGTTTGAAATGTCTATGATTGGTGAATTGAAATACTTTTTTAGGGATTTAGATTTCTCAACAGGATAAAGGAATATTCATATATCAAACCAAGTACATCAAATAAATGCTCAAGAAATTCTAGATGGAAGATTGAAAGCCAGTACTTACCCCCATGGTAACATGTTGCAAATTAAGATTAGAAAATTCATCAAAGGATGTGGACCAAAGGTTGTATAGATCCATGATTGGTAATCTCTTATATGTGACAGCGTCCCAGCCTGATGTGATGCAGGCAGTTGGACAAGTAGCAAGATTCCAAGCGGCACCAAAAGAATCTCATATTATTACCGTCAAAAGAATTCTTTGGTATCTTAATGGCATAGTGGAATATGGTCTAAGGTATCCCAAAGGAAATGATCTGGTCATCCAAGCTTATACAAATATAGATTGGGCAAGAAGTGTTGATGATCGTAAGAGTACCATTGGAGCGACATTCTATCTAGGTGGTTTTCTTATTTCATGGCTAAGTAAAAAGCAGTCTTCAATCTCGTTATCCACAACAGAAGTAGAATATGTCGGGCAACAACTTGTTGTACTCAAGTTCTTTGGATGAAGCAAACTTTGAAATATCTTCAAGTCAAGTTTGATGAGCCTATTCCCATCTTTTGCGTTAACACTAGTGCCATTAGTATCTCCAAGAATACTGTGATGTATTCCAAAACAAAGCACATTCCGATTAAATATCATTTCGTTAGAGAGCAGGTCGTTGAAAAGAATATCAAGCTTGAATATGTTGGTAGAAAGGAACAAATTGCTAACATATTTACCAAACCATTACCTCGTGAAGCATTTGAGTATCTTCACCAAAAGCTTGGGATTCTCCCAAGTTTTCCTTAGACCCTCTCTCTTATCTACTCGAGTAGAAAGGGGGAGTGGAGGTGTGTACAGGTCCGCAGGATGGCTATTTGTCAGGGGGAGTTACCCTTTGCCATTGATGAAAAAGGGGGAGAGAAGGCAATAATAATAGGTGTCATGATCACAAGGGGAGTACTTATGCTGCCATCAATGCCAAAGGGGGAGATTGTTGATCAATGGTTGTCATTGATGTCATCCAAAGCAACACCAGGGGCTACCCCGATCTTGCATGAGAATTTTTGCTTTACAAATTAATCTATTCTAAGTCAAGGATCTTCTAGATGTATTCTACTCGTCGATATATTTCCATTGATGTATGGCATGCCAAGTAATTCTTCACGGTTTGAGATATATTCATTTTTGAAGTTAGTAATCCTAGTTAGTGGGCTAAAACCCTATGGGGTTGTGGCATGGCACTTATAATTGGTTGTGTTCATTTAATAGTCAATAATTGATAATAAAAAAAATCTCCTAAAATCCCTCCAATGTTCACTTGTTGAGGACCCTCTAAACTGAATTTCTGGAGGGATTTTGTGCTGGTGGGATGATGTCATGGTTGGGTTGCAGGTCATAGTGTGATTGGATGTTTGGTCAAAATCATTGTAAATCATATTTTATCGTGGATCGTTGTCCCTAGTACGGGAATCCATAGTCTTGTCTTATTTCAATCATTATAGGATGGAAGGGAGGTGCTAGGGAGGTGTTGAAGTCGCCTATGGGTTGGGGCCTGTGAACACTTCAAGGTGGTAGGGTGGTGCTAGGGTGAGTTGTGGCTCGCTAGGGTGTCAGGGCATCCATTCAGTTGATTACTGAAGAAACCAGGGCATTGGGGCATCCTTCTAATGGGAGCTGGAGAAGAATGCTTTTCTAGAATTCTAGGAAGTTGTTGCTTTCATTTCAGTTGGGGTTGAAGACTAAAGAATTTATTAGAAAAGTGTTCGGTGGTTTTCGACCTGGAGGGGGTTTTCCACCTAAAATTATTGTGTCTACTGCGTTCTTTTATTTACTGTTATTACTACATAAACATTAATAATAATTGAAGATTAACTAATGCTCTGAAAATATTTAAAAGTGCTAATTCCTAAGGAATACTGATTCACCCCTCCTCTCAGTATTTCCAACAAGGGTGGGGTGACCCTAAACATTCCCATTTGTCACTTTTCACCAACCCTCATGACTCTTCATCTACTACATTACTGTTACATTCTACTATTGACACTTGGTCTTTCACTTTTACAACATGTTTAAATTACAATCTGCACATGTACCCATGTGAGACAAAATAGGCTTGAGTAAGTTATGCAAGGCATCACTAAGAATCATACAACTGTGGGAAAAATAACTCTTCAACATCGTCGTGATGATCAACGATGGAGAAATGATGCCAAGCTTGGTATTCTGTTATGGTGTCTGCATACTCTGTGGTGACATCCTTCTAAAAGCGAACTCTTACCTCCGTTGCATCCAGGTACAATGATTTGGCACCTCTGTCCAACTCGTCAGATAACATGTGCATCATAGTCTTGATTGCAGTCGGACCAACAACATGTTGATGCATGGTGTCTGTGCTCATCTACAAGTCTATGCTAGTGGCTACACACATCAATTGATCAAAGTACATGTCCAGATCCAGTCGAAATTGGTTCTTTGACTTCACCTCGGTGAGTGTGCCAATGGATGGGATCACATGCGTGCGCACAATGACATCCATGCTCCTGAACACCCGTGAATGTGACGCCTGCAAGTTGGTGATGAGCTGCGGGAGTTCCTCATAGTTCCAAATCTGACTCCAGATGTGTGCCTTCAACTCTACCGCCTTTGGCTTCATCATATTTGGCAAGTGCAATGGGGCTCCCTTGTACCTCATTGTCCATATTTGCATGTGATCAACAACAGTGTGTAGATCTGACAAGATGCATGCTCTCCTAGCACAACGCTGCTACCAACCGTTAAGATGGACAACTGACTTATGCACGATGATGAATCTGAAGTACAACTTTCGCATGACTGTCTCAAGAGATGATACTTCATTTAGTATTTCTCTCCTCAACTCTGCTCTAACGGATGTTGTAACTTGCTCTCCTCCCTGCTTGGCCACTTGTAACTCCTTAGCCATGTGCTCATTCTCAACTATCAAGAATCTAACACTCGAGCTGGTGGCTTCAGCATATGCATTGGTAGTATCGGCCAATGCAGTTGGATGTATGTGCACAGCATACACGATTACTCGCTCTTCAAACTACGCAGGAGATACATGGACATCCGGAGTAGGCACTCTGCGCGATTGCACAAATATGTGTTGTGACTCATCGAAAGATATGTTGTGCATATCCACCTCTAGATTTTCTTCAAGGATTTCAATGACTCCTTGATCACTTGGGACTTGCTTTGCTTCCAGATCTGGTGAAGCCGGTGGGGTGACCTCTCGGTTCTGAGGCATGTGGTCAATGTCCTGATCTAACTTTGGCTGAACCATACCTGTGTCCATCTGCTCTAGCATCTGTTCAATCTCTTGAGCAAAGCCCTGCTCCTGCGACTTCTCACCCTGTCTGCTCTGTGCCAGCTGCTCGGATGAGTCAAAAAGATGTATTGGTGTAGTTTCATCAATATGTGCATGATGCACCTCCTGCTGCACTTCCTTCTCTCTTCTGCGCAACTCCTGTTCTTCCCTGAGTTGTTGCTTCAACTCCTGCAACTCCTTTTCTGCTTCCTCCAACTTTTGCTTCTCCCTCTGCCTTTGCACGATCCTCTTGTCGTCCTGTCGCCTCTTAGCCTCAATCTCAAAAGCTGCTCTCAACACAAGTGGATCTACTTTTAACTTGCAGATTTGCTCCGCCTTTGCACTATCTGCAACCTTCCTCTTGCCTTTGTCAAGCGCAGGTCTGCTACCCTTTGTTACCGCCGATGACATTTATCTCTGAGATGTCGTTGCCTTCTTCTTTTCTAACCATTCTGTAGCTATGCTGACCGGTTCATTGAGCCTTGAGAAGTGATAAGAGTATCTCCATGGGTCTTCCTTAGGCCAATGACACGCCCTGTGGATCCAAGGATGGTGCACTCTTGCACAGTGGTCCTTCACTAGGAAATGTGTGTCATACAGATTGAAACTTCTCGTGCCGAAGGTGAATCTCTTGAATTCCTTTGTGTTGGCCTCAACATGCTTGAGATTCCAGATCTCATACAACCCGATCCACAGAGGAAGAGTGGGCCAAGGTGCCTTATTCTTCTTGTGCAGTATTGCTGACAACCCTGTTGAGATGTGATATGACACTTCTTGCATGACAAGCTTATCCATGGAAAAATTTGGTAAAACATGCAGAGCCTTCTCCGTGTTGTACATCCATATGAAGGTGCCAAGGGGTGAGGCATACCAATCTGCTATGTCGATTAATGCCTCCATCGCTGCCTGTGACATGCAAGGTGGATCTTGCTCAAAGATCATCCTGTACACCGAGGTGACGAAGTGGTATGATAGTTGTATGATAACTCCATGGAAGCTGCATTTAGAGAACAACTTACAATAAGTGTGCACAAAGGTTTCCGAAGGTGTCCATGCCCAACCCAAGCCTAGGAACTATTGGCAGGCACAAATTGCATCAAGTTTGTAAGCGGACATGAATAACTTCACTTGCTGGCCATTGGGGGGATTTTAGGCTTCTATTACCTGTTCCTTCAACCCAGTTGAAAGGTCTCCCTTTGTTCACCATTTGATTCAATATAATCACCCAACTCTTTGGGAAGCTTTATGTGCTCTCTTGGCCATATAAGTAACATGCGAATATGACCAAGAGCTGATATTCCTTCCGTAGTATCCTTTTCTTGTACACTTGGTTGGTTGTTGTCCTGAACTTGGACGACTCTTTCACCCAACTCTTCAAGATGTCTCTTGAGTTTGCACTGCTGCTAGGTCTGGTAAAGGGTGTATTCATCGCGATCACCGAATGCGGCACGTGATACATCTCCTGGAAGTCCTTTGCCCTGAAGGTAGAAATTTCTATTCCACTGATACTTCTCAACACCATTGTCTATGGATCAGTATGTGAGACAATCCAGTGTATCATGTTCGCGCATGGAAACGCGGGTTACCTGCATGCAATTCGGTACAAGCCAAACTTGTGAATGTTGACATAGACCCTGCGGTCTTCCAGATTCTCCTCAAATGTGCCTGAAAAGGTGTCATTGATGTTTACCATTTCATCTTGATCTCCTTGTCTATGAACAAATTAGTTTCTTCATAGATAGGAATGCTGACACTGGCTCAATTGCATTTCCAGTTACACTCTCAACGGTGTCCTTTGATCCTGCTCTCTCGGAAGCCATTGTACCTGTACTGTTAAGAGATAGATGAACACCTGTGATACTTGGAGACAAAGCAACACTCATGCAAAGAAATATGTTAGTTGAAACCAAAAGCAATTTTAGGACTGACATGTAACACACCTGGGTGACTCACTAGAAAGATTGCACAATTTTCACCAGGAGGCTGGGAGACTGACTGCCAAAACTATGCAGAATACAGTCTGGACTGTTAGCAAGCTGACTGACCACTGAAACTATGCAGAGCACAGTCCATCTTGGCCTGCTAAGGACTAAAACTGCACAATGTGTAGTTTCAGTAAAAAATGAATACAACCCAAAAAATTCCATCTGCACAATTTCGGGGGCCATCAGGGCACTGTCTCTCAGAATTGCGCAGAGCAAACCTGGAGGCCAATGTTGGGCCAGATCTGAGCAATTTTTGGGAGGAAGGCAGAGCCTTCACTCTTTGAAATGCGTAGTGCAAGCCGGAAAAGGTAAGGTTTGGGACAAGGCAGCCCAGACTCGCCGACGGGCGACTGAAAACATAAAAAGGCTAAATGCATGGAGAAGATGAGTGCAAACAAGAGTGAATGATCATGCATGAAAACAATGAGTGAAAGATTCAGAAAATGGGAAAACACGTAAGTGTGTGACACGATTCGCCGCAATGACGACCGTTAGTGAAAAAACAATGTCATGCATGTGACAATAGTGAGATGCAATGAAAAACTGAAGCAGTGCTTCTAGAAGCTAACATGCATTAAAACAAAAACTAGCATTCAATGAAACTAAGCAAACAATATTCACACAAACCAAAATACAAAAAGCAACAGAAAAGCAACAAAATACATGAAAAGTGGACTTACCCAGAAAAAGTTGAGCTGAGTATGCCGAATGCTCCTATATGTGATGTGGGATGCCAAAGCTCCAATATTGATGTGAATAATGAGCTCTGAAGCATCAAATAAATAATTTTGATAAGATTTAGGTTTATGACGTGCATGCCAAAAATCTAGGAAAATGTGACACTTAGCGAGAGGTTTCTGAAACGACTTTTGCATGTAACCTCCAGCTGCTAAAAATGGATCCCTAAAATCTAGGGATGCTTTTTGATTTCTTCGGGAAAAGCAAACCATGCATGCAAATCAAGATTGGTCAGTCCTGGAAGGAACTAGTCAACTTCGAAGCACATGCAACAGACTGCAAGCATTGGAGTGACTTTTGCACAGTTTCTAGGCTGAGCTGGTTTGGTTGTCCCTCAGGCTCTACGCAATTTCTGGGTTGAAGTCCTGGCTATCAGCCAAAATTGCACAATTTTCTAGAGAAAACCTAGTGATGGGCTTCTCTACGCAATTTCCAGAGGGAAGGATGCCTAGTTGCTTTGCACATTTCTAGAGAGCAGCAGACTACCTAGATGGTTTGTGCAATTTTGGAGAGGAAGGCTGGTTCCCCTCCAGATTTGTGCAATTTTCGAAGTGAGAATAACAACTAGAAAATGACCAAGCTTTGGAATATTAGCCTGTGGGTGGAAGGCAAAAAATCTGGCAAGCACAGGCTGGTAAGCCACTGAAACTCAACTGAAACATATGTACTTGGATAGTGCAAGACATGCTGCTAAGGATGGTTGGTAGGGAGGCTCCAAAATGAAGTTGAGGAAAAATTTTGGAGGGTGGTTGTAGCTGCTACAACACTTGGCGACACACTAGTAGAAATCCAGCTCTTTGAATGGATCTCGTTTCATGAAAAGTAAGTCTAACTCCTCTGGAAGTATTGTTCGATTCTTAGATCATCGTGGTTTCCACACTAGCTTGATTGAAAGGTGTAGCACTTGCCTTGATATTGTTCGGTCAGCACACATTCTAAGCCAAGTCAATATAGTTGTTTTGATTGGGGATGAGGGGTATATTGGTGCACAAGCAATATGACTGTCAGAGTTTAATTTTCATCTTTGATGTTGCTCCGCTGTTAGTAGGCTTGGACAGTACTCCGATGGAGTCACATAGGAACACATGCATTGATCCGTTGCCAGCGAGCCTGGTCAGTACCCAAAAAGTTACTTGTATCACCTCTCTCTGTAGGAAGCCTTTCTCTTCTTTCGCCTTATTCATTTTTTCAAAATTTCTCACATTTTCATTTTTTTCATTTTTTCAAGAACTGTGCATAACACTTATTTTTTTCAGAGGCAGAAGAGGGACCCCGACTTATTGAGAGCATAAGAGGTTTTTCCTTTGGAGAAGTATTTTATATATACCTATGACATACATGTTAAGGTTTCTCCCTCACCTTACTCTACTTGACTGAGATGACAAGGGTTAACCCAAAAACAACCAACTAGAGTAGGTGGTGCTAGTTAGTGCGCAAGCGTTGTGTTTTCATCAAGTTTCACTTCGAACAGAATGTATTTTCCATTGGTGTATCATTGATTGAAGACAACAAGTTCTACATAAAGAGAGAGGACAACATATAACCAATTATTGATAACTGCACAAGTCCTCTTGTACTTTACCTTGCTTGTTTCAAGAGTCGCGCACGGTTTCATGCGAAACTAACCTATGAACGTAAAACAAGAAAACAAAACAAAACAACAAAGAGCAGGAGTAAATGCGAAAGTGAAGCAAGTAAGAAAAGCAAGTAGGAAATCAAACAAGCAAACCAAGAAGAATTCAAACATGCATGCAAGCAAGAAAAACATAAAACAAACACTACTCCTACTCCTAAGCTAACGATGCATGGGCTGATCACGTGAAGTGATACTTCCAATGCAGCCACCGACACATTGGTTGACCCATGTTGGTGAAGGCATGGTTTGCAAACAACATAATCCAACGAAACAGCAAACATGAAATATATAGAAATGAAGACAAACACGCTCCGAGTTTAAATGCATCCACAGAAAAGAAATGAGTGAAAGCGCAAGACATGCACTCTGTGGACTTACCATGGTGCTGTGACACACTGCATGCAGATGTTAAGCATATGCACTCCCTTGACTGTGACATGCAAGAAAACGTGAGAAAAAGAGTTAAATTATGTCATGCAAGTGTGCTTGCTTTGTAAGATTCCTCCAATGCATGAGCAATAGGATCATGTGGTTCAAGTGGAGGAAGAGAAATATGTGTGTTGGATTGATCTTCAATGCATACATATGAGTGATGGGGAGCCTCGGGTGTTTGAACAATTTCCTGATTGAAAGTGAAACTAGCCTCAGGACAGTGAGGACCTGACATAACCATCAGCTCAAGTTGAAGTGCCTCGACAGCGTGCGGGGTTTCAACTTCATCGACAGATAGATCATCATAAATAGGTGGCTTTGAAAGATCAACAACGACAAAATCAACATCGTGATCGAATACAGGAGTAAATAAATCACGATAGCTATGATTAGAAAAATCAATGAGCTCATCGGCATCCTCATGATCCGATGAATCAAACAGAGGGGTACATGAGAAGCAAGAATGTTCACCCTTTGCGTTTCTGGAAAAGATAGATGGAAAATTAAGTAGATTTTCAATGAATAATTTGTCCTCTCCATTTCGAATTATGTACTGACATTCAGTGCATTCTGCGAATGAAAAGAGATAGATGCCTCTGTGGATGGATTTACATAAGGAAAATCAGAGATTCCAGAATCACCAAATATGTCTGGAAAAAGAGGAGGAGGCGCAGACAGAAGGAGGTCATCCTTCACTGCGGGTTGATGTTTAGATCCCCAGTCATACTCATCATAAATGATAGCATAGGTTGGTTGTGCAACATCAACTCCGTCAATGGCTTGATCCTCATTCACAAGTGTAGAGTTCGGAACAGAAGAACACAAGACAATGAAATCCAGAGGATCAATAGAACACGAAGATGAAGGTTGAGGTAACAAGTGCATGTGAAAACCCATGGGCTTCCCAACCAAATCTGCATAGAAATTAAGAGTGGTGATAGTGGGAGGATGTGACAGTTGAACAAAAGTGTATGCATGTTCTCCCACATCACTGTGGGGGTGGAGCTGTTTGATGAGGGGAAGGTGGACATTCACTTGTGACAACAACTATGTCCTCTTGTGATTGTGCAGCTACATCACTGAAGTATGCTAAGCGAGGTTTGAACTTTAACTTCATTTTGGGACAAAGTGATTTGGTAAGGCAATATTCAAATCTGTCCATGAGATATTCGAATTTCATCTAGTTTTTCGGAGCTTCAAACTGGAGTAAACAGAAGTTTTGCCAAAAATCCATATGTTGTTCATGCGGGGCCTTCCGTTGTTTTAACAATTTTTGGTCAAGAGCTTCAGGATCAAAATGATGGAAAACATATTTGATTAGATCATAGGAGTGCTCAAATAAGTGCACACAGTTGTGAGGCAAGTTGCGGCACCATCGTTGTGGGGATTCACGAAGTCTGGTTGCAAGAAGCATGCTGACCTCTACTTCATCAAACTCTTCCGCATCCTGCAAGAATGCAAGGAAATCATGTAAGTGCTCACACCAGGCCACTTCGCCTTCACCATCATACGTGATTTCAGACAAGTGATAAAAAAAATCCTTCGTTATTTTAAAGGGATGTGCATTGGACATACATCGCAAAGGGTGGACTACAATGATATCCATGATAGATGTGTGAAGCTTCAAAACAGGATGTGAGGACTCAACTTGTCATCTGGCCCTCCTTCTATTGCCATAAATGTTGATGGCGCCAGACCCACCAACATCTCAGGGGATCTCCATGGTAAGAAGTCCCAACTTGACCTCAGACTGTTTGGTGTAGGAGTCCCAATAGTGGGTAGTACAGTATCCCCTTGACTGTGGTTCTGCACAGAGGTAAGTAATATGTCCTTATTGGTACCAGTAAGGGTGTGACCTTGCTTCAATTCAAGGAAGGTGCATGAAAGGTTCTAACACACGGAAGGGGGGAAGAGTGCACCCCTTAGAAACCTGTAATAGAACACAACTTGAAAGGGAACACATGAGCAGAAGGACATCACAGGATGGAAAGTAGGATAGCCGATGATCCAAACTGATGGGTTATACCAACAACACGCTTCGATAAGATTCATATAAACAGATACAAAATAGTCCATACATACATGTGTAAATAACAACTACATACATCATTAAAGTAACCAGGATAACTGAACTACAATAATAACATATGCATGAAACATGTTGGCTCTATTATATTAAAAGAGTGAAAGATCCAATCATATATACAACCATGACTTCCACTAGCCCTGATAGAGGAACATTGTAGTCATTGCTACCTACTCCTCCAAAGAGATGTACTAACTCTGCACTGTGGAGAAGCCAAGGCTAGTTACACATTCCAAGCTTTCTCTAAGTTATACCTATAGGAAGCTTGGCTCCCAAAAGCCTTTACAATGAGTTATGAGGTTCTATAATTAGAAAAGGGTGGGGTGACCCTTAACATTTCCCTTTGTGACTTTTCACCTACCCTCATGACTCTTCAACTACTACATGACTATTACATTGTACTCTTGACACTTGGTCTTTCATGTTGGGTGTGGAGCCTGATTATCTTCTGTATTCAAAGGTATCGCCACATTGGACCCCAGTTCGAAACCACTTGTAAAATATTCACTGCAGGGGGGGTCCAGGGGGTGGCGGCTACGACCTTTGGGAGCCCCCCCTGGTGGGGGGTTTCGGGGCAGCGCCCCCGAAGCTAAAAACAGATGTAAAATTTCCTTGTAAAAGTATAGTAATTTCTAGTCAATCTGGGCCATTCATTAGGCAGATGATCTGACGGTAGAACTTACATTTAGTTTAGGGTTTTTTGCCCTAGAAGGAAACCCCTCTCTTTGTATGAGGGCATTGTATTGAGTCTGTGTAATAGAAGTGTATTCTCCAAGCGAGAAATAGAGATGTGAGACTATGAGAGAAAACATAAGATATTACAATGGATTTGCTGTAGGTTGTGTCTCTTCATTTTGCTGGATAATAGAAAAGAAGGACTAGTTGTTCGGGGTGGACGTAGCCAAAACTAGGTGAACCACGTATATCTGTGTCTCTCTTGTTTGATGCGTTTTCTATGTTTATATTTCTGCAATATTTTATGTGTTCCATTGCTCGTAATATATAATTTTCTAACAAATGGTATCGGAGCTGAAGGTCTATCTGGCTGATAAACTCGCAGGAAAGAAGGGTTCCTCGTTCGACTGGGAGCAATGGCGGAAGATGGTAAGTTTAGGGTCGAGAAATTTAACGACCAAAACTTTTCGCTGTGGAAGATGCAGATGGAAGATTATCTGTATCAGAAAGATCTGTACCTACCATTGGGCAGAAAAACAAAGATGCCGACGAGTATGACAGATGAAGAATGGAACCTTCTCGATAGAAAGGCACTCGGAACAGTACGGTTGTGCCTCACAGCGTCAGTCGCCTTCAACATTTTGAAGGAAACAACGACAGAGGGTTTGATTAAGGCGTTGGAGAAACTATATGAAAAACCCTCGGCCTCAAACAAGGTATTTCTTATGAAACGGTTATTTAATATGAAGATGTCAGAAGGTGGATCTGTTGCAAACCATTTAAATGATTTTAATACTATTACAAGTCAGTTATGTTCTGTAGGGGTAAAATTTGATGATGAAGTTAGAGCTCCGTTATTCTTGTGCTCATTACTAGAAAGTTAGAATGGTTTAGTAATGGCCAGTAGTAACTTTGTTTCTGGATCTAGTACTTTAAAGTTTGATGATGTTGTCGGTGCTATCCTTAGCGAGGAAATGCGACGGAAAAGCTCCAGTGATACATCGGGTAATGCTTTGAGTGTAGAGTCTAGGGGAAGAAAAATGGAAAGAGGAAAGAGCTCAGGATATCGCAGTAAATTAAGGAAAGACAGATCCAAGTCTAGATCAAGGATAGTGTGCTGGAAATGTGGAAAGAAAGGACACCTAAAGAAAGACTGTAGATCTCGAAAGGGAAAAGAAGGAGATGCACAACAAGAAAACAATCATGAAGCAAATGTGACAGGTGATGTGTTACAAGATGCTTTGATTATTTCTCTTGAAAATATTACTAATTCCTGGGTGGTAGATTCAGGAGCCTCCTTCCATGCCACACCTGATAAGAAATATTTTCATGACTGTGTTCAAGGAGATTTTGGACAAGTTCGTTTGGGTGATGAAAAACCCTATAAAATTGTTGGAATGGGTAAGGTTCTTGTAAAACAGCAGAATGGAAACCAATGGCTACTAAAGGAGGTAAGGCATGTTCCAGATCTGAAGAAAAATCTGATTTCAACAGGGCAGTTAGGCGGTGAAGGTTGTGTGACAACTTTCACAGATAAAGCTTGGAAGGTCACCAAAGGAGCCCTGGTAATATCAAAAGGTGAAAATGTTGGTACATTGTATTTATGCAATGGTATTTCTAACTCTGTTAATGCTTCAACTTCCAAAGGAGAAGATGTAGCATTATGGCATCATAGGCTCAGACACATGAGTGAAAAGGGGATGAATATTCTTCACTCAATGAATTTGTTGCCGGGCTTAAAGAATGTTGATTTGGACTTCTATGAGAATTGCATTTATGGAAAACAGAAGAAAGTCAGATTTATTAGAGTTGGGAAAGAAAAGAAGAGCGAAAAATTAGAGCTTGTGCATACAGATGTATGGGGACCTGCTCAGGTATCATCTCTCAGTGGCTCTCGTTATTATGTTACTTTTATTGATGATGCAACTAGAAAAACTTGGATTTATTGTATTAAGAATAAATCTGATGTATTTGATACATTCAAGAAATGGAAAGCTTTGGTTGAGATTGAGACAGGAAAGAAATTAAAGTGTATCAGATCAGACAATGGAGGTGAATATTGTAGCAAAGAGTTTGATAGGTACTGTTCAGAGCATGGAATTCGCAGAGAGAAGATAGTTCCAAGAACACCACAAGGAAATGGTGTGTCAGAAAGGATGAACAGAACAATCATGGAGCGTGCAAGGTGCATGAGATTGCATGCAGGTTTGCCTTTACAGTTTTGGGCAGATGCTGTAGATAATACTATTTATCTAATAAACAGAGGGCCTTCAATTTCCTTGGATGGTGGTGTTCCAGAGGAAGCATGGACAGGTAAAAAGGTAAACTACTCTTTTTTAAAGCCTTTTGGTTGTGAGGCCTTTGTCCATATTAATAAAGGAAATAGAACAAAGCTTGAGGCAAAGTCAAAGAAATGTACCTTTATTGGATATGGTGTTAATGATTTTGGTTATCGCTTATATGATTACGAAAATCACAAAATCATTAGGAGCAGAGATGTAATATTCAATGAAAAGGTCTTGTATAAGAATCAGTTGCAGGAAAAGAAACAAGAAAAAGAAAACAAGGAATACATAGTTCTTGATGAAATCACTGAGAAAGTAAAGGTGCCTGAAAATAATAATAATCAACAACAACAACCACCACAACAACAACAAGCACCCCAAGCACTTGAAAGTGGTGTTAGAAGATCTACCAAGATAAGTAGACCCCTTGAATGATACTCTCCTTCATTATATTATTTATTGTTGACTGATTCTGGTGAACCCGAATGTTATGAAGAAGCAATGCAGGTTGAAAGTAGGAAGAAGTGGGAGCTAGCCATGGAAGAAGATATGGACTCCTTAATGCATAACCAGACTTGGGACTTAGTTAGGCTGCCTGCAGGTAAAACTACATTGCAGAATAAATGGGTTTACAGGCTGAAGGAAGAAGATGAAGGAAAACAGAGGTACAAAGCTAGACTTGTGGTGAAGGGGTTTGCACATAAGAAAGGTATTTATTTTGATGAAATATTTTCTCTTGTTGTTAAAATGACTTCAATCAGAACTATTCTAAGTCTAGTAGCAGCTGAAAATTTGCATCTTGAGCAGTTAGATGTAAAGACAACCTTTCTCCATGGGGATTTGGAGGAAGAGATATATATGCAACAGCCACAAGGATATGAGGTAAAAGGGAAGGAGAAACTAGTGTGCAGGTTGAAGAAGAGCTTGCATGGCTTAAAACAGGCTACAAGGCAGTGGTATCTAAAATTTGACAAGTTTATGTCTGAACAAGGTTATACTAGATGCCACTCTGATCATTATGTTTATCTGAAAAAGCAAAATGATGGCAGCTATATTATATTGTTATTGTATGCAGATGACATCCTTGTTGCAGGGTCTAACATGCAGGAAATAAATGTGCTCAAAAGAAAATTGGCAAATTCATTTGCAATGAAGGATTTGGGAGCTGCAAAACAAATCCTTGGTATGAGAATAACTAGAGACAGGAAAAATCGTAAATTAACATTGTCTCAGAATGAGTACATACAAAAGGTGTTGAAAAGATTTAATATGCACAATGCAAAACCAGTTAGTACACCTTTTGCTAGCCATTTCAAACTTAGTAAGGAAATGTGCCCAAAGACCCAAGAAAACATGGATTATATGTCTAAAGTTCCATATGCATCAGCAGTTGGAAGCTTAATGTATGCAATGGTCTGCACAAGGCCTGATATTGCACATGCAGTGGGAGTTGTAAGTAGGTACATGAACAATCCAGGAAAGGAACATTGGATGGTAGTGAAATGGATTCTCAGATATTTGAAAGGTACCACAAATCAAGCATTATGCTTTGGTGGTTCAAACATTTCTCTACAGGGATATGTTGATGCAGATATGGCAGGTGACAGAGATAACAGAAGAAGCACTACAGGATATGTATTTACTGTAGGTGGTACAACTATCAGTTGGGTTTCAAAAATCCAAAGTGTTGTTTCACTTTCAACAATAGAAACAGAGTATGTTGCTGCTACAGAGGCTAGTAAAGAAATGATTTGTTTACAAAGGTTTATGGGTGAATTGGGTAAGGAGCATGATATGGGCACGTTATACAGTGATAACCAAATTTCCATTCATCTTGCAAAGAACTCAACATTTCATTCCAGGACTAAACACATACAGCTCAAGTACCATTTCATATGATCAGTGTTGGAAGATGGAGAGTTGAAGCTGGAAAAGATACACACTAGCCAGAATCCTGCAGAATGCTAACAAAAGTTGTAACCAGGGAGAAACTGAGAACATGCTCAGTTTCAATTGGTCTTCAAGGATGACAATGAAGATAAGAAATAGCCAGGTCCAAAGAGGAGTCATTGTCCAACAAATGAAGCAGCGGCGAAGTTGCTATAATTAGTCTCCAAGTGGGAGATTGTTGGGTGTGGAGCCTGATTATCTTCTGTATTCAAAGCTATCGCCACATTGGACCCCAGTAAAATATTCGCTGTAGGGGGGGTCCAGGGGGGGGCGTTTGCGAACTTTGGGAGCCCCCTCCTGGTGGGGGGTTTTGGGGGCAGCGCCCCCGAAGCTAAAAATAGATGTAAAATTGCCTTGTAAAAGTATAGTAATTTCTAGTCAATCTGGTCCATTCGTTAGGCAGATGATCTGATGGTAGAACTTATGTTTAGTTTAGGGTTTTTTGCCCTAGAAGGAAACCCCTCTCTTTGTATGAGGGCAATTTATTGAGTCTGTGTAATAGAGGTGTAATCTCCGAGAGAGAAACAGAGAGGTGAGACTGAGAGAGAAAATAGAGAATATTACAGTGGATCTGCTGTAGGTTGTGTCTCTTCATTTTACTGGATAATAGAAAGGAAGGACTGACTGTTCGGGGTGGACGTAGCCCAAACTGGGTGAACCACGTATATCTGTGTCTCTCTTGTTTTATGTGTTTTCTGTGTTTATATTTATGCAATATTTTATGTGTTCCATTGCTCCGTAATTTATAATTTTCTATCATTTCACTTATACAACATGTTTACATTACAATTTGCACATGTACCCATGTGAGACAAAATAGGATTGCGTAAGCCATGCAAGACATCACTAAGAATCAGACAACTGTGGGAATATTATCTCTTCGACATCCTCGCGATGATCGACGGTGGCGAACTGATGCTAATCTTGGTAGTTTGTTATGGTGTCTGCGTAATCTGTGGTGACATCCTTCCGAAAGCGAACTCTTGCCTCCATTGCATTTGGGTACACTGATTTGGTACCTTTGTCCAACTCGTCATCTAACATGTGCATCATAGTCTTGAGCACAGTCGGACCAACAACATGCTGATGCATTGTGTCTGCGCTCATTTGCAAGTCTGTACTAGTGGCTACGTGCATCAACTGATTAAATTACATGTCGAGATTCAGTCACACTTGGTTCTTTGACTTTGCCTCGGTGAGTGTGCCAATGGATGGGATCACATGCGTGCGCATAATGACATCCATGCTCCTGAACACTCGTGCATGTGAAGCCCGCAAGCTGGTGATGAGATTTGGGAGTTCCTCATAGTTCCAGATCTGACTCCAGATGCGTGCCTTCAACTCTACTGCCTTCGACTTCATCATCTTTGGAAAGTGCAATAGGGCTTCCTTGTACCTCATTTTCCATATTTTCATGTGATTGACAACAGTGTGTAGATCTGACAAGATGCATGCTCTCCTAGCACAGCGCTGTTGCCAACCGTTGAGATGGAAAACTGACTTATGAACGGTGACGAATCTGAAGTACAACTTCCGCATGACTGTCTCGAGGGACAATACTTCATCTAGTATCACTCTCCTCAAATCTGCTCTAGTGGATTCTATAACCTACTCTCCTCCCTGCTTGGATGCTTGTAACTCCTTAGCCATGTGGTCGTTCTTAGCTATCAAGAATCTAACACTCAAGCTGGTGGCTTTGACATATGCTTTAGTAGCATCGGCCAATGTAGTTGGATGTCTGTGCACATCAGACATGATCATTCACCCTTCAAACTGCGTAGGAGATACATGGACATCTGGAGTAGGCACTCTTCGTGATTGCACAACTCTGTGTTGTGACTCATTGAAAGATATGTGTGCATATCCGCCTCCAGATTGTCTTCAAGGATTTCAGTGTCTCCTTGATTGCTTGGGATTTGCTCTTCTTCTAGATCTGGTGAAGCCATTGGGGTGACCTCTTGGTTCTGAGGCATGAGGTCAATGTCCTCATCTAACTCTGGCTGAACCATATCCGTGTCCATCTACTTTAGCCTCTGTTCAATCTCTTGAGAAAATTCCTGCTCTTGCGACTGCTCACCCTGTTTTCTCTGTGCCAGTTGCTCGTATGAGTCAATAAATTGTATGGGCATAGTTTCATCAATATGTACATGTTGCACCTCCTGATGTTCTTGTTCCTGCTGTGCTTCCTTCTCTATTCTATGCAACTCTTGTTCTTCCCTAAGTTTCTACTTCAACTCCTGCAACTCCTTTTCTGCTTCCTCCAACTTTTGCTTCTCCCTTTGCCTTTGTATGATCCTCCTGTCGCGATGTCGCCTCTTAGCCGCAATCTCCAAAGCTTCTCTCAACACAAGTGGATCTACTTTGAGCTTGCAGATTTGCTCCACCTCTAAGCTATCTGTAACCTTCCTCTTGCCTTTGTCAAACGTAGGTCTGCTGCCCTCTACTGTCGTTGATGATGCTGCTCTCTAAGATGTCGCTTCCTTCTGCTTTGCTAACCATTCTACAGCTATGATGATCGGTTCATTGAGACTTGAGAAGTGATAACAGTATCTCCATGGGTCTTCCTCAGGCCAAGGACACACCTCGTGGATCCAAGGATGATGCACTCTCACACAGTGGTCCTTCACTAGGAAATGCAGGTCATATGGATTAAAACTTCTAGTGCTGAAGGTGAATCTCTTGAATTCCTCTGTCTCGACCTCAACATGCTTGAGATTTTGGATCTTATACAACTTGGTCTGCAAAGGAAGAGAAGGCCAATGTGTCTTCTTCTTCCTATATAGTCTCGCTGACAACCCTATTGAGATGTGATATGAAACTTCTTGCATGAAGAGCTTATCCATGGAAAACTTTGGTAAAACATGCATAGCCTTCTCCATGCTGCACATCCCTATGAAGGTGCCAAGGGGTGAGGCATACCAATCTTCTATGTCGATTAAAGCCTCCATCGCTGCCTACAACATGCAAGGTGGATCCTGCTCAAAGATGATCTTGTACACTGGGGTGATGAAGTGGTCTGATAGTTGTATGATAACTCCACAGAAGTTACATTCAGAGAACAACTTACAATAAGTGTGCACAAAGGTTTCCGAAGGTTTCCATGCCCAACCCAAGTGTGTGAACTATTGACAGGCACAAATTACATCTAGTTTGTAAGCGAACATGAATAACTTCACTTGCTAACCCTTGGGGGGGTTTCGGGCTTCTGTTTTCCTTCAACCTGAGAGCCAACATGTCGGACTAGTTGAAAGGTCTCCCTTTGTTCACCAGTTGATCCAATACAATCACCCAACTCTGTAGGAAGGTTTCTGTGCTCTCCTGGCCATATAAGCAGCAAGTGAAGATGACCAAGAGCTGATATGCCTTCTGTAGTATCCTTATCTTGTACACTTGGTTGGGTGTTGTCCTGAACTTGGACAACTCTTTCACCCAACTCTTCAAGATGTCTCTTAAGTTTACACTGCTACTGGGTCTGGTGAAGGGTGTATCCATCATGATCACTGGCTGTGGCAAGTTATAAATCTCCTGGAAGTCCTTTTCCCTGAAGGTAGCAAGTTATATTCCACTGATATTTCTCAACGCCATTGTCTTTGGATTACTATGCGAGACAATCCAGTGGATCATGTCTGCGCATGGAAACGTGGGATACCTGCATGCAATCCGGTACAAGCCAGACTTGCGAATGTTGACATAGACCCTGCGGTGTTCCAGATTCTCCTCAAATGTGCTTGAAAAGGTGTCATTGGTGTCCTGCCATTTCATCTTGATCTCCTTGTCTATGAAAAACTTAGTGTCTTCATAGATAGACAAGCTCATAGACACTTGCTCAACTGCATCTTTTGTTGGACTCTCAACGATGTCCTTTGATCTTGCTCTCTTGGAAGCTACTGCACCTCTACTGCTGAGAGACGAATGAACACCTATGATACTTGAAGACAAAGCTACACTCATGGCAAGAAATCTGTTAGTTAAAAACCAAAAGCAATTTGAGGACTAACATGCAACACCCTGGGTGACTCACTGGATAGATTGCACAATTTTCATCGAGAGGTTGGGAGACTGACTACCAAAACTGTGTAGAACACAGTCTGAACTGTCAATGGGTTAATTGACTACTGAAACTGTGCAAAGCACAGTCCATCTTGGCCTGTTGAGGACTGAAACTGCGTAATGCGCAGTTTCATTTTGTTATCACAAAACCTTCTCCTGATAGGCTGCTGACTAGTAATATCTTGAGTAACTGTTTCAAACCAAGTTTTGGCTGAGGCTTAGCCTTCCCAACCTGAGAGGGCTCTCTCACTAGGTTAAAGATTTTAGTAAAAGATTAGATGGCTAACTCTATGAAACAAGTAAAGGAGTATGAATGGTTGAACACAATCAATAAACATCCATTGGGCTTACGGAGTCAGAAAATGTTTAGTATGACAACAATATTAGCTTAACATGGAAGTCATGGCATCAAGAGTTCAATATATTAGTAACACATAAAAACATGTAGGAAACACAGTCTACAAATGCATGAAGGAAGTTAGAGCATTGCCAATGAGTTCTAAGTAACATACATTCATACCACTGCAAATGAGGAAATGAGGACAACCATAAGACAATCAAGCATTGAACTCTCTTCTAAATCTTGAGTAGTAAAGCCAAAATCTGTATTCCATAAAAACATAGTCTTCCACAATGACACAATATGAGTGTTTTTCTCAAAAATTTCCAACCCTTGGTGCTTTACACCTCTTGTCTTATATAGAGTCATCATTACAATCTTGGATTCCTTCCTCTAACATGAGGGGAATTCGAATTTGCTTGACTTGAAACCTATTCAAAACTAAAACAGACCATGAATTACAACTGGCTGTTAACTAACAGTCCTAGAGTCCTAATACAACTAGGAGTGTAACTCCTTATTATGCTAGCAACAACCTAGGATGTGGAATAAATTCAGTTTTTAACAGCTGCTCCTTCTTAACTTTGAACTTGGTGATGTCCATAACCCCCCAGCTGGCCTTCAATAACTTCTCCTTCATTTGCCCTGAAAACTAGGAAACTGTCCCTTGCTCTGTTCTGGTTGAAAAATAGGTGTTGGGACAGAGCTTTGTTCTCCTCATCAAAAATATATTTTGCAAAATTGAAGGAGGATTTTGTAGAACACTTTGTGCTGAACAAAAAACTCTCTTGTTTTTTTGCAATACCTTTCCTAATGCCCAGAAACTGTCTTTGAATATCAGGCGTAAACTGAAAAATTGTGATTTTTGAAAAACTGCTCCTACAACAGTTTCATAGTTCAATTTGAGTCATCAGCTTCTCCCATCTCATAATGAATTTGAAGAAACTGAAAGAGGTTTCTGTAGTTCAGTATGTTAGGAATAAAAACCTCTTTCAGTTTTCCAAAATATGCTTTCAGTTGCTCAAGAGACCTCTTGAAAGTTGACTACTTAAAGCAGTTTTTCTGCTGAAAAACGCTGCTTCAGAGATTTCATAACGCAAGGTTTGGTATGTGTATATGTCCTCATCTCTTGAATTTACCTTTTGCTTAGGGCTCAAACCTTCTCAAGTGATCTTCTTACACCTCTGTAGCAGCATCCCTTTCAAAATAATCCCATTTTCCTTTCAAGATAGATCCTAAAGAAAAAACAAAACTGCAGCTACAACAGTTTCGTAGTGCACTATGAAACTGCTGTGCAATACATGTCACCTACAGCAGTTTCGTAGCACGCTACGAAACTGCTGTGTGAGTAAAAAACACACAGTTTTCCCTCAAAATTTTCATTCTTGAGATTTCTTTATAGTTTCACCATATGCTAATGGGCCACATAAATTTGACATTATCCATCCAAAAACAATCTTCAAAAAGGTAAGTTCCACATCAAAATTGTATTAAGACTCCTCACTTACTGTATGGTTCATTTAAGCCGAGTCTATCCTTCAGGTTTGCTCAGTTGAATCTTCAAGCCTTCTATTTGCATTTTCATCACTCTGATGTTAGTTATGAGCTTGTTATTAATCCATCTGATGTATCTTGCCTCCTTAATAGCAGGGACAGTCCAGGTGAAATATTAGGCCTTTCTGCTCACTGCTTGAGGTTTTGAATTTTTCTCGTGTTCCCACAAAGCCTTCATTTTGTTAAAGTCAACCTTTTCAATTGCATGTTTTCTTTCCCTTTTCTTAAGTTTGGCAATCTCAAACTTGGCAAGATTCTTTGTTTTTTGTGAGAGCATCTAAGCCTTCAAGCTTAGTCCTCAAACACCGCCCTGGTCTACAATTCTTCTTCTCTTCAGACATTTCTGTGAACTCCTTGTAAAGGATACCTAGAAGAACTTGCCCTATCTAGTTTTAAACATTGCCTCGCTTGAGTTGGATAGAGAACTGCCTCACTTGAGCCTTCAAAGAACTCTGATGTATGCTGACCCTGAGCTTGCCAAGTGCTTCTTATGCATGAAAGCAACACGAGAATGACCAAAACCAATTCATCCTTACCTTATCCTTCTTTTTTTTGAAATTTGAAACGAGTGTGGACAAAGACCCCTAACGAATCTAATGATGAGTGTGAATGGCTGCATGTGATGGGTAAGGTTCATGGACTGACACCTAATGATGAAAAATTAACGAATTCAGGTTGATTTGACAGCTAGACTCGATTTGACATGAATCCCCGATTTTGTAGCGCATCCAGTGCAAATTCTGGGTTTTGCGCTACGAAAACTCCTTACGAATCCCCAATTTCGTAGCGCATATAGTGCATTTTTTGAGTTTTGCCCTATGAAAACTCCTAGGCAATTTTGTAGCGCATTCAAATTTTTAAACAACCAAACACATAACACTTTTGAAATGATGTGGGATCTATGATAGGTAAAACAAGGTTGTTGACCTTTATTTGATAATGGAAACAAGACTCCAACTCTAGGATTTAGACTCTAAAACAGAAAAATAAAAATGACTTGACCATGACTAACATAAAACTTTGGAACCATACCAATTGTCCAAGATTTTTTTAGAAATCTTAGAAATTAGTGATAACACATTCAACAATGACTGCAACCCAGAAAATTCCATCTTTGCAATTCCGAGGGCCAGTAGGGCACTGCCTCTCAGAATTGCACAGAGAAAGGCTGGAGGCCAATGTTGGGCCAACTTTGCGCAATTTCTGGGAGAAAGGCAGAGCCTTCACTCTCATAAATGTGCAGTACAAGCCGGGCAAGGCAAGTCTGGGCCAAGGCAGCTCAGACCCGCCAACAAGAAACTGGAAACATAAAAAGGCTAAATGCATGGTGAAGTTGATTGCAAACAAGAGTGAATGATCATGTATGCAAAAAATGAGTGCAAGATTCAAAAAATGGGAAAACAAGTAAGTGTGTGAACTGAGTTGCCGCAACGACGACCGTTAGTGCAGAAACAATGTCATGCATGTGACAACAATGAGATGCAATGAAAAAATAAAACAATGCTTCTACAAGCTAACATGCATTAAAATGACAACAAGCGTTCAATGAAACCAAACAAACAACACTCACACAAATCGAAATATAAAAAGTGACAGAAAAGCAGCAAAAGACATGAAAAGTGGAATTACCTAGAAAAAGCTGAGTTGAGTGTGCAGAATGCTCCTAGATGCGATGTGGGATGCAAGAGCTCCAAGATTGATGTGAATAATGAGCTCTGGAGCGTTGAATAAATAGTTTTGATAAGATCGAGGTTTATGATGTGCATGCCACAAATCTAGGAAAAAGCGACACTTGGCGGAAGGTTTCTAAAATGGATTTTGCATATAACCTCCAACTGCTAAAAAAGGGTCCCTAAAATCTAGGGATGTTTTTTTACTTTTTTGCTTTTTTCAAGAAAAGCATCCCATGCATGAAAATCAAGATTGGTCAGTGTTGGAGGGAACCGATCAACTTGGGAGCACATGCAACTGACTACAAGCCCTGGAGTGACTTTTGTGCAGTTATTGGGCTGAGCTGGTTTGGCTGTCCCTCAAGCTCTGCGCAATTTCTAGACTAAGCCCTGGCTGTTAGCCAGAATTGCGTAATTTTTGAGAGCAAGCCCAGTGATGGGATGCTCTGCGCAATTTCCATACGGAAGGTTGCCTGGCTTCTATGTGCATTTCTGGAGAGTAGCAGGCTGCCTATATGGTTTGCGCAATTCTGGAGAGGAAGGCTGGTTCCCTTCTATATTTGCGTAATTTTCCAAGTGAGCATAACAGCTAGAAAATGACCAAGCTCTAAAATGTCAACCTGCAGGTGGGAGGAAAACAAGCTGGCAAGCATAGGCTGGTAAGCCACCGAAACTCAACTGAAACATATGTACTTGAACAGTGAAAGAGATGCTGCTAAGGATGGTTGGTAGGGAGGCTCCAAAACAAAGTTGAGGGAATATTTTGGAGGGTGGTTGTAGTTGCTACAACAATATACTTATTAAATTAAATTATAAAAGAAAATTTCCTAATTCTTAGTCTAGTCAAAATTTGTTTTCAAATTTATGATTATAATTTATATATTTATATGTATATTTTTATTTAAATTATAATAGAAGTTTAATTTACTTACTTTAGTAAAAAGTATTTTTAATTTTTTGTGAAAATTAATATTAATATTTATTTATATATATTTGACTTAAGTATTTAAATTATGAAAAAACAAATTAATCCTTCACACATTTTTTGACCCAGTCAAAAGTAGTCGTTTCTTTATAGCATTGGAATGATCTGAACCCACTGCCATGATCTAATTCTTCATCTTGTCCTCACGATGAACTACACTGGTTGGTTCGAAACGCATCGACAAATATTTCTTGATGTGATTATTACCAATTTTTTTTCTTAAAATCAAGATTTAATAAATTATAATTTTAGTGCGTAATATTAATATTTAATATATATGATTTAATATATATTAAATAATTTAAAAATATCAACTTAAGAAGAATAAAACATTTTTTTTATTATTATCAATATTTGTGAAAATAAGATTATTTTCATTTTCTTAATCTATATTTGTCAAAATAGGATTATATCAATTCATTTATATTTAATCATTATTAATTTAACATTAATAAATGCAAACTATAATTTTACTTTTGGAAAATAAAAAAAATTGGAAAATAAATTTTTATTTTCCAATATTATTAAAAGAATAATTTTCAAACGTGTAATTAGACCAGGACTTGAAGGTCTTATTGTAGTCTTTGCACAATACAATGTCAAGTGCATAACTATCTCATTGATTTTTGGGTAGTCGGTTTGGAAATAGTCACCTTACACTTAATTTGTAATGGTTAATGGGAGCATATATTTATGGCATATTAGTGGAAATTACCATGTATTTGCTTAGTGATATGTTTAGGCTTGGGATGAATTGAATTCCTCCATCACCTCACTAGATTTGAAGGCTCATTCTTTTAGGGTTTTGTTGAATTAATGCAAGCAATGAATAAGCTCCACGTAAGGCTATGACATGTGAACCAATGTATGGTGATGGTAAGTTGCCCTTTCTTTGACAATGTGAGTATTTTAGATTGTAGTGGATGTTTGGATTATTGTGAGAGATTTTCACCATTATTTTTTGAGAGTGATAATTGTTGTGAGTGGAAGATATAAGCTTGTAATTGGAATTGGAGCAATCATGAATATGGAAAAATTGATCGACCGAAGGTTACGTGCTCAAAGGTGAATATATCTAGTGCCAAGGTATGTAGCTTACTTTATTTTCTATTTATAGGTTTTCTAAATGGTTAGCGAGTGCCATTTAACTAGTTTCTTTGGCTTCCTTCACTTCATTTCATTCCCCGGAGTCTCCAAATTATTGCGTAAGTATCACTTTGTTTTAAAGGGAGAGTAAGCTCCATGCTCATGACTATAGATATCAATAAAAGTGTTGTCCAGTCCGATGTTAGAAATTTTCATCAAAGGTATTGAGTTAACAACATTTGTTTATTAACACAAGTCATTATATTCTTGTCTTAGATATCTCAATTATTTGTTGACATCTTAGATAGATATGGGAATATGGCTTACATGTATGAAAATTAAACAAATTTTGAATCAAATATAGAACTCATAAATAGTCAACATATATCTTATATTATGATTGATGTTGTTCTTGTGAAAATACCATATTAAATTAAATGAACACTTTTATATATATGCATTTGTTTTCCATAACAGTATCAATCCAATCATTCATTTTCCGAGTTGTCACTCATTTGTCTGAGCTACTCATGTACTAGTTTATACTTAGCTAATCTTCTAAGTTAAGGTGTTGTTATTGATGCCAACATCAGTCCTTGAGCGCTCTTATTATTCATCTATTTTCCATTGATTAGAAGTTCCAAATTACAAGAAGCCTTGGGAAACCCTATTTTCCATTGATTAGAAGTTCCAAATGACAAGAATCCTTGTGGAACCCTAGATGCCCTGCAGTTTTTGAGGAAAATGGATCTAAAGGAAAATTATTCTGTTCACAAGACCATCATCATTTGATTCTCCTTGTCGTGTTGATTCCAATGGTATGTGGCACACCTCATAACTCCTCACAGATGAGGAGATATGCCTCATCAAATATTGGACCCCATTTTTTTTATCAAGAAGCCCCAAAGGATACGCTACAAACAATTTTTTTATTATCACAGGAGATTAAAACAAAAAGGGTTTATACTATTCTAGCCAAAAGTCAAATAAAAGGGATTTTATTAAGGATCCAAAATTGAACTAAAGTCATCTCATTATCTATGGGAATTTTTCTCCAAAATATTAAATTTGAAATTTAAATTTTCCCTCTGTCAAGTCGGCTTGACCCTCCTCTAGAAGCATCTTCAACAAGTATAAATATAACTCATCTAGCCTCATTCAATCCATCTTACATAGAAAAGAATGGCATATATCTCTGAGGTATTATGCGGCCTTGTGTAGTCACGTCAAGCTTAAGAAGACGTCGAGTTTTGGAACAAGATTTTTGAATCGAATTTCTCTTTTGGGTATAATAGATTTTCGAGGGTATCTTGGTGACACTTTGGATTAGGAATATATGCATGTTGCAGAATGAGTAGTTGCTTGAAAGTCTTGGCGCAGTTGGTCCATCATACTTTATATTTGTAAATCTGCATTTTACTTTTGATTCCAATAATTTGAGGTCTATAATTCATTTATGTACTTCACAACGATTAGAAGTAAGAGTGGCTCCTTTCCCGTAATTGGCGATTAGGAGGACGTGCAATTTTACAAGCTCCTTTCTCTTCGATTGGCACCTAGGCATTCGATTTCCAACTTCACAAATTGGAAAGCGAGTGAATGACATATGTTCCCTCAAGAATACGAGATGATTAGATTACCATCTGACAATGGTCATGTTCGGCTATGTACTGGCAGGTTGGTCAATCACCTTTTTGGCTACTTGAATCTTGTTGGTTTTATGTACCCACCAATATTCCAAACATATCAATTCATCATTGTGATGATCCAACACAAATAATTACTTAACTAAGAGGTTGTGTAAAGTTCAAGTACACATTCGGCAATGCAACCAACAATGGTTAAGCAGTGGTAGCGCTTATTGAAGTTGAAAACAAACCTAAGTTTCTTCTCTTGTTTTATTTTTGAATTCTATTTTCTCATCTCAGTAACAATAGAGAATGTGACTTTGTTTATAAACTGAATATGCCCATCTAGTGGTAGAGATTGCTCCAATCCATAATAATGCAGAGTGATTTCACTGAGTATTATGTAGCCAATTGACATAATGTGATGCTCTATTTCTATTTCTCAGAGGAAATTTGGAGAGGATAGGCATAAGAGAGATCTAAGAAAGAAATAATATGCCTTGCACACCATTCCAAGCAAGGAATGGAATTTGGTATTGAGCGATTAGAGAGGAGTATTGCTTTTCAATTTGCCAAAGACCAATGAACCATCACAAGATGCAAAGAGAAACATATGCATGGAGGCAAATACATAGTGAGTATTTAGTGAAAAGTGAAGTACTGGTGTGCATAGCCTGCAGAGAGAGTTATTGATGTGCTTGAACTAGTCTGAAGTATAGTTGTGTGAATTGAGAAAGTAATTTAAATTACCATGAGTTGTATTGATAAAGGTTCGAATTCCTATGGTGTGTTGTGTATACCTGTGCGATAGACAAGATCTATAGCTAATCTGAGCAATGAGACTGGCTGAAATAGATCAAGTTTATTGATGCATGGACAAGGTATGCGAATGGAGTGAATCTATTTGCGGTACATGAGCGTAATTGTTAAGGAGTTATGTTGTAGAGTATGTTAGATATTGAGATAATGCGGGTTGGATACTTGAATTTGGTAGTTGCCATCCAATGATATGTAGCCAAATCTGATTTATTGTAGAGATTGATGATAGGGTAGTGGATTATTTTTGCTAGGGTTTGGAGCTGCTAACCTTATTTGTGTTGTTGATGACTAGAATTGTAACATGGTTGTGTATTATTGCTACTAAGTTATATATATATATATCTAACAAGTGTTTGCAGGGGTGGTTGTTGTGTTATTATTAAAGGGGTTCCATTGAAAAGTATATTACTATAGTTGTCTTATATTGTTTTGAGTCAGGGTTTGCAACTGAGTGTAGAGCAGTTGCTTGTGTATGTATGTTTGCCACAGTCTAGGGGGTGCTTATGCTACTGTCACACATTTGTATGGCTACCAAAGCCTTGTAATGACCAAGTGTTTATGTTGCATATATTTTTTGACATCATGTACTTTGTAGTGTTACCGGAGTATTAATGGAGTCTCCACATTGTGTATAGTCTTGAATGATATAACTGATCATTAGTATTGTGTTGGTCATAGTATGGAGTGAGTTTATGTTGTTAATTTTGTTGAAGGGTTTGAGATGTTGTTAGGGTTTGATGATTTAGCTTATGTTTCGAGAAAACTTGAGTTGGTCAAAGTGATATATTATAGAGAGGACTTTGTATTTAGATTGAGTGAAGAAGATTAAGTTTTGAGTGAAGCTATTGGCTTGTGTGGGCACATTGTAACAAAAATATAATAAGCATTAGGGTTATGACAATATATCATGTTTGTATTTCAGGCCCCATGAGTTTAGCTATAGAGAAGCAATGCTAATTATTTTGAGACAAGGCAATACAAAGATTTGTGATCATGATCATGTGGTGTTGGAAACAATGATATGCAGACTATTAACTACAAGTTGGTGTAGTGTTAGATACTGTGGCAAACCTTGTTCTGTTATCTTATATCCTCAGGATGGTAGGGTGGTGCAAGGCGGAGAGTGGAGTTTCCTTCAGGTTGGATCTTGAGAGCACTCTAGGGAAGAAGGGTGGTAATAGGGAAGGTTAGAGCCTATGCAGGCTATTGGAGCATCCTTCTAGTTAGAGTTGGTAAACTAGGGCGTTGGTGCATCCTTCCAGTTGGAGCTGGTAAACCAGGGCATTAGAACATCCTTTTAGTTGGAGCCAGTAAACCAGGGCATTGGAGAATCCTTTCAGTTGGAGTTGATAAATCAGGGGGGTGTAGCCTCCTTCCAGCTATAGTTGGAGAATATTTGAAGTTGGAGATTCCTTTTGATGTAATCTTTAAAAACTTATATTAAGAAGCATTTGGTGGTTTTTCCCCTGGAAGGGTTTCCACCTAAAATATATTTTGTAGTGTCTTGGATGTTGTGCATTGTTGAATGGTGTTGATAATTTATGTTTTGATTTAATAATAACAATAATTAATGATCTGAAGATTAAAATTAACTAATTGAATTGAAATATTGATTCACCCCCCTCTTAGTATTTTGAACAATTGGGATCAGAGAAAGTTCCTTTAGTTTCATCTTAACAGTTGGAAGGTAGATCTCAAAAGTGCAGAGAGGGGAAACTCAAAGAAGAATTCATCCAAATGATCAAAGGAAGTCTCCAGTATTGTAGTAGTTTCCAAATCTGTTACAACTAATGAAGAGAGTCTAGCTCCTGACTTCAATGAAGCCAAATATGAAATATGGGAATCCATAATGGAAGCCTATTTGAAAGCTCATGGAAGTGATGCTTAGTGCTCTATTGTTTTTGGAGATACATCTACTGATTAATCTAGAAGGTAAAATACAAAAGCAATGAATGTCATTCTAAGAGATCTACCGGATCTTGTAAAAGCCAAAGTAGATCAATGCTCAAAAACCAAAAATATTTGGAAGAAGCTCCACAATATCTACTCAAAGAAGCATGCATGTCAAGATGTAAATGTTGATGATGATTGTGATTAAGATGAAGTAGTAGTAGAAGAAGAAGCAATAGTGGACATGGAGGAAGAATTGATCAACACCCTATGTGTTTTTAACAAAGAAAGGAAGCATAATCATATACTCGAAGAAGAAGTTTTCCTTCTAAGACTTCAAGTGTAGGAAGTTGAAAAGAAAGAGAAAATATTGGCAAGCCAATTAGAGGAATCTATTTAGAAGTACTTAGAATAAGTTGGTCAAAATAAAAGAGAACTTGACACTACCCTAACTGAAATAGACAAGCTCTAGAAATGGCACAAGGAGAAATTGTTGGATGATGAAACGAAGAATAATGTCATTACTGGATTGAAGATGGAGGCGAAATAAGCTAATGAAGCCCAATGCAATGAAGGCACGAGCTCAAAGCCCTCGAAAAAGCAAGATTGGTAAGAAGCATGCCAACAAGATCCTTTAAAGGCCAAATCAAGGTCAAAAGAAGATTAAAGGTAATGCTGCTACAAGAAGTAATATTGAAGTAATTGAGGATAAGGATCAACAAAGGGTTGAGCATCTTTCAAAAAAGAATGTCTTCAAGAGAACATCAAAGCAAGACATCTCATATAGGTACCCTAGTATGTTTAATGGTTATTGCTTATCATGTTCTAACTTCGGGCATATGGCTAGGGATTGCAAAATTTATGACAAGAATGATTATCAAGGACACTATCAAAACCATAGAAGCAAGTTTGAAAAATAGCAAGATAGATTTCAAAATGGATTTTTCAACAAAAAATATATGCCAGTTTCTCCATCATTTAGATTCAACATTGATTGCTACAATTTCCATAACTATGGGCATACAACTCATGATTGCAAATACATGGTGGAATTTTCCATGAAGAAGAACTCTAATATCAAATACATGAAGATTTGGAGAAGAAAATAAAAATATCAGGAAAATAAAAATATCTTAGCAATCAATCTCTCAGGATTTGTGAAGTTGCAAGTTCATGATGAATCTACAATGGAAGGTGTCAAGTTTAGGATGATTCGATTGTAGAGCTGGTTCATACTTTATTATGAAGAATCCAGTTTGTTGACTCATTATCTTGTGAATATTGAAGAGGGGGATTCTAATTATCAGTGGTTGCAAAGTTGATGATCTATCCCTCAAAAGTTTTATTTGGAATAACATATGCAGTAATTATGGGAATTCAAATTTTTGTTCAGTGGAGTAGCAACTTTGTAAAACATGTCATGGATAGTTTTTAAGGACTCGTTCAATAATGCTTATTAATAGGCATAATTAACTATTGTAAGCCATGAAAGGATTAGCATGTCTAGGGGAGAGAAGTGACAAAAAAAGATATCTCATTAGGGGGAGTAACCCTTTGCCATTGATGTCAAAGGGGAAGAGAAATTAGGAACAGAAGATCAGAGCTTGGAGTCACGAGGAGCATAAATCATAGGGGGATTATGTGTGTTGTCATCAATAAAAAAGGGGGACACTGTTGAATGGTGTTGTCATTGATTCCAATGTCGGTCCTTAAACAATCTTAATATTCATCTAGTTTGCATTAATTAGAAGCTCCGAATGACAAGAATCCTTGGGAAAACTAGATGCCCCATGCTTGTTGAGGAAAATGGATCTAAAGTACAATGATTCTGATTGTGATACCACCATAATTTGTTTATCCTTGTTGTGTGGATTCCAATGGTATGTGGCATGCCTCATAAATCCTCGTGGTTGAGGAGATATGCCTCATCAAAGATTGGAGCCCCATTTTTGGTCAAGAAACCCCAAAGGATATGCTTATTATCCAAGGAGATTAAAACAAAAGGGATTATACTATTCTAGTGAAAAGTAAAATAAAAGGGAATTATCATAGTAACACAAGTACTGCTCCTAGGCATTGGAGAGTATGTACTCCATGCTCCCACGCTCCTGGGAGCTTGGGAGCTGGTGGGAAATGTCCCAAAAACGTCAGGGGCTTCAACAGGTAGTTTCGAGCTTTTTGGGAGCTTCACTACAATAAATTTCAATGTTTTGGGTACCTATTTTGAGTAAAGAAGGTACCATTTGTTTATTTTCTAAGTGATACATGTCAGGTCAGGCGGATGGACTGTATGTGCTTTGTAAAGTGATAGAGATGTGGAAATGTAGCAAAGGTTTCAACAAAATATAAAAAGTTGTCAGTCATTCCTTGGTAGCTTCTGTTGCATATCTTGAAGTTAAACAATTGCAAATAAGTCTACTTTCTTGAAGTCTATCTTGAAGCTTTAATGATAAGATTCAACAAATTATAGTGATGGTCAGAAAGAGAAAGAGTAGCATGTTAGTCAATTTCTTTTTATAAATTTCCAAACTTGAATTTCAAAGTTGATTATAATATAGTGTTGCATGAAATCACATAATAATCAACTAATAATAGTCTTTTTTACGGTTTGGGAGTTCCAAATGTTTCTTTGTTGGCAAGGAATTTCATTGGCAAATTGTTGATGGATTAATATTTTGATTTTTGCCTGGCAGTGTTTCAAAGTTCAATCTTTTACACATTTCATTAGAATATGGAATTTGATTGGCAAGTTTTGGATGGAAATAAATAAATAATTTTATTTTTATTTTTAATATATATTAAATTCTAATATATTATATTATTGTTGTTCTCAACTTGACGTTTCCTGTAAATTTGGGCAAAGCTTCTAGCCGTTCGGATACTTGTTCCCCATACCTGAAGTACCTGCATACCGGAATGTCGTGCAACATAGGACTTTATTAAGGATCCAAAATTGAATTAAAATCATCTCATTGTCTATGGGGTTTTGGATCCAAAATATTAAAATTAAAATTAAAATTTTCCCTCCTTTGTCAAGTCGACTACGGTCCCCTTCTCTAGAAACATCTTCAATAAGTATAAATATATCTTGTCTAGACTCATTCGATCCATCTTGCACATAACAGATTGACATATCTCTGAGGTAGTATGTGGGCTTGTGTAGTCACACCAAGCCTAAGAAGAGGTTGTGTTTTGGAGCAAGATTTTTGAATCGACTTTCTCTTTTGGGTCTGTTTTTTCGAGGGTATCTTGGTGACAAATTGTATTAGGAATATATGCACATTGCAAAATGAGTAGCTATCTAAAAGTCTCACAGTTGGTCCATAGTACTAATTATATCCTAGACTCTGCATTTTACTTTTGATTCCAACAATTTTATATCTGTAATTCATTTATGTACTTCATGATGATAAGAAGCAAACATGGCTCCTTTCTCGTAATCGAAAATCAGGAGGATGTGTTAATTTTTGGCAGTTCAGTGACAAATTCCAATCATGGAACTAGATTCCTCTTTTCAAGACGACCAATTTTGACTATTGAAGCACTCAATTTGGATAAGGGAAAGATATTTTTGAATTAAAATCCTAGGTGCATATTTGATCACGTTGACCCCAAAGAAAATTGGACACCCTTGGAAGGCTAGAAATGCAAGTCAAGTGACCGTCATTTGGATATCATAATTATATCATTATTCTACTCTCTTTTTTATTTTTGGCTCACATAGGTCTAAGGCAGGTCCTCAAAGAATTGGTTCAGACAAAGGAGAAATTGGAGGGTCTGAAGCTCGCATCTCTGTTTTAGGGTTTTGAGTCTCAGTCGCAGGAATGTCATGGAAAAATTTTGACTGCGGTTGCAGGCATGTCATGGAGAAATTTTGACCAAAGCTTTTTAGTTGCATGCATGACACATCTACCCTGTGACTGGCACCTAGAGGTTGAATTTTCAGTTGACCAAGTTTTCACTCATTGACTGTAGAGTTTGGTAGTTGACTACAGACAATGATAGTTGATTGCAGGTTCCTGAATCCGGGTTTTGATCATTTGCATGGTTGGGTTCATCTCATGAATATTGTTTAATTGATTTTGTTGGTTAGGTTTATGGTTGAAGATATGGATCATTGTACTCTCTACTTACTGAATCATTTAATGAAAATATAATAAGAAGAATAATTTGAAAGGTTTTTCCCCATAATGGGTTTTTTCCCTGGTCTCTGACCAATCCTAGTGTCTCTATGTGAAAATTCTTTTCTTCTATTGTTCCTTTATGTTCTGTTACATTGATGACGATGTTGTTCTTTCTATATAATTACATATACTACTGAATAATGTTGTAAATATGAATAATGTTATGGGGTGAATTGTATATGTAAATTATGAAATGAAATTATCAAAGCAAAGAAAAATATGGCCCTTAAGAAAAATTAACATGGTATTAGAGATGGCTTGAAGAAAAGTTATCGAGATCACCCTTGAAAATGCACCTTTCATGGAAGCAAGAGAAATTGGAGAAGACCTAGAAGAATGCTAGGGTTTGAAGGAAACCCTAGGTAATTTATGTATTAGGGTTTGATGTAGATTATGAGGTTGGGGTTTGGAAGTATCACTGGGATAAAATGATGGCTTGAGTTTTGCAGTTTTGAATCATGATTAGTGTGAAGTTGTTCTAGCACTTGCAGTTGGATAGCATCAATTAGGCCTGGTTGCTAATGAAGTTGGTTGAAATATGGACAAGGGACTCTTGAAGGTTGGTTCAAGAGGGAGTTAATCTCCTCTCATTAAAGATAAGTACCTTTTAGATTTATGTTACCTATTTATGATTCTATTCTTGTTTATGATTATTGATTTGATTATTTTTTCCTGCATGAATGTTTGAGTATGTGGTTACTTCTAACCTCTTGATGAGATGTGATAAGTGGATCCTTCAAGAGGATCATTTAATGTGTAGGAAAAGAAGAGCTAGTGGAAAGTTGATAAAGTGTTACAACTGCCAATGACAAATAAGTGTTACTAGTTGCAAAGTTATATGAATATTACAAGGTATGTATGGTGTATTGTTTCAATGTTATGTTTCGGCTACAATGTTGGATGACAAGGTAAGCTCTAAGGTATGATGAGAATATCATCTTCAAAAATGGCTCATGCATGCATATGAAAGTAAGTTTTATTTATGGTACATGTGATAAATATTGGTGCTTTTGTTATTTGGCAATCATTTTTCATTTTAGTCACGATGGATTTTTTGGTCTCATAAAGAAGGCTAACTCATTGTTTTTTATATATGGTAGTTTGATGTTGTTGTTAATGCTTTAGATAAGCATGTTGAAAGTGTGTCAATAAGATTGATTCTTTAATTGATCTTGGTAAGGTTTAGTAAATCTGACATGTGGTAGAATTGGATTCCCTGACTTGATTAGTACGATCCTTGAAGTATGAATATACTCTTATATGACACTAACACTTGATGAATGTTTGATGACATGATGATGACTTGTTATGGTATATGCTTGAGAACCTGATATAGTTTGTGGTCTAAAATTTTTTCTATAGCATGACAATACGATGATAGACAAGTTGATAGTGATGATTGAAGGGCCTTCTCCTTTAGAGGGAGGAACACTTCATGAGGATTTATCATATAGTATTATTTGAAAGGAAGAAACTTGACTATTGAAGGAAGGATTCTAGACATGAATAACCATATGATGTTGTTGAAGAAGTTTTGGCAATTTTTTTATTTGAGCAGATAAGGTTTCTTCTAGTCCAAGCCACAACCGCTAGAAGAAAGGCTTAAGAGTGTGGTTATAGGCGTCAAAACTGCACAAAATAAGGCCTATGGGTGTCGTTGTGCCTGTAGGTTTCAAATTCCGAAGCCTTATGCATGAGATCAGGAGCAAACCATGAGTATAATAGTCCTATAGTCATGGAGTAGATGATGGAAGAGTTTTATGAGAAGGTAGTGAACCTATGATGATCAAGCGTAAGAGGGAGATGGTCACTGAGTTCAAGATGAAATATCTTCCAGAGATATGAGTTTGCATGGGTACACTGATAATTAGAAGAGAACATTGAATACATTGTTGCTAGCATGGCTAGATATGAGGCAACTTGGTTAAGGAAGCTCCTTGAAGAGTTGTTTGAGCAGGTTCTGATATGAAATGATACTGCGATAACAAGAGTGGGTTTCCATTGGCAAAAAAAAAAAATCTCGTATGTAATTGGGACAAAGATATCTTCGTAGATTGAGATAGTGTGGCTGCGTGAGACAAGATTAAGCTTGTGGTTGCTGCCTCCGTGAGACAAAGGATGAATAAGGTATCCTTTTTGTGACATATTTTTTCTCTAACATAATGTTTTATTTTGATGTCCTGCATGAACAGGAAAATAGAGGACTGCTGCTCTTGGTGATGTTTGAGGCAACTCTTCAGTGAGTTGGTTAAGTTGGTACCATATATGAGCACATTAATATGTTTCTGATATATAGTGAGCAGCATGGATTGATGAATGTGACCTTCCTGAAGTAAGGGTCTGGGTTGATCAAGGACAATGAGTTGACTCTTCACCCTGTCTAAGCTCCCAAGGTGAGGGATTAAGATGTAGGGCTCTTGGGGTTGAAGACTTTATAGGCAATAGGGTATTTCCCCTATATGTAACCCATAGGGTTGCACATGTTGATCCTCTATCTTGGTTTATGCAGAGTATACCCCAGTGAGCATATGTTTTTCCCACCTATTTGGCCAATGGGTGCTGGCTACTTGACTTAGGTACGATCCTTACTATTTATGGTAAGTGGCATCCCGATTAAGTTAGAGATGCAAGTGTTATACCAATGACTCTAAAAAAGGTCATGTTGGGAAGATTAGCAGAGTTTCCCGAGTGTTAGCGTTGGCTCCTCGCTGGCAGAGTTTCCTGGGTTGTAGCATGGGCTTCCCGCTGACAAAGTTTCCTGGGTTGTAGCATTGACTTCCCACTGGCAGAGTTTCTTGGGTCATAGCATTGGCTCCCCACTGGAAGAGTTTCTTGGGTTGTATCATTGGGCTCCCTATTGGAAGAGTTTATTGGGTCGTAGCATTGGATCCCTGCTGGAAGAGTTTCCTGTGTTGTAGCATTAGGCTCCCCACTAGTAGAGTTTACTGGGTTATAGCATTAGCTCCCCACTTCCAGAGTTTCTTGGGTTGTAGCATTACGCTCCTCGTTAGAAGATTTTCCCAGGTTGTAGCGTTGGGCTCTATGGTTGGAGAGTTTCCCAGGTCGTAGCATTGGATCCCTGGTTGAAGTGATTCCAGGTGGTAGCAGTATTTCCTCGATGGATAAAGGGTAGTAGATTGAGCTCCCCTTCGATGTCAAATTATTTTTCTTTTAGATTCGAGAATGTTTAGCATATGAGCAAAGACAATCAAAACATAAGCATGAATATGCAGAGATGAGACGAGATGAGAAGTGACGACATTCTTGAGATGGGACATGATATGAGGCCAAGATTGGAATTTCTCTCTAGCTGAAAGGGAGTGTTAATTTTTGGTAGCTCACTGACAAATTTCAATCATGGGACTAGATTCTTATTTTTGAGAGGACCAATTTTGACTATTGAAGCACTCAATTTGGATAAGGGAAATTGTATTTTTGAATTAAAAGCCCACATGTACATATTTGATCAAGTCAGACCCAAAGAAAATTGGACACCCTTGGAAGGCTATAAATACAAGTCAAGTGATCCTCATTTGGATATCATCATTGGATCATTCTTCTATTCTCTTTCTTGTTTTTGGCTTACACAGGTCTAATGTAGGTTCACACGAAGGAGAAATTGCAGGGTCTGAAGTTACATCTCTGTTTTAGTGTTTTGAGTCTCAATGGTAGGCATGTCATGGAGAAATTTCAACCAAATCTTTTCAGCCGCATGCATAACACATATTCCATGTAGCTAGGACCTAAAAGTTGAATTTTTAGTTTAGTAATGTTTTCGCTCGTTGACCATAGAGTTCAACAATTGACTACAAACAATGATAGTTGATTACAAGTTCCTGAATCAGGGTTTTGATAATTGGCATTTTTTGGTTCATCTAATGAATATTTTTTAGTTGATTTTTTTGGATAGGTTTATGGTTGAAGATATGGATCATTGTACTCTCTCTTTGTTGAATCACTCAATGACAATCTAATAAGAAGAATAATTTGAAAGGGTTTTTCCCTGGTCTCCGACCAATCCTGATGTCTCTATATGTGAATGATTTTCTTCTATTGTTCCTTTACGTTCCGCTACATTGATGATGATGTTGTCATTTCTATATAATTGTATATGCATTGAATAATGTTATGGGGTGAATTGTATATGTAAATGATGGAATGCAATTATCAAAGCAAAGAACAATATAGCCCTTAAGAAAAATTACAGGACATGGGATTTTAGAAACTCCTTTCTCTTTGATTAGAACCTAGGAAATCGATTTACAACTCTGCAAATTGGAAATCAAGTGAACAACATACATAGGAACACAAGATGATTAGACTACCATCTGGTAACGATTATGCTCAGATTTGAGCTGGCAGGTTGGTCAATCACCTTTTCATTTACTTGAATATTGTTGGTTTTATGTACCAACCAATATTCTAAACATATCCGTTCATCATTGTGATGATTTAGCACAAATATTTACTTAACTAAGAGGTTTCGTAGAGTGCAAGTACAAGTTGGACAATGCAACCAACACTGGTTAAGCAGAGGTAGTGCTTATTGAAGTTGATCCTAAACTTGGGCTTTTTCTATTGTTTCATTTTTGAATTCTATTTTCTTGTCTCAGTAACAGTAGGCAATGTGACTTGGTTTATAAAATGATGATGCCTACCTAGTCATAGCGACTTCTCCAATCCATAATAATGCAAGCTAAGTTCACAAGGTATTCTGCAGCTAGATGAAAAAAGGAGATGCTCTATTCTATTTTGCAAAGGAAATTTGGAGAGGATATGCATAAGAGCTATCTGAGAAAGTAAGAATATGTCTTGGACACCATACCGAATGGAATTTAGTATTGAGTGATTAGAGAGAATTATTGCTTTTCAATGTGTTGAGGACCAATGAATCAACACCACATGCAGAACGAAACATATGCATGGAGGCAAATACATAGTGAGTGTTTAGCGAAAAGTGTAATACTAGTGTGCATAGCCTGTAGAGAGAGCTATTGATGCACTTGAACTGGTTTGAAGTATAGTTGTGTGAGTTGAGCAAGTAATTTAAATTACCATGAGTTGTATAGATAAAGGTTCGACTGCCTATGGTGTGTTGTGTATACTTATGTGATAGACAAGATATATAGTTAATCTGAGCAATGAGAATGGCTGAAATGGATCAAGTTTATTGGTTCATGTATATGGTATGTGAATGAGGTGAATCTATTTATAGTACCTAGGCATATGGATTAAAGAAACAAAAATGTGCATGTGATCTACTATTGTAATTGTTAAGGAGTTATGTTGTTGAGAATGTTAGACAGGGAGCTGATGCGAGTTGGATACTTGAGTTTGGTAGCGGTTATCCAATGATCTGTAGCTGAATTTGATGTATTGTAGAGATCAATGATAGGGTAGGGTTGATTGTTGCTAGGGTTTGGAGCTGCTAACCTTATTTTTGTTACTAATGACTAGAATTGTAATCTAATTGAGTATTTTTTCTACCGTGTTATATATATCTAACAAGTGTTTGTCGGGTTGGTTGTTGTGTTAGCAATATTATTGAAGGGGCTCCATCAAGCACATTGCCATAGTTTTCATATACGGTTTTGAGTCAGGGTTTGTAAATGAGTGTAGAACAGTTGGTTGCGTATGTATGGCCACGACAGTCTAGGGGGTGCTTATGCTACTGCCATACATTTGTATGGTACTAAATCCTTGTAATGGTTGAGTGTTTATGTTGCATATATCTTTTGACATCAATGTACTTTATAACGTTACTAGAGTATTGATGGAGTCTCCACATTATGTATAGCCTTGAATGATATAGCTGAGCATTCGTCTTGTGTTGGTCATAGTATGGAGAGAGTTTATGTTGGTACTTTTTTTGACATGGTTTGAGATGTTGTTAGGATTTGATGAGTTGGCTTATGTTTTGAGCAAACTTGAGTTGGTCGGAGTGTTGTGTTGTAGAGAGGAGTTTGTATTCAAATTGAGTGAAGAATATTAAGTTTTGAGTGAAGTTATTGGCTTGTGTGGGCACGTTGTAACAATAATATGATAAGCATAAATGTTATGACATTATACCGAGTTTGTATTGTAGGAAAATTGAGTTCAGTTGTAGATCATCAATGTTAATTATTTTGTGACAAAGGAAATACAAAAGATTTTGATCATGATCATCCAAGGTTTCTTTTGAATGACTTGTTGATGAGATAATATATGTGGCATTGACAAAAATGATATGTGGACTGTTGAATGTAGGTTGGTGTAGTGGACATATAATCATCACTTTACATGTAATTTGTAATGGTTAATGGGAGCATTAAAGTATAGAATTTTATGCTATAGTAATGGAAAGTACGATGTATCTACTTAGTGATATGCTTAGGTTTGGGATGAATTGAAGCCATCCATGATCTTGATGGATTTGAAGGCTTGTTCTTTTAGAGTTTTTTTGAATTAATGAAAGAAACGAATAGCCTCCATGTAAGGCTATCACAGTCGAGCCAATTTATGGCAGTGGTATGTTTCCCTCTGTCCAGCGCCATGAGTATTATAGACTGTAGTGGAAGCGAAGATTACTATCCAACATAGCCTTGCATCAATAGCCTTTCCAACTAACTTTGTAAGATATTTTCACCATATTTTTGAGAGTTGTGAATGGGAGATATAGATTTGTAATTGGAACTGGAGCAATTGTGAATCTAGAGAAACAAAATCGGTTAGACATTACATGCTCAAAGGTGAAGACGTCTAGTGCCAAGGTTTTTTGCATGCTTAGCGAGTGTCCTTTAACTAACCTTTTTTTGTGTACGTATCAATTTGATATTTTAAAGGGAAAGTAAGCTCCATACCTATGATTTCCACTCAAGTATTTATCCCTCCCTCACTCATGCTTATAATATTGTTGAATGAGCCTTGCTTAAGCTTGAACTTAACATGCTACTACTTCCCAAGTCGACCCCTGTGATTCCTATCTCTATGCATTTGTTGCATATAAATAATGAATATGGCATACAAATCATGAAAATTTGAAGTATAATTAAAATATAAATAATGAATATGGCATACAAATCATGAAAATTTGAAGTAGAATTAAAATACATGTATTATTTAGCTCAACAACACTCCTTTGTTTAGTTTGTCCTTGTATAAAATGTAAAAAAAATGTTTCCCCATTTCGATGGTACAGTGGTTCATCAAAGGTAGGAAGTAAACGTCATTTTCTTATTAACACACGTCATTATATTCAATTGTTTCAAGACTCTCTTCTCACTACATTTGTTATCTCAATTATTTGTTGACATCCCATATAAATATGAGAATATGGATTTAATGCATTCAAATTAAATGAATTTTAAATCCAGGATGGAACTCGTAAATAATCAACATATATATTATATTATGATTGAGGTTCTTTTTGAGAAAATACCATATTAAATTAAATGAATACTTTGATATGCTCACATTTTCTTGCCATAACGATGTCAATCCATTCACTAATTTTGTTTTATCCCTCAATCATTTATCTGAGCCACTCATACACCATTCTATACCTAGCCAAAATGATTAAATTAAGGGTGTTGGCATGTTGACATTAATGTCACCTTAGTATTTGTGATATGTTTGACATTAATGTTAGCTTAGTATTCGTGATATGCTTATGCATGGTCTTGATGGGTTGCTGATTGTATGTGATTAAAATGATGTATTATGATGTATTATGTATTATGGGTTGCTGGATGAAAGAAATAAACCTTTCCCCAAAATAGAGTATACGACCTTTTTTACCGAACCAAACGGTGCTACAAGACTTTAGTTACCCAATTGTCTGCGTTTGCTACTGGAATTCGATAATCCAATAATTATTCATTGCTGGAAAAGGAAAAATCTCATATTGGTTGTGATTGATCTAGTCCAAGGAGTTGCATGGTTATTTGGTCACCTAAGGAACACAATCAATGTAATAAATACTGTGATCTGGTCGTTGGTCGTTAGTCGTTTTTGTCACAAATTGGTTTTGATTTGGTATTCAATATGTTATGGAAAGTAATGAATGATTTGATTGGGTCCAAAAAGCATTTGGATAAATTCATTTAAATATGGAAGCCAGTGGGCATAAGTAGACTTATAAAAACCATCACTAGTTACAATTTTTTTTCCCATGGTAAATTGACTGGTCGGCTTGATGAGATCTACAAGCCACATGCATATATAACCTTCCATCACATATCAAATTGTGAGTGACTTGAGAAAACATGTATTTGTTTTGTTGCTTGCTATGCTACATGGTGACAATGTGGTATTTTTGATGGTCTAATTTGAGTGCGTGAGCAATCTGATGAGTGCATTCCATTTCGGAATTAAAACAAGATTGATTTGTAATGGTTAAACTAGAGTGATTGAGCTATCTAAGTTATTATTTGTTCTGGCACAGGGGCTTGTCCATTGCAGATATGAGTTTGATTTTCATATATTTATTTTACTCTAACATAGGTAGTTGCTAGCGATGGAGTAATTGTTATTTTGTCGTGTCTGGTGAATCTATCTATGAACGCATGAATTGTATTACTAAGATGTGTTAATTGAAGTACACTTCAAATTGATGACTATGGGATCAATTTGATCCAATGCAAGAATTTGTGGATGCCAAGTGCGCAAAGGATCTCATCGATAGTTCTATGGATCAATTTTAAGTTTAGATAGTGTGTGATCTAAGCATTGGGGTTTGAGTGCATGTTTATGTACTTATAGCAAGCGCATGAAGGTCGATCAAGTGAGCTTAGATCCACATGGATCGTTTATGATCTGAGTGATCCGAATTTGAATAACAAGTTGTGCTAAATATGAAATTGTAGAGGTCGATGGATCAAAAAGATGCATAGCAATGGAGATACCTACTCAGAGTGTCTGAGATTGATTTTTTGGTATGTTTAGGTGTCTCAATTGATACCTATGTAGAAATAAAATGATGAAACTATGTGAGCCAGTATGTGTGGAGACAATGTGCATTTTACTTGTGAGATGGAGCGTGCTTTGTATTGTGTGATTTGATGTAATGATAGTCTGAGGATGTGCAGATGTTGTTGTTAGTTGTGCGAATACATCTAACATGTATTTGAACAATTAACAATGCTTATGGATTCCAATGTGTAGAGAAAATGATGATTAAGTAAACTTGTGCAAGTGACAAAGTGTAGATAGACCAAAATAAATTATAATTTTGGTATAGAAATGATAGTGTTTTTGGCATTTCATTGACAACTATGGATGACTTCTTCATCACCATTATATGCCCAAGCTCGACTAACATCCCCCGCCTTCACTGCATTCCAATCTTGTGCCTAAATCCTGCAATCGGTATCTCCAACAATATAACGCTCATATCTCCATGTTGTGATTGTGCCGCATGCCATACATGTTTTCATATGATTAAAAGAAAAATGGCCTCCTCCCCTTGTCCCGAAGCGAAAATGAGCTTGCATTCTTAGCGAGTGTCCTTTAGCTAGTCTTTTTGGGCTTCCTTCACTTCATTGAATTTCTTAGAGACTTGAATTATTGTGTATGTATCAATTTGATGTTTTAAAGGCAGCGTAAGCTCCATAACTATAATTTCCATTCAAGCATTTATCCCTTACTCACTCATGTTTTAACATATTGTTGAATGAGCCTTGCTTAAGCTTGAAATTAACATGCTACTACTTGCCCAAGTCGAGCCCTATCATTCCCATCTTTATGCATTTGTTGCATATAAATAGTGAATATGGCATACTAATCATGAAAATTTGTAGAATTAAAATACATGTATTATTTAGATCTATAACACTCCTTTGTTTAGTTTGTCCCTATATGAAATGTAAAAAAAAATGTTTCCCCATTCTGATGCTACATCTACAGTTGTTTATCAAAGGTATTAAGTAAACAACATTTTCTTATTAACACACGTCATTATATTCAATTTTTTCAAGACTCTCTTCTTACTATCTTGGTAATCTCAATTATTTGTTGACATCCCATATAAATATGAGAATATGGATTTAATTCTTTCAAATTAAATGAATTTTAAATCCAGGATGGAACTCCTAAATAATCAACATAAATATTATATTATGATTGAGGTTCTTCTCGAGAAAATATCGTATGAATACTTTGATATGCTTGCATTATCTTGACATAACGATGTCAATCCACTCACTAATTTTTTTTGATCCCTCAATCATTTATCTGAGCCACTCATACACCATTATATACCTACCCAAATGATTAAATTAAGGGTGTTGGCGTGTTAGAATTAATGTCAATCTAGTATCAGTGATATGTTGGCATTAATGTCAACCTAGTATTCGTGATATGCTTATGCATGGTTTTGATGGTTTTTTTTTTATTATAGTTCATTAGAATGATGTAATATGGTGTTAATGGCCCTTAACATGATACTTGAAGTTGGGTAAGAGAAATATATCTTTCTCCAAAAATCGAGTATAGGAATTTTTTTATTGAACCCTACAGTGCTATAGGACTTTAGATACCAATTTGTCTGCATTTGCTACTGGAGTTTGATACTCCAGGAATTCTCCATTGTTGGAAAAAGGAAAATTATTTGATTGGTTGTGATTGATATAGTCCAAGAAGTTACACGATTGTTTGGTCACCCAAGGAACACAATCAATGTAATAAATACCGTGATCTATTCGTTGGTCGTTTTGGTAAAAAATTGGTTTTGATATGGTATTCAATATGTTATGGAAGGCAATGAATGATTTGATTGGGTCCAAAAAGTAATTATATGAATTCATTTAAATATGGAACCCAATGGGCACAAGTCTAATTATAAAAATCATCACTAGTTACATTTTCTTTTCCCATGGTAAATTGACTAGTCGGCTTGACGAGATCTACAAGCCACATGCATATATAACCTTCCATCGCATATCAAATTGTGAGTGGCTTGAGCAAATATTTATTTGTTGTGTTGCTTGTTATGGTAAAAGGTGACAATGTGGTGTTTTTGATGGTTTGATTTGAGTGTGTGAGCAACCTGATGAGTGCATTCCTTTTTGGAATTAAAAGAAGATTGATCTGTTATGGTTAAACTAGAGCGATCAAGCTACCTAAGGAGTTATTATTCGTTTTGGCACAAGTGCTTGTCCATTGCAGATATGAGTTTGATTTTCATATATTTATTTTGTTCTAGCATAGGTAGTTGCTAGCAATAGAGTAATTGTTATTTATTGCGTTTGGTGAATATATACATGGATCCATGAATTGTATTGCCAAGATGTGTTAATTGAAGTACACTTCAAATTGATGACTATGGGATCAATTTGATCCAATGCAAGAATTTGTGGATACTAAGTGCACAAAGGATATCATCAATAATTTCGTGAATCAATTTTAAGTTTAGATAGTGTGCAATCTGAGCATTGGGGTTTGAGTGCATGTTTATGTACCTATAGAAAGTGCATGAAGGTCGATCAAGTGAGCTTAGATCCACATGGATTGTTTATGATCTGAGTGATCCGAATTTGAATAGAAAGCTGTGATGAATATGAAATTGCAGAGGTCGATGGATCAAAAGGATGCATAGCAAAGGAGATACCTACTTAGAGTGTTTGGGATTTATTTGCTGGTATGTTTAGGTGTCCCAATTGATACCTATGTAGATATAAAACTATGAAACTATGTGAGTTTGTATGTGTGGAGAAAAAGTGCATTTTACCTATGAGGTGGAGTGTGCTTTGTATTGTGTGATTTGATGTAATGCTTGTATAAGGGTTTGCAGATCTTGTTGTTAGTTGTGCCAACACATCTGACATGTATTTGAACATCTGAAAATGCATATGACTACCAATGTGTAGAGAAAATGATGATTAAGTTAACTTGTGCAAGTGACAAAGTGTCGATAGCCCAAAATAAATTATAATCTGGTACAATAATGATGGTGTTTTAGGTGTTTCAATGACAACTATTGATGACTTCTTCACCAACATTAGGTACCCAAGCTCAACTAATATCCCTTGCCTCACCACATTCCAATCTTGTGCCTAAATCCCACAATCTATATCTCCAAAACTATAACGCTCATATCTCCATGTTGTGTTTGTGTCACAAAACATACATGTTTTCATATGATTAAAAGAAAAATAGCCTCCTCCCCTTGTCTCGAAGTGAAAAAGGGATTACATTAAGTTTCAAAAGGGAAAAATATTTCCTAATTTCAATTGGGAAATGTATTTGATGCCTTACTATAAGGAATAAAGTAATATAAATTGTGATTTAGCACTTGAATTATAATGCATTTTCATTCAAAAAAATTCCCAAAGACCATGCCCTCTCGACCCCTTTGGTGTACTATTAATCTTTATGTTAATAAAAATAATGTACCCTTTTACCATATTTCAATCCTTATGTTATGAAATTGTGGCTCTCTTCATCATTGTAAAAGTGTAAATATGGTGCCCTGTTATTGCTATCAAGTTCAATATGTCTTTGTTCGCCCCTTTGGTGTAATATTAATCTTTATGTTATAAAAAATAATGTCCCTTTTTACCATATTTCAATCCTTATGTTATGAAATTGTGGCTCTCTTCATCATTGTAAAAGTCTAAAGATGGTGCCCTCTTATTGTTATCAAGTTCAATATGTCTTTGTTCTATGGAAAATCAAAATGTGGAACTCTCCAGACCCCCTTATTACGAGCACAACCACATTAGTAAATGTGGTTGATATATGCCAAAGGCACCATTTAACTAAAACTCCTATATATTTGTCAAGCCAAAACCCTCAACTTCTTTAGCCATTTTTTATTATTAAAATTTCATATCTAAGGCTTGATACAGTGAATACTAATATAATCCTTAAACGACCATCAATGATTATAAAGGCAAGTAATACAATCTCTTGCACCTTAATCTGAGGGCTTCCTTTCATTTGAAAATACTTCCAAATTCCTTTGGGAATGTAAGTCACCTTAAATATCTTAATCTTGATATGTGTTTCAGCTCGAAAAGATCATATGAAACATTTACAGATATCTATTCTCTTGAATATTTAGTTCTTTCTTGTGGGGAAATGTTGCCTTGGAAAGTTGCACATCAATAGTCCCTAGAAGAATTATATGTGTTCCCTACAAATTTACAAGAATTACTTGAGGATATCGGAAACCTCAACAGTCTGGAAGTATTTAAGGTGGGAAGTGATTCCTTGAAAGAACTGCCATGTTCACTAGGTTGCCTGAGAAACTTAAAGCACTTGTGACTCGTTTATTGCAAAGAATTGAATTTTTTTTCCGCTTCCTTGGGACTGTTGACTCAACTATTAGAGTTGTTCATAGAAAGATGTGGAATAGAGTCCTTACCGACAGAAGTGGTGAAGTGGAACAACCTGGTAAAGTTAACAGTTAAAGGATGTCTGATTTGGGAGATATGATTGAAAAGGGGGTGGAAAGAGAAAGTGGTGCTACTGAGTTGTTCTCACTGGAATTCTTAGAGTTGAAGTACACAAAAATATCAGATGTATCGCTTGTTGAGGGTGTTTGAGATAAGAAGTAGAATTAGGTGGAACCAATATATATTGGCCATGTTCGCCCAACTAACCAACGTATAGTTGAACCATGTTTGGTCGGAAGTTCCATTCTCCCATCTACCATCACTTCCTTATTTCTAGACTTTGATTCTTTTGATCCCTCATGCTCTTGCCATGCCCTCTCAATCACAACAGGCCCAATAGCACTATTCCCAAAATGACCACCAAGGAAGATTCATTGGCAGCGCCCATGAAGGAGAAGCTAGTGTATCCATTCAACAAGCCTCTTGGGCCAATTTAGAAATGTCTTGGTTATGTAAATAATAATCAACCAAAGCCCAAAGGTAAAATATTCAAAGCTCCATTTCCAGCCCATTTTTCGTGGGGACAATGCAATAACAAATGAAATCTGTGCTATTGTTTCTGTATTTCGTTGTCTATAGTTGTGCTATCTTTACTTTTGCTTTTGGGCATCATTATTTGAACCTTAAACATCTTAGTATCATTGGTTGCAATGATCTGGTGGAGGTTGGAGCACTACCACAGACACTCATAAAGCTTTCTTTGCATCTTTGTAATAAGTTGGGGAAAGTGGGAGGGCTTTTTAATCTTACAAACCTTTTAGAACTAGAAATCGTGAGGTGTAAAGAGGTGGAGGAGCTACCTTTCTTGAAAGGTTGACGTATTTGAAGAGGTTCAGGGTTTCTAGGTGTCATGAGTTAGAAAAAAAAGAGGGTCTTGGGTAGCTGACACAACTTCAACAATTTTCCGTGGCTTTATGCGATACACTAGAAGAGATTGCAATTTTTGAGGACTGGCCTTAGAGATTACAAGGCTTGAGGACTGGCCTCATGTTGATAATTGTCCAAACTGCGGAGTGAAGTAAACATCACACATAATCTGACGTAATCACGTAATTAAACATCGTCCAAGTCTGTACAGTGAATGACAACAAATATGTACAGTGTCGAGAGGAATAACTCCATAATAAAATTATTCTGATGAATCTATCGAGGGGAAATGAAATGAAATGGTTTTAATGATGTCGATGAGACCTCGTGGTCTAAGGGACCACCCACTATCGCTTAATCCATATTCAGATTTTTTTCTAGGCTGATCCTACTATTATGGATCTTGAGTAAGAAATTTTATGTTTTGTAAAGTCTTGTCTCCTCAAAAATCTCACTAAGACTATTCACCTTTAGGCTGCTCACAAAATGACTATGGATAACTTCATATGCTATACACTATGATAAAATGCCATTCTATTTCTACCACTCCTTTGTTGCAAAAAATGCAAGTTTGTTCTTCCCAATCTTCTTTAGGGACCACCCATCTACTAGTTTCACATCTTAAATGATGTGAGCTAGTCCTCAGCCAAGAAATTAAAATTTTTGTTGTTCCCTTGATTGGGGAACTCAAATACTCTTTATCATCATGTTTTCACTTTGGGTTAAATTCTTTGACATAATATGCTTTATTTTTACCTACCTGCTTTGTCCACATGGCAGTCCTAATTTTTTCTAACACCCACCTTTTCATCTCCTCCTTAGCATGAGGGAAATCATGTAGATTTATGTCCCATTTACCTAATGAATTCCTATTTTGTTTCATCCATGTCTTTTTCCAACGGTTTAGTTCTTCTTGAAACACCAATTTGGGCTATCAATGCTTATCCATATTTTCAACCTTCTTTAGGTAACTTAGCAAATGAATGATCGCTGACACCTAAATTGGAAACATACTAGCCTCAACTAAAAGGATATCATATGGGACTGTTGATTTAACTTTGAGGCTACTTGTGATCAGGTGCTTTTGAATTCTTTCTATCTGTTTCCATTTGTGGCTTGACATGTTGCTTCCCCATATTTCACAACCATAGAGGATAACTGGCACCACTAATATACTAAAGAGAGTTTTCTTAGTCTTCCAATCCCATAGTTCTACATGTCTACACCTATTCTAAAGGAGGTAAGAATATTTCCACTCTCATTGGATTCACTTTGATCTATATGTCTCCCAACCAAACCTATAGTGAAAGTTAATTCCTAAATACTTGTACTCATCTACCACCTCCAAGGGGCTACCCTCAAAGAGAAAAGTACCCTGATGTTTCTTTATTTTCAAAGAAAAAATCATGACTTTAGTTTTGCTGGTATTTACTTGCATTCCCACCTCTTGACAAAAGAGTTCTAGAGCTTTCAAGTGTTCTCTCAAACCTTGTGTCGATTTAGTGATAAGAATAAGGTCATTTGCATATAAAAGTAGTTTCACCACATATCTTGCCAGTTGGATGCCTTCTCCTTTGGTATTGTTTATCCACTCTTCAAGCTTATCAATATATAAACCAAATAATGTGGGAGAAAGAGGACATCCCTGTTTGACTCCTATGTCATTGTCAAAGCATTTAGACATGGTATTGTTTATCCACTCTTCAAGCTTATTAATATATAAACCAAATAATGTGGGAGAAAGAGGACATCCCTGTTTGACTCCTATGTCATTGTCAAAGCATTCAGACATGCCTTCCTTTGTTCTGATTCTGGCTCTAACCCTCTCATAAAGCTTATGAACAACTACCCTATATTCCTTTGGGACCTTTAGTTCTTCCATTTTGTGCCATAGTTTATCTCTAGGGACGATATCGAAGGCTTTTTTGAAGTCAACAAAGAAACAAAATGCTTCCCCACCTTGGTTGTCCTAAACATTTTCAATGAAGTGTCTTAGAGTGATGCAATGATCAATGGTAGAATGTTTAGGCCTAAAACCAGTCTGTCCCTTTGCTCTTTTTCCCTCTTTTCCTACCCATTCCATGATTATGCTCTCTAGCATGCTCCCAAAAAGTTTTCCAAGAAGAGGGTTGATCATAATAGTACGGTAGTTAGAAGGGTTATTGATATCTCCAGTTTTGTGAAGAGGTATAACAACACTAGTTGTCCACTCAACCATAAAGTTATCTTGATTGACTCTGTTAAATATCTCCTTGATGTGTGGGGCTAGAAGCTTCATTTCCAATTTTAAAAATTATGCCCTTAAACTATCAATGTCCTGCACCTTGCCATTTGCTAGTTTCTTTATACTTTGTTCAATATCAACAACTGGAAATGGCTCTGTTGAGGAGACAATTATGGGAGGCTTACTTTTCTCATTTGTCTGCTCACACAGAAGTTTTTCATAGTCTAACAGTTGAGCCTGTGTGATAGTGTTTTCTATTTGCTTTTTCTTTTGCTGTAGTTCCTTCTGGAAACCTTTGGGATTATGTTTTCCAAAGAAATTAATTCCTTCCTTCTTGAAATCACATAACTTTATTTCTTTGATTTGATCAATTCTTTATATAAAATCTTATTTTCTTTGCTTGACTTTTCTTTGAGAAATCTTTTTGCATCCTTGCATTCTTTATCATTCCAAGGATTAGCTGGGAAGGTATTTGTGATCCTCTTCATAGGCCTAGATTACTTACATACCTTTAAAGCTTTGTGTATTAAGGGGAGCAACATACTACTGCAAACATATATTTTATCTTTTTCATTATCTTTGCAGCCCCTATTGTTGTTTTTGGCCAGCTAGAGGTGTTCTTTAACAGTAACTCTAAAGAGAACCTGATTTTCTTGGTTTAAGACAATTCTCTCGTGTTCTGAAACTTTCTTGTGCGAACGATGGGGATGTTCCCCCTTTCGATATTTTATTTTTATACCAAGCTTAATAATAAGAGGGAAATGGTCAGTGTCTGACTCTATAGGGCAACACTCAATATTAAAGTTCAACAACTTGGAAATAGACCTTTGAGAGCATATAACATAGTCTACTGTGCTTTGCCCGTTGTATGTTTTACAAGTAATACTATTGGACTTCGACCAATTTTTCATGCCATTACATATAACCATGTCATTTAGGCTACAAAGGCCTAATAGTTCTACTCCAAAGTGTGAAACCTTCCCTTTCCCATCTTGTGATATCCTCCTCCAATGGTACTCTTCATTCTCTCTAAGCCATAACGGATTGTTATCCTCTCCCATATCGCTACCCAACTGAATAGATTGATTGTTTGTTGTTCTCGCATTAAAATCACCAATTAGGAATATTTCTCCCTTAGTACTAAAGTTTGAAATATATTTTTTAAAGCTGAATATGGGTCTTCACTATCGAGGTCTTTTTTTTTTTTTTGTTGTTGTTGAGAATTTTGAACTTTTTGAGACAAAATAACAAGCAAGCAACCATAATGTTGCGTCCATATCTGTTATTTTCAGCCATATAAATGAACAATAAATTGCCCTCCTCCTTGTGGGGGTATAAAGTGCTTGATTTCAAAAAAATTTATACGAGAACCAAAGGAAGCTTATACTATCGTGAACCACCATGATAATATTACCTGGCCCACTCTAATTGTTACAAGACTCGGAACTACCAAGGAAAGTTTCCATCGCGGGATGGCATGAACAAAGGGAACATGTACGTTGGCTTTCACATTTGAAGGTTTGATAGAATTAGCACATGCTTCCACATTACCGAAAGTGTATTGCCATTATCAAACAAGAGGAGCAGTAACAATTGCATATCAATATTATATTTGCTCACATGGAACACAAAGTTCTAATGTTTAAAATTGTATCTATACTCCTAAAAAATAAATGCAATTGACACCAACGCAAGCACGACCTCAGTGTTGGTTGAAGTGAGAAAACTCGACAAGTCGTTCTTTTCTTGATCTAATAAGAGAATCAGTGGATATTAAGGCAGTCATTACCCTCGAAGATTTGGAATAATTAACTATTTCACATTGTGTTTAAATATATCTCCCATAAACCAATTTGTAGTTAACAGTGTGGAAACAAACATGATTTCGTCAAATCAAATGCATTGTCAACGTGGCATATCATCTCACATGAAGTGATCAAAGGTAACCAATGAGCAAGCGAAGGAATTGGCTATGTATACATAGAGAACAATGTGCTTATCCAGAACATCATCTTCCTTTTTCAGATTGATTGCATCAAATATTCCGAAATAGAAGGATACTTGGCAACGCAAATAACGCATTTGCTCATTGTAGCAAGCATGATTTATGTGCTCTCTCTCTCTCAAAGACTAAGACAAGATCAAATCGAAAGTCAGAGTTTGTTGCACTCTTTTTGCAGCCATCGCAATGTTCTTTTTCACAGTGAATTTGGTTCGATATTATCACTTCACAATGTCAGGAGGAGATACGTGTCAACGCAAATCCACATCAACATATGTATGCGAAAGAGTGTCTAATTAAATAAATAAACAATTTCTCAAATGGATATTTTGTATAATTATAAGTGATGGAACAAAGTAAGAAATGTGTGAACAGTTGTCAGATGGGTAGAGAAGCACAAAACCCAACTGTCTGTAATATTCCTAACTAGAATTTAACATTGAATAACATAAAACATTTAACATGAACAACACCCAAAAATTGCATGTACACACAAATATCACTTACACAAACAAGGGAGCGACTGTCGTAGCGGTAGTCCTTGCCGGTAGAGGTGCTAGAAGCATGAAATAAGAACTTTAAGGCCTGATTAATGAACAATGTCATATATGAATTAATCAATGACAATAAATATACTAAAAAATAGTATACTTAGTCTAATATGCACTATTTTTCTTAATAGGCTTTAAGGCAATATTCATTACAGTAATGACAAATTTTGCACGAGCATAAACTACACCAAATCCAACAGTGATAGCATCTCCAACCGACATATTCTTTAGCTAATGGATTCCAACAGTGATTTACTTGTGTTAAGGTAAACGCTGATGACTATGTAGAAATTTTCTGAGGATTTCTATTACCTGGCATGGATGCTCTTAGAAGCAGAAGCACTGGATGGATAGTCTAATAGTCGAGGACTTGTCGTAAATTCCTATGCTCCCCATGATTGATAGCTGGGGTTCCTGTTTGAGATGTTATTGTTAGTGGTTGTTTCTTGGTTTCCTTTTCCTTTGTGCTTCTACTTTTAGGATGTCCATAATCAAAAGAGTCATGAGAACAAGTGCTAAAAGAAACAACCCCGCCAGTTGAGTAAGTTCGGTTATGCTAATGGATTCCATGTAGCTTGTTACTACATTGATCAGAAATGGTATTCAGATTGAGGCTATGTTATATGAAGCAGAGGGATGTATGTCAATATATAGGTGCAGAAGGAAGTTTTGTCTTCTAGGAGAGTGAGAAGCTGGGCATTGCTTTTGCCAATTTATAGAAAAGTTCAAGGTGTTTGCAAGATGGTTTTAAGTGTGAATGGAACTGAGTTTTTGGGAAGATTTAGCTGTAAGCAAGAAGCAATTAGTTGAAAATATTGAAAGACAGTGGGTAATGGATGTCTTTATGTAAAAATGGCTTAGCTGGCAGAAAGCATGATGAACTTTTGACAATTAGCAAAGGTGTCATAAAATTTAGTTTGTTGATGGTTGGTGTAGTTTGTAGAACCTCATGGAACGAGCCTTTTTGGGGCTTGCTAGGCTCAAGGCCATAGGCAAAGAAAGCAAGGAAGAGCTACCTAAGGCACAACTAATAATGGGAGGGAAGCTTGTTTTTGGCAAGCAAGCACTTCAAGTAAAATGCTTAGTATAATGAATGAGGTTGACATAACGTATTTTTCAGGTGTAAAACTTGTCCCAGTGACTGAGAGAGTTGTCTATCCTGCCCAGAGGAAAATGCCAAACGCCAAGAACAACCCTGTGGAGTTGTGGGAATGAGTTGTAAAATCTGCATAATCTCAATACTCTAAAAAAATCAATGACAGTAAATATATTTATATATTTAAATTCATATTTTCACAAAAACAAAAACAATCGTATAACTAAATTCTTATGATAGAGGACTGGAATGTTGAGCAGGCCCTATGAAATAGGCAGCTGATAGAGGACTGGAATGTTGAACAGGCCCTAAGAAATGGGTCGACTGGAATGTTGAGTAGGCCCTACGAAATAGGTAGCTGATAGAGGACTGGAATGTTGAACAGGCCCTAAGAAATAGGCCCACCCAGGGGTATCCAGACTTATAAAAATAGCCAGCCATACTTCCAATAGATCTATTAGCTAACAAAGGAAAATAAGTACGAAGTAAAACAAAACTTTTGTCAAATAGAGTTATGCAGAAAAAAGAAAAAAAAAAGAAATATTTTTGGACTCTACTGAAAGATAAACATATATATGGATGCACATGTATATCACATAAAGAACATAACCCTAGATTTTAGAGGAAGAATGTCTACATGTTATAAGGAATGTATAATTGTTTCCATAGAGGAAAACAATTAATTCAAAACAATTCCAAGTATGGTTAAACAGGAAGACTGCGACGGATAGCTGTAGAAATCCTGGACAAATCATGAGGAAAAAACCAATTTTGAATGAAACGGTAATTATTATTAATGGAAGATATTTATCTCACTTTCTAACAATGTAAACAAAAGCATACATAATACATATGCATACTTGCTAGAGCCACAAAAAAGTCAAGTGCACTATATCATAAGACAACAACAGTACACCAGTTTAGCTTGATATTTCGAGTTAAAACACTTGAATCCAACACAAAGTTTAATTTCATACATTTGTTCTTAATAATACAAACAAATCCCTTAATAACGAGAGGGATATTGAGAAAACCGAAGGATATCGAGAAAACAATTATGAGTATTCTCACAATGTTCATGAAAGAAATATATTCTCTCTGTTCTAGATAATAACCATAGGGGTAATTTTGAAAGCAAACGATGGAGTCCAAGGATCTATAGGAGCCATGACTCTATAGCATGCAAGCCTGAAAGGAAGTGAATATATATAAATACATATAATGAAACTCCATTATGCGAAAGGTGACATTAGAATCCTTGTTCTATAAGGCAGAGTATGGTAACTAGGAATGGAAAAAGGTACAAATTAATTTGAAGAGGACTCAAAATTGGCCACACCAGGAAAAAGAAGAGTAAATTTAATGCACGGCACACAAAGTAATACCTGTAAGATTACAAAAAATCGGTATTTGGGATAAATCCCTACCATGTAGTCTGGAAAAATAATAATAATGACAAAAGAAACACTAAAAGGGAAAATTACCTGGAAGAGCACTACCGCCAGTCGTTCAATCCTTCCTTGTTAACTGTTAAACCATAATGGCAGCAACCCTAGCGAGGCCAGCCGGGCATCTCACCTATACGTGTGAAACTTTTAACTTTTTGAAATGCCAATCTTCAGAATAAAAAATGACTTTGAATATAAGTTGGAGTAAGGTATCAAAATCAATAAAAAGAGTGAAATAGAGTATAATAGGACATGTCAGCTGTAGATAAATCTTGTTTTCACATATTTGTGCCTAGCCTTGGTTATGTAGATGAACTAGTGAGTAACTATGATTTTATTTCGAAGTCCAAAGCATTTAATTATGATTCTATTTCTATACCTAGAGTATTTTTACTGAAAATTAGAAAAAAAAAACATGTGTCTATTTAGTGAGCTACCACTTGCAATCGTGCTCTACCTGACACTATTAAGATATGCTTGACATAATCAATTTCTGATTTTTTTTTTACCATTGAGCTTGTATTTATGGTAAGACTCTACGTGGTTCTGAGCCAAATTAAGCCCTGTGGATTCAAATAATTTTGGCTTGAATTGGAAGAGATTATGTTGATCTCTTTGCATTTTTCCATGTTGATCTTTGTCCATTAATTCGGTGGAGTTCCTGCTTTCTTCTTGCTAAGGATTCTGTGGGATAAAGCCTTAACAATTCCAGTGATTTTTGCATTGTAGAGTTTTCGGCAGTTTCACTTCATCTTCTGGAAAAGGAAAAATAAATTAGGAAAAAAGTTGTGTTGAAGATAAACAGAATTTTAAGGCGAGTGTTGCCTAATTCCTTACCTTGGAAATTTAGAGTGGCACGTTAGGTAAGAGTCCCAGGGATATACAACATGACCACAGACCTTTTTTTAGAAGTTCATATGATGGTCCATGCCCATGAAGGCCATTGCTGCGGTGGAAATCATTGTTGCAGTGGAAATCAGTGAAGGATAATGGCTGCAAGGATTTGCATAGCAAAACAACAACTTTGTTGGTCCTCGGACTCTGCGAGTATAGGCTCATTCCCTTTCTAGTGATCAAGATGGTGCAGTTATGACAGGGACTATCATTTATATACACAACAATGAAATACATAATGAATAATTAGAATTTTGCGAAAAATAAGTCTCAGGATGCAAGGCGTTGGTTTGGTTTGGAAAGGATTTTGCTTGCTCTGATCTATCTCTATTTCATTGTGCTCATGAATGGCTCTGGTGATGATTCAAGGCAAACAAACTCGAAATTTCCAAAGGTCTCAGAAATTCCAAAGGCTTCAATCCCTTCAAGTGCTATATTAGAAAAGATGCTTCCAAGGTAAGGAAAATTTTTTGAAACTAGATAATTCTAAATGTAATTCCATCTGCCCCTTGATATGATTATTTTTCATTAATCACTTGCCCAGGTAATGCTTGACCACTTCTACATTGTGCTCTACTATTTTAGGCAGAGGAAAAACCATAGGGTTCCATTCTAACCCTAATCTTTGCAATTTTTGCAAAGCCCCAATCGAACCAAGCAAGATGGAGATCTTGTTGTAAATCACGTCTAACTCCATCAGGCAAGCCAAACAACCTATCGATTCTGGTATATCCACCAGATGGTGAAATTTCTTGCTCACGTTCAAGACTTCTAGGTTTTTAAGATGACGAATGTCTTCAGGGAGATGCTTGAGTTTGTTCAAATGGACATCGAGTACACATAGATCTCATGTAGGAGATCGATGGTAGAAGAGAAGTTATATTATTTCAATGTATAGATAACTTCTTTAGATTCATCAAATTCAAACCCAACGTACCTAGTGGTGCCTTCAAATGGTTGAAATTTGAAATTCGTAATCAGCTCTTCCAACGCACTGTTAAATTCATATCATATAACTGTATTAACTTGCATATCCATAACCCAATAAAAACTAAGAAATTCAATATAAAAAAAAATGATGAACCTACTTGCAATTTTGTATACTCTCAGGAAAAGTAACGAGCACATTCTCATAAACATTTAGGGCTTTAATGTTCATGAGTCGGCCGATAGAACTGGGGAGAGATTTGAGGTGATTTGAAGAAACATCCAGACTTCTAAGATTCACCAGGTGAGTCACGCATTTGGGAAAGCATTTGAGGTAAAGAAATATAGGGGCCTTAACTTCAAAGGGGGCCTTATTATTCAAGTAGGTTCGCCTATAACGTTACAGGACCTTTTTCATTGAGGGGAAGAAAGGAGCGGAGCCTTTTCTAGCAATGGCCATGAACCTATTCCATTCCATATTGAATTAGTGTCTGCTTGAATCCATCCATTCCAGTTCATTACAACCTCTAACCAAATTTTTTGTGCCAGCTTGTCTTAAGGGTTTGCACCTCAAGTTGAATACCAATGTTAGGAATTTTTAGTTTTTCCTTGTGAAAGAATTATTTCCGCAAGAAGAGAACAAGGCAAAGGCTAATGAATTGTTTCTGCACGAAGACAAGAAGACAAATAATGTATTGTTTTTGCAGGAAGAAAAGGAGGGTAGTGTGATATAGGGAAACATGACGCGTGGATGATAACTGGCATTAAGAAATAATGGAGTGAAACAAGTGCCAGTGTTACTTGAAATCTATTAAACTTGTGTAGAAGAATTCAATACAGAACTTTAAATATAAGCAGACTTTGGATAAATCATATTGCTGCAATCTTTCTACATCCACCAAAATTTAGATAAAACGATATTGCTGCAATCTTTCTACATCGGGCCAAGTGAAGGCTGTAATAAGAGGTAGAATGTGTTCCAACCCAAAAAATTTGTTTAAAACTTCTTTGAATGAAATTGGGAGCAGTAAACTTTGGTTAAAATGTGAGAAAGCAAAAAAAAAAGGGTCAAAAACCAAATTAATGCATAGTCAACGATCTAGTGATCGCTATAGCCCTGCTGAAGGCAGGGACTAATAATGACACCAAAAGATGAGTCTTTTATTAGGTTTATGAGCTGAATGAGTTCAATATAGTAAGGAAAGAGGAACTTGGGTTTATTACAACAACAAAAAAGAAAAAACTCATGTTGTGAATTCTCTACCTAAGTGCTGGAAATTTTGTCCACCAAATATATGCGTTGACCCAGAATTTTGCTACTATTGTTGCTAGGAGGAAACTGAGAAATCTCCCTCTATATTGCTCAAAGACTCCTAGAAATGCAGCTGGTGCTTCTCCTCAATAAACTTCACAAAACCTAGAATGGAATTCACCTCAATCCAAAATCCCATAAAACCCACAAAACGAAGCATGCGACCCAACTTCTCCACTTGTACACACTACCAAATTGGATGTATAATGCTCCCAAGAATTATGCCACAACTTCCCTCAATTTCCTTCTATAAATTTCTCCACCAAACCTCCTTGTTCCTCTAACCCCTTGCCCCAATTCCTCTATCCCATAGCCTCTGCGCAATTCAACCAAAGAGGTCTTGTCCATGCCTCAAAAGACAAAAATTCGGCCTATGACATTCCTTCAAGCTCAGACCTGCAAATTACCAAAATTATTCAGTGATTGACAAGCCAAACCACCCTCGAATTTCACAACATTTATCTTGCGCAACAACTTCATCCCACAAATCGTGCGAACTTCTCCAGTGTCCTGGCCACACACAAACCTAGGCATGATACTCCTTCAATAGCTCTAGAGTGGTTCCAAATGTATGCAAAGAGTTCTCTAGGGTGACACTTGTGGTTCACCAAAGGAGGAGTTGGCATCTCTGCATGGAAATCTCCTTGTGCTAAGCAGCGCGATGTTAACTTGATTAAGTAGCTCAAGCAAACATAGTGTTCAGTTGTAAAATTATCATTACTCATCATTTAGTCAAGTTGGTTTGAGTCCTTATCTTTTTGTGTGGCCTATGGTTTGTTGAGTAGTCTCTTGCATGTTGCAAGGATGCTTGGAAAAGAGCAACAACAGGCTATTGAACAACAACATTGAGTTGATGATTGAAGTATAACACATGTTCAGGGGGAACTCCACAAGAGGAAGGTCACTATTGGCCTTTTTGACATTGATGTTGATTGGTTGTAGAAGATACAAGTGTGGGAAGCTATTTTTGTTTGGTTCTAATGTTTTTTTTGTAGAAGGTGTTGTATCTGATTATGTCACTAGACAACAATTTGTAATACCATAGTATAATTGGTATCAATGAGGATTGGTCACCCTTTTCCATTGATGTCAAAGTTGGAGAGATACCGCTGCAGTAAATTCTACATTCAAGGAGTTATTGCTTCGTAATTCTAAGCCCGATTAGGCTCACTATAAAAGAAAAGAATATGGCTATCCCAAAACAAAAAAAATCCCCAAGCTAAATGATCATGCAAGCACTCTCCATGCAATTCCTAATGCTATAAGGGTTTGAGAAAGTACCTTGCCTCTTTGTAGGTTGGTGAAGGGTTTTGGGCCTGATGCAAAATCCTGTTGCTCCAATTCGGAGAACTCCTCCTTTCGCTAGCGATCCCAAACCTACACACAAGCACAAACAAACAAAGATGACAAGTAGTCTTCCACAAAAGACCGCCAGCTGAAAACATCAAGAAATACATGAACATAAATCACTACAAATGCTAATATAAATGAAGGGAACATGAATCTTCATTAACCATATAATAAAGAATACATTAATATACCTTCAACTTCGGCACTCCTCTCCTCATTCCGATAGAGTCTCCACACTATAATAAATAAGAACTCAAAGTAGGATGGAGCTCTCAAAACCAAATCACAATAGAAACATATGAATCTCTGATTTTGGCTCACATATTCTAACTGGCCTCACCCTCTATAATGGCCCAGTATAAATAAGAGGAGGAAGACTCCCATGAGGATGAATGTAGATGCCAAGACGAAGAGAAGTTAGAGAAGATTCTCAATAATGTGTCCTAGCTAGCTCAAATAGATGAGATAAGAACATGAGTCGAATTGATCTCCTAGGAACCATAAGTCTCTAGAACAAGTCCCCCAACCGCATGGAAAAAACTATGAAATCTCGGTCATAACCACATAGATCAAGTGTCCTCTGTGTGGTTGGAAGGTTCCAACTGCACTCACAAGCTGGGTTGCATGCGATTGGCGAGAAAAGATAGGAAAAAGAGTGGTCAAGGCCAAAGCAAAAGGTCAACAAAATAATGACTCAAGAGGACTAACCCTAAGGATAAAAATATATTGATAACAGATACAAATCAGATGGTATGGTATTTACAGGAGGATACCATCAATGTTAAAGGGGGAGATTGTTGGCATCATTGGCATTGATGTCAACTTGGTGTTCATGACATGCTTGTGCATGGAATTGATGAGTTTCTGATTGTAGGTTATTAGAATGATGTATTCTGGTGTTAAAGGCCCTTGGCATGATGCTTGAAGCTAGAGGAGGGAAATAGAGCTTTCCCCAAAACATAGTACATAACTTTTGTTACTGGACCCCACAATGCTACAGGACTTTAGCTACAATATTATCTGTGTTTGCTACTAGAATTTGATGCTCTGGTAATTCTCCAATGTTGGAAAAGGAAAAATATTGGGTTGGTCATGATTGGTTTGGTGCAAGAACTTGTGTGTTGGTTCAATCAATGCAATAAATGCCTTGATCTCATTGTTGGTTGTTTTGGTCACAAATCAGTTTTTATTTGGTCTTCAATATGTTATGGAATGAAATGAATGATTTGATTGGGTCCAAAAAGTAAATGGTTAAATTCATTTAAATATGGAAGCCAACGGGCACAATTCGACTTGTAAAAACCAACAACAATTACAATTGTTTTGCGCATGGTAAATTGTCAAGTTGGCTTAATGATATCTACAAGTCGCATGTATATATAGCCTCCCATTGCATATCAAATTTTGAGTGATCTGAGCAAATGTGTATTTGTTACATTGCTTATTCTAGTATAGGGCAACAATGTGGTTTTTTTGATGGTCTGATCTGAGTGCGTGAGAAACCTGATTAGTGCATTCCTTTTTGGCATTAAAACAAAATTGATTTGTAATGGTTAAACTAGAGTGATCAAGATATCTAAGAGTGATTGTTTGTTCTGGAAAAAACGATCGTCCATTGAAGATTTGAGTTTGATTTTCATATATTTATTTTGTTCTGGCACATGTATTTCCTAGTGACAAAGTAATTTTTGTCTTGTCACATCTCATGAATCTATCTGCGGATGCATGAATTTTACGTCAAAATGCGTTAATTGAAGTATAGATTGAACTGATGACTCTGGGATCAATTTGATCCAATGAAAGAATTTGTGGATGTCAAGTGCGGAGAGGATCTCATCAATAATTTTGTGGGTCAGTTTTAGGTTTATATAGTGTGTGACCTGAGCATGGGGGTTCAAGTGTGTGCTTATATACTTGTATAAAATGCATGAAGTTCAATCAAGTGAGGTGAGATCCAAATAGATTGTTTATGATCTGAGTGATATGAGTTTGAATAACAACCTGTGCTGAATATGACATTGCAAATGTCGATGGATTAGAAGGATGCATAACAATGGAGATACCTACTCAGAGTTTCTAAGATTGATTTACTAGTGCATTTAGGTGTCTTAGTGGCTACCTGTGTAGAAATAAAATGATGAAGCTGTGTGAGTCAATATGTGTGGAGACAAAGTGCATTTTACTTATGAGATGGAATGTGGTTTTTGTTATGTGATTCAATGTATTTCTAGTCTAAGGGTGTGCAAATTCTATTATTACCTTTGTGAGTACATTTGACATGTATTGGAACAACTGACAGTGCATATGGTTTCCAATGTGTAGAGAAAATGATAATCAGGTTAACTTGTGCAAGTGACAAAGTGTAGATAACGTAGAATAAATTCAAGTTTCGGTATAGGAATGATGGTGTTTTTGGTGTTTCAATGAAAAAAAAATTGAGGGTGGATGTGATGGAGTGAGCACCATTGGTCATGGAACTGTCTTAGCGCATAATATTATCTTTTGTATGGTATTCGTTAACATTGCCATTGTTGCAGAGTTTGATGAATATATTGTTGATTTTTTGTCATGATTATATGAGATATATACTATTGTAGCTGATGTAGTGTGTTAAGCAAAGGTAATTGTTGGCATGATGTCAAGTGTGTGTGTGAGTTTTTATATTTCTATTGATACCACATATCCCTAAGAGGACAAATTTTTATTTCTCCCATTATTATTGAGTATGCTTGCTAGCGTGATGATAATGAAAGTACTATTGATGTATTTGACATTGATGTATTATTGATGGCGAGTTTGTATAACTCTTGCTATAGGGTTTGATGTGTTGATTGAGCAAAGTTTGTAGTGTTGCTGCAAGGTTTTGTGTCAAAGTATGTTGAGTAACAATTTGATGTATGGTCTAAAGTGAGCAATTTGTATGTTGCTGTAGAGTGTTGTTGGTGAAAGTGTTGTTGAGGATTCCTACTAGGGTTATATTGTTAAGAGAGTATTTGTGTGTTCATATTTATCAAGTTCCATGTATCGTTATGTGATTTATTCTTGATTTCTACCTAGATTAGATTATGTGTGGTCAAATCTCTTGAGAGTGGAAGAGTAAGAGTGAGTTGGGTCATAATATGCTAGGGTCTGTCTTTGAACATGATATGCTGCAGAGTTATTGACGAATGAGGTTTTGATAGTGAATTTTCATGAGAGTATATGCTACAAAGAGATTCTAATGCTACTAATAGGGTGGATTGTGTTGAGCTAATGTATTGATTAAGGTTGAGAGTGAGTTTTATGGTTGAGTGGTTTGTGAGAAGCTGTGTTATGTTGTTGTGTTGAGAGATGATTTGATGAGCTAGGGTTTTCATATATGGATCTTGTACATGCTAATTATGTGATGTTGAAGAGTATGTTGTTGAATGGTGTGATATGTTGCTACTAAAGTTTTAAGATATACACTGTATGATGTGAGTCTGTTGTTGTGTTATACTACTCCTAGTCTTGGAAGTGAGAGCACGTTGCTACTAGTTCTTGTTGATGCCAATACTTGACAATATTGATGTATTGAGTGAGAGTGTATTTGATGTTAGAACTGATAGTATCATAGTTTATGCTACCGCTAGGGTTTAGATAGAGTTTGTTCTACTGGTTAAGATCATAATGTAAATGAAAATAAATTATTATATTAGGACTTTATGCTATATGGTGTGTTGTCTGTGCTATAAAGATCAAATTGGTTATTGCTGTCATAATTGGTATATTATTGATAACTTGATGTGATTGGTGAACAAAGAGTGTATTGTAGTTTTCTTTTGGATTGTTATTGACCAGAAAGATTTAGTGGATCCAATGTGAAAACATATGAAATGTGGTCCACAGTGAATTGAGAAAGTTTTAGTGGATCCAATTTAAAAATATACGAAATGAGGTCCACAAAGAGTTTGAAGGTCAGAGCCTTCAGGGAAAGTGGTAACTTTTTATGTAGGGAGTAGTGACTTCATTTAGGTAGTGGTCTGAGAAACTATGTGGAGTTTGGGGCCTGCATATAATTGTAGAAGTTTTTGCTTCCATCAGGTGGTGCCCTATAGTGGGTGGTTCTCGCATACATCACAATTTAGATCTTGCACACTGGTGACTACTAGTGGATGATGTAAATAAGATTTTAGCTAATAATAAGAAGGAGACAAATCATATAGTAGTTTTACTCTCAGAAGGGTTTCCACCTAATATCTCGTGTTCTCATGTGTCAGATGGTGTTTACTTGATATGTTTCTCTCATGGTTCATGTGTTCACATGTTATTTATTGCTCATCTATTATATTTAGATCAACTATGATCAAGGTGGATATTTCTGGCCATCCGTCTATTCCACTTGGACCCCCACCACTGTTTCTTTCAGTTTTTTAGTTTCCTTAATTGTAGCAAAATTTACTATTTTTGGTAGTTTTTCAGGTCCTGAACTTTCAGAGCCATTTTGAGGCCCTAAACAACATTTTTTGGAAAATAAAGCAAACATGTTTCTTTGATTCATGTTTGCAATCGAAATTTGTATTCCTCTGATAGATATTTCTAACAAGGTATTGTGCACATCAAACGAAGATCGTATGCCAAAGTTATGACCTTGGGAAGTTGCTGTACCAGTTTACCCAAACGAGGCCCACAATTTTGGTGCTTCATCTCCTAGGGTTAGGTTTTTGGATGTTTAGGTTTTTCCATTGTTTCTCAATAATAAATAGGCCTTTGAGCCTCATTGTAACATAGTTTAGAGGCATGTAGCCACCACACTTCTTCTCAGAGATAAGTTAACATTGCTCGAGCTAGTTTATTTCCATTTTGTATGTAAGTGTATTTCAGTTCTTTGATATTAATGAAATGAAGTGTTATTTATGCTGTAACTATGTATTTATGATTATATCTATATTTTTTTGCATTCTTGTTTAAGTTCAGATCAGTGGTAGCAGAGCAATCTTCTCTTTCTCTGTTTTTCTTTGCATGTCCCCAACGAGGTCAGGGAATAAGGAGTTAAGGCTCAAATTGGTTGAACCTTGGCAAGACCAACCTCGCAAATCCCAATGACCTCCCATGGTGGAATAAAAGAAAGACGAGGGGGCAGCAGATCCTTTCAAAATATTTCTCGAAGAAGCCCTCAAGCGACATAGGAATGTAATAATGGACAAATTTTCCCTAATCCTTCGATGACTACCCACAGGCGACGCATCTCCTTCTAGCAACCACTCTGGAAGCGGCACACCCTTTAGGGTATAAGTTAACTTTGATATCCACATATTTGAAGGCTAGATAGATGCAAATGCCGTAGATAAATGGTTAAATCTGCTAGAAGGATATTTTTTAGTTCATGATTTTTCCAACTGGGAAAATATTACTTTTGCACTCCTCAAAGCTGCCCCCCATGTCAAGGAATAATGGGAAACCTATTGTGAGAAGAGGGACAAGAGTGAACCCTAACTATTTTCAACCACACTCACTTGGAATTCTTTCCAGGATGCCATCAATGAGTGGTATGACCCTGTCGGGAGCTACGAGGATAAATGCATAAAGTGGACTGCACTGCGGCAAGGAAAGGACAAATACGTGTCAGAGTTCATAAATATTTTTCATACCCTTTGAACGAAGTTGGGTATGAAGGATTCTAAGCGAGATTTGGTACGCAATTACCACGACTTTCTACACAAGTACATCCAAGATGAGATGGAGTTCCTGGACATCCTCGCTCGATGCAGCCTATCGATACTTATTCAAGATCAAACAACAATTATTCAAGATCGAACAACAATTTAAACCAAGGAAGCAAGAATTTGGATATGCGAATCGGAAACAAGGGAAAGGCCCCCCCAAACAATAGATAAAAGGAAAAAGCCAAGTCGGGGAAACCCAGGACAACACGTCGAAGTCACAAGTAAATAAAAACACCATGAAGACAAAGAAGAACATGGGGAAATGGTGTGAGTTCCACACGAGATCCACTCACAACAAAAGTGAGCCTTGGGACAGGCAGTTGCTAGTGGCCGAGTTGAAGGCTTCCGAATCAGATGCATGTTACGACTTTGAGTCAGAACCTAACAAGGGGAATGACAAAAGGAAGCATATTATTGATGTGGATCCCAGTGCCACCCTTGCCACCACCAATATCCAGAATAATGATCCTGAAGATCTAGAGGAGGGGGAGCACCTCTTCCACTAACATATGTGGGTGAAGGTTTCTCCGCTGCAGTTCATTATCGACAATGGGACCCAAAAGAACCTCATTTCATAAGAGGTCATGAAGCAGCTGAAACTACTGACGAAAACACACCCGCAACTATACACTATTAGGTGGCTTCACCAAGGACGAGATATCTATGTTAGCTAGCAGTGTCACCTTCCCTACAACATCAAACCCTTCACGGATGAGGTACTATGTAATGTCACTTCTCTTGAAGTTTGTGATGTATTATTAGGAAAGGCATACTTGTGGAAGTGACATGTTGTGTATGAGTCTAGGCCTTGCATTGTTATTATTACTTTTCAAAATAAGTTGTATAGGATATCAGAGATAGCACTGCCTACCACCATCTCTTTGGTCATTGCGAAGAAATGCAGCAAGATCATTTCCCAGACCGGGAATTTTTTTTCCTTATGATTTTCCCTCAGGGCAAGAAGAAGTTTGTGTCCATGAACTCCAGACAAGGCTCCTCCACACAACAACAACATACGGACAAGGTCGTAGAGGAGTATAGGGAAATTTTCACCATACCCATAGTGGTACCTCTACACTGTCAGGTCAAGCACTCCATCCTTTTGATGTTGAGCGTGCTGCTACCCAATGGATCAATCTATTGACGCTTTGTACTAGAGAATGATTAAACCAAGAGGCAGATTCAGGATTTATTGTAGAAAGGGCACATCAGGCCAAGTTCATCACCCCGTGGGAGCCTGATCATGTTGGTACAAAAGAATGGTAGACTTGAAGACTCTGTATTGACTATCAGGTGCCAAACAAGATCACTATTCGGAACAAGTATCCAATCCCATAAATTGATGACCTTTTGGACCCACTCAAAGGGGTCAAATATTTAAGAAAGATTGGCTTGAAGTCCAACTATCACCAATTATCACCAAGTACGAATTGAACCCTATGATGAGTGGAAGACTGCCTTTAAGGCCAAGAAGGGCCTTTTCGAATTGTTGGTCATGCCTTTCAGGTTGATGGATGTCCCCACAACCTTCATGAGGCTAATGGATGACATCTTGTGACCTTTCACCATCTCATTCATGGTGGTGTATTTGGATGACATCCTGATCTTTAACAAGAGTTGGGAAGAGCACCTCCACCATATTTGAAAGGTCCTCCAAACCTTACGACAACACAAGTTTTGTGCCAATTTGGAGAAATTCACTTTTGGCCTTAGCCAAGTTCAATATTTGGGGTACATCATTGATGAGCAGGGTGTGCATGCAGACTCAACTAAGATATAAGTCATTCGGGATTGACCAGCCCTAACCACTCTAACAGAGCTCCATAAATTTTTGGGTCTTTCCAATTTCTACCATAGGTTTGTGTTGGGGTTCCCTCATATCACTTGGCATTTAAGTCAAGTCACCAAGGGCAGAGTGAAAGAAAAGTTATTTTGGTCTGAATCCAAACATAAGGCATTTTCCAAGTTGAAGCATCTCCTTTTCTCTACACCAATGTTCACATTACCAGACCTGCAAAAATAATTTTAGATTGAGACATATGCCTCTGACTATGCTATTGGGGTCGTTCTTACTCAGTAGGGGCATCCAGTGGAATATCACAGTGAGACAATTTCAGACACAATCCGAAAGTATCCCACCTATGCCAAATAGAAGTATTCCATTGTGCAAGCTTGCTGACAATGGAAGCATTATGTTCTAGGGAAGGAAACGATCATCCACACAGACCACCGACCCCTACAGTTCATATAGAAACAAGAAAAGTTGCAGAACGATCGCCATTAGAAATGGTCCACCTACCTACAATAGTACCATTTGAGCATTAAGTACAAGAAGGGAAGCACCAATAATGTTGTAGACTTCCTTAGTTGACCGTTGGCCATGGCGTTGATCACTGTGCTCGACTCTTGTGGTTACGAGACATTGGGGTGGACGCATCTTTACAAGATTGATCCAGAATTTGGCAACACATACCAGATGCTCCTAGAAGGAAAGTAAGTTCCAAATTTTCACCTCCCGGATGCACTATTATGCCACTTAGGACACATCTGTGTTCCTTCAAGAGAGTGTGCGAAGATGGTTTTGGAGGCACGCTACAGTTGGGTCGCTGGACATTTTGGAGTAGAGAAAATAGTGGTAGTGCTAAAAAAGTATTTTTATTGGTCGAACCTTTTACATGATGTTGGGAAGTACATCAGATCCTGCATTTCTTGCTCCATTTCCAAACCAACCATCGAGATGAAAGGATTATATAATCCTCTACCTACTCCTAGTCAACCCGGGGAATCCATCTCCATGATTACATGTCGAGCCTTCCTTCTACTAAGCATGACAATGACTGCATTTTCATGGTTGTTGACATATTCTCTAAGATGGTCATTCTAATACCCTGCAAGAAGAGTATCACTATAGAAGCCACTGCTAATCTCTTCTTTGAACAAGTGTGGATACACTTTGGGATCCCACAGTCCATTATCTCTGATCGAGATAGTAGGTTCGTAAGTACATTTTGGTCAAGTCTCTAGTAAATGTTGGATACCAAGCTCACTAAGTCCACGGCCTTCCACCCCAAAACTGATGGCCAAAAAGAGGCCATCAACATGATAATCATGCACATTTTGCACATGTACAACTCAAAGCATCCACACACATGGAATGAAATCCTCCCCTATGTCTAGGATAGCTACAATAGAGCTCTCCATAGCTCAACTTGTCACATACAATTTCAGGTGGGGTTGGGATTCCAGCCAATATGTCCCATTGATGTGTCCATACCATTTGTAGCTACTAAGGCATATTCAGTTCATGTTCAGTCTGAAGCTGATAGGGCTACCAAATTCATTAAGTGCATCCATCACATTCACCAGTAGATCCATGACATATTGGATAGAGAAAATGCTAAGTACAAGCAGCATCATGATCAACATCGGGTGCCACACACATTCCAGGTGGGCGACAAAGTTTGGTTACATTTGCAAAAGGAACGCCTTGCTGGGCCCCACAACAAACTTCACCTACTCTGATATGGGCCTTACACCATCACTAAGGCTATAGGGGACAATTATTTCGAGCTCAACATTCCACCATTTCTTGGCCTGCACCTAGTGTTCAATGTGGACCGCCTTCAACCATACTTTCCACCATTTCTAGACACATTAGACATTCCATAACAACTCACACCAATAGAGTTAAACCCAGATTACATGGAACAAGCCACAACTGATCGGATCATGGACACATATATCAAGAACACTTGCCAATAGAATATCCAACTGTATCAGGTTGTCAAAGCTTGCCAACTCCTATGCCAAGGCAAGTGGCTCACTAGGGACCAAGTTCAACAAAAGTTTCCCCATCTCATGGAGGCACTAAATGCAATGGGGACCATTTCTTCCTAACGGGGGAGGATTTATCCAGGTGGATATTGGTGGCCACCTGCCTATTCCATTTGGACTCCCACCACTTTTTCTTTCAGTTTTTTAGTTTCCTTAATTGTAGCACAGTTTACTATTTTTAGCATTTTTCAGGTCCTAAAATTCTAGAGCCATTTTGAGGCCCTAAACACCATTTTTTTTGGAAAATGGGAAAACATTAGGCTTTGACTAATTTTTGCAGTCAAAATTTATAGTCCTCAGATATATATTTCTAATGAGGTATTGTGCATGTCAAACAAAGATCATGTGCCAAAGTTACGGTCCAAGAATTTGATCTACCAATTTACCCAAATGAGGCCCACAGTTTTGGCGCTTCATCTCCCAGGGTTATGTTTTTGGATGTTTAGGGTTTTCCATTGTTTCTGAATAATAAATAGGCATTTGAGCCTCATTATAGCACATTTTAAAGGCATGTAGCTGGCACATCTCTTCTCAGAGGTAAGCTACCATCTCCCGAGCTAGTTTATTTCCATTTTGTATGTAAGCATATTTCAATTCTTTGATATTAATGAAATGAAGTGTTGTTTCTGCTGCAACTCTTTATTTATGGTTATATTTGTATTTTGTTTCTTTCCTGTTTAAGTTCGAATCAAACTGATAAATATATATATTTTGATGCCAAGTTAATTAATGATTAGGTGGAAGCAATACAATTTCCATTGATAATTGATTGAGTTAAATACTAATTCACCCCCCTTTAGTATTTCCAACAATTTGTATCAGAGCAGGTCCTTCAGGAATTAGTTTAAAAACTAGAAGGAGATAAAAGGATTATGGAAAGAAAGCACAAGAAGTGGACAACTCATAATAAGAAGTAAAATCATAAGGACTGTGACTGTGCAAATGATGTATCAAATGTAGTGTGAGTGTTACCAGTTGTTGTTGGGTTGTATTATTCTTTCCATGACTAGCCGACGTAGTGAATCGGGGGGTTAGAGGGGGGTGGAGCCCCCCCTTCATTGCGTCAATTGCGCAGCAGGGGAGCGACAACCCCCCCTGTCTGGGGGGTTTGAGGGGGGCGGGTAGCCCTCCTCTATAAGGTCCAGAGTAGCGCCTCGGGAAATTTTTTTTTTGGACCCTATATTAGGTTGGGCGGACCTACCTATGGTTTTGTGCATGAATTTCGCACATGGTTTTGGACTCGATGGTTTTCGGTCCATGGTTTTGGACGCGATGGTTTTCGGTCCATGGTATTGGATGCTTCGGCATGTATAAATATGTATGGTAACATTGAAAGGAACATAATGAAAAATGAAGTTGGTAGTCCCGGTTTTGGGATCTAGTGGAAAATCTCTGTGTATATGTGTTTTATGTGTTATGCTCTCACAATGCTTATTTTCTATGTTTTAGAATTCATATGCGGGTAATTTCTGTACGGGATTAAAACCTACATGTGGTATCAGAGCTGTTTTGGCTTCAAGGGGACACCTTTGTTGTTGAGGGGTTTCGCTCGAACCTGTGGTAGACCCCATTTAGTGGGAGATCTGCGGGCTCGATTCTGGTGGTGAAAGAAGATGGCGAGCAGTGGAAAGATAAAGATTGAGAAATTTAATGGTCGGAGTTTTGAGTTGTGGAAACTCAAGATGGAGGATCTGTTGGTGGATAAAGATCAGTGGATTGTGGTAGATCCATGTACTAAACCAACGAGAGTGTCTGATGAAGAATGGAATAAGTTGGATCGGAAGGCAAAGAGCACAATATGATTGTGTGTCTTAGATTTAGTATTACTGAATGTATCAGGGGAAGCTACGACGAATGCTTTATGGGACAAGTTAGGGACTTTGTACCAATCTAAGTCTCTGGTGAATAAATTGCTCCAATGGAAAAAGTTGTATAACCTGAGGATTAAAGATGGAGACTTGGTGACAGAGCATCTTAATGTGTTTAATACTATGGTAAGTCAGTTATCGTCTGTTGATATCAAAATTTCAGATGAAGATAAGTGCATTAGTTTGTTGTGTTCTCTACCAGATTCGTGGGATAGTTTGGTTATTGCAATACGTAGCAATGCAGCTGCCTTGCAGTTTGATGAAATAGTCTCATCCTTGCTGACGGATGAGATGAGCGGGAAAAATATGGAGAGCTAGAATGGTGATGCCTTGTCTGTATGAGGATGGTCCCAGAATAGAAACAAAAATAAGTCATTGAGTGGGAGATATAAATCTCCAGGAAAACCTGTAAAGGTGGTGTGCTGGAAATGTGGAAAGGAAGGGCACTACAATAGGGACTATAAATCTAAAGCTCCTGACAAAGGAAAGGGATCTAATGTTGCTCCTTCTATAGGGGTGAAAACCACCTCAGATGAAGGTGGGGATGTGTACTTAGCTTCTTCAAGTACACATGTGGATCATGAGGCATGGTTGATTGACTTAGGTGCATCCTTTCACTTCACTCCCCATAGAGAGTGGTTCTGCGAGTATGAGAAATAAGATGGTGGTGATGTCTTCCTAGGAGATGATAGGAAGGCTAGAATTGTTGGTCATGGAAATGTAAAGTTGAAGTTTCAAGGTGGAAGGGTTAGAACACTTCCGGGTGTTTTACATATTCCTGAATTGGCTAGAAATCTGATTTGTGTAAGCAAGATGGATGATGCAAGCGTAAAGATAGTGTTTGAGAAGGATAACTACAGATGGTTTGGGGAGCACTGGTATTGATGCGGGGAGTTCGGATTGGAACTTTGTACAAGCTACAAGGTAGCACTGTTGTTGATGGGTGCAACAGTTCTGTGGCTCCTGAAAGTGGAGAAGAAAATCTAGTGGTCTCTGGAGAGAAGACCATGTTGTGGCATCAAAGGCTTGGATATATTGGAGAGAAGGGCCTTCAAATACTTCATGGTAAAGGTATGGTAGAAGGTATGAGTAATAGCTCTCTGGATTTTGATTTCTGTGAAAATTGTGTATATGGGAAGCAGCATCGGGTGAGTTTCCCCTCTAATGGTAAGAAGGCGAAACAGATATTAGAGCTTGTGAACAATGATGTGTTTGGACCTGTGAAGGTCCCATCACTGGGTAAGTCTATGTACTATGTATCATTTATATATGACTTCTCAAGGAATACATGGATATATTTCCTTAATAAGAAATCTGAAGTCTTTGACAGGTTTAAAGAATTTAAGGCTCTGGTGGAAAACCAAATAGAGAAGAAGATAAAGGCACTGAGGACAGATAACGGTGGAGAGTTTTACAGTAAGGAATTTGAAGAATTCTATATGAAGCGTGGTATAGCACGGAATAATACTATTCCATATACACCTAAGCAAAATGGAGTTGCAGAAAGAATGAACAAGACGTTGACAGAAAGGGCAAGAAGCATACTCAGTGGTGCCGGGTTAGGACAAGAATTTTGGGCAGAGGCGGTGGAGACAACATGTTACTTGGTCAATAGATCACCTTCATCAGCGTTGGAGGATAAGACTCCACAAGAGGTATGGAATGGTAAGAAACCCTCTCTTTCACATTTGAGGGTATTTGGATGTGATGCATATGTACATGTTCCAAAGGAGAAACGAACCAAGTTGGATATTAAATCTAAAAAGTGCATCTTTATTGGGTATAAGGATGGTTTAAAGGGTTATAAGCTTTGAAACCCAGTAACAAGGAAGGTTGTGTACAACCGAGATGTGGTGTTCAGAGAGGTGAAAGATGTTATTAAACATGAAGTCCAACCAAATTAACCTGAGAAGATAGAGTTTGAGCTAAAGGATGAAGAATCATACTCTACAGCAGAGGAGGAATCAAAAGATGAAGAGCCACAAACTCCGGGTGTGAGAAGATCAGTTCAAGAAAGAAGGCAGCCAGAAAGGTATAGTCCATCTGCTTTCTATTCAAATTTTTCTTTATCTATTACTGATGATGATCCCAGAACTGTGAAGGAAGCAGTAGATTTAGAGGATGGAAAACTCTGGAAAGAGGCCATGGTTGATGAAATGGCATTTTTGCACAAAAGTGAGGCTGGGGATCTGGTGGAGTTTCCGGCTGGAAGGAAACCCATTGCAAGCAAATGGGTGTTCAAGAAGAAGACAAATGCAGAAGGAAAGGTGGAGAAATACAAAGCTAGGTTGGTAGCAAAAGGTTATTCCCAGGTGTCGGGAATTGATTTTGGTGATATTTTTTCTCTTTTTTCCAAGGTAGCTTCTATTAGATTACTTTTATTTGTTGCTGCTGCTTTTGATTTTGAGGTAGAACAGATGGATGTGAGGACAACATTTCTTCACAGGGATTTGGAAGAGGAGATCTACATGAAGCAACCTGAAGGCTTTGCGGTGAAGGGTAAGAAAGAATTGGTATGCAAGTTAAGAAGTCTCTGTATGGGTTAAAACACTCACCAAGGATGTGGTATAAGAAATTTGATACATTTATACGGGGACTTGGCTTCACCAGAAGCAAAGCAGATCAATGTGTATATTTTAATTTAATTGGTGACCGTGTTATTTATCTGGTCTTGTATGTGGATGATATGTTGCTGGTTAGAAATGACAAAGAAATTATCTAGGATTTGAAGACCCAATTGTCCCCCAAATTCGACATGAAAGATATTGGTGCTACAAACTATAATTTGGGCATGGAAATTAAAAGAGATTGGGCAAATAGGAAGCTCTGGTTAAACTAGAGGAAGTATGTTGAGACAATATTGCAGAGGTTTAATATGTAGGATAGTAAACCAATGAAGGTTCCTATTCCTATCGGTGTAAAGTTATCTGCTGAACAGTGTCCCAAGACACAAGAAGAGGAAGAGGATATGTCCTATGTTCCATATGCAAGTGTAGTCGGTAGCTTGATGTATGCGATGGTCTATACTAGACCAAACATTGCACATGCAGTGGGAGTATTGAGCAAGTTTATGTCAAAACCAGGGAAAGAGCATTGGACAACAGTGAAGTGGGTTTTTAGGTATTTGCATGGCACTAGTGATTATGGTTTGTGCTACCAAGGAAGACCAGGATTGGATAGAGTTTTGGATATCCATGGCTTTGCTGATGCAGACTGGGCTAGAGATCTGGATCAGATAAGATCTACAAGTGGGTATATGTTTAACCTATTTGGAGGAGCAGTCAGTTGGATGAGTAAGAAACAATATGTAGTGGCACTATCAACTACAGAGGCTGAATACATGGTAGCCATTCATGCAAGCAAGGAAGCAGCTTGGTTGCAGAGATTTTGTTCAAGTATGGGGTTAGTACAGGGAGCTATAAGGATAGACTATGATAGCCAAAGTGAAATTTTCTTGGCAAAGAACCCTGCTTACCATTCAAAGAAAAAGCACATTGATGTTCAGTATCACTTTGTGAGGGATATGATAGAAGACAAAAAGGTGTTGCTGGTAAAGGTGGACACTTTGAAGAATACTGTAGATGCATTGACAAAATCTGTGAACTCTGAGAAGTTCTCTTGGTGTAGAGAAACAATGGGCATTGCAAGGCTAGATAAATGACTAAGCTCTCTTGTGGCCCCTTGTGGAAAGAAAACAACAAGTGGGAGAATGTTGGGTTGTGTTATTCTTTCCACGACTAGCCCATGTAGTGGACTGGGGGGTTTTTGCATCGATTGCACAGCAGGGGGGGTCACAGGGGGATTTGTGGGGGGCGGGTAGCCCCCCTTTACGGGGTCCGGGGCAACGCCCCAGATTTTTTTTTTTGGACCCTATATTAGGTTGGGTGGACCTACCTATGGCTTTGTGCATGATTTTCACACATTGTTTTGGACGCGATGGTTTTCGGTCCATGGTTTTTGATGCGATAGTTTTCGATCCATGGTATTGGATGCTTCGGCATGTATAACTATGTATTGTAACATTGAAAGGAACATAATGAAAAATCAAGCTGGTAGTCCCGGTTTTGGGATCCAGGGGAAATATCTATGTATATGTGTTTTATGTGTTATGCTCTCGCATTGTTTATTTTCCTGTGTTTTAGAATTCGTATGCAAGTAATTTTTGTACGGGGTTAAAACCTACAGTTGTTGGGAAGGGACAATCTGATGCAGATCAACATGGTGTTCATATGCTCAATGATGTAAAATATCTGGTATGGAAAGAAAGGATTAAATCTAGATTGATATCTCTTGGATATGATACTTGGCATTTAGTATGTAATAGATATACTAAAAATCTCCCATCAGGTCAAGAACTATAGAAGAATTATCAAGAAATAAATGAACTTTACTGTAGCATACCTAATTCAAAACTTGAGAAAGTCATGCACTATGAATCTGTAAAGGATGTATGGGATAACATGCAAGCCATCCATAAAAACGAAAGAAATAGAGTTGAGGAAGAAGTTCAATCACTAGGTAAGATTTTATGTAAGGAAACACGTAATATTGTTTCTTTCTATTCTAATAATCAAGAACATGGGAATGAGGAAACATTCAATGTATTGACGAAGAAAATTGTAGTCTATCAGAAGATGAGTGTGGCCATGAATCTATTTTCCTCATATTGGATGGAGTTACAGATTCAGAAGATGAAATGTGAGATAAGGAATTTGATCTTAGAAGAAAGCTTGTCTCTTCCTTGAAAATGATTGAAATTCTCAAGGATAAGTTTCAAATATATGAAAATAGGGATCATGATGTGGATGAATTAGATAATATTTTAATATTCCTACAAGCATAGATAAAAGAATTAAAAAAACCAATGAAGAAGTTACTAGATAACTTAACGAAAGGAAAGACATTGTGAGGACTTGAAGCTGGAATCATCTCTCTGAGCACTGATCTAGAAAAGAAAAATGAAAAAAATAAGAAGCTGATTCATATATTTGATGAACAAGAAAAAGGGATTTAATAGGAATTTATCAAGTTGAGAACCCAACTAGAAGAGGCAAGAAAAGTTGAAGAAGTAATAAGAAATCAACTAAAAGAAAAAGGGGGTGAATGTGAGAAATTAGAAATAGAGGTTGTCTCATTAAGAATTTATTTAGAAGAAAAGGTAAAAAATAGAGATTTCAAGATAGTGTCATTATGTTGTACAATCTTCTTAGTAGTCAAAGGCCCCCCTCCATTAAATCAGGCCTTGGATTTCATGAAACAATGAGGGGATAATCCAGTTCACAGGCATGTGCAAGCAGTGTCAAAGACAATAAAGAAACTTTTGAAAACCTCGGTAAAGCACCAAGAAAAAGTAAGATTCATAAAGGAGGTAATGGAAGAAAGCAACAGAACTAACAACCAAGGAGAGTGACTCTTCCAAGAAAAACATTTTCTCCCAGGGATGAGTATGGTAGAAATGCAAGCCTCTAAAGAAGGAACAAAAATTCATTTTCTCCCTTGATGGATGATGTTGAGTGCTTTATCTGTCACAACTTTGGACACATTGCAACTGATTGTAGAAGCAGATTGTTCATGTCTTACAAAAAAATTTCTCAAGAAAGAAATCAGAGAAATATCCTCTACACATGAAATTCATCGGTTCCCAGGTACACAAGTTTCATTCAAGGCTACTATTTTTTATACAATTTATTCATTCATAAGGCTACATACTGCAAATCATGTGGAAATGAAAGGAACATGAGGCATAAGTCCTATGATTCTTTTTCCACCTTCTCTAGTCATATAAGATACTATACATGTAATCATTTTGGACATGAGGCAAAGGTGTATAGGAGAAATTCAATGAGATCTTTTAGACATTTCAAACAATATGTAGAAATTATAAAGAACAAGAAACTAAAAAGTAATCAATTTAAGGAAAGGCAAGAAGAAGATGTCTCCCCTAACAATCATCATACCAAAATATGGAAGAAAAGGAAAGAGAAAAAAGTGAAGTGTGGCCTTGTACTTTGTGCACTAGAAGAATATGACCACAGGTGCATAGAAATTGGATGTTCTCACCACATGTATGGAGATAAGAGAGATTTATCTTTCTTAAACACCAAGGGTGGTGATGATATTCTAGGATAGAATGCATCGACGAATGTGATAGGAAAAGGTAGAGCAAAACTTGATGTTAAAAATACAAAAGTTGATAATGTCTTACTGGTTGAAGGTTTAAATAACAACATATTGAGTGTGGGTCAAATGATTGATAGAGGACATGTAGTCATATTCACTTCAAGAGGATGAAAAATTCTAGAATAAGAGACTAGAAAGTTGATAGAAAAAGGAATCATAACTACAAATAAGGTATATGTGCTGAAGAAAATTCCAGGTAGAAATAAGAGATTGAATTCAATCTGCTCCTCTTTAGATTCAGAGTAGGAGAAGTCAGTCTCCATTGCAGTCTACTATTCTAATATTTATTCACAAAAGACTACAAAAGAGCAATGTAAGGATGACATGATCTTAAGGGGAGCGTATGGCAACAACACGAGAGCACGAAGAAGGTGTTGATGATGAGTTGTAGCAAATGCATGTTGTGACCAATGCAAGATTAGGTCTGCAGGATTAGCAAGAAGGCACATGATCTTAGGGGGAATTGTGCATGAAATTAGGGTTTCAAGGGATACATATTCTCTCTCATGTTTCTTCCACTCATTCCTTTTATAGTTATTACACGTTATAATCATGAGTGTAATGCACTTGATTCAACCATTTATATTTTTTCTTTTTTATCATTTGGAATTTGATTGAGTAACCTTTGTTCTAGTTAGAGTCATTTTATTTGGAATGCATAACAATAATTTATTTGTTTAAGCCATATAAACACCTTTAGTGAATTGATGTAGCCCTATATCTTCATTATTGAGCATTGTACTATCATTATTTGTAACACCCTCCTCCCACATCTACCTAAGAAATTAGCGAGTCGGGGTAAACATGTGATGAGAGGCCACTATGATATGATTTGAACTCCTAAGTCATGTTAAGGAATTGGAACCACTGGAAAAACACCATACATACATTCAACATTAGCTACAAGACCCTCATGAACCAATCCAATACTTTAGATAACTTTCCCTTGGGTTCCACTGAACTTTTGGACAACTTAAGCCTCATTCTCTCTCATGCTATAGGCATGAAAACGTCAAGAAACCCAAAGTTTCTCTCACGGGCTTGTATGCTAGTGACTAAAGACTAAATTTGTCAGTGCTATGCCAGGGACCCTGGGATTTGAGCCACTTTTTCAGGCCTAGAGCCCAGGTCACCGCCAGAATTGAACCATCTCTTTAGAACAATAAAAAAACATGGAAATGATAGTATTAAAGTAAATATTTGTTTAAGACCTTGACTGGATGCCTACTGTCCCTGACAGGCATTTTTTCAAACATATAACGAATATGTAATGTATAGGTGTAAATAATAGTTTTGAGCATAGGGCTCTCATACTTAGCTGAGAATCGCTAAGAAACATTGATTCTTTAATACATCAACTTCCATTCCATCCATTAGGTCATAGATACATTGCTCATTTAGTTACAAGTAAAAACATGATGAAATCCATACATGGTGGCTGTCATAAAATACATATATAACCAGCATACTAGCAGCATAAATACTCATGAAATAACAACCATATAGACCACATATAATCCATCAAATTTATCATAGAAATACAAGAAGAAATAACCTTTCATTAATGATGCAAAATCCAAACCTAAGATGGGATTTCGATGTTCCACCCGACCGTAGAATGGATGATCCAAATCTCTCTTCATCCATTCACCCCCATGCCATACTCCAAGCATGAATGTGGGATCTCATAGAACACATCAATCAAAACTCATCCATTGCTTCCAGAGGCCATATACCTCAACCCATCAAACAATGATTCCACCTCACAGTCAGACATCAGAAAACCATCATCAGATTGGTCTCCATCCAAGCCTTCCAAGGTTTTGAGAGTGTTTGTTCCAACCAAGGTTTACAGGAATAGTAACTCAACCCACAGCTGCTGTTGGGTTTCCAGAGCATTTGTCCAACCAAGGCTTCCAAGACTAGTAATTCAACCCACCAAGGGCTTCTAGAGCATTTGTCCAACCAAGGCTTTGAGGACTAGTAACTCAACCCACCAAGGGCTTCCAGAGCATTTGTCCAACCAAGGCTTCCAAGATTAGTAACTCAACCCAAGTTGTTACAGGGTTTCCAGAGTGTTTGTCTAACCAAGGCTTTCAGGAACTAATAACTCAACCCAAGCTAAGGAAACATGAGAACCAACAAAAAACAAACAATGAAAGTAAACCCACAATCACCATGGCTATCCAAGAAATGACAAGGCTAGGCAATCACTGTCAATCCAGGCAATCCTCCATGCTAATGATATATCACAACCAAGAAACCACATGCATGTGTCATGCATTCCAAAACTAGTGAAGGAAACATACATGCAACTCGGAACTTGCAAGAAAATATGATGTAGCTGTTGATCTCAATGTTGCACTTTCCTGCTCTTCCTCTACCTTTTTGCTCCAAAAATCCAAGTATGCCACACCCATGACCAAGAGTGCTCCAAGAAAACTCAAGTATCCAAGAGTATGAGAGAGAGAGAGAGTAATGAGAGAGTTACAAAATTGAACTGACAAAAGGTTACCAACTAATTCTCAAAAGCCTTTTTATGAATGAGGCCTCTGTTTTCTTCATTTTCTATTATTTTCCTTTATTTTCCTCCTCATATGCAACTTGTGACCTTTCGCCCCCCTTTTCTCCTTATTTCCATTATTTTCATAAATAATTGTGCCAAAAATGCCATTTTTCCTTTCCAAAGCCTTATCCATTTCCTTTTCCAGTTTCCTTAGCCATAACCAATCACAAGTGATCCCCATCACTAAGCGTTTTCCCAACATTAAGCTTGGAATAAGTGTTCCATCATTAGTGGTTATTATTTTTCCTTTATTTACTTTTATTACTTGGAATTTTCACCAGCGCTGTTACAAAACCCTCCCCCTTGGGGGAACACCCTCCTCGGTGCTCATGATGAGGCTCATCATTGGGTAAATTTATGGACCTTAATACACCTCCAAGATTACTAAAGTCAACTCTTCTCATAATTCCTTACATGTTTTATTTATATTTTGCTTAATGAGATGAGTAAAAGTAAGATGTTATGTCTAGTGGTCTAATGTGCATTTATTACAGGTTTTTGGGAGAAAATTATGGAAAACATGGCTAATTAAGGTGTAGGAACTCGAATGAGACAAGAAGGAGAGATTATAGGAGATGTATCTTCCTCATTAAATCCTCACTCATTTGGATATCCTCCAATCAAATCACACTAGCTCAGAGTTGTAGGCAACCAAGTCATGAAGATTATGGGCATCTGAGCTAGTGATAGTTAATGAACTAGTTCATCTTGAGATTGGGAGCCAAGCCTCCTTAGATTTAAGGAAGTTGTTGGAAACTTCAGTTGTATAAATAAGGACGCCTAGAGCCTCATTAGGATTCAGATTTTTTTATGCAAGATAACTAAGCACTTTCGAGTGAAGGATTGTGGCAAAACACTGTTATGTATTATTTTTTGATATGTTAATGAAAATGAGAATTTCCTTGATCTAGCACTGAGTTGAATCAGAGGGCTGAAGCTCTTGGGTTAGGGCCCAACCCTAGCAGTAGAGGTTCCTCTTACTGTACTTGTATGCTTAGGTTATTTCATAGATTACTTGTTGAATTAATTTTGGCATTGTTTCATTGCAAGTATTAGTGAATTTGATTAGTTTGCTTCCATTTGTGCATAGATTTAGCAGTAGCTTTAGAGAGATAAAGGAATACCAAAAAGGTTGATAACAGGTGGTTCTTGCCTCACTCCTCCCTTTAGGGACCATGGTTTGAAGGAAAAACTCCCATTCAGCCCCAAAAAGACAGAATTATGATTTCTTATGAAACTTAGGGTTTTCTGCTAATTAGGCTAGCATCTTCAGTTTTCAAGGATAGTTTGCAGTTGTTATTTCTATTATCTCCAACTTTGTATTAGATTTCATGATGTTTCACAATAGGCTACAAAGTATTTCCATGCATGAACTAGGCAAATGAATGATGAAATTATGTTTTCTTATGTTGTTGGAGATCTTTCTTGTTTTGACATGATTTATGGGTAAATGCCAGTGATGTGTGTATTACAAGAGTTTCAAGAGTGCCGGAAGACCTCATGTCAGTAGCTCCAACCTAACCTCATCCATCCATAATTGCCAAACGCTACTAATTCCATAAACTGAGTTATCATGTCATAAGACCAACTTGCCATGCTTGTTGAGAAAATCCAACCATCATAGAAACTTTGGTTTGAGTTTTGAGGAAGTCCTAGCCACTTCCTTGCATTATCCCTTCCATCACTCACCTTCCCTAAGCCCTATACCACTTCCTAAATCACTCCATATGATTTCGTCCTGATCTTGTAGGAATACGGGGGATCCTGTAGGTGCATTAGGACATCCTGTAGACATCCTGTAGGAAGACCTGTAGTGGTCTATTTTGAGGTCAATTTGTGGAAAATGCATCAAGGAATATAGGAGAAGACTACTGCTTGCCTCTCAAGATTTATAACCCTTCACAACCACCTCTCTCCACACCTAACCCACCTACCATACAATCAAGAAGAATTAACATTCATGTTTTCACAAAAAGGACAAAAAGAAAAGGTTGTTGTGTTCATTCATATGCACAACAGTAAAGTGTTTTGATTAGATCAGATTGCATGCTTAGGATAGTTAGGGTTCCACATGTGTTAGTTTAGAATTCTTCTGAAGCAAGATCTCTTAACAGATAGCTAGATGAGTGGTGTGTTTTAAGAATTTCTTTCAGTCTTTCATTATGGCAGTAGATAATTCTCTCAATTAGGGGAAAATTCCCCTTTTTCCATTGGTAATCAAACTTATTCTAAATCAATAGAAGGATGGTTTGAGAAACCCTAGTGGTCTATCGCCAACTTAGTAGTGACAAAGAGTGGATCCATTGCATCTATTTGTGTATACAACATTGTCACCTCCAAGTTTGTACGAACCCCAGGTTGATAAAGTAAAGTTGGTAGCCCCAGGAGTTACAACATTCTTGCTGCAATACTGGTGCTCATCACTTTTTTGGCGCTGTTTCCGGGGAAGGGTATGAGTAGATGTGATTTTTTCTTTCTTTCTTCCATTTCTTATCTCTTTCATTCTTCTATTAGCTTCATTTTTGAAAAAAGTAGTTGTAAGCTGGTTTGGTTGCCTTTCCATTCTGCAAGTGAGTTCATTCAGTGGTTAGCTTCAATTTAGTTTGTCATTTCAATTCTACAATTAGTCTTAAAGCTTGAAAAACAAAACAAAAAAAAGCACTTCTTTCATGCCTCGTAGGAATAGGGATAAATTAGGAAAATTTATACCAAATAACCCCACCACTTCAAACAACCAACCTTCCCTCTTCTTCGGTGGCTGTGAATTGGAGGAGCCCTTAGGCAAACAACTAGAGATTTTTGAAGAGCCTACAGGGGAAGAAGAATAATAAGAACCCATTCGAACTGACCTAATGGCTGAAAATGTATATGATAGAGGAGATAGAGAAAGAATTGAGGGTGTTTTTCCCACTAGAGAAACCAATGGGGATGTCGAGATGAAAAACATAAGCCTCTCTGCTCTTCCTCACTTCCATGATCTGACCTCAGATGATCCAGATGCTTTCTTGTTTGAGTTCACTATCATATGCAAAACTTATGATTACACCACTAATGATCAGAAGTTGAAATTATTCCCATCCACTCTTAAGGATGTAGCTTTGCTCTGGTTCATGGGTTTACCTGGGGATAACATGACCACCTGGGATCACATGCAACAAGCTTTCAACAACAAGTATAGGGACTACTGCAGGTCCAAAGCCACTAAAGAGGAAATTTTTAGAATGACCTTGGGGCATGATGAGTCCTTAGAGGATTATGAGGAAATATTCCAACTTAGCTACAAAAGGGCTAGGTGCACACTTGATCCTGAGTCAATGAAGCTAGTCCTACTTAGGGGAGTTAGTGAAGATTTTCTGGATACCCTAAACCTGCTATCAGGGGGGGGCATCTACCAGCTACCCTATGAGGATATCAAAACTGTCTTTAAGAACCATTCTAGGGCAGCTAGGAAAAAGGGTAGGGGTAGTCAAATAATGGTCATCTCGTCCTCATCCAACACATATATAAAAGGTGAAATTAGGAACATGTTGGAAGATTTTAAGAGTGAAATGCTACAAACCTTTGCCCTATAGATGGACACTACGCACATCAAGAGGAAGTAGGAGGAATCAGAGAGAGCATTAACCATCTTTTGCCCCAGATGCATAAGGAGGCACCCTAGGAATGAATTTCCATTAAAACTTATAGATATTGGCTCGATCTGTGAAGAAAGCCACTCCACGGACAAGTGCCCTTCTCTACCTGGACTAAAAGCTGTGTATCAGGGAACTGCAGGGGTGACTGAACAACTCTGCTACATAAATCAAAGAAGGCCGCATGGGCCTCAACAGTACTAGCAGGGAAGGAAAGGGTCATCCTATGCATATTATAACCCTAACAAAAACACATCCATTACCTCTTGGGGACCCCCTACTCATCCCTCCTAGTCTACACCTTCTCCGTGGTATTTTTCACCTCAATACCATTCCCAGCTGACCAACCAACCATTTCAGCCATATACTCCTCCATAGCATGAGTGGAATGCACCACCCCGAGGGTGGAGGCCCCCATACAACAATGCTTTAGCTTTATTTTCTTCACCTTCTACTCAACCATAACTTTTACACCCTGCTCCACCTAAACAACCTCAGATGCCTACCCAACCAAATTCGAACTTGAACAACGGATAGGCACAAGAAGTCTATAGTGGAGAGACATTTTACACCCTACACCTAAACAATCTCAGATGCCTGCCCAACCAAATTCAAACCCCAAAAATAGACAAACACAAGGATTCTACAGTGGAGAGACATCCTACCCTGCTTATGCTGTGGAAATTCAGGAAATCGACCTGAGGTCTGGGAGAGTACTCCCAGACAACGAAACTCCATCTCCACCTAGGGAGAGTGAGGAGGAAAGAGATGAAAGTATTCCTATATTGAATCCACCACCCTTTCCTGAAAGGTTAACTCGTCTAATCCAGCCTACCCTTGAAGAGAATGAACTTCTAGGTGAATTGAAAAATCTATGTGTCAAAATTCCACTTCTCCAAGCCATTATGGATGTCATTGAACAACTATTCGACTTAATGATGGGGCAGGTAATTTTCCCAAATTATTTAGACCCTGGAATCCCTGTAGTATATGTGCACATCAATCGAATCATTGTCCCACATACCTTGATTGATCTTGGGGCTGCCATTAATGTAATGACTAAGGACACCATGCTCAAGCTGAATCTCCAAGGTTCATTAAGAAATACCATGACATTCTTGCAGCTTGCAGACCGATCCATAGTAGCCCTTGAGGGGATTGCTGAGGATGTGATGGTCTCCATTGACTCCTGGGAATACCCTGCAAACTTCCTAGTTCTCCAACATAAGGCCAAGTTTAGTGGTTATCGTCTCATACTTGGGAGACCTTGGTTAGACACTGTCGATTCCTACATTAGTTGTAGGGCTGGAAACATGACTATAAAAAATGGGCATCTATCGAAGAAGTTGGTGTTGTACCTTTCTCCTTAGACATCATTAGAACATGATTTATTTTATGGCTAGAAGAGGAGGAAGAAGATACTTCGCCTAACTCTATACCCTAGAAACTGCCATGGGAGGAGGATAACCTGATGAAGATGATTTGATTGAACACATCCTCCAAAATCTAACTCCCAACACCTTGTCCCTAGAGGAAGTAGTGAAGGAAACCAAGAGCAACCATCATATTGACATATGCTTAGTCGAGTCAAACCATACTCATGTCAAGACAACAGTATTTGGCCCTGAAATAATTCTAAAAATCAACCGCTCTTTTTCTATACACCAAGAAGAAGAGTTATGTAACATGCTAAGGGAGAATTTGGATGCCTTTGCTTGGAATTACAAAGAGATGAAGGGAGTGCACCCCTCGGTGTGTACTCACCACATTTATATCAAAGAAGGTTGCAAACCAGTCTGACAACCCCAAAGGAGAATGAATCTAGCTCTCAAGGATATAGTCAAAGAAGAATTGCAAAAGTTGTTGGATGCAAGATTCATTTACCCTATCTCAGATAGTGAGTGGGTGTCTCCTTTGGTGCTAGTCCCAAAGAAAAATGGGAAGTGGAGGATTTGTGTTGATTACAAAGAGTTAAACAAAGCAACGAAGAAGGACCATTTCCCTCTACCTTTCATTGACCAAGTGTTAGATGGCCTGGTAGGGAAAAAGTTTTTCTCTTTCTTAGATGGGTTCAACAGGTACAATCAAATCTAGATTAGCCCAGAGGACCAGGATAAAACCACCTTCACCTATCCTTGGGGTACTTTCGCTTATAGGGTCCTTCCTTTTGGTCTATGTAATGCCCCTGCCACTTTCCAAAGCGAAGTTTTGAGTATCTTCACCGAGATAGTCCATGATGCAGTAGAAATTTATATGGATGACTTTACACCCTATGGCTGTGATTTCCAGGAGGCTCTCTCTAATGTCGGTAAGGTGTTGAAAAAATGCATTGAAATGAACTTATCCCTTAGTCTCGAAAAATGTGAGTTCTTAATGACTGCATGGACTGTTCTAGGTCACTCAATATCCCAGGAAGGACTGTAGGTAGACCCAACTAAGGTATACATCATCAAAAGGGTCCCAAATCTGCAAAAATAGAGGGATGTCAGAGGATTTTTAGGCTTATATGGATACTATAGGAGGTTTATAAAAGATTTTAGCAAGTTAGCTTCTCCTTTATTTGGGTTATTGGCCAAAGACTCTAAATTTTTATGGTTAGAAAGCTTTCAAGAAGCCTTGGACACCCTAAAGGACAAGTTGACTACTACACCTATTCTCTGAGGCCCAAATTGGGTTCTTCCTTTCCATATACATGTTGATGCCTCTCACAAAGACATAGGAGCAACTCTAGGCTAGATAGATGACAAGGTGCCTTATGCCATTTACTTCATTAGTAAGAATCTGTAAAAAACCACGCTGAACTACGCAATGACTGAAAAGGAGTTCCTGGCTATTATGCATTCATTGAATAAATTTAGGCATTACATTACTGGTTACCAAACATTTGTACATATTGACCATGCTGCAATTAAATACTTGATGAATAAGCCTGATGTAAATGCCCAGATTATTAGATGGTTACTTTTATTGCAGTAGTTTGATTTATCTATTATTGATAAGCCTAGCAAGGAGAATGTTGTTGCATATTTTTTATCCAGATTGACTTTGCCTGCAGGGGAGGAAGGACTGGTTGATTATTTGTTACCATATGAACACTTATTCGTCATTTCAGTTCTCTCTCCATGGTTTGTTGACATAGAAAATTACTTAGTGTTTGCATAGTTTCCACCAAATTTGTCCTCCAAGCAAAAGAGCAAGACCGTAAGGAAGAGTGCCCCATTCACTTGTATTGGGGGCAATACCCTTAAGCTAGGCTCGGATCAAATTATGAGAAGATGTGTCAGGGAGGAGGAAGTCTTTGACATCCTTCTGACCTGTCATGATGGGCATTGTGGTGGTCACTTTGCAACCAAAAGAACAACATTCAAGGTATTACAAGCTGGTTATTACTGGCCCACTCTTCACCATGATGTGAGGTATACCAGTCAGTGTGATCAGTGCCAAAGGATGGGGAAACCTACCCCAAGGGATGAAATGCCTCTGTAACCTCAAGTGACTTTTGAGCCATTTGACAAGTGCGACATGAATTTCATTAGGCCCATTGACCCTCCATCTAGACAGAATCAGTACATCATTGTGTGCATTGAATATTTAACCAAGTGGTCTACAACCAACGCCATCAAAGCAACAACAGAAGAAAAAGTGGCTGAATTCTTAAGGGAAAATGTGTTTTATAAGTTTGGGTACCCTAGAGAATTGGTCACTGATCAAGGTAGTCAATTTACATCTCACATGATTGAGAATTTGTTAAGCCAACACAAGATCAAGCACATAACATCCACTCCTTACCACCCATAGGCTAATGGGCAAGTGGAGGTAACCAACAGAGTGCTGGAAGGCATTATGACCAAAGTGATTAGCAGCAGCAGAAAGGATTGGGTAGATAGATTAGTTGAGGCCACTTGGGCCTACAATACCACCTGGAAGACCACCACTGGGTTCACTCCTTATGAGCTGGTCTATGGGAAGAAAGCCCTGTTATCCATTGAATTTGAATACAACACCTTAATAATGGCAGCACAACTAGATCTAGATCTCACTAGGGCACAACAAGAAAGATTACTCCAATTGAATGGGTTAGATGAATTTAGGATGCAGGCCCTTTTGAACTCAAAGCTGACACAAGTTCAAAGGAAAATTTGGCATGAAAATAATATAAGGGACAAACAGTTTCAAGAAGGTGAATGGACTTTGTTGTGTGATTCCTGATACAAGGATTTTAAAGGTAAGTTAAGGACTAGATGGTTAGGGCCTTATGTCATAGAAAAATGTCATGATAATGGTGTTGTACAAATAAGAACCATTGATGTAGAGGCTATCCCTTTACTTGTCAATGGGTATAGATTAAATATCTACAAGAAGCCCTTGTCAAAGCAAGTATTCATCAATAACATTAGCAAGAAAGTGATGGTGATTGGAGCAAGTCTCAGCTTCCACCCCACCAAGTCCCTAAAAAAAAGAAATAAAAAAGAGAGAAAAAAAAAAGAAATAAAAAAGAGACTTAGGTGAAAATCTCCATGAGGCACATGAGTCCCACTGTTGGGTTGAAAACCTCTTGAGGTGGCCCAAGGGTGTTTAAAAAAAGAGAGAAGAAAATAAAAAGATCTCTGGGTGAAAACCTCTTTTGAGGCAACCATAGCAAGCAACTAGGATGAAAACCTCTTGGGAGGTTGACTAGTTGTTTTACAAAAGAAAAAAAAGATACAAAAATTGGAAATTTTGTTTTGCAGGTTAGCAAGAGGAGGATAAGCATAGCATGAGAGGGACAAAAAGGACCTACAAGAGCCATGTTTCAATCCACCCATCTCATATCTTTCATTTTTCACCTATTCTTCCACTTATGAACCCCTCCAGCTCATCTTACACAAGCTCTGTGTTTTCTACAGGATTCCCTGTAATCCTATAGGATTCCCTATAAACCTACAGGAGTTTCCTATAGGAATTATAGTGGCCTCGAAAATCCCAAGAAAGGTAGTCCGAGAGTAAGGGGATGACAAGCCTGTGTCTGGAAAAGAAAAAAGATAAAAAAATCAATTCACCATGTCACCCCTACATCCATCAATGAAGTCAATTTAAAAAAATGTAGATTACAAAAGGAAAAAAACAAACAAAAGAGAAAGAGAGGAGGGAAATAGTAACAATACCTAGAGACAACATCTCTTCACCTACCATTCCCTACCACCCTTATCCACTCATTTCAACATCTCTCATGCTTCAGAGTTGAGAAAAGGTATGAAAGTTTAGGGGAGAGGCAACTACAGGACATCTTGTAGGTTTCCTGTAGGAAATCTTGTAGCAGCCTATCCCACAAAGGAAACCTCATGGTTTGCAGCCATCTTCAGCATCAGGATTCCAAGGATGAGAAATCTCCTTTAGAGCTTAGCAACAGAAAAAATATCACTAGAATCAGTCTCCAACACCTGCAAATCAAAAGAAACAAGCATCAAAAGGGGAAAATACACAGAAGAATAAGCAGCAAAAACACAACAAAGAAGCATCATTCTCCAAGCATGCATCATCATCAAAGCATCTTACCCACATGCACGTCATATTACTCACTCTCTCTCGTTAGTATGATATGATCAAAACTGTAGGATTATGTGAGAGTTGATTTTATAAGTAAAGGTGTCTAGTTAAGGCCACCTTCAGTCAGTTGACGAGAAGAAAACAATTAGACCACTCCACACAAGGTAAAAGTCAAATTAGAAGAAAAAGGGAATAAATCCAAAAACGGTTAAGTTATAGAGGAAAGGAGTGGGAGATGATTATAAGGTGAGGTGGAATGATGGACTAATAGTGGGACCAACAGTCCAAAAGGAGGTGCTTGTACTTAGACAGCAAGCACACCACCCCACACGATCAGCCATATATGGAAATAAAACATTGATTCCCATACAAAGAGAGCATTAGAAATTTCGAGAATTCATCGAATGAAGAGGTTGCTCTCAGCCTTCTTGAAGCAACACCTACAGAAGACAATCAGCATCTACAACATAGGAGACTTGCAGGAAACCTACAGGAAGCCTACATGATACAAAGAAATCAATCTACATGACTGTTAGTAAGCACTAAGGGAGGTGAAATCAAAGGTTATCCTCACCTGAACGTAACAAAGTGAGGTAGGAGCTATACCCTCCATGTTTCCATTTGAAAGAAGAAAAAAATCCTCAATTTGATTAAGGAAATTGTAGTATAGGAGAGTTGTATTGCATGTCACTAAAAGTTAACATTCATACCTCCCTCACCTACCAGAATTCTTAAATTGTATCCTCACAAGCATCCACAATTACCAGGGAAAGATGACAGGAGGTTTCAACAAGAGAGAACCCACAAACATAGCAAGGATCCACCAACATCCTCCTGTAGTGGAAATTTTCACAAGGCACCAATGGATGGGGTTATTTGAGAGGATGAGAGGATACGATGATGATGTGGCCAGATAATTTTCCCTCTCACTCATACCAATCACTAGGACCAATGCCACTACTATGGTGAAAGGCTTATTAGTAGTAATTACCCCTAAAATTATAAGCAGAATCAGTACACTCCCTTTAGGGTTACCATGGAGAAAAGAAGACAAGGGCAACAACACCCTTGGAAAGAAAAGATTCTTTTTCAATGGAGAAGAGCCAATGGAGGACAAACATGGGGTTAGAAGGGAAAGCATTCCATATCCTTGGAATGAAGTCAGTTACCACCTCATCAAATACATATCATGTGAAGGGAGATACAATGTGGTTTATGGATACCACTTTAGAGACCTCCAAGAACTGAGATTTGGAGAGAACATTCCTCCTCAAAACAGATTAAGTATACCCTATTTCCTTCTACAATCAATGATAGACATGAGAATCAAAGTGTACAAGGGAAAACATCAACAACTATCCCATCATGGGTTGATCAAACTCATCCTTGAAGATGCTCTACAAAACCTAAGACTCCCTATTACATGGAAAACCTTTAGAGACATGCAGGCAGGAGGAGAAATTCAAGCTCTTGAATATGAAAAAAACCCCATTGCTAGTGAAAATGAAGAAGAAACATAGGAGGAGGAAGAAGAAGAAACAAAGGAAAAAGAAGAAGAAATAGAGGAGGAGAATGAAGAAGAGACAAAAGAAGAAACAAAAGAAGAGACAGATGGGTAGAGTGAGGAAATAGAGGAAGAAGAAGAAGAGGAAGGTGGAGACAAAGAAAAGAATGAGAAGGAAAATGGAAAAGAGGAAACATGACAGAAGGATGAACAAAGGTCTATAGCTCAAGGCAAAGAAGAGGAATAATCAGCAAGGTTATCTACAGAACCCACAGAGAAAGAGGCAACAACTGCTCTTACTACCCTAGTACACCTATCAAATCAAAAGGGAAGAGGCAAAGACAAACACCACTGTAATTCAGGACAAGAAAGAGCACTAGGATTAGATAAGGGAGACCTCAAACCCCCACCAAAACTCCAATTTTCATTGAGGATTCACCAAAGCAACAAGGAAAGGCAGCCCCTCTAAAGAAGAATTAAGGAGAAGGATCATCAAAACAAGCCTCTCCCAAATATCCCATCACTTATGATAGGAGGCCTGTCACACGATCAACCTCATCAAAGGGAAAAGGTCTCCTACAGGAGACACAAGCAGACCTACAGGAAGCAGAGGCCACCCTACAGGAAACTCTGTTAAATCTACAGGAAACACAGAAAGCGGACCAAGAAGGTATCACTTAACAAGAAACAAAGAAAAAAGACCAAGAACTGAGAGAACCTAGTCCACAACCGAACCTCAACTCCTACTATGGGTTCATTGAAGGAGGCAAGGTAATCCCACAAAAGTTTTCCATTCCCCTATTCTTTGAACTTGAAAAAGAAAGGGCAAGGACACACAGGTGGATGCAAATTTCCAAATCAAAATGGGTCGAGGATGTAGGCCACATGGAGGAGAAATTTAAGGAGATGGGCAGAGAACTAAGCAGCATAAGAGACAGAGAAGCAATGATGAAATATCAGTTAGAAGCAGAGAATGCATGGACAAGGGGACAACTACAAGAAAGGGAAATCCAATTGGCAACTATTGCCAGTTTATCCTTGGAGGCAATCCAGTGCAAGATGCAAGCAAAGTCTTATGCCTTGTATCTAAAGGAAAAATGGCTACAATTACAAATCAAGACTCTAGCAAAAAGAGGAACTATTCCCTTCCAGGACTATTGAAAATTCATTGATCTCTGTGATCAAAGCACCTTGGAAGATAGAGAAAAAATATTTTAGTTTTACCTACACAACTTGGCCTTGACATATTTGAATGTGTGGGACCCAAATTCAAAACTAGGAGACTTGCAATTGATGGCCTTAGCATCATGGATGAATCATGAGGAGGAAAGAGCTATAGAGATAAAAAAGGTAATGGCAAAAGAAGAGACAAAACCCCTTATGATCAGAGCTGAGCAATCTAACCTAATGGCTGTCATCAACACCCACAACCTCATTGCAAATGATCCCAAGATTGCACCTAGGTACCTTGCTACACAAGAACAAGTAGTCACACACTTTGAAGACATGTTCATATTTCTAGGAGATGACAGCATGCAAGCTTGCCAAAGGAGATGGAACACCTTGCCTTATAGCCTAAAAATTAGAGAAGACCATTATCCTTACAGAATGAGAGAGGCCATAAATAGAACCCCCATATATAAGCAGGCTCTACAAATACTCAAAGTAAATTGGATTGGCCTGAGGCTCATTCCACCATTTCTTTTAGGAATGTTGGAGGGAAGGAAAGAAGAAGAAGAAAGAAATCAGTGGGAAGAGATAGAAAGGAAGGCAGGATTTTATTCACAGGAAGAGGAGACTACAACAGAAGCATGGGATGTCAGGGAAGCCACCAGAGCAATGAAGGACATGGACATAGATTAAGTTGCTCAAAGGATGAGAAACACTTTCAGTAGGGGGTGATGATGAGGCTCATCATTGGGTAAATATATGGACCTTAATACACCTCCAAGCTTACTAAAGTCAACTCTTCTCATAATTTCTTACATGTTTTAATTATATTTTTCTTAATGAGATGAGTAAAAGTAAGATGTTATGTCTAGTGGTCTAATGTGCATTGATTGCAGGTTTTTGGGAGAAAATTATGGCAATTATGGCTAATTAAGGTGCAAGAACTCGAATGAGACAAGAAGGAGAGATTATAGGAGATGGATCTTCCTCATTAAATCCTCACTCATTCGAATATCCTCCAATCAAATCACACTAGCTCAGAGTTGCAGGCAGCTGAGTCATGAAGATCATGGGTAGTCGAGCCAGTGATAGTTAAAGAACCAGTTCATCTTGAGATTGGGAGCCAAGCCTCCCTATATTTAAGGAAGTTATTGGAAACTTCATTTGTATAAATAAGGAGGTTTGGAGCCTCATTAGGATTCATATTTTTATGCAAGACAACTAAGCACTTTCGAGTGAAGGATTGTGGCAAAACACTGTTATGTATTATTTTTTGATATGTTAATGAAAATGAGCATTTCCTTGATCCAACACTGAGTTGACTCAGAGGGCTGAAGCTCTTGGGTTAGGGCCCAACCCTAGCAGCAGAGGTTCCTCTTACTGTACTTATATGCTTAGGTTATTTCATAGATTACTTGTTGAATTAATTTTGGCATTATTTCATTGCAAGTATTAGTGAATTTTATTAGTTTGCTTCCATTTGTGCATAGCTTTAGCAATAGATTTAGAGAGATAAAGGAATACCAAAAAGGATGATAAAAGATGGTTTTGGCCTCACTCCTCCCTTCAGGGACCATGGTTTGAAGGAAAAACTTCCATTCAGCCCCAAAAAGACAGAGTTCTCATTTCTTATGAAACTTAGGGTTTTCTGCTAATTGGCCCATCATCTTTAGTTTTCAAGGACAGTTTTCAGTTGTTATTTATGTTATCTCCAACTTTGTATTAGATTTAATGACGTTTCACAATAGGCTGCAAAGTATTGCCATGCATGAACTAGGCAAATGAATGATGAAATTCCGTTTTCTTATGTTGTTGGAGATCTTTCTTGTTTTGACATGGTTTATGGGTAAATGTGAGTGATGTGTGTATTGTAGGAGTTTCAAGAGTGTAGGAAGACCTCATGTTAGCAGCCCTAACCTAACCTCATCCATCCATAATCGCCCAAAGCCATTAAGTCCATAAACCAAGTTATCACTTCATAAGACCAACTTGCCATGCTTTTTGAGTAAATGCAACCATCCTAGAAACTTTGGTTTGAGTTTTGAGGAAGTCCTAGCCACTTCATTTCCTTATCCCTTCCATCACTCACCTTACCTAAGCCCTATACCACTACCTAAATCACTCCTTATGCTTTCGGCCTGATCCTGTACGAAAATAAGGGATCTTGTAGGTGCAGTAGGACATCCTGTAGACATCCTGTAGGATGGCCTGTAGTGGTCTGTTTTAAGCCGATTTGTGGAAAATGCATCAAGGAAGATAGGAGAAGACCCCTTCTTGCTTCTCAACCTTTCTAACCCTTCATAACCACCTCTCTCCACACCTAACGCACCTACCATGCAATCAAGAAGAATTAACATTCATGTTTTCACAAAAAGGACCAAAAGAGAAGGTTGTTGTGTCCATTCATATGCACAACAGTAAAGTGTTTTGATTAGATCAGATTGCATGCCTAGGATAGTGAGAGTTCCACATGTGTTAGTTTAGAATTATTTTGAAGCAATAGTTCTTAACAGATATCTAGATGAATGGTGTGTTTTAAGCCTTTCTTTCAATCTTTCATTATTGTAGTAGATAATATTTCAATTCTCTCAATTAGGGAAAAATTCCCCTTTTTCCTTTGGTAATCAAACTTCTTATAAATCAATAGAAGGTTGGTTTGAGAAACCATAGTGGTCTATTTCCATCTCAGTAGTGACAAAGAGTGGATCCATTGCATTTATTTGTGTATACAATACTGTCATCTCCAAGTTTGTACGAACCCAGGGTTGATAAAGTAAAGTTGGTAGCCCCAGGAGTTGCAACATTCTTGCTGCAATACTGGTGCTCCTAAGTTCAATAAAACATATAACCACAAAATCACTGTCAAGAAAATATATACAACTGATGGAGCTTTATAACTTAGATCGATACAGTATTTATAATGATCACCTTGCTGAAAATAAAACAAACATAACAACATATTAACATGACATCATAACAACATACCGCATAGTGGAGCTTTATAACATAACTTATGGTGGTATTTACATCCATATACATATGTACATAAACCAACTTCATCAAAACATATACCACAACACATACCAAAATCACAACAAAACACCAAGCCAAAAATTCTTTGCCTCAATAGACTTACAAGGAAGGATACATAGCCCGCATCTGATCCACCATCTCCCATGTAGCTTCATCGGGCCCAAAGTGATTCCACTGCACCTTAACTTGATTGATTACTCTATTTTAGAGCATGAACACCTTTTTCTGCAATAGACATTGAGGCTTTGCCTAGAATTCTCCATCTGGTTCCACTAGCAATATATACGAGTCAATCACATGATCAACATCTTTAACATACTTCTTAAGCAAAGATACATCGAAAACAACGTGGAATTTCACTGTTGGAGGCAGTGCAAGTCGATAGGCTACTGGCCTAATCCTCTCAACAATACCGAAGGGTCCAAAAAACTATGGTGTCAACTTGGAACATGATCCAATCTGTAAGGAGCTCTTCTTTGGTTTGATGCGCAAGTACACATGTTCCCCAACCTGAAATTCCTTAAATAACCTGTTCCTATCTGCGTAACTCTTCTGCCTATCTTGTGCCACCTTTAGATTCTTATTTATAACATACATTTCTTGTTCCATATCTACTAACATGTTTGGTCTAATCAACACCCTGTTAACTAGATCACTCCAACTGATGGGAGTGTTGCAACTCCGCCCATACAATGCCTCAAAAGGAGTCATCCTCAATGATTCTTGATTATCGTTGTTGTATGCGAACTACACCAATGGAATATACACTTCCAACTTTTGCTGCTGATGCATCACATACATCTTAAACATGTCCTCTGATATCCTATTTACCCTCTCTATCTGTCCATTTGTCTGTGGAGGATAAGCCGTACTGAAGGCCAACTCTATGCCCAATCCTGCAAATAACTCCTTCCAAAACTTGGAAGTATACTTCACATCCCTATATGACAAAATATTCTTCGGAACACCGTGCAATTTGACCACATCTAGGATGAATACCTGTGATACATCGCTAGCTGAAAATGTAGACTTCACCAGAATGAAATGTGCAACCTTCACCAACTTGTCCACAATAACCATGACGGAGTCATGCTGTTTCACTGCCTTCGACAAACGTGTAATGAATTCCATGGAAATGTGTTACACAATATTTTTTCACAGTTCCCTTTCCATATCCTAAAGCGTCAAAATGAAGAAAGCTGTCAATGTGTACTCACCATGAAACACATACAGAAACAACCCTGAAGAATAGAAGAAGAGCTGCCCTGAGAGAATTTTGGAGAAATTTTCCTGGAACCCTAGTTTTCAGGATGAGCACTCTTTGCACCACTACTGATCCGTGGTGATGGCTTGTTGACCTAGCACTACCAACAAAACTTTTGATATAAAAACCCATGCTGAACCTCTTCTAGCAATCTTTCCTAAAGTGGAGGAGAAGCTTTGCCTACTAGAATCTTCGAGAACAATGAGTTGGATGTTGTTGGATAGAGATATGGTTGAGCTCTCCCATTTTGAGTCCTTGATCCTACCTTTAGGGATATTCCCCTTGAGATGTGGACCTTCCTCCCTCTTTTGTGGATCCCTAACTCCCTCTCCCTTCCTATATATCAAGTCCCTTCATTCCACAGATGGTTGACCATTTCTTTACTGCATTCCTAAGTTGAAACTATTCCCAAATGCTGCCCATTTAACTAAGGAGGAGTGCTTGAACGGTCTTGGCTTGGACTTGTGAATCCACTACAAAGGAGGTCTCCAACATCAAGGAAATGGTTGTATGCTTCTCTTTTCGATTCATTAATAAATACATCTCATGTTTACTTTCCATAAATGTATAAATCTTTATTCATTCAACATGATGCTCCTTGATCTGTCATGTAGTTTATGTTTGAATTATGCTATGTATGATCTTATATCTCTTGTTGTCTTTTGATATCTCTTGTAGGTTTTTAGACACAAGGAATAGTGAGGATCAAGCCTGGAAGATAAGGGATAGATATCACCATCAAAAGTTGATTGCTTAGCATTAGAGTGAGGTAGGTTTTTCTCTCTCACTTTGTATTTTTCAACATAAACTAGGAAAGTCTGCACTAGTTTGTTTGGTTTTTTCTAGATCCTCTCATAGGACTAGAGAGATCGGTTCTGTCCATAGAATGGATTGTCTTCACAGCAAAATGGTGACTCCACTAGGGAGCCTATAGCCCTTTCAACCTCTTTCTTTGATTTGGTCTTTTGATCAGTTTGGCCAACCATTGAATTATCAGTCATTTGGATTCTATATAGGTCTGCACTTTGAGTGATCAGTAATTTAGAGTGTTGAGTCTGGACTTCCTTTTGAAATTCTTTTTATTTTTTCCAATGTTTCTCGTATAGCGTGCTTTTGCATGGAACATTAGTGTTGCAAGCACATTTTCCTTAATAACAGTCATGCTGAAACCCCTGTCAGCATGGGTTTGACTGTAAAAATAGCGTTGATCCCAGAGAATTGAGAAATTTTAAGGTTTCTGTCAGGAGAGTCTAGTGTGTCTTGACCTCTGAGGTTTTCCCTGTCCTCTGTGCTTGAATTTGTCAGTGTTTTGTTTGGTTGTCTCATGAATTTGTGAAATTTTTCTCATTGGCTTTGAAGTACTAGAAGTGAGGCATGATTGATTCCTAGGGTTTTTAGGTCAATTGGTCATCGCTTGCTGCTTGTTTGTGTCATTGGGATATTGGTTTTGTTGATTGAGTGAGTTTTGTTTTTATGTTGAAATCATTGAAAAACATCGTTTTGCATTTTTTTAAGCTTGTTTTTAAAAATTTTCTTTTCAAGTTGCATTAGGTCATTTTCATTGGAAAGTTATTTTTGGTTTATAATCAAGCATATATCACATTGTTTGATTCTCAAGCTAAAAGAAGTGCATCATCATTTGTTCAAAAGGAAAAGTGAAAAATATTTTCATATAAGTTCATTTGAATCGAATTTCATTTTGCTTTGGTTGATGCATTAGTTGCATTAGATCATTTAAAATCAAAATAAAAACATCATTCATGTAAGTGCATCTTAGTAAAAGTGAAAAACATTTTACTCTTGAAAAGTTGTGTTTAGGATAATGAAAAGTGAAAATCAATTTTACTTTTGGCCTTGCATTTGGAAAGCAAAAGTGAAAGTTAGTAGAAGGCATTTTGTTTGATGCATTATTTTTTGAAACTTCTTCCCTTGATTAGTCTAGCTTTCTTTGAAATGGAAGTTTTTCTTTTCTCATATAGCTGCATCTTAGGCGTTTAGGTGATGTCGTTTTGAGCCCCAAAACTAAAACATAATTCAAGATAGACAATAAAATTTACTCAATTAACCTAAGGAGCATTTGGAACTTAACGAAAACATTTAGATGTCTAGGGTAGAGACATGTTCCAGCGTCTATAAACCTAGCAGCTGTCATTATCTGCTAGCATTGTATGCTAGGGTTGATATCCCGTTCCACATAGGGATGTATATAGGATCATTCTCTATATCGGAGGCGTACCACATATGGAAAGTATATGGGAATTCTCTCATTAAATGGTTACACATTAGACAATGCTAACACAGACATGTGCTCCCCGTACCATCGTGTATATATTGGGATACCACACTAGGTTTCTATCCTTTAGCTACAGGTAACCAAGTCAGCCACCTTGTAGATGTGATACACCAAACACAACATTTAGGGAGATTGGCCATTGTACGTTAAGTCCTAGGTTCTGCCAAGGTGTATATAGTGGTTCAAGGATACTTGGTAAACTCTTTTTCCTATATTACCCTTTTTTATTTATTTTTTATTTTAAAGTTATAAAATTTACTACCCACGATAACATGTCCTACTCATGCAGTTCTCCTTGGCCTCATTATTCCTTATTAATCATAAATTTTAATTAAATATCAAATAAATCACCTCCTCTCCTTTTGATTTTGATAAAGGTACCATGGCATAAATGCCAAGTTCACCTCACATACCCCCTTCACAATCTGATATTGAAGGGTTATCACAAGGAGTCCATCCTGAGATTCCATAGTCACTTGAAGATCAAGGTTTTGAACTTGGACTTGTCCCAAGCATTCAACCCCTTTCTTCTCGTCCTCCACCTCGAGAGTCATTTTTGTCATCTCAGGAATATGAACCAGAAAGTCCTGAGGTTCCTCAACAGTTCTTGTTGTTCCCCCGAATCTGCTTTACGAATCGAATCCTTTGGTGATATCTCCTCAATGCCCATATAGTCTGTTCGATAATCCTAACGTACCTTTGGAATGTTCTCCTAGTACATCGTGGGTTCCTCCTCGTCAATTGTTTCCACCCATGGAATCAGAAGGTGAGATTCCATCTATGCCAATGTCTCCTTGAGATCCTCCTCCGGAAGTCTCAGCCACCCATACTCTTAGTATTGGTGATGGTTCTAAATATCCCTTTCTACTTGAAGGATTTCCATATGTTCCCTCTCCTTATATGGAGAGTGGTATGGTTCCACCCCTTGAAAGCAGTGAGCCCTTACTTCCTCCGAATTATACCTCTCTTAGTCATTTGGTTTCGGGTACTCCAAGTGAATCTTCACTTTATCACCATCTAATATGGTCATATATCATTATGCCTACCACTTTCCCATTTGTTTCAAATGTGGATTCCCAAATTCTTATTCAACCTTCAGTTTCTTCCCAACCTATATTCACGATTGGGGAAGTTAATGTCCCTATAGGTTCTTAAGCTTCTCTTTCGACTACTGCCATGGTTACACCTCCTTCATTGAGTGTGCAATCTTCGACGTTGTCTATCACATCGATTAAGGGGCAACCACCTCCTCCATATGTACCTCCTATCTCTAGTGGAACTTATGTGAGTGTCGGATCCCAAGCTTACATTATAGGAGCAAGTCAAACAGTTGGTAGTATGTCATATCCTAGTGGAACCTCCATTCCATCTGGATCTATTCAAATCCATTATCAACAACCTCTTTTGCCTCAAATACTTTACCAACAATTGTACTCTCCTTATGGTTTTCAGCAACCTCAAAACCCACCTCTCAATCACAATGAAGGATCCCAAATGTAGTCTGGCCCTAATCCCTCATTTGGGTCGTCTGGTCAGTTTCAATCTGCTTCTGGAACTTATCCTTTAGGATCTGGTAATCCTTTGCAACAAAGCTCATATCCGTAGCAAGGAACCTATAAATATCAAAAAGGAACCTATCAATATCCACATGTAACCTATCAACAACAAGGACCTTACGTTCAACAATGGTTTTATCAACAACCGTTGCAGTAGCAAGGACAACCGTTGCATCAACAAGGTCAATCATTGCATCATCAGGGTCAACCGTTGCATCAAAAACCTTATACTCAATACTCTTCATAGGCTACCTATCCTCCTTATGGTTCTCAATGGCCTGTGTCAAGTCAATATCAAACCTATCTTGGTGAGAACCCACCTCAGTGGGTACAAAGTCAACCTTTGTATGGTTAAAATTCCTCCAAGCGGGGGCAGTATCAAAATCCTTATGTTCAAAATCTACCACTATGGGGTAAAATCTAGTACCAACAAGGTTGGAATCCTCAATTTGGATCTTATCAAAGGCCTTTCATGCCTTTAAATCCTCAATTTCCATTTTTAGCTACATTGGAGTTACTAGATGTGTCGAGGCTTACAAACGACCCAATACTCCATTCATTGTATTGGCCTCCGATTCCTACCAAAATTCCTAGTGATTGTCCAAAATTTGAAGGGAAGTCTGGAGAAGACCCCCAAGCTCATGTCATGACCTACCATTTATGGTGTTCATCCAACTCTTGGGTTGAAAATTCCATTCGACTACATCTTTTCCAGTGCACTCTAATGGGTGCTGCTACCAAATGGTACATTGAGTTACCTCGAGGTGCCTTTCAAGATTTCAATACCTTGGCTATGGATTTTCTCACTCACTTTCAGCTACTAGTTCGATATGAAACTAGGACCCATCTCCTAACATCTTTTAAACAGATGAGTGTTACTCACATTTCCAATCACAACCATGAATGGAGATGTCGACGTCATCTTATTAAGTTCGATATCGCTGATGAGATTTTAATTGAATGGTTTACTAGGTCATTCGTTAATCAAATCACCAAAGACATAGCTATGGGTGGCTGTGTGACTAAAGAACAAGCCAACGCCTGTGCTTAGTATTTGGATTTGGTATATTCACAATATGGCATGATCTATGGTCTCTTACCCAATGCCCCACGACCTTCAACTGATCTAGCATCTTCTCAATTTTTTGGAGACACCACCTGTTGATGGTATTATTGGGTCAGTAGCTTAATCTTCTAGTAATTCTTCTTGGACTTTTACGAAGCATAAATCTGTTCTTGCTACTACACCTTCCCATCCTTTGAATACTTCCAAAAATCATGGTAAATCTTCCAAGGTGAATTCTTTCCAATCTACCACAGCAGACAAAGCCTTGAAAGGGAAAAAGAAGGGTAAAGGTAAGGATAAATCTAATACCCTTAAACAAAATTCTCCTAAATCGTATGATGATGATACATCCAAATGCAAGCCGAAATATCCTTTTCTTATATGTGATGAAGACCATTATACCAAAGATTTTCCCCGTTGTGTTGAGGTTAGTATTCTTCTAAAAGGCACCCTAGGGACACCGTCCATGTTGAAAGAACCCTTTATGTCACAACGGACTCAATTGGTAGATCAACCTCAATCCTCTACATCTGGAGGCTCTCAAGTTTTTGTGAGTGGCATGACACCTGTCTTTGTTGCTACTCGATCAAAATATTATCAGACTCCTACCAAACTGGTTGTGGAAAATGATACCACTAATACACCTTCTGGTCCTCTTGATATTGAACGACCTAGTAATGATTCCATTATCTGACCACCTCCCAAAGGTGTTCTCTGGAAGTCATCATATAATCTGAATTCGTGAGCTGCTCAACATTATAACATTGTGGAATATTTAGCTCAAGCGGCTTCGGCGATGTCATCTTTGGAAGTCCTCCAAAATTTTCCATCGCAAAGGAAAGCATTACTATCCGCCATAAGAGGGATTGATCCTATAGATTCAAACTTAATTACTTTTGATCTCGAAAACCACGTTACTTGTCTCCTGTATTAACTTGGCTTTCTTATACAAGTTGTTATCAAAGGGAAGACTATTCATTAGACTGTTATTGTTGACAATGCTTCTACTTGCATCATGTCCCTTTCATGTCGAAAAGCTATTGGCTCTCCACCTCTCAACTAGTCCTCTAATACATTGGAAGCTTTTGATGGTAGAGGTTCCCGTCCATATGGTATTCTCAATGACTTTCCAATTCAATTGGAAGGAAAAATTGTTAACCTGGAAGTAGAAGTTGTTGATGCCAATCTGAATTACAATCTCCTAATTGGTTGTAGCTGGACACATGCAATGTTTTACATGGTTTCTACCCGATTTCACGTGCTCCATTTTCCTTGTCAAGGGAAAATAGTTATTTTCGATCAACTCACCTTTTTCTCTTCCAACGCCTCAAATGGAAATGTGACATATGTTGGGAATATCAATGTCCCTTACGAGAGTGTTGGGGTGGGTATTTTCAAATATGCTTCCCTTATGGGAAGTTTTTCCCTTCCAGATCTAAATGTTGCTTGAATTAACATGGTCTTAACTCGTGACGTTCCTTGCGTCGTTCCTTGTCCTAATTAGATTGATAATTTTGGCGATGTTATGCTGCTTAGCCCAGTAGATCAAGCATATGAGGCTATCGTTTCAGCTTCTACGACTACATCTGAAAATCATGAGCATTTCAGTATGAGTCCAGATGCATATTCGCAATCTCCCTCGCTTGGTTCTTGGGATTCTATAGATCCCTTGAATGAAACTTTTCCAATTGATGAAAGTATTACAAAAGTTATGCCTCTCAAGGAAACTCCATGGAATGATGCCCATCATCTTTCCTCGTTTCTCCCAAGCCTTGGTGAGATTTCTTCTTGTCTAGAAACCTTTGCTTCCGGTGTATTGACTCATCCACTTAAGACACTTATTTTGGTTCACGAAGTGTCATCCAAAGGAAACATGGGAAACATTTAAGTTACAATTCCCATCGACATCTCTATCAAATTAGGGATTGTCGAAAATATCCATATTGGGGTTTCTTGTTCTCCGGATGAGATAAAGATTTATACTGCCCTCTTCAAATAATTCTGTGATGTCTTTGCTTGGTCATACGAATAAATTCTTGGGATATATCGAATTATAGTAGTGCATGAGATACCTACTTATCCAAATGTGAAGCCTGTTCGTTAGCATCTTCACCCCATGCACCCTAGAAAGGCAGCTACCATAAAGGGAGAAGTTGAAAATTTTCTTAAAGCTAGTTTCATTTATCCTATTCCATTGATAGATTGGGTCTTGAATATTGTTCCTGTGACTAAGAAATAAGGGACTATCCGCATTTGTGTTGACTATCATGATATCAATCAGGCATGTCCTAAAGATAATTATACAACTCCCTTTATAGATCAGATCATTGATGAATGTGCCAGGAGTGATATTTTTTCCTTTATGGACAATTTTTCTAGATACAACCAGATTAACATTCTTCTTGCCAATAAAATCAACACAAAACTACTTTTATTTGTCCTTGGGGAACCTTTGCTTACAAAAAACTCCCTTTTGGTCTGAAGAATGCTAACACTACCTTCCAACGAGCGATGTCCTATGCCTTTCATGATATTAAGCATATTGTCCAACCATATCTTGACAACTTACCGACACATTTTGTTAAGCGCCACGACCATGTTAATCACTTTCGGGAGATTTTTCTTCGTTTTCGACACTACAATATTTGACTGAATCTGCATAAGTGTGTCTTTTGCATTGAATCTGGTCATCTCTTAGGGTTTTTCGTATCCAAAGAAGGCATCCAGATCAATCCCCTTAAGGTGGAGGCCATTATGAATTTCTCCCCTCCATCTTCTTTACATCAGTTGTAGAGTTTACAAGGGAAAGCAAATTTCCTTCATCGTTTTGTCCCAAATTATGCTGAACTTGCCAAGGGATTTACTCACTTGTTAAAGAAAGGGATCCCATTCATTTGGGATGAAGTTTCTCAAAAATCCTTCTATGCATTGAAGAATTCCCTCATTAGTACTCCTTTATTGAAGCCCCCAAATTATCACCGCGATTATTTCTTGTACACCGCTGCCACTGATAGTACTATTGCTATGGTACTTGTTCAGGACAATGATGATGGATACAAACACTTTATTTATTACTTGAGTCAAAATATTTTTGAAGTTAGAACTTGATATAACCAAGTCGAGAAATTGGCTTTGGCAGCCTTTCATGCTATTCAACATTTTCACCACTATATTCTTGTATGTAAGACCACTGTGATTTCTGATTACAACCCCATGACATACATTCTAACTCATTAGTTGCTGGGGAGGAAGTATTCGAAATGGATTGTTATCCTACAAGAATTTGATTTGGAATTTGGTAAAGCTAAATTGAAGAAATCACTAGTTTTCGCCAAGTTGATGTGAGGCCTCCCCTCTGCAACCATATCTACTGCATCTGATGAGTTGATTCCTGATGAAGCTCTCTTTCGAATCAATAATGTTAACCCATGGTATAGGGATATCATTATAGATCTCCAAGCCCAAACTTTTCAACTGAAGTTATCCATCTCTGAACTTCGTCGCATCCAACATCAGTCCCAACCTTATCGAATTATTGGGGATACTTTGTACAGTGTTGGTGTCGATTTCATCCTTCATTGATGTTTAACGCTTGAGGAAGCTGGGAAAATCATAAATGACTGTCACTCTAGGGCCTGTGGTGGCTACATTTCGGGATATGCTACAGCTCTGTTGTACTATTCAAGATCCCCCCCCATTTTAATATATTATAAACTTCCCTATGAAATTTATTATATTAAAATAGGGGCCCTTCAATTTTAGAAAAAAAATTATAATCAAAGTTTAATACTTAGGATTTTTAATTAAAACCCAAGTATTAAACCTTGATTATCCCTAAAAACCAAATTAAATAGCCCCCGGAACCAAGACTTATACTTAGGCTTTAAAAAAACTTAAGTAATAAATAAATTGGGTTATTTAATTAAAAAAAAATCGAAATTTTTGATGCCCTAAGGTTGAAATCCTCACAAACTCCGACACTCCGCTATACCCCACATCGCAAATAATAAAAGTTCCTAAAGGCAAAGACTTCCCCGCTCTACTCCATAATTCCATTCTGATTGTAGTTGTTTTATGATCTGCCCCAAACTCTGATTTCTGATTACGATAGATCGTAAAGTCCACCTCATCACTCCACATTCCTCTCCATGATGTTTTTTTGGGATTTATTGCACTCTACGTTTTTCCCAATTTCCTGCAGAACGTGATTTGGTTCAAATAAAATTCGCTTATCATCTCTTTTATGTTTCTCTTCATGTTCAGGTTCAGGTTCATGACAGAGAAAGAAAATTGTGTTGATAAGTGGCATATCAGTTCAAACAGGGATACAAACATCCAAAGAATTCGATGGAACAAACGAAGCTGATGAAGACAACAAATCACTTTTAGAAACTTCTACCAAAAATTGTTTTCCTTTAAGCGTTGTTGAAGGGATCTATTTAAATGGCCTCAACGCTCTGCAAAATAGATTCAATTGTTTTCTGCTATTTAAGATTACTTGTATCAAATAAAGGTCCTGAATTTTATGAAGAAAGGTTTACAAAAGCTCGCACTATTGTAATTTCATACTTTTCTCAATGGAATGACTGTAACCTTGTTTAGGAATTTTCAAAAATAATTTTGAGAAGTTGCATTAGTTTACTCCTGGAATCATCTTCGTGAAAAGGAATAAACTGTTGCTATTTCTTTTATAAGCTAAGCAACGTGCATCTAGTATTTCTATCGCTGTACCTCTGTTTTCTTTGTAAATAAATAGTGAAATTATCTTTTTAGATTTCTTGTTACATGGTATTTAAAGAACAATGTTACATGTATTCATTTATGATCACGCTGCAATTGATATTTTAAATACATGTTAAGTAATTTGCCTTGATATTCTGAATGTGATATGAGTTATACACATTATTTTGATTGACTATTTAATCAAAGTAATCATCTTGAAATATTTTCATTTCCATTGGTGTTTGCACAATCTATATTGTCATTTACTAAGGAAAATCATTATAGATTGCATCTAGATAAATGTTAAACAATCTTGGGTTATAGAGTAGATTAATGCATATGCTTTCCCATTTAATTCATTACCACAAATCCATCTATTTCAATTCACTATAAGCATTACACATACATTCAATAACCGTTCATTGGCAAACTGGTCCCATTATCCCCAGTCGAAGCCACTACCTAAACGGTAAAGGAGTTGTCTTAAGGTCCGGACCGAGTGGCTTTCCTCCTATCTTGAAGCAACTATTTTTGAGGCCTCAACACTTTTTGGCACTAGAAGGAGGGCATCTAGAAGGAGCACATGCAGACTATGATTGGCAAGTAAGTCCAATCCAAAAACAAAATTCCATTCCAATAGTCATTCTTCCTCCAAATCTCCTACAACTTCCAAATCCCCTCTAGAATCTCCTACTCTTAGATCTGGAGTTGTGTAATCACCTCCCAAGTCTCCTAGAATTCTTCGTGAGGTAATCCCTATGGATTATACTCCAGAATCACTAGAAATTACAACTTTGATAAAGAAATTGGAAGACATTTCCATTTCAGCAAAAAATCCTGAATCATCCAAAGATTCTGAAGGAAGAATAACTTCTATTTTCCAAGGAAATGGTGTTTTAACTCAGTCCCAAAGTGAAAAACTTGGCATCTTGCCATTTTAATTTCCACTTCAATCCCGCCGAATGAAAACTGCTACATCAGATTCCCAAACATCTACTAGTGAGATTACCTCATTCTCTCATTCACCAACATCTCCATTTCTTCCCTTTTCATTTCCTTTCTCTCTACCGTTCACTTCATCTATTTCCATTTCCTCTACACAAACAACTAGTGTTGCCTCAAGCAGTACTATCATAGCTACCCATTCTTCTTTCATCACATCCACCTCCCCAAATCTTACAATGGTAGCTAGACCATGGTCCAATATGAGAGCTGTTCAAATGCCAACACCACTTCATCCTCTACCAAAACATCCTGAAAGATGGCTTCCCAAATTCAATCTTGATGATGGGTTACCTATTGAATAGCACCTTCATAGTTATATGTTAGCCATCAATCCCAATGAGGTATATGAAGAAGACGTTGTTATTAGATTATTCCCATACACTCATACATGATTAGCAGGGTCTTGGTACTTTTCATTACCATCCAATTCTATTACTAGTTGGGATATTTTTGAAGAACTATTTTTGACTAAATTTGGTGATGATCACTCAACTACATCTCTTATCAATGACCTTTACAATTTAAAAATGAATTCATGGGAAAATATAAAAGATTTCAATCCATATTTAACAAATTGTTCAATAAAATCCCAACTACTTCTAGACCTAGTGTCGATGTACAAATTGAATGGTATATTTCATCTCTTCCTTCTAACATAGGAATTTTTGTAGATAGAGATAATAAAAATACCTTGGTAGATAACATGAAAGAAGATGTGTTTGTAGAGAAAGGGATAAATGCACTAGAAAATAAAAAAGATCAGGAAGACAAAAAGTTAAAAAGAGTTACATTTAAGGATGAAGCTAAAAAGAAAGCACCTAAAGATCCCTTTGATCTTGAAGGCTTACAAGTCCTTAAAACTTTATCTAACGAGATGGTAGAGATCAAAAAACAAGTAGCTGAGTCCTCTTCCAAAAAAGATTTTAGACCATTCAGAAGAAATCAACCATCTAATCCACAACCTCCAAACACGATCTCAAATGTAGAAACTGATGATTAAGATGAGGAAGAAGCAACATTTTCTGCTGATGAATCCCAAGATGAACAAATAGCTGAGTTAAATGGAAAGTGGGATTTTGTTCTTCCTATTTCTAATAGTGAAAACTAATATGAATCATTACCTGTTAGCACAAGAAGAAAAAGTCCAATTGATCCTATATAACCAGTTCAAAAACAGAAACCTTCAACTGCCACTGCTAAAGATAAAGCTGCTGTTAAAAAATCACTTCTACTTTTCCCTAAGTAATGCCATCTTCTTCCAATTCTCCATCTTCACCCAGAACCTTAGTAGTTTCAGATACTATTGAGTACAATATAGTTGAGCATATGAAGAAATTAAAAGAAAAATTTTCCCTTCATGAACTCTCTATTATCAAATAACAACAAAAATTTGTACTAAAAGAATTGAATGCACTACCCGCTTCTCCTCTTCCTACTGCTGTGGTATTCAAATCTTCTAATGGAATGGGTAAACCTCCTAGTATTCAATTCCTCTGATGCTATTCTGATAGGTGAGAAGTCTAACTCACATACTCCTTTTCTTTTGACTTTTGAAATATTTAATAAAAATGTACATAACTTCTTGGTAGATTTTGGGGCATCTTCAAATATCATGCCGTATTTAGCTTGTCTGAAATTAAACATGTCACCCAAAAAAACTCTAGTTCATATTGTGCAACTCGATAGGACAAAAGTCAAAGTCATAGGAGAAATGAATTCAATTCTTATTAGATTATCTTCAAATCCTAAAGTTTGTCAAATACTGGATATACTTGTTGTTGATATCCAATATTTCTACGGTTTAATTCTTAGTAGAGATTGGTCAGAAAAACTACACTGTTATTTTTCCACTGATTGGTCTCACTTATGGCTCCCATTTAATGGAAAGCCGAATCAAGTCAAAATAAACTGAAAAAAACATTTGAAACATTCAGTAACCGATTTTGAAGGTGAAAATGAGGGAGTATCATTTCATAACAACATTCTTGGAAACTACTCTATTGAAACATTTTTTGAGAATTTTAAAGCACAAACATCACCATTTTAGAGTGATTCTATAACTTCTCAAATTGAAAAATTTTCACACACATATTTTTCTAGATGTATAAATATGCTAGAAAAACCATTAGCTAATTCTTTATTTTGGAGATTATATTTTGATGGGTCGAAATCAAGCGATGGTGCAGGAGCAAGTTGCATATTGATTAATCTTGAAGGTGTGAAGACAATGTCGACTTACATATTAGAATTCAATTGTACAAATAATATTGTAGACTATGAAGCATTGGTCCAAGATATGTATAAATCAATTAGCCTTGATGTTAAATGCCTTCAAGTTTATGGAGATTCAGAAATTGTAATTAAACAAGTAAGAAACATGATGCATTGTATCCTACACACTTGAAGCATTATCAGTCTTTGGTTCAGTCTATCACTTCACATTTTTTAGCATTTAACATTTATGTTATTCCTAGGATTCAGAATGCCAGTGCTGACCTTCTTTCTAAAATTGCATCAAAACTGATCCCATCGGAAGATTACGATCCCGATAGATTTTCTATAGAATTAATCTTTAGGCCATCCATTCCGAATAATATTAGCAATTGGCGGGTATTTAATGATGATGAAGACATTTTAAGCTTCTTAACTTTTGAAAAATCATACAATGACCAAATAATTGATGAATATGAACATGAAAATCAATTAAAACAAAAAATTGAGGATAATCCCATACCCAAATCTGTAATTAAACTTGAGGATCTTTATGATTTAAAAGACAGATTTAAAAGAGTTACTAATTCAAAACTACAAAGTTAAAACTTGAGATTTGAATTAATAAACCTCGGGACAGGTCTTAAACCTCAGAACATCAATTTAGGACTTGGTCTCTCGTCTAAAGAAAGATTATCCTTCATCCATTTGTTAAAAAAATATAAGGATGTATTTTCTTGGAGTTATGAAGACCTCAAAACATTTGATGCTTCCATCATTCAACATACAATTCCAATGACATCTAATGATAAACCTGTCCAACAAAAATTAAGGAAAATTTATCAAAACTTAGAAAATAAAATCAAAACATAATTGAATAAACTCCTTAAGGCTAAAATCATTTTTCTTGTTAGGCATTCAATATGGGTTTCCAACTTGGTACTGTTAGGAAGAAAAACGGTGATATCCGCATTTGTATAGATTTTAGGAATCTTAATAAGGCGAGTCAAAAGGATAATTTCCCATTACCCACTATGGAACATATTTTATGATCAGTTGCTTGTTCCGAACTTATGTCTTTCCTTGATGGTTTTTGTTGGGATGGGGTCCCCTAGGTCAGTTTTGGGGTTAAGATAACCCAAGTTTGACACATTTTTGTAACTAATGTATAGTATCCATGATTTGTGGATGCGAAGCATGTAGGTGATTAAGAGTCAAAGGGGGTTTAGCCCCTTGTTTTATGTAAAGTTGAGTCAGTTTTGAGATCTACCCATGGTCCGCGGACCATGGCATTGTATGCAAAAGGCTATAAATTGGTGTGTCTTAGAGAATCTAATATATATGTTTTTGGATGTAATTGAAGATGGCTGAGAAGTGATAGCGGGAAGAAGTGGGTCGGATAGGGGAAGAAAGGCTCTACAACTGAGTGCACAGGGGCCTAGGTAGAGTTCACAGTAGAGTGCGCGGACCCCTGCAATTGAGTGCGCAAGGTATTTTTGAGTATGTAATCAGGAATTAAAGATCAATAAAGACAGTTTTCAAAGAATTCTTGTGTATTTCAATGTATTGTTGTTAATTCTATATGTTGTTGATGAATGATGTGTTTTATGAAATATTGGTTGAATGTTGTGTGATTATATTGAATAAGTGTTAATGATGTACGTAATGCATGTTTATGTGTTTTCCTGAAGACTCTGATGAATTCCCTGATGTTTAATAATAACTTAAGTAAACCTGTACGAAACCTAATTTGGTATTTCTTTCTGATGCACGTAAGTGGACAGACTAACTGTTAAAGGTCCACAAAGACTGGTCGTAGACCTTCGCTAAGGCCTAAAGGCCATTTTGACAGAGTTGTAGCAATGTTCCCTAAGAGTGTATTTATTTGTGCGAAGGAAGATATGAGGCACTAAAAGACATCACAGTAGTCTCTAGAAGCAGAAACTTGGTTCTTGCATCCCCCCGTACATCTTTGGGTGAGACTGCAGCCTGTGCCACACAGGTTGTTGCCAAAGGGACCAGTAGTGTCGGGGTTTGTTGGTTGGTGCAACTAACTCTAAACCTAGGTCAAGACCTCCTAAGCCAAAAAATGGTTCCATTGCCAGCACCAGGATCTTCTTTAAAGAGATGTGTGATGTCGCATCACTGGAATCTGACTAAGAAAGAAATTGAAAAGTGGTTGGATTGGAAGATTCACAAGTTCGCTTAGCAAGAAAACAAGAATCTGCGCTTGTTGAAGGAAGAGTGGTTGAATAGGTATCTTTATACAGATATACACGAGATCTTCTTCTGCACTTTTCCCATTGAACTGTACAAGTAGTTAGCTAAATTAACAGATAGTAAAGGAAGGTGGAAGCTTGATAGCCCTATAGTGTGGACTCCATAACTAGTGCGATGACTAGAAACCTCTGAGAACAAGATCGCGTGGGTTGTATCTCACTGGCTCGATCGAATTATAGGAGGATTTGTTACAGAATTTGTTGTTGATACCTCGGTCAGCTATAGCGAAGCGGAGCGATGATTATTCAAAGGACTACGAGGTAAGTATTTAAGATCATTGAACACCTGGATTAAAATGTTTTTGTGTGAAAAGTGGGTGAGTCCATTGCCTTGATGTTCAGAGATACGCGAAGTGGAAGACTCTTTAGAGATCGAGAGAGATCAGGTCCAGAATATAGTCCATTGATCAGACCTCCATCGAGCGATGACGAAGGAGTGGTGCAGGCTTCACCGTGAAGTGCTGACCAGCTAATAACACAAGGTTCTTGGTGAACACATCATCCATATACTCCACCTCCACCTCCACTTCCTCTATATACAATGTTGCTCACACCTCCACCTCCACCACCACCATTAAACATGGCGAATACGATGAAGCTGCCGATTTTCAAGGGTATAGGGAGTGAATATACCGAGAAATTTTGGTTTGTTGCGAATGCTGTGTGCACAGTGCAACAAGTTACTGATGACAATATAAATAAGGCACAATTGGTTACCGCTCTGCAGGATTACGCGCTAACTTGGTATGTCAAGTATTGTTATGATAATCCTCTTGCATCACTAGCAGAGACTAAGGTGGCTTTAAACAAGGAGTTTAGTAGGCCTAAGTCTGACTCACAGTCAATAATTGGATTCAATAAAATCATGATGAGGGTTGATGAGATGCCGTGCGAATTAGATCAAATGTTGAAGTGTTAGATTTGAGAATATAACATGCAGCTCAAATATAGTCAGCATCGCGAATGGCTTATAGCTTCGCTTCTGCCCCACCTGTGAATTGCTCTATCACAATAGAAGATAGGAACCCATGTGGAAGCTTTGGAAATCACAATGAGGTGGCATGTGATTCCTATTCAGGATGCAACCTTGGGGGTACAACAAATCCACTCTTAGTTAGAAAGCTTACACTTATAAATACAGAGCTTGAAGAAAGACAAGGAGACTAAACCAGAGGTGCGTGCATAAGTCTTGTGTCTGAAGTGCAAGAGCTAGGGGTACGATAACTACCATTGTCCCATGTACATGAATTATATTACAGGAGGGGGGCCAATTCCCCTGAATTTAGAAGCCCCAGTAGGGCTAAGTGTGGGGGTTGCGCTGTGGTGCGCTATTTGTCAGGTTGTTGCACAAAATGTGACAAATAATTGTAATTTGCTTCAAAAATTCGTTCAGACACCCCAGTAGTTGTTCTGTAACATTTTCAAATTGGTGGGCCACGATGAGCACCACTATCGAAGCTACGAGCTGATGATGAAAAGGACACCTACATACCGGATGCACGCAGAAACTTGGCTTCCAGAGCCGGGTGCCAGAGGAGCACACAGAGGTTATCAGGGATGCTGACAGGGCCGAGGAGGAGGAGGGCATGGTAGAGGTCATGGTCAGATCATCTGCTACAACTACAGATATCCAGGGCACTATGCACGAGAGTTTCAAAATCAGACATGCCCGTCATGTCAATATTGCACTCAGTTTGACCATATTATAGAAGAATGCCTAGTGTTGATATCTAAAATGCAAGAAAAGAAAGTGCATCCTCAGCAGCCTACCTAGAACTTGCAGATGATGAGAGCTGAGCCCCGCGAGGAAGATCAAAGAGTGAACATAGCGTTGAGAAGTGGAATAACGACTGACGATGATAAAGGTAAACAACCTGAAGAGGACGGATGGGTTTGCAAGGCCCCAGAGAAGGAAGTTGGTTTTTATATGAATCGTGTGAAGGTCACATTTATGGAGGCCAAAAAAATCTTTGCTAAGGAGTCCACATCATGAAGTTAGGACAAGGTGCAAGAAACCTACGCACCTACAAAGGTTGATTCCTCTGCCATAAAACTGTTGCGCGATAGTAAAGCTGTGGATGGCCTACAAGAGTTAATAAAAAAATGTGCCAGCAAGGAGAAGATTCCTGATGGACATCGAGTGGTCAGAAAAATTGGCAAACATAAGGCATGAACAGGGCGTGAGACGAGGCTCACTGCGCAGATAGGAGATTATGAGATGGACTAGGTCATCTTGGATCTGGGGTCCGATGCGAATGTACTACCAAAACAAAAATGGGAAAGAATGGGGAGATCTGCACTACAATGGTCTTTGATTCAGCTTAGAATGGCAAACCAGTAGAAAATTATCCCTATGGGATGATTATATGGAGTAACACTTGATATATAAGGTGCAAGCGCAATGCCAAATTTTGAGGTGATAGATATGGTTGATGACAGTAATCCATACCTTGTGCTCCTGGGAATTGACTGGGCCATTGATATGAATGGGGTCATAAATATGAAGGAGAGGACAATGTCGTTTGAAAGGAAATCGCTTTGGGTTGCAGTATTGTTGGACCCTGCAGAAGGAGTGTGATGTACTGAACTAGTGCATGACTATGAAGAAAGTGATGATGAACTGGATCAAATCTATAAAATAACAATACGAGACTAGGACTTGAACAATTCGATGGTAGATGGACAGATTGGATGGGATCAGGAGAGTTCCTACACCTCTGGTTCAGAGGAAGAGTTGGAGCATTGGTAGAATCGCTTGCATGAAGTATCTACACTGTGATGCAATATGATGACAAAGTCGTTGCGCTATGTTTCATTGGAGGTAAGTAAATTACCCTACTATGATGGTTTAATTGATGTAGATAAGTTTTTGGATGAATTTGAGCATGAAATCCTTGAGGATCACCACTTCCAAGAATTAGACTTGGCACTGCACGCTACGCCCACTCGATTGTGGGGCACGCATAAGGATAGCTTTGATGGATGGCGAGATTACAAAATAATGATGAGGTTACGGTTTGGGAGTATTAACACTAGATTGACAGAGAAATATAATGGAAGGGATGATTTGTGTGATCACCTAGAAAAATGGACTAAAGCATGGGGGACAGAACCACAACTAGAGTGGGTACACATATTTTTCCATACTTTGGATACAATTCCCATGAACTGGTATCTGGAAACGGAGCTCTGCCATGGCACCGCAGAGTTGGATATTTTGAGGGAAGGGTTCTTATTGGCCTTCAGATTTGAAGATGGCTTCACAAGCATCAATGAAGCTCTACAAGAGATTAAGCCAGTTATCTTCAGAACGCCACAAGAACTTATGGAATGGATCTAACCAAATTGGGGCACCAAGTTGCACCATGCACTAGAATGCTATAATGAGACTGCTGAAGAGGATGATGAAGGTCCAAGAAAAATTAATATTCATGAGGTAGAAGGGCATCACGAAGTCAAAGGCCCAAAAGTAGACAACCCAGATATGATCGCGTCATTGAAAACAAAGCAAGTAAGCATTGGTACTGAAGTAGAACCAAAGTTCACCAAGATTGGAGATTACTGGGACGAGCTACCATGGATAAAGTTGTTGAGTTACTCCATGAATTCTAGGATCTATTCCCTACCAAGTTCTTAGACTTGAAGGGCATCGTTGGTAATTTAGGCACTATGAAGATCACTTTGAAGCCAGACGTGAAGCCTATTAAACAGAGGTCGTATCGCCTCAATCCTAAATATAAGGAAAAGATTCACCTAGAGCTGGATAAGATGCTGGAGGTAGGTGTCATAGAACTGGTTGAAGAATCTGATTGGGTGAGCTCGATGGTGGTTCAAGAGAAGAAGTAGAAGGGTGAGATAACGATTTGCGTAGATCTGCGGAAGCTTAATGATGTGTGTGTCCATGATCCATTCCCAATGTCATTTATCAATGAAGTATTAGACAATCTTGGAGGGTAGGAGGCCTACTCCTTTACTGATGGGTTCTCTAGGTATCATCAGATTAAGATAATGCAAGAAGATAGGATAAAAAAAAACTTCATGATGGAGTGGGGTTGTTTTCAGTACATTGTGATGCCGTTTGGATTCAAGAATGTGCCTGCCATATTTTCTCGTGTAGTCATCGTAGCGTTCAAAGAGTTCTTTCATAAGTTCCTGGACGTGTACTTTGATGACTGGACAATGTTTGGATTAGTAAAGAGCCATGTAGCCAGTCCGTGCTTGATTTTGGATACGTGTCGCAGGTACCAGATCGCGATGAATTTGAAGAAATGCATATTCTGTGTTCCCTTTGGGATCTTGCTGGGTCATGTGGTGTGAAAGCAAGGGTTGATGGTGGACCTTGTAAAGATTGCAATAATTGTGAATCTGGAGGCCCTAAGGAATGTTAAGAAGTTGCGCGTGATGCTAGGACATATGGGATATTATAGAAAAATTATCAAAGCATATGCTCAGATTACCGCGCCCATGGAGAAACTGCTAAAGAAGCACGCAAAATTCTGTTGGGGCGAAGAATGTTAGTGCAATTTAGATGTATTTAAAGAAAAGATGGTCACTGCACTGATCTTAGTATTCCCTTATTGTAGAAAGGAATTTCACGTCCATGTGGATACCTCTTGCATTGCGTTGGGTGCATTATTAACGTAGGGTTGTGAAGGAGAAATGGACCATCCTATAGCCTTCGTGATTAGGAAATTATCGAAGGCTGAGAAGAATTATTCAATGACTGAGTGCAAAGGATTGGCCATGGTATACGTGCTATAGAAATTCAGGCATTATCTGTTAGGAGGGAATTTCAAGATGTACATAGATCATTTTGCCTTGAAATACCTGGTCAATAAGCCTGTGTTGGGGGGGAAAATCTGCAGATGGTTGCCACTATTCTAGGAGTATGACTTTGAAGTAATTGTGAGCCAGGGAGGTTAAATGCAGGACCTAATCATTTGTCGCGGATTGAAACAAGTGAAGAGCCTACTAATCTTGAGGAAGGGTATCCAGATGCGCAACTCTTTACAGTGCACGTAGCGGATAATCATTTTGCATATATTATTCACTTCTTGACTATGGGGATGGCACCAGAAGGATATGCAAGTCAATAAAAGAAGGAATTAATAGTGCGCACAATAGATTTTTCAGTTATAGCGGGACATCTATATAAGATGGGTGTAGATGAAATATTGCGAAGATATTTGCTGGATTTTGGCGGGATAACATTCTCGTTGAAGCTCATGGGGGAGCTGTCAGAGGTCATTATGCAGGCAAGGAAACTGCACAGAATATTTTGCACACAGGTCTTTGGTGACCTACCTTGCACAAGGATTCCAAGGTGTATTGTAAGGCATGCGAAATAACGGGTAGACCATCACGAAGGGATGAGTTTCCATTACATCCTCAAGTATCTTTGCAGCCATTTGAGAAATGTACAATCGATTTCGTTGGGCCAATTCAGCCCCCGGCAAAGAAAATAGGTGCATGATATATCATCACCGCGACATAATATCTAACCATATGGGCGGAAGTAAAACCGGTTAAAGATTGTACAGGGGCTACGATAACAAAGTTTTTGTTTGAATATGTCTTAACTAGGTTCAACTGCCCGAAAGTGTTGATGAGTGACAATGGTACACACTTTCTAAATGAAACAATCAATGCATTGACTGAAGAATTCCAGGTATAACATCAGAAGAGCACATCGTATCACCCATAGGCCAATGGAACTGTTCAAGCCTTCAATAAGATTTTGGAGAACACGCTAACGAAGATCTGCAACGTGAAGCAGAATGACTGGGATATGCATGTACCTGCAACACTATGGGATTATAGGACTACTTATAAGAAGCTGACATGGAAAAATCCATTCAGATTAGTATATGGGGTCGAAGCTGTAATGCTGATGGAATACATTGTGCCTATTCTGTGCATAGCAGCTCTCATAGGTAGGGCAGATTGCGAGGCCTTGGAGGAACGACTCACACAGTTGATAAAGCTCGAAGAGGATTTATTTTTGGCAGGATTTCATTAGCAAGTACAGAAGGAATGAGAAAAATAATGGCACGATCACCACATCAAGCTTCACACATTCAAGGTAAATGATCTTGTCTTGTTATATGATAGTAAGTTCACTAAATTTCTGGGTAATTTTAGATGCATTGGCTAGGGTCGTATATTATCAAAGAAATTACAGATGAAGGCGTAGTTCAGCTCGCAAAGCTGAATGGGGAACCTTTCCTGAGAAGATTGAATGGGAGCAGATCGAAGTTGTATACAGGGGATCCTATGAAATGACTATATGGTGGTAGGATAGTCTTAGTGATCCAGGTAGTTGCAAGGGAGTGCAAAACTATAAACTACACTGCCCAGTTTGGAGGACAATGCAGCGAGCAAACTATGTGGAAACTAATGAAGTTACAACCTATGAAGTTGTGACATGGAGGGAGGCGACGTGCAGCACAACAGAAAAGTGACCATTGGAGTCACTGTTCATGATTTTCTATCCAAAAGACGGTTAAGAGGAGCGGGATGGCAGAATTTAAGGAAAAAATATTTGAAGATCTGCCCCTAAAACAACATTTATTATCATAAACTCGTTGGAATGGTCGAATTTGAATTCAAAACTTCGTATAAATTACGTGTGTCAGTCCAACAGAGAACACTTTGCACTCTCAGAATTGTTAGTGAGATTTGTTTTCTGTCGCCTATGAACTGATCATATTGGGAAGATTCAATCACGAGCCACACATTTGCTAAGTTGTCTGATATAAACCATAAGTTTATTCTAGAAAAAATTCTTGGCCCAAGTCCTGCTAAAACTGTGAGCATTGGCGATGTTTCCTCTGAGGGAGCTACCCCGGAAGTTGTGAGTATGGAAGCTCTAGCTCCTATGCCTACGGCGCCGAGGTCGCCTAGGTCGAAGCCTACACCTACTAGAGAAACCCAAATATCCAAACCTAAGAAGGACGAGTGTTGGCTTAGTGGGGCTTGACCCAGGTTCAGAAGTGATTTAGCCAAGCAAATACCGGTACTACTAGCCCTTTCGGCAACAGTCCGTGAAGCGTGGACTGAGGTATCACCCGAAGTAGTATGGAAGGGTTCTAGAACTAGGATTTTGCCCCCCTGGGGATGTCTGATTTGATGGAATTGGTATGCGGTCCAACCTTCACACTTACTGTGCTACGCGCACCAGCGAGCACCTCGCACCCTGCAATACCTTCTTCGCGCGGTCCTAGCCGCAGTGCGACCCATGTTATTTACCCAAGTCGTTCTTAATTATGCACTATTAGCTGATTACTTAGATTATTTTCATATATAAGAATTCACACAAGTATTTATCCAATTGTGTGCAATAAATAGACAGAGTAAAAGTAATGCATAACCACAAAATATTGATTCAAGAATAGATACATAGAGTAGACTTCTCTTTATTATCTTTCAATCCCAATTACAGACTCGATCCTACCCTATGCACTCAGCTGTAGGGGTCCGCGCACTCAGTTGCAGGGGTCCGCGCACTCAGCTACGGACTCTACTAGGCCTCTGCGCACTCAGCTGCAGAGACTCTTACTACTACTACGTCCCAGTACACTTCAGATCTAACTCTAACCTCGAACCATCCCTTCACTATTCTCTCTATTGTTCACTATCTTTACACTTAGAGCCTCACTCTATTTATACAATCCCATGGTTCACGGACCATGGGTAGGCTGACACAACTTTACATTAGCTTACAATATTTTAGGGCGGACAACCCTATGACTCATCCTAGACTTCGCGCTCCGCGCCCGAAATTCGCGGAGTCTTACAATATACTTGACCAAAACTTGGGCTTTGAGCCCAAAAAACATGCTACAGGGGATTCCATGCCCAAAAGGCCCCCAACACAATCATTGTGACTCGTCCCAAGTCACTCTGCTGGTGTGGCGATCCTTGCACGGAGCCCCTCCAATTGTGCTTGTGTTGCGCAAAGGTTTGCAGCGCACTGTTTTGGTGTCTACTGGATCTGCTCTACTCTTTCAGCCGAATTCTTTTTGTCAGGGGAAAATCCATGTCGTAAGGCATGCGTCACCTTCATCAATGCGAGCTTTCCTTCAATGTCCATAGTGATGAGGAAGGCCTCATAATTCCAAGGTTGGACGTGCGCTTTAAGTACTGCCTCTTTTTATTGCGTGGCATCCACCTGTTCCTTCAACGCCTTCAAGTACTGTAGCTTCACTAGCCATTGGGTCAGGACAACTATCTACGCCATTCCGCGCACACTGTCATACTGCACTTGAAGCTCCCGTGCCTCTGTTTCCAGGCGCTGTATGGTGGGGTCCTCCTATAAGGAAGTGAGGACCGCGAAGGATTCTTCCAACATAGTAGTGCAGTTCTGCACTGCCTGTCCTATTTCCTCCAACCCTTTTTGGATAGTGCCAGCGCGTTGTTCCCTAACTTCCGGGGGTGTGGATGACTACGCCTTTAATCGCAGTTCGACAATCTGAAGGTTGAGGTCCAGCTGTATCCTCATTGCTTCCTCCTTTGCCTCGTAGAATCCACTGTCTAATTTGTGAACTCACACTCCAACTGGTAGGTTTGTCACAATTTTTAGCTCTGGAACGCGGAAACTTGCTTCCTCTACCATTTGCTCCAGCTCTTGATTTTGTGCTGGCACTTCATCATGTTGTAGACTAAGCTACTCAATGTTTATTCTCTGTTCGCTGAGCACTTGTACTGTGCATCCTTCCCTAGCTCGAAGTTCTGCTGTTGCTCAGTCCTGTAGCTGTTATAATGTATCTCGCAGAAGGGTAGCCAAGTTTAGGCCAAGTCCCTTGATCCTGCCCACCATGGCTCTGTCCTTCGTGCTTTTCACTATTAGTGCTCCTTCTGGCAGCACGATGGTGTTAGCCATTTTGGCACGCAGCAACTGCTTCGCTGCTGATGTACCTGCGGCATTGTAGGCAGCTACGGTTCCCTCTTGTGGGGGCTGTACTTGAAGTTATTATAGCTGTGCCCTGAGGGCCCCCAACACATTCTACTGCTCCGCCATTGCTTCCTGGAGCACTTCCTTAGTGACCTCGCAAACTATGTCACCGATGTTGTAGAGGTCACCCTCTGTTAGTGTAATAGGTTCACTGCCCAGTTTGGAAGCCTTGGTCTTCTTCCGTGGGCCTATTCGTTCTATATCGCGCGACCATTTCATTTGTGTAGATGTCATGCTTGGGTCCACACCTTCCACTATGTCCTCTGTTCCCTATCTCGTGGTCAAGTCCAAGCCTCCTTCCTCCCACGTCATGGTGGCCCTTGTTTCCTGTGTTGTTGCTGCTTTTTTGGCAGCCTTGGTCTGCTCTGTGGCAACCTTCGTTGCCTCACGAACAACCCTTACCTCTGTGACCAATTGCCTGTTGTGCTTCTACTGAGTTAGCATCTTGGTGGCATCCTTCTGTTTTTGTACCATTGTCATATGGTGCTCTGCCAGATCCGGGGCTTGCCACTCAAGAGGCCATGAGTCGAGCACGACGGAAATGGCATCATCAATCACGATGAAAGGAAGTTTTGTCTAGTTTTGTGCCGGATCCTTACGTTCCTTAATATACACATTGTGCATATCTGCCTTGAAGTCTGCAAAGCTCCGCAGACTATTGTACACTGTGGGGGATAGGCGTGGCCTTCTATTAATCCACATCCGGATGCTCGCCTCCATGAGCACCCAGAAGATCTTAGTCTCGCGGATCCACGTGGCATCCTTCGTAGCCCAAAGCGACGCATATTTGGCAGCCTCCGGCAAGTCCTGTTCAATATGAGGAAACTGACTGTCCTCAGGTAGTTCCCCTGTCACCAGTAAGATGGACAAGAGCAACCACGCATAGTGGAAGGTCTTGCCCTGCTCCTGAGCTTCCTTACAATTGGTCAAAAACTCCTCACAGAGGAACTCAGCCCAGTTGAACTGGACCCCCTCCGTGCACTGTTCGGCCAATGCAACCACAGGCGCTGGTACCTCGTCGCTGTGGCATTTTCTCATCACCTTTCTGGCCAACAGTTGGGTGGCTACGCACACCCCTTTGTCTTTAATGCTACTGATGACATAGCCTCTCTTCTTCTTTTCCAATTTACACTTTTTTTCATGGCCTCTACAAGCGCCAAATCTGCACTTTTGCCAGCTATCTCTGTGAGGTCCTTTCCCTTACAGGGAAGCTGAGAAATCCTGTGGATAAGCTCCGTCGTGATGGGAATGGGCTCCTATAGCCACAAGTATCCATCGTGTACTAGGCAAAGCAACTGCCTAATGACAAATATCGTAATCAGTGCTCAATGAAAATGCAGAATCCATAGTAGGTCGAGTAGCTTGGCCTTCTCCACGTCGCGCAACCATTTCTATGGTTCTAGCACTGTAACGGACCCCTCCTTGCTTTGTTTCATGAGGTTCTCAGTCTGTAAATGTGGGAACTTTTCACTGTCCGTGAGGTCCCAATCTTCAAATTTCATTGTGGGCACTCGGCCCAAGGCCGAGCCTTCGAACAGAATTCCATCTGGGAGGAGCGGGGTTTGGAGTGTGCTCTTAGTGGCATCCAAATCCTTAGGTACCTTAACTTTCCCTTTTTGCAGAGGAACGTACTCAGGCAGTTGTGTTGCAGTATGCACTTGCTGGATGTCTTCTGTCATCTCTTCATCCACCTCTATCTCATCTATGAGGGCCTGTAGGTCCTCCTCCTCATCGTCTGTCTCAAGGTTGAGATCCTTTCCCTTTTCCTCCATGGAAAGTTTACCAAACTGCAGATTTCATGGGGACATGCGGACTGGTGCTGTTGTCTATTTGTCCTTCTTGGGCCTTGGCGTCCAAGGTGATTTTAGAATTTCCGGGGCATCCCCCACCTGCGCCATAGGGCTCTGCGCGGCTTCCTCAACGGTACTTTCTACAAAACCCACACCTCTCCTGGTAGTTGTCATCTTGGTCGAATTGTTTGTAGTTGTTCGCAACTTTGGGTTCTTAAACACCACTTGGCACTCAACACTCTGTGCTCTTCATAATAGCTCAAATCTCAAATGAGCAAGTGTTGTCTCGTGGCCAGCCTTGGTAGTTTTATATAGTCTTTTGAATTTGAATCTAACCATTCCCCCCATTTTTGAGTCATTGATGCCTTCCTGGCAGCAGATCATCCCAAATCTAGCTCTTAATTCGTGTCTTAATTGCCTGTCGCCCGCTCCTCTTTGTCTTAAATTGGACATCTTGTCATGAATAGCGACACCAATGGTCACTTCCCAGCCTACCCGTGTGGCAGTGAAGCCCCCTTTGCATGGGTGCGACCCTTGTGACATGCCAATTCTGCGTGCAACCTCCTTATCGTGCATCTCCCCCATAAACTATTTTATAGTCCCGCACTCTCTTTCAACTTCTTGGAGCGCTGAGACTGTGCTCCCTACAGCTAGTCAGGTGGTCGCACCACCTGTGCGAGACTTCAATTCACCTTCTAGCCTAGTTCGTGGGCACTCCTCAATTACCCTCGCGATAGTCAGTGCAACGCATTCTTCCATATGCATTGTGCTCCACTGATTACTTTGTTTGGTAAGGTGTGGTTGCAGCCATGGTAGCAGAGTCACAAATTCTCGGCGACAATCTTCTAATGCAGTAGTATGGTTGTCTGTATCTTGTCTTTTCATTCTTAGTTTATCGATGAGACATGCTTGTGTGATTTCGTTTTCCAGTTTTTTGATCTCAGCGTCCATTAACATACTTCTCTTCCTCAATTGTACCCGATCTTCTTCGAGTTCGCAAAGTCTAAGGTTCCCTCGCTGAATGGCTTCCTGAATCTACATATGTTCGCCCTCGTGTAGCTGCATAATTCCTTCATCCTAGTCCTCGCGTACTGTCCCAATTGTGGGAGCTATTGTGTGAGGATTCCTTTCCTCCGAGATTATGGTCTCAACTCTGCTCCTCAGCTTTGGAATCATCTCCGCGCTTAGGTTTTTGCACATGGTCCTATAGGCCCATCGAACCGCTGGCACGCACAGGTCCCAATGAGTTCGTTTCGCCTAGGGAACCCTATTCAAGACTCCACACACCTTATTGAATGCTTCCACGTGGAACGTTTGTAGTGCACGTCGCCTTTACTACTCCTGCATCCTACTTTGATTTTTGATCCTGAGTTTGGGGTGCACTTGTGCGAGCTGTATATCATATGTCTGTACCTATCGCGAAAGGTGGGCATGCAAGTTGTTCCACCCTTGTTGACTGAATTTCATTCAACACTGGGGGCTTCCAAACCATAGGCACATCATCCTTCTGCATCTGCACTCATCCTCAAAATTTCCTTGATGCGTACCCCACCATCGTGCAGGTGTTGCGTGTAGTGCCCACTTCAGCGCATCAAACCACTGTTGTTCCGGTATTGCGCTTTCAAATTTGCTCAGAAATTCATCCATCGCTGTCAATCCATCATATGTCAGTAGTTCTCTTGCCTCTGTTGTCACGCAACATAGTGATCTAACCATCATGTTGCCATTTAGCGTTGTCACTTCATGCAACCGATTCTTCCATCGCTCTATTTCTTCGTCTGAATCTGAAGTGCAGGAGCTTTCGCGCTCCCATGAGATTCTCCCATCTGCAGTCGGATTCACCCAATCTTGGTTTCACATAGTTATCTTTTAAATACAATCAAGATCATCATCATTATCATCGTCGTGCACTGGTTCAGTGTAGCATGCTCCTTCGGTTGGGTCCAGTGGGACTACTACGTGTAGTGACTTTTTCTCGAATATTATTTTACGTTTCTTCAAGTTGATGACTCTGTTCATATCAGTGGCCCAACCTATTCCTAATAGTGTGGTATAGGGATTTCTGTCATCGACAATCTCTATCACCTCAAAATCTGCTTGCGCGCTCGCACCTTCGATATCAATTGTTACCCCTTGTAATCTCCCCACGGGAAAAATCTTCTGTTGGTTCGCCATTCATAACTGAATAGGGGACCATTGTAACGTTGGTCTGCCCATGCATTCCCATGTTTACTTTGGTAATACATTCGCTTCAGAACCGAGATCTAGGATTACCTGATCCATTCCATACTCACCAATCTGCACAGTCAACCTCATTTCCCTTCCAGTAAGCAATGCATGCTTCCCTAGTTTCTGGACTATGCGTAGTTCTCCTGACCTCACACACCTGGTGATTAGTTCCTATAGTCCTTTAACTACCTTGCTATCATGCAGTAGTTTCATGCACATCTCTAGAAAGGTAGTGAGCATTGAAGGATCCATTCCTGGTTCTAGTTGATCCTGACTACCTAAAGTGGAGGCCTCCATGAAGCTCTTTTTAGCGTTCATGAATGTATCCTTTGTGCATTCTAAGTCAAACTTGGGTTCCTTTGTAGGAGCCTTGCAAACCCACGTACTTTCCTATGGCTGCTTCCCGTTATCCTCCCCCGTGGTCGTACCACTTCTGAGAATCATGTTTACATTCGGGTCTTGTTCGCACGGCTCAGACCTCATCATTTGTATATTCTGAGTCGGAGGCAGCTGGAATACCCATTTTTCGCACATCCTTGTGATCAACGTAGGATAGTCTATTGTTTCATGTTCAAATTGAGCATAATGCGAACAAGATGTCCTCATCAGGTTGGTACAATCACGGGCATAGTGCCCTGGCCCTTAGAAATTGTAACAAATTAACTATCTGCGGCCCCTTCCTAGTCCCATTCCACCTTGTCCTCGACCTCGCCCCTAAAATCCACTGCGCACCATCCCTGCATCTGGATCGAGGGCTCGCGTTTTGGTTTGCATCCTATAGGCAGGGGTCCGTTCCATAATTAACTTGTAACTATGGCAAGTGCGCTCATCGTGGCCTACCGACCTGCAGAAATTACAAAACAATTGTTGGGGTGTCTGTGTATACTTCAACAACAAATGACAATTGTCTGTAGTGTGTTTCCCTCCTATCTGACAGATCGCGCACCATAAAGCATGGGCCATGCTTAGCCCTGCCTATGCCTCCGGTCTCAACGGCATTGGCCCTCCTCCTGCCAAGTAGTTCACGATCACTGGACAATGATCTTTGTCATGGCCCTGGCCTTTGCATTTTATGCACCATACTTCCTTGCGCGCCTCTGGCCACGATGCCTTATCCTGCTTCAAACTTTTCATTTCTAGCACAGGTTTTGTAGTTGTGCGTGGATTTTTTGAACTCCCAACCCAGGATCTTGTATCAGAGTCTCATGTAATCTCATTGCCATTTCCAACACTTCAGCCTAGGTGGAAAGTTTCTGTTGTGACAGCGCCGTCCTTAAGTGCAGTGTTAGAGAGGCTACAAACCATGTGCGACGCTATCCATCCGTCAACGTCATATTGGCTTCATGGATCGTACTCTTCAGCCGTTGATCCAGATCCTAGGGAGTCCTACCTGGGAGCATCGTGATTTCTTTAAACCCAATGATTAATTGTGTTTCTGACTTTGGCCTACTAAATTCCTTGTTCAGCGCGGCCTGGATCTCTGCTATCGCTGCGTTTGGGTGGTTGTTAGAGTGCTTGATATACCATGTTAATGCACGATCCTGTAGCATGCTCACAATGTAGCCTTCTTAATATTGTCGTCCGTGACACCTTGTGCTTCCCATACTACTCTTACCACGAACCAGAATTGGTCTGGATCTTCATTCCCTACCCCTCTGAATATTGGTAGTTTGATCGCGCTCACCATACTGAACTGTGGAGGTGGTGGAGATGGAGTGGGTGGACATGGAGGTGAAGGGGGTGAAACAAGTGGTGGCTTGGCTGGAGGTGGTAACTGCATAATTCTCTGCCTTATCAAACTGATCGCGCTTCTCGGAGAAACCTTAGTGAACTCTTCCTCGCTCTCTCGTGAGGGTGAAATTAAGGGACTGTTTTCTAATTCTTCACTACTTTTGTAGATCTTTCCGCTCCATGTAGTCCCAAACATTAATGTATTCGCATGACCCTTTTTTCACACAATAGCATCTTAATCCAAGTATTCAAATATTTAATATACTTACCTCGTGGTCCTTTGAGAAAACACCCTTCTACCTCACTGTAGCTCATGGTCGTGTCCACCGCAAAATTAGTGATGAATCCTCCTATTATCTGGTCCAACTAATGGTCCACAACTCGCGCGATCTTATCTTTTGATGCTTCTAGTCTGTGCACTAATTCCGGAGTCCACACTATTGGTTTTTCGAGCTTACACCTTCCTTGGTTGTTGGCTAACTTTGCGATCCACTCATACAGCTTAGAAGGAAAGGATGCAAAGAAAATTTCGTGGATTTCCGTATACACATAGCGCTCCAACCACTGTTCCTTAGATACTCGCAGAGTTCTGTTTTCTTGCGTGACGAACTCGTGAATCTTCTTGTCCAACCACTCTTCAATTTACTTCTTGGTTGGGTTCCAGTGGCATGACATTAGATATCCCTTATGTAGATCCCAATCCCGGCAACAGAACCATTTGTTGGCTTATTGGGGCCTGACCCAGGTTCAGAAGTGATTTAGCCAAGCAAATCCCAGTACTACTGGCCCTTTCGGAAACAGTTCGTGGAGCGCGGACTGAGGTCTCATCCAAAGTAGTATGGGAGGGTGCTAAAACTAGGTTTCCACACCCTGGGGATGTCTGATTTGATGGAATTGGTATGCGGTACAACCTTCACACTTACTGTGCTACGCGCACCAGGGGGCACCCTGCGCCCTGCGATACCTTCTTCGCGCGGTCCTAGCCATAGCGCGACCTGTGTTATTTACGCAAGTCATTCTTAATTATGCACCGTTAGCTGATTACTTATATTATTTTCATATATAAGCATTCATACAAGTATTTATCCAATTGCGCACGGTAAATAGATAGAGTAAAAGTAATGCATAACCACAAAATACTGATTCAAGAATAGATACATAGAGTAGACTTCTCTATATTAGCTTTCAATCCCAATTACAAACTCGATCCCACCCTATGCACTCAGCTACAGGGGTCCCCGCACTCAGCTGCAAACTCTACTAAGCCTCTGCGCACTCAGCTGCAGAGCCTCTTACTACTACTACGACGCAGTACACTTCAGATCCAACTCTAAGCTTGAACCATCCCTTCACTATCTTTACACTTAGAGCCTCGCTCTATTTATACAATCCTATGGTCCACGGACCATGGGTAGGCCGACACAACTTTACATTAACTCACAATATTTTAGGGCGGACAACCATATGACTCATCCTAGACTTCGCGCTCCGCGCCCGCAATTCGCAGAGTCTTACAATAAACTTGACCAAAACTTGGGCTTTGAGCCCAAAAAACATGTTGCGGGGAATCCCATGCCCAACAACAAGAAGAAAAAGCCAGTACCTGTGCGCGCGTCCCTCAGGAAGCATACTGAATGCATAAGCAGAGGAAAGATAAGCATCCAGAGAAAGCAGTCAACCTGGAGGCGGAAGAATGCTAGGGAACATAATACATTGACACTGAAGGAGTAGAACCCATAACTAGGGTACTCGAGTATATCCCTCCATGGAAGGAAAAGACAAAGATCATGAAGGACCTAGATTATGAAGAATTCACCATTTCCATGCGCCTTCTACCTGAGAAGGTCCCTTTCGAAGGTTCGCAGCTTGCAAGGAGCCCACTATTGAAAATGGAGGATTGGTACCTTGTAGATCATGCTAGGTTTCCACACTTGGTGATGGATAGGTATATGAGAAGGGTTTATTATGCATAATCAGGTGTGACAACATTAGAGATGGAGGAATGGGTCCGCAGTGTGGAGCACTTGGGGTTACTCAATCTGCTGTGCATACCCCATTATCATCGCACCCCTATCAATACAATCTATGTGTGCCAGCTTCTCACTTTGGTGCAGGATGGGTGTTTATGGCTAGCGTGGCCTATCCCCATGACTGACATGCTTATACAAAAATCATACACCTGCCTTATAATGGTGTGAACTTAGCCAAGGAGTTTGGCGAAAAGACTGGGGAAAAATATGTCACAGAAAGAATGAAGAGAGATTACGACCTCGTGAAGAAGTCGCGAGGTTATTCAATCATCTCTATCATAGATCCAGTGGTTCAATTGGCCACCCAGATCTTAGTAGGGAAAATGATGAGGAAATGCCACGTGGACAAAGTTTCGACACCAGTAGAGTTCCTAGTTGCATAATGCGTGAAGAGAGTACAATTTAACTGGTCAAGATAGCTCTTTTAGGAGTTCCTAGTGAACTACCAAGAGGCCCAAGATGAAACCGAGTGATTCCACTACGGTTGGTTGTTGTTATCGATTGTGCTAGTTACATGGGAACTGCTAGAGGAGATCCAATTTCCTTCGCTTGAGGAAGGATTGTTGGAGGCAGCATAATCCGATTCCCTATGGGCTTCAAAGGATCCCGCACGAATTATAGAAACAAAGATATTTTGGGTCCTTATGTAAATGAGTCTCTTCATGGCCATTAATCAGCACCTGAGGTTGTCCCCAACCTTGTTCACGCAGCTGTCAGCCTACGCGACATTCAAGGCCAACTTCCATAGGGAGTATATCTAGGTGTGGAAGGATCAAGAGAAAAAGTGGCATGACTTGCCATATTTGGTAACGGAAAAAAATGTGCAAGAAGTCATCACAAAATGGCCTATAGAGTGGCAACCCCCATCAGACCTCGCTGCTGGACCAAGCATGGGTGTGGAAAGTTGCACCGCATAGAAAAGAAAGGTGACAGCTAAGCAGGCTGCGCGTAACCTAGCAGCGCAGAAAAAGAAGGAAGCCGCTAAAAAGGCTTGTGTGAAGCAAGAACACAAAAATGTGACAAGTCCCCTTCACCGGAGAGAGAGGAGGAAGAAATTTCATGGCAAGGCAGCGGAGGATATGAGGGGTAGAACACCCCATTGATTCTGAAGAAACATGGCAAGGAACAACAGGAAGGTCCAAGGAAAAAGTAGAAATAAGATAAGTCACAGGTGTATCCCATGGTCTTAATAGAAGGCGATCTCGATGAGATTGGGGATAAAATCAAAGAGACCACAGCTGAGGTGTTGCAACAATTTGAGAAACAACACATGTAGATGCTGGGGAGCATCCAAAAGGATCTCTGCGAGCTGTAGATCCAAGAAAGAAGAAAACAGGTAGGCACCGGACAAGCGAGAGTGGAGCAAGCGAGCCTGGCACCTGGGACAAGCCAAGCGGTGGAGTTAGTAAGGACCCTAGAACTCCGAACTATAGCTTTTCCAAATGGATCCCTTTGCGTAGAGACCACCGACGATTGTATCATACTCAGTACGATCAAGAACACTGGAATGAATATAGTGGCCCTCTCCAATGAAACCCTCCACGTGCTACATGCAGGGGTGGCAGATGAGTTAAGAAACAGGGAAAAGCACGCCTTCAACCTTATCAGTGAGTACATTGTTAACAATGAGTAGATGTTTGCTGAGAAGACGTAGGCTTTAAAGGAAGAGGAGGCACTTTAGACGTGTAGTTCTAGTTTGGAGTCCACAGTAACAGAGGCATGCAAGACAGTTCCTGAGCTTCACATCTTGTAGGATGCACAACCAGAAGCAAAGATTAGAAAACTAGCCATTGGTGTGTGTGAAACTAAAGTAGAGGTCGGATGAGTAGCCTTTGAGCTCAATTTGAAGATTACAAAGATGTAGCTAAAATTGTATCCCATGACTTTGCCTGAGGTATGGGAGTAGTGCAGAGCCACGATCAAGGAATGGCTACCCTGGATGCCATAGTCGCTGACTGTACGACATTATTCGAGCATGCCATGGAGGTTGTGACTAATTTGCAGGAGGATTCGAACCTATAGATGCTAACCATAGTGGTTAGGGAGTTGTAGTGGCAAATGATGAAGCCAAAGTGATTGCGCGCTCCATAGCACCAGTGCAGTGCCTTGCCAAATTACAGGAGGGAAAGAAACTCCTAGCATAGGTGGAGGAAGTGCAGAAGAAGGAGGCCTTGCTAAAGGCCAAGTTGCAGCCATGGTTGGAGGAATCTTATCAAGTCACGAATACCATCCAAGATAAGCTTAAAGGCTTGCAACAAAGACAAAAAATGATGAGGTTGGCCATCGAAGGACCAACCACAGAAAGATTAGTTGAGGAAGTCAAGAAGGAGACAACTTAGAGTGCTGCCGAAGTCGTAGTGATATAGGTGGAGCTGGGGGATCTTCATACCAAGATCATAGTGCCAGCCGAGTGACTTGAGGGTGAGTCACTATATTTGTGTTGGGGGCCTGTTGGGATGGGGTCACCCAAGCTTGATACATTTTTGTAACTAATGTAAAGTCTCTGTGATTTGTGGATGCAGAGCGCGTAGGTGATTAAGAGTCAAAATGGGTTTAGCCCCTTGTTTTTATGTAAAGTTGAGACCGTTATGAGATCTACCCATGGTCCATGGACCATGGCATTGTATGAAAAAGGCTATAAATAGGCGTGTCTTAGAGAATCTAAGATATATGTTTTTGGATGTAATTGACGATGGCTAAGAAGTGATAGCGGGAAGAAGTGGGTCAGATAGGAGAAGAAAGGTTCCGCAGCTGAGTGCGCAGCGACCTAGGTAGAGTCCACATCTGAGTGCATGGACCCCTGCAACTGAATGCACAAGGTAGTTTTGAGTATGTTATCCTGAATTAAAGATCAATAAAGACAATTTTTGAAGAATTCTTGCGCATTTCAGTGTATTTCTGTTAATTCTATATGTTGTCAATGAATGATGTGTTTTATTAAATATTGGTTGAATGTTGTGCAATTCTATTGAATAAGTGTTAATGATGTACGCAATGCATGTTTATGTGTTTTTGCGAAGACTCTGATGAATTCCATGATGTTTAATAATAAATCAAGTAAACCTGCGCGAACCCTAATTTAGGACTGCTTTCTCATGCACATAAGTGGGTAGACTGACTGTTAAAGGTCCGCAAAGACTGATCATAGACCTTCGCGAAGGCCTGAAGGCCATTTTGACAGAGTTGTAGCAGTGTGCCCTAAGAGTGTATTGATCTGCACGAAGGCAGATATGAGGTGCTGAAAATCATCACACTAGTCTTTGGATGCAAAAACTTGGTTCTTGCATCTCCCCATACTGCTTCGGGTGAGACTGCAGCCTACACCACATGGGTTGTTTCCGAAAGGGTCAATAGTGTAGGGGTTTATTGGTTGGCACAACTAACTTTGAACCTAGGTCAGGACCCTCTAAACCAACAATTTCTCTAGATATAATCAAATGATGGTCCACTGAGATGATAGGCTAAAGACTACTTTCATAACCAAATGGGGAACTTATGCCTAACAAAAAATGTCATTCGGTTTAATAAACGCAGAGGCCACTTTCCAACAAGCCCTGGATATAGCTTTCAAAGCTCTATTAAATAAAGCGGTTGTTGTTTATTTGGATGAAATTACTATTTATTCAAAGAACAAAAATAGTCATTTCCAAGACTTGAAACAAATTTTTGAATGCTGCAGAAAATATGGTATTTTATTAAATCTGAAAAAGTCTTTTCTCACTCTTAGTGAAGGGAAACTTTTATGATTCATTGTGTCAAAAAATGGAATTTACATTGACCCTAATAGAATGAAAGAAATTTCAGAAATTTCTCCACCATATAACAGAAAAAGCATGCAATTAATTTTTGGACAGATCAATTTTGTCAAAAGGTTTGTCCCTGATTTCTCACAAAATATTTTTTCTGTTACAACAAATGATTAACAAAGATGCAGTTTTTAAATGGAGTCATCATGAAAAGCAAGCATTTTATTTAATCAAATAGGAAATTATTGATGATCCTTCTTTAAATACTCTGAATTTATCAGATAATTTCATCTTATATACCTTTGCTTCTTCAACGTCTTATGTTGTTTTTTTGACAGAAATCAATAATTAGAAAATTGAAGCACCCATATCTTTTTTCAATTCAAATTTTCAGGGTGTTGAATTGGATTATTCAGAAGTTGAAAAATAGGCATTTGCTGTATATAAATCTGTAAAGCATTTTAGACTTATTATTTAAAAAACACACACGAAAGTAATAGTCCCATTCCTAGCAGTGAGGCAATTACTAATGCAGAGAGAATTAGGAGAAAAGAGAGAAATTGGGTAACAACTCTGTAGGAATACAATATTGAAATAAAATCAGCGAAAATTGTCAGAGGGCAAGGTTTCTGCAAACTTCTTACAAGCGAATCCAACATACCAACCGAAGGGGACACAAGTAACAATGAACACATTTATGAGGTTAGCGTAATTGATGTTGATTCCCAATATGCCGATTTAATTTTTTATTTAAAAAATGGATATTCTCCTCGCGAACTCAATTATAAAAGAAAAATAGCTTTACGATTAAAAGTAATTCATTATGAGATTGTTGATAACATGTTATTTAGGAAAAACTATGATTACATATTGTTGAGATGCTTAGAAAAGTATGAAGCACAAACAATTTTGCAGGAACTTCACGATGGACCAACAGGTGGACACTTTGGAGGAGATACTACAACACATAAAATATTACATGTTGGGTACTACTGGTTCACTCTCTTCAAAGATACCCATGCATATGTGAGGAAAACAAAAACATGCCAAACTGCTTTTGGAATACAAAGGAAACCAACTTTTCCTCTATAGCCAGTCAACATCTAACAACATTTCGAACAATGGGGACTTGATATCATAGGCGAGATCATTCCTCATTTAGCATAGATATATTCTCACTTCTACAAATTACTTCACTAAGTGGGTGGAAGCAATTTCCACTAAAGGTAGTCAATTTTGAATCTGTTATTGAATTTATTGATCAATTTATCATTAGAAGATTTGGTTTGCCTTCTGCACTTATATTTGATAATGCCTCTTATTTTTTGGGTACCAGTATGATTGAATTTGCAATTAGGAGAGGTTTTAAACTCAAATATTCTGCTAATTACTATCCCCGAGGAAATGGTTTGGCAGATTCCACTAATAAAAATCTCCTTAGAATAATCAAAATAACTGTAGATCAAAATTAAAGAAACTAGCATAAAGCTTTAATATTTGCTCTATAGTCTGATAGGATAACGCAAAAGGCCTCTATAGGCACTTCTCCATTTAACTTAGTCTATGGGAAGGAAACCATTATTCCATCACATTTAGCTCTTCCTTGATTAGCCCTAGTTCAATTTATTGAAGAAACACCTTCTTCTTCATTGCAATTAAGAAATTCACAAATCCTGAAACTGGAAGAAGGGAAAAGGCCAAACCCACACACACCAAACATCAATAGATGGTGAAAGATTCTTTTGATTCAATTTCAATCACACAAAGATCCTTCCAACTTGGAGATCTAGTTCTCAAGTGGGACAAAGCTCACGAAAAAGAGGAAACATACCAAATTTCAGAAATTATGGCTTGGCCCATTTCAGATTGTTGAACAAATAAGACCATCTGCATTTATACTTCAAGATTTATCAGGAAAGAGAGATTCTCTTCCTGTAAATGGGCTCATCTTAAAGAAATTCTTTTCTTAATTTCTTAAAAAAAAATAGAAGAGAGAATAAAATCTGTAAAAAATCATTCCCATTGTACATCTCGCTGCAATTTATTTTTCCTTTTACAATTTTTGTTAATAAAATGTTAAATAGTACTTTGTTGAATTTTCAAACATCTCTTGAAGTTATTTTAATTTTTTCATTTTGAAGGTACGAATTTTTAAGAAGTGGTTACCAAAATGAAAATTAGATAAAAATTAGAGAACTCAGAAAATATTTTCCATTAAGTTGTAAAATATTTAAAAAAAAACTGAAAAAACTATATCCTTTTACTTTAGTTTCAGTTAAAAAAAGGTTATCCTTAAAAAGTAAAGACCGTCTTACGACTTAAACACTTTCAACTCGGATTTTTCATCGAAAACTCTTAAGGAGTCAATTATCCTCCTCATCCATTAAAAAGAGAATTTTTAGAGTATAATTCTAAAATATAATAAATCTAAAAAGATAAGAGGTCTCATCATGAGCCTGCTTACCATGTTCATAGGGAACCAATTAAACTGACATTACCACACTGAGCACCAAATCAGGGTAATGGCTTATGGTTTTTAATTATAGGACAATAGGTCTCATTATGAGCCAACTTGTTCGATTTAATTATTACCGATGAATGACATTGCCATTATCTGGCCACCAAACCAGGACAATGGCTTTTTAGCATCAAAAAAGGAAAATAAAAGAAAAAATAAATTTTACCTCTAATTATTGCGCTATTAAATGGATGGGTTTTGGGCATGGGATCCCTCGCAGTAGGTTTTGGGGCTTAAAGCCTGAGTTTTGGTCAATTGTATTGTAAGACTCTGTGAAGTGTGGGTGCGGAGCACAAAAGTCTAGGATGAGTCATAGGGTTGTCTACCCGAAGAATTGTAATATAATGTAAAGTTGTGTCGGCCTACCAATGGTCCACGGACCATGAGATTGTATAAATAGAGTGAGGCTCTAAGTGTAAAGATAGTTTTTGGTGGAAAAAGCAAGTAATAGATAGATGTGAAGGCATGGTTAGAGCATAGGGGGAAGTTGAAGTGTATTGGGTCATAGTAGTAGGAAGAGGCTTTGCAGCTGAGTGCGCAGAGGCCTAGTAGAGTCCGTAGCTGAGTGTGCAAACCCCTGCAGCTGAGTGCGTAGAGGCCTAGTAGAGTCTGCAGCTAAGTGTGCGAACCTTTGCAGCTGAGTGCACAGGGCGGAGTTAGATCTGTAAGTGGGATTGTACTGTAAAAGGAATACTAATAAAGATAAGTTTGATTTGAAATATTGTGCATTTATGTTTCTGTTTATCTTTACGCATTTATATTGTTTATGATTACGCACACTTACCTGAATGTTGAAGAAAGTAATAAGAATATTGGGCCCTCACAAGTTAATTTAAGCACTAATATAATAGCATAGTAAGAATAGAGATCAGGATAATACTTTCTTCGTGCCCTTATAGAGGTGCACGGAGGTAGTGGCACAGGTCACGAAGGGTAGACAGCTGCGCGGAATAGTGCAAGCGCGTAGGTTCAGACCGCGAACCTCCAGAACCTTCATCAAGACATCCCTAGGGTGTGGAAACTTGGTTCCAGCACCCTCCCATACTACTTCGGGTGAGACCTCAGTTCGCGCTCCGCGGGCTATTGCCGAAAGGGCTAGTAGTACCAAGATTTTCTTGGCTAAATCACTTCCGAACCTGGGTTAGGCCCCACTAAGCCAACAAATGGTTCCATTCTCGGGATTGGGATCTGCATAAGGGATATCTGATGTCGTGCCACTGGAACCAAATAAATAAGGAAATTGAAGAGTGGTTGGACAAGAAGATTCACGAGTTCGCAACATAGGAAAACAGAACTCCGCAAGTATCTGAGAAAAAGTGGTTGGATCGCTATGTGTATACAGAAATCCACGAGATTTTATTTGCATCCTTTCCTTCTGAACTGTATGAGTGGATCGCGAGGTTAGCCGATAGCCAGGGAAGGTGTAGGCTTGACCAACCGATAGTGTGGACTCCAGAATTAGTGCATAGACTGGAAGCCTCAGAAGATAAGATAGTGTGAGCTGTGGACCACTGGATCGACTGAATAATAGGAGGATTTATCACTGAGTTTGCGGTGGACACGACTGTCAGTTACAGTGAGGTAGAGCGACGTTTTCTCAAGGAACTGCAAGGTAAGTATATCAAATCTTTGAATACCTAGATTAAGATGTTGTTATGTGAAAATTGGGTTATTGAATAAATTAATGTTTGGGACTACGCAGAGTGGAAGAATCTATAGAAGCAGTGAAGAATTAGAAAATAGTCCCTTAATTTCACCGTCGTGGGAGAGCGAGGATGAGCTCATGCAAGTTTCTCCGAGAAGCACGACCAGTTTGATAAGGCAGTGGATTCCACAGTTACCACCCACACCGCCCCCACTTCACCTCCTTCACCTCCATCTCCACCCACTCCACCTCCACGGTTCAGTATGGTGAGCGCGATCAAGCTACCAGTATTAAGAGGAGTAGGAAATGAGGATCCAAACCAATTTTGGTTCATGGTAAGAGCAGTATGGGAAGCACAAGGTGTCACAGACGACAACATTAAGAGGGCTACATTGGTGAGCGCGCTATAGGATTGCACATTAACGTGGTACATCAAGCACTCTAATGACCACCCAAATGTAGGGATAGCAGAGATCCAGAATGCGTTGAACAGAGAATTTAGTAGGCCAAAATCAAAGACACAGTCAATCATCGAGTTTAAAGAGATTGTGATGCTTCTGAGCGAGACTCCCCAGGACATGGACCAAAGGCTGAAGATTACGATCCGCGAGGCCAATATGATGCTAACGGATGCACAACATCACGCATGGTTTGTAGCATCTATGACACCACACTTGAGGACGACGATGTCACAACAAAAACTTTCTACCCAGGCCGAAGCGTTGGACATGACGATGAGATTACATGAGACCCCGATATAGGACCCTGGGTTGGGAGTTCAACAAATCCATGCGCAACTATAGAATCTATGTTTGGAAATGCAAAGCTTGAAGTAGGATAGGGCACTACAGCCAGAGGCGCACGAGGAAGTATGGTGCATAAAATGCAAAGGCCAAGGTCATGACAAGGATCACTGTCCAGTGTTCGCGAACTACTTGGTAGGAGGAGGGCCAATGCCATTGAGACCGAAGGCGTAGGCAGGGCTGAGTGTGACACTCGCTTTATGGTGCGCGATCTGTCAGATAGGAGGAAAACACACGATAAACAATTTTCATTTGCTGCAGAAATATACATAGACACCCTAGCAATTGTTTTGTAATTTCTGTAGGTCAATAGGCCACGATGAGCGCACTTGCTGAAGTTACCAGCTAATGATGGATCGGACCCCAGCCTATAGGATGCAGACTGAAATGCGAGCCCTCGACCTAGATGCGGGGATGGCACACGCTGGATTTTAGGGACGAGGTCGAGGACGAGGTGGAATGGGACCAGGAAGGGGTCGCGGACAGTTAATTTGTTACAATTGCGCAGGACCAGGGCACTATGCCTGTAACTGTACCAACTCGATGAGGATATCTTGTATGTATTGTGCTCAGTTTGATCATGAAACAATAGACTATCCTACGTTGATCACAAAGATGTGCGAAAAAGGGTATTCCAGCCTCCCCCAACTCAGAATATACAAATTATGAGGCCTGAACCACGCGAAGAGGACTCGAGTGTAAACATGATGCTCAGAAGTGGTGCGACCACAGGAGAAGATAAGGAAAAGTAGCTAGAGGAAAGTACGTGGGTTCGAAAGGCTCCTACAAAGGAACCCAAGTTTGACTTAGAACGTGAAAAGGAGACATTCATGGAAGCTAAGAAGAGCTTCACGGAGGCCTCCACTTCAGGTGGTAAGGATCAACCATAGCCAGGAATGGATCCTTCAATGCTTACTACCTTTCTGGAGACATGCGTGAAACTGCTGCGCGGCAACAAGGTGGTTAAAGGACTACAGGAACCAATCACCAGGTGCATGGGGTCAAGGGAACCACGTGTCGTCCGAAAATTGGGGAAGCATGCATTGCGCATTGGAAGAGAAATGAGGTTGACTACACAGATTGGGGAATATGAAATGGATCAGGTAATCCTAGATCTGGGTTTGGACGCGAATGTATTACCTAAGAAAACATGGGAATGTATGGGCAAACCCACATTACAGTGGTCCCCTATTCAGTTACGAATGGTGAACCAACATAAGATTCTGCCTGTTAGTGTCAGTCTTTGCAGCCTTCCTCCATTGATAAAGCATGCTCTTACAAAGTGATTTTAAGGTGTCAAGGTCAAATTTTGTCATTTCAGTGAGTCTTCAAGTAAAATTTGGTCACTAGGTATTAGGTCTAGGGTTTGCTTTTACTCCTGTTAAAGTTGTCCAAATGTCAGTCCATGTCACCATTCGGCTGAGTGTACCATCATTTAGAGGGTTGTCATCATCATGTCAGGTTCCAATGGGTCATTTTATACCTTGTTCATGCTTCAGTTGTGCCTAGGTAAGGTTCATTTCCCTCTCCTAGGGTTTTGAAGGTAATTTCTCTTGGATGGTCAAATCATCAGCAAAAATTGTATCCTAATGTTCATACACCTTCCCCTATCCTTAATGTACCTTATTAAACACTTCCCATCATTGAGATCCCCCAAATTCCTCATTTTTCCACAAACCCTAGTTTCTTGCTACAACTTGACAATTTTCTAGGTTGGGCCTGTGTTCAGCCCTGTTGGGCCTGTGTTCAGCCCTTTTGGGCCCCTTCCCCTCACTCAATCTTTGAAATTCCACTTTCCCCTACTTCCTAACATCCCTTCCTACTTCCCAAAATTTTTTGAATAATTTAGAAGCCCCTTATCGCCTTCATTTCACTTCATTTCGACAAATCCCCTATTCCACACATCGGGATAGGTTTTACTCCAATGATGTTTCTGAGAAATAAAAGATGAATTTGGGAAAAACGAGAGAGTTTTTTGTCCAAAATAGGCGAATGAAGAAAGTCCTCTTTCATTTTTTACACAGGTGTCATGGTTTTAGAGAAATGTCAAAAATACAGTTGCCTCGGGAGAATTGATGCACCTCTGAAGTGACCTTGGGAAAATCAAGTTTTCTCCTAGCTTGGTTGGACAAATGACTTGCTTGATGAGTCAAACGATAACTAGACACACATATATTTCCAATGAGATATCATGAACTCAATTTGGAGTTGAGGAAGACCTTCAAAAGTTGACTGCAACAATAGTCTGCCTTTAGGTAGCCTCATTTTGCACATTTTGACCCGTCTTGGGAGATTTGATTTTTGGCAAGGAAAATGAACTCCAAACTGAAAAATTCCAATTAGGTTGGAAAGTATATTCAATAATATTTCCAACAAGCTATCCCACGCCCAATTTGGACACCGGGAAGGCCCCCAAAAGTCTCCTGTAAAAAGTGTGACGCATAGGGTTTGGAGGCCCGATGCATTGGGTTTGGGGCACGATGCATTGCGTTTGTGGCACGGCGCATGGAGCTGAAATCCCAATTTCACCCATAAGCTCTTTCAAATTTCCAAATTTTCTCAATCCTATGGTGTGCAAGTAAGTTAAGCTTTCTTCCCTTGCTAGTGAATGAGTTTTTCTTAAAATTTATGGTGGTTTAGTGAGACAAAATTCAAGCCCTACCTCCTTGCAATTTTTGCTCACAAACAAATGCTTAGGGTTTGTAGTTTGTGTTTTTGCCACCAAATTCCATTCCCTCACTCCCACACTCTTTATTTCCCACATTCATTTTCTATTTTCATTCCCATATCCCTAAATTCACTAACCCCATATTCCTAACTCCCACTATCCCAAACCCTAGCTACACATTTCTAAACCCTAATTGCTATCCCAAAGCCTAAATACTATTCCCTAAACCCTTTCATTCCCCAAAACCCTACATCTAGCATCAAATCCTCCCCTCATCAGTCCCACTCATCCATGGAGCTCAAAAATATGCAAGCAACCGACAAGCTGCTAAAAGAAGGAAAACCAAGTTGACAACACTTGAAAGGGAAATTCAAGCTGAGCATGAATCTTGGCTTGAGAGGAAAAACTTGCACTTGGGAAAGGATGCTAGAGAAGGCCAATAGGGAGAAGACATTGTTGAGGCATATGGCTTATCATTACATGGCAAGAAACAAAGTCTACAAGGCAAGAATCAGGAGCTTGAAAGCAAAGTTGAAAAGGGCATCGAGGAGGCGAAAGGAGCAAGATAGACTTCAGATATTGGTTGAGGCTTCCTTGGCCTAACACAATGCTTGATGGAGAAGACTCAGCCCAAATTCCAAAAAATTTGGAGCACATTTTTCATTTTTGAAATTTTTTGCTCAAAAAACAGGAATTTCTGCTCTATGCGCCGCGCCACTTGTCGCTCACTTTTGATAGGAGCCTCCAAATGAAAAGAACTCAACATTTTTGGATTTGGCATGAAAACATATTCTTGCCTACCAATGGCAAAGAAATTTTGACAGGTTTTAAGCCCTCAAAAAGGTCAAAAACACTCAAAACATGACCTTACTGCCCCTATTTTGACACACAGGAAGAAGTGTTGGGAGAACTAAATTTTGGAGGGGAAAATGGAGGCCAAATTCAAAAATTCTACTTGGGTTGGAAAGTGGACAGGTAGACCTTTCCAACAAGCACACTTGGAGTGAATTTGGACACTGGGAAGGCTTCCAAAAGTGGCTTCAAACTGGAACTACGCATAAAGAAATCAGGCGCGACGCATAGGGAAAATTTTGCCAGTTTGACCAAGTATACTCTGTTTTTCGCCTAGCTTTTGCCAGTTTGACTTTTTCACCTTATTAATGTCGCCTTCTTAATGTCAAATTTGTGATGTAATTTAATGTACATTGATGTATCATGAGGTAAATATGTAAAATTTTCACTTATGGAGGTAGATTCATCCATGAAAAGGTAGTTTGCAACTGAATGAATCAGTTCCCTAGTTTATAGAGGCAAGTTGTTCCACTGCTTAATTTGTAGTTCTCAGTTTAGAATTAGTTGGAACAGCTCCTAAACTCATGAGCTCGACCCCTAGAGGCTAGGATGACTTTTTTTTTGCCTATATCTTATGTTTTTCAGTCATTAGCATGGTTGGACTCTTGAGAAAGCCTTGAGCTTCATTGTACACTCATATCAGCATTTTGGCTAAGGAATTGAGACCAGGATTTGTAGCACTCTTTGGGATCCATGTGGAAATTTGTCTTGGTACAATGCTTTTCTCTGTAATTGTGAATTTTCTTATGTGTTATGTATGCCATTCTCTATCTTTTTTCTTCTGAACTAAACAAACAAGAGTGTAAGTAGAATCCATTGAAATTGCAGTGCTCTACTTGAAGTTTGCTTTAGTTTCTTGATGTTTTCAGCTGTTTGGGGAGGATCCATGATTTCTCTTTCCCTCTTCAACACCTCACCTGTCTATTCCTTCCATCTCATTCAATTTTAAGTGCCAAAAACAATTGCCTACCTTGCCCCATTGAGATCTCTACAGGACTGAGCCTCAATCCCCACACCCAAAATCTATCTTTCCATCTGAGCCAACAAAACATCATTTTATTAAATCAAACTCTCTTGCACTTATACCTAGCCTAAGATCAGTATTTCTATCAGTCATATGAATCCCTCATCAATCATTATTTGCTGAGATTGACCCGGAGAGAGCCCTCTCCTGACTTGTAGGGCTAGCTACCAGGTTGAGCGTGGTTTGATGTAGGGCTAGATACCAGGCTGCGCATGGTTTGATGTAGGGCTAGCTACCAGGCTGAGCGTGGTTAGATTTAGACTCTAACATTTCCCATGGGAAGGTTGCAAGGGGTAACAGTTGATATTGAAGGTGCAAGCACACAGACAGATTTCGAAGTAATAGAGATTGTCAATGACAGCAATCCCTATCCCACATTGTTAGGAATAGACTGGGCCACCGATATGAATGGAGTCATCAATCTAAAGAAGCGCAAGATGATCTTCGAGAAAAAGTCATTACGCATAGTAGTCCCACTGGACCCAGCCGAAGGAGCGTGCTACACTGAACCACTACACGATGACGATAGAAACAATGATGTCGATTGTATTTACAAGATAACTACGCGAGACCGGGACTGGGTGAACCTAACTGCAGATGGGAGGATCTCGTGGGAACGCGAAAGCTCCTACACTTTAGATTTAGATGAAGAAGTATAGCGCTGGGAGAATCAGTTGCATGAAGTGACAACACTGAATTGCAACATGATGATTAGATCACTATGTTTCATGACAACAGAGGCACGAGAGTTGCCGACATATGATGGATTGACAGTAGTGGATGAATTGTTGAGAAAATTTGAAAGTACAGTATTGGAACAGCAGCGGTTCGATGCGTTGAAGTAGGCACTGCATGCAACCCCTGCACGATGGTGGGGTACACATCAAGAAAACTTTGAGGACTAGCGCGGATGTAGAAGGATGATGTGCCTATGGTTTGGAAGCCCCCAGCTTCGAGCGAGAGCCAGGGAGCCAGGACGGAGCAGCTTACATGCCCACCTGTGTCGATGGGTACAGATGGGTTCTGTGCAGTCCACACAAGCACACCCCAAACTAAGGATCACAAATTGGAATAGGATGTAGCAGCAGGAAAGGCGACGCGCACCACAAACGGTTCACATAGAAGCATTCAAGAATGTATGTGAAATCTTGAACAGAGTTCACCAGGCGAGATGAACTGATTGGGACCTTTGCGTACTAGCGGTTTGATGGGCCTATATGACCATGTGCAAAAACCTGAGCGTGGAAATGATTCCGAAGCTGAGGAGCATAGTCAAGACCATAGTTTTGGAGGAAAGGAATCCTCACGCAATAACTCCCATAGTTGGAACAGTACGCGAGGACCAGAATGAAGAAATTATGCAGTTGCACAAGGACGAACATATGCAGATTTAAAATTCCATTCGGCGAGGGAAGCTTAAGCTTCATGAACTCGAAGAAGATCGAGTATGACTAAGGTAGAAAATCATGTTAATGGATGCAGAGATAAAAAAACTGGAAAACAAAATCATGCAAGAATGTTGCGACGATAATTTAAGAACGACAGGACCAGATATGAGCAAACGTACTGCTGCATTAGAAGATTGTCATCGAGCATTTGTGACTCTGCTACCATGGCTGCGACTGCACCTTACCAAACAGAGTAACCAGGGGAGCAAAACATGTAAGGAGGAATGCACGGTGATGATTGTCACAAGGGTAATTTAAGGGTACCCGCCGACCGGGCTGGAAGGTGAATTGAAGCCTTGCACAGGTGGTGCGACCACCTGACTATCCATAGGGAGCACAATTTCAATGCTCCAAGCAGTTGAAAGAGAGCGCGGGACTATAAAAAAGTATGTGAGGGAGCTGTGCGATCAGGAGGGTACACAGAGGATCAGTATTTCACAGGGGTTGTGCCCGTGCATAGGGGGCTATGCTGCTGCACAGGTAGGATAGGAGGTGACCATTGGCGTCACTGTTCATGACAAGATGTCCAATTTAAGGCAAAGAGGAGTGGGCAATTAAGACACGAATTAAGAGCTAGATTTGGGACGATCTGCTGCCAAGAAGGCATTAATGACTCAGAAGTGGGGGGAATGATCGAATTCAAATTCAAAAGTTGCTATAAAATCCCCAGGGCTAGCCACGAGGCAACACTTGGTTGTGTGAGAATTAAGTAGTTATAGAGAAGTGAGCACCGTGTACTCTTACCACCCTTGACTATAGACACAATGACTGCTGCGAGAACAAGAGTGCGATTTGCTGAAGATACCGTGGAGCCCCATATGGTTCATGAGGAGCCCAAAGAGGTGGTAGTTGTGCCAAAATTTCCAAAATCACCACGAACGCCATAGCTGAAGAAAGATAAGCAGACTATGGCCCCAGTCTGTGTATCGCCAGGAAACCCATGGTTTGGCAAATTGTCAATGGCAGAAAAGGGAAAAGTTGTCACCGTTGAATTAGAAGAAGAGGAGGAAGACTTGCAAGCTCTAATCACTCAAATTGAGGCGCAAGACGATGTGGCAAAGGATGTCTCACCAGTGCCCCCCGTAACAAAGTTACCTATGTACATCCCCCCATGGAAAGGGCAAGCCAAGATACCGAAAGACCTGGAGGCCACAAAGAGTGCGCTCCAGACCCCACTCCTCGCTAACAGTATAATGTTTGAAGGTATGCCTTTGGGACGAATGCCTACCATGAATTTCGAGGATTGGGACCTCGCGGACAGCGAGAAGTTCCCACAACTGGCCACGTAGAGTTTAATGAAGCAAAAATGGTTGCATGGTGTAAAGAAGGCTGGGTTACTCCATCTGCGATGGATACCCCACTACCACTGCACGCCCATCACCATTTTCGTCATTAGGTAGCTACTGTGCCTGGTGCATGATGGGTATCTCTAGTTAGAGGAGCCTATTCCCATCATGGCTGACCTAATTCATAGAATTTCTTGACTGCCCTTCAAAGGACATGACCCCGCGGCCATAGCAGGAAAAAGCAATGACTTGGCCCTTGCAGAAGCCATGAAGGCCAAGTATAAACTAGAGAAGAAAAAGTGGGGGTACGCAATAGCAAGCATTAAGGACAAAGGGGTGCGCGTAGCCACCTAGCTACTAGCCGACAAGCTGATGAGGAAATGTCGCAGCGACGAAGTACCAGTGTCTGTGATTGCGCTGGCAGAGCAATGCGCGGAAGGGGTATAGTTCAAGTGGGCACAGTTCCTGTGCGAGGAGTTTTTGACGAACTACAAGGAGGCCTAGAAGCGACGTAAGACCTTCCACTACATGTGGTTTCTCTTATCCATCTTGTTGGTTGCAGGGGAACTATCGGAGGACAACCAGTTTCCTAGTATTGAGGATGATCTGCCTGAAGCCATGAGGTACACCTCGCTCTGGGCTACAAAAGACGCGAAGAGGATTCGCAAGACAAAGGTGTTCTAGGTGTTCATGGAGGTGAGCATCTGAATGTGGATCAACCGAAGGCCATGCCTATCTCCCATGGTTCATAAAAACTTACAGAGCTCGACAGAGTTCAAGGCGGATATGCATAACATGTATATCCAGGCACGTAAGGATCCAGCACAGAAATGGGTGAAGCTTCCGTTCATCACAACGTATGAAGCAATCTTTGCAGTAATGGAGTCATGGCCTTCGAAGTGGCGCGCCTTGGACTTGGCAGGAAGGGAGAAGGCTGTAGCCCAGCAAATAAAGAAAGACACCAAGTTGTGCATCATGCAACTGGCTGAAAAGAGGTTTCAGGAACAAGAAGCAGCTACACAGTAGAACACTGTTGATGTAGCAGCAGCGGCGCAGATGGTAGAAACCACAATGGTGCCAGCAGAAGACCCCGAGGAGGGCTAGGAGATGTCCACGGGGCAGCAGACCAGGGAAGTGGACAAGACAGAAGAGCGCGTGGACCCTGGTTCAGCGTCAACCCAACTCAAGAGGCCATGCGTCATTAAGAAAATAGCTCCCAGGAAGAAGTTAAAGGTGACAAAGCCATCCGTCGACCCGATCACGCTCTCAGAAGGTGATCTGTTTGACATTGGTAAAACGATTCACGAGGTCACAAAGGACGCACTCTAGGAAATGCAGATGGAGTAGAACACTGTGTTGGGGGTGTTGAGTGCACAGCTACAAGGCTTATAGGTACAACCCCCCCCCAAATACGTACAATGGCTCCATACGTCACAACAGGAACCGCAGAAGCTGAACAAAAGCTGCACGCCCATAGGGACAACCCTTTCGTGTTGCTCGAAGGTGCCCTAGCAGTAGCAAGCAAGCTTGAATGGGCTACGATGAGTAGCATGAAAGGCGTCAAGTTAAATCTGGTAGCCCTGCCGCATGAAACCCTGTACAAGTTATAGTATGGGGTCATCGAAGAGCTCCGCGCTATGGAAGGCCACACGACCTAGGTCTTGCACGAGCAGAAAATAAACATGGATCAGCTTGGCCTCCAGCGTGATGAGTTGGTCGCACAGGCTCGAGGACTTGAGCAGGTGGTAGAGCATTCGTGTAGGAGCATCCCGAAGTTGGCTGTGCCGACAGAATTACCAATAGCAGAGCGGGTCCACAGATTGGTGGCCGGAGTCTGTGAGGCCAGGGAGGAAATGACGAAGGTTCAGTTAGAGCTAAACCTGTAGATCACCGAGCTACGATTGAAGGCACAACCTTCCACGGCCCCAGAGGTCAGAGAGCAGCGTGCTTGCGCTATCCAAACAAGGTTGGAGCAAATTGGCCAAGCGGTACAAGACTGCACTGGGATGTTGGATCAAGCACTAACCATGCTTACATACCTGCAGGAAGATCCAAACCTATAGCGCCTAGAGGCACGCAAGTTGTAGTAGGAGTATGAAAGTGTCTGGGGGACCATGCAGACAGTTGTCCTTACTCAACAACTCGCCAAACTACAGTAGGCAAGGGCATTGAAGGACCAATTAGATGCAGCATGACAAAAAGAAGCCCTGCTTAAAGTGCACATCCAACCATGGATCGATGAAGCTTTCACAGTTACAACTACCATTGAAGGAAAGCTAGCACAAATGCAGGAACTTTATGCGGTTAGATAGGAATGTGACCCTACTCATGAAGGTTCAGAGATATGCACGCAGCAAGTACAGCAGATAGCGGAACAATGTGTCGCCGACACCCAAGCTATGCGAGGCCTGATGGATGGACTTCGTGCAAAGATCAATGCACCAACAGAGTGACTCAAGACAAGTCACGATGATTGTGTTGGGGGCCTGTTGGGTATGGGATCCCCCACAGTAGGTTTTGGGGATTAAAGCCTGAGTTTTGGTTAATTGTATTGTAATACTCCGCGAAGTGTGGGCGCGAAGCACAAAAGTCTAGGATGAGTCATAGGGTTGTCCGCCCTAAGAATTGTAAAATAATTTAAAGTTGTGTCAGCCTACCCATGGTCTATGGACCATGGGATTGTATAAATAGGGCGAGGCTCTAAGTGTAAAGATAGTTTTTGGTGGAAAAGTCAAGTAATAGATAGATGCGAAGGCCTGGTCAGAGCATAGGGGGAAATTTGAAGTGTATTGGGTCGTAGTAATAGGAAGAGGCTCTGTAGCTAAGTGCGCAAAGGCCTAGTAGAGTCTGCAGCTGAGTGCACGGACCCCTGTAGCTGAGTGCGTAGGGCGAAGTTGGTTCTGTAAGTAGGATTGTACCTGAAAAAGAATACTAATAAAGATAAGTTTGATTCGAAATATTGTGCATCTATGTTTCTGTTTATCTTTATGCATTTATACTATTTATGATTACACGCACTTACCTAAATGTTGAATAAAGTAATAAGAATATTGGGCCCTCACAAGTTAAGTTAAGCACTAATATAATAGCGTAGTAAGAATAGAGATCAGGATAGTACTTTCTTCGTGCCCTTACAGAGGTGTGCGGAGGTAGTGGCACATGTCGTGAAGGATAGACAGCTGTGTGGAGTAGTGCAAGTGTGCAGGTTCAGACCGCGAACCTCCAGAACCTTCATCAAGACATGCCTAGGGTGTGGAAACCTAGTTCCAACACCCTCTCATAATACTTCGGGTGAGACCTCAGTCCGTGCTCTGCGGGCTATTGCTGAAAGGGCCAGTGGTACCGAGATTTGCTTGTCTAAATCACTTCCGAACCTGGGTTAGGCCCCACTAAACCAACAATGGGATACTGGATTATTGTTGGTTAAAAGGTAACCCTGTTGAGACTATGAGCGCCTGCTGGCAGCAGTGGCTCTACCTGTGATGAATGAGTACATTTTAAGCTAAGTCGTAAAAGGCCCCCTACTTTATTTTTATAAACTTATTAAAGACCGATAAAAGTAAATAGTTGTTTCTCATTCACAAAAGGTTTTTAAAAGAGATTCCAATTTAATGAGTTTAATAGTCAGAGTAATTTTATTTATCTAAATGTTTTGAAAAGTAGTTTTCACTTCATATATTATTTTTACTGTTTTTTTTGAAAATTTAATTTATCAGATATAACTGGTTCTTCTAGTGAATCGCCAATTGTTGTACTGTTCAACATCCCCCCCATTTTAATATATTATAAATTTCCTATAAAATTTATTATATTAAAATAGGGGCCCTTCAATTTAGAAAAATCTTATAATCAAAATTAAAACTTAGACTTTTTAATTAAAACCCAAGTATTAAACCTTGATTATCCCAAAAAACCAAATTAAATAGCCCCCAGAACCAAGACTTATACTTAGGCTTTAAAAAACCTTAAGTAATAAATAAAATGGGTTATTTAATTCAAAAAAAAAAAAAAACAAAATAATCAGAGTTTTTGATCCCCTAAGGTTGAAATCCTCACAAACTCCGACACTCCACTATACCCCACATCGAAAATATTAAAAGTTCCTAAAGACAAAGAATTCCCCACTCTACTCCATAATTGTGATTGCGATTAGACTGAACTCGAAGGGAAAATATACATCTCAATTCATAATTCTTCGTGTCTATCACAGAAGTTGCAAAGGCTTAAGTCCATGCCCCATTACCGTAGTCGAATTGCGATTGCGATTAGGCCAACCAAATGCAATTGCGATGAAGCTCGGAGCCGATGGGATAATTAAAACAATTCATATATTGCCTGCGTCCACGAATATTGCAATAAACCACAAAATATTAAGTCTTTCCTCTTGCCTATTGCGATTGTGATTAGATCAAACCCCATGGGATTATCAAATCCATACCATAAAACCCCCGCATCCGGAGCTATCATAGTTACCAAAGGGTCCTGCCTCATGTCGATTTCGATTACGATAAAGCCCGGACTTGACGGGATTATTCAATATAATTCATAAAATATTGTGTCGGTGACTATCACAAAAGTTCCAAAAAACTTAAATCTTAACATTAACTCCGTTGCAATTGCGATTAGGCCCGGACCTGACTAGAAAATCAACTTCACTTCATTAAAATCCCGTGTCCGCATAATTGCAAGTACCATTACCTTTGCCAATTTTCGATCTGTGATTAGGCCCAGACATGAAGGGAAAATCAACTGCAATCTATAAATCCCACATCCAAAGGCCACCACAAATTTCATTAGGCTAAGCACTCTTCCCCTTCCCGATTGTGATATCCTTATGATTACCGATTGCGATATGACGTCAGTAATGATGCTGGTTCCACGTCATTTTCCACATCATCTTCCATGTCACCTGCCACGTCACCATTCCACGTCATAGTGACATCATCATGATTTCATCCTGCATATCACAAATCACAAGTCTTTCAGCCACCTCTTATAGTCTACAACTCTGAATGCCGATTGCGATAATCCTATGTATTACGATATGCAATAAAGCCCAAGACTCGATAGAATTATACACTGCAATTCATTTAATCCTCATGTCCACAACTATCACAAATAACAAAGGATCACCATATCATTGCCTCCTCTTCCCATTCCGATTGCGATTGTGATGTGATTTTTAAAAAAGGGCCCACTTGGAATTTTATTTGGAATACCCCAACTTCCATTCTGATTGCAATTGTTTTATGATTTGCCCCAAACTCTGATTTCTAATTGGGACAGACCATAGAGTCCACCTCCTCGCTCCGCATTCCTATCCATGATGTTTGTTTGGGATTTATCACGCTCTACATTTTTCCTGATTTCCTGCAAAACATTATTTGTTTCAAATAAAATTCCCTTATCATCTCATTTATGTTTCTCTTATCGATTCTTTTTTGTCGTGTTTAGGTTCATGACAGAGAAAGACAACTATGATGATAAGTGGCATATTAGTTCAAATAAGCAGACAGACATCCAGAGAATTTGATGGAATAAACAAAGCTGATAAAGACATCAAATCACTTTCAGAAACTTCTACCAAAAACTGTTTTCCTTTAAGCTTTGTTGAAGGGATCTGTTTAAATGACCTCAACATGCTACATAATAGATTCATCTATTTTCTGCTATTTAACCTTACTTTTTTTATCAAATAAAGGTCCTGAATTTTATGAATAAAGGCTTACGAAAGCTCGCACTATTGCACTTTCATACTTTTCTCAATAGAACGACTGGAACATTGTTTAGGAATTTTCATAAAGAATTTTGAGAAGTTGCATTATTGTACTCCTGGAATGATCTTTGAAAGAAGGAATAAACTACTGCTATTTCTTTTATGAGTAGAGCAACGTGCATATGGTATTTCTATCACTATACCTCTGTTTTCTTCATAAATAAATAGTGAAATTATCTTTTTATATTGGTTGTTACATGGTATTTAAAGAACAATGTTACATGTATTCATTTCTTCTCATGTTGCCATTGATATTTCAAATACATGTTAAGTAATTTTCCTTGACATTCTAAATGTGATATGAGTTATACACATTATTTTGATTAATTATTTAATCAAATTAATCATCTTGAAATATTTTCATTTCCATTGGTGTTTGAGCAATCTATATTGTCATTTACTATCGAAAATCATTATAGATCGCATCCAGATAAATGTTATAGAGTAGATTAATGCATATGATTTCCCATTTAATTCATACAAATACATCTATTTCACTTCACTATAAGCATTACACATCCATTCAATAACCTTGGGAAATTGGTCCCATTATCAGTAGTTAGAGCCACTACCTAAATGGAAAAGGAGTTTCCTTAAGATATGGACTGGGTGGTTTTCCCCCGATGTTGAAGCAACGATTTTCGAGGCCTCAACAGGCTCAAAAAATCCTCGATGCTGGTTATTTCTGGCCTTCAATCTTCAAAGATTTCATTTTAGCAGTCCAAAAATGTCATGCTTTCCAGATTTATAATCACAAAAAATGCACCACACCCACTCCCTTGCACCTAGTTGTTACCATTATAACCTTTTCAAAATGGGGTATTGGCTTCATGACATGTAACCCTCACTTAATCAGGCAGCATGGTTATATCATCGTCACCGCACTAAATGGGTGGAGGTGATGCCTACATATGATGCTGACGGTAAAACTATGGCTCAATTCCTTTTTAATCATGTCATAGCTCGATTTGGTGTCCCTCAAGCCATTGTTACCAACCATGGCTCTCATTTTCAAGATTATATGATGACAAAGCTTACTTCTTAGTTGGGTCTTCGTCACAACGGCTCAACTCCTTACTATCCATAGGCCAACAACTAAGTTGAAGTAGTAAAAAAAAGTCTTGGTTACAATGCTTCAACGAACTGTGGGATGGATAAACAAAATTGGTATCTTATGTTATTTTCAGCTTTGTGGGCATACCAAACCACAACTAAGAAAATAACTGGATTCACACCCTTTCAGTTCGTGTATGGTCTAGAGGAAACCCTTCCAATTGAATACGAGATTCCTTCATTAAAAATATCTGTTGAATTACTCCCAGGAACTTCACCGGAGGAGGAACGATTACTTTATCTTGAAAGGCGTCATGAAACTCACTGTATTGATGCATTAGTTATTGAAGCTCAAAAGAAATGTGTTAAAGCACAATATGATAAAACTATTACTCGTGTTTTTGTTGAAGGTGACTTGGTCCTATTATATGATCAAGCCAATGATAAATTGGTAGGTGGGAAATTCGAACCAATGTGGCATGGCCTTACATTCTTAAACAAGTATTATAAACATATTCTAAGGCGTTTGAACACATTAATAGATACATTGGATAATTACATTTTAGATAGACATTTGCATCATATGTAAATACAAAAACATATAATAGAAACATTAGATAAGTATCGAAATATATATATATATATATATATATATATCTATATATATATAAGTTTGTACAATTCCTGTTACATAAAAATATCAAAATTTGTGTTATGAGACATATGGATTCTTGAGCCTACATATGTGCAGAAAAATGAAAACTAGAGATGGATATCCGTCAATGTGGTGCTCATGGTAACACAAAACAACTATGATGACTCGGTTCAACAACCGATGCAGTCTGGCAGAAACCCCTATAGTATGCCTATGATATCGTAGTGGCACCTCATTAATAGACGCGTATTCTCGAATGCCTCTATCTTTTGTGCCACTTACTTGGCTATCATAGAAACCCCTATAGGTCTCTCTGGTCCAACATCGGAAAAAATCACAAGTGTCAAATCTCAGTACACATGAAACAAAAAAATTCAAAAACTTCAAAAACATAAAAAAATAGTTTTTACCTGCATTAGTCCACTGTGTACTATGTGGAAGTGGAAGGTTGGGATCTCCCCAGAAATCTATACCAACGTACGCCCAATAATCTACTATGATTATCTGCTGATGCAGCCATCCAAAAAGTGCTAGAGGAAATGACACTTGCTTACCACCTCCATGTCGAGGCATCAACTAACCCCATCTTAGTAATGATGGATCTTTAGGAATTGGGGCATCCACTTCTATACACTGATATTTGAACAATGGTACATGTTCCAAGAATAACATCACCAAGATAGATGCATAGCCAAACTGTTTCAACTTCCCTATCTTGCATTTTGTAAGTTGGCTCTTCATGTTGACCAACAATCCTTCACACTAGTTAAAAATTGTAGGACTTAGAAAATCAATGGCATACTAGAAATGAGACTTTGTTGCTTCATATAAATCCTGATCCCCAGTGATTCAGGCCATGGTATGGATAATTGTTCTTAGTGGGAGATTGGTGATGGTCTTTATTTCTATCTTCCCACTTTGAGTTTTCTAAGTGCCTGGGAAATGTCTCACGATCAACATAACTGTACTCTCCCCTCTAGTACAAGAACAAGAAAACTGAATCCCTTGTCCCCTTCTAGACAAACCCACAATGAAATAGATGTCTATGATATCCATTTGAAGTTCTTGGTCCCCAACCATAAACATTTTGCGATATACATCTCACCAGCCAGTAAAATGTTGCGGTAACTCGATCTGGGTTCTATTCCCAGGAATGAGGAAGAATGTAGTAACCCGCATGCTCAAAGGGAAGCTATGCAATTTGGGTCTTGGGTTTCCTGATGATCCTTCTTCATGCCCTCTCTCTTTCCATTCGATCACCATTTTTCATTGATTCACCTATGGAACATCGATAAAACACATTTTCATGAGCATCTATGGAGAGAAATTCAGAAAAAAATCATTAAATATGGAGGATTTTCCAAATATTTTGTAAATCTGCATCAGTGTGCCTGTTTCCATACTTTTCTACATTTCCAGCATGCTTGAATAGTTGAACACATGGTGAGTAGCACAGCCCCTACGGGTCCTATGGTTAAAACCCACATTGGTCGCCCTCGACAATTTGTTTTGCCAAGTCCTCCTTATTGTTTACCCTATGGACCAAAACACCTAAAATTATAACCAAAATGAAGGGAAGAGATAAATCTCTTACCTGCAGCAAACAGATCGAAGAACGATTTCTTGGATTGGTTGCACCCATTGCCTAAAGATCAGGGAAAATAGGGTAAAAAGTGTTCTTTTATTTACAAAATGGCAAATGGTAAAAATGTTTTTACTTTTTGAGTTTTTATAATTTTTACCAAATTAAGGAAAATTTTACTTATATTTTAATATTTTTCCTCAAAACGGGTAATATGCATTCCACTTATGTAGTGGTAGGTCATGGATACATGGTGATGGAGATTAATTTCGACTGAATCAATGAGTTTTATTTCATCGCTTTTTCAGACTCGTAAAAAATAAACAAAAAAGGAACCCCCTAGAGTCATCTTTAAGCTCTTTTATGACTTTCAAAATATGAAAATACTGTTGAGTACTTGTCATTTCAAACTTGTTAAAGTAAATAAAATGATGTCTACTCAGTATAAGTTTAACCCTTTTCCAGACTGAGATAGACTATTGTATGAAAAATGAATACCTTAGTCGAACATGGCTAAGAGGTTCTCTTGGATATTATTTTCTACCTTTTCAGGTTTGAGAGATTATTTTATGAAAAGGGACCTTTGGAGTTCCTTTTTCGTCTCTTTTTCAAACTCTCTAAACATGAAAAATATGTCAATTTAATCGTAAAACTTAAATGACGCATGATTTGTCACCATGACAAGACTGAGTTTCTTCTTCCTAGGAATCGTTAAACTTACTAGGATGGATTCGTCCAAATGATGGACTTATACGATAAGCATATGCTATCCTCTTCAATCTTTCAATAAAAAATAATGAGGTAATCACTAGAAATAGTGGGGGGAAATGAAAGTGAACAACTCTTGTATTTTGTATAAAGGCAACATGTCGCTCTTGAACATGACACTTATCTATTGCTTGTGTCACGTTTGCGTTATCCTCACTTCATCACTTGCCTTCTTAGGTTTTGGGAATCCATTTTCCTCTCATATGATTATACTGCATTGTCATCATGACCTTTTATTGTATGTTGAGTCAAATGTTGCCAAAATTTGGAGTCGTATCGATGATATGTTCAAGAGAAGTCCCATCTGTAGTTTTTTTACCGCTTATACACTGTTTGACCTTTCTGTCACAATCTTGAATCAAGATTACCTACTCTATTGCATATTTTGTTTCGTGTCAATTATGTGGGATACATTATGGCCCTCCTTCGATGAATCACTTCCTATCAACTTCAGCTCATTATCTAGGAAGATGATTTAGAAACTCCCTTCAAGTACCTTGGGGCTAGCATTCCTCAATGGCAAGTTCTTCGCATTCAATGATAGGTTTACATCATTTTCCTTTGATCGAATGATTCTAAGGGTGTTCCACTTCAGCGTCATTATTCACACTCGTGGATTGTGTTGATTTACCTTGAGAGTCATTGCCATTATTGTTGGTTTCTCTCGTGCATGTTAATGATTTACATCATTGACTAGTAATTAGGTGATTTTCTATCATTTTCAACTTTGACACATCTATTCACATGGTATAATTCGTACACTGATAAGATCGAGACAGATATGAAGACCCTGGGTTCAATCTGATAAATCCAGGTTGTGTGGAGTTATGATTTATTCATGATTGTACACATGTTTCCCCTATACAGATGACAATGACCATTCCGTGGGTCCATATATACGATTCTTTCTATTCAATTGGCTATGTCCATCGTGTGGATCCTTATACATGATCCCTTCTATTTACATGGTTGCGTCCATGCTGTGGATTCATGTATTTTTAGATGCCTATTCAAATATGTATCATTAGGAATATTTACCAGAGATGTCAGATATGTATATTGTATAATGCTTGATTTGCAGGTCTCCCAATGGTGTGTTTTCTGGGTCCTTGCCTTGACTTGTAAAGCATTTCACCCATCACTCCCTATTTTTCCTTCATGCTTTAGGGGTCATCTGTTACATAGTATTTTGTCACACTTCCTATCCCATATCCTAAAGTGTCAAAATGACGAAAACTTTCAAAGTGTACTCACCATGAAACACATACAGAAACATCCCTAAAGAATAGAAGAAGAGTTTCCTTGAGAGAATTCTAGAGAAATTTGCCTGAAACCCTAGTTTTCAGGATCAACGTGCTTTGCACCATTGCTGGCCCATGCTGATGGCTTGTTGCAACATGTTGACCTAGCACTGCCAGTGTGGATTTTTATGTAAAAGCTTGTGTTGAACCTCTTCCGACAATCTTTCCTAAAGTGGAGGAGAAGCTTCTCCTACTAGACTCCTCAAGAACAACGAGTTGGATGTTGTTGTATAGAGATATGGTCAAGCTCTCCCATTTTGAGTTCTTGATCCCACCTTTAGGGATCTTCCCTTTGAGATGTGGACCTTCCTCCCTCTTTTGTGGATCCCTAACTCCCTCTCTGTTCCGATAAATCAATTCCCTTCCATCCCCAAATGCTTGGTCATTGCTTGCCTGCATTCATATGCTGAAACTTTGCCCAAATGATGGCCATCTAACTAAGGAGAAAGAGTGCTTGAATGGTCTATCTTGGACTTGGAAATCCACTACAAAGAAGGTCTGCAACATCAAGGCAATAGTTGTATGCTTCCCTTTTTGATTCATTAATAAATACATCAGGTGTTTAATTCCCATAAATGTATAAATATTTATTCATTTAGTATGATGCTCCTTGATCTGTCATTTAGTTTATGTTTTAATTATACTACATATGATCTTGTATCTCTTGTTGTATTTTAATCTCTTTTGTAGGTATTTATACATAAGGAAGAATGAGGAGAGAGTTGGAAGTTAAGGGACCAATATCATCATCAAAATTTGAGCGCTTAGCATTAGAGTGAGGTAGGTTTTTCTCTCTCACTTTGTATTTTTCAACATAAACTAGGAAAGCCTGCACTAGTTTGTCCGATTTGTTGCTAGATCCGCTCATAAGACTAGAGAGATTGCTTCTGTCTGCAGAAGGGTTTGTCTTCATAACAAAATGACTTCCCATTTCCACTATGGGATATCTATCGGTTGTAGCAGTGCACCCAGATTCTTACATTCTGCCTTCACACACTGACAATCAAAATACCTAGCCATGAACTCTGCTACATCCATCTTCAAATTCAGCCAATAGTAAAATATTTTCACTGTTGTTAGTGTATTCTAATAACTGGGGTGACCTAAATAAGGTTTCACATGAAACTCCCTCGATATAATCTTCTTGATCTCACTACTATCTGACACATATATCCTATCGTTGAACCTAACCAATCCATCTGTTGTAAGGCAATAATCCACATTCTGTGCACCTACACCTATATCACTACCTGTACCTATACCTATACCTATAGCATCCCTTGTACCTATACCTGTACCATCACTTGTAACTGTACTTGTACCTATACCACTACATGTACCTGTACCAGTACTCTGCTGTAACCTGTGCACAATATCCATATATCTGACATCCTTCTGCCCTGCCCGCAAGATCCTATCCTGTATATCTATCCCATAGGAGCTCATAGCTACTAAGTGACTTACCTAGATCTGTCTTCTAAGATCATCTACCAATTTGTTCTCTTTAACTTTGACATATTTGATCTCAAAATCAAACTCACTGATCATAGCCAACCGCCGAGCCTTCCTACCATTCAGATTCAGTTGGTGAAATAGATATTGCAAACCAATATGATCACTCATCAATGTGAACCTCCTACCTAGAAGATAATGTCTCCACATATTCAATGCATGTATAATAAATGCCAACTCAAGATCATGCATGCGATAGTTCTGCTCATGGTCGTTTAGTTTTCACGATTCATAGCATACCACCTGTCCATCTTACATAAGGACTCCACCAAGTCCTCTCTTGCAAGAATCTGTGCATACTACAAACTCTTTGTTTGGATCTATAATTTTTAACATTGGTGCATGTTTGAGTGACTACATGATCTGATCAAAACTAGCCTCACACTCCTCTGTCCATTCTAACTTCTTACCTTTCCTCTGCAATGATGTGATATGATAAGAAATCTATGAAAATTTCTTGATGAACCTCCTGTAGTAGCCTGCCAAACCCATGAAGGATCTCACCTCATCCACATTCTTAGGAGCTACCCACTCCATGATGGCTCTTATATTTTCTGGATCTACTATAATGCCTTCCTTGGAGACAACATGCCCCAAGTAGTGTACCTCAATTTGAAAGAAACTACATTTGTTGAGCTTAGTATATAACTGATGCTCTCTCAACAACCTCAACACTGCTGCTAAATGATCGACAGGCTCTTCCTTATTTTTTGAATATACCAGTATATCATCAGTGAAGATAATAACAAACTTATCCAAATATGGATGAAACACACTATTCATCAAGAACATAAATGTAGCTGGAGCATTAGTTAAGCCAAATGGAACAACAACAACTCATAATTCCCATACATGGTTTGAAACACAATCTTGTAAATGTCCTCCTCTTTGATGTGTACTTGATGGTATCTGGATCTCAGATCAATCTTTGAGAACACTGCTGCTCCCTTCAACTAATCAAACAAGTCATCAATCCTTGGTAAATGGTACTTGTTCTTTATGGTCACTTTGGTCAAATACCTGTAGTCAATGCATAATCTGAGAGTACCATCTTTATTATTTACAAACAATATTGGTGTGCCCCAAGGTGATACATTTGGCCTAATGTACCCCTTGTCCAACATTTCCTTCAACTGCAACTTTAAGTTAACCAACTCAGGTGCGCTCAATTTGTAAGGTGTTTTTGATGATGGAGCTACCCCTAGCACTAACTAAATAGAAAAGTATACCTCCCTATGAGGTGGAAACTCTGTAATGTCCTCAGGAAATACATCCTTGAACTGTTGTAAAGTTGGGTTCCTTCTCAACACATCTACATCTTCAACTTCCTTACTCTTTTCACTATAAATGTGCGCTGTAAATATCTTACACCCTTTCCTACAACTATGCTTTGCTTGCATAGCTATCACCATCCTAACTGATGTAGTGTTCTTCTTACCCTATAAGACTCTTGGTTCTCCATTTTCATCAACACACTCAATGGCTTTATAATAGTCTACCTTGGTTTTATGAAGATACAACCGACCATGCCTAGCAACAAAGTGTATGATCCCAATGGTAATACATTCAAATGTATTGTGGTAGGCATACCATTCAAATCAAATGCACAAGCTCTTACCCAATGATGAACTCGCTTCTTCATACCTATAGCCAACTGCACTAACCAAGACTCTGCATGCAATTCCTTACTCAAACCATACTTATCCACCAAGTCAGGACTAACATAGCTATAATTAGATCTAGGGTCAATGAAAATAGAAATAACTTGATCACAAAGCTTACCATCCATCGCAAGATAGATTCCTGATGATCTTCATTTTTTTATCCATTGTTGCATAGATATTTGGAATACTCTAACCAACATCCACAACACTCTGTGCCTCCTACACGTTGTATATCTGAGGTCTACCACCCTGATTCTATGGAAAATATTTCCTGCGATGATCCTTGCCACAAATCCAACACTCTATAAGCTTCTAGCCTGTCTCCTTGTTTTATTCTCCTAGTTGGAATCCCTGTCCTCTATCTGATGCATTGAACTTCTTAGGTGGTGTAACATTCTCCTTGTTACCTATATCCTGAGGTCTTGCTCTCTTTCTGTCCCATTTTCCTTTGTTCTTTGCATTACCTCTCCAGTCTAGCTTAGTCTCAGTTCTACGATTTGATTATTCATAAAAATGCCTTAGCTTCTGGATTCCCTCCTCTAATGATCTAGGCTCATCAAACTCAATCTTGTCTTTAAATGCAATCAATAACCCACTAATGAACCTTTGAATCTTGGCCTTTTCCTCTGTGAGATAAGGCACATACCTCAGCAACTCCAAGAATCTGCTAGTGTACTCATCATCTATCATGGAACCCATCTTTAGCTCATAAAATTCTTTCGCCCTGTCATCAAAGTATCTCTCTGACAAGTAATTCTTCTTGAATAGCCACTCAAACTCACTCCAAGTCAAATCCTCCTCATAAATGCATTTAGCATTCTTTACATCTTCCCACCAAATGTCTTCTTTACCTTTGAGACTAAATGTAGCCACTCTAGATTTCATGTTCTCTAAATATTCATGCAATCTGAAGAATTTACTCATGCCAAGCAACCATTCCTCTGCATCATGTGGTTTCTTCATTTCTCTGTCAAATGTTGGTGGATTTTCTTTCTTAAAATCATTCAGAAAATATCCCCTATCACTCCTCCTGTAAGGATGATAATGATGACGATCATGATGCCTATCTGAATCAGAACTAGAATAATACCTATGTCTATCCCCTCTCCTATCCAGAGTATCCAACAATCTTCCATCTCTAATTGTGTCATCTCTATTTGACCTGTGACCCCCATGTGACCGACTACCATATGGCGTATTAGTTCTATCCTCCTGCTCATAGCTGATCTGACGTGGTCCCTGTCGCTGCAAATCTAAAAAAATCTGAAGTACGTTGCTTTTACCTCTGCTTCTTTCTCCTATGCTTGCATGATTATGTCATTATCTACCTTACAACGCCTTATTTCTTTCTTTAAGATTCTCAGTGTAGATGAAAATCAGAAGAGTTCCCAACACAATATTTCTCTTTGGATTCATAAGGAGAGTCTTTGTAGTCAACCATCTTGCTAGCCATTTTATGTTTCTTCCTGGAAGGTGTATCAAGTCAGCTAAACCAAATCACAATAAACCAACGTACCTTAGTAGAGCTTGGGGAGGATACCTTGTCTGCAAGATCAAAAAATCAACATGATACATGTATAAAATAATCATGACAACATATAGAAATATAAACATAAGAATATGACCATGCAACTGCCATTCTAGCCAGGGTCTAGTCATCAATGCATGACCTTAACAACAACACACATCACAACCTCATGCATGAAAACCACCATCATTATGTCACTATACACTTGACCACATGCAAACATGAACATGCATAAGAGATGCATAGCCATCCACACATATGCACAAACACGTATGGTCAAGCATGAATGAACAATACTTGGAATTAAACTTGCAAAATGATACATGTAACCAAGCATACAAGAATGTAACCAAAAAACAATATTTTAATCAAAATCCTACAATGATACATGTAAGCGACATAAATCGACATGTAACTAGTCATACACTCATGATGTTTCATCCCATAATAACAAACTCAAATTTCACATGACGACATCACTACAACCATGAACAACATCACGCAAATTCAACAAGCACATGGAATGCAAGGGTGAGAGGCACACATGCAACTGACATGCATGCATGACCAACACATAGCCCATCCAGTCTGAGGGATGAACCATGCTCTCATACCACTTTGTAACACCCTCCTCCCACATCTACCCAATAAATGGCCAATCGAGGTAAACATGTGACGAGAGGCCACTATGATATGACTTGACCTCCTAAGTCACGTTTAGGAGGTGAAACCGATGGAAATGCACCATATAGATATTCAACATCAGCTACAAGACCCTAAGAACCAATCCAATACTTTAGACAACTTGCCCTTGGGTACCATTGAACTTTTGGACAACTTAAGCCTTAGTCGCTCTCATACTATAGGCATGACAATGTCCATAAACCCAAATTCATTCGCACAGGTTTGTGTGCTAGCGACTAAAGACTAAATTTGTCAGTGCTATGCTAGCGACCCTAGGATTTGAGCCACTTTTTCAGGCCTAGAGCCTAGGTCACAACCCAAAATTGAACCATCTCTTCAGAACAATAAAACAACATGGAAATACTTGTTTAAGACCTTGATTGGACCCCTACTAGCCATGACAGGCATTTCGTCAAACATATCACGAATATGTAATGTATAGGTGTAAATAATAGTCCTGAGCATAGGGGTCTCATACTTAGCTGAGAATCGCTAAGAACCATTGATGCTTCAATGCATCAACTGCCATTCCATACATTGGGTCATAGATACATTGATAATTCAATTACATTTAAAAACATGATGAAAGCCATACATGGCTGCTATCATAAAACACATATATAACCAACATACTAGCAACAAAAATAATCATGAAAGTACATCAATATAGACCACATATAGTGCATCAAAATGCTCATAGAAATACAAAGAGAAATAACCTTTCATTAATGATGAAAAATCCAAATCTGAGATGGGACTTCCATGTTCCACCCAACCGTAGAATGGCTGAGCCAAATCTCCCTTCAGCCATTCACCCCCATGCCATATTCCAAGCATGGATGTGGGATCTCATAGAACACATCAATCAAAACTCATCCAGGTCTTCTAGAGGCCATCCACTTCAACCCATCAAACAGTGATTCCACCTCACGTTTGGACATCACAAAACCATCATCAGATTGGTCTCCATCCAAGCCTTCTAAGGCTTCCAAAGCATTTGTTCCAACCAAGGCTTCCAAGACTAGTAACTCAACTCACAACTATCATCGGGCTTCCAAAGAATTTGTCTAAAGAAGGCTTCCAGGACTAGTAACTCAACCCACCAAGGGCTTCCAAGGCATTTGTCCAACCAAGGCTTCCAGGACTAGTAACTCAACCCAATATGTTATAGGGCTTTCGGAGCGTTTGTCCAACCAAGGATTCTAGTAACTAATAACTCAACTCAAGCTAAGGAAACATGAGAACCAACCAAAAACAAAAAATGAAAGTAAACCCACAATCACCATGACTATCTAGGAAATGGAAATCTTAGGAAATCCATAGTCGATCCAGGCAATCCTCCATGCCAATGACAGATCACAACCAAGAAACCACATGCATGTTCCATGCATGCCAAAACTAGTGAAGGAAACATACATGCAACTCGATACCTACAAGAAAATCTGATGTAGCTACTGATCCCAATGACTTATTTCACTTTCCTACTCTTCCTTTGCCTTCTTGCTCCAAAAATCCAAGTATGCCACACCCACCAAGAGTGCTACAAGAAAAATTTGAGTCTCCAAGAGTTTGAGAGAGAGAGAGAGTAATGAGAAAGCTCCAAAACTAAACTAACAAAAGGTTACCAACTGATCCTCAAAAGCCTTTTTATGAATGAGGCCTCTATTTTCTTCATTTTCCATTATTTTCCTTCATTTTCCTCCTCACATGCAACTTGCGACCTTTCGCCTCCATTTTCTCATAATGTCCATTATTTTCATAAATAGTTGTGCCAAAAATGTCATTTTTCCTTTCCAAAGCCTTAGCCATTGCCTTTGCCAATTTCGTTAGCCATAACCAATCACAAGTGATCCCCATCACTAGGATTTTGCCCAACATTCAACTTGGAATAAGTGTCCGATCATCCGTGGTTATTATTTTGCCTTTATTTACTTTTATTACATGGAATTTTCACTAGGGTTGTTACATTATTAATCATTCAACCATAGTTGGTTTGAGTACTTGGATTTTTGTGTAGCCTATGGTTTGTTGAATAGTCTCTTGCATGTTGCAAGGAGGCTTGGAAAATAATTACAAGTTATTGAACAATAGTCTTGAGTTGATGATTGAAGCATAACACATGTTCAAGAGGAGCACCTCCACAAGAGGAAGGTCACTGTTTGCCCTGTTGGCATTGATGTTCATTGGTTGTAGAAGATACAAGTGTGGGAAACTATTGTTGATTGGTTCTAATGTCTATTTTGTAGAAGGTGTTGTATCTAATTATGTCATCAGAGAAAAAATTGTAACAACAAGTATGATTGGTATTAGAGAGGATTGGTCACCCTTTTCCACTGATGTCAAAGGGGGAGAGATAGATGATATGGTCTCATGTTTGCAGGAGATTGCCATCAATGACAAATGGGGATATTCTTGTTGGTGTTGGCATTGATGTCAACCTGCCATTTGTAATATGCTTATGCATGGTCTTGATGAGTTGCTGATTTTAGGTGATTGAAAGGATGTATTTTGGTGTTAAATTCCCTTGGCATGATGCTTGAAGCTCAATGAGAGAAATAGAGCTTTCCCCAAAATAGAGTGCATGCCTTATGTTATCAGACCCCATAGTGCTCTGGGACTTCAGTTTCCATATTGTTTGCTTTCTCTACTAGAATTATATACTCCGATAATTCGCCAATGATGAAAAAGGAAAAATTTTAGGTTGGTCATGAGCGGTCAAGTCCAAGAGGTTGTCATTGTTTTTTTCACCCTATGAACATAATGAATGAAATAAATGTCTTGATTTTCCCATTGGTTTCTTGGTTGCAAATCAATTTTTCTTTGGTCTTCAATACGTTATGGAAATTAATCAGCGCTTTGATTGGGTCCAAAAAATAAATGGTTAAATTCATTTAAATATGGAAGCTAATGGGTACATGTCAACTTGTAAAAAACATCAACGATTACATTTGTTTTTCCCATGGTAAATTGGCTAGTCGTCTTGATGATATCTACAAGCCGCATGTATATATTTCCTCCCATTGCATATCAAATTGTGAGCGACTTGAGAAAATATGTATTTGTTTTGTTGCCTTTTTTGGTATAGGGAAATAATGTGGTGATTTTGATGGTTTGATTTGAGTGGGTAAGCAACCTGATCAATGCATTCCTTTTTAGTGTCGAAGAAATATGGATTTGTAATGCTTAAACTAGAGCAATTGACATATCTAAGGAGTTATCCTTCATTCTCGCACAATCACTCATCTATTGCAATCCGAGTTTGATTTTCATATATTTAATTTTTTTCTGGCATAGGTAGTTGTTTTGATGGAGTTATTATTGTCTTGTCGCATCTGGTGAATCTATAGACAGACGTATGAATTGTATGCCAAGATGCATTAATTGAAGTATAGTTTGAGTTGATGATTATGGGATCAATTTGGTTCAATGCAAGAATTTGTGGATGTTAAGTGCATATGAGCGTTGTGATTCGGATGCATGCTTTTGGATCTCATTGATAAATCTATGGATTGGTTTAAATTTAGATAATATGTGATATGAGCGTTGTGATTCGAGTGCATGCTTTTGTACCTATAGAAAATGCATGAAGGTGGATCGAGTGAGGTCAGATCCACATGGATCCTTTATGATATGAGTGAATCTGAGTTTGAATAGAAACATGCACTGAATATGAAATTATAGAGGTCGATGGATCAGAAGGATGCATAACAACAAAGATATCTACTTAGAGCATCTAGGATTGATTTACTGGTGCATTTAGGTGTCTCAGTGGCTACTTGCATAGAAATAAAAATATGAATTTGTGTGAGTTAGTATGTGTGGATACAGAGTGCATTTTACCTATGAACTAGAGTATGATTTATATTGTGTGATTAGATGTATTACTAGTCTAAGGGTGTGCAAATGTTGTTTTTAGCTATGTGAGTACAAATGACATGTATTGGAACAATTGATAGTGTGTATGGCTGCCAATATGCAGAGAAAATGATGATAAATTTAACCTATGAAAGTGATAAAGTGTAGATAGTGAAAAATAAATTAGATTTTTGGTACAAGAATGATGGTGTTTTTGGTTTTTTAACAAAAACTAGATTGAAGATGGATGCGATAGAGTGAGAAATATTGGAATTTTAGTTGTTTGAGCACATAATATTTTTATTCATTTTATTTTATTTTATTTTATTTATTTATTTATTTTTATTTTTTTATGGTGTTAGTTAACATCACTATTGTTGTAGGGTTTGATGAATATATTGTTGGCGTTTTGTCACGATTATATGCAATATATAATGTTATAGATAATGTAGAATTTCTGGCAGATGTAGTGGTTAGCATGATGTCAACTGTGTGTGTGATTTTTTATATTGCTACTGATGCCACATATCCTTGAGAGGACAAATTTCTATTGGTACCATTATTATCGAGTATTATTGCTGGCATGATGACAATGAAAGTCATATTTATGCATTTGACATTAATGCAATATTGATGATGAGTTTGTACAATTGCTGCTACTAGGGTTTGATGTGTTGATTGATCAAAGTTTGTAGTGATTATGTAAGGTTTTGTGTTCGAGTACGTTGAGTTAGGGTTTCTTGTATGGTTGATAGTGTGCAAGTTTTATGTTGCGGAAAAGTATTGCTTGTGAAAGTGTTGTTGAGGATTGATATCGTTGTTATATTGTTAAGAGAGTATTTGTGTGTTTATATTTATCATGTCTCATGTATTGCTATGTGATGTATTGTTGAGTTCTACTTAGATTTGATTGTGTGGTAAAATCTCCTGAGAGTGGCAGAGTAAGAGTGAGTTGGGTTAAAATATTTTAGGGTCTATCATTGAACGTGATATTCTTTAGAGTATATGTTGCATGAAGATTGTAATGTTGCTACTAGGGTGGATTGTGTTGAGCTGATGTAGTTGGGGTTGAGAGTGAACTGTATGGTTGAATGTGTTATGAGAAGCCATGTAATATGTTTTATTTAGAGTATCATTTGATGAGCTAGGTTTTTCATGTATGTATCATGTACATGTTGATTATGTGATGTTGAAGAGTATGTTGTTGAATGGTGTGATATGTTGCAACTAGGGTTTTCATATATACATTGTATGATGTGAGTCTGTTGCTACTAGACTTGGCAATGAAAGTATGTTGCTTCTAAGTCTTGTTGGCGCCAATATTTATAGTGTTAATGTATTGTGCGAGAGTATATTTGATGCTAGATCTGATAGTGTCATAGTGTATGTTGCTACTAGGGTTTAGACATAGTTTTTTCATAGGTTGAGATCAAATTGTCAATGAAAATAAATTTTTATACTAGGAATTGATGCTATATGGTGTGTTTCCTTTGCTACAAATATTAGATTGGTTATTAGTTATTGATGACAAAATTGGTATATTGTTGACAACTTGATGTGATTGGTGAAGAGAGAGTGTATTGCAATTTGGTTTTGGATTTTTATTGAGAAGAAAGATTTAATGGATCCAATGTGAAAATAGATGAGTCATGGTCCATAGTGGATTGAGATAGTTTTAGTGGATCTAAGCTGAAAACATATGAAATTAGGTCCACAGAGAGTTTGAAGGCGAGAGCCTTCAGGGTAAGTGGTAGCTTATTGTGCAAGGAGTATTGGCTTCCTTCTAGTGGTGGCCTAAGAAACTATGTAGAGGTTAGGTCCTCCAGCAGGTTGAGGCCTACAGTGTGTAGAGACTTGCATATAATTGTAGAAGTCATGGCTTCCATCAAGTAGTTGCGTGGAGTGAGTGGTTGCTTGGATACATTGCAAGTTGGAGATTTCATAGTGGTGGTTACCATTAGATGATGTAAAGAAGATTTTAAATAATAATAATAAGAAGATAAAGCATATGGTCTTTTGTTTTTATTCTTTTTTTTTAGTGGACCCAACTTCCCTTAACCATTTATCCCTATAAATTTCCCCCTATTTCCACCCTATAATTGTAGTTGTATGTTCACCCTAGCCACCTAGAAAATGATAGTTGAGGAGAAAACCTAGGATGCCCCTTTTTCGAAGTTGCTAATTGGCCTAATTGTCAACCCAAATAGCTAGCACTAGAAATGAAACCAATTCTTTTTTCTAATGGTTATTCTTCATGATCTCAAATTGTCATTAATATTGACTACTAACTATAGGAGCCCCTTGCCACTAGAAACGATAAGCATCCAACCTTGTCATCCTCTCATGTTGCAAAGATTGAGCCTCCTATTCAACCACTACACATTCAAAATCAAAGATTGATAAAGCTCAAGGATGAACAAGGTGAGAATTTTCTTAACTCACCATGCATCTAAAAATTTCTTAGTATTGATATTTAAATATCACAACTATGCTTGTATTTTAATGGCGACAATTCTCAATTTTTGTTTTATAGCATAATGGATAGATTTTATATCACATTGTTTTTAGTCCCTGCCAAACAAGGAATATAGCAATCGATTTTCCCTTTGATCATTATTAGTTTTCCTTTGACTTATATTATTGGAAGTGTTTAACCTTGAAAAAAATTTATATTTATTTTCATATAACAAAAATAAAATTTAACATTTCATTAGGAAATAAGTTTAGGGTCTTATTGTAGCCTCCACTTAAATTCGTTAATGATCTACTTAATGATAAATTATAGTGAAAGACAATTGTTAGTTGGTTGGAGAGTAAGTAGGAGTTTAAGGGGTAGTTTAGAGGAGTTGATCATGCATGCACCAACTGTAGGATATACATGATTTCCATTCTTTTCTCCTACCAATTTTGATTAATTATCCATAAAATACACAACCGATGCCACACTCAATCCTTTTATCATCTATAATTTCAATTGAAATCACAAATTTATTCACAACAATGGGCTACCAAATTTTCATAGAATAATGATGCATTGAAGCATAAAATCACCTTATAATAATTGTAGGTAAATGTTTCACCTTTGAGAAGGATTCATTGAAGGAAAGCCTATAAATATAGTGTTTAGTATCAACTAGCATGGTATCACACTTAAAGAGAAGCTCTCTAGAAAAAGTTATGAGTTACGATGGGAAAAATGATGTAGCTAGTCCTGGCCAATTCCAATGCAACTATTCCTAGCCAATTTCAATGTTCTGTTTCTCATATTGAAATGGAGAGCTTAATCTTAGTGGCATAGTATGACCGACCATTTTGTAGGAGGGGGGTGAATTTTGGTGGAAATTTTTTGGACCTTATGCTTGTGGGCAAATTGGCGGACTATTGTTGACAACTTTATGATGCAAGAAGTAATATGTGAAGCCATGGTTGATGGGCGATTATTCCATTCTATTTTTAAATTTTTGTGTGAGTTTTGTCCTTGAATTTATGTAATATATTAATTAATCTACTTAATTATAATTTAAAAGGTGTCTTTTTAACTCCTAATTACCTTCACATTAATTGTCAACCTAGGGACGACTTTTTATTTCAAGAGTGTACTCAGTCTAAGGCGGCTATTTACTCAAGAGTAATGTTTTGCAATATAGTGCTTAAAATGCAAAAGTAAATGAAAGCTGGAAACACAATCTAATTAGAACAACAAGGAACTCAAATGCTCTGTAATTAAATCATTCACTCAAACAACCATCAATTGAGGATACAGTAGCAATAACTCATTCCTCTAGAGATTGATGCAATTGAAAAGGCACTCAAAAGAAAGATCATCAAACTGGGAACTAGACAACATATGTCAATATTCACTACAGTCTCAGACCTTTTGTACACCAAAGCAAAGATAATGCAAATAACAAGAAATGGAACGTCGTCTACTTTTATAAATAGGATTGAACAACAAAACCTATCATTGTTTAACTGATATAAATTAAATCAAGCATAAATAAGATCCACAATCTGAGAACTTAGGCAGCGATAGTCAATGTCCTTTACAGTTGTTGATCTCTCACACCATACTAAAGCAATAAATTGAAAATGATAAATCAATAATGCTGCTAACAGAAATGGAATAAACACACTTGTTGTAATAACATTTAAAAGGAAAAAACAAATCCTTGCAGAAAAGGAACAACAACTAAATCTATTGGAAAACTGAACAGCAAAGCTAATGAAATAGAAATACGCAACAACTACAAATGTAATTGAATCAGCAACCTTAACCCAACAACATGAACATTAATCGCAGTTATTGAAGCAACACCAATTGCAGTTATAATTGAATAGTAACATAATTGAACAACAATTGCAATTACAAATGAACAACAATTAAATGAACCACAGTCTTCATCAGACAACACAGTGTTATATTAGAATTAAGAGCAGGACAATTCAAGTTAATAATTTTGTCACTACGCAATCCAATTATGATTTCACAATTCTGCAAAATGTTCATAAACAAAATATTGCTGAATAACACAATTTGAAGAAATGAGAAGGAAACCAAACCATCACACAGCAGAAATCGGAAAGATAAAATACAGTAGCAGCATACTCCACCAGAGGCTGGGCCCTAAGCCACCAGCGGATGCTGCTGGGCTACTTCAGATGAGAAGAATGAACAACAACTCCCAAATCATGTATTAATCATCAAATGGTGAAATCATTACAACAGCTAAAGCTTTAAGACTTACAGCATGAAACAATCCTTTCTTCCTCCTATCCTATCATGAATTCTTAATTCTAAATCTCTAATTATAAATCCTCAATTCCATCATTTTTCCATCCCCCAATCATCCCCATCTCTGATCTCTGTTTTCATTTAAATAGAGAGAGATCATAGAGAAGTTACAATAAAGATAAGTACAACATAGTTTCTATTACAAAATTAGATTGTTTCCAACCAATTGATCAACAAGAAGATATATTTCCATCCATATTTCAACAAGGGCAAGGCGAATTTGGCTTTGCAGCTGAGATTTGGAAAATGGCCACACAGCAGATCTGAGAAAATCGTGCTCAAAGAACCATGCATTTCTCTCAATACAAGCTGAGTTTGGGAAAACCGTTATTTCATAAAGTTAATTGGGTCCATTCTGGACAAAACCCATGTTCTGGATTTTCCATATTCTGGTTCATTTGCTCAGAATCTCAACCGCAAAACTGTCACTTCTTATTCCAGCGCATTTCTGAGTTGGCACTTTGAATGATCAAATCTTCAATCTGGAAATTATATTGGAGGCTAAAAATGGTGAATAATGTTATAACCAATTTATTAAACTTTCATTGATAAAATCATGCATAATCATCAATTTATTAGAAATAAAGGAGAATAAATAATATTTTTACATAAGAGCATAAATCATTGTAAAATAGAATTATATGATGAATTATGATAAATGACGTGATGAAGAATGGTAGAAATGGGTGGAATAAGCGTTCAAAAGTGATAATAATAATGGTATATTAACGACCCAACATACCCCCACACTCAATATGTTGCATGTCCTCATGCAACCCAAAGACAAAACCCATGTGTTAACCAAGCAATAAAAAAATTTGTTCATCCCAACTCATGAAATGGATAGAACAAATGAATTCTTCCTTAATTAATGAATATTCACTTTTAGCACTCTTGATGAAGGCATAACAATTTTTACATTGACGTTCAAGTTATGTGCATATGAAGTTGCAGCAAAATATGATATAAGTGACATCAACCTTCATTAACCATTTTCTTAAAAACTACAAACCAGATTTTGTTGAAATGTTGCAAGTAAATTTACAATATATGAATGCCTCTATGATCCAAAAATCAGATCGTTTTGATGCACGGATCATGAGATATAAACAAAATGGTTGTAGGTGACAGTGCATGATTTCCGAAATTTTATGAACCAATATAACTTGAAATTGTCTAGGTTTGTATATTTTAATGATACGTCTGTGTTTTCCAGAAATCACAAGAATTGAGTTCATAGTTTTAAAAATATTATGGAAATCAATTTCTACACTGTGTAAAAATGAAATTGTATGCCTTAAATGAGGAAGAAAGTAGAAAACATCCATCATGCGTAGCAATTCCTCCCCCTCTCTGAAGAATTAGCATGCCCTCATGCGATGCTAGAAAACAAATAGAGGTGGTTGCTACCAGCTATTGAATTCTATGCTTGGTGTAAAACAACATGGAATAAGGGAGGTGTTGAGAAGGAATAAGAATAGCAATGGATGATAAAGAATATGAATGACATGGTCATAAGAAAAGAAATGAATGAAAGCAACACTCCCCCAAACCGAAAGATGATATGCCGCTGAAAAATGTGGGAAGTGGTAAAGATGTGGAATGAAGAATGATAAATAATGCTCAAAATGGATTTTCATTAAATTCTCCTAAATTCGTAATAAATTAGAAGATTATGCTATTTTAACTCAAGTTTTACCTCCAAAAAGAAAAATGTGGAATGACATATATGGACTGGCAGTTGTTGAAGCTGATGTCGACAGAGTTGGTGCTGAAAGTGATGCAAAAGGTGGAATCTAGTTAAGCACATCATGTCTGAAGAATTTTTCACGTTCACGAGCCTCTTCTGTTAAGTGCAATAGTGTGGTCATGCTACGAATAGAATTCTGCCCATACTTGTTGTTTTCCTGTAAACAAAGCACTATTTGGCATACAATGTTCTTGAATCCATAGTGTTAGTTTTGAATAGCAACAGATTAAGATGTATGCAAAAATTTCAATCAGAAAAACTTGTGTATACAGGCAATAGTAATATTTTGTGAAATCAACAAGTTATGGCAGAGTGCATGTTATCTCATGATGAATACATTCCCTCCTCCAATTGGAAAAGGGATTCCACGACCATAAAGCATATGAAAGGTGTTGTGCTGACGGCAAGGCAAGAGAATGAACAATATAGCAGTAAATGAAGTAGAGTACACATAGCAATGATAGGATAGTGAGAGTTATGGTGATAATGAGAGCAGAGTGTGTAAATATAGTTATGAATAAGAGATAGGACGCTTTGGATTGATGATAAGTTATGAAAAAGATAAAAAGGATAGCAATATGCCAAAAAGATGCTTTGCTGACGGTATTCTAACTGAAAATGATGCGATTGATCTGAAAACAATTTCTCATGCGTAAAGGTTCAAAATAGGGAAAAAATTAAGGAAATAAATTCTCTGATAAAAAGAAAAAAATAAGAAAAGGGTATTATAGTAATAATTGACGATAAGATATAACTTCAATACCATAAGCAGAGCCTCTGCTGCCAGCAGGCATCCATAGCCTCGGCAGGGTTTCTTTTTAACCCATATGAGCCAGGATCCTCTATTTATAAATGGAGAGTTACAGTGCTGTTCTACAGAAGAAATCAGTGTGCTGGCATGGTAACCAGATAACCACACTGCCATTCACTGTGATGTAGCAAAAGTGATCAGGTCGGCTCGTGATGAGACCTCCTATTCTAAGGATAATTTGGCTATCCAATGGATCATAACCCTGGTGTGGTGGCCATAATGGGAATGTCACTTTGTTATAGCCTTATGAACATGGTAGGCTGGCTCGTAATGAGACCTCCTATCCTCCATCTGCGAACAAAATTTTGTTGTTATTACACATTTTTATGATAAAAAGAGGGAGGCTCAGTACTCCTTAAGCGCAGGGATGGTGGAAGAAGTTGAACATGTCAATAGAAAAAAATATACCCATAATCTCATTTATTACAGACAGAGAAGATTATAACCAGGAAGGGTGGAACCAGAATGGTATTAAGATGATCAATCAATATCATGTACAATAGAAAACAATGTAGTAAAGTAGTATATAAATAATTGTGTCCATTTTGAAAATAAGCTATCATCAAGGAGTTGTCCTATTAAAGATCATAACGTTAATGATATTAACTCACTTCAATAGAATCCATAATTCTTGTCCTCATAAAAGTAGTGTACTTCATGCCATGAAAGAGAATTAGGAAAATATGGTTGAGATGAACTAGGAATAATGCCACAAGAGGAAGGAAGGGTTGCTCTCGAAAATAATCCCAAAGTGTTGCTGCTTTGAAGGAACAACAAAAACACTCAAAAAAAGTGTTGTTCCTTGTAGGGAACAATAAAGGAAATGCACACCAAAAAGAAAAAATACACACAAAAAAGTGTGAAAATGCAAATGTCATTCCTTTGGAAAAAGGAACAGCAAAAACTAAATGTGTCGTTCCTTTAGAAAAGGAACAACAAAAACGCAAGTGTCGTTCCTTTGGAAAATGAACAACAAAAATCAAAAGTGTCGTTCCTTTGGAAAAGGAACAGCAAAAACGCAAGTGCCGTTCCTTTGGAAAAGGAACAGCAAAAACGCAAGTGCCTTTTCTTTGGAGAAGGAACAACAAAAATGAAAAGTGTCGTTCCTTTGGAAAAGGAACAACAAAAACGCAAGTGTCGTTCCTTTGGAAAAGGAATAGCAAAAACGCAAGTGCTGTTCCTTTGGAAAAGGAATAGCAAAAATGAAAAGTGTCGAAGTTTTGTTCCTTTTTGAAAGGAACAGCAAAACGTGAAAGTGGAGGGCAATGGCGCCAAAATGTGGAGCGATAAAAAGGTGTCTTTTTAACTCCTAATTACCTTCACATTAATTGTCAACCCAGGGACGACTTTTTATTTCAAGAGTGTACTCAATCTGAGGTGGCTATTTACTCAAGAGTAATGTTTTGCAGTATAGTGCTTAAAATGCAAAAGTAAATGAAAGTTGGAAACAAAATCTAATTAGAACAACAAGAAACTCAAATGCTCTATAATTAAATCATTCACTCAAACAACCATCAATTGAGGATACAGTAGCAATAACTCATTCCTCTAGAGATTGATGCAATTGAAAAGGGACTCAAAAGAAAGATCATCAAACTGGGAACTAGACAGCATATGTCAATGTTCACTACAGTCTCAGACCTTCTGCACACCAAAGCAAAGATAATGCAAATAACAAGAAATGGAACATCGTCTACTTTTATAAATAGGATTGAACAATAAAACTCTATCCTTGTTTAACTGATATAAATTAAATCAAGCATAAATAAGATCCACAATCTGAGAACTTAGGCAGCGATAGCCAATGTCCTTTACAGTTGTTGATCTCTCACACCATACTAAAGCAATAAATTGAAAATGATAAATCAATAATGCTGCTAACAGAAATGGGATAAACACACTTGCTGTAATAACATTTAAAAGGCAAAAACAAATCCTTGCAGAAAAGGAACAACAACTAAATCTGTTGGAAAACTGAACAGCAAAGCTAATGAAATAGAAATACGCAGCAACTACAAATGTAATTGAATCAACAAACCTTAACCCAGCAGCATGAACATTAATCGCAGTTTATTGAAGCAACAACAATTGCAGTTATAATTGAATAGTAACATAATTGAAAAACAATTGCAATTACAAATGAACAACAATTAAATGGACCACAGTCTTAATCAGACAGCGCAGTGTTATATTAGAATTAAGAGCAGGACAATTCAAGTTAATAATTTTGTTACTACGCAATCCAATTATGATTTCACAATTCTGCAAAATGTTCATAAACAAAAGATTGTTGAATAACACAATTTGAAGAAATGAGAAGGAAACCAAACCATCACACGACAGAAATCGGAAAGATAAAATACAGTAGCAGCGTACTCCACCAGAGACTGGGCCCTAAGCCGCCAGCAGATGCTGCTGGGCTACTTCAGATGAGAAGAATGAACAACAACTCCCAAATCATGTATTAATCATCAAATGGTGAAATCATTACAACAGATAAAGCTTTGAGACTTACAGCATGAAACAATCATTTCTTCCTCCTATCCTATCATGAATTCTTAATTCTAAATCTCTAATTCTAAATCCTCAATTCCATCATTTTTCCATCCCCCAATCATCCCCATCTCTGATCTCTGTTTTCATTTAAATAGAGAGAGATCATAGAGAAGTTACAATAAAGATAAGTACAACATAGTTTCTATTACAAAATTAGATTGTTTCCAACCAATTGATCAACAAGAAGATATATTTCCATCCATCTTTCAACAAGAGCAAGGCGAATTTGGCTTTGCAGCTAAGATTTGGAAAACGACCACACAGCGAATCTGAGAAAATCGTGCTCAAAGAACCCTGCGTTTCTCTCAATACAAGCTGAATTTGGGAAAACCATTCTTTAAAAAAGTTAATTGGGTCTGTTCTGGACAAAACCCATGTTCCGGATTTTCCGTATTCTGCTTAATTTTCTCAGAATCTCAACCGCAAAACTGTCACTTCTTATTCCAGCGCATTTCTGAGTTGGCACTTTTAATGATCAAATCTTCAATCTGGAAATTATCTTGGAGGCTAAAAATGGTGAATAATGTTATAACCAATTTATTAAACTTTCATTGATAAAATCATGCATAATCATCAATTTATTAGAAATAAAGGAGAATAAATAATATTTTTACACAAGAGCATAAATAATTGTAAAATAGAATTATATGATAAATTATGATAAATGACGTGATGAAGAATGGTAGAAATTGGTGGAATAAGCGTTCAAAAGTGACAATAATAATGGTATATTAATGACCCAACACTTACCCCTGGAATACCAAGTCCCTTGCTTAAAGAGCTAGAAAATTCCATTGTTCAACTCAATCCTTGGGAAAGGGTTTTCAGGGTCACTTTCCACCTATCCATTGACACATATACTTTACAAGTGATCCCTACACTACCGAGACTCCTCCCATTGGTGAAATTCCGTAAAGAGTAGGGAGAATTAGCTGTGGTGACAGTGAGTTGAGCCTCCACTGTTGCCCTTAACCTAGTAGTTTCCCTCTTAGGTCCCTTGCTGGTTTGAGTGGTAACATTTCTAGCACCGTTGCTTGGGAGGAAGTAGGTCTAGCTCGCTAGTGAATCATTGAGGAATTGATTCATTAACGACATTTTCATTATTCCTCTGGCAACTCCACTCATTGTCAAAACCCCTAGTTTGCTTGAAGAAGACAACATTACTCCTTTAACTAGGGATGCTGCAGGAAGGAACCATGAACCATTACCTCGTGGCACCGCTCTCCTTCCTAAATTTGTAAAAGTAAGTGACCCCACTCTGAAAATGGTAGATATTTTTGGCACCAAAAACAACAAGATGACTAAAATTGAAAGACATTTGGTTAACGTATTTTCTCCTTTGAAGTTGAGTAATGATCCCAATCCATTACCTAAAAAATACAATTGATGGTTTCCCAGGTTAAAAGGAGATGCCACTATGAGTTCTCGTGACTTTGTTGAAGAATTTTATTGGCAACTGTGCTCTAGGATGATATTTGATGAAGGTAGAATCATGATGTTATTTGCTTTATCATTTGAGGGACAAGCTAGATAATGGTACCTTAGTGTCCCGGCTAGATGCATTAGTGACTCTGATGAGTTTGAAGACCTATTCATGAAAAAGTGGTCTTGCAATACCCAGGGAACCTTCAATGTCGAGAAGTTTTATCAAATATTCAAGGGAAGGGATGACCTCCGGGAATTCATTAAAAAATTTGATAGGGTCATACAGGATATCCCTGATCACCTAAATCCTTATGATGCCAACATCCTTGATAATTTTGTCAAAGCTGTTGGGGCCCACCTAACCTATGCCTTAAGATAAAAGAAACCCTCAACATTAGATAAAGCTAAACATATGGAAATACAGGTTGAGGAAAACCTTCGTATCTCAAAAATGAATGTTGATGACCTCCCTAAAGCAAGGACTGAGATTGAGAAGGAGAAATCAAAGGATCAACATGAGGAAACCCTTTTGGCTATCCTCAAGAAAATAGAAAATCTTATCGAGGAATTCCATTCACGATATCGAATTATTATGAACAAGATCACCACTTTGGAGAAAGGAAAAAATAAAATTTTATTCCGAGGGGGAAGCCTTTTCCAAGAAATCAAGGTGAGTAGGATAAGCCTAGCTCATCTAAAGTCCCAAATACCTTGGCTCTGACCGATATAGTGGACCAAGTTTCATCCTCTGAAGATGAGCCTAGTGAGAGGGATGAGAGTATTGATGATGAAACAAATGAGCAAACTAACCTTGTCGAATCTAATATATTCAACATTCTACTTAGAGGTTCATACACTCATCCTCCCATCAATGAGTTCATAACTAAAGTTGAGAAAGAGGATCCTAATTTGAACACTAATGAGCATAGTGCAAGATTAAAAGGGGTACAATATTCCTGAAGAGACAATAACAAAGACCCCGCAAACTCTAAAGAGCCTAACAAACAGGACTCTTTTCCCAAGCAAGATCGTCCCAAAAATGTCCCCTCTAAAGAGCCTCCCAAACAGAAAGCCCTTTTGTGGAATCCTCTGAAAAAGGATTCCCAAACTAATGCTAAACCAAAAAAGGGCCCTCAAAAGGGAGAAAGCACCAAAAATAAAGAAAAGGGAAAACATGTTGGGTTTAATATTGACATGGATGTTGATATTGGAAAGATGATTGTATCTGTCCCTATAAAGGAGATTGCTAAAATTCCCGAGCAACAACCAAATTAAGAATTCCTTGGGTTCTAAAGAAGAAGAATTACCTGAATACTTGAAAAACATTCACATCCCCAATCGTAACCCTGGACACGAACCTTTTATGCTCACTTTGGCTATCAATGACCTTTATCTCCACAATTTCATGCTCGACTCAGGGGCTTCTACAGACATCATGCCTTTAATTGTTATGAATAAATTGGGTCTAAGTATCACTTGACCATACAAAATTATGTGTGGATTTAAATCAAAACCTATGGAAGTGGAGGGTCTCACTAAAAATCTTAAGGTCTCTTTGGCTAGGAACCCTAACATATCCCTTCTCATGGACATTGTTGCCATTGATATTCCTGATGTGTGGGAAATATCGCTATCTAGGAAACGAGGAGCCATTGTTGGGGGCACTGTTCAAATGGATCTATCATATGCTACCATTCCTCAATCCGATGGGAACCCTTTCATCCTTCATAGAGAACGTACCTACCCATCTCATTTAATTGAGACTGGTCCCTATTATGAAGCACATAACACTGCGAAACCTTCTCCCATTCTCTCTTCACAAGAGGTTCATATCCTTAAAATACCAAACCACAAACCAAGAAAAAGGTGGAAACCAAAGAAATAATACAAAATATGGGACTTGGTCTTAGTGAACAAAGAGTTTGTTCTCGTCAAGATTCATGGGAAAGTTGGGGATGACTATTTCTACATTACCAAACTCAATGACGAACTTTGGCCTCATTCGGTCAAAATAAGCCACATCACTCCTTTCCTTTATACTTGACTCTGTACCAATGTTATCGAAACCAAACCGGTCATTGAAACCGAAAACCTTGTGAACCGGGTACTGGTTGGAACTGGACTAGAATCGAAAAAAAAAATCGGTTTACCAAAAACAGATAAAATATTCATATTTTAAAGAAAAAATAGATATATTCATGTGCATCCATATGAATCCAAACCATTTATACACAAATATGCAAAATTTCTCATTTATATAGCAAGTAATATTGCATATAACCAAAATAGCACTTAGTGAAAAACATTGTTGAACCAAAAATGTTACAAACATCAAGAAGCAGGCTCTAAAAGGCCTTTATAGTCCAAAATAACACGATAGATCAGAGTGTTATATTACATCCTACAATACTACAAGATAAAGCTACAACAAATCAATGATCAAATCATTAATCATCATCAAATTCCTCATCATCCTCATTTGAAGAATGAGTAGCATCCAAGTCTGCAATGGGACTATGGCTTTACTCCCCTAGCCCTAAAGCTGCTACTAGTGCTTTTAATATATCTGCCTCTGCATCTGATGAGCCTCATAAATGGGTAATTATATGGGCTCATTTTACCTCTTAATCTAGTGAAATCAACCATTCTCTTAGATTATTGTATGATTTTCTGATTATATTTATGCTTATGGAGTGAGTTGAGTTAGTTATGATGCCATGTGGTCTAACATGTGTTTAATGCATATTATTGATGAATTTAGAGGTCAAAGTCAAGGATCCAGTGGAAAAATGATAGAAATAACTTGAAGTGGACAAAGGAGAGGACTTATAGGAGGGAATCCCCCTTGTTTATTACTCCTCACTTCGAATTCCCCTTCATTTAGCTCGGAGTACAAGCAGCCGAATCATGCACTAGAAGGCAACCGAGCAAGTGGAGGATGACTGATGATTATCTCGAGTTTTGGGAGCCAAGCCTCCCTGATTTTAAGGAAGCTATTGGTAGCTTCATTTTTATAAGTAGAGAGGCCTAGGGCTTCCCTAAGGTTGGATTTTTGCTTATGTAAACTCTGCTCCAACTTCGAGCTTATTATTTTGTGACAGTTTTATGTAATCTTGTCATTGTTTTGGAAATAAAGATGGAATCCTTTTTGAGCTAGCACTGAGTTACCTCAAAGGGCTGAAGCTCTCGAGTTAGGGCCCAATCCAAGCAGCCAATTTCCTCTTTACTTGTATTTGTATGTTTTATTTCAGTTTGTAGATTAGGTTGTTGTTAGATGTATTTCTTTTATAGTTAAGAATATGTTGCTTTTGATGATTCAGTAGTTTGCTTCCATTTGTGCTTTCTGTAGCAGGTTAAGAAGTGATAAATAGAAGATTCAAAAGGCTAGCAATAGTTCCTTGGCCTCTCTTCCTCCCTTTGGGACCATGATTTAAGGCAAAGACCCTCTTGCTGCCCCAAAAACACAGATTTCCCTCATTCATAGGACTTCTAGTGTTTGCAGCTTTTTAGTAGATGAATAGTCTAGTTCTGCTTTGCTTCAAATCTTCTTCATCATGCTCAAATCTTTATTTGCAATAGTATTCTTTCATGATTTCCTTTCTTGCAACATTTCTCAGCATTTCCTTTCATAGATCATAGTTTAGACTAGTTTGATGCAAAACTATGTTTTTCTAGATGCACTCATTTCATTACTTGTTCGATATTATTGGTTGACTGTTAGTTCCTTGTAGTAGATCTCTTCTTACAAAGTCATCACATCCTCCATATGATCCATGCCCTACGTCACCCAAAGCTCACCTCAATTCTGCCTTAGTTTCCTGCATTTTCCATAGAACTTCTTCCTCTCTCCTTGAGCAAACCCAATCATCTTCCTCTCTCTCAGTGATTCATGGTAGACCTTAGGCACCCTAACACCTCATTCCAACCTTCATCCACCTTTTTCACCCACTCTCACACCCTCAAAACAGTGAAAACTTCTCTCGGCCTCCTCCTGTAAGCCTCCTGTAGTTGCCATGTTTTCCTCTTGTAGATTTCCTGTGTCCTCCTGTAGATTTTCTTGTTAGCTTTATTTTGAAGGCCGAGTGTGGGAAAAGCCTCCAGAAGGCCACCTGAGACCTCTGAGGACCCATCCACACCATCCTACATCCTCTCAAGTCCTAAAGACACCCTCCAATGCCATCTATTCACTGCCACATTCGCACACAATAAATTATATGCATGTCAATTTCACATAAAAATACATAAAAATCCAAAAAGATGTTTTTTGCTTATTTACTTCTAGAAATAGCTTAGTTAGATGTTGTTTAATTCCTTGAGAAGGTAATGGCATTCCTTTCATGGTTTTCATAGTGCTTTCTGCAAAAGTAGGATTAGTTGGTTAATTAGGGTTTACTAGGTTTGCTTTACATTTCAGTCTTTCTTCTTTCTGCAGTTAGAGTAGCATCTGTAGAGTAATCTTTCCTCTCCTTTCATCACATATAGAGCTTATTCTAGAATCCATAGAAGTTGGCTTGAGCTCCTAGTGATCTTGCACCGGCGGACCAAGTGACAACCTGCAGTAAGAACTAGTACTTGTGCATACAACATCGACACTTCCAAGTTTGTTACAAACTACCGGGTTGATAAGAGTAAAGTAGGCAGCCCAGGAGTTGCAACATTATTGCTGAAATACTAGTGCTCACCACCTTTTGGCACCATTGCCGGGGAAGCGTCAGAGTATTATGTGATTACTGCTTTCTTCTATTTTCTATTGCAACATTTTGCTAATAGTTTATTTAAGCAAAAGTAGACTAGTCATTTCTCTTCTTTCAAGTTCTGCATTTCCTTGCTTTCCTCTCCAATTTTGCAAATTTAATTTCAACAAAAGTATACTAGTCATTCCTTTTCCTTCAATTCTGCATTTCCTTGCTTTCCTCTTCAATTCTGCAAATTTCTATTCAGCAAGTTCATTTCAGCTAGTTGCAATTTTTTTTGTTCAATCAATTCGTGGGGAAAATGAAACAAAAAAAACCAACCAAAAAAGATATCCTTTCATGCCTCGTAGGAATAGAGATAACTCAGGAAATTTTTTTTCCAACACCCCCACTGCTTCACACAGCCAACCTTCTCTCTTCTTCGGTGGCTGCAATCAAGAAGAACCCTTGGGTGAACAACAAGACATATTTGAAGAACCTATAGGGGAATAAGAAGAAGAAAACATTCCTTTGGAGCTAATGGCTAAAAACAAAAATGCTAGGGGGAATGGAGAGAGAATAGAGGGTACCTTTCCCATTCAGGAGACCAATGGGGACACCAAAATGAAGAATATAAGCCCTTCTGCCCTACCTCATTTCCATGGTCTGACTACAGAAGATCCTGACACCTTTTTGTTCGAGTTTGTTGTTATCTGTCGAATCTATGACTATGCAGAAGATGAGCAAAAGTTGAAATTGTTCCCTTCTACTCTTAAGGATGCAACACTGCGCTGGTTCATGGGATTACCTGGCAATAACATCACAACTTGGGCTCAGATGCAACAAGCCTTTAACAACAAGTATCGAGACTATTGTAGGTCAAAAGATACTAAAGAAGAAATTTTCCGAATGACCATAGGAAGTGATGAGTCCCTGAATGACCATAGGAAGGGCTGGGTGTACACTTGACCCTGAGTCTCTGAAGCTAGTCCTGCTCAAGGTAATTCGAGAAGATCTTTTAGACACCCTCCATCTACTGGCCAGGGGAGACATCTACCAACTATCCTATGAGGACATAAAGACTATTTTTAGAAACCATTATAGAGCAGCCAGAAAGAAAGGTAGGGGGAGTCAACCCATAGCCAATACCTCTTCCTCTAACTCATCCATTAAAGGAGAAATTAGAAACATGATGGAACACTTCAAGAGTGAGATGCTACAGACTCTTGCCATGCAAATGGATACCTTACATATCAAAAGGAAACAAGAGGAAGCAAAGAGGGCTTTGGCCATTTTTTTCCCTAGATGCACCAGGAGGCATCATAGGAATGAATGCCCATTAAAATCTATACAAGTTTGTTTAGTCTGTGAAGAAAATAATTCTACAGATAAGTTACCTTCCTTACCCGAACTTAAAGCTGTATATCAAGGCACTGAGGGAGTCACTAAACAGCTCTATTACATAAACGAAAGGAGGCCGCATGGACCTAGACCATACCAGCAAGGGATGCAAGGGACATCTCACGCATACTACAACCCCAACCAAGTCACTTCCATACCTTCATGGGGCCCCGTTTCTCATCCTTCGTGGTCCACGCCTCCTCCTTGGACCTTCACATCTCAATATCATGCCCAACTAGTCGCTCATTCATTTCAATCCTATGCTTAGCCACAACCTCAGTGGAATGCATCTCATCAGGGGTAGAGGCACGAATACAACTCTCTTCCCACTCTTTTCCCTCCACCACCTGCCCAACCACAACTGTTACCTCCTACTCCACCAAAGCAACCCTAAATGCCTGCCCAACCAAATCCAAACCTGAACAACAGACAGGCTCAGCAAGTGTATAATAGGGAACGATCATGCCCAACTTATGCTATGGAGATTAAGGAAATTAACTTGTGATCTAATAAAGTTCTCCTAGATAGCCAGCCTCCACCCAGGGAGGTTGAGGAAGATAAATAGGAAAGTGAACCTAAAGCAATTCCACCCTTTCCTGAGAGACTATCCGTGACAATCCAGCCTACCCCAGAAGAAACTGAACTCTTGGGAGAATTGAAACATTTATGTGTGAAGATACCACTTCTCCAAGCCATAAAATATGTGCCTATCTACAATAGGTTGATCAAAAAGAAGTGATTTAAGCATCCAGGAAGGCACAAGAGAGATGCCTGAACCATCAATGTCATAGGACAATTGTCTGACCTGATCTTAGGGCAGGTAATCTGTCCAAAATATCTGGACCTTGGAAGCCCAGTAGTTGATGTCCACATCAATGGCACCATGATCCCACATACCTTGATTGACCTGGGAGCTGCCATTAATGTGATGACAAAGGACACAATGCTCAATATTAACCTCCAGGGCTCCTTGAGGAAGACCATGACTGTGCTACAGCTAGCAGACCACTCCACTGTGACCCCTGAGGTGATTGTGGAAGATGTGTTGGTCTCCATTGATTCTTGGGAGTACCCTGCTGATTTCTTAGTTCTCTAGCCAAAGGCAAAGTTCACTGGGTATCCTCTCATTCTAGGAAGACCCTGGCTCACTGCCGCTGATGCCTACATCAGCTGTCGAGCTGGGAACATGACCATAAAGAATGGGCACATGTCCAAGCAGTTAATCCTATATCCTCCTGCCCAACCCTTGCTAGAACATGATCTACCTCTCTGGTTGGAGGAGGAAGATGAGGATGAAGTCTATTATGCACTGCTTTGTGCATTAGAAATCGCCATGGGGGGAAAACAACAAGATGAGGATGATATGATTGAAAATCTGATTCAGAATCCACCTCCCAATGTATCACCATTAGAGGACATAGTAAGAGAAACCCAAAACAACCCCTCAACTGATCTTTGTGCAGCCGACTCCACTTCTCTCCGTGTTAAGAATATAGAGTTCGGCCCAGAAAGAACCTTGAAAATCAATCCTTCCCTATCCACTTCTCGGAGAAGGAACTGTGTAGCCTGCTAAGAAAACACCTAGATGCCTTCGCCTGGAGTGATAAGGAGATGAAGGGAGTGCACCCTTCAGTATGTACTCATCATATATACATCAAGGAGGATTGCAAGCCAGTCATGCAGCCTCAAAGGAGGATGAATCTAGCACTTAAAGATATTGTTAAGGAAGAACTGCAGAAATTGCTTGATGCAGGATTCATCTATCCCATCTCTGACAATGAATGGGTCTCTCCTTTGGTGCTAGTGCCAAAGAAAAATGGTAAGTGGAGAATTTGTGTCGACTATCAGGAATTGAACAAAGCCACTAAAAAGGACCATTTTCCTTTACCTTTCATAGATCAAGTGTTAGACGATCTAGTAGGGAAAAAGTTTTTCTCTTTCCTAGATGGGTTTAACAGGTACAATTAGATTCAAATCAGCCCAGAAGACCAAGATAAGACCACTTTCACTTGTCCTTGGGGTACCTTTGCATACCGAGTCCTTCCTTTTGACTTGTGCAATGCTCCAGCCACTTTCCAAAGAGCGGTATTGAGTATATTTTCTGAATTAGTTCATGATGCAGTAGATATATACATGGATGACTTTACTCCTTATGGCTTTGACTTTCAAGAAGCTTTATCTAACCTAGGAAAAGCTCTAGACAAGTGTATTGAGATGAACCTATCTATCAGTCCGGAAAAATGTGAATTTTTGATGATTGAGGGGACAGTGTTAGGTCATGCAATATCTCAGCAGGGACTGCAGGTGGACCCCAACAAAATTGCCATCTTCCAAAGGGTCCCACCTCCTCCAAAGGTGAGAGATGTCAAAAATTTCTTAGGCTTAGCTGGGTATTACAGGAGATTCATTAAAGATTTCAGCAAGCTAGCCTCTCCTTTGTTTGGCCTCTTAGGCAAAGATGTTGAGTTCATATGGTTAGAAAACTGTCAAGAAGCCCTAGATACCTTGAAGAGCAAGCTCGTGACTGCCCTAATTCTGAGAGGCCCAAATTGGGCCCTACCTTTCCACATTCACACAGATGCCTCGAACAAAGCAATAGGGGTAGCCTTAGGAAAAATTGATAAAAAGTTACCTTATGCCATATACTTTATAAGCAAAAACTCGTCAAGGCAGAGTTAAACTATACAGTGACCGAGAAGGAACTCCTAGCTATCATGTATTCCTTAAACAAATTCAGACATTATATCACAGGCTATTAAACCTTTGTGCACACTGATCATGCTGCAATTAGATATTTAATGAACAAACCAGATGTAAATGCTCGCATTATTAGATGGTTGCTTTTACTGCAACAGTTTGATTTGACCATTATTGATAAGCCTGGTAAAGAAAATGTTGTTGCTGACTTTTTGTCTAGAGTAAATTTGCCTGCAGGTGAAGAAGGAATGGTGGATGACCAAATGCCAGATGAACATTTGTTTTCTATCTTAGTACTCTCTCCATGGTTTGCTGATATAGCAAACTACTTGGTTTCAGCACAGTTCCCACCACACCTGTCCTCAAAAGAGAAGAGCAAGATAGTAAGGAAAAACACCCCTTTCACCTGGATTGGGGGCAATCTCTTCAAACTTGGCCCAGATCAGATCTTGAGAAGATGTGTCAGGGAGGAGGAAGTCTTTGACATCCTCCTGACCTGTCATGACGGGCCTTGTGGAGGTCATTTTGCAGCAAAAAGAACTGCCTTCAAGATATTGCAAGCAGGCTACTATTGGCCCACTCTTCATCAAGATGTGAGGAGATATACCAGCCAGTGTGATCGGTGTCAAAGGATGGGGAAACCTACTCCAAAGGATGAGATTCCCATGAAACCTCAAGTGACCTTTGAGCCATTTGAGAAGTGGGGCATGGACTTTGTGGGTCCTATCAGCCCTCCTTCAAAGCAGAAACAATACATCATTGTGTGCATCGATTACCTGACAAAGTGGGCAGAGACAAAAGCAATCAAAGCAATGACAGAGGAAAAAGTAGTTGAGTTTTTGAGAGAAAACATATTCTACAAGTTCGGGTATCCAAGAGAGATGGTCACAGATCAAGGAAGTCAGTTCACTTCTAATTTGATTGAAGACATGCTCACACAACATAGAATCAAGCACAGGACTTCCACCCCTTACCATCCACAATCCAATGGGCAGGTGGAGGTCATTAATAGAGCATTGGAAGGGATCCTGACCAAGGTAGTGAGCAGCAGCAGGAAAGACTGAGCGCACAGATTAGTTGAGGCCAGTTGGGCCTATAACACAACATGGAAGACCACCACAGGGTTCACACCCTATGAACTAGTCTATGGGAAGAAGGCTTTACTATCAATAGAATTTGAATTCAATACCCTAAGGATGGCAGCTCAGCTGTACCTAGACCTCAGCCATGCACAAAAGAACATGGAATACCACCATAGGGTTCACACCCTATGAACTAGTCTATGGGAAGAAGGCTTTACTGTCAATAGAATTTGAATTCAATCCCTAAGGATGGCAGCTCAACTGTACCTAGACCTCAGCCATGCACAAAAATAAAGATCACTTCAGCTTAATGGATTGGATGAACACAGATTGCAAGCCATTCTCCATATAGAGGTAGTTCAACTTCAAAGAAATATATGGCATGACAAAAATATCAAGGAGAAGCAATTCCAAGAGGGAGATGTGGCATTATTGTATGATTTAAGATAAAAATATTTCAAAGGAAAGCTAAGGACAAGATGGCTGGGACCCTACACTGTGGAGAAATGCAATGATAATGGTTCAATTCTGATCAGAACCATTGATGATGAAGCCATCCCCATGCTTGTCAATGGACATCGGTTGAAAGTCTACAAGAAACCCCTCTCCAAGTGAGAGTTCATTGAAGATTTGAATAAGACAGTGATGGTAGTGGAGTATGTCTTAGTCTCCACTTCACCCACTCACTGAAGAAAAAGAAAAATAGAAATAAAAAATAAGGACTCAAGTGAAAACCTCCATGAGGCGCTTGAGTCCCATCATTGGGTTGAAAACCTCTTCTGAGGCGGCTCAGTGATGTCAAAAAGAAAGAGAGAAAAAAAGAATAAGATCCCTGGGTGAAAACCTCCCTTGGAGGCGCCCAGGGTAGGCAATTAGGGTGAAAACCTCCCTGAGGCGCCCTAGTTGTTTTCAAAACAAAAAAAAAGGGAAAAAGAAAAATGAATTTTCATTTGCATTGCAGGTTTGCAGGAGGACTACAGGAAGCAGAATAAGGTGCCAAGGGAACCCTGACATCCACACCAGCACCCATCCTACCTTCTCTACACTTTTCTCCATCATTTTTTACATTTCTTTCACCCCACTGTGCTTCTTTTTCAAAAACTTTGTTTTCTGTAGGAGGCTCTGTGTTTTCTACAGGAGGCTCCTGTAGAAATTACAGAGAGCCAGAAATGGATATAAAAGGTAGTTTGAGGGATAGGGAAGCTTCATGAAGAACCTATAAACCCTCCTACAGTCTTCAAACCTCCTTTCCATCATTTCTAAGCCTGCATCACATCCCAAGCATAATTCTTCTTCCTGTCCAAGAAAAACACAGAAAAAATAGTTTTTCAAGAAAAGAAAAAAAAAAAATAAGAGAGGAAGCAGCACCATATACCTCACCTGAAGCCTACCTACTACCTCTCCATCTCTATCTATACCTCTGGCATCATCCCCAAAGCTCCAAGCGAAGAAAGAAGATGAAGTTTCAAGGGGAGAAATAACTATAGGAGCTCCTATAGGAATTCTTGTAGCAGCTAATCCCATCAAAACCCAGCACCAGCAGTAGGAGAATGCACACATGAAGGTTGAGAAGGCACTTGAAGCTCAGACCCAACCAGAGAAGAACTTGCACAAGACACAACCACACATCAGCAAGCAGACAACATGCATCGAAAGAAATAAAGGCATGCAACAAAGAGAGAGCCACAACACCTCATAACAAATACATTCGGGTCACAGGTAAGTAACTAACCCGCTCCTTTGTTTGCATTTGTGTAATTAGAAGTCATGCAAAAGCAACGAGATGGTTGAGGTTGAACGAGGGAAAGGTGGCCAGTTAACTTGGCCACCTTCATCTAGTTGACTCCACTCATCCAAGATGTCACCCACACGTGCGCACAGTCAACTCAAGAAAGATGTCAAGGACAGGTAGTGGAGGAAGTGTGAACTCCGATGCAATAATGAGGGATGATTACGAGGAGGGGCCATGATGACAAGGCAGGTGGGGACCAACGGTCCGAATATGGCCAACGTATACTTTGCCAGCTCACCCCCCATCACCGAAAATATCCATAAAGGGTAATAAGTACTCCTCCCCAAGCATTCTCACCACCTTTTCCTTCATTCTCTCCTCGTAACTCAGCTACAGCAGTCTCCTTGTGCCCCACAACCTCGTAACCATCGTCCTCCATCGATCTCTCCCATATTCCTACTCTCAACATTTTCTATAGGAGCACCTACAGGTTCTATAGGAACACCTACAGGAATTCTACAAGAGGGATAGCTGGCTTCTACAGGAGGGGCAATGAGTTGTTTTGAAGGGAGAAAACATGAGTTTTAGCACGATTTTTTGTCTGAGGAGATAGGTTTCATGCATGCCCCCTATTGAATATCAACATGTGCAAGAAGTGGTTTCAATTTGAGGAGGAAATAAGTCTTTAGGAGAGGAGAAAATACATAAAAAAAAATTCTGCTTATTTAAAAAAACACAATCTCCTCTGTTTCTCTGTTTTTTTCAAAATTCATTGTCTCCACCTCCATATTTGGTTTTCCAAAAAGAGTATAGACAATATGATAGGATGGTTTATGAGAAAGGAGCCCACTAACTCCACTAGGCTCCATGCACATCCACAAGTGGTGGACATCTTCACAAGGGAAAATTGAATGAATTTCTTTGAGAAATTCCGAGGGTTTGATGAGGAGATTGCCTAAGAATTTGCCCTCTCTTTGGTCACTCACATTAGAACACATGCCACTGTCACATTTAGAGGTCTTTCCATGGAGATAACCCCTGAATTTATCAGTATTGTCACTACCCTTCCTCTTGGGCTGCCTTGGAGTAAGGATGAGAAACCAATTGGCCAGGCTGCCAAGAAAAACTTTTTCCAAAACAATGAAATCCCTGTAGAGGATAAAAATGACATTAGAAGGGCTAGCATACCATACCCTTGGGATGAGGTTTGCTACCAAATAATCAAATACATTTCTTGTGAGGGGAGGTACAACATTGTCTATGGTTATCACTTTAGAATCCTCCATGAACTAAGGTATGGCATGGACGCTCTAGCACCTCAGAAGCTCAGCATCCCCTACTTCCTCCTGCAGTCCCTCATTGACTCCAACACAAAGGTTTAAGTAGGGAATTCAGAGAAGCTAGCTCACCATGGGTTAATAAAAATCCTAGTGGAAGAAGCCCTCCATACATTTACACTCCCTATAGCATGGGAAGTCTTCTGAAACATGATAGCTGAGGATGGCATAAAGGCCCTAACCTATGATGTCAGTCCTACTGGCAGTAAGGAGGAACAGCAACAAGGGGGAGAAGGTGAAGCCACTAGTAACTTAGTAGAACAAGGAAGGAAGGAGGAAGGAACTGAAATAGAGGAGGAGAAAGCTAAAGAAATAGAGCAGGAAGAAACAGAGCAAAAAGAGACAGGAAAAGAGACAGAGGGAGGAGAAAAAGATGCAGAGAAGGAAGAATAAGGAGAAGGGTCCCCTGAGACTCTGGAAAGGGAGGCAGCAGCTACCCTCACTACCCTCAGTACACCAATCAAGCCAAAGCAAAAGAGGAAAAGACATGCCTCCATGTATTTTAGGGCTAGGAAGAGCACAAGAATCAAAACAGGCAAACCTCAGCCCTCTTCAAAAATGCCAATTACAATTGAAGATTCACCCTCTGCCAAGGGGAAAGAATCCCCTTCCAAGACACCTATCACATATGAAAGGGGGACTCCTAGATCTTCCACATGGAAAGAAAAGGTAGAACTACAGGACCTAAAAATAGTCCTACAGGAGGCTCAAACAGTTCTACAGGAGACACTGTCAAAACTACAAGAGACCCAAAAGCTCGAGAAAAGGATGGAAGGATAGCCATAGGTAAAGGAGGAAGCAACAGAGCTACAATAACCTGATCTCCACCCTAGTCTTGCCTCCTATTACAATCTACTTGAGGGAGGAAGGATAATCCCACAAAAATTTACAATTCCACTATTCTTTGAATTAGAGAAAGAAAGAATAAGAACACATAGGTGGATGCAAATAGCCAAATCCAAAGGAGTTGAGGATATTAGCCATATGGAAAACAAAGTCAGAGAAATGGGCAGAGAGTTGAGTGCTCTCAGAGACAGGGAAGCAATTAGAAGAAGCCACCTTGAAACTAAAAATGAATTGTTAAGGATGTAGCTGCAAGAGAAAGAGACTCAGCTGGCATGCATGGCCAGCTTATCCATGGAGGCATTGCAATGTAGAACACTAGCAAAATCCTATGACCTATATCTCAAGGACCAATGGTTACAATTCCAGATAAAGACTATGGCACAGAGAGGCACAATGCCCTTCCAAGATTACAAGAAGTTTATGGATCTGTGTGACCAAAGCACATCAGAGGATAAGGCAAAGATGGCAAAATTCTACCTACATAACATGACCCTCACAGACATGAATGCGTGGGACCCCAATGCTAGGCTAGGGGACGTGAAACTAATGGCCATGGCCTCATGGATGAACCATGAAGAGTTGAGGGCAACATAAATAAAAAGATTGATGATAAAATAGCAAAATGAGCCATTAATGATAAGAGCTGAGCCATTAGATCCCATGGCACTCATCAGCACACACAACATGCTTGCCAATAATCCTCAGATTGCCCCTATATATCTAAATGATCAGGCACAAGCCATTGCACACTTTTAGGATATGAAAAGGCTACTTGGGGATGACTGTGTGCATGCATGCATGAGGAGATGGAACACCTTACCACACAGTCTACAGATCAGGGAATATCATTCCCCCATGAGGCTGAAGGAGGCATTAAGAAGGGTTCCAATGTACAATCTCTCCATTTAGAGGCTGAAGGTCAACTGGATTGGCCTCAAACTGAGTCCCCCACTGCTATCAGGCATGTTGGAAGGCAGAAGAGAAGAAGAAGAGGAGGAGCAGTGGGAAGAGATAGAAAGGAAGGCAGGATTCTATGACAAAGAAGAGCAGACCACATCATAAGCTTGTGATGCTAGGGAGGCCACCAGGGCCATAAAAGATGAGGAGATGGACTAAGTTGCTCAGAGGATGAGCAACACCTTCAGTAGGGGGTGATGCTGAGCCTCATAAATGGGTAATTATATGGGCTCATTTTACCTCCTAACCTAGTAAAATCAACCATTCTCTTAGCTTATTGTATGATTTTCTGATTATATTTATGCTTATGGAGTGAGTTGGGTTAGTTATGATGCCATGTGGTCTAACATGTGTTTAATGCAGATTATTGATGAATTTTGAGGTCAAAGTCAAGGATCCACTGGACAAATGGTAGCAATAACTCAAAGTGTAAAAAGGAGAGGAATTATAGGAGGGAATCCCCCCTCATTTATTACTCCTCACTTTGAATTCCCCTTCATTCAGCTTGGAGTACAAGTAACCGAATCATGCACTAGAAGGCAGCCGAGCAAGTGGAGGATGACTGATGATTATCTCGATTTTTGGGAGCAAAGCCTCCCTGATTTTAAGGAAGCTATTGGTAGCTTCATTTGTATAAGTAGAGAGGCCTAGGGCCTCACTAGGGTTAGATTTTTGCTTATGTAAACTCTGCTCCAACTTCGATCTTATTATTTTGTGACAGTTTCATGTAATCTTGTTATTGTTTTGGAAATAAAGATGGAATCCTTTTTGAGCTAGCACTGAGTTACCTCAAAGGGCTTAAGCTCTTGGGTTAGGGACCAATCCAAGGAATCAAGCCCCTCTTTACTTGTATTTGTATGTTTTATTTCAGTTTGTAGATTAGGTTGTTGTTAGATGTATTTCTTTTATGGTTAAGAATAGGTTGCTTTTGATGATTTAGTAGTTTGCTTCCATTTGTGCTTTCTATAGCAGGTTAAGTAGTGATAAAGAGAAGATTCAAAAGGCTAGAAATAGTGCCTTGGCCTCTCTTCCTCCCTTTGGGACCATGATTTGAGGCAAAGACCCTCTTGCTGCCCCAAAAACACAGATTTTCCTCATTCATAGGACTTCTAGTGTTTGTAGCTTTTTAGTAGGTGAATAGTCTAGTTCTGCTTTGCTTCAAATCTTCTTCATCATGCTCACTTCTTTATTTGCAATAGTCTTCTTTCATGCTTTCCTTTCTTGCAGCATTTCTCAGCATTTCCTTTCATAGATCATAGTTTAGACTAGTTTGATGCAAAACTCTGTTTTTCTAGATGCACTCATTTCATTGCTTGTTTGATCTTATTGGTTGACTGTTAGTTCCTTTGTAGTATATATTTTCTTGCAGTAGGCCAGCTTATCAGCCATCACATCCTCCATCTGATCCATGCCCTACAGGCCGCCCAAACCTCACCTCAATTCTACTTTATTTTCCTGCATTTTCCATAGAACTTCTTCCTCTCTCCTTGAGCAAACCCAATCATCTTCCTCTCTCCCGGTGATTCATGGTAGACCTTAATCACCCTAACACCTCATTCCAACCTTCATCCACCTTTTTCACCCACTCTCACACCCTCAAAACAGTGAAAACTACTCTCGGCCTCCTCCTGTAGGCCTCCTGTAGTTGCCCTATCTTCCTCCTGTAGATTTTCCTGTAGGCTTTATTTTGAAGTCTGAGTGTGGGAAAAGCCTCAAGAAGGCCACCTGAGACCTCCTAGGACCCATCCACACCATCCTACATTCTCTCAAGTCCCAAAGCTACCCTCCAATGCCACCTATTCGTTGCCACATTCACACACAATAAATTATATGCATGCCAAATTCACATAAAAATCCAAAAAGATGTTTTTTACTTATTTACTTCTAGAAATAGCTTAGTTAGATGTTTTTTAATCCATTGAGTAGGTAATGGCATTCCTTTCATGGTTTTCGTAGTGCTTTTTTCAAAACTAGAATTAGTTGGTTAATTAAGGTTTACTAGGTTTGCTTTACATTTCAGTCTTTCTCCTTTTTGCAGTTAGAGTAGCATCTGTAGAGTAATATTTCTCTCCTTTCATTACATATAGAGCTTCTTCTGGAATCCATAGAAGTTGGCTTGAACTCCTATTGATCTTGCGTTGGCTGACCAAGTGACAACCTACAGTAAGAACTAGTACTTGTGCATACAACACCGACACTTCCAAGTTTGTTACGAACTACCGAGTTGATAAGAGCAAAGTAGGTAGCCCAAAAGTTGCAGCATTATTGCTGCAATATTGGTGCTCACCAACATCCTATGGAGGTGGGCCCAAACCCAACCAAGAAAGGTCTTCATTTTCAAATGTTGTTGATTGACTCTCCATAACCCATTCCGATGTTGGATCAAAGTCACCCAAGACAATGTTGCTTGATTCAGGGGTTTTATTTAACAATTGGTTGCGTATCAACCTAAGGTTGTACTAAACAAAAATCATATCATTTAACTGATTTTTATCTAAATGATTCCTCTTATTAGTGTGTATATTCTCAAACACACTCTCCAACAGCTCTCCAAGACTCCAATCAGCTCTTCAAATTTGCACAAAATCTCCCTGAGAACAACCCTGCAATAAACTCTTTGAATTCTCCTCATCAAACTCATCTCAAGAATTTCAATAGAATTGAATGAATAGTGTGAGTGAAATAGAGGGGGTGGGGGTGTTTAAATAGCTTTAGGGGAAAAAAACAAAAAAAAAAAACTTTTTTTATGCCCATGCCACATGGTCGCAGGCTCGTGAATCAGTGGAACTAGTCTCCGAACCGGTCCAGACCGGACCAGTACCGAACCATCCGGTTCGGTAATGAAACAGACTAGTTTGGTACCGAACCGGTCTTTTTCAGTTCAGAACAGTTTTGCCCCCAAATCGGTCGAACTGGCCGGTTCTGATAACATTGCTCTGTACTATGTGCATGTTAGGGTAAGATGCATTGCATGATGATTTTTTCAATATAACTAACCACATATGATGTTTCTCATGATAGATTAGATTGCATTTAAAAAAATAAAAATACAAAAAATCGCATATTTTATTTCTTGTTGGTTTATGGGCTAACATTAAGCATGGGTGATCATAAGACACCATGAAAAACATACTTCCCCATGGCTTTGATCTTTGACATGTGTAGATAACAAATCTACGGTGACCAAGGGGTTGCTAGAGTTCTCGTGACCTCCCATTTGAGCAGCCTTGTCCACTTCTTTGAGATATCACATCCCAATTGGAGCCAGATGTTACCCACCACTTCATGGGTGATATCACTAGTAGACATTTTTCTCCATGATGAACCTTAGCCGGTAGCCAATAACCCCTTGCAGCCTCCTACTAGCTTGTTGTGTCATCCATGTGGTCCCTCACCCACCTGTATTGATTGTATGTTTGAAGGTGGGCCTTCGGTAATTGAGTATTGGGTTAACTTATCATGGATACTTCTGGGTATGGATTGATGGGGGAATTTGGCGGAAAAGGTGGGCTTAGTTTGTGCTCTTGTACCCTTGATCTCTTTTGGATGTTACCCTTGGATCTTAGTCACATAGGATCTCCTTTATTGAACATTTGGTTCTAGGGTGGTATTACTTGAGAAACCCCGACTTTGGGTGTGTGGTCTCGCTCCTTTATCCACATATATTACTCCCTTTCCACTCACTATACCCCATTCATTTTACCACCTCGGCCCACATTTCCATTTTGGGTCCACATAGGACCAACCTCCCTATCCCCTTACCCCCACCTTAGGTCAGCCTTGGAATGATGCCTCGGAGGTTGAAGCAGCTAAAAGAAAAAGAAAAAGCATAATTAGTCATATTTAACAGGAAATTGTACCACAAGATGAAAAAGATGGTAGGGAAAAAAATAATTAGCACATGGGAAAAATTCATACATGAGCTCTACCTCAACCCATGGTCATCAACCTAGTTCCATAGGCCTTGGATGAGCCTCCTTTATCATTCGGGAACCCATGATTGTCCCAACCCTAGGAGGGGAATGAACCACCCTACCTAAAAGGGGGTAATCATTGTTATATATTACACATCATGCTTTTCTCCTTTGAGCACCGGGCAGTTAAATAAAGAAAATTCATAAAAGGAAAAAGGCATGTAAAGAAGGGTGGAAAAATCAAGGCCGATGCACCTCATGTACCACGATTGCTCCCTCCTACACATTACATACCCAGGTGTGGGCTTCCGCTTATCTAGCTGCCTGTTTGCCCCAAAATGTGGCCAAGGATTGCCCCTCTCATTCCCTACTTCATTCCACTTATTTATCACTTGCCACCCCCATTAAAGGGATGTAGCTTGGACATACTATCCCCTTTAAGGGCTGAAACCACCTAATAAGGTACTTTGTTAACCCAATTTGGAGCTTTGAGGCACTGTCACATGCTGTTGAGATTACAACAAGATGATGGAGCTTAGTGAAAAGAGTCGCCTTCACTAAGTGGGCCCGCAGGCTATTTTTGGCGCAAGTCTATTTTTAGACTATGTCTATTTTTAGACATATGGATCATGTCTATGGATTGCAGGTTGCTGTTTATGGATGATTGATCAAGTTGGGAAAAAATAGATGGACTTCTATTTTTGATAAAAGTGTGAGTGATCACAGTGTGAGTGATCAAAGTCTATTTTTAGACTGGCTGTCAAAAATAGAAAAGTCAAATATTATTATCTCATAATAATATTTGGACTATAAACTTAATCTTATTCTCTTGGAGCACTTCAGTTTGAGCTATAGAGGTGGCACATACAGCTGTCAGAAGGAAATACGCTTTTCTTATGAGTCAGTTGAGTTGTTGCATGCATGACTTCAGTTAGAACTCAATCAGTTGAGTTTGGTGGAGTTGATTGTGGAGTTGATGGAGTTGTGTTCAGTTTAGCTTTGTTAAACTGGTTGTATTTAGTCTAACTGGAAAATAGACTAGAGATAAGTTGGGTGAATTAGTTATTAATTAATTCACAAGTTATTAACTCATAATACAACTAATGAATACATCAGTTAACTCAGTTGCATGTCAGTGCATGTTCAGTTCAACAGGGACAGGTGGTAGAGAATCAGATTGCTATCAGTTGTGACTATAGTTGTGCACCAGATCTTGCACAATCAAGGGATTGAGTATGCCAATGAGTTTGCTCACGTATTTGCCCACATTATAGCTTGTGCTCACGTCCAACAAAGTGTGAGTGACTATTTTGTAGGTGAAAAACGAGTTTGGTGAGCCATTCTCATCAGTTCTTGAGTAGGTATTGAGCTGTGGAGGCAGGCAAGCAATGGAAGAGATTTGGAGATCATATCTGAGCTGTATTGTGTGTAACAGATGTGGAGATACTTGTGAGAAGTATTATGCTGTGTAATGTTACATGTCAATCATTAATATACAGATAGTTAGGGTTTTTAGCGAGATGCTTTCCCCGGGATACATACTGTGTTAATGTGTGAATGCTCTTGATGTTTTATTGTTATTGATGCTGCTATATTGATGATCAACGTAGAGGAGCTTATGTATTGTGTATGTTTTCCGCAATAGTACATGATCAGGATAATCTCCATTGAATATGTGTTAAATTATTCAAAATTTCTACATGGTATCAGAGCGAGCTAGATAATTGTAGAAAAAGTTTCTACATGGTATCGGAGCTGTTGATCATCAGATCTACAATTCAAGAAGTGTTTACATTCTATTTCTTCAGGCAGAGTCTGTAATCGGGCCAGGTAGCCTCTGGATTCATCCTTCTTTTGGAAGGTGAGATATCCGGTGAATGCCCATACAGTTAATCTCTGTACGAGAAATATTGTGTTCTCGCGAATTCTAGATCGGAGGCGGTTGAGTTTGGAGCTGGTGGAAATCAAATTTGCAGCAGTGTTGTTGAAATGTCTTTCAACGGATTGCAAATGTTATTCCAAAGCAAGAGCGACCTGGCGCTCAAGGATAAACTCAGTAACAATAAAGGTGAGAATGGATCTTCATCAAAGGTATCTGATGAAGAGAATTGCGCTTTGGCTGCCAAAGCAAAGAAGGGGAAGAACAAGAAAGCTTCTCATTCCGGTGTGAAAGGCAAGAAGCAGGATATGTCCAAGGTGAAGTGTTTTCATTGTCACCAGCACGGACACTATGCCACAAATTGTCCGCAGAAGAAGAAGAACAAGCAAGCTGCTGGATCTGCAGGGGGAGAGGCCTTAGCTTCTCAGTTTGAGCTTGATTTTTCATTGATCGCATGCTTGGTTTCAAGTGTGATGGGATCAGTGTGGTTCTTGGACAATGGTGCGTCTTTTCACATGACGGGAGATAGAGATTTGCTCTCTGATCTGGAGGACAAAGATCTTGGAGTGCACATCGAGATGGGCGATGATGGTAGATACAGTGCGACCAGTATCCGTACCATTTCCTTTGAGAGGGAGTCTGGTAAACCCTTTGTATTGAAGGAAGTCATGCATGTTCCAGGATTGAAGAAGAATCTCATCTCAGTGGCGATGTTAGAATACAAGGGGTATGATGTTGTTTTCAGCGAGGGAAAGGCCTTCCTGCGCAGCAAGACAACTGGTGAGACCCGGAAGATAGGGGTTCGAGTGAGGAACCTTTATCAGTTGCATGTAGATGGATGCGCAGCAATGGCAGGCAAGGCAGAAGGATTGGTGAGCCGGGATGATGGCGAGTTATGGCACAGGAGATTGGGTCACCTTCACCATGGAACCTTGAAGATACTACAGCAAATCACTACAGGGCTTCCTAAAGGCACACTTGCGCAGTCAGATCAGTGCAAGGGGTGTACTTTGGGGAAGTTTGTGAAAGCCACCTTTCACGAGAAGGATAGTCGCGCCACGACGATCCTTGAGAGAATTCACACAGACGTGTGTGGACCTTTCTCAGTTGCTTCGACAGCAAAACACAGGTATTATGTGATTTTTGTTGATGATTTCTCTCATAAGTGCTGGATCTTCTTCATGCAGAAGAAGAGCGAGACATATTCAAAGTTCTGTGAATTCAAAGCACTGGTCGAGAAGGAGTCGGGGAAGAAGGTGAAGGCTCTTAGGAGCGATAATGGTGGTGAATACATCTCGGACGAGTTCAAGGATTTCTGCAAGACAGAAGGGATTCGTAGAGAGCTCATAGCTCCCCATAACCCACATCAGAACGGGGTAGCTGAGCGGAAGAACAGAACGATTGTGGGTGCTGCACGGGCAATGTTGCATGATCAGGGCCTACCCCTTCACTTGTGGGCGGAAGCATGCAGTACAGCAGTTTATGTACAGAACCGTTGTCCTCATAGGATACTTGGCATGAGTACACCCGAGGAGGCTTATTCTGGTAAGAAGCCTGATCTTTCTCATTTGAGGATTTTTGGTGCTAACGTTTACATGCATGTGACGAAGGATGCCAGGAAGAAGTTGGAGCCGACCGCAGAGGTTGGGATATTTGTGGGGTACACTGATACGCCCCACAACTATCATGTGTATTTGCCAGACAGTGGTAAAACTGTTGTGCGACGGGATATAAAATTTCAGGAGGAGAAAGCCATGAAGTGTTCGCTTGAGAGGGAGCTACACTGGCATGCAGATGAGGAGATATTAGTTCCTAAGGATGAGCTTCAGGACGTGGATCAGCCACAGGACGAGGTTCATGGAGTGGAAGAGACCACTCATGCAGCGCCAACCATCAGAGGGTGAAAGCGCTTGACAGAAGCTGAGCGACTGGCTCAAGATGCAGAGAAAGTTGTAGGACCACCTACAGCCCAACGCAGGTAGAGACAGTCACCTTATCGGTACACTGGATACATGGCTCTTATGAGCAAGTGTGTTGTGACTGAGCCATCCTCTTTCGAGGAAGCTGTGGAGGATCCCGCATGGGTAGACGCCATGGTGGAAGAGTATGATTCTATTGTCAGAAACAGTGCATGGGAGATTGTTCCTAGACCGGAAGGGAAATCAGTGGTGGGTTCGAGATGGATCTACAAAGTTAAGCAGGCAGCTGACGGGAGTGTGGAGAAGTACAAGGCAAGATTTGTTACCCGAGGCTTTTCACAGATTGAGGGGATCGATTATGAGGAGACCTTTGCACCTGTCGCAAGGTATTCTTCCATACGGACGATTCTTGCTCTCTTAGCGCAGATGGGATGGCACATTCATCAGATGGATGTGAAGACTGCGTTCCTCAACGGAGTCATTGAGGAGGAGGTGTACATTGAGCAACCCGAAGGCTTTGAAGTCTTCAGCAGCGAGTCGCATGTGTGCAGGCTCAAGAGAGCGTTGTATGGGTTGAAGCAAGCACCACGTGCTTGGTACACACGGATAGACAGCTATTTCACAGGACTTGGATTCTCCAAGAGCGAGGCGGATCCGAACCTATACCAGATTGTGGTGGAGGGTAAGTTGCTTATCATTGTACTGTATGTTGATGATTTGATTCTAACGGGTGATGAGCTGTTGATACTGTCATGCAAGAAGGATCTTGCTACAGAGTTTGAGATGAAGGATTTGGGCCTCCTTCACTATTTCCTGGGATTGGAAATATGGCAGTGCAGTGGTGGACTGTTTGTTTCTCAGGGCAAGTATGCTCGGGAGATACTGGAGAAGTTCAACATGCATGGCTGCAAGCCTGTTGATACTCCTCTTCCTGGAGGTTGGAGGAAGGAGGATGCCACTTCGGGAGAAGAAGTGGATGCCACTGTTTATCGACAGTTGGTGGGGTAAATGATGTATTTGGTCAATACACGACCTGATATATGCTATGCAGTTAACCAGCTTTCACAAGCTATGGTTAAGCCTACCAAGCTCTTCTGGAAGGCGGGCAAGCATGTATTGCGCTACTTGAGAGGCACATCGGGATATGGTTTGTGGTACAAATAGGAGGATGAGGTGAAGCTATGTGGCTTCACGGATGCAGATTGGGCAGGGAGCCCAACAGACAGAAAGAGCACATCAGGAGGGGTCTTCAGTATTGGTTCAGCGGAGGCCGAGTATATGGCAGCAAGTTTGGCTGCATGCGAGGCTATATGGATGAGGAAGATCCTAGTTGGTTTGTTCGGTTCTCATTTGGATCCTACTGTGATTTACTGTGATAACCAGAGTTGCATTAAACTCTCGGCTAATCCTGTATTTCATGATAGATCTAAACATATTGACATCAGGTACCATCATATCAGAGATTGTGTGCAGCGGAGGATCATATTACTTTCGTACATTCCAACGGAGGATCAAGATGCTGATATTCTGACGAAGGCTCTCACCAGGAGCAAATTCGAGTACCACCGAGGCAGGATAGGGGTTGCTGATAATCCATATCTTGTCGAGAGGGAGTGTTGAGATTGCAACAAGATGATGGAGCTTAGTGAAAAGAGTCGCCTTCACTAAGTGGGCCCGCAGGCTATTTTTGGCGCAAGTCTATTTTTAGACATATGGATCATGTCTATGGATTGCAGGTTGCTGTTTATGGATGATTGATCAAGTTGGGAAAAAATAGATGGACTTCTGTTTTTGATAAAAGTGTGAGTGATCACAGTGTGAGTGATCAAAGTCTATTTTTAGACTGGCTGTCAAAAATAGAAAAGTCAAATATTATTATCTCACAATAATATTTGGACTATAAACTTAATCTTATTCTCTTGGAGCACTTCAGTTTGAGCTACAGAGGTGGCACATGCAGCTGTCAGAAGGAAATACGCTTTTCTTATGAGTCAGTTGAGTTGTTGCATGCATGACTTCAGTTAGAACTCAATCAGTTGAGTTTGGTGGAGTTGATTGTGGAGTTGATGGAGTTGTGTTCAGTTTAGCTTTGTTAAACTGGTTGTATTTAGTCTAACTGGCAAATAAACTAGAGATGAGTTGGGTGAATTAGTTATTAATTAATTCACAAGTTATTAACTCATAATACAACTAATGAATACATCAGTTAACTCAGTTGCATGTTAGTGCATGTTCAGTTCAACAGGGACAGGTGGTAGAGAATCAGATTGCTATCAGTTGTGACTATAGTTGTGCACCAGATCTTGCACAATCAAGGGATTGAGTATGCCAATGAGTTTGCTCACATATTTGCCCACATTATAGCTTGCGCTCACGTCCAAAAAAGTGTGAGTGACTGTTTTGCAGGTGAAAAACGAGTTTGGTGAGCCATTCTCATCAGTTCTTGAGCAAGTATTGAGCAGTGGAGGCAGGCAAGCAGTGGAAGAGATTTGGAGATCAGATCTGAGCTGTATTTTGTGTAATAGAGGTGGAGATACTTGTGAGAAGTATTATGCTGTGCAATGTTACATGACTCAACCATTACTATACAGATAGTTGGGGTTTTTAGCGAGATGCTTTCCCCGGGATACATACTGTGTTAATGTGTGAATGCTCTTGATGTTTTATTGTTATTGATGCTGCTATATTGATGATCAACGTAGAGGAGCTTATGTATTGTGTATGTTTTCCGCAATAGTACATGATCAGGATAATCTCCATTGAATATGTGTTAAATTATTCAAAATTTCTACACATGCCAAAGCCCACTACAGAAGGGCATGACATTATGAAGTGCTCACTTTGTTATCCATGATTTGTAAACTCTTTTACCTGATTATTTCAATGACTGGTTGTAATGGAAACCTAGGGGATGCATTGGATCTTATGCAAGATTACAGGTGGTTTCCATTTGGGTTTGGTCTTCCTATACGAGATCCTAACCCCCATAGGTCTACATTGGAACATATCGAGTGTGCATAGAGATCCATTGGCCTCCAATGCAGCATAAAACACTCTATGGATCTTCATCAATTCTCATAGACTGCTAGTGATCCACTTTTAGGATGATGGTGATATGCTTGGTACATTATGCCCAACAGGACCCCACAGGAGCCCCACACTCTTGGCAGGTGTCCAAGGACTTGTATGATTTCATGGAAACATTCATTACACCACTCGGACCCTTGTAGAGGATCTACAGACATCTCTGATTCATATGGAGACCCATGGGGTAATTTATGTGCCCTCAGACCCATTGGGAGCACCACAAGTCTAATGCTTGGAGAACAAGGGGACACCCCCTTGTCCATTATATTTGGAGGAATTTATTCGTCAATATGGAAATTCAAGACATTATTAGGCCTTTTGAGGGCCCCACTACATGTACATAGTATTATTTGGCCCCTTGTGAGGCTTATGTTTACACTTGTGAGCTAGTTTGGTGGGATTGCCACCAATAGGGGTTTTATTTGCACATTATTTTATCATTAGGGGCTAATTTAGGCTCTTAGGCTAATTCAAACTCCTTATGAGGCTATATATTGATGTTAGATACATTCATTTGGATCATCACTTGACTTGGGATCTCTCTAATCATATAGAACTTCACATTTTCTCCTTAGAGGATATTTTTTGGAGATGGATGAATTTTGACATATACATTTGGGCTATTTTTCTTGTCTTGGAGATTTGTCTTGCAAAAGAAATTTTGGTTGGATATATTCTATTAATTTGTAATTAAATTTTGATGTTATTATTCTTGTTACTGCATACTGCTAAAATTAGGGCTAGTTGTTGCGTAAATGAAATGTGGAATTAAGCATGTTTTAGCTAATTTAATGTATGGTCCAATGTTTTATGAATGATATGTCCTAGATATTATTTTTCTCGATAAGCTTGCATCATTTTCTTTTAAATATAAATGCTTGAAGGTCACTTTTCTTTTCTTTCTCTCAACATTCGATGAAGCTAACTTTCCCAGCCTCCTTGATAAAGAAACCAAGTTCTTACTCATCATCATCCTTGATTCCATATCTCAAAGTGAGCTAGGCACTGATCCCTAAAAAGGGTGGTCATCTCCTTCACCTTTTTTCACCTTTTACACCTTTTTCCCATGTTTAGCCCCTAAAGGTCACCTAGGGCATCAATTTCCCAGGAATTGACCCAAGGAAAATTTTTGATCTCCTACAGGCTTCTATGCTAGTGGGTCCCCTCCCTCTTCTGCAAATTTGAGGCAATTCTAACAGTGGAGTCTCCAGGAATCCCAAGCCCTAGCTCTAGGATCAAATTTTTTCCTAGGCATCCCTAAGGCTAAACCTCAACAGGACTATTTGTGGTCCCGCTTCTCAATAAAGATTATTTGTCAAGGACTATTTGGGAATCTAAGTTTCCCAAGGATTATAGGGATTGAGAACCTTGTCTACAAGCCTATTTCTTCTCCCTCAACCCTCCAATCCTCACCCCTTACCCCTGGAAGATCAAGTTCCTTGCTTAAAGAGAAAGAAAGTTCCATTCTTCAACTCCATTCTTGGGAAAGGGTTTCCAGGGTCACTTTCCACCTATCCATTGACATATATACTTTACAAGTGATCCATACACTATCGGGACTCCTCCCATCAGTGAAAGTCCGTAAAGAGTAGGGAGACTTAGCTGCGGTGACAGTGGGCTAAGCCTCTAACATTGCCCTTAACCTAGCAGTTTCCCTCTTAGGAACCCCTTTTAGGTCCCCTACTAGTTTGAGTGGTAACATGGCCTGACAATATTACTGTGCAAAACAAAATTTAAAGTAAGTAAACACAAATACATTAACCAACACAATAAGGTACGCTAGTATTTTTAGTTGTATGTTTTAAATAGGCTTTCATTTCAACAATTCTATGCAAAGTGTTATTGTAAATGTTTTCTTTTAGAATTTTATTTAATATTTGCTTATCACTTGCGAGAATAGTATTGTAGATATTTACACCATTTCCAATATTTTTAGTTTATTGACGGTGGTTGTTTTGACCCATAAATATGGTATGTTTTCATTTAGTGATTATCTTATTTTTTGCATTTATTTCAGGCACAATTTTTACTATTTTCTATTTTATTAAAATTTTATATAATTTTTACTTAGCAATTGCAAGAGTGGGTACATTGAGCTCTTTCTATTGTATGTGTTTTGACTGCAAATAAACATTTAAACAATTTAATATTGAAACTTGGCTGGTAGGGACTACACTACATGCAATGCTTGTTTTAAATGATAAGGAAAATATCAATTCATAACATATTTACACTATGTTATTTACTAACCCATCATCATCCTTATAGACATCCATAGGGATCATCATCATCGATATCTTTCATTTATCAATGATATAGACATCTCTAATTGTTGATTAACAAGTTGAACACTTATATTATTAGACGATAGAAATTGAAATAAAACATAACTATTAAATATATCCAAAATTATTCAATTTTACACCCTCCATTCTATTTACATAATAAAAACATGATCAACATAATTGAATATATTAATATCCTTTGTTAAATATTACTAATGCTAATAAATGCGAAGTTCTTAGCTCATGAAAAGTTTGTTGCATCTAGAATAGCAAGGTGCTCTATAGCCTTGTATGGAGGAGATGTTGAACTAATATAACATAACACTACATTAAAATCAATTTAAAAATAAATAAATAAAATAAAACATAAAGAAATACGTACATACATGTATTTGACAAATTAAAAATTAAACCAAGCTAGATCCATCTTAATCCTAGATCAATCAAACGCTTAGAGGGATCAAATTATTTATTGTGGTTTTTTTTAAATCATTCAACATGAAGGGATTAATGGATGACATGGAATAAAATGATTAAAATTAATGCACATTAATAAATTTGATTCCTCTCAGTGCTTAATATATCTATGTTTAATATGTATCTAGCTAGATAGGTATCAACCCCCCAAAAAATACAAACAAGTTTTTGTTGGTTAGAAAGTTTACTAGAAATCCATTAAAACGTTATACTACAAAGTTATAAAAGTACATAGTAAAGTATAATGTTATTTGAAATTAAAATACAAGAGGAGTAGACAGAGAGTTCATCTCTATTTGGTTGAGGGGTCAGGTTTAGATGGACTTATGCCACCACAACTGGGACCCCTAGTCACTGATGAGGAGATACAACTGTTGGGTCTCCAAAATGTCATCCATTTCACCATCTTTTTTTTCCATTTTCCTTTAATATTTACCATATTGCGCAGCTTCATAACAATGCACTAAGACCGTGTTTATGATTAAATATGGGTTTAGACATATTATTTTCCAATACATTTATTTTGGTATTTTGATTGAATTTATGGTTAAATATTAGAAAAATAACATGTATTCACTTATATATAAAAGTTGGATGAGTTTTATCATGTATATTGGTCTATTTGAAGATTCCAGCACAATCAAATTTGGCCTTTAAGTCTCAAATTCGAATTTCATCTTTAAACTCTTGAAGATTTGAGTAAGATTTGGGATCATTGATCAAGCACATTTCATGGAGAAGAATCATGGAAGTTTTCATAAGTGTCTCCCATCAAAGTTATGAAATATTTGTGAGATAATATGTAGAGATGTGACTTGCTAGATGTTAACACATGGTTGTGATCGCTTGAGATATTTATGGATCTACACTTATTAGTTAGTTATCTTAGTTTTTGCATAGATAAGAGCGCCTTCTCCATTTAAAGGTGTGTTAAGTTTTGGAATGCTAAGGGTTGGATATTCTTATACTTGATGTTATGAATACTATTGAAGTTCACTTCAGTTAATACAATCCTTTGATATGGTTATTCCTTCAAGATGAGATCTAGTGTTTGATCAATAGTTTCCGCAAGTTTTCACCTCTTGTGCACTTCAGGAGGGCCCTTTGATGAGTACTGGTGTATTTTAATGTTTCATTTTTGCAAGATGGATTAGTGTATTTTATGCTCATTTTCTACAAATTTTATTTCAAGTCTTTTGATTAGATGCTTTGTTGTTAATTCCATTTATGTTCTTTTGCAGATCAAACACATTCATTTCATTCACATAGATTATTTCATAGCATAGTTTTCTTGCACAAGCATTCATAGGAAAATCATGGTTTTAATTTATGAATGAACTCTAATATTTGAACACGCACTGAATTTCTCAATTTCTTTACAATCTTCAATTCTTTCGTAGTTAAATGGCATCATTTTCATAGATTAAATTTACAATCTTTCATAGATTAGATTTACTTTCTTTCCTAGATTAAAGATTTTTAGACTTTCATTGACTAAATTTCAAATGTTTCATAGATTAAGATTTTATGTTTTGATAGATTAAGTTCAAATTATTTCGTTAGATTAGATTTATTTCTTTAATTAACATAAGTGTCTTTACTTTCATTAGATTAAAAGTTCTTTTCCTTCTTAAAATAGATTGTCTTTTTCACTAGATTAGAATAGTGCCTTTGCCTTTACTACCTTCAAGAATAGTCATTTCATTGTTTCCATCAGAATTATGGGTGTGTCCTCTGACTAGATTTCTCTCATATATTTTCCTTGCATTTGTAGTATTTAAAATTCAATTTATTTTTAGATTAATATTTCATTTTCATTTTATTGCATTCTTTTGATTCATTTGCAAATGTTTACCATTCATTTCTTGCTATTACATCTTCTTTTAGAATTAAAATTGAAAGCTGATTTCTTAGCATATATTGTGTAAGTGTACTTCATAAGTATATGAACCTGGATTGATAATTTAATGCTAAGTTATTTAACTCACAATTAAATTACCCAGTATTTTTGGCGCCGTTGTCAGTGAAGTGTACATAGGTATTTACTTTCAATTTAGAATGTATTTTATTTTACAAAGCTTTGTTTAAGAGGGATGGTAAGACGAGAGGTAAGAACCTGCACATCACGATTGTGGGGTTCTTCCTAATTAGAGCTGTTGCAATTGCATCGCATTTTAGTTGCATTAATTTTTAAATACATAGTTAAAATTCATGTTAAAAAATCATTTAGGATGCATAATTTTCAGTCAATTTGGATATTGTAAGTGTTTAGATGCTAATCCACTTATGGATAGGAGATCTAGAATGATGTTCAAACATTTAGAGGAGAGTCAAGAGCCATGGATAATAACTAATGAGGAGCAACCATTTGAGCCAGAAATTGAAATTTTTTTGGCATGTTTGTCTCCAGATCCTTGATACCCTTTAGAGAATGAAGGGAAGCTTCCAGAAGAAATTCAAGGCATGATAACTAAATAAGAGAAGTAGGAGAGCAAGAAATACATTGAACTTTGGTTCCAAACAATCACTAATTTGGAGCACCACTCTCTTATTCAACAGTTCTTGACATCATCTCAATCAAAGCAACTAGTCTCTCATATACTGGTATATATCAAAGCATATCTTTCAAACCTACATATGAGTTTATTTGTCATCTTGTTACCCACATGGATTCAATGGAAATACTCATACACTTGAAAAAAAGATTTTGTTTTTCAAAATAAAGTAAGATAAAATAGGAAAATAAAACCAAGCATGATAACGTTAATGTTTTTGAGGTTTGTTTTTTTTTTTTTTGATTTCATTTATTTTCTTGGAAATTTTCATTTGGTGGTGTAGTAAAAGACACCTTGTTCACTAACCATTGGCAGGAAGATCTAAAAGAGAAGGGACATTTGTGAAGAAGGAGAACAAGTAGAGTTTCGAGAGCTAAAATTTGAGGTCTGAGATTAAATTTTCTTACTTTGTTTTTCAAATTTCAAATTTCAAATGAATAAATAATTGACAAAATTCCAAATTATGCTTTCTTCATAGATGTGAAGAAATGACTAGGAGCTCTAAATTTACTACTAATTCTAAAAGAAAAAAGAAATCTTAAATTTTGATCTCCAACTTACTTTTATCTCAAAATTTGTTAAAATCATTTATTTATTTTTTATTTAAAAAAATCTAATTTTTTTTCTAAAATAAAATCTTTATTTTTAAATAAAATTAAAAAAACAAATAATATATATAAATGAAAAAATATATATTCATATGTATTTAAAAAAAAAATCAATAAATAACTAAACACATAAAAATCATAAAACATATAAAACAAAACATATTAAAAAACAATAAAAAAAAAAACTAAACAATCACAAATAAAAAAAACAATGGTCTAAACGCAATGAAAAATTTTTCAATGAAAAAATAAATAAAACAAGTGCATGGAACAAAATGAAACAAATAAATAAATATACAATATAAAACTAAGCCCCTAACTACTTAAATGGGTAGTATAAAATCAGCCCCCGAGATGAATGATAAACCACGTGAAAGGGTCACGGGTTAAAACCCATTTTAAAACAAAACAACAAAAAATAATATTTACCATGCATAAAAACAAACGAGGGTCGAGAGTTATAAACGAATGTCATTCCAAAACAATGTATGTGACGTTGGTGAAATTTAGGTGCAGTCTCCTATCCAAATCTCGGGCTTCGACTTTGAATAAAACCATTTTTTGGGCAAACAAGAAAAATTATAATTGAAGTCCATTTTTTTGGGCAAACAAGAAAAATTATATTTAAAGTAAAATATTTGGTGGAGTTTTAATAGTATGATGTGTGTGCTAATGGTCAGATGGTTATTTGTTGAGCATAAATCTCTCGGATCCATCCTCGCAACTTTCTCACTTTGTAGCATTATTTGTAATTTTGTCGCACTGTTAAGTTTTTAAAAATTAGATAAAGTTTTTTTTCATTTTACATTACATTTACAACTTGTGATATAATGGTAACTCTTTGTGTTAGTTAACAGTGGGTTTAAAGTTCAAATCTCATGGAGGCTTCTTGGTAAATTAATGACATTTTGGTCAAATACGAGCTGTCACATGGAAACCCATGATTGGTCCACATGGCAACCTAACATTGGTCCACCTAGTATCTGTGGCAGCCCATGATTGGTCCACATGGCAGCGTAACATTGGTCTAGCTAGCATCCACCACATCAACAGTGGCGAAGTCAATTGCCCAATCAACAACATGCCATGTCATTCTACCCAATCAACATGCCACATCATCTTATCCAGTGACCTTCACGTCAACATCATACTTCCGCATGTTACTGTACAATGCTGCCATGTGGCACCCTACACAACATTTTTTCACTATTTCCAAAAAACTTCAGATGTGCATAAATTTCTAATATGAGATCTGTTTGAGGTGATTCAAGTGTTGTTGGAAAGACATCGACGAGATATACGTCATGGGATGATTTTCATCAGCGTTTGAGACAACAAAAAATGGTATTTTTTTTAATGAATTTGGCAACTGTTAGACTTGGAAAAAACATCAAATCATTAAAAACATGTTTTTTAATATGAATTTTCTTTAACCTAGTTTTTGAATCACTCAAATAAAATATCAAATGAATAAATTATCAACAAAACACTAGTGTGTAGCCTAAGGTACTACTTCCTGACAAGTAAAAGTGTATTTCATTTTTAGTTTTCTTCCTTGAATTTGTTTTAGTAACACTATTTGTGAATTTTTTGTGTATATATCAGACAAATAAATATTGGTCACCTCTCTCCCTCGATAATTTTACGTTTTATTGTAGATTAGTGCTAATTTTTTGCAGGTTCAAGGATGATCAAAGAAGATCAATCCATACACATGATTTTCAAAGACCAAATTCTTTTCAAAAGAGCACGTTTCAATGAAATCATAAAAAAGTCAAGTTCATTCCATGTTAGATCACATCCGTCATGCCAATGCTACTTATTCATTTTCCTCTCTCTAAGCTTATAGTCTATTCATGTTGAAGTCCAAAATTCCATCTTCGTACTACTAGATTATGACTTCAAAATCATTTTCCCTTTGCAAGTTTCATACTTTCCTACCTCATTTACATTTCATCGCTAACCCATGAATAAGGTCATTCAGCTTACTTATAATGATGGGTTACTTCAATGTCTTCTTCCTTTTTCCAAATAAATCCTTCTTGATAGGTGTAAATATTTCATCTATTGTCCTATACATCATTTCTTTATACACATGTTATATGATGAGGGATTCACTAAGGCCCTCCTTCTAATAAGTCTTGACCCATTGACTTTAATACATTATATGGGTTCGAGACTAGAGATATATTTAGTACCTTGAGGCTTGCATGACTTAATGGCAAGTTCTCTCACCAATAAATAGTGGGAATACATCAATGTCCCCTATTTGTTAGATCTCCTAGGTGACGCGATTACAACTCATTTATTTATACTTAGTAAGATGTACTTGAGAATCTTGACTCTCATTGACATTAATAGTGAGTAGTCTCGTGTTGGTTAGCAACATTCATTAATGGATGGTAAGGCAACAATTTATTTCTATGTTCGACATTAACAAAATTTATTCACATAGATAAGAATTATGTCATGATGCAGAATACGTGAAGGCTATATCATTTCAACATCTCACAACAATTTTCCAATAAATCAAGATTCTATTTCAGGGTTTAGTAGCAGTAACTTAGTTCTAGCAATAAGAAGACTCAAAGATTCCAATTTCAAATTTCATTCTTCATTCCTACAACTAAGAGAAAAGAAGAAGCAGATCTGATTCTTTCACTTCACATGCTCTAGCAATAACAACCAAGATCTCACTAATTCATAGCTTATTGACTTTTCAGATAGGTGATCATATGTTGTTTTCTAATATTTAATCATTAATTCCTTGAATGCTAAAATATATGTATTTGGAAATTTCCCCTATGAAATTTCTTTCTCCATTTTCAAAAGACAAAAACACCTTTAGTTTGGGGGGGGGGGGGGAGGGGAGGGGGCATAATACTTGTGGTTGCCACACAAGAACGAACCACGAGAGTTATCACTTAGATATCTTTTCGAAAAATAAAACTCACAATAAGCAAGTTCTGGAGAAAAAAAAAAATATTGAAGAAGACTTTGCAAGTCTTGGAGGTATCTTAAAGCCACAAAAATGACTTGTTGAAAAATCATGCACACCTCAAGGCTATGGAAATAAGCTACATAATATAATATGACTTCAATCCATGACAATCAATGCAAAATTGCATGAGGACATGCAACATCTTCAGTTGGGGGGAATGTCAGGTCTCTAAAATGTCATCCATTCGACCCTCTTTTCATTCATTTTCCTTCAATATTTACCATGTTCCACAAATCCATAACCATGCACTAAGACCATCTTCATGATTGAATATGGGTTTAGACATATTATTTTTCAATACATTTATTTTGGTATTTTGAGTGAATTTATGGTAAAATATTAGAAAAGTAACATGTATCCACTTATATATAAATGTTGGATGAGTTTTGTGATGTCTATAGGTCTATTTGAAGATTTCAACACAGTCATATTTGGACTCTAAGTCTCAAATTCTAATTTCATCTTTAAACTCTTGAAGATTTGAGGAAAATTTGAGATCATTAATCAAGCACAGTTCATGGAGAAGAACCATGGAATTTTTCATAAATGTCTCCTATCAAAGCTATGAGACATTTGTGAGAAGATATGTAGAGATGTTACTTGCTAGATGTTAACATATGGTTGTAGCCACATGAGATATTTGTGGATATAGGATTTGTGGATCTACATTTATTAGTTAGTTATATTGGTTTTTGTATAAATAGGAGTGTCTTCTGTATTCAATGGTGTGTTAAGTTTTTGAATGTTAAGGGTTGTCTATGCTTATACTTGATGTTATGAATACTATTGAAGTTCACTTCAGTTAATACAATCCTTTTATATGGTTATGCCTTCAAGATGAGATATAGTGTTTGATCAATAGTTTTCTGAAATTTTCACCTCTCATGCACTTCAAGAGTGCCCCTTGATGAATACGAGTGTATTTTAGTGTTTCATTTTTGCAAGATAGATTAGTTTCTCTTATGCTAATTTTCTGCAAAGTTTATTTCAAGTCTTTGATTAGATGCTTTGTTGATAATTCCATCTATGTTCTTTTGCATATCAAACACATTCATTTCATTCACATGGATTATTTCATAGCATAGTTTTATTGCACAATAATTCATAAGAAAATCATGGTTTTAATTTATGAATGAACTCTAAGCTTAGATAATGATTTCATTTAAGTATGAAAAAAATTAAAGATTGTAAACCAATGTTTTAACTATGTGATATTGACATTGTGTTAGATGAAAAACTTGAAGTTGAACCAAATGTAGAAGAGCATGTTCCAGATGATGATATAGATGATGATGATGGTGCTGATATGGTGAATCCTTTGTACATGAATTATTAATTGGGTGATACAAATGACGAGATGGATGAGGAAGAAGATTAATGATATCAAATGTTGAAAAGTACGAGGTATGTATTTATATGTTTTCAGTTGGTTTGTTCATTCACCTTAAATTTTTATTTTCCTACTTTTTATGTTTGAATGTTACTGCGTTTCTTTCAAATATCTTATAGTAGATAGATGTGGTATGGGGAATTGTGAGTGATGTGAGGGGGATGTGGGGCCATATGAGGTTCCACCTTCACATGGTTGGCCTTGTTAAGTAGATAATATATTATTCTTGAAATGAAGAGAATCTCATTTATGTTTATACCATAATTTCCAATTTTCACTTTAATGGTTCATTAAGCAGACGTACCAAACAAGTTGGGAGATGGGTGGACCAGGTGACACGATGTTCAGGTAGACATACAAAGTAAGTTTGGCCCATGAATTCCCATGAATTTAGTGTCCACCAGGGCATATCATAATGATTTTTAGAAAATTGGCTAAATTAATGTTTAGGTATTAAAATCTTGTTTATAATTGATTTTTATGCAGCATGGACTTACTAACAAATGATAATATTCTATTTTCATTGATGAGATAATGCTTTGTGTTAACTAATTTTCACATCCGGACAAATGCCCGCGTCCTATACGCACCACATGAAGGCGGAGCGCCTGGGTGCCTCTAGGGGTGTCATGAGTTGGGCACGCCGGGACATCTAGCTGGTAGGGGCAATTGTGTGATGCGTTGGTGGGTCGACCTGAATTGGAAATGGCCACCGACATAAAAGAAGTAAGTTCAGCCCATGAATACCCATAAACAAAGTTCCCACCAAAGGGTCTCATAATGATCTTCAGAAAATTGACTAAAGTAATGTTTGAGTGTTAAAAGTTGATTTATAATTGATTGATTATGCAACATGGTACTAATAAATTATAATATTTTGTTTTCATTGATGAGTGAACAAAGGCAAGGCACCTAGGAGCCCATGGGGGTGTCGCACGCTGGGCATGCTAGGGCACCTGATGCCCATGTAGGCCAGACTTGGCAAGGGGCGTATGCACAAAATAAGTAATGTCAGCCCATGACTACTCATAAAAAAAGTTCCCACAAGGGGTCTCATAATGATGTTTAGAAAATTAAGTAAATTAATGTTTATGTGTTATAATCTAGTTTATAATTGAATATTGATCATATAACATAGAAATAACAAATGATAATATTTTGTTTTCATTGATGAGCTAATGATTCATGCTCACTAATTTGCACAATAAGGCGAACGCATGCGCCATGGGCATGCTTGCATGCATGTCGGGTGCTCGGGAGCCTATGGGGTCATCGTGTGTTGGGAACGCTAGTGTGCCTGACGCCCATGGGGGCGTCGCATGTTGGACACACAAGGGCACCCAACGACCATGGGGGAATTGTGTGTTGGGCATGCCAGGACGCCTGACGCCCATGGGGGCGTCGCGTGCTGGGCATGCCAGGGTGCCTGCCCAATAGGGGTGCTTGTGCGATGAGTTGGTGGGTTTCCATGACTTGGCAAGGGGCGCCTGGACAAAAGAAACAATGTTGACCCATGAATGCCCATAAATAGAGTTCCCGCAAGGGGGTCTCATAATCATTTTAGAAAATTAGGTAAATTAATGCTTAAGTGTTTAAAGCCAGTTTTTAATTGAATATTGATCATGCAACATGGAAATAAAAAATGATAATATTTTGTTTTATTTTATTAGCTAATGAATTGAGTTCACTAATTTCAACAACAGGGTGAACGCCTGTGCCTTGGGTGCACCCACATGAAGCTGGGTTGCCCGGGTATCCATGGGGGTGTCACGTGTTGGGCACACTAAGACACCCGAACAATGAGTTGGTGGGTCGACTTGACTTGGCAAGGGGCATCACACAAAAGAAGTAATGTTGGCCCATGACTACCCATGAACAGAGTTCCCACAAGGGGGTCTCATAATGATTTTATAAAATTAAGAAAATCAATGTTTAGGTATTAAAAGGCGGTTTATAATTTAATATTGATCATGCAACATGGAAATAAAAAATGATAATATTTTGTTTTCATTGATGAGCTAATGATTTGCGTTCACTGAGTTTCACAACAGGGAAAATGCCTGCACTCTGGGTGCTCTCGGGAGCCCATAGGAGTGTTGCATCATGGGCACAATAGAGTGCCCGATGCCCATGGGGTTGTTGCATGCTAGGAATTCCAGGGCTCCCGCTCAGTAGGGGCACCCATGCGACAAAATTATAACATATATAAATGTCAAGGAGATGAAATTATTTATTTATATTTACCAGTTTTGAAATTTTTGGCGCTACTTCCTTCCTTCTCATATGGAAAGTCATGATGCTAGTCCATCTTGATTCGATGGTAGTCTTGGTTTGATAGGAAAATATCTAAGGTAAGGCTTTGAGCTATGACCTACAAACTCTGTCGGTATCCTCAAGTCCACTCAAAATATCTAGTAGCAAGGCTCCTCAAGCTAGGCCCACTAGATTGGGGTTAAAATATCATTTTAGAACAAGCCTATAAGGTCTTTTGTTTAAGTCTTCCTTGATCCTCTCCTAGGCATATTCTTCTGACTGACACATAGAACTATATCTATGCACTTTTCCCTTCAATATATCCATAATATGCCTTTCAAACATGCCTTATGGTGGACTGTTATTTCCCTTTTGATGATAATGATATCTTCTTTCAGAATCTTGATATAGGCCATATTGGTTACATATCAACTAAATAGCAAAGAAACCTTGTGGTGGGAGGATAATAAATCAATAAAAAATATTAGATGAAATAAATATGATTAGAAGAAAAAATTTGACATGGAAACTATTTAAAAAGGAATTTAAAATGACGTATTCAACATAGAGATACTTTGATGAGAAATCCAGGGAGTTCCATGAGTTAAGGTTGGGACAATCAACCATGGATGAATTTGTGAACAAATTTATGAGCTTATTGAGGTATGTACCATATCTGAAAGAAGAAAAGGAAAAAATACAGAGGTTTGTTAACTTCTTGCCTTTTTCCTACAAGGAGAGGATTAAATTTGACAATTAAAAAACAATGGATGAAACAATAAGGAAGGAAAAATTGTGTTACAACTAGAACAAGTAGAAAAGTGACAATTCTAAAAGTTGGATGGTTAAGAAAAATGAGAATTTCAATGCTAAGAAAAAGGATTTAAGAAACATGTTTTTCCCAATACTTTCAAAATCATTCAAGGGGGAAACTATAGTAGAAATTTAAATCAACATAAAACGATGAGTAAGAAAAGTGGGCAGGTAGTAGCAGCAGGAAACAAAAACTTTGGTGAATCAACTAGGCCCCAATAAAGTGTTTAGGTTGTAATGAAAAGAATTCATGGAGAGACTACACACAAAATCATTTGAGTAGAAAAGCAACAATAAATAATATCAAAGAAACATCTACAGTGAATGATGTTGCTCGCAATTTTCCAAAGATTAGTGCTGCGTTGGATGATAGATAAACTGATCATCAATCCACTATTGTGGATATCCAAGGTAAACTATTTGGAAAGAATGTAATTTTGTTAATTCATCATGGTTCCACTTTAATTTATCTTTCCCTACTATAATTGAAAAATCTGGACTTAAAAATGAAAATCAAAATAAACCCTGGTTAGTGCAACTGGCTTGATGAACCAAAAGAAGAGTTACTGAAATTAGTAAAGACTGTTTAATATACCTGAAAGGAATGCGTAATAAATTAAATTGTAACATTCTGCCTTTGGGGTCTTATGATGTATTTATTCGCATGGATTGGTGATTTGATATTCACCCTATGAGTGACATCAGTTAAAGATTTATTAAACGAAGGTATTATAGACTCATGTGCTGGTGTGTGTGTTCTGTGTTATTGAAGCAATGGATTGATCAGATTGCCAATACACAGACAATAAAATGGAAAGACAACAAAGAAATACAATAAGCAAACATAAAGACACAAGAAATTTTAATAAGGAGTTCACCCTATTCTCCAGGGCTACATCTTCGGTCCAGCTTTCAATGGTGGCCTTATTTTATTGTGCCTTTAAGTAGAGAAATTACAATACAGGGACTCAATGTGAGTACTCCTGAAGTAGGTTTTGCTTGGCAGGGTGGTTCTTGGATTCCCCAAGCCACTTGAGTACATAGACTTCTTCTTCTTACCAGCTTTGTGACCCTCTGGTCTACAGGGGAGAGCCCAATGTGGTGCTCAGCCCGAACAGATCCTCTTTGGGACGACTCGGATCTCTCAAGCCTCTGGTGCTCGATGCTGCCTTTGGTTAGCTCGGCCCTCTGTCCTCTCCTTCTCTGCTTTATTGTTCTCTATGTTCACTCCTCCTCTCTGGGTTCACTGTTCCACTTCTTCGTCTCTCGACTTTTGTTGTCTTACTTCCTTTTCTGATTTGACTATCTCTATTCATGGCTTTAGCCATTCAAACCCTATGCCTGTTCGGTTCCTCTTCTGCCTCCTTCTCTTCACCTTCTGCAACTGCGCTTGGAGTTCCTGGTTCGACGTCATCATAAACGCTTAGGGAGTGACCACTTGTCCTCTTCTAAATGGCGCCAGCATGCTTCGTCAATTCGTTTCTTCAATTACGTCATGGATGCATTCTTCCTCCACCGTGGTGGTCAAACAGATTCCAAATCCCTTCTAAAACACGGCTTGATTCTCTGTCGGTTCCGCTTCCTCCATCGGGTGTGATCTCGGCCGTCCAATTTGAGCCCTCCAGATCCGACGCCATACGCTTGTTTCGCACGATTGACTTGCTCAATCGATAGCGCACGATCAATGGCGGTTTTCTCTCACCTCTGTCTGCCATGCATCGATTGATGTATGGAATCACTCCGCTCTCGTCCAAAACCTCTTACCGTTCATGGGCACCCTGATCAAAACCGCTGGTTTTCTAGAGCACAGGTCCCGCCTTGTACGTTTAGCACTTTTTCCTTTTCCACCTGCAGTCCTCCAGTTCCCAACGCGAATGAGTGCTCGGGCTACCTCCATTTCGGCCCTATTTTCCCAGTGATGCACGATTAGGTGCTAATTGCGCATCAAAATCCACCTCCGTTTCCCGATCCGAGGCTCCCAGGGGCTACTTTGACCTCCTGCACAGTCTCTATGGGCCTCGGTTAGTGCGCTTTGACCGAGGTCCTCGTCGTTCCACGCTGGCTACCATTACCACTGGTTCAGGGTGTTTTTGATCGCTGTTTTGGATTTCTTTAGAGATTTGTTCGACCTGATACAGTCATGGTTCTTTGACAGTCTTCTATGGATCCAATTCGAATCACAGCCTTCCCACTGAAAAAGCTTTTGGACCACCAAAAGTTGGTTTTCAAGCATCGACTAAGTGAGGATACTATTTCTTCACTTGTCCAATCTCAATCCACTTTGCGCTGCTCGGCTTTGAACCTTTGAGCCCAATCCTGAGGTACTCCACATTTCCCCTGTGCGTCATCCTTACCTTCCTATCCTTGCTAATATACAGCCAGACTTGGTCTCCAACCTAGAAACTATGCTCCATTCGATGCTTGTCATGCCTAGCCTTATACTTGGCCTGGCTCTTTTCCAGTTGTTCCTATACTGCCTGGTGGATCTCCCGGATCTGTTCAATGAACCTAGTTGCCTTGTCCACGTCACTGTGTCCATCAACCATGGTATCTTTACCAAAGACAAAATCCAAAGGAGACCTTGGTGTGAAACCAAAACAGGTCTCAAAAGGAGATCTATGTGTAGAAGAGTGCTTGGCTTTGTTGTAAGCATGCTGCACATAACACAAGTGTTCATCTCAAAGCTTAAGTTGTTTGCTACAATAACCTCTCAGTAATTGGATCACTGTCCTGTTTACTACTTCTGTTTGGACATCTGTTTGTGGATGAAAAGATGTGCTTTTCTTCAACTTGGTGTCCATCAATTTCCACAGACTCGACCAAAACTTCCCCACAAATCGAGTGTCTCGATCGGATACAATGGAAGTGGGTAATCCAAAATGAACCCATATATGTTCAAAGAACAATTTTGCAGTTTGTTCAGCTGTGATCTGTTTACTACAAGGTATCAAAATACACATTTTGCTAAACCTATCCACACCAACAAATAGATAATCACGACCTTTCCTAGATTTAGGCAGTCCTCCAACAAAATCCATGGAAACAATTTCCCAAGGGTGAGAAGGAACTGGAAATGGAGTGTACAAGCCTATTTTTCTGTTGCTGGGCTTGCTTTTAGCACACATGGCACACCCCCTTACATATCTAGAAACTGTCTCATTCATTTTCAGCCAATAGCAAAACCTTTGCAGCTGTGCAACTGTTTTACTTACCCCAAAGTGACCTGATATTAGAGAAGTGTGTGCTTCCCTAATTATCTTTATCCTCTCAGTTTGTGGAATGCAGAGTTTCCCATAATGATATAAGAGTCGGTCCTTCACATGATAGTCTAATTCTTATACTCTTTTGCCTTGACTCAAAGTTGCATATACATCTTTAAAGTCCATATCCTGAGCATATTGTTCTATGTAGCTTTCATGTAGCACAGAATTATGCTTAAGTATGGTGGATGCATTTATAATGGGTCTAGATAACATGTCTGCAACCTTGTTATGTATGCCCTTTTTATATCTGATGACCAAATGAAACTATTGTAGAAAACCCATCCATCTATAATGTCTTGATTGCTGCAACTTAGTTTGGGAGTGTATATATTGAAGTGGCTGATGATCAGTATGTATTACTGCCTCTTTGCCCATTAAATAATGTTTCCACTTTTTCACACTCTGAACTAATGCATACAATTCTTTATCATATGTAGGATAGTTAACTACTGCAGGATTAAAGGTCTCAGAATGATAACATATGGGTTTATTGTGCTGTGTCAACACTGCTCCATGGCATAGTCACTGGCATCAGTTTGGATCTAAAATGGTCTTTGTAAATTTGGCACTGCTAGTATAGGTGTTGTACTAATTCTCTCTTTCAAGGTGTCGAAGGCCTTCTGATGTTTGCCTCCCCACTGAAACACCTTATTCAATCTTGTTAAATCATGCAAGGGAGTTGCAATCGAGGAGAAGTTAGAAATGAACTTCCTCCAATATTGTGCTGCTCTTAAGAAGCTTCTCACTTCTGTAGCAGACCTGGGTTTAGGCCAGTTCACAATGACTGCCACTTTAGAGGGATCTATTTTTAATTCACCTCCCCCTACTATATGACCCAAGTAGTTTAGAGATGTTTTGCCAAATTCACATTTTGAGAGTTTAACATAAATTTTTTCTCTTCTCAAAACATCTAATGCCTGCTTAACATGCTTTAAATGTCCTTCCCACGTTTTACTAAAAATCAGAATGTCATCCAGACACACAATAACAAAATCATCGAGAAAAGGTCTGAGTACATCATTCATTAATGTCATGAAAGTAGTAGGAGCATTAGTTAAGCCAAAAGGCATAACCAGCCATTCATACAATCCCCACTTCGTTTTGAAAGCAGTCTTCCATGCATCTTGGTCTACAACTCTGACCTGATGGTATCCACTGTGCAAATCTAGCTTGGTGAAATAAACATCTTCCTTCAATTGATCTAAAAGATCATCTATGCGAGGAAGGGGATAATGATTTTTGATTGTTATCTTATTCAGTTCTCGGTAATCAATGCACATTCTCCACGAGCCATCTTTCTTTCTCACCAAAACGATTGGTGACCCACATGGTGATGTGCTAGGCCTGATGAAGTCCTTCTCGAGCAACTCCTACACCTGCTTCTTGATTTCAACAATCTCTAAAGCAGAAAACCTTTTATACCTGTGGCTGCTATAGTTGTTTCATCTCCTGAGTCTGACCCAAAATATTTCTGAATAGCTACAGCTGTCTTCTTCTTCTTGCCCTCGGACTTCTTAGGTCTCTGCTCTAGATGCAGAATCCAACAATGCTCATCATCATGCCCCTCCTTTTTACAGTGAGTGCATGAAGCTTTGGATTTTTGTGCAGTGTTAGCCTTCCTTGCTTTCCAATTCTGTTTTCTTTTCTCCTTTCTCTTGCTGACAGTGGGTTGGGATGGTCCCCCAACTTCTGGATTTCCATTCTTTCCTCTAGCTTCTAGATGAGTAGCTTATACAGATACCTCATCTATACTAGTGGGATTAAACATGAGGATGGTATGCCTCATGTAGCTATGTAGACCACCAATGTACTTCAAAAGAGTCTCTGGTGAGTCTAATGAGATACCCAACATTAATGCTCTCTTTTTGAATTCTTGAGTATACCCTTGCACACTTTGCCCCTTCAACTGTCGAAGAGTTTGCCAACTCATCATGGCTTGTTGCATGTAGGCCAATGGACAGATATGGTCTTACCATGTCTTTTCATATCAGCTTGGGTTTTGCCTTCCCACCAAACCAAGGCAGTGCCTCCTAGGCGTAGGCTTGCCAGCTGAATCTTACTCTTGTCTGAGTTTATGTTCTATACCCTGCAATACACATCAATTTGTCTAATCCAATTGTCCAACTTTTCAGCATTTAGCTCTCCATCATATATAGGAAAATCAAATTTAACATCTAGCTTAATCAAAGATGCCTTCTTATTATGCACAAGGCTATTAGGAGGTGTGATAAAGCTTTCCTCTTTCCCCTTTCCTTTGGAGTGGTCATGGCAGTGAGACTCATCTTCTTCCTTATCTTGTTTAGAACCTGATGAATCTTCAACCTTTTGCTTCCTAAAGTCTCTGTACATTTCTTCTACCATAGACTTTATAGCTAGGAAAATCTCTAAGAATTGAGGGTCTGGCCCAATAGAACCTTCCTCTGACATTGTCTTCCGAGAATAGACTCTCCCAATTTCAAGATTAGTTTCCACCAACTCTCCTTCTCCTAATTTGAGCTTTGATCTTGTGAGCATTCACAGCTAAACCAACACAAGCTTGTCTAACCTTACAACCTAGTGCTCTGATACCACTTGATCTGATATTCACCCTATGAGTGACATTAGTTAAAGATTTATTAAACTAAGGTATTACAGACTCATGTGCTAGTGTGTGTGTTTTGTGTTATTGAAGCAACGGATCGATCAGATTGCCAATACACAGAAAATAAAATGGAAAGACAACAGAGAAATACAGTAAGCAAACATAAAGACACAAGCAATTTTAATAAGGAGTTCACCCTATTCTCCAGGGCTACATCTCTGGTCCAGCTTTCAGTGGTGGCCTTATTTTATTGTGCCTTTAAGTAGAGAAATTACAATACAAGGACTCAATGTGAATTCTCCTAAAGTAGGATTTGCTTGGCAGGGTGCTTCTTGGATTCCCCAAGCCACTTGAGTACACAGACTTCTTCTTCCTACCAGCTCTGTGACCTTCTGGTCTACAAGGGAGAGCCCAATGTGGTGCTCAGCCCAGATAGATCCTCTCTGGGACGGCTCGGATCTCTCAAGCCTCTGGTGCTCGATGCTGCCTCTGGTCAGCTCGGCCCTCTATCCTCTCCTGCTTTGCTTTATTATTCTCTGTGTTCAGTCCTCCTCTCTGGGTTCACTGTTCCACTTCTTCATCTCTCGACTTTTGTTGTCTTACTTCCTTTTCTAATTCGACTGTCTCTGTTCATGGCTTTAGCCATTCGAACTCTATGCCTATTCAGTTCCTCTTCCGCCTCTGTCTCTTCACCTTCTGCAGCTGCACTTGGAGTTCCTAGTTCGACGTCATCATGAACGCTCAGGGAGTGGCCACTTGTCCTCTTCTAAACAACGCCAGCATGCTTTGTCGATTCGTTTCTTCAGCTACATCGTGGATGCGTTCTTCCTCCACCGTGGCAGTAAAACAGATTCCAAATCCCTTCTAAAACGCGGCTTAATTCTCTATCGGTTCCACTTCCTCCATCGGGCATGATCTCAGCCGTCCAATCTGAGCCCTCCAGATCCGACGCCATACGCTTTTTTCACACGGTTGACTTTCTCGACTGATAGCACGCGATCAATGGTGGTTTTCTCTCACCTCCACCTACCACGTGTCGATCGATGTATGGAATCGCTCCGCTCTCATCCAAAACCTCTTACCATTCATGGGCACCCTGATCAAAACTGCTAGTTTTCCAAAGCGCGGGTCCCGCCTTGTACATTTTGCACTTTTTCCTTTTCTGCCTGCGGTCCTCCGGTTCCCAACGCGACTAAGTGCTTGGGCTTCCTCCATTTCAGCCCTGCTTTCCCAATGATGCGTGATTAGGTGCTAATCGCGCATCAAAATCCACCTCTATTTCCTGATCCAGGGCTCCCAGGGGCTACTTTGACCTCCCGCGCAGTCTCCATGGGCCTTGGTCAACGCGCTTTGACCGAGGTCCTCGTCATTCCACGCTGGCTGCCATTGCCACTGGTTCAGGGTGTTTTTGATCGTTGTTTTGGATTTCTTTAGAGATTTGTTCGACCTGATATAGTCATGGTTCTTTGACAATCTTCTATGGATCCAATTCGGATAAACTGGCTAGAACAACACAGGGTAGTCCTGAACTGTTTATAAAATTATTTTACGTGCATCGATGATGAAGGGGAGACTTGTACAGTAACAGGGATTCCAAAAGTCATTTATGTGAATAATTTTTTTTCTTTATAGTTAAATAAATGTGCTTGAAAGGGATGCCAAATGATTGCAGTTCAGATTGAAGATATTTCTACTATGAATTAGAAACCATTTGTAGAGGATTGTTTTACTTTATAAAAATATAAGGATGTCCTTCTTGAAGAAATTCTAGGACTTCCTCCAAGAAGGGATATAAAGGTTACCTTTTACCTTATTCCTGGAGTAATCCCAATGTCTAAAGCCCCATATAGAATGAGTATTCCAAATATGATGGAATTAAAAATTCAGCTACACGAACTGCTATACAACAAATATATAAGACCTAGTGTCGCCTTGGGGTGCACGAGTCTTATTGGTTAAAAAGAAATATGGAACATGTTAACTCTGTATATATTACAGGTAGCTCAACAAAATGATAATCAAGAATGAATACCCCTTGCCCGATATCTATTACCTATTTGATCAAGTTAAGGGAGAGACAATTTTCTCAAAAGTTGACTTAAGATGCAGGTATCAACGGATTAGACCAAAATACAAAGACAATCACAAAACAACCTTCAGTACATGGTATGGGGATTATGAATTTGTTGTACTTCCATTTAGACTCACTAATGCAACAAACACATTTATGTGTTTGATGAATAGTGTACTTAGCCCATTTTTGGACAAAATTTGTCATTGTATTCATAAATGATATTTTAATTTATTCAAAGTAAAGAAGAACATGTCCAAAATTTGCAAATGGTTCTTCAAACACTTAGAGAAAATAAATTGTATTCTATGTTTAGAAAATGTTCATTTGATTAAAACTAGATTCACTACTTAGGCCATGTGGTATCTAAAGAAGGGATTGTTATGGATCTAGAAAAGATAAAGGTTGTTATGGAGTGGCTAGTGCCTAAAGGATGTAGCTGATATTAGGTCTTTCATGGGAATTACAGGTTATTACAGAAGGTTCATAGAGGGATTTTCCAAATTAGCATACCCAATCACTTCTTTACAAAAGAAGGGAACTAAGTTTGAATGGAATTAGAAATTTTAGGACAACTTTGAGAAATTGAAGCAATTGTTAACTACTACTCCAATTTTGAAACTAGTTGATCCTAACAAAGACTTTGTAGTCTGTACTGATGTCTATAAAGAAGGCTTTGGATGAATTCTAATGTAACAAGGTCATGTACTAAGTTATGAATCTAGAAAACTTAAAGACCGTGAGAAGAACTATGTTATACATCATCTAGAACTAGGAGCCATTATTCATGCCTTAAAAATGTGGAGGCATTATCTCATAGGGAGGAAATTCCAAATAAAAAATGATAATGTCAGTCTCAAATATCTATTTGATTAGCCAAATATGTATGCTAGTCAAGCACGGTGGCCAGGATTCCTTAGTGATTGCGATTTTGGAATTATACACGTTAAAATAAAAGAAAATAAAATAACGTATGCTATTAGCATAAAACTAAATCAAATTTGTTCCATTTCTGCAAGAAGTTCACAAACAAATTTGGATGAAAAGGTGAAAACAATTGCATATTTTGATCAAGAATATGTAAAAATTAAGGAAAAAATTCAAAGATATAATTCACGAGATGAGGAAGAGAGCGATTTTTTAGTGAATGATTCGAACTTACTAATGTATAGGGACATGATTTATATATCTAATGATTCAGATTTGAATTCATTTGTTCTTGATGAACTGCATAAGAAGCCTACAACTAGACATCCCAGTTATAAAAAGCTAATAAATTTGTTGAGAAAATATTTTTATTGGCCTAATATGAACTAAAAAACAACAAATTATGTCACCCAAATGTTTAGAGTGTCAACAGGTTAAAGCTTATCATTAACATTGACTAGGTTATTATAGCTTTTACCCATTCCAGAATGGAAATGGGAGATAATATCCATGGATTTCATCAATGGTTTGCCAAAAAATTAGAGACAACATGATTCTATAATTATTGTAGTAGACAAACGTAGTAAGGAAACACATTTTATTCCTATAAATTCTACTTTCAAATCCATTAAATGGTGGTCGGGGTGCAAGCGTAATGGAAAATCGTTCAAACCCAAAAACAATTTCAGCAAATTTAGGTGGAATTTCTTCTTGGATTTCCTGTGGAGTATCAGTTATCTACCTCCAAAGTTATCCATTATGCTAAATTAGCACAACTGCTTAATTTTAGCCGTAATGAAAAATGCTTTAAAAATCCTCCAAGCATCGCACATCGCAATCGCAAGCTCACCAGACAGGGTTCATTTACTCAAGAATGATGCGATGCGATATCGGCGATCCTCGTATCGCACATCGCATTTCACAATTCCTCCAGGCCAGGGTCCCTTCACTTATGACTGATGTGATGCGAGATTAATCCAACGGTCAGCAGACATCAGAGATCCAACGGTCACTGTGATATCACACAGGAATCTGCATGACGTTTACCTGCCCTCATGGAGCCAATAAGGTTTATAAGTCCTCAATTTATAAAAGTTCGGGTCCGGTTTTGAGATTAAAATTCGAACACTTGATGACCTGATATCCATTGGATAACAGAGGCCATCGGATCTACAGCTCACGGGACTTCGATTAACACAAGGGTTAAAAACAGGCCTAACCCCCGCTATTGACTGTGACATAAGATGTTGAAAATGAAATCAACGATTAGGAGAGAGTACGAGATTTCGGCCACGATTAAGAAACTTGTACACTTCTACTCCTGCAATCGTTGACCACCAGATCTTACACACAAAGAAAGAGAAAACGAAATGCGAACACACAAGATTAAATAGAACTCTAAATTTCCAAGCCAAAATGTAAATTCAATGATACACATAGATACTACGGAGGGATGCAACACCTTCAGAATCCTTGTTCATTTCCATATCCATCTCAGAATCTCCGACAAGCACATTCTAAAACATTTCATTTACAAAATGTTGAGGCAGGAAAAACTTTTAATATGATAGTTGTTGTGAATTTTACGTCATCTTTTCCCATCTTGGGACATACTTCCCCAAAGGTTTTCAAAGCTGCTTCATTCGAAAAGCCAATATTTTGTTGTTGGGGTGTCTCATCCTCTTGCATGAGTTGCTCATCATCATCGAATTTTGATTTCTTCTTTCGTACTATGCTTATATTTCTCTTACTTTCCACATCACCCCGATGATTTCTAAAGGCATCCTTTTAGCTTTTTCGAGGATTTTATTCCTGGGGTGATATGGAAGACGTCAAATTTCAGGCCATTAAATCCACTTACCTATGCGCAAAAAACCTATCATTTTCATCAAGGGTCACACCAAAATGAATGTACCCCATAGCTTATCAAAGGTGTCTTACTCATTTTCGTCGAGGAGCTCTATGGAGAGGATGGAATAAATATGATGTGAGCCTCAAATCTTTCTCTGTTAGTGTTGATTAGGAAAAATTTTAGGGGCTAATATGCGCAGGTGGGCCAATATTCCATGCTTTTTCCAAAAAAAAAGATTCATCAATTTCCATTTTTCTAAAAATGAATTCGCCCAAAATTTATAGTATAAACAAATTTTACCTTAAAAATCGCCAATATTATATATTGTCTAATATAAAATAATTATAAATATAAACATTTTTACAAAATTATCATCAAACATTTTAAAATTTGGATATTAGGGACTAGTAAGATTTGCCAAGGTTGCTAAACTTTAAGAAAAACTTCCATCCTTAAAATTTTCCTTGGTGTTGATGTTATGGTAATATTATAATTTATGTTGATTTGTAATCCTTCCGTAGTTTTGGTTACATATATTGCTTCATTCCAATATTTAAAATTCCCACCATACTATTGTTTCTTCACGCAAAATCTCGAGTCAACTTCATATATATTAAAAAACCGTTACATAGGTTGGGACTTCAACATTGTTTAAGTTGGGATTTAAATAAAGTTCTGGGTCTGATATTTAATCAAAGAGCTTTCATCTATACTGCGCATACGAAGAACGTGATTTGAATCAAAAGTTGCAAAGAGGATATTAATAGTTTCAACACAAAGTGAAGTATTTTCTAGCAGATTTTCATTGTTTTCATTCTAACATTTTTTTATTTAAAGCAAAAATTTGAATCTTTTATGATTCTTATTCATTGCTAATTACTTAAACATGAAATGACTTGTTTTCTGGTAAGCATTTTTCTTAGGTTAATGCTTGCCTTAGTTTAGGATCAATAAGTTTGATGATCATTAGCATATGTGCACTTTGATAGAGATGCAACTTCTTCATTCAGTTTTATCTTGATCATGAGAAGAAGGTACTTCTTTAAAACATAGAATTTGGAGAATTAAATATCTCTAAGCTAAACCATAATGAGATTCTTCAAAGTAAATTCCATATGCTTATTTTCAACATCTTCTAATTTTCATTCTAATTTTATTTTTTAGCTTTATTTAGTATTTTCTAATCTGATCTTTGGTTGTGTAGGTCTTCATTGGTTACACTAAAGATTTTATTTTTTTAGCAAAAATAGGTTAGAAATCATTCTTTTTACTTTGAATTCCATCTACCTTAGTAAATTAGTTGTGATGGTGCTCAAATTGAAAATGAGTTACATTAGAGATTATCTGCACTTTTATCCTATTTTCATTCACTAACTTGTTTATTTTTTTTTGTAAGCCTTGTCTTTAATAGATAATCATTAAGGATTTTCAATTAAGAATTAATTTGTAGGAAGATATTTGCAAATGACATCTTGATGCATCTTCATCTTTTACTCATAATTGCTCCCTAAATTTAGGATTCCCTTTTCAATTAAAAACCTAATTTGTTACAACTTTGTAAGACATAACTAATCAAGAGCTCAAGTGAAAACACACATACCACCTTCATATTTTGCTCTTATGTTAAGACATATTTTTGTAGTTGTCTTGTTTGAGTTTACTTTTACTGATGGTTTATTTTCTTATGCTTTCAAAGTTGCAATTCTTTTTATTAGGTGGTTTTCAAATATTTGTTAGTGGTTTGATCTTAATTCCCATTTTCTTTAAATTTTCTTGGTGCAAAATTTGTGAAGTTTTTCATTTACATTCTTTATAGGGATTTTATTTCACCCTTTTGATTTGGATTTCATTTTATGATATTAAGAAAATCTATACAAGGGGGATTTTTTCAACACAACACCAATTAGTTTCCATGAGGAAATATTCATTCTATCATTACAATAGGATTTCATTTATCTAAAGGTCATATGTATGGAGTTTTCACTTTCTCACACATCAACCATAAACTATGGGGAACATTATGATACGATTCAAGTATTATAGGTTCACCTTTATAAAGGAACGAATTTGATCCAATCTTTGCTTTGAATTCTTCCCATACGCCTCCACAATTAAATCATCTACTTTGGTAGGTGAAGAGAAGACTAGTTGGGTTAGACTTAACTAGTATCACATCTATTTCTTCAAATAGAAAAGCTCTTGTACCACCCCGATCTCTTCACCCAATTGCTAAAAGAAATTCTCCAAATAGGCTAATCAAAAGGGCAGTACATAAGAGAGTTGATAACATATTTGAGTGGGATGTACAAGTAAACCCATTAGGGCTATGGATGCTCGCGGACAACGGGGCCATGCTTGTATGGTACCGAGACACCTTCATGAGTGATACGGATGCTCACATGCATCAAAACAATATCGGGGAAAGAGGTAATTTTATATTCAATATATGCATACTAATCCTAAAAAACCTCTTATCTAACTTTGCTATCCAATAATAGAGAGAGGATAAAAATAACAATTATTCCATATATTTAGATTCATTGTTTTAGAGTTGGACATTCAAGTACTCTCATTTCTTAAGAACTTATCTTATTTCTATTCATCTTATGTGGGACCTTTGGAAAATTATGGTGTAATAGGCGAGAATATTTTGGAAGCTTTTATTTCAGTTTTTGATAAATTTAGCCCTACTTGCTAAACCAAAGATAACAACTTCATCCTCGTGTGTTGCCAATTGAGATATTATAATATGTAAATATGTATTTTATAATATTTTATAAATTGTATAAATTAAATTATTGTAAATATGTAAATAATTTTTTATTGATTTATTTTTATCAATTTATTTAACTTTAGTTAATTAAGTTAATTATTAAGAGAAATGACTTTCTGCATTAATTGCAATAATAATTTTGAGGTCGATGTTTTGAACTCTCCACTATTGTTCATCATCAAGACATAGATGAAGGCATTAGTCTAAAAAAATAATATAGAGATGCTTCAGAGAATTACAATGGAAAAATCAAAAGAAAACGTTAAAAAATCAACTTTAATTAGCTTTTAAAAACTAATAAAATAATATATTTATTTAAATGTATAAAAACACAAAGAATAATATATATATATAGATAACTAACTACTATTAAACTATATTAAAAACGAAAACATTTTCTTAAATGGTATACTAACAAAGTTATATAGAGTCATATAAATAGGATTGTATCATGGCATATATATATATCCATATTGAAATTAAAATGATATTAAATTAGATTTCAGGTATTAAAATTTTAAGAAAAATAAATAATTGAAATCAAATAAATGAACAATAAATAATAATGAGTAATAACATGATGAAGATTTGTTAGAAAGTCACCATTAATTAAATCAAAATAATTAATAAATACAATTAAAAATAAAAATAAAGAAAGAAAAAATATATATATATAAAACTTTGAAAATACCATATCATAAAACTATCTAATTGTATAATATATTTAAAAACTAAAAATTTAAGCTATATCAGGAGTGAAAATGATATAAATTGAATCAAGCGGGTAAATAATATATTAATATTAATAATAATAAGTACTAATTAAATAAATAAAAATATTAAATAATTTGTATTAAATAAAAACATGTAATTATTAATCGCATTAACAAATATGAATATTAAAATAAATATAGTTAGAATTAAATAATATTATTTACAGTAGAATTGAGGCTTCTGTGATCCATAATATTTGCAAGAAAAACTTCGATGTAAATCACATGTAGACATACATTTGTCGACACGTTTTGAACCAACTAGTGTGGTTCATCGTCAGGACAAGTTGAAGAAACAGATCCAGCTTAGCATGATAAATAGTCCGAGCAGAGTCTCCAACGGCTAGATTGACTAACGGCTAATTTTGACCTTAGGAGCCAGGTCAAATTATTATTTATTAATTTAATATTATTATTATTTTTCTATGGAAATAAGTTAAATTAGGTAAAATGATTGGTTTTAAAAAGGAATTTATTTATAAAAATTAATATATATATATAAAATAAAATTATAATATTAGGTTATTAAAAGTTAGGATTAATAATTTCAATGGTTGGTTTTAAAAAGAAAATTTATTTATTTATTCAAATTATTTAATAATTAATATTGGTATTATATATATATATATATATATATATATATATATATATATATATATATATATATATATATATATATATATCTATTTTAATTAAAATCATAATATTAGGTTGACGAGGTCTCCCTTTATACTTGCATCCCTATAAAGGAGGCCTTGGAAGTGATCTATCGCCTAACAGATCCCGATACTGCGCATCTGGTGGAGATCTGTCTCACTTCCACATTCTTCTGCTTCGAGGGTGAATTCTTTGAGCAGACTTGTGGTGTTGCCATGGGTTCCCCTCTTTCCCCTATTGTTGCAAATCTCTTTATGGAAGATTTCGAAGCCAAAGCTTTATCCTCAGCTCGTCTTCTTCCTAAGCTTTGGAAAAGGTATGTGGATGACACTAATGTCATCTGGCCCCATGGCCCTGAGGAGCTGGATCGTTTCTTTAATCACCTCAACAGTCGATCCTCGGCCATCAAGTTCACCATGGAAAAAGAGGTTAATGGTTGCCTCCCTTTCCTGGATATTCTTTTATCTCGGAATAAGGATGGCTTTCTCTCCCACTCTGTGTTCCATAAGAAATTGCATACTGAGCAGTATCTTCATGCCGATTCCCATCATTTCCCTGCTCAAAAGTTGGGTGTTCTTAACACCCTCGCTACTCGTGCCCTTAGGATCTCCAATGGGGAGAGCTTTGATAAGGAGAGATCCCATCTCCTTAATGTCTTTGTGGAGAATGGATATAGCAGACGACTGGGTCAGAAGGCTTTCCAGAAAGCCTCAAAAAACGCATTAATTAAGAAAGAGCCAAAAGAGCGTCGTCCAGGTGTCCACCTTCCCTATGTTCAAGGAACCACAGACAAGATTGCTCGGATCCTTAAAAGGTATGATATTCCCTCAACCTTTAGGCCCCTCAAAACCATTCGCAATTCCCTCCGATCTGTGAAAGATCCCGTTAACCCTAAGGACATGAAGGGTGTCTACTTGATCCCTTGTTCTTGTGGGACCCCCTATATTGGGGAAACAGGTCGCTCCATCCATCAAAGGATCTGCGAACATGCAGCGGACCTAAGACATGGGAGATCCAAGTCTTCAGCGTTAGCTGAGCATGTGGAAAAGACCAAGCATCAGGTGTGTATTGAGGAGGCCAAGGTGGTTGCCAAGGTTGCTCAGTTCCACCATCGTAAATTGAGGGAAGCTATTGAGATTGAGAAGAGGCCGAGCAATCTCAATAGAGATGATGGTTGGAAAATCAGTAGGTGCTGGATTCCGGCACTCTCTTCTTAGTCGATTTTTCTGCCTTTTTTTTTTTTACTATTTTTTTTTTTTTTTTTTAGTAAACATCATAATTTTATAGTATATATAATTATCAATATTTAATTTTATTAAATAAATAAATTACCTTTTCAAACTAGCCTTACATTTTTTTTTTTTATTACTTTTTTAAATTATATATATATATATATATATATATATATATATATATTCGATTATTAATAAATAAATTATTAAAAATAATAATAATAATTAATTAATATCTTTCTCTCTCTCTCTCTATCTATATATATATAATTTTAATAATAATTATTAAATTAATTTAAATAAATAAATAAATTGTCTTTTTAATCTAATCATTAAAATTATTTGACTTATTATCCTAACTTTTACCTTAATAACCTAATTTTATAACATTTATTATATAATATATATATATATATATATATATATATATATATATATATATATAATTGTTAATAAATAATTTAAATAAATAAATAATTATATCTTTAACCTTAAAATTATTTTATTTTTATTTTAATTAATTTCCATAAAAATAAACTAACCATTAAATTATTATTGAATAAAAATACTCGTCAACCTAATATTATGATTTTAATTAATATATATATATATATATATATATATATATATATATATATGTATAATACCAATATTAATTATTAAATAATTTGAATAAATAAATAAATTTTCTTTTTAAAACCAACCATTGAAATTATTAATCCTAACTTTTAATAACTTAATATTATAATTTTATTATATATATATATATATATATATATATATATATATATATAAATTCCTTTTTAAAACCAACCATTTTACCTAATTTAACTTATTTCCATAGAAAAATAATAATAAAAATAATAATAATATTAAATTAATAAATAATAATTTGACCTGGCTCCTAAGGTCAAAATTAGCCGTTAGTCAATCTAGCCGTTGGAGACTCTGCTCAGACTATTTATCATGCTAAGCTGGATCTGTTTCTTCAACTTGTCCTGACGATGAACCACACTAGTTGGTTCGAAACGCGTCGACAAATGTATGTCTACATGTGATTTACGCCGAAGTTTTTCTTGCAAATATTATTTACGGTAAATACTAAAAAGTCAATATTAATTAAATTGTTTTATTAATTAGTAGGTATAAATATCTGAAAATATCTATATATATATATAATAAAGTAAAAAATGCATAAGATAAATAAACACTAAATATAAAAAGACAAGATAAGGAAGAAAATTTACCAGAAGAACAAACTAGGAAAAAAAGGCAGGATTCCAAGTACTGCTTATCTTCCATTGTTGCAAGCATAAATGAAAAACCCTATGTGAGACACTGTGGGTCGCCATGAAAGTTTCTAAAATCTTTTGATTATACATAGATCCTAAAGATCCTAACATAGTAGGTTTCTAAAATCTTTTGATTATACACAGATGCTAAAGACCCTAGCAGAGTGAAATGCTTTACTACTAATATTATTTATATTTAATAAATATAAATAAAAAATTTATTTCATTAAAAAAAAAACATTTTTTTTTAATAAATTAAAGTGTTACAACATTTGTTTTTGCGTGGGGTAGGTTCACACACCTATTTGGTATTAGAAAAAGGTCAGAGTCTCAAGGTTTAGGTTTATGTCGATGAATTCACATTCGCATAATTTAGGATCCAAATAGTTTTATCTTCATGGGAATGAACTAATTATCAAAATTGATCATTCTTTTCATCTTAATTTGTGACTAGAATAAAGTCAAAATTTGAATATGTGTGTGTTTTGGATTGTGTATTGTGTAAGTTCTGAGGTCATGTTATAGAAATCGATGTTTTCCAATGTGAGACAGTTGTAGTTGAGTATGAGCCTTTATCCTCTAGGTTGTTATGTTTATTGAGTTTATATATCGATCCCATTGCTATATAATGGAAAATTATCATGTGTTTGTGATGTGAGTGTGTGGACATGAACCTAATTTAATAAAATATTTCTTCCATTTCTTGTGTCTCTTTGTTTATTTTGTATCATAGAAAGAGGGCCGAAATTTGTGAGGCCTAATCCTAGATCTAGTTTGTTAGGGAAAGAATGGTTTGGGTTGAAAAGAGCTCAATCAGTTCCTTAGTTTTTTTTAGCGATTAGAGTGTGAGGTTAATTGGTTGGTTCAAATTGTGGTGTCAACCACTTTCAGATATTAGTCCAGAGTTTTGACGCAAAATAGCAAGGCAGACCAACAATATGTTGTATTGAGCTAGAAAAGCTCTGATATTACTTTTCTTTGCATAAACGTTTTAGGTCTTGAGGTTGTTTTATGTCTACTATCTATAACATTGGTGTTTGTCTCTTTCTAGAGGCTACAAAAGAGTTAAAATCAGGAATGCACATGTAAATTACCTCTTTCTTCTCCCTACTTCTCACTAGAAGCATCCTGAACCTGTGTAGGAGAATTCCAAAATTATTTCTTGTTTATTTGTGTAGAAATTAATAGAAATTTTCTACCGCTTGTTGGGTTGCATTATATTCTTTGCACGACTAGCCCACGTAGTTAACCGGGGGGTTAGAAGGGGGGCGAAGCACCCCCTTCGTTGTGCCGATTGCATAGCGGGGGGAGTCACAGGGGGTTTGAGGGGTGCAGGTAACCCCACTCTATGGTTTTGTGCATGACTTTTTGCACATGGTTTTGGACACGATGGTTTTCGGTCCATGGTTTTGGATGAGATGGTTTTTGGTCCATGGTATTGGATGCTTTGGCATGTGTAAATATGTATTGTAACATTGAAAGGAACATAATGAAAAATCAATTTGGTAGTCCCAGTTTTGGGATCCAAGGGAAAATCTCTGTGTATATGTGTTTTGTGTGTTATGCTCTCGCATTGTTTATTTTCTGTGTTTTAGAATTCGTATGTAGGTAATTTATGTACGAGGTTAAAACCTACACTGCTAATGAATCTGAATTGAAAACAAGAGATTATAAATTTCCTCCACAATAGAGTAGAATGGAAATCACAATTTATAAAAACATGCAATGACATGCAACCATCAAAACCACAAGAACCAAATGCTTTTACAGGGGAACCCAACTTGGAAAAACCCTCCGATGCTTTCCATTAATCAGTTGAGAATGAAAAACTATTAGAGTGTCTTGCTTCAACTCTGAAGCACACCCTGCATTTTAAAATTATTCTCCTACATCCTGACCTACTCTAGCCAACACTTAGCCAATTCAAGCCTTAGGAAACCTCCTATTTCCTTGTGAAATCCTAGAGGAATTAAGCTACTAAAAAATAAGGAAATTCCCTATTTCTTTGTGCAAATCCAAGGGGAGTTGATCACTTACTTAGTGAGAAAGCACTGTACCCTCAACAATATACAATTATAAATACAAATGTTGGTTTTCCATCCACTCAACTAGGCAATTCAAATTACATGCATGACTAGTTAACTAAGAGATCAGTGATTTAACAACAATCATAACTACTCAACTAAACTTCAACTAACTCAACTAATGACTAGAGTGTAGGTTTTAACCCCGTACAGAAATTACCTACATACGAATTCTAAAACACAGAAAATAAACAATGCGAGAGCATAACACATAAAACACATATACACAAAGATTTTTCCCTAGATCCCAAAACCGGGACTACCAGCTTGATTTTTCATTATTTTCCTTTCAATGTTACAATATATATTTATACATGCCGAAGCATCCAATACCATGGACTGAAAACCATCGTGTCCAAAACCATGGACCGAAAACCATCGTGTCCAAAACCTTGTGCGAAAATCATGCACAAAACCATAGGTAGGTCCGCCCAACCTAATATAAAGTCCAAAAACAAAATTTTTAGGGGCGCTGCCCCAGACTCTATAGAGTGGGGTTACTTGCACCCCTCAAACCCCCTGTGACCCCCCCCCCCCCGCTACACAATCAGTGCAACAAAGGGGGGGTTCCGCCCCCCTTCTAACCCCCTGGTTAACTACGTGGGCTAGTCATGGAAAGAATATAACACAACCCAACATTCTCCCACTTGTTGTTTTCTTTCCACAGGGGGCTACAAGAGAGCTTAGTCATTTATCCGGCCCTGCAACATCCATTATTTCTCTACACCAAGAGAACTTCTCAGAGCTCATAGATTTTGTTAATGCATCTACAGTATTCTTAAAAGTGTCCACCTTTACCAGCAACACCTTTTTGTCTTCTATCATATCCCTCACAAAGTGATACTGAACGTCAATGTTCTTTGTCTTTGAATGATATGCAGGGTTATTTGCCAAGAAAATTTCACTTTGGCTATCACAGTCTATCCTTATAGCTCCCTGTACTAACCCCATACTTGAACACAATCTCTGCAACCAAACTGCTTCCTTGCTTGCATGAGTGGCTGCCATGTATTCTGCCTCTGTAGTTGATAGTGCCACTGCAAATTGTTTCTTACTCATCCAATTGACTGCACCTTCAAATAGGTTACACACATACCCACTTATAGATCTTCTTTGATCCAGATCTCCAGCCCAATCTGCATCAACAAAGCCACGAATATCCAACACTTTGTCCAATCTTGGTCTTCCTTGGTAGCACAAACCATAATCACTAGTGCCATGCAAATACTTGAAAACTCGCTTCACTGTCGTCTAGTGCTCCTTCCCTGGTTTTGACATAAACCTGCTCAATACTCCCACTGCATGTGCAATGTCTAGTCTAGTACAGACCATCGCAAACATCAGGCTACTGACTGCACTTGCATATGGAACATGGGACATGTCCTCTTCCACTTCTTGTGTCTTGGGACACTGTTCAACAGATAACTTTACACCTACAGGAATAGGAACCTTCATCGATTTACTATCCTGTCTATTAAACCTCTGCAATATTATCTCGACATACTTCCTCTATTTTAACCAGAGCTTCCTCTTTATCTGATCTCTTTTGATTTCCATCTCCAAAATATAGTTTGCAGCACCAAGATCTTTCATGTCGAATTTGGAGGACAAATGGGTCTTCAAATCCTTGATAATTTCTTTGTCATTTTCAACCAGCAGCATACCATCAACATACAAGACCAGATAAATAACACGGTCACCAATTAATTAAAAATACACATAGTGATCTGCTTTGCTTCTGGTGAAGCCAAGTCCCCGTATAATTGTATGAAGGTTCTGATACCACATCCTTGGTGATTGTTTTAACCATACAGAGACTACTTTAACTTGCATAACAGTTCTTTCTTACCCTTCACCGCAAAACCTTCAGGTTGCTTCATGTAGATCTCCTCTTCCAGATCCCCGTGAAGAAATGTTGTCTTCACATCCATCTGTTCTACCTCAAAATCAAAAGCAGCAACAACATATAAAAGTAATCTAATAGAATTTACCTTGGCAACAGGAGAAAAAATATCACCAAAATCAATTCCCGACACTTGGGAATAACCTTTTGCTACCAACCGAGCTTTGTATTTCTCCACCTTTCCTTCTGTATTTGTCTTCTTCCTGAACACCCATTTGGTGCCAATGGGTTTCCTTCCAGCCGGCAACTCCACCAGATCCCAAGCCTCATTTTTGTGCAAATATTCCATTTCATCAACCATGTCCTCTTTCCAGAGTTTGCCATCCTCTGAATCTACTGCTTCCTTCACAGTTCTGGGATAATCATTAGTAATAGATAAAGCAAAATTTGAATGGAAAGTAGATGGACTATACCTTTCTGGTTGCCTTCTTTCTCGAACTGATCTTCTCACACCCAGAGTTTGTGGCTCTTCATCTTTTGATTCCTCCTCTATTGTAGAGTCTGACTCTTCCTTCTTAAGCTCAAACTCTATCTTCTCAAGTTCCTTTGGTTGGACTTCATGTTTAATAACATGTTTTACCTCTCTAAACACCACATCTCGGTTGTACACAACCTTCCTTGTTATTGGGTTCCAAAGCTTATAACCCTTTAAACCATCTTTATACCCAATAAAGATGCATTTTTTCATATTTACTATCCAAATTAGCTCGTTTCTCCTTTGGAACATGTACGTATGCATCACATCCAAATACCCTCAGATGTGAAAGAGAGGGTTTCTTACCAATCCATACCTCTTGTGGAGTCTTATCCTCCAATGCTGATGAAGACGATCTGTTGACCAGGTAACATGTTGTCTCCACCACCTCTGCCCAAAATTCATGTCTTAACCCGACACCACCGAGCATGCTTCTTGCCCTTTCCATCAAAATCTTGTTTATTCTTTCTGCAACTCCATTTTGCTCAGGTGTGTATGGAGTAGTCTTCTGCCGTGCTATACCACACTTCTTACAGAATTCTTCAAATTCCTTACTGCAAAATTCTCCATCGTTATCTATCCTCAACACCTTTATCTTCTTCTCTGTCTGGTTTTCCACCAGAGCCTTAAATTATTTAAACTTGTCAAAGACTTCAGATTTATTCTTAAGGAAATATATCCATGTATTCCTTGAGAAGTCATCTATAAATGATACATAGGACACAGACTTACCGAGTGATAAAACCTTCAAAGGTCCAAACACATCACTGTGCACAAGTTCTAATATCTATTTTGCCCTCTTACCAACACAAAGGAAACTCACCCGATTTTGCTTCCCATATACTCATACCTTATACCATACCTTTACCATGAAGTATTCGAAGGCCCTTCTCTCCAATATGTCCAAGCCTTTGATGCCACAGCATGGTCTTTTCTCCAGAGACCACTAGATTTTCTGCTCCACTTTCAAGAACCACAGAGTTGTTGCACCCATCAAAAATAGTGTTACCTTGCATCTTGTACAGAGTTCCAATCCGAAATCCTCGCATCAATACCAGTGCTCCCTGAACCATCTTGTAGGTATCCTTCTCGAACACTGTTTTTACACCTGCATCATTCAGCTTGCTTACAGAAATAATATTTTTAGCCAATGCAGGAATACGCAGAACACCCGGAAGTGTTCTAACCCTTCCACCTTGCAACTTCAACTTTACTTTTCCACAACCAATGATTCTAGCCTTCCTATCATCCCCTAAGAAGACATCACCACCATCGTATTCCTCATACTTGCAGAACCACTCTCTATGGGGAGTGAAGTGAAAAGATGCACCCGAATCAATCATCCATGCCTCATGATCTACATGTGTACTTGAAGAAGCCAAGTACACATCCCCACCTTCATCTGAGGTGGTTTTCGCCTTTGCAAAAGGAGCATCATCAGATCCCTTTCCTTTATAAGGAGCTTTAGATTTACAGTCCCTTTTGTAGTGCCCTTCCTTTCTGCATTTCTACCACACCACCTTTACAGGTTTTCCTGGAGATTTGGATCTCCCTCTAGATTTAGATCTCCCACTCGATGACTTATTTTTGTTTCTGTCTTGGGACCATCCTCGTACAGACAAGGCATCACATTATGGCTCTCCATATTTTTCCGTCTCTTCTCCTCCGTCAACAAGGATGAGACTATTTCATCAAACTGCAAGGAAATTGTATTGCTACCTATTGCAATAACCAAACTATCCCATGAATTTGGTAGAGAACACAACAAACTGATGCACTTATCTTCATCTGAAATTTTAATATCAACAGATAATAACTGACTTACCATAGTATTAAATGCATTCAGATGCTTTGTCACCGAGTCTCCATCATTCGTCCTCAAGTTATACAGCTTTTTCCACAGGAATAGTTTATTCACCAGAGACTTAGATTGCTACAAAGTCCCTAACTTGTCCCACTAAGCCTTCACCGTAGCTTCCCCTGATACATTTAGCAATACTGAATCTGAGACACACAATCATATTATGCTCTTAGCCTTCTGATCCAACTTCTTCCATTCTTCATCGGACACTCCCATTGGTTTAGTACCTAGATCTAGCGTGACCCACTCATCTTCATCCACCAATAGATCCTCCATCTTGAGTTTCCATAACTCAAAACTCTGACCATTAAATTTCTCGATCTCTATCTTTCCACTGCTTGCCATCTTCTTTCACAACCAGAATCGATCTCGCATAACTCCCACTGGACAGGGTCTACCACAAGCCCGATCAAAACCACTCAGTAGCAAAGGCATCCCCTTGAAAAAAAACAACTCTGATACCAAATGTAAGTTTTAGCCCCGTACAGAAATTACTTGCATACGAATTCTAAAACACAGAAAATAAACAATGTAAGAGCATAACACATAAAACACATATACACAAATATTTTCCCCTAGATCCAGAAACCGGGACTATCAGCTTGATTTTTCATTATTTTCCTTTCAATGTTACAATACATATTTATACATGCCGAAGCATCCAATACCATGGATCGAAAACCATCACATCCAAAACCATGGACTGAAAACCATCGCGTCCAAAACCTTGTGTGAAAATCATGCGCAAAACCATAGGTAGGTCCGCCCAACCTAATACAGTGTCTGAAAACAAAAATTTTTGGGGCGCTGCCCCGGACCCCATAGAGTGGGTTACCTGCACCCCTCAAATCCCCTGTGACCCCACCCCCCCACTACGCAATTGGCACAACAAAGGGGGGGCTTCGCCCCCCTTCTAACCCCCCGATTAACTACATGGGCTAGTAGTGGAAAGAATATAACACAACCCAACATAGAGCTGCTTCCAATCACTTTAACCGTAAAGCACTCGATCAAGAAATTATGAAATTACAAAAAGCACTCAATGAATTCGTTGAACAGTTTTACACATGCTTTTGCAATCTTGCATATTGATTCCTTGAAGATGAAATTTATTGGGAATTTCTCGATGGGAGATTTGAGTATCTCCTTTACATATTTGAAAATCTGTAATTCTTGAAATCATTCGAATCCCGCTCAGCACACTTCAGTGATTTAGCTACACAATCACAAGTTAGCACAGTTGCTATCACAAGTGATCGTCTGCCTTCACCTCATCAAACAGCTCCACCACCGCAGAGTGATATGGGAGATTATGCACACACATCTATTGAACTGTCACATCCTCCCACCCCACCTACTCTTGATATCTGCGCAGATTTGGCTTGCAAGCATGTTGGTTGTCATGTGGATTCATTCCCTCAACCTCTGTCCCCTCATTCTGTTGATCCTCCGGATTGTACTTGATGAGTCTCATCATTGGGTAAATATATGGACCTTAATACACCTCCAAATCTTACTAAAATCAACTCTTCTCATGATTCCTTACATGTTTTAATTATATTTTGCTTAATGAGATGAGTATAAGTGAGATGTTATGTCTAGTGGTCTAATTTGCATTGATTGCAGGTTTTTGGGAGCAAATTATGGAAAATTATGGCTAATTAAGGTGCAAGAACTCGAATGAGACAAGAAGGAGAGATTATAGGAGATGGATCTTCCTCATTAATTCCTCACTCATTCGAAGATCCCTCAATCAAATGACACCAGCTCAGAGTTGCAGGCAGCCAAGTCATGAGGATCATTGGTAGTCGATTCAGTGATAGATAAGAACCACTTTATCTTAAGATTGGGATCCAAGCCTCCCTAGATTTAAGGAAGTTGTTAGCAACTTCAGTTGTATAAAGAAAGAGGCCTAGAGCCTCATTAGGATCTTGACTTTTTATGCAGGATAACTAAGAACTTTCGAGTTGAAGGATTGTGGCAAAACACTGTTATGTATTTTTTGATATGTTAATGAAAATGAACATTTCCTTGATCCAACACTGAGTTGACTTAGAGGGCTGAAGTTCTTGGGTTAGGACCCAACCATAGTAGCAGAGGCTCCTCTTACGATACATGTATACTTAGGTTATTTCATAGCTTGTTTGTTGAATTGATTTTGGAATTGTTTCATTGCAAGTATTGGTGAGTTTGATTAGTTTGCTTCCATTTGTGCATAGTTTTAGCAGTATCTTTAGAGAGATAGACGAATACCAAAAAGGCTAATAATAGGTGGATCTTGCCCCACTCCTCCCTTCAGGGACCATGGTTTGAGGGAAACTCCCATTCAGCCCCAAAAAGACAGAATTCTAATTTCTTATGAAATTTAGGGTTTTCTGCTAATTAGGCCAGCATATTTCAGTTTTCAAGGATAGGTTGCAGTTGTTATTTCTGATATCTCCAGCTTTGTATTAGAATTCATGGTTTTTCACAATAGGCTACAAGCATTTCCATGCATGAACTAGGAAAATGAATGATGAAAATCTGCTTTCTTGTGTTGTTGGAAATCTTTCATGTTTTGACATGATTTATGGGTAAATGTTGGTGATGTGTGTATTTCTAGAGTTTCAATAGCGTAGGAAGACCTCATATCAGCATCCCCAGCCTAAACTCACCCATCCATGATCACAAAAAGCCACTAAGTCCAAAAACCGGGTTATCATTTCATAAGAAAAACTTGCCATGCTTGTTGAGCAAATCCAACCATCATACAAACTTGGGTTTGAGTTCTGAGGAAGTCTGAGCCACTTCATTTCCTTATTCCTTCCATCACTCACCTTCCCTAAGCCTTATACCACTGTCCAAATCACTCCTTATTCTTTCAGCCTATTCCTGTAGGAATACATGGGATCCTGTAGCTGAATTAGGAAATCTTGTAGACATCACGTAGGACAACTTGTAGTGGCCATTTTTTAGGCCAATTTGTGAGAAATGCACCACGAAAGATAAGATAAGGCCCCTACTTTCCTCTCAAGCCATCTAACCATTCACAACCATCTCTCTCCATACCTAACCCACCTGTCATACAATCAAGAAGGATTAGCATTCATGTTTTCACAAAAGGGACAAAAAGAAAAAGGTTGTTATGTTCATTCATATGCATAGCAGTAAAGTGTTTGATTAGATCAGATTGCCTGCTTAGGTTAGTTAGGGTGCCACATGTGTTAGCTTAGAATTCTTCTAGAGAAAGATATCTTAACAAATAGCTAGATGAGTGGTGTGTTTTAAGCATTTATTTCAGACTTTCATTACTGTAGTAGATAATATTTCAATTCTCTCAATTAGGGTAAAATTCTCCTTTCTCCATTGGTAATCAAACTTCTTCTAAATCAATAGAAGGTTGGTTTGAGAAACCCTAGTGGTGTATTGCCAGCTCAGCAGTGACAAAGAGTAGACCCATTGCATCTTTTTGTGTATACAACACTATCACCTCCAAGTTTGTACGAACCTCGAGTTGATGAAGGAATGTTGGTAGCCCCTGGAGTTGAAACATTCTTGCTGTAATACTGGTGCTCATCACTTTTTGGCATCATTGCCAGGGAGGTGTTTGAGTAGATGTGATTTCTTCTTTCTTTCTTCCATTTCTTATCTCTTTCATTATGCTATTAGCTTCATTTTTGCAAAAGTAGTTGTAAGTTGGTTTGCTTTCCTTTCCATTTTTCAAGTGAGTTCATTCAGCAGTTAGCTTCAATTCAGTTTGTCTTTTCAATTCTGCAATTAGTCTTAAAGCTTGAAAAATAAGACAAAACAAAAACACTTCTTTCATGCCTCGTAGGAATAGGGATAAATTAGGAAAATTTCTACCAAATACCCCCACCACTTCAAACAACCAACCTTCCCTCTTCTTCGGTGGCTGTGAATTAGAGGACCCCTTAGGTGAACAACCAAAGATTTTTGAAGAGCCTATAGGGGAAGGAGAAGAAGAACCCATTCCAACTGACATAATGGCTAAAAATAGAAATGAAAGGGGAGATAGAGAAAGAATTGAGGGTGCTTTTCCCATCAGAGAAACCAATGGGGATGCCAAGATGAAAAACATAAGCCCCTCTGCTCTTCCTCACTTCCATGGCCTGACCTCAGAAGATCTAGATACTTTCTTGTTTGAATTTTTTGTCATATGCAGAACTTATGATTACACCACTGATGATCAGAAGTTGAAATTATTCCCATCCACTCTCAAGGATGCAGCTCTGCGCTGGTTCATGGGTTTACCTGGGGATAGTATCACCACCTGGGCTCAGATGCAACAAGATTTCAACAACAAGTATAGGGACTACTGTAGGTCCAAAGACACTAAAGAGGAAATTTTTAGAATGACCTTGGGGCATGATGAGTCCTTAGAGGATTATGAGGAAAGATTCTAGCTTAGCTACAAAAGGGCCAGGTGCACACTTGATCCTAAGTCACTTAAGCTAGTCCTTCTCAGGGTTTCAGGGAAGATATTTTGAATACCCTAAACATGCTATCAGGAGGGGACATCTACCAGCTACCCTATGAAGATATCAAGACTGTCTTTAAGGACCATTCTAGGGTAGATATGAAAAAGGGTAGGGGTAGTCAAACAGTGTCCAACTAATACTCATCTAACACATCTATAAAAGGTGAAATTGGAAACATGTTGGAAGATTTTAAGAGTGAAATGTTGCAAACCCTTGCCCTATAGATGGACACTATGCAAATAAAGAGGAAGTAGGAGGAAGCAGAGAGAGCATTAGCCATCTTCTTCCCTAGATGCACAAGGAGGCACCCTAGGAATGAATGTCCATTAAACCTGATAGAAATCTACTAAATTTGTGAAGAAAACCACTCCACATACAAGAGACCTTCTCTACCTGGACTAAAATCTATGTATCAGGGAATTGAAGGGGCGAATGAACAGATCTACTACATAAATTAGAGGAGGCCTCATGGGCCTCGACCATACTAATAGGGCATGCAAGGGTCATCCTATGCATATTACGACCCTAACCAAAACACATCCATTCCCTCTTGGGGCCCCCTGCTCATCCCTCCTAGTCTACACCTTCTCCCTGGTCTTTTGCACCTCAATACCATTCCTAGTCGACCAACCAAGCATTTCAGTCATATACTCCTCCACAACCTTAGTGGAATGCACCACCCCAGGGGTGGAGGCCCCCATACGACAATGTTACATCTTTATTTCCTTCACCTCCTACTCAACCACAACTTCTACACCCTTCTCCACCTAAACAACCTCAGATGTCTACCTAACCAAATCTAAACTCAAACAACAGACAAGCACAACAGGTCTACAGTGGAGAGACATCCTACCTTTCTTATGTTGTGGAAATTTAGGAAATCAACCTGAGGTCTGGGAGAGTACTCTCGGATAGCCAACCTCCATCTCCACCCATGAAGAATGAGGAGGAAAGAGAGGAAAGTATGCCTAGAGTGAATCCACCACCCTTTCCTGAAAGATTAACTCATTCAATCCAACCTACCCCATAATAGAATGAACTTCTAGGTGAATTGAAAAATCTATGTGTCAAAATTCCAGTTCTCCAAACCATTAAGGATGTACCTATTTACAACAAACTGATTAAAGAGAAGTGTTTCAAACATCTAGGGAGGCGAAAAAAGACACCCATACCATTAATGTCATTGGACAACTTTCTGACTTAATGTTGGGGCAGGTAATTTGCGCAAAGTATTTAGACCCTAGAAGCCCTGTAGTAGGTGTGCACATCAATGGCACCATTGTCCCACATACATTGATTGATCTTTGGGTTGTCATTAATGTAATGAATAAGGACACCATGCTCAAGATGAATCTCCAAGTTTCATTAAGAAAGACCACGGCAGTCTTGCAGCTTGCAGACCGATCCACAGTAGCCCCCGAGGGGATTGTTGAGTATGTGATGGTCTTCATTGACTCCTGGGAGTACCCTATAAACTTCCTAATTCTCTAACCTAAGACCAAGTTTAATGGTTATCCTCTCATACTTGGGAGGCCTTGGTTAGCCATTGTCAATGCCTACATCAGCTGCAGGGCTAGAAACATGACTATAAAAAATGGGCATCTATCCAAGCAGTTGGTCTTGTACCCTCCTGCTCAGCCATATTTAGAACATGATTTACCTTTATGGCTAGAAGAGGAGGAAGAAGATGAAGTCTACTCTGCCCAACTCTATACCCTAGAAACTGCCATGGGAGGAGGACAACTTGATGAAGATGATTTGATTGAACACATCCTCCAAAATCCAATTCCCAACACCTTGTCTTTAGAGGAAGTAGTGAAGGAAACCAAAAACAACCATCATATTGATCTATGCTTAGCTTACTCAAATCCTACTCATGTCAAGACAATAGAATTTGGCCCTGAAAGAACTCTGAAAATCAACCCCTCTCTTTCTGTACACCAAGAAGAAGAGTTATGTAACATGCTAAGGAAGCATTTGGATGCCTTTGCTTGGAATTATAAAGAGATAAAGGGAGTGCACCCTTCAGTGTGTACTCACCACATTTATATCAAAGAAGGTTGCAAACCAGTCTGACAACCCCAAAGGAGAATGAATCCAGCTCAGAATTGAAAAAGTTGTTGGATGCAGGATTCATGTTCCCTATCTCGGATAGTGAGTGGGTGTCTCCTTTGGTGCTGGTTCCAAAGAAAAATTGAAAGTGGAGGATTTGTGTTGATTACAGAGAGCTAAACAAAGCAAAAAAAAAGGACCATTTCCCTCTGCTTTTCATTGACCAAGTGTTAGATGGCTTGGCAGGCAAAAAAAAATTCTCTTTCTTAGATGGGTTTAGCGGGTACAATCAAATCCAGATTAGCCAAGAGGACCAGGATAAAACCACCTTCACCTATCCTTAGGGTACTTTCGTTTATAGGGTCCTTCCTTTTGGTCTATGCAATGCCCCTGCCACTTTCTAGAGGGCAATCCTGAGTATCTTTGCTGAGATAGTCCATGATGCAGTAGAAATTTATATGGATGATTTTATACCCTATGGGTGTGATTTCCAAGAGGCTCTCTCTAACCTGGGTAAGGTGCTAGACAAATGCATTGAAATTAACTTATCCCTTAGTCCTGAAAAATGTGAGTTCTTGATGACAGCAGGGATTGTTCTAGGTCACTCAATATCCCAGGTGTTGGGTTATGTTATATTCTTTCCATGACTAGCCCACGTAGTTAACCTGGGGGTTAGAAGGGGGGCGAAGCCCCCCCTTCATTGTGCTGATTACGTAGTGGGGGGGGTGGGGTCATAGGGGGTTTGAGGGGTGCAGGTAACCCCACTCAGGGGGTCTGGGGCAACGCCCCAGAAAATTTTGTCTTTTGGACCCTATATTAGGCTGGGTGAACCTACCTATGATTTTGTGCATGATTTTCACACATGGTTTTGGACGCGGAGGTTTTCGATCCATGGTATTGGATGCTTCGGCATGTATAAATATGTATTGTAACATTGAAAGGAACATAATGAAAAATCAAGCTAGTAGTCCGGTTTTGGGATCCAGGTGAAAATCTTTTTGTATATGTGTTTTATGTGTTATGCTCTCGCATTGTTTATTTTATGTGTTTTAGAATTCGTATGCAGGTAATTTCTGTATGGGGTTAAAACCTACATTTGGTATCAGAGATGTTTTGGCTTAAAGGGGACGCCTTTGTTGCTGAGAGGTTTCGCTCGGGCCTGTGGTAGACGATGTTCAGTGGGAGATCTACGCAATCAATTCTGGTGGTGAAAGAAGATGGCGAGCAGTGGAAAGATAGAGATCGAGAAATTTAATGGTTTGAGTTTTGAGTTGTGGAAACTCAAGATGGAGGATCTATTGGTGGATAAAGACCAGTGGATCGTGGTAAATCTGGGTACTAAACCAACGGGAGTGTACGATGAAGAATGTAAGAAGTTGGATCGGAAGGCAAAGAGCACAATACGATTGTGTGTCTCAGATTTAGTATTGTTGAATGTATCAGGGGAAGCTACAATGAAGGCTTTGTGGGACAAGTTAGGGACTTTGTACCAATCTAATTCTCTGGTGAATAAATTGTTCCTGCGAAAAAAGTTGTATAACCTGAGGATGAAATATGGAGACTCAGTGATAGTGCATCTGAACACATTTAATACTGTGGTAAGTTAGTTATTATTTGTTGATATTAAAAATTCATATGAAGATAAGTGCATCAATTTGTTGTGTTCTCTACCATATTTGTGGGATAGTCTGGTTATTGAAATAGGTAGCAATAAAACTTCCTTGCAGTTTGATGAAATAGTCTCATCCTTGCTGACGGAGGAGATGAGATGGAAAAATATGGAGAGCCAGAATGGTGATTCCTTGTCTATAGGAGGACGGTCCCAAAACAGAAACAAAAATAAGTCATCGAGTGGGAGATCTAAATCTAGAGGGAGATCTAAATCTCCAGGAAAACCTGTAAAGGTGGTGTGCTAGAAATGCAGAAAGTAAGGGCACTACAAAAGGGACTGTAAATCTAAAGCTCCTGATAAAGGGAATGGATCTAATGATGCTCCTTCTACAGAGGCGAAAACCACCTCAGATGAAGGTGGGGATGTGTACTTGGCTTATTCAAGTACACATGTAGATCATGAGGCATGGTTGATTGACTCAGGTGCATCCTTTCAATTCACTTCCCATAGAGAGTGGTTCTGCGAATATAATAAATACAATGGTGGTGATGTCTTCTTAGGGGATGATAGGAAGGCTAGAATCGTTGGTCACGGAAAAGTAAAGTTGAAGTTGCAAGGTGGAAGGGTTAGAACACTTCCAGGTGTTCTACATATTTCTGCACTGGACAGAAATATGATTTCTGTAAGCACGCTTGATGATGCAGGTGTAAAAATAGTGTTCGAGAAGGATACTTGCAAGATGGTTTGGGGAGCACTAGTATTGATGCGAGGAGTTTGAATTGGAACTCTGTACAAGTTGCAAGGTAGCATTGTTGTTGATGGGTGCAACAGTTCTGTGGTTTTTGAAAGTGGAGTAGAAAATCTAGTGGTCTCTGGATAGAAGACCATGCTATGGCATCAAAGACTTGGACATATTGGAGAGAAGGGCCTTCGAATACTTCATGATAAAGGTAGTGTAGAAGGTATGGGTAATAGCTCTCTAGATTTTGATTTCTATGAAAATTGTGTATATGGGAAGCAGAATCGGGTGAGTTTCCCCTCTGGTGGTAAGAGGGTGAAACGGGTATTAGAGCTTGTGCACAGTGATTTGTTTGGACCTGTGAAGGTTCCATCACTAGCTACGTCTGTGTACTATGTATCATTTATAGATGACTTCTCAAGGAATACATGGATATATTTCCTTAAGAATAAATCTGAAGTCTTTGACACGTTTAAAGAATTTAAGGCTTTGGTGGAAAACCAAACAGAGAAGAAGATAAATGTGTTGAGGATAGATAATGGTGGAGAGTTTTGTAGTAAGGAATTTGAAGAATTTTGTAAGAAGTGTGGTATAGCACGACAAAAGACTACTCCATATACACCTGAGCAAAATGGAGTTGCAGAAAGAATGAACAAGATGTTGATGGAAAGGGCAAGAAGCATGCTCAGTGGTGTTGGGTTAGGACAAGAATTCTGGGCAGAGGCGGTGGAGACAACATGTTACCTGGTCAACAAATCACCTTCATCAGCATTGGAGGATAAGACTCCACAAGAGGTATGGACTGGTAAGGAACCCCCTCTTTCACATCTGAGGGTATTTGGATGTGATGCATATGTACATGTTCCAAAGGATAAAAGAACCAAGTTGGATAGTAAATCTGAAAAGTGCATATTTATTAGGTATAAGGATGGTTTAAAGGGTTATAAGCTTTGGAACCTAGTAACAAGGAAGGTTGTGTACAATCGAGATGTGGTGTTCAAAGAGGTAAAATATGTTATTAAACATGAAGTCCAACCAAAGGAACCCGAGAAGATATAGTTTGAGCTTAAGGAGGAAGAATCAGACTATACAGCAGAGGAGGAATCAGAAGATGAAGAGCCACAAACTCTAGGTGTGAGAAGATCCATTTGAGAAAGAAGGTAAACAGAAAGGTATAGTCCATCTGCTTTCTGTTCAAATTTTGCTTTATCTATTACTGATGATGATCCTAGAACTGTGAAGGAAGTAGTAGATTCAGAGGGCAGAAAACTCTGGAAAGAGGCCATGGTTGATGAAATGACATCTTTGCACAAAAATGAGGCTTGGGATCTAGTGGAGTTACCGGCTAGAAGATAACCCATGGCAGCAAATGGGTGTTCAAGAAGAAGACAAATGCAGAAGGAAAGGTGGAGAAATACAAAGCTCGATTGGTAGCAAAAGGTTATTCCCAAGTGCCAGGAATTGATTTTGGTGATATTTTTTCTCCTGTTGCCAAGGTAACTTCTATTAGATTACTTTTATCTATTACTGTTGCTTTTGATTTTGAGGTAGAACAGATGGATGTGCAGACAACATTTCTTCACGAGGATCTGGAAGAGGAGATCTACATGAAGCAACCTGAAGGTTTTGCGGTGAAGGGTAAGAAAGAAATGGTATGTAAGTTAAAGAAGTCTTCGTAAGGGTTAAAACAGTCACCAAGGATGTGGTATCATAAATTTGATACATTTATACAGGGACTTGGCTTCACTAGAAGCAAAGAAGATCACTGTGTGTATTTAAAATTAATTGGTGACCATGTTATTTATTTGGTCTTGTATGTGGATGATATGTTGTTGGTTGGAAATGACAAAGAAATTATCCGAGATTTGAAGACCCATTTGTCCTCCAAATTCAACATGAAAGATCTTGGTGCTGCAAACTATATTTTGGGCATGCAAATTAAAAGAGATCGGACAAAGAGGAAGCTCTGGTTGAACCAGAGGAAGTATGTCGAGACAATATTGCAGAGGTTTAATATGTAGGATAGTAAGCGGTGAAGGTTCCTATTCCTGTAGGTGTAAAGTTATCTGCTAAACATTGTCCCAAGACATAAGAATAGGAAGAGGACATGTCCTATGTTCCATATGCAAGTGTAGTCGGTAGCTTGATGTATGTGATGGCATGTACTAGACTAGACATTACACATGCAGTGGGAGTATTGAGCAGGTTTATGTCAAAACCAGGGAAGGATCATTCGACATCAGTGAAGTGAGTTTTCAAGTATTTGTGTGGCACTAGTGATTATGGTTTGTGCTACCAAGGAAGACCATGATTGGACAGAGTGTTGGATATTCGTGGCTTTGTTGATGCAGACTGGGCTAGAGATCTGGATTAGAGAATATCTACAAGTGGGTATGTTTTTAACCTATTTGGAGGTGTAGTCAGTTTAATGAGTAAGAAACAATCTATAGTGGCACTATCAACAATAGAGGCAAAATACATGGCATCCACTCATGCAAGCAAGGAAGCAGTTTGGTTGCAGAGATTGTGTTCAAATATGGGGTTAGTACAGGGAGCTATAAGGATAGAATGTGATAGCCAAAGTGCAATTTCAGCAAAGAACCCTGCATATCATTCAAAGACAAAGAACATTGATGTTCAGTATCACTTTGTGAGGGATATGATAGAAGCCAAAAAGGTGTTGTTGGTATGGGTGGACACTTTGAAGAATACTGCAGATGCATTGAAAAAATCTGTGAGCTATGAGAAGTTCTCTTGGTGTAGAGAAACAATGGGCGTTACAGGGCTTGATAAATGACTAAGCTCTCTTGTGGCCCCCTATGGAAAGAAAACAACAAGTGGGAGAATGTTGGGTTGTGTTATATTCTTTCCATGACTAGCCCACGTAGTTAACCGGGGGGCTAGAATGGGGGCGGAGCCCCCCCTTCGTTGTGTCGATTGCGTAGCAGGTGGGGGTCACAGGGGGTTTTAAGGGTGCAGGTCACCCCACTCTATGGGGTCCGGGGCATTCCCCAGAAAATTTTGTTTTTTGGACCCCATATTAGGTTGGGCAGACCTACCTATGGTTTTGTGCATGATTTTCGCACATGGTTTTGGACGCGATGGTTTTCAGTCCATGGTATTGGATGCTTCAGCATGTATAAATATGTATTGTAACATTAAAAGGAACATAATGAAAAATCAAGCTGGTTGTCCCGATTTTGGGATCCAGGGGAAAATCTCTGTGTATATGTGTTTTGTGTTATTCTCTTGCATTGTTTATTTTCTATGTTCTAGAATTCGTATGTAGGTAATTTCTATACAGGGTTAAAACCTACACTAAGAAGGACTGCAGGTAGACCCAAATAAGATAGCCATCATCAAAAGGGTCCCAACTCCGCAAAAACAAAGGGATGTCAGAAGTTTTCTAGGATTAGCCGGATACTATAGGAGATTTATAAAAGATTTCAGCAAGTTAGCTTCTCCTTTATTTGGGTTATTGGCCAAAGACTCCAAATTTTTATGGTCAGAAAGCTGTCAAGAAGCCTTGGACACCCTAAAGGACAAGTTGACTACTGCACCTATTCTCTGAGGCCCAAATTGGGCTCTTCCTTTCCATATACATGTCGATGCCTCTCACAAAGCCATAGGAGTAGCTCTAGGCCAGATAGATGACAAGCTACCTTATGCCATTTACTTCATTAGTAAGAATCTGTCGAAAGCCGAGCTGAACTACACAGTGACTGAAAAAGAGCTCCTAGCTATTATGCATTCATTGAATAAATTTAGGCATTACATTACTAGTTACCAAACATTTGTACATACTAACCATGCTGCAATTAAATACTTGATGAATAAACCTGATGTAAATGCTCGGATTATTAGATGGTTACTTTTATTGCAACAGTTTGATTTAACTATTATTGATAAGCATGGCAAGGAGAATGTTGTTGCGGATTTTTTTACCCAAATTGACTTTGCCTGCAGGGGAGGAAGGAATGGTTGATGATTAGTTACTAGATGAACACGTATTCTCCATTTCAATTCTCTCTCCAGGGTTTGCTGACATAGAAAATTACTTGGTGTCTGGACATTTTCCACCAAACTTGTCCTCCAAGGAAAAGAGAAAGTTCGTAAGGAAGAGTGCCCCATTCACTTGGATTGGGGACAATCTCTTCAAGCTAGGCCCGGATCAAATTCTAATAAGATGTGTCAGGGAAGAGGAAGTATTTGACATCCTTTTGACTTGTCATGATGGGCCTTGTGGAGGTCACTTTGCAGCCAAAAGAACAACATTCAAGCTACTACAAGCTGGTTATTACTAGCCCACCCTTCACCAAGATGTGAGGAGGTATACCAGTCAGTCTTCACCAAGATGTGAGGAGGTATACCAGTCAGTGTGATCGGTGCCAAAGGATGGGGAAACCTACCCCAAGGGATGAGATGCCTCTACAACCTTAAGTGACTTTCGAGCCATTTGACAAGTGGGGCATGGATTTCATTGGTCCCATTGACCCTCCATCCAAACAGAAGCAATACATCATTGTGTGCACTGACTACTTATCCAAGTGGGTTGAAGCCAAAGCCATCAAAGCATCAACAAAAGAAAAGGTGGTTGAATTCTTAAGGGAATTTTTTTTTTTTAAGTTTGGGTACCCTAGAGAATTGGTCACTGATCAAGGCAGTCAATTTACATCTCACATGAGTGAAAATTCGTTAAGCCATGACAAGATCAAGAACTGAACATCCAATCCTTACCACCCACAGGCTAATGGGCAAGTGGAGGTAACCAACAGAGAATTGGAAGGAATTCTAACCAAAGTGATTAGTAGCAATAGAAAGGATTGGGCAAATAGATTAGTTGAGGCCACTTGGCCTACAATACCACCTGGAAGACCACCACTAGGTTCACTCCTTATGAGCTGGTCTACGGGAAGAAAGCCATGCTGTCCATTGAGTTTGAATACAACAACTTAAGAATGGCCGCACAACTAGATCTAGATATCACCAGGGCACAACAAGAAAGATTTCTCTAGCTGAATGGGTTAGATGAATTTAGGATGCAGGCCTTCCTGCACATAGAGGTGACTCAAGTTCAGAGGAAAATCTGACATGACAAGAATATAAAAGACAAATAGTTTCAATAAGGTGATTGGGATTTTTTGTATGATTCCTGGTACAAGGATTTTAAAGTTAAGTTAAGGACTAGATGGTTAGGGCCTTATGTAATAGAAAAGTGTCATGATAATGGTGTTGTACAAATAAGAACCATCGATGTAGAGGTTGTCCCTTTGCTTGTCAATGGGTATAGATTAAAGATCTACAAGAAGACCTTGTCAAAGTGAGAATTCGTCAATAGCATTAGAAATATAGTGATGGTGGTAGAGAAAGTCTCAGCTTCCACCCCACCAAGTCCCTGAAGAGAAAAAAGAAAAAGAAAAAAAAGAAAAAATAATAATAATAAAGAGACTTAGGTGAAAACCTCCATGAGGCACCTGAGTCCCACTGTTGGGTTGCATATCTCTTGAGGTGGCCCAAGGGTGTTAAAAAAAAAAGAGGAAAAAAAAAGATCTTTGGGTGAAAATCTCTTTTGAGGCACCTAGGGTAGGCGACTAGGATGAAAACCTCCTTGGAGGCAAACTTATTGTTGTAAAAAAAAATGGATACAAAAAAATGGAAATTGTGTTTGCAAGTCAGCAAGAGGAGGATAAGAACAACATGAGAGGGACAAGAGGACCTACAAGATCCATGTTTCAATCCACCCATCTCATATCTTCCACTATTCACATATTCTTCCAATTATAAACCCCTCCAGCTCATCTTACACAAACTATGTGTTTTCTATAAGATTCCCTGTAATTCTACAGAATTCCCTATAAACCTACAGGAGTTTCCTGTAGGAATTACAGTGACCTTGAAAATCCCAAGAAATCTAGTTTGAGAGCAAGGGGATGACATAAGCATGTGTCTAGATGAAAAACCATTTACTCCACCACATCATAGCCATTCCTTTCATCACCGTGTCACCCCTGCATCCATCAAAGAAATCAATTCAAAAAAAAAATTATACAAATTACCAAAAAAAAAAAAAAAACAAACAGAAGAGAGAGAGAAGAGGGAAAGAGGAACAATACCCAAAGACAAAATCTCTCACCTACCATTCCCTATCACCCTTCTCCAATCATTTCAACATCCCTTATGCTTTAGAGTTGAGAAAAAGCATGAAAGTTTAGGGGAGAGGCAACTACAGGACATCCTGTAGGTATCATGTCAGAAATCCTGTAGCAGCCTATCCCACAAATGAAACCACACAGCTTGCAGCCATCTTTAGAACAAGAAATATAAGGATGAAGAAGCTCCTACAAAGCTCAGTAGCAGCAAAAATATCACCTACGTCACTCTCCAACACCTTCACATCAAAAGAAACAAGCATCAAAAGAGGCAAATACACAGAAAAATAAGCAGCAAAAACACAACAAAGAGGCATCACTCTCCAGCAGGCATCAACATCAAAGCATCTTACCCATAGGTATGTCATATTACTCATGCTCTTTTGTTAGTACAATATGATTAAAACTATAGGATTATTTAAGAGTTGATTTTATAAGTAAAGGTGTCCAGTTAACTTGGCCACCTTCGTCCAGTCGACGAGAAGAAAACAGTTAGACCACTCCACATGTGGCAAAAGTAAAATCAAGAGAAAAAGGGAATAAAGCAAAAAATGATTAAGTTGAGGAGGAAAGGAGTTGGATATGATTACGAGTTAAGGTGGAATGATGGACTGATAGTGGGACCAATGGTCCAAAAGGAGGTGCTCGTACTTACACAACCAGCACACCACCCCACACGATCATCCATATATGGAAATAAAACATTGATTCCCATACAAAGAGAGCATAATCAACTTCAAGGATTCATCGAACCAATAAGTATTTCTTGGCCTTCCTGAAGCAGCACCTACAAGAAATAGTCAGCATCTATAGTGCAGGAAACCTACAGGAAGCCTACAAGATACAGAGGAATCAACCTACAGGACTGTCCGTGGGCACTAAGGGGGGTGAAATCAAGGGTTATTCTTACTAGAACATAGCAAAGTGAGGTAAGAGATATACCTTCCATAATTTCCATTGAAAATAAGAAAATCCTCAATTTTATTAAGGAAATTGCAATATAGGAGAGTTGTATTGCATGTCACTAAAAGTTAACATTCTAACCTCCCTCACCTACCAGAATCCTTGAATTGTATCGACACAAGCCTCCACAATTACCACGGAAAGATGACAGAAAGTTTCAACAAGAGAGAATCCACAAACACAACAAGAATCCACCAGCATCCTCCTATAGTGGAAATTTTCACAAGGCACTAATGGATGGGGTTCTTTGAGAGGATGAGAGGATACGATGATGATGTGGCCAGAGAATTTTCCATCTCACTCATACCCCTCACTAGGACCAATGACACTACTATGGTGAAGTGTTTATCAATAGTAATTACCCCTAAAGTTATAAGCATAATCACTACTCTCCCTTTAAGGTTACCATAGGAAAGAAGACAAGGGTAACAACACCCTTGCAAAGGAAATATTATTTTTGGAAGGAGAGGAGCCAATGGAGGACAAAAATGGAGCTAGGAGGGAAAGCATTCCATACCCTTGGAATGAAGTCAGTTACCACCTCATTAAATACATATCATGTGAAGGGAGATACAGTGTGGTGCATGGATACCACTTCAAACTCCTCCAAGAACTGAGATTTGGAGAGAACGCACCTCCTCAAACATATTGAGTATACTCTAGTTTCTTCTACAATCAATGATAGACATAAGCATTAAAGTGCATGAGGGAAAACATCGACAACTAGCCCATCATGGGTTGATTAAACTCATCCTTGAAGATTCTCTATAAAACCTAAGACTCCCTATTGCATGGACAACCTTTAAATACATGCAGGCAGAAGGAGCAATTCAAGCTATTGAATATGACAAAAGCCCCACTTCTAGTGAGAATGAAGAATAAATAGAGGAGGAAAATGAAGAAGAAACAGAGGATAATGAACAAGAAATAGATGAGGAAAATGAAGAAGAGACAGAGGAAGAAAGAAAAGAAGAGATAGATGGGCATAAAGAAGAAATAGAGGAAGAAGAAGAAGAAGAAGAAGAAGAGGAAGGTGGAGACAAAGAAGATGATAAGAAAGAGAATGGAAAAGAGGAAACAGGGCAGAAGGATGAACAAAGGTCTACAGCTCAAGACAGAGAGGGAGAAGAATCACCAAGGGTATCTCCAGAGCCCACAGAGAAAGAGGCAGCCGCTGTCCTTATTGCCCTAAGTACACCTATCAAATCAAAGGGGAAGAGGCAAAGACAAACCCTAGTGTACTTTAGGAAAAGAAAGAGCACTAGGATTAGACAAGGGAGACCTCAAATCCCCACCAAAACTCCAATTGTCATTGAGGATTCACCAAAGCAGCAAGAAAAGGAAGCCCCTCTAGAGAAAAATCAAGGAGAAGGATCATCATAAAAAGCCTCTCCCAAGTCTCCAATCACTTATGTTAGGAGGCCTGTCACAAGTTCAGCCTCATCAAAGGGAAAATGTTTCCTACAGGAGTCATAGAAAGACCTACAAGAAGAAGAGGCCATCCTACAGGAAACTCTTTCAAACCTACAGGAAACACAGAAAAGGGACCAGGAAGGTATCACTCAACAAGAAACAAAGAAAGAAGACCAAGAACTGAAAGAACCTAGTCCACAGCCAAACCTCAACTCCTACTACAAGTTCATTGAAGGAGGTAGGGTAATGCCATATAATTTTTCCATTCCCCTATTCTTTGAACTTGAAAAAGATAGGGCAAGGACACATAGGTGAATGCAAATTGCCAAATCAAAAGGGGTGGAGGATGTAGGCCACATGGAGGAGAAATCGCAGGAGATGGGCAGAGAACTGAGCAGCATCAGGGATAGAGAAGCAATGATGAAATCTTAGTTGGAAGCTAACAACACATGGATAAGGGGAGAACAAATCCAGTTGGCAACTATGGCCATTTTATCCTTGGAGGCAATCCAGTGCAGGATGCCAGCAAAGTTTTATGCCTTGTATCTCAAGGAACAATGGCTACAATTCTAAAAAAAGATCCTAGCACAAACATGAACTATTCCCTTCCAATACTATAGACAATTCATTGATCTCTGTGATCAAAGAACCTTGGAAAATAGAGAAAAAATATTTGATTTTTACCTACACAACTTGGACTTAACATATATAAATGTGTGGGACCCAAATTCAAATCTAGGAGACTTGCAATTGATGGCCTTAGCATCATGGATGAATCATGAGGAGGAAAGAGCTACATATATGAAAAATGTAATGGAAAAAGAAGAGACAGAACCCCTTATGATCAGAGTTGAACAATCTAACCCAATGGTTGTCATCAGCACCCACAACCTCATTGCAAATGATCCCAAGCTTGCACCTGGGTACCTTGTTGCACAAGAACAAGCAGTCACACCCTTTGAAGACATGTTCAGATTACTAGGTGATGACATTCAGCAGGCCTACCAAAGGAGATGGAACACCTTTCCTTACATCCTAAAAGTCAGAGAATACAATTCTCCTTACAGAATGAGAGAGGCACTAAGTAGAATCCCCATGTATAAACAGGCTCTACAAAGACTCAAAGTAAATTGGATTGGCTTGAGGCTTAGTCCACCATTTCTTTTGGGAATGTTGGAAGGAAGGAAAGAAGAAGAAGAAAGAAAGCAGTGGGAAGAGATAGAGAGGAAGGAATGATTTTATTCACAGGAAGAAGAGACTACAGCAGAAGCATGGGATGTCAGGGAGGCCACCAGAGCAATGAAGGACATGGACATAGATTAAGTTGCTCAGAGGATGAGAAACACTTTCAGTAGGGGGTGATGATGAGACTCATCATTGGGTAAATATATGGACCTTAATACACCTCCAAAGCTTACTAAAATCAACTCTTCTCATGATTCCTTACATGTTTTAATTATATTTTTCTTAATGAGATGAGTAAAAGTGAGATGTTATGTCCAATGGTCTAATGTGCAGTGATTGCAAGTTTTTGGGAGCAAATTATGGAAAATTATGGCTAATTAAGGCGCAGGAACACGAATGAGACAAGAAGGAGAGATTATAGGAGATGGATCTTCCTCATTAAGTCCTCACTCATTTGAATATCCCTCAATCAAATCACATCAGCTCGGAGTTGCGGGAAGCCGAGTCATGAGGATCATTGGCAGCTGAGCCAGTGATAGTTAAGAACCAGTTTATCTTGAGATTGGGTTCCAAGCCTTCCTAGATTTAAGGAAGTTGTTGGCAGCTTCAGTTGTATAAATAAAGAGGCCTCGAGCCTCATTAGGATTCAAATTTTTTATGCAAGATAACTAAGCACTTTCGAGTTGAAGGATTGTGGTAAAACATTGTTATGTATTTTTTGATATGTGAATGAAAATGAGCATTTCCATGAGCCAACACTGAGTTGAATCAAGGGTTGAAGCTCTTGGGTTAGGGCCCAACCCTAGTAGCAGAGGTTCCTCTTACTGTACTTGTATGCTTAGGTTATTTCATAGATTACTTGTTGAATTGATTTTGGCATTGTTTCATTGCAAGTATTGGTGAATTTGATTAGTTTTCTTCCATTTGTGCATAGTTTTAGCAGTAGATTTAGAGAGATAAAGGAATACCAAAAAGGCTGATAACAGGTGGATCTTGCCTCACTCCTCCCTTCAGGGACCATGGTTTGAGGGAAAACTCCCATTCAGCCTCAACAAGACAGAATTATGATTTCTTATAAAATTTAGGGCCTTCTATTAATTAGCCTAGCATCTTTCAGTTTTCAAGAATAGGTTGCAGTTGTTATTTATAATATCTCCAACTGTGTATTAGATTTCGTGGTGTTTCACAATAGGCTACAAGAATTTCCATGCATGAACTAGGCAAATGAATGATGAAATTATTTTTTCTTGTGTTTTTGGAAATCTTTCTCGTTTTGACATGATTTATGGGTAACTGTTGATGATGTGTGTATTGTAGGGGTTTCAATAGTGAAGGAAGACCTCATATCAACAACCCCAACCTAACCTCACCCATCCATTATCGCCAAAGATCACTAAGTCCAAAAACCGAGTTATCATTTCATAAGAACAACTTTCCATGCTTGTTGAGCAAATCCAACCATCATACAAACTTGGGTTTGAGTTCCAAGGAAGTCCTAGCCACTTCCTTTTCTTATTCCTTCCATCACTCACCTTCCCTAAGCCCTATACCACTGTCCAAATCACTCCTTATGCTTTCGGCCTATTCCTGTAGGAATACAGGGGATCCTGTAGGTGAATTAGGACATCCTGTAGGACGACCTGTAGTGGCCTGTTTTGAGGCCGATTTGTGAGAAATGCATCATGAAAGATAGGAGAAGGACCCTGCTTTCCTCTCAAGCCATCTGACCCTTCACAACGACCCCTCTCCACACCTAACCCACATTCCATACAATCAAGAAGAATTAGCATTCATGTTTTCACAAAAAGGACAAAAAGAAAAAGGTTGTTATGTTCATTCATATGCACAACAGTAAAGTGTTTGATTAGATCAGATTGCCTGCTTAGGTTAGTTAGGGTTCCACATGTGTTAGCTTAGAATTATTCTGAAGAAAGATATCTTAACAAATAGCTAGATGAGTGGTGTGTTTTAAGCATTTATTTTAGTCTTTCATTACTGCAGTAGATAATATTTCAATTCTCTCAATTAGGGTAAAATTCCCCTTTCTCCATTGGTAATCAAACTTCTTCTAAATCAATAGAAGGTTGGTTTGAGAAACCCTAGTGGTCTATCGCTATCTCAGCAGTGACAAAGAGTGGACCCATTGCATCTATTTGTGTATACAGCATTGTCACCTCCAAGTTTGTACGAACCCCGGGTTAATGAAGTAAATTTGGTAGCCCAAGGAGTTGCAACATTCTTGCTGCAATACTAGTGCTCATCAGTACTGTCTTGTGTTCTTCCATTCCAAACTACTCACCAGTTGTGAACGAGGATCAAGTTGTTGATGGATTTGGTGTTATGCAGCCAATCTACGCCATCATTCATGATGAGTGTGTGCGAGAATCTAAAGAATAACCCGTGGTGAAGGATAACTCCCTTCCATATGCACCTCACCCACTCTATCCTAATATCCCTTCTGATTCCGCCACTATTGATTTCTCCTGTGAAAACTCATTTCCAGATGTTTCTACTTCTGATCATTCACAAGACACGTCAGATGTCAGTTTGTCATTACATTGAGAAGAGGACACATCTTCCTCTGAAAATCTATCCAATCTTTCATCTTTCATTTCTAAAAACACAGAGGGTGAACATCCTTGCTTCTCATCTACCCCTATACATAATTCATCAAATCATGAGGATGCAAACTAACATTATGAATTTTCTGATCTTGGTTGTCATGATCTCTCTACTTCTTCATCCAATCACGATGTTGATTCAATCATTGTTAATATGTCTAAGACATTGATCTATGATGATCTATCTGTCGATGAAGTCAAAACCCCCCAGACTATCGAGGCACTTTAGGCCGAGCTAATGGTTATGTCAGGCCCTTGCTGTCTTGAGGTTGGTTTCACTTCCGATCAGTAAATTGTTGAAACACGTAAGGATCCTCATCACTCTCTACTTTGCATTGAAGATCAACCAAAACTCAAATTTCACTTCCTCCACTCGAACTACATGATCCCATCGTTCATGCATTAGAGGAATCTTACATAGCAAGCACACTTGTGCAATGTAAGTGGTCTACCTATCTCACGTTTTCTTGCATGTCACAATCAAGAGAATGCATACACTCAACATATGCATGCAGAGTAGCACAACACCATGGCAAGTCCATAGAATGCATGTCATGCGCTTTCACTCATTTTTGTTCTATGGGCACTTGTAAACTCAGAGTGTGTTTGTCTTCACTGCTATATCTTTCTTGTTTTTTGGTTCGCGTAACTATCTTTTTCGCGAACTATGCCTTCACCAACATGGGTCGACTAATGCTTTGGTGGTTGCATTTGAAATATCACTTCACGTGATCAAGCCCATGCACTGTTAGCTTAGGAGTAGGAGTAGTGTTTGCTTTTGAGTTCTTTGATTTTGTGCATGTTTGCTTCTTTGTTTGTGTGTTTTTTTGCTTGCTTGTTTGTTTGTTTTCTTACTCGCTTTTCTTTCACATTTGTTTCTGCTTCTTTCTTTGCTTTTTGGTTTGTTTGCTTGTTATTGTCCATAGGTTAGTTTCACATGGACCATGTGTGACTCTTGAAACAAGTTAGGTAAAGTACAAGAAGACTTGTACAACTATCAACATTTGGGTATCTATTATTCTCTCTCTTATGTAAGAACTTGTTGTCTTTAGTCCATGATACATCAATGGAAAATATGTACCGTTCAAAGTGAACCTTGGTGAAAAAAAAAAGCTTGCCTGCTAACTAGTATCACCTACTCTAGTCAGTTGTTTTTGGGTTAACCCTTGTCAGCTTAATCAAGTAGAGTAAGGTGAGGGGGAAAACCTTAAAAAACATGTCAAAGGAAAACATAAACTACTTCTCTGAAGGAACAAACTCATCTACTCTCAATAAGTCGGGATGCCTCTTCTGCCTCTAAAATGAATAAGTGTTATGCACAGTTATGAAAATGAAAAATGAAAAAGTGGAAAATTTCCAAAAAAAATGAAAAATGAATAAGGCGAAAGAAGAGAAAGGATTCCTGCACAGAGAGGTGATGCAAGTAACTCCATTGGGGTAATAACTAGGCTCGTTGGAATCAGAGCGTTTCTTGGGTTCCTGTGTGACTCCGTCGGGGTACTGTCCAGGCCTGATAGCAACAGAGCAACACCAGAGATGAAACTAAAACTCTAACAACTATACTACTTATGCACCAATATACTCCTCATCCCCAATCAAAACAACTGTGTTGTCTTGGCTTGGAATGTGTCTCGACTGACCAAGGGCTTGGAATATGCTACATATTACAATCAAGCAAGTTTGGAAACCAAGACGAGCAGAGAAATGAACAATACTTCTGGAGGTGTTAGACTTGTTTTTCACAAACGAGGTCCATTCAGAGAGCTTTAGTTCTACCAATGTGTTGCCAAGTATTGTAGTGGCTACAACCACCCTCCAAAATTTTTCCTTAGCTTCATTTTGGAGCCTCCCTACCAACCATCCTCAACAACATGTCTTCCACTTTCAAGTACATGAGCTTCAGTGGTTTTCTATCAGATTTCCAGCCTATGCATGAAAGCTTGTTGTATCCCCATCACAGGTTGTTTCTCCAGACTTGATCCAACTATAGGCTGAGAAGCTCCCTCAAGAAATTGCACAATTCTGGAGGGGAACCATCCTTCCCTCCAGAAATTGCGCAATCCTGACTAGCATCCTGCTGGGCTCCAAAATTGCGCAATTATGCCTGTCAAGCTTCACTGGAAAAACTACGCAATTTGTCCCAACAAGACTGCTCAGCCCATAAATTGCGCAATTCTAGGTAGCAGTCAGCTACCCAGCCCAAAAATTGTGCAATCTCTCTGGGAAGCCAGGCCATATCCCTCCCAAAAATGTGAAAATTTTCCCATCAGTCAAGCAGGTTTCTGCATGTGCCTTCAGGTTGACCAGTGCCCTCCGGGACCGAGCAAAATTGATTTTCATGCATGGACTGCTTCTCCCAAGGCAGCATGTAAATGCATCCCTTGATTCAAGGATCTATTTTTAGCAGTTGGAGGTTAAATGCAAGGATCATTTCAGAAACCTCCCGCCAAGTGTCGCTTTTCTTAGATTTGTGGCATGCGTGTCACAACCTCGATTTTATTGAAGCTCATCAACCGGACACTACATTTCATGTCTTGCATTACATTTCTGTCACCGTTTGTGTTTTGCTTCATGTGAGTGTTGTTTGCTTGATTTCAGTGAGCACTTGCTGTCATTTTGATGTATGTTAGTTTGTAGAAGCACCATTTTAGTTTTCATTCACATCTCACTGTTGTCGCATTCATGACACTGTTTTGCACGGACGGTCGCCATTGCGACGACTCGCTTCACACACATGCATTCTTTCCCATTTTCTGAATCATGCACTTGTTGTTTGCTTGAATTATCATTCAATCTTGTTTGCACTCATCTCACCATGAATTCAGACTTCTCATGTTTTCAGTCGCCCGTCAGCTAGTCTGGACTACCTTGGCCCAAACCGTGCCTTTCCCGGCTAGCACTGTGCATTTCCAGAAGCGAAGGATTTTCCTTCCCTCCAGTAATTGTGCAAGTATGGCCCAACGCTGACTTCCAGACTTGCATTGCACAATTCTTGGAGGCAGTGTTCTGTTGGCCCCAGAAACTATGCAAGTTTGCTGGTTGCATGTCACTGCTAACTGGAATTGTGCAGTTTAAGTCCTCAACATGCTAGGCTCGACTATGTATTGTGAAGTTCCAATAATCATCTAGCCTCTCGATAGCCTGGACTTTGCCTTGCGTAGTTTTGGCAGTCAGTCTCCCGACCTCCCGTTGGAAATGGCGCAACCTTCATGATCAGTCACATAGGTATGTTGCAAGTCAATTCTCAAGTTTGTTTGGTTTTCACCTGACAGATTTCTTTCCACAAGTGTTGTTATGTCTCCAGGCATCATAGGTGTCCGTCTGCTTCTTAGCATCACAAGTACAATGCCTTCAGCAGAGTAGATTCAAAGGACACCATTGAGAGCACAACGGGGTTGCAGCCAAGCAAGTGTCTATGAGCTTGCCTACCTATGAAGACATCAAGTTGGTCGTAGACAAGGAAATCAAGATAAGATGGCAGTAGCATCACAACGAGCAGCACCATCAACAACAGCAGAAGGCAGCACACTTGCATGCAACGAGTGCAAGAGGGAGGTTGTTGATAACACAGAGGAGGAGAAAAGCTACAAGTTCAAATAAGATCCACTCATGATGAAAGTAGCTTTAGAGAGTGATACTATGAGGTGACGGCGTGACACGAGAATCGCACGAAGGAAAAGAAAGGAAAAAAGGAGTTGCATGTGTTGAAGCAGAAACTCAAGGAAGAACAAGAATTGCATAGACGAGATAATGAGTTTTAGCAAGAACAAGTATAGCAGGGGGTGCAACATGCACATATGGATGAAACTACGCCCATACAAGTTATAGATCCATCCCAACAACTAGCATAGAGCAGACAAGGTGAGCAGTGTTGTTGATTGCATGCAAGGGAATTCAGCAACATGCATGTCATTTTGCGCACACATGCAATCCACCCATTTGGCACACTCACTGAGGCAAAGACAAGAAGAAAGTCTGACTGCGGCTGAACATGTAGTTTGACAGTTGATGTGCATGACCACGAGCACACACTTGAATATCAACATAGACATTATGCATTAGTGTGTGTTGTTGGTTCAGCCGCACCTAAGAAGACCATGCACATGCCATCAAATGAGTTGGAAAAAGGAGCCATATTAGTGCACCTGGATGCAATGGAGGTAAGAGTTAGCTTTGGCAATATGTCACCATTGAGCGCATGGACTCCATCTTGGATGACCAAGCTTGGCATCATCTCACCACCTTCACCATCACAAGGATGTCAAAGAGTTGGTCTCACCACAACGGTTTGATTGTCAATGATGTCTTGCATGGCTTGCTTAATCCATTTTGTCTCACATGGGCACATGTGCATTGAAATGTAGCGTATTATCAAGTGGAAGTTCAAGTGTCGATAGTTGAATGTAATAGTCATAGAGTAGTTGAAGAGTCATGAGGATAGATGAACAGTCTCAAAGGGGAATGTCAAGGGTCACCCCATCCTTTGCTATAAATAGTCCCTCATAACTCATTGTATAGGCTTTTGGTCAGCCAAGCTTCTGATAGGACTATATTAGAGAGAGCTTGGACAGTATTGTAACAAGCCTTGGCTTCTCCACTATGCAAAGCTAGTATATCTCTTTGGAGGAGCAAGCGGTTGTGGCTGTAACGTTCCGCTGTCAAAACTAGTGGTTAGACATGAATGTATTGTATGATTGGAACTTACACTTCTTAATATAATAGAGCCAACACATTTCATGCATATGTTGTATTGTATTTCAGCTATCTGTTTACTCTAAATGATATATGTATTTGTTCGCTTACACATGCATGTATAGCTATTTTCTATATATGTATGTATGAATATTACTGAAATGTGTTGTTGGTTTAACCATCACTTTAGATTTCTAGCTAACTTTCCTTCCATATTGTGGTGCATATTTTCTCATGTGTTCCCTTCTTAACTCCGTGCTATCACAGGTTTCCAAGGGGCACACTCACCTCACCCTTCGTGTGTTAGAACCTCTCATGCATCTTTTTTGACTTGTCACATCTGTCACACCATTGCTACCAACAGGGACATCTTACTTGCCTCTATGAAAAACCGTGGTTAAGGTAATACTACACGACCCACTACTAGGACTCCTACACCAAACAGTCTAAGGTCTAATTGGGAATTCGTACCAGCGAGATCCCCTGACATGTTGGCGGGTCCAATACCTTCAACAGGGTCAGATCAAGTCCTTTTTCATTTTTTTTCATTAGTAACCTTATTTCAGTGCTAATTATCTTTCTAGAAGTTTCATGAAGTTTCGAGTAGCACCCTAAGCCTTAGCCATAAAAAAGTGGCACAAAATCTGAGGTCGTTGGCACAGAACTGCCTAAAAAAGGCCATAATCGCATGCATGCCTTACTGTGGGAGAAATTGGGGGCTCTTAGTCACATGATGGATAATCATGGGAGCGACTAGGGGTCTAGATCAACAAAACATCAAGTTGTCTTAAGGGTTGGGCACCTGGAAGGGTTGGTTGTCTCTTGAAGGTTTTGTAGCTCCTGAGGAAGGTCATATTGGTCTTGTCTTGTCGGTTCCACTTCATTATCTGTACTTGGGAGTTCAAATCATGTCATAGTAACTCTTCGTCACGTTTTTATCCTGATGGACTAGTTAGCTTAGGTAAATGTGAGAGGAGGGTGTTACAACGACAACTTTGGCTAGCTTTGTTAAAATGAAAATCTATCCTTTATTACATGGGAAAAATGAATGGTTCAACTTGGAGAGTCTATTTATATTAATTACCAAAATTACCACAATTCTATATTTTTAATTAGGGAAAATTTTTAGGGTCAAAATTTCATAAATGGGCTATTTTTTGGACATTTTCTAAAACCATATTCACCAATTTGGTTAAAAATTCACCTATTCCTTACATATATTTGATTAAATAAATGATATTCGCCAAAAAATCACCAATTTTCATAGTAAATTACATGTTTTTTTATTGGATATTCACCTACATTCTATACTTATGAATTTTCAAAATAGAATAGCTGCCTACAATACTATATATAGGAAAATATATAAATCCTTAAAAAAACCCTATTTTTAATTTGACACAAAAAACTTTATGTTGTGCAAAAAAAAAATTTGAATATTTTTTAAATTTATTTGTATTGTTCCATAAGGTAAACATTAATGTTGTTATTCTTTGTTAGATAGGAGTAATGATTGTTATCCACCCTACCAAGGTTCAATTCCAGAAAGTGACATGTTGAGCTCATAATGAGTATATTGTTGTAATGACTTCAAGCTTTGTTGTTGATACTCCTTATGGCTTGAAGAATTTGGGGTTACCCCAGGTACCATTCTCAAAATGAGGGGAAGCATTTGGGGGTTTTCATTGGGCTTTGTAACCTAGAAATAAAGGTGAACATTATGGTTGGGTACCTCAATAACATGCTCACCAATATCTATAGTTAATGGTAAATAAGAGAAATATTCTAACCTATAGCAACCCACATTTTCTACAACCTCTCATAATGAGTTGTCCAAAATAAATTTTCTATAATGGAATCCAACACTAGTAAGATAACTATTGATATTATTTGTGAATTTCCACAATGAATACAAAAATGCACTCTAGAGCCAAACCAAGTACACCCTATGTATGAAATTTGGACTAACACATAACTATATAATACTTAACCTATGTACCAATGCATTAGGTCTACAAAAATACCTACTTACTTATTTTTCTCAATCTTACACAAAAATGACAAAATGCATGTCAAAGCAATATTATGTGTGCTAAAGGAATTTTGAAGTAGAAACTTTTAAAGTCCAAATTTCAAATAAAAATAAAAATTTAAAAATAATGAAAATTTAAAAATATAGAGAACCAGAAAATACATACTCTTCAATTGGAATACTCAAATTTTCCAAGAAATGAAGCTGAAGCATATATTTAAGTGAAGGCAATTTTGGCTAGCTTCACTGGATTTCATGCCTAGCCTTTATTACAAGGCTATATTGGAGGATTCAATTTGGAGAACACGTTTACTTATTACAAATCTTAGTACTATTCTAGATTTTTAATTTGACACATAAAATTTATGCTCCACAAAATAAATAAAAAACTCCAAATTTGAATGTTTTCATAGGGTACAATTTAGAGTTGAGTTCCTCGAAGAAATTCGAGATTCTCCATGAGCTAGGCTGAGTGGATCTATATGATAGGAGAGATCATGTTGAATTAGAATGTGTATTTGATTTTTTTGTTTTGGATATCCATGACTTGTAGGATATTATGGAACTAATGAGACAATATCCATCATTTTATAACAAAAACATACGAAGAAAGATTCATCTTTGAGCAAAATTATATTAATTCATAGAATATTGTACAACTTATGAACAATTTTCTATTAATGTTTTGGACATTTTAGAAAAACCATTATTTAAAAGAATACTATAATGAACTACCTCTATAGAAGAAAATCATATCATGATAAGTAATATATACTTTGAAGAATTAAGGATATTCTTCATCCTTCTCATCCTCCTCTTACTCTTCAGCCTCTTCTTCTTCACTTAAACATGTTGGAAGTTTTGGTAGCTCAAAGGTATTTCTCAGAGAAGGAACCCACTAAAAGTAGTTGGTTGAGAAATTTACCCAAAGTTGGAGTTTTGGACCCAAAGCAGTGGCTTTAGGACCTAGGAAATCAATTGTTTATTCTAATGGGTTGAGAGGCTAAAACTCTAAAGATCTAGAGTTTTCCTAAATGAACTAAAAGAAAAGTATTAGAGAACCTAAGGAGAGGATAATCATACACAAGTGAGATGGACTTCACTTATGGAGACCATTTTCCATAAACAAGCCACAAATCCAAGAGAGGAACCACAAACAACATAAAGAGGATGAGTTGAAGTATCTTTATAGAGGTCGATGGTTATGTTGTTTCATCACAACAAGAGAGGATTGTTTAGGAAGCAACTGTGGCCGAGTCTTGGAAGGTAAAGATTGATGTGAGGCATGTTGAGGGTTGATGTTGGTGTCTAGGATAGGTCACAACCTCAATATGGTTTGTTTAGTGCTATAAAAGTGGTTGTAGGTGGGTAATAGATGGAAAAAAGGGGCACAAGGGTTGTTGAGGGTAGGTCAAGGCTTACAATATGGAAACAAATGCCTAGAACAGTTAATGTCTGAGTTCAAGGAGGAGAATGAGGAGTTGTCAAGAGATATGAGCTTTGTTATACATACAACAAGGTTAGTAGGCCTGGAAAGGCCATCTGCAAGGATTTTAAGGGAAGATCTATGATAGAAGGAAAGGTTGCATGCCTATGGATTCTATGAAAAGGCAGGCTATAGTTTAGATAATAAGGCAAAGTGAGATTAGACCTAGCCAAGGTATGCTAAGGAGGTCGCTTGGGGTCTAGGCTATTGTAGCATCTTTCTAAGGTAAGATAGGAGCGGTTTGTTGGTGATTGGAGGCCAAGATCTATACAGTGAGTTGGCAGAATGCAAGCCGAGGACTATAGTATTGGTAAAGGTATAAAAGTTGATCAAGTGAGCCTTAGGAACAAGGAAGATGGCATCTAAGAGGTTTGGCTATGAAAGAAAATGGTATAGAACTATTAAAGGCCAGAAGAAAATCTAGAGGACTAAGGGCTTACACAAGAGGGACAAGGTTGATTTGTGGTTAATATCTACTATAAGAGTGTACAAAAGATAAAGGATTCTACAAGCTTAGATAGGAGGTAGAGGAAATCCAAAGAAGAGATCTAAAGGAGAAGATAATGCACAAAGGAAGTTTGTAGCAGCAGAAGGAATTGAAACTACAACAAGGAAAACCAGTGTAGGTTTTAACCCTGTACAACAATTACCTACAAATAAAATCTACAATTAAAATAGAAAATATACAATGGCGAGAACATAAAACAAATATACAGAGATTTTCTCCTGAATCCCAAAACTGGGACTACCAAATTGATTTCATTATGTTCCTTTCAATGTTACAATACATACATACATACATATATATATATATATATATATATATATATATATATATATATATATACACATGTTGAAGCATTCATAAACCACAATCCATTAACCTTAGATTAGAACATAATTGTAGTTCTCTTGACCAGATCTACAAAATACCATGGGTAAGTCTGCCCACCATCTTTGGGTTCACCCCCCATCCTTTGGACCACATATATATAGGAAAAAAAATAATCTCGGGCACTACCTCAAACCCATGCAAGGGGGCTACCACCCCCCTTTAAACCCCTTGATATGGGGAGCTTCCCTGTCCCCCTTATGACCTCCCCGCATGTGTGGCTAGTCATGGAAAAAATATAACACACACCCAACAACAAGTACTAGTGTACTGTGAACTAAAGGAATCAACCCAAGTGAGTAGATATCTTGTTGATTATATTTTGTTTATTTGGAAGACTGAAGATCTAAAGGAGTAGATCTCAAGCCCTAGATCAGTCAATGGATAGGCTGTGTATTTTTGTATACTATGTATACTAGTTATAATATTGATATGAAGGGCCATAATCCCCAGTACAAGAGCCTAATTTTTCTTATTGAAAGACTATTAGAAAATGAGAATTTGTGCTCAATATATCTATGTACTTTATTGATTTCACTATTTTATACTTTAACTGTGCAAAGTGCATGTAAGTTGGGGGTTCTTAGTGTGTTCGTGTGCATGGTTAGCCATAGACCATCTTTAGGGGTTATGGAAAATCCAACATGGTATCATAGCTACTTTGAAGGCACGTGGATTAGAGTGTGCACAAGAAGAAACTACTAGACATGGATAAGAAGGTTCAGAAGAGAAGGTTCCTTTTCTTGGACAAGGTAGCTTCATGTGGATGGTTGGTTGATGTTGTGATAATATCTTCATTGGGTTGTGGAGTTGCACATATGGCAAGAGAGCCATGTGAACATGAAGTCTTTGGCCTAGGAGGATGAGATTTCTTGCAGAGTTGATTTGAAGTGGTCTATAGTTTATTAGACCCAATGTTCAACCACAACTCTAGATTTAATTTGGGAGGACACAAATTTATAGCAGCACTTTCTAGGAGGGAAAGAAAAATGAGCCAATGGAGGTTGTGTGGACTCTAAGGAAGTCTAACTTCAGAGGGAAACTGCAAAGGAATGCTAGTCACCCAAGGGAAGTCTGAATCTTAGGTTCTAATGAGATTGAGGAGTTTTGATCCCTTGCAAGGACAATCACAGGCCATGTGACAAAACTCATAGTAGTGCAAGGAGAGGTCATGTTACATGTGAGGACAATCATGCACTATGCAAGTTAAATATTGATCAATTATTAAAGAATACATGAAACGTGTAAGGACCATTATAGATACACAAGGGAAAGTCATGATTCATGCTAGGAGAGTCATGGGTATGCAAGGAAATTGATGGTGCTAGAAGCATGAAGGAAATACCTTCCTCACTAAGGAGGGAGTTTTGTAAATTTGGGTAGCTCGACAGGTATTTATGAGTGAAGGAAACTCATAAAAAGTAGTAACCTGGAAAATTTACCCAAAGTTGGGGTTTTGACCCAAAGTAGTGGGTTTTGACCCAATGTAGTGGGTTTTGGACCTAAAAAATAATTTTTGTATTCTAATGGGTTGGGAGGTTAAAACCCTAAAGATCTAGAGTTTTCCTAAATTACCTAAAAGAAAAGTATAAGTAGAGAGCCTAAGGAGAGACTCATTGTATATAAGTGAAACAACATTCACTTATGGAGATCATTTTCCCTAAAGAATTTGTAGATCTAGGAGAGGAACTACAACTTTCATAAGTAGGACGAGTTGAAGTGTCTTTCTATAGGCCGAGGGTTCTATTGTTTGACCGCAACAAGATATGACTGTCTAGCAAGGAACCATGGCCTAGTTCTGGAAGGTCGAGAGTAGTGTGAGGCTTGTTAAGCGCTGATGTTGGTACCTAGTATAGGCCCAGCCTCAAGATGCTTTGATCAGTGCTAGAAAACTGGTCATGATTGGATAATAGATAGACAAAAGGGGAATGAGGGTTTTTAAGGGTAGTCCAAGGCTTACATGAAGGCATCCAAGGCCTAGAATAACTAGTTCAGGTTAGAGAGGAGGCTAAGTAGATGTTAGTAGGGTGTATTTTTTATTTGTAGTAGCATCGAATGTGCTCTAGCCATGAAAATTGGTGGAGAGGCTAAATAACATGAGATCTCCAAGACCCAGAAATGGTTTAGGGAAATTCCACCCGGTTAGAGAGATATTAAATTAAGTAATATTTTTTATGGAGTTCCTAAGTCTAAACTTAGAAAAATTAAAATATTAATGAGTATTAATATAAAACTAGGTGAGAATGTTTTAAATGACATGGATCAAGCCAAATCTAATCTTATCTGTTGATTAGAGACTTAATCTCAGCTGTTGAAGACTCAATAGGAAAAGTATAAGAGGACGCTTGAGGGTCAGTTAGAGATACACCAAGATTGATCAGTGAGTTAGATTTTCTGGAGCAGGGTTTGCTGAGAAAATTCGAACAAGTGATCTATGTTGGAGTGAGGGCAATGAGTACATAATAGAGAGACAAAGATAGTGCCATAGGGCCAACGCAGTGATTGAGGAAGCTATGTAGAGGAAATATGAACCACGCAAAGGCAGCTAAAGATTGCGCAGAGGCCGAGGGCTATGTGGGTGACACAAAAAGCTAGAGAGTTGAAACAGATAGGTAGAAGGCTAGCGCAGAGGGTTATAGAGCTACACAGAGGCTAGCAGGGCTGACGCAGAGCCTTGAAGAAGCATCGAAAGTATTTTTGTGTGGAAGACTAGTGTTGAGAAGCTGAATATCTGCTTTCGAGAAGAGCCAGTTTGGCACCCTAGTTGTACTCAAGAAAGATTCTTAATAATAAAACCCTCAGAACCGCTGCACCGGTTTTCCTGCATTGGGTTTTTCTGGGGATGATTATCCAAAAATAATGGTTTCCCTTGTGTGTTTGTCTATTATTTCAGTTGATGATCTATATATGAGTTGAGACTGCATTTGTGTTTATTTTCAGTATTTATATGGATAAATAACTTGTTAAGGAATAAACAAGTAGGTGAAATAAACCAAATAATGTAGTAGAAATTTCTTACGTGTTAGACTTAGAAATTTCAACATGGTAGCAAAGCGTTGCAGATCACAGGAGGACTAAAGGAACCAACAGAATCAGAAGTATTTGCAACAGTAGCAGCTGTCCCGAGAGATAGAGCTGCTCCTAAGCAGAAAGCAACAGAGAAGGAGTGACGCAGAGGGCCTACATCATCATTTCGAGCTAGAGAGAAGGCCAGCGCAAAGGTAGAGAGAGGGATAAGACAATCATGAAGAGCCACATCATCCTAATTAGTCAAGTAGGCTTGACGCAGTTGGACAAAGGAGTGGTTTGATCTTTGTCGGGATTGCGCAGAGTTGGAGGGCTCAGTTTCTTTAGTTGTTGGGGCATAGAGAGTTGTGGGAAGATTCTGGATTAGGAAGCTGGTGGGGTGTTTTTGCTGTCGAAGTAGAACAATACCTAACGAGACAAAACCAAGGTAGAGGGAGTCGGTACCTTGATGGATTTCTAGCCAAGAAATTCAGATCCGAGTTGCAGTTGCAAAGAGGATCAGAGAGGAGTGGATCAACAGTTGGTGGGAATATTTCCATCAGGGAAATCAAGACTCAGAGGGAGTCTAGAATAGAACTTCCAGGAGGGAAGTCGAGACTCAGAGGCAATCCATAAAATGAGTGGAGATGGAAATGAATGGACTGAGGGATTAGGACAGGTTGGATGGGGCCTCCAACTTGTCATCTAGAAGGTCAGGATCCTGTCTATTCTAGATAGACATTGCATCGAGGGCTTCACCTTGAGAACCATGGCTATCCCAGTTGACCCAACTAATAATGAAAGGTATGAGGATGTAATGGTGAAGGAAAAGTGCATAATCCTTGATGGGGTCAAGTATCATGTAGTACTGCATATTGCCGAGAAGAACATGGCAAAGGAGATGTGGAATACCTTGACGACATTGTATCATGGAACTTAGATGCAGAGGAAGATGTTGTTGGAGAATCAGTTGTGGTCGTATCAGATGCAGAAGGGGGAGCAGATAGATCTATACCTCATCAGGTTGCAAGAGATTCGGGACCAACTTACTTCCATAGGGGCCACACCAAATCAAGAGTTCATGGTGAGGATAGCCCTGAATGAAGTCTCCAAGGATTGAGATACATTTGCACAAAGCATTTTGGGTAGAGCTGATCTTCCAGGATGGGAAGAGATGTGGGAAGCTCTTCACCAAGAAGAGATCACACAGTTGACCAAGGTAGGAAGTAGCAGCAAAGGAGGTCGAATCAAGAAAGAGGAGGAGGAGGATGCGGCTCTGGCATCTGCGAGATAGCAGGGGAAGGGGAAGAAGAAGGACATCTCCAAGGTGAAGTGCTTCCACTGTGGGGAGCTGGGTCATTATGCAACTGAGTGTCCAAGGAAGAAGAATAAGGGAGAGGCTTCTGACTCCAAGGCAGATCCAGCTAAGGCGGAGAAAGAAGTCGAGACTGATGACGACTGTGACATGAGTGCTCATGCACCTCTAGAGGGGATATGAGGAGACATCAAGTTGTATTCAGGAGGACTATAGAAGATGAGGGGCAGGATCCTTGAGGTACCCAAACTCTTGGATCATAACAGACTATAGAAGCCTCAAATGATAGTAGGAGGATGACAGATGTCGGTAGAACCAAAATGAAAATGGAATGACAAGGCAATGCTAGAGTACAGAGGTCTGTAGCAATGCAGTGGGGGTTGGTGAAGTGCAAGATGCACAGAGGTGTTTGCAGCAACACAAAGCCAGTAGAGCACGCACATGATAGCAACAGAAGTAGCTTCAGCATCAGGAGGCTACCAGACTGACAAGGATGTCATTATTTGTGTAGATGAGTTAATTACTTCTCAATAACCGAGTTGTAGTGCAGTAGTTAGTAGCGGTAATGCTATAGGTAGCATGATGCAGCATGTTGAGAGAGAATTGCAGTGTAGATGCAGTGTTGGGAGGAAGGACCAGCAGCAACACAAATGCAGAGGGAGATGTAGTAAAGATGTAGCAGTGGCAGTGGCAGAGCCATGGGCAGTAGTACAAGAGGTAGTAATGCAGTGGATGTTGGGCAGCAAGCTAAGCATGAGCATAGGTACCAGTGTTAGAGGATCAATGTGATGTTTAGTGGTGGAGCATTACAAGAGCACATTCCTCACTAAGAGGGAGTGTTTATTTGTGGTAGCATCGGATGCGCTATGGCCATGAAAATTGGTGGAGGGGCTAAAGCACATGATATCTCCAAGACCCAGAAATGGTTTGGGGAAATTCCACACGGTTAGAGAGATATTAAAATAATTAATATTTTTAATGGAGTTCCCAAGTCTAAACTTAGGAAAATTAAAATATTAATGGGAATTAATATAAAACTAGGCAAGAATGTTCTAAATTACATGGATCAAGAAAAATATAAACTTAGAAGTTGATTAGAGACTTAATCTCGGTCGTTGAAGACTCAATAGAAAAGTATAAGAGGAGGCTTGAGGGTCAGTTGGAGATGCACCAAGATTGACCAGTCAGTTCGATTTTTTGGAGCGGGGTTTGCTAAGAAAATTAGAACAAGTGATATGAGTTGCAGCGAGGGGAATTGAGTGCATAGAAGAGAGGTAGAGATAGTTCTAGAGGGCCAGTGCATTGATTGAGGAGGCTACGTAGAGGCAGCAGGAGCCACGCAGAGTCAGTTAGACACTGCGCAGAGGTTGCGGGGCCTACGTGAGTGACGCAGAAGGCCAGAGAGATTACGCAGAGAGGCAGAAGGCTAATGCAGAGGGTTACAAATCTACGCAAAGGCTATCAAGGTTGACACAAAGCCTTGGAGAAGTGCAGGAAGGATTTTTGTGGGGAAGACTAGTGCTGAGAAGCTGAATATCTGCTTCCGAGAAGAGGTATTACTGCCATGTAGAAATCTCTATTGGGTGAGCCAGTTTGGTACCCTAGTTGTACTCAATAAAGATGATTAATAATAAAAGCCTCAGAACTATTGCACCGTTTTTCTCGCATTGGGTTTTTCTAGGGATGATTGTCCAAAAATAGCGATGTCCCTTGTGTGTTTGTCCATTATTTGAGTTGATGATCTGTATATGAGTTGAGACTGCATTTGGGTTTATTTTCAGTATTTATATGGATAAATAACTTGTTAAGGAATAAACAAGTAGGTGAAATAAACCAGATAATGCAGTAGGAATTTCTGACGTGTCAGACTTAGAAATTTCAGCACGTATCTGAACTTTATTATACAGCAAGGCCATCTGCAAGGAATTTAAGGGTAGATATATGATAGAAGGTAGGGTTGCATCCCTTTGGATGCTCCAAAAGGAAGGTTTTAATCTAGATAACGAGGTCGAGTGAGATCAGACCTAGCCAAGGTTTATTAAACAAGCCACTTTGGGTCTAGGCTATTGTAGTAGCTTGTTGAGGCATGATAGGAGAAGTTTGTTGGAAATTGGAGGCCAAGAACTACACAGTAAGTTGGCATAATGTAGGTTGAGGACAATAATATTAGTCAACGTACAAAAACTAATCAAGTGAGCCCTAGGTACAGGGAAGAAGGAATCCAAGAGATTTAGATATAAAAGAAAAGGCTGTGTAGTTTTAAAAGGTCATATTTGTGGGTAAAGATGCAAATCTAAAGGAATGAGGGTTTGTGCATGAGGGACAAGGTTGATATTTGGTTCAAATCTACAACAAGAGTGCATAAAAGATAAAGGAGTCTATAAGCTCATATAAGAGGTCGAGAATAGCCAAGGTAGAGATCTAAAGGAGCAAATCATGCATAAAGGAAGTCTGTAGAAACATAAGGAATTGAGGCTACAACAAGGACAACAAGTACTAGTGTATTGTGGGCTAAAGGAATCAACCTGTGTGAGTAGATATCTTGTTAAATTTATTTTGTTTATTGGGAAGATTAAAGATCTCAAGAACCGTATTTCAAGCCCTAGATCAGTCAATGCATAAACTGTGTGTGTTTATATACTATGTATACTAGATCTAGTAGTGATCTAAAGGGTCATGATCCCTGGTATAGGAGCCCCATGTTTTCTTGTTGATGGACTAATAGAAAATGAGATTTTGGGCTTAATATATTTGTGTACTTTATTGATTTCATTGTTGTATATTTCTACTGCGAAGTGCTTGTAAGCTGGGGGTTCCTAGTGTGTTTATGTGCATGGTTCGCCATAGACTAGATCTAGGGTCTGTTACCCACCATGTTTTGGGTGCTATCCCTAGGAGAATGTTTTTTCCAATATGGTCCTCAACAAGCAACCATCATCCCGTTGTAGCCACCAACTAGCTCATTGTTCCATTTCTCCGCCACCTGTGCCATCCATGCGGTCCCTTGCCCATCTACCATGATCGTATGTTTGAGGGTGGGCCTCCCGAACCTAAATGTATGCCTTGTCATTTGGAAATTGAGTAGTGTAGTTTTTTATCATGGACACTTATGGGCATGGATTAATGGGGGGATTCGACAGAAAGAGTGAGCTATTTCTTTGCTCTTGTCCTCTAGACCCCTTTGGATATTAACCTTGTATTCTAGTCCTGTGGAATCTCTTTTACTGACCATTTGGCTTTAGGGATACTATTTCATGGGAAACCCTTATTTTGGTTGCATGGTCCCACTCCCTTATCTGCATATATTACCCCCTTTCCACTCATTATCACCCCATTTATCATTTCTCCCACCTGGGTCCACATTCCTCCACTGTGTCCACATATGTCTAACTCACCCCTTCCCCTTGCCCACACCTTGGTTTAGGCCTAGAATGATGCCTTGGAGGTTAATGCAGCTAAAAAGAAAGATAAAATCATACTTGGCCACATTCAACAGGAAAATGTACAACAAAGTGAAAAATATGGTCGAGACAAACACATTTAGCATGTGGCCAAAAGCCAATACATGAGCTCTACCCCATCTTCATGACCATCACCCTGGTTCCTATAGGTTCTATGAGCCTCCTTCATCATATAGGAACCCATGGTTGTCCCAACACCTGGTGGGCCATGAAACACACTACCTTAAAGGGGGTATTCATTGTTATATCTTATGCGTCATGCTCCTACCCCTTGAGCCCCGAGCAGTTAATCAAATAAAATCATAAAAAGGAAAAAGGAATATAAAGAAGGGTGGAAAAATAAAGTTTGGGGCACCTCGTGTACCACGATTTCTCCCTCATATACATTATAAACCCAAGTGTGGGCTTCCCTTTTATCAACTACCCTTGTACCCCATAATGTGGCCTAGGGATTCCCCTTCTCATCCCCTACTTCAGTGACCTATCTATCACATGCCACCACCTTTTGAAGGATGTACCTTGAACATATTATCCCCTTTAGAAGTAGAAACCACCTAATAGGATACTTGGTTAACCCACTTTGGAGTTTAGGAGACATTGTCACATCCTAAAGCCCATTATGGAAGGATAGGCCATTATGATTTCCCCACCTATGGTCCATGGTTGGTAAGCTCATTTACTGAATTTCACTATTGAATTTTTGTACTAGAAGGATAGGGGACACATTAGATCTTAGGCAGGATTTCAGATGGTTTCCATCTTGGGTTTGATCTCCCTATACGGGGTCTTAATACTCCAGAGGGCTACATTGGCACATGTAGGGTGTGTGTTGAGAGCCATGGGCCTCCACAACATGTGAAAACACTCCATTCATCCCCGAGGATGGTCAGATATGCTCGAGATACTCCCATTGGACGAGGAAGATGCACCTGGTTCGCCTATGCCTAATCGACCCCAAAGATATACCATACACTTGGCAATTGACCCAGGACTTGTACGATGATGTGAAATCCCCTACACCATCATCAAAGCCCTTTCATATGATCTAAAAACATCTTCAACTCATTTGGAGACCCATGATGTTATTATTGTGCCCCAACACCCATTGGGAGCACCACAGGTTTTTTGTTTGCACAACAAGGGGCCAACCCCTTTTCCATCACTTTTGAGGGTCCTATTCTTCACTATGGTACCCATGAACTTCATCATACCTATTAAAGGGCCCTAGTACATGCATAGATTATTATTTGACCTCTTGAGAGGCTTATTCTTTCATTTGTGAGCTAGTTTGGTGGGCTTGTCACCAAAAGTTAGATCATTAGCACATTATTTTATTTTTAGGGCTTATGTAGGCCATATAGACTAATTCAAACTCCTCATTAGTGTATAAATACAAGTGAGATGAGCTCATTTTCTTATCATGACTTTGGATGGTATCTCTTCTCTCTCTTGAGAATTTCACACTTTTTCCCTAAGGATGAATTGGAGCTTTATAGATGAGTTTTTATGTGTGGATTTGGTTTATCTTATCTTGGAGATTATTTATTTTCAAATTATGGATGGTTGGATATATTCTATTGCATGTAAGTGTGTGTTTTTAATTCTATTATTGTTTTACTTTGTCATATATATTGAACTGGGTTTTCGCTATTTTTAGGGCTAATTGTTGCATGCATTTACTTCTTAAATTGTGGAATTTTGTGTCTATATAGAATCTCTCAATGTATGGGCCATTTAATTTGAATGAAATCTCCTAGGTTTAATTATATCAACAAATTTATCTTGATAATCCATTACCTTTTGCACATCGAAATATAAAAGCTGCAAAATTGCATCTCTTTGACCTAGAAGGCTAGTGAAGTAGTCTTGAGGCCTCCTTCACTAAGAACCAAAGGTCCTCATTCATCTTTTATCATATAATCCATTATCCCAAGACTAAGGCACTAATCTACCAAGAGGTGGTCACCTAAAATCAAATCTTTTTCACCTTTCCCTATGTCTAGCAAAGTCGAGTCACATAGGGCATCATTTTCCCAAAAAAGTAGCCTTCCAAAAAGTTTGATCTCCTAGCCTCTCCTGCACTGGTGTCTCCTCAAGACCTCCTCCAATTTTGAAGCCATTCCAATGGTGGAGTTGTGATAAAAACCAAGCCCTATCTCTGAGATCAAACTTTTCCCTAGTATCCCCAAGGCTAAAACCTCATAGGATCAATTCAACACTTTTAAGTGAATATTCTTTCTTTGATCCTTCCCTCTCCCTTTTTGGGTTAACAACATCATTGACTTCTAAATTCTTACCTTCTAACCTAGGATGGGTCCACTAGGTCTCGTGTGGTCTCATTCCTTTGAAAATAAAAATCTTTAAGAACTATTCGGGATACGAATTTAAATAAGGATTTTAGGGATTGGTATACTCTTTCACAAGTCATATTCCCTAAATGTAATCCTAAAATCATCCCATCCTTCTCCTAGAAGACAATTTACCTTGACTAGAAAGAAATCAAGCTCTATCCTTTAAACTCTTCTGGAAAGGGATCATTTGGGTCACTCCACATCCCACTTATTGATTTATCCTTCATTAGTGACTACATAATATACAAGGTCTCCTCCAATCGGTGAAAGTTCGTAAATAGCAGGGAGCCTTAACTGAGGTGATAGTGGGATAAGCCTCCATTTGTTGCCCTTGGTCTAGCATTTACCCTCTAGGGTTCCCCCTTAGTTCCCCTACTAGTTTGAGTGATAACAAGACCTATGGAAAATACAACATGGTATCAAATCCACTTTTCAAGCACATGGATCAGAGTGTGCACAGTAAGCAACTACTAAACATGGAGTGTAAGGTTCAACAAAGAAGGTGCCTTTTCTTGGACACGTTAGCTTCAAGTGGACAAATTGTTAATGATGAGATAATATCTTGATTGACTTGTGGAGTTACACAGATAGCAATAGGGCCATGTTTACATGAAGTATTTGACCTAGGAGAATGAGATCACTTGTAGAGTTGAGTTGCAATGGTATAGAGTTGATTAGACCCAGTGTCCAACCACAACTTAGGACTGACTTTGGAAGGACACAAGTTTAGTATCAACTCTTTCCAAGAGGTAAATCAGAATGATTTAATGGAGGTTGTGTAAACTCAAAAGGAGTCTAACTTCAGAGGGAGATTGCAACAGAATGTCAACCACCCAATGGATGTCTGAATCTTTAGGTTCTAACAAAATTGAGGTGTTTTCAGTCCATGCAAGGATAATCACAAACCATGTGAGAACATTCCTGGTGGTGCAAGGAGAAGCCATGTTGCATGAGAGGAAATTCATGCACCTGAAAGTTAAATATTTCTCAAATACTAAAGAATTCATGGCACATGCAAGGACTAATATCACTACGCAAGGGAAATGCATGGCTCATGTGTTGAAGAATCTAGGGAAATTTAGGTTAATAAGATTCTTCTTCCTATGATAACTACTTGTGAGGTACTTTTTAATTTTTCTTATTAGCACAATCTTCTCTTGTTACTATTAGAGTGTGTTTACTTACTTCATCAAATAGCTACCAAAACAAAAGAGATAAGAACACAAGATGTTGGCTCTCTTCCAGGGCTAAAACCTCTCACTCTTTGAGAGGAAAACTTGCACAAATTCTTCTTATAGAGATTCCAATTGACGAATACCAAGACCATGACCCTTGACCTATTAGGCCACTCCAAGACCAAGACACTAATCCTCTTCTTTTTCACTGCTAAGATCATCATCATTGCTGCAACACTGAGGCCATCAATACTGCACCACCAAGATCTTCATTACTGCTGCAATATCAAGGCCATCACTCAGATCATTATTGTTGCAACATTGTTTCACCTTCATAGAGATATTTTATCATAACAATGAGATCTTATACTGAGATATGTACATATAGGAGTGTTGCATCTAGATACACCGAGATCATGACCTTCCATCAATATCATGACTATGTCTATTTGATTACTTATATGTTGAGATTATAACTGTATTTGGAATGTATGTCGAGACATGTATGCTAAGACAGAGTGTGTCACTGTGGGATCATCGATATCCTCATCATGTGATTGTGTCTAGAGAGTATGTTGAGAGTATATTACTGAGAGATCTTCATAACACATATGTTGAGACTATGACTGCATCTTAGTATGTCGAGACAGTGGTCATTAATATTGTTAGGAGGCTGAAACATCACCTCTATGATACCCATCTGAAAAACACAAAGATCCTTCTCCATTCGAAAACCTGAGCTACTGTACTCATCCGAAATGTCTAAACCACTGTACTTATATGATATTTCATAGGATCCAAGTTTTGTCTTCCTGTAATGTGGATCTCACATGAATATATATAGTGGTTAGTTATGCATATAAGGCAACATGAGAGAGGGAACTGTTGTGTCTCCTTAGTTGAGTTGACATGACTGCTTTTTACACTATTTGGAGGTCGACTTCTTCAAGAGGGATTGTGCTTATCTTTAGAGGGTTGTTATACATTTCTATAGACTTGTATATAGGCTCAAGAAGAGCTTATTCATACATGACATTGACTCTTTGACTTATAAATCCTAAGTCTCTCAATGGGAGCCATTAACAAATAAACCTCTTGCTCATGAAACCCATGCAGCAAGGCGTATGTTGGGATGGGGTTTCCTGGGTCAGTTTTTGGGCAAAAGCACAAGTTTTGATGTGAAAATATGTAATGTCTCCACGAATTGTGAATGCGGAACGCGGAGTTAGTTAAGAGTCAAAAAGGGTTTTACCCTTGTTTATGTAAACATGAGTCGGTTTTGAAGATATACCCATGGTTCGCGGACCATGGGATTGTATAAGTAGTTGTGTCTTAGAGAGTCTAAGACAGATCTATGTCTTTGTCTATGGGTATGAAGAAAGGAGTCTAGCATAGAGAAGTAAGTCCTAGAGGGGGAAAAGGCTCTATAGCTGTGTGCGCAAAGGCCTAGAGTAGTGTCTGCAACTGAGTGCGCGGACCCCTGCAGTTGAGTGTGAAGGGAAGTTTTGAGTCTATAACCTTATATTGAATATCAATAAAGAAGATTGTTGGAAAATTCATATGTTTTATCTCTTTACTTCTATTATGTATGATTGCGATATATGATGTGATGAAATGATGTCTTTATAAAATAATGATGTATTGATGTGCGAATTTACTTGATCCATCTTATTAACTGAACGCAATTAATGTTAAGTGATTACGCAAAGATCATAACACTTTCTGTTAAGTTTATTGAACACTTGGGTAGATCTGAGCACATACTGATCCAAGAGTAATCTAAGGTGCGTAAGTGTCTAATTGTTCTGCTCAGGGTTTGCAAAGGCCGATCGTAGGACTTCGCAGAGATCTAAAGACCGTTCGAAGGGAATTGAAGTACCAAGCCTTAAGGGCTTACATATCTGCGCGAAGTCAGATCTAGGGCATAAAAAGACATCACACTGATCTCTAGATGTGGAAACTTGGTTCTAGCATCCCCCCATAGTGCTTCGGGTGATACTTTAGTCCACACTCCACGGATCGATGCCAAAAGGGCTAGTAGTGTAGGGATTTGTTTGGCGCAACTAACTTTGAACCTGGGTCAAGCCCCTTAAGCCAACATCATAACAAAAAAATATATGTCTTTTATTTCATCATTTACAAATATCATTTCATTATGAATACCGAACCCAGTTACACTTTCTTCAACACTCCCTATTCATAATGGTACTTGGTCATTCTCAATATGAAGATTTTCTCATAAGAAGAATCGGATTGTTAACCCATTTGTATAGAATCATAGTAACCAATATTGTTTCCACAGCAAGGCCTTGAATGACAACTCTATCTCTTATCATATTAGAGCACAATGTTGGTGAGATCAATGACTATAAACACCTTCATCATTGTCTCTTGATGTACATACCCACCCAGGTGTTCACTAAGTATGACCTTCTAGGACTATTCTTCTCTTGGGTTCCCAGCCCTCAAAGAATATTGATCCTCTTGCCTACTCTTCTCTTGGATGCCCTACACATCCACAAAGAGCATCAAATGCCAAATGATTACCCAATCCTCCATTTTTTTTTCCCAAGTGAAGACAAGAATGTTGTGTCTATCTCTCCCTCTCAACTAGGGAAGATATGTCCATTCCTATAAAGGAATGTACCCAAGCTCCTTCTGACTAGGAACTTGACCAAGCTTCCTCTTAATTAGGGACTTGTCATAGCTCCCTCTTAACTAGGGACTCTCCTTTTCATCAACAACTTCTTCTTCATGGGTCCTTCAGCTACTTGATCAATTTCTTTTCTTGATGTCATGAAATTTAGTCGAGCTTCTTTCTTGTAGGGAATTAGCCATCGATCACTTTCCTCTTTGGTTCATCATGTCATTCCTTTCTCCATTGAAAGTGGCCTTCTTGATAACATTATGGAACCTTCTTCATATGGCTACTTCTTTATGATTGTGCTTCTTTCAGTAATTTCCATCCACCACATGAATGCTAGTTGTATTTGCACTTACAACTCTTGTTCCAGTAGCCTTGCATGAACTCATCCAGATATTATTCAAGAAATCAAAACATAACATTAAATCAAATTGTACCTTTGGGGATGGTTCTTCATCATGACATCTTCCTATAAGTATCAACATCCTGTATACATGTTGAAACATCTGCCAAATATATCCATTGTCAAGGGTCTCCATATTTTTTTTCAGACTTCCATCAAAACCTTCATATCTTTCCGAGAGATCTCCTAGTCAAATCTTCTTGGTCTTTTGGATGTTGATTTCCTTCATCATGGTTGCATATCTCACAATCTCTTCCTTCCTCACACATTCCATTCCCAGGAGATTTCAATCAGAGTTTCTTAATTGTAGTCAACCACCTCATACTTCATATGAGGAAATATTATTTTTATTTCAACGATTGTGACTTATACCTTCCTCCATCCTTTCAGAGGAGGAGTTCCTTTTTGTCTTGATCATGCTTCTCAAGATAGAAGTAGTGATCAATGTTACCTACAACCATACATCATGACTTTATAACATTAATACAAGAATACATACCTCATTTTACTTTTAGGCCATCTAGGCTTCCTCCAATAGCTTCCTTGATTGAAAATATCTTCAATTCCTTGATCTGCTTCATCATACCATCATCCCATGAATTCCATAAGTTGGAGCTCCTGATGAAACACTTTCTTCCTCTCTAGATTAGTGATCCCTCTGATGAGGATTCCATCAGAGAATCTTGAGGATATTGCACATCCCCATTTAGCAGATGTTTCCTTTTTGACTTGATGTATGATGAGCCTTGTCCTGGATGACTTCTTCCTTTCCTTCAATGTCCAATGAGGTTCCCAAGAGTTATATACTTCATGGATTTTTCCCTTCATGATTCCCATAGTGAGGTCACGAGCTCTTGTTGCTAATGCTTCCACGCTGCATCTTATTATCATGGTTATATCTATAAAAAAATATTTAGGAGCTTATGATAGGACCCTTTTGTGAGGGATACCATCTCGATCATAGTAGAGATCTGTTACTCCCTCTTTCCTTGGCCCTTTTCTTCAGCTTCCTCCATCTTTCTGATGATATGAGCTTCTTTCCATAATTTTTCCATAGCCTTGAATCTTAGCTATACTATGTTGTCTTGTTTGAGGACCAAGCGTCCCTTTCCTTTCGACACATATTTGAGTCCTTTAACCTTCAACAATTTTTCCCTCAACTTGTCTTTTTATATATAACATAGAGACCACAAGTTGTTGAATGAGGTAACTTTATTGTCATTTATTACATTTCTTATCGGTTAGTGCATTTCAGAACAATGATGATTATCTTCTTATCATCTCTCCTAGATCTCCCAATTGAGATCTTATGAAGATATTCCTTCATTCTTTGATACCTTCAATCAGGTCTAAGTGATATGACCTTCTTCACTGCATTTTAGAGAGTATATCTTCTAGCATTTCATATATCTCTTTTGTGTCTCCTCTCCTACTACATAGGGATGAGAGGACCTTTGACTTTTTCATAAGAATCCTATGAGTCCTTTGATCCCTTTTCCATGCATTCAAACAATTCTTGACCTTTAGAGATTTTCCATAGATATCAATGACTTCTCTTACGGGGACTATATTCATCCTCCCCTTTCTTTTATGCAAGGAATTTTGATGACCCAACCAATTTATAGATATCCTTGCAAACACAAAGTCATTTAACTAAACTTGATTATAAAATGAAAGATACTTACTTGACAAGTGAAGATGAACTCTTCTACTTGATCACTTTGGTGATGGTTGATGAAGATGTATTAGAGGTTCCTCTTGGATGATCTTCTTCCAGATGAAAAATCATTTCTTTAATATAAAAGGTTTCTCCTTTTGATGAGGATAATTTTTTGCTTCTTCGGATGATCTTCTTCTAGGGAAAGGAGATGATCCTTTCTTGTTTTTATAACCTTGAATATGACAATGCCTTCTTTCTTTCAATATGCTTTGTAGTGTAGATCAGGACTGCTTCTAGGGTTTCAAATTTCTCCAAGATGATGTGATATTTGATTTTAAGGTCCTTCAAGCTACCTTGCTTTGTATACAAATTGATGAGGGCCTTGGTGGCCTTTTGATGATGACTATAGAGATAAAAAACAACCTTTTTGTTGCAGACTACTCCTTCGATCTAGATTTTGATCAAAATTAGGGTTTGATTCTTCAATTTAGATCTTGATCCTTTTCTTTGACATCCTTCAACTTTATTTGATGCCCTTCTTGAAACTTGATCCTTGAATGTCTCTTTGCTTCCCTTCCTTTGACTTCAACACCTTAGCTCTGATACCATGTTGAAGAATCTAGGGCAATTTAGGTTAATAAGATTCTTCTTCTGATGATAACTTCTTGTGAGGTACCTTTTACTTTTTCTTATTAGCACAATATTCTCTTGTTATTATTAGAGTGTGTTTACTTACTTCATCAAATAGTTACCAAAACAAAAGAGACAAGAACATCAGATGTTGGCTCTCTACCAAGGCTAAAACCTCTCACTCTTTGAGAGTAAAACCCACATAAATAATTCTTATAGAGATTCCAATTGAAAAATACCAAGACCATGACCCTTGGCCTATTAGGCCACTCCAAGACCAAGACACCAATCATCTTCTTTGTCACTGTTGAGATCATCATCATTGCTGCAACACTAAGGCCATCACTACTACACCATTGAGATATTCATTACTGCTGCAATATCAGAGCCATCACTGAGATCATTACTGTTGCAACATTGTTGCACCTTCATAGAGATATTTTATCATAACAACGATATCTTATACTAAGATATGTACATATAGGAGTGTTGCATCTAGATACACCGAGATCATGACCTTCCATCAAGATCACTACTATGTCTATTTGATTACTTCTATGCCAATATTATAATTGTATTTAGAATGTATGCCGAGACATGTATGCTGAGACAGAGTGTGTCAGTGCAGGATCACCAATATCCTCATCATGTGACTATGTCTAGAGAGTATGCCAAGAATGTATTACCGAGAGATCTTCATCACACATATGCCGAGACTATGACTACACCTTAGTATGCTGAGATAGTGCTCATTAAGACTGTGAGCGGGCTGAAACATCACCTCTGTGATACCCATTTGAAAAACACATAGATCCTTCTCCATCTGAAAACCTAAACTACTGTACTCATCCGAAATTTTTGAACCACTGTACTTATCCAAGATTTTAGAGGATCCGAACTCTAACTACCTGTAATGCAGATCTCACATGCCTATATATAGTGGTTAGTCATGCATATAAGCCGACATGAGAGAGGGAACCATTGTGTCTCCTTAGTTGAGCCTACATGACTTATTTTTAAATTTTTTGGAGGCCAACTTCTTCAAGAGGGCCTGTGCTTGTCTTTGGAGGGTTGTTAGACATTTATATAGACTTGTATATAGGCTCAAGAAGAGTGTCTTCATACATGACATTGAATCTTTGACTTATAAATCCTAAGGCTCTCAATGGGAGCCACTAACAAATAAACCTCTTGCTCATGAAACTCATGCAGCAAGGCATTAAAAAAATGTATTTCTTTTATTTCATCATTTATAAATATCATGTCATTATGAAGACTGAACCTAGTTACACTTTCTTCAACAGCATGCAAGGACACTCATGGGTGAGGAAGGAAAGTGATGGAGCTAGAAGCGCGAAAGACACACCTTCCTCAATAAGAGTGAGTGTTGGAATTTTGGGTAGCTTGAAATTTATTTCCGAGAGAAGGAAACCCACCAAAAGTAGTTGGTTTGGGAAATTTACCTAAATTTGGGGTTTTGGACCCAAAGTAGCAGGTTTAGGACCTAAGAAAATAATTGTTTATTCTAATGGGTTGAGAGGCTAAAACCATAAAGATATAGAGTTTTGCTAAATGACCTAAAAGAAAATTATAAGTAGAGAACCTACAGAGAGGCTCATTGTACACAAGCGAGATGGACAACATTTGTGGAGATAATTTTCCCTAAAGAAGCCACAAATCAAAGAGAGGAACCTTAACCAGCATAAGGAGGATGAGTTGAAGAGTATTTCTAAAGGTCGAGGGTTCTATTATTTAATTGTAATAATAGAGTAATGCCTAGCAAGGAACTGTGGCTTGGTTATGGAAGGTCAAGACTGGTGAGAGACTAATTAAGGGTTGACGTTGGTTCCTAGGATAGGTTGTAGCCTCAATATGGTTTGATCAATGCTATAACAGTGGCCATAGGTGGATAATAACTAGATAAAAGGGGGTCAAGTGTTACTGAGGGTAGGCCGAGGCCGACAAGAAGGCATCCACTGCCTGAAAAAGTTGTTCAAGGTCAAGGAGGAGGCTGAGAAGCTACTAGAAGGTGGATCTAAGCTATGTTGTATAGACCACAATGTTAGTAGGCCTGGAAAGGATATCTACAAGGATTTTAAGGGAAGACCTATGATATAAGGAAAGGTTTCAATCCTATGGATGCTCTAAAAAAGCAGGTGATCATTGTCTAGGTAACAAGGGTGAGTGAGATCAAACCTGCCAAGGTCTGCTAAGGAGGTAGTTTTGGGATCTAACATGGTGTAGTAGCTTGTTGAGTAAAGATAAGAGTAGTTCATTGGTGATTAGACACCAAGATCTACATAATGAGTTGGAAAAATGTTGTACGAGGATAATAGTATTGGTCAAGGTACAACAACTAATCAAGTGAGCCCTAGAAATAAGGAAGAAGGCATTTGAGTGCTTCAAATATAAAAGAAACTACCATGTAACTGCCAAAGGTCAGGTCTATGCATAAAGAGGAAAACCTAGAGGACTGAGGGTTTATTCATGAGGGACAAGGTTGATCTATGGCTCAAATATACCACAATAGTTCACAAAAGATAGAGGAGTCTACAAGCTCATATATGAGGCAGAGGACAACCAAGGCATAGATCTAAAGGAAAATATCGTGCATAAAAGAAGCCTGTAGTAGCAGAAGGAATTGAGGCTACATCAAGGACAACAAGTACTATTGTACTGTGGGATAAATGAATCAACCCAGGTGACCAGATATCTTGTTGATTGTATTTTTTTATTGGGCAGATTGAGGATGTAAAGAAGCAGATCTCAAGCCCTAGATCAATCAATGCACAAAATATGTATTTTTGTATACTATGTGTGACTAGTTGTACTAGTGATCTGAAGGGTCATGATCCTTGGTACGAGAGACCCATGTTTTCTTATTGATGGAATAATAGAAAACAAGACTTTGGACTCAATATATTTGTGAACTTTATTGATTACATTGTTGTATATTTCCACTGTGCAAAGTCATTGTAAGTTGGGGGTTCCTAGTGTGTTTGTATGCTTGGTTAGCCATAGCTCAGATTTAGGGCCTATGGAGAATCCAACAAAAAAAGAGTTGTCTATATCAAATTCTTATTAGTTTCCCTAATTCTTTCAACTTCATTAGGAGACAAATATTGAAAATCAAAAATATTAGAAAATTCAAGTCTATTTTCTCCATGAATAGTGTTATCAAAATATTGTTTTCCCTTCTCTTTTTCTTCATATATATATATTTATATATTTTTTTGAAGTAAAATTTCTTTCCTAACCTTGTTTTTTTATGTAATAGTAATCACAATAGGAATATATCGCCACATTAGAAAAAAACTAAATTACCACAATGGAAAACAAAAAAAATTGTTTTCCCACACTATCTAGTAAAATGAAATTTTCTCACCAAAGTTATGGACATGAAGTACACATAACTTTTTACTATATCACATTAAACTGTTAAACGCACATGGGAGCAAGAACAATATGAATGATAAATCATGAGAGTACAATTTTTATTAACAAGAGATATACATTTATAGTACATTATGTAACCATAGGGTTTCACATCCCAAGGTCTCTTAGACTACTTAGTCTATTCAGCTTCCACACTAACCCATTTAGGATTAGGTGTCCAACATCCCCCCCTTAATCCGAAGGGTTATGTATGAGTCCAAGAAGAGAGCTGTAATACAAAATGTGCAAAAATGCATGGCAGCACAAGGATGAATGTGCTCTCTGAAATGTTGGTATAAAGGGCGGTGGTTTAAGGATGACCACCAACACTGGAACGCTTAGTGCAGTTCCTGGAACTCTTCCAAAACTGGCAAGAAACTGAAGTCTTCTGCTAGAGGAAGTGATCCTATTGTTTTAAAGAGGGAAACCTTCAACCATGAAAGGGAGGCCTCACCTCGCATAAAAGGGAGAACTTCAACCTGAAAAGGGAAGTCTCAACCTGTGATGGTTTAAGGATAACCAACAACTCTGGAATGCTTAATGAAATTCCTGGAACTCTTCCAAATTTGGCAAGACGTTGGTGTCTTCTGCTAGAGGAAGTGTTCTCAATTTTGTTCCTGGAATTCTTCCAAAACTGGCAAGAAGCTGAAGTCTTCTGTTAGAGGAAGTGTCCCAGATTGCCAACTGAAGGCATGTTCAGGGGCATCTTTTCTTCTGGCTACAACTCTAAATCTGGTATGGCAAGTTGTGGCTCAGGCTCGCTTGATGTGGCTTTGAAGCTTGTATATGACCATCATTCCCCCCCTGTCAGATACAAGGTGAGATGATGGAGAAAACTCAGCTGCAAGACTTTTCAATACTCTGGAACAAGTTCTGACACGTGTTTGGAATATCTTCTTGGCTGTTGATGCCCATTGCCAAGAAGCGATCCATCCAAGATGAATCTTTGTTCTTGCAGGACGTTTTTTTTTTAAGCATCTGTTTGAAGAATGACTGGTTTTATGACAGTCCTTACATGGATGAAGATCAAAACAGTGATCTTTCAAATGGCCAACTTGGTCACAGTGTTGGCATTTCACAATCTGTTGTTGTTGTTGTTGCGGTGGAAGAGGAGTAGAATCTGGAACAGCTGGAGGTGAACTGTCATGAGGAGCAGGTGAACTGTCATGAATAAATCCAACACTCTGAAACTGAATGGGCTTTGAGTAGTCTGGAATATGAAAGGACAAGTCCTTGTCATATCCAAGACCGGTTCTGTGCTTGTTGTAGACAAGCTGTTCCCAAGGTCTGATGATGGGCTTGGGAAGTGCAGACTGAGTTTCTGCATCTGCATGTACAACTGCTGCTTTATTTGAATGAACGCTAACATTATTGACTTGCTGCTGATGGGTTGCAGTCTCAATGTTCTGAACATAAACATGTCCAGAATGATGATTCCTCTGTTTTAATTCTTCTTGCTATAGCTGAGATTCAATTTGCAAAAAATCAATCTTTTCCTGTGCATATTGTAAGGATTTTTGAATATCTCTGAGAGTGTTTTTGTTGACTTTGACTGTACTTCCATCAATAGATAAGATTAGAGTGCTTAATAACTCTAATAATCCATGATTTTTCTCCATTATTCAGACAATCAAATCAACAATGTATTTGTAAAAACAATCAAATGACCAAAAATGCACTCCCCCCCCCTTTTTTTTGTTTTAGCCTCCAATGCACATTCCTTTAGATATCAGTCCACCCTTATAAGCATGAGTACAATAATGTTTAGTACTTATTTATTTGCTTCACACAGAGATATAACTAAAAAATAGCGATATCTGGAAACATAAGAGAAAACGGTACTGAAATATAGAACCTCAGTAGAATTTCCAACTGTATAAGATGAAGATTTCCCACTTTTGCAATACCCAGAAATTGTACCCAAGAGCAACTTTTTCCTCTGACATTGTACAGTAGTGGTTTCAACCACTTGAGTATGACAAGCTCGGTCTTCTGCAATTTTATGCCAATACGAGCTCCTAAATTCCACAAGGAACCCCCAAAGACAAATTCCCACAAGCCTTCAAACCTAACTTAGTCTCAGTTTATTCTGTCCTGGGACTTACGACGACAATGAGCTCCCAATTGCTATGTATAGTAGCTCAACAATCTTCTGTCACCCTGTGAGCACACATTCAGCCAGACTTCCACAATTTGACATTGAGTGATATTGACTTCAACAAGAGGGGATAAATGCCAACGATTAGTGGCCAATGCCTCTGGTCGCATGAACCTCTGCATGCAACAAAAATTCGCTCCAGAACAATTATTATCTTGGTATATCAGGTGCTCAATATACAGTTCGATTTCCACCAACTATGCAAATTGGGTTCGATTGCCTGTTGGTTCAACATATATGTTGAGATCAGGACTAAGGGAAATATTTGCAAAAAATTACACTCTTTGCGTCACCCCTTCAGGCAAGGGAAAATATGTTCGGTGTTTGATGGCTTTGCCACCAACACAATCGCACCAGACATGCAGTTCAATCACAACTTTCTCCCCTGCGTCAAGACTTCCGCGCGGTTCTTGCATCACCAATTGTCTTTGCACCGAAAATGAACGCAACTCCACAAAATGTGTACATGGACTGAACAAAGGAAGGCTCCTGATCTCCTGAGAATAAATCACACCCAATTAGATTGCTAACCTCAGAAACTTGGTCCGCGACTCTCTTGAACAGTGGGTTCGATCTTCATAATTCGGCTCGTTCAAAATAAATGTTAAACTCAACCCAATTTGGCATGGAGGCTCGGTTAGGTCACGACTCTATCAACAATCAACGAGCCCACACTTCTGCTAAACAACGAATACGCTCAGGATATCGAAATCCCACGTTGAAGATTCTGCAGACGCTAAAGCTATCTCTCGACCTCCTGAGGATGAAATTCTCAGTCAAACGCATATAATATTCAATTCAACCGCGCTTTCTCTTATACCGAATTTCCACATCATTTTCTCATTCCGCCTTTACACTGCATGTAGACTTGGCAAACTGTTCCAATCTCCTTACGCAGAACAGTTACACAAAGAACCTTCAATCGATTTCCTTGTCCAACGTTGTCCAATCGAATTCCATTCGATTATATACCATCAGGTCTTCAAACGCTCTTCCGGTATTTCTTTAACGCTGTAATTCGACTTTGCCAGAGTGTATTTCTTCAGAGCCTTCAATTCAATGACTTTGCCAGCTTGTTAACTCATGTTCCTCCTCTGCAATTCCAAATGTCAATTCACTGTATACAGAAATTGAATTATTAAACTGATCACCTCCGTATAGATTATTGTGAATGTCAGACAAAAATGGATTCAATCGATTTGACTTCAAGAACAGGTCTGAGGTGCGCTTATATATTGCTATTCTTAATCATCCTTGCCGCATTTACCAAGAGTTTTCAATTCCAAATTGTATAATTGAACAATTCTTCATATATGCATTCAAAATTCAACATAAGAATGTCCCTACCCTACAACACAGTCCTCAACGCACACGTGGAACATTTCAAAGTACAGTTTGAACTTTTCAATGCAATAGGAATCTTCAACGCACCAAGTGCACTATACAACACTCACCATAAGTCATTACGCACAACACTCACTGTGAAATGCACCGTGCCTCATGTCAGGACCATAATCAACAGAGGAGCAAAAATGGCATAGTTATTCAATGGACCAACTAACAAGACGCACCGAAAGATAGAATGCAAAGGGACAGAGGAAAAAGGGATCTCACGGTTCTTTGAATCCGGTGTATAAAATTATAATTCGAAAACATTATTTTACAGTACGCTTCATGTCATGTTCCCTGCAATGAAAATGAATACGATGGTAAGACTTTTCGCACCTAGAACCATAACACTGACAACATCAGGTGTATGCCTCAATTGGAAAGGAAAAGAAATGAATATGAACCATTCAATATCGAACCATAACGCATTCAACAGGTGCTGAACCTTCATCAATGGTGGCGTGTCAGACTCAGTGCTAAAACAGGAAAAGACAGTGCTATGATTTAATATACAACAGCGTTCAAACAACGCTCATACCAGTGTTCAATTATCAGCATGTCAGGCCAGTTCAACGCACAACATTAATATTCAACAGCCATTCAATAATGATACCAACGCAGCGTTAAAATTCAACACCATTCAAACGCACAACGTTAATATTCAAACGCATTCAACTATTATGGGACAGCGTTAATATGATATGGACAGCGTTCAAATGGAAACGCATTCAAATGTTATGGGACAGCGTTAAACAGATATGGACAGATGTGCAGCGCTGGCAGAGGCAGGTTATTTCAGGTCTGAGGGGAATAAGGCAGATTATTACGACTGAGAAGATTCAGAATGGTAGAGAGAGGCCAAAAATGGCGGTGGAGAAATGACAGGTTACAGCTAAAATTTAGCTGAGAAAATATTCATGAAATGATCTGCACATACACATAAGGGCCATAAAACAAATGGCTCAAAAATAATTATGCAGGGCAGGAATACGCCTGCTCTGATACCATGTTAAACACACATGGGGGCAAGAACAATATGAATGATAAATCATGAGAGTACAATTTTTATTAACAAGAGATATACATTTATAGTACATTATGTGACCGTTGGGTTTCACATCCCGAGGTCTCTTGGACTACTTAGTCTATTCAACTTCCACACTAGCCCATTTAGGATTAGGTGTACAACATTCATTCTAATCTCTATTCCATTGCAAAAGACTTTATTGGAGGATGTGTTTAAATACCTTATAGTTTGGATACACATAAAAACACTTTTAATTTTTTTTTGTATTATTACCTATATACCCATTATTAATTAAATTATTTCTTTTAACCTTTCAAAACAAAAAAAATTTCAAATTATTTCATTTTTACTTGATAAATTGCATTGATGCATAGTTTATCTACATTAACAATTTGTCATTATTTCCAACTACATATAAAAACAATGACATGACTCAATAGTAAAATTTGTTTGGGCACCCATCATGAATCACTTTTTCTATATTGTACAAAGTCAACATCTAGGCAGGGGTTGTTAAAATAATTATTAGTAAGAGAAGAAACCATGGTTCGTCTGAAATGTGAGGGAAAAGATAATATTTTCTGAAATGTATTCTCTGGTCAATTCAATCAAGGGAAAATTCACATTGGATTTTTTTTTTTTTTAATCAAATTAGTGATCTTATCAAATCAGTGATCTATCATGTTTGAATGCTATCCAATGCATTCGAATTTTTTTTTATTTTACCTATCAAATTAGTGATCTAGCATGTTTGAATGCTATCCAATTCATTGGATATTTTTTTAATTTACCTATCAAATTAGTGATCTAATTCATTCCTCTGCATTGTTATAATGCCACCATTATCATAACTATGGCACCTTATCGTTAGTTCGTAGAGATTATAAAAAAGTCATTTCCAAATTCAGTATTCAGAAATGTTTTAAATGCTGCTTATTTAATGAAATTGAGAATCTCAAGTAAATTAACCTATGTTTAACCCTCACTACGAAGATTCCTGGGTTAGAAATTTTGGTTGGTTAACTCATACTTTTTTGCCCTGAATTATTTTATGTTAGTTTACCAACCACATTCTCTACATTGAAAACCTAATATTTCCAAAATCTTGTAGTCAATTCTAACTCATAAAAAAAACATATTTTGACAAAGAAAAACATATGTTGACATCCTTTATATTAGTATTCTTAATGAAATAAAATAATGGTAGAATAAGACAAAATAAATGTATAAAAAACACATATTTGTATGAATGCATTAAATATTTTAACCATGTCATGAATATATTTAGGAACACAATAATATAGGATGTAACAAGACAATTAGACTAGTTTACCCAACATTATTATTTGTTGCAAGGAAGGAAATTAGGTATCTTTCAACCAACGTTGTTTTATAATGAAATTACATAATTGTGATTTAAAGTAGATTTTGAGCACAATAAGGTATATTGTAGTTAAATGAGATATATTATTACAGTATGATGGAGATTAATTGATTTATGGCTTACTATTATATATTTCATACGGATAAGGATGTCAATAAAAATAGGTCATAAATAAAATCAATGTTATCATAGCAAAGTGATAATTACAAGAAACTTCATCTTGTTCAGCTTGACTCCTTACTAGGCCGACATAGTTGAACGGATGGGGCTTTAGAGGCACTAGGTGGTTTAACCTAGCCTTGTTATCCAAAAACCTGTGGAGAGTATTTAATGAGCAGGGAATTTGGCAATGGATTATTTTTGGAAAGTATATTTAGCAATCTTTCTTGGAGGATTGGTTGCAGTTAGGAATACCTCCAAAAGCAGGATTTCATACATCTGGCATGGCTTAATGGTTGTTAAACCTTGGCTTTGTCGTAATATTTGCTGGCAGGTGGGTAATGGAGGAAAGGTACACATAGGGTTGGACACCATTGGACACCATCAAAGGATTGATTGGGGGTCATAGCCTCTCTACTCATGTCATTCTTATTTTGAATATGTAGGGTGTTCATACATTATCCAATATCGGTGCTCCTCACCCCTCTTTTCTCTCCAATTACTTGGCCACACACTTGGGAATTAGGCCTCACGAAGGATTTTGAGTTTGAATGGGAACTATATTGCAAATCCTTATTTGATGTTGGGATTTCTCTATCCCACAAACAAGACAAGATAGTGTGGGGTAGGCATATTCCTGCAGGTTGCATTTCTGCCAAAGAAATCTACTTCTACATCTCCATGAACAACCAACCTAGGATCTATGCTGATTAGACAATGCTTATGTGGAAAGGGGATGCCCCATTCAAACTCAAGTGCTTCTCTTGGTTGACCGTACATAACCACATTCTTACTTGGGAAAATATAATGAAGAGGGGTTTTTTGGGCTCGGGAAGATGCCCTCTTTGTGGATTGGCTTCTAGAGATTTCTCTCGTCTTTTCTTGAATCTCGCATTTGAAACTAATATCTAGGGGGGAGTCACTAATTTTCTTAAGGTTAATGTGCTGGTAAATATATCATCCATCATTTCCTGCCTTGTCTTTTGGACCTCCAGGCTGAAAGCTCATAGGGACATTTCTCTGTATGTCTTTTGGGGTATTTGGTGTTCTAGGAATGCCTGCATTTTTTAGAACAAGGCTATAGATGTATCGATCACTGACCTCAAGATTGTTTCCTATTTCCTGGAGGTTGGCCCATGGTGCCCAAAACCCTCCAAGCACTCTGCTTAATATAAGGATATGGGGGATCATTTCCCCATTGGTTTTAGCGGATGGGTTGTGTGGATGTGTCATTCTCATTAATATGTGCCCTTCTCACTCCTTTCACTTATTCTGGCATGCAAGGCCTGGTACAAACTTCAAGGTAGAAGTGGTGGCCTTAGGGGGGTGCTCCATTGTGCTGCTTGACTTTCCATAGAAAAGATTTTCGCTGTCGGCAATTCTAAGTTGGTCATTGTGTGGGTGCAGGGATGTATCTCTATGGAGGTTCCTACTTCATATCATTGGATGGAAAATATCAAAACCTTATTTCCTTCCTTTCCTAAGGTTTCCTTTCAACACATTTATTAGGAGCAAAATTCAGAGGTTGATGCCCTTTCTAAGTGAGGAATTTCCCAACAAACTGGTTGATGTATTTCGAAGTCCTGCATGATGGCTCCATCTGTGATTTAAGGTCCTTTGGGATCTAGTCCTGATAAATTTTCCGTTTCCTCTATTTTATTTTCTCTTCGATTTGTCTCTAGATGCGTATTCATTTTGTCTTATGTTGGTGCTTTTACTTTGATACCTGCTTGTTCTGGTATGTTTTCTCATCTAATTTTTTTTGTTTGAGGTTCTTTTTGCAAGGGCTTCTCTCGCCTTGCTGGTTCCTCTTGGGACATTTTGGTGTTTTCTAATACATACTTCAGATTTGAAGGGCAAATCTACGTTGCTTCCTTTTTGGTTTCAGATTTCATGTCACTCGGGGTGATAGTTGTGGGATATATGTTTCTCTATGATATATGTAACTCCTCTTTATTAATATAATAAAGGAAGTCTTTTTTTTTTCGTTTTGAAAAAAATTAAAGGATGTCAATGAAAAAAAGGGTTATGCAAATTATTTGTAATACTAAAGATTCAATAAGAAGGCGTAACAATAGATTTGAGTATGGGCTATTAAATTCATAATGAATATTGGCCTATTAAAGTTGATAGATTTTTCAAAATGGTACAATTTTTACTTTGTAGGGAGACTACTATTGTGTGTTATGAGAAAGGAATTTGTTAAGGATAGTGTGTGATCTTATGGGTTATCAAAGATAATTATATATTTACATTTTGTTTCATTACATGATATTTAGACATTTAGAAATGTATAAAGCTTGAGAAATTTTCTAAATGTCAAGTTGGAGATAGTTTGAAAAATGGGATTAAATTTTATCATGCTAGAAGTTCTCATATAACAATTTTATTACACTTGACAAATGGAATTTTCACCATTGAAATTTTTTATGGGAAGAATCCAATAGAAGTTGTAGACTTTTATCTATAGACATAAAGATGAGGCATAGAACATATGTGAAAAATTTATGTGTAAGTCTATGATAGGTTAAAGAGGAAGAGTTAATAGATGTATATAAGAGATTACAATCATTTATAATTATATATCTAGGGTTATGTTGCATTTAAGAAAGGAATGTTACCTCATTTACTTATATAACAAGATAAATGTGAAGAATATTATATCATGCAAGATAAGACAAAAGCATGGAGTTATTATATATAGAGTTGAATTATGAGGAAAGATGGATCTATCACTAATTTCACGGACTTACTATATATAGAGTTGAATTATGAGGAAAGTTGGATCTATCACTAATTTCATAGAGTTACTATATATAGAGTTAAATTATGAGGAAAGTTGGATTTATCACTAATTTTACATAGTTGTACAAAAGCAGAGAAATAGAACCCATATTATAAGAGGAGGAAGAAGTGGAAGAAGAAAGTGGAGAGGAATATTGGAGGAATTATAAATTGAAGAAAAAACTAGAAGAAATTGAATAAGTTTTTAGAGAGAAGATCTATGATTTTGATCATTGATTATTTTTAGTGGTAGCTACTACTCATATTAAAAGCAATAATAGAAAGACTATCCTTAATCAACTTAAGCAATGTATGATTATATTATTAATATCTAATCATGACTTTAGACACTATGATAATACATCTTTCTTCAATTAAGTTTGAACAATAGGTTTGATTTTAAAATTATAGATAGTAAAATGTTTTTAGATTTACTCAAATTTATTTTAAATGTTCAAAATGTTGTTTCTCTTATCTCAATCCCAAAAGATAAACATATATACATCAAATTTGAAAACCTATAATACTCATCAGGTCCCAATAATTTTATTATTAACATTTAATTAAAATTAAAATCAATAAAATGATATATCTTTAAAACTATTATCACATTAAAAAAAAATGTTAGTTTTATATATAGTAATATAAAATTATTACAAAATACTTTTAATATTTACAAAGTCAATTATTTATATATAAATATCAACTTGTCAATTGAGTTTAGTTTGGATGATTGGGTGGAATATTTGTTATCCTCCTCACCCAGATTCGAATCCCGTAACTTGACATGTTGATACTTTAGAATAAAGTAACTTTGTTCTGCTCCTAAGTGATTCTATATTGAGTGTTCACCTAGTATCAACAACCTCTCTTTTTCCATCAGGCTAATAGGGAGGTTGACTTTCTTCCTCAGGCAGTACCCAATGCCCACAATTTTGAGCCCCAAGGGTTAGCTCAAGTAGTCTAGAGCCAAATGTGAAGTTCTTTGATATTGTTGCTAGTGATTTGGAATAGAATAACTTAGTTGTGCTCTTAAGTGAGTCTATATTAAGGGTTGGTCTGGTATCAACAACCTCTTTGTTGCCATCAGGGGCTCAAAGGTAAGTTGACTTTCTTCCTTAGGCAATACCTAATGCCCAAAATTTTGAGCCCCAAGGATTAACTCAAGTGGTCTAGAGCCAAACATGAAGTTATTTGATGTTGTTGCTAGTTGTTGTTGATCACAAGTTCGACTCTCTTCAATTCCCCTCGAACAAGATCCCGTAATCATGACCAATATTTTACCCGATTTACTAAATAACAATTTAGCACCCACAAAATGTAGAAAATTACTCAAAATAAGAAAAAAAAAAAATCAATTCTAACCTCTTCAAATGAAATAATTACATACAAAAATGTCGGTGCTTAAAATATTCGAAGGCCTTATTAAATGGAAGGACCATTATTATTACCCTAAAAGTAATTTCCTTTTTATCGTCCAATCAACATTCACCGGTTGCAAATTTGAAATCATAAGCTCCCACACTCATTATCTTGTGTAATTTTTTTGAAAAGCTCCTCATTCTCGACCCATATTTCCTTTTAAATACTTTTTAAAAATAAACTCCTCCATTTAGTTTCAAATTTTATTTTCATTCAATAAAGTAGCTAAAGACAAGGTCCACCTAACATATGTGAATGAAAATTATTGAGGGTGGAACCATATGAGTGTTTTTTCAAATGTCTAAATCATTACAGCTGTCTTATGTCCCACAAAAAGAAAATAGTATATATATATTTATAATAATATAATAATATAATGTCCCCTTTGTAAGAGAATTTTGGCACTTAAAAATCAATAAAATATATGGTACCAATCCTCAATAAGAGTTTGTTTGTTTTTCTTAAGTTTTTTCACATGAATGACCTCAAACTCGGTCTAACCTTAAGATTTTTATTCGACATTATTCAATTTGGATATAGTTTGAACCTGATGTCCAATCATGAGCAAGACATTTTTCCTCTTCTCTCCTTTGTCGAAAGTTGCATGTGTCTAGATTCATTCACACCCCTTTGGGCACTAGTGGACATGTTTGATGATGTATATACACATATTAAATGCAACTTGGATATAGCTTGACCTTGATATCTAATCATTTTGCGGGGTATTTAACCTTTACCATTTCTTAGTCGATAATTCTAATTCTGTATATGACTAGATTCACTCCCTATTCTTAGTTAAATATATTATCATGTTACATTTCTTAGTCAATAATTCTTTATATGACTAGATTCACTCCCCATACGTATTTGTTGGGATATTTTTGGTTATCTATACAGATATAAACATCCCATAGTTAAATATATTATTATGTTATTTTGGAATATATATGATGTTTCATCTAACTATACAGATGTGACTCATCAATTTAGATATTGAGATAGATCTAATTAAGAACCCCATGGTATTGTATTGGATGTATATTATTTTTGGGATTCATTTCTTATGATATATATTATGTATCTATCTTGGCACTAAGCCACTAAGTTAGGATAGGGACAATTCACCATATTGAAAAGTATACATCATTAATGATTCAAATAAATGAAACAATGCAATTTACCCGAGTTAGGGGTAGTTAAGGGGTTGAAAGGAGGGCGAAAATGAGTTAAACCTTTAGATCATCCTGTTTGCTGTTTAAAATGTTGTATTATCTCTTAAGAAAAAGCGTAAACTTCTGATACAATGAAATTATAAAAACCTCCATTTCAACTTTATGAAAAGGATAATATTAAACCATTAATTGCAGCATAATATTGTCAAAATAAAGAGTCTGTGTTATTTGTTAAAAAAAATATAAAGTAACTAAATTTTAAATTAAATAATAATATACATTAATGATATTTGCGTGTTTTAAGTAGATGATTTTTATAATATATAAAATACAAGTTTTTGATGATAATAATTAAAGAAAAATGATTAATAAAAAAATAATAATGAAATGATAATTTTGCTTTTTTTAGGGAGACAATTTACTTAACATATAAAATAATATATTGTTTAGGATAATAATTAAAAATAGTTATTTTAGATATATGAGAATTAATTGTAAAACTAAACATAATGCACACATTATTGAACATAATAATTAGGTAATAGGGTTGGGCTTAGTGATTAACATATTCTTTAAATAAGTGTTTTTTTCAATGCTTAATTAAATATCAAATCTTTTAAGAAGGTCTCATTTTCCCATCATTGAATATAACATTTAGGTAATAGGGTTGAGCCTAGTAATTAACATACTCACCCTCTTTAAACAAGTGTTGTCTTTAATGCTTAATTAGATATAAAGTCTTTTAAGAAGATCTCATTTTCCCAACTTGAATCCTTTGTGGACATATTTTTCCATTCGATGAGATAATTTGTAATTGCTATATTCCTTAGTTTGTCTCCATTATTGTTTATGGACATTCTAGTATGATTTTGTTTCTTCATCAAACTTTGGTAATGTGGCTTGTATTAGAAATTTGTTCTATCTCAACATATTTCTCTAATTAATGAGTGTTAAGAAATAAATATTAAAATGGCAAACTTCAAGTATTCTAAAAGTTGTTTTAGGGACATCTTCTTAATTCATTATAATTTTATGATATCTAAAACAAAGATCCAACTTAATAAAGAAATTTTCTCCTTACAACTCTAACAATCCATCATTGATAGTAATAGAAAACTTATCTTCGATGGTCATTTTGTTGGGTTGTCTATAATCTAGACACATACACCATGAACCTTCCTTTTTTCAACCATTGCCATTGGTGTAGAGAAAGCACTTTAGATAGGTTGAATGATGCTACCCTCTAACATTTCTTGAATCATATGCTCAATATCACTCTTTTGTGCATATGAGTACCTATAAGGCCTAATGTTAGATGGTACACTTTCTAGTTACAATTGAATAGCATGGTAAAAATCTCAAGTAGGTGGAAGACCCTTAGCCATGTCTCCAAATACCTTGGAATGATTGTTAATAACTTTTGGGAGATCGATTGGAGCAAAGGCTATAGATGTTTGAACATTTAGTGAGCACAATTGTGCAATTACATAGTGGTGTCCCTTCTTGAGTATTTTTGTCATGAGATTAGAACCTACCATTTCATAGGGTTTCCCTTGAATACCTTTGAGTTCAATTTCTTTTCCTTTCGAGGAAATCTTATGAAATGTTATGAAAATTAAGGGACACTATTCCCAATGTTTATAATAATTAGACCCCTAATAAAACATCAATACCACCCTTTTATATTGTAATCATGGCACTATCCAACAAATGCTCCCTCATATTGAACTTACTACCTCGACACTTCCCTAAAAAAATTATGGTACCTTCATATATAATCACTATTTGAAACTTGGGTGCTGGAAATATACATAAATTGAGAAGTTTTGCTAATTTGCAATTAGTGAAGTTAAGAGTACTACCTGAATCAATCAACATTATTACCTTTTCTTTTTATATATCCTTCTAACTTGAGCGTTTGTGGAGTATTGATGTTATCCAATGCATGACAATATATGGTTGGAATAGTCTCTTCTATTCCTATATCGTGAGATGGTTGTGATTCTTGATATTCTTCCTCTTCATAATTTATGCAGAAAGTTTTCTGCTTATTACATTTATGCCCTTTACTATACTTGCTATAACAATTGAAACATATTCATGTTTTTCTTCGTTTACCTATTTTCTAAGGTGACAATCTTGTAGGCTAAGTGAGGGAGCATGATGCTCTCCATATTTATTAGTGACCACTTTTCTAGTAGCCATATTTTTACTTTCAACTTTCCTTACCACACTAAAATATTTCTCTAGAGATTTAGGTTTGAAAATATGTACCTCATGTTGAATGATCTCCTTCAAACTTCCCATAAAGAAATTTAACAAATTATCCAATGAAATGTTATTTACCCTAAAATGTAGTTTTTGGAATTCTTGAATGTGCTTTGTAAGTGGACCTTTTTTTCAAAATATTTATTAATTGACTAAAGAATTTATTTCTATTAATATCCCCATAATTTTCTATTAATTCATCCATAAAAATGGTTGGTTCCAACAAATATCTCTAATTTTGGAGTTTTGTTGGGGAAGGACAATACCTACAGAAATTCATAGCTTCATTTCTAGTAGTAGCTACACCGCTTTAGTCTATAAGAATGAGCAGAAAGAGTTTCAAATGGGAGAAGAATCAGGAAACATTTTAATGAGTTAAAAAAAAGTCAATCATCAGTTCTCACATTACCAAATTTGTAAAATCTCTTTGAAGTGAAGATACATGCAAGAGGGTGTGCCATGGGAGAAGTCTTAATCCAAGGAGGAAGGCCCATATTCTATACCCATGACAAGAATCTCTATCCCATGGTACAAGTCATGAAAAAGTGGAAACCACTATATAGTGAGAAAGAAGATTATCATCCACATAAATCACCAACTATTATGGTATCTACAGGACCAAAGAAAGCTACAAAAAACTAGAAACTACAGGTGAATGGGATTATTACAATAGTTTTTTGTAGTCATCAAGTACATGAAGGTTAGCACAAATAGGTTGGTAGATATGTTTTCAAGGACACACACACATAAAATTACAACTTTGGGAACTATAATGCACATGGAATCTTTCACTGATGATGTATATAGAGAGGCATACACAAAAGATGAGGACTTCAAGGAGATGTTTTAGTAGTTATTGGGCAAGATTCATGTAGAACATGGTGACAAAAAAGTTGAGTATCATCTCTAGAATGGGTTACTCTATAGGTTTGACAAGATTTTTGTTCCTAAAGGTGAAAAAATACATCTTAGAATATAGATGCACACTTCCAAGATTGTAGGCCATTTTGGTGTTGGGAAGATAATTTCCAACTTACAGAGGTATGTGCACTAGCCAAAATGTAGGAAGATGTAGAAAATTACATTAGAGGATGTATGTTTCATTGTCCTAGTAATCCTAATAATAGGAAGCAAGGTATATATTATCCCTTGACTATATCCACTCATCCTTAGGAAAGCATTTCCATGGATTTTTTGGGATGTTTACCAACAATTGGGAAGGGATGTGACTGCTTATTTGTGGCAGTTGACAGGTTCAAGAAGATGTGCATTCTCATGCCTTGTAAAATAGCCATTAAAGAATAAGAATTAGTAAAATTGTTCTTTGAACAAGTCAAGGTGTACTTTGGGATACCAAGCAGCATCCTTTCAGATAGCAACACTAGATTTATTAGCACATTTTGGACTACGTTGTTGGAGAATATGGACACAAAGTTGAATAGGTGAATAGGATTCCATCCACAAATAGATGAGTAGAAAAAACTATCCAACAACACTTTGACGCAACTTTTGCAAGGTTACAATCAAAATCAATTGAAGAACTAAGATGAAAACTTGATCTTTTTTTCCAAGGGATCTATATACAACATTGTTAGCACTTTTTTATTTTTTGAACCAAGGTAATGTGTGAGACGTGACCAACAAAGGCCCCAATGGATACCATCCCTTTCGGTAATTCCTATATAATAGGCGAAGTCTCACCCGAGGCATCGATAGGGATTGCGAGAACTAGGTTTCTATAGCAGTAAGGGGAATGGGAATCTAATATGGGCTATCATTCTACCATGCCTAAACTTCAGTTTACATACAAACCCTACTTACATATACTCGAGCAAAATGTGCAACTTTATCAACAACAAAACTTTTAAAAGGAAGGTGTGCATCAATTACTCTTGGAAAGGAAATACATCCATTCAAACATTAATATCATAGATAAATGCAACCCATAATAAATTCATCATACAAACACGAGACAACAAACATACAAAACTCCAACCATTATTATCATTAGCAAAAAGAGTGTCATATGAAATAATTATAACCTCCCTATAATATTTCCCTTGGCTCACTAGCCTAATTTTAGCATTATAGAGTTACAACCATCAACCCAATACCCAAGTGAATAATTGGCCAACCAACCCCAACCATGTCGACTCTTGTTAATTTATACACAATTGCATAAATGAAAATACCATGGTAAATACCCAAGTATTACCATGGGAAATATCCATGTATGCCATTACCATGGGAAATACCAGGTATGTCATTACCATGGGCATATAGGATACAATTTCTAAACTAGACTAAATAAAAAATACAGACATTGATACTTTCAAACTTAACCATTCTCGCCTAGCTGCTTCACACATTGTGCCTTATGCACGATCTTCAACTCTATGCCAGTTTTATGCATTCTGACAGGATTGCATAATGATCCAGTGTGTTGTTCTTGCTCCCACCCTTCTACACGTATACCCAAAACTAGTTTAGAATTTTGCACTTTGATCCACTCAAAACTTGACTTCAACGGGCCCCCAACACACACCTATGGCTTGTCCTAAGCCACTTAGCCCTCCTACTATCCCCAACAACTTGAAAAACCCTGGATCTCAATGAATTGATATTATGGTTCCATGTCACATCTTCAAACATCCTCTACTACTACTTCTTCCTATGACATGAGCCACTGCAGAGGCTGAAGCCCCTACTTCTAGAAAAAGATCTGCATGCTACCCTGAGGTGTATGCAGGGCCAACTCATTTTGGATGTTGTAGTCCACACTTAATTGGAAATCTCAACACTACCATTGAAAATCTCTTTGTGGGGATAGACTACAAGTAGAGCCTTGATAAGTATTCTAACTGACCCATACATATCCATTTAGAATATCACTTTGAGTAGTCTCACTCACACATAACAAACTCCTATACCTCTTACAAACCAACATTCCCTTGATTCGAACTCTTGACACCTCCATACACAATATCTCAACTCTGCATCAGTGTAATGTTGAAACTCTTTGGAACCTCCTACAATGTCTAACACTGCATCGCTCCATGATAACCACTCTCTATCGACCAATACCACACTCCATCACTCACTGTTGCTATGGATTAGAAAGAGAAGCTACCTACATTACATAAGGAATTTATCACACTGTAGCATCCAAAAATAACATCTTTGTGAGTACTCAAATGTTGTGCAAATATTATCTCCCCTTATTCAACTTACTTGTAAATTAATGACGTTGAATGATAGCTTCGTTGGCATGTGTTGAGATTAAGTAGTTATCTCAGCAACCATTATATTTGTCAATTCCACACTTATGATACTTTTCTATGTTGTTGATTCATTTATGACAGGGATGAGAAGATGATGTGGCATCCCCGAGCAAGCACGACAACCTCTTTGACACAACCGAAGTTGTCACCTTCTCGTATGTTACGTACAAGACACACTAAGTTTTTATAGTAACCAATCACTTCACTCCATGAATGTGTTGGGTCCCAGCTTGATTCTTCCATCACTCGACATGTGGTTTCCAGCATGGCATCTTCCCCCAACACTTTGTGTTTCTTACCCTTGTGTCACACCTATGCTATATGGTACCTCTTGTGCAACTAAAATCTCTTTGCAATGCTTATACATTCAATAACCAGTTTCAACTAAAATGACTGAGATGATATATCCTACAACACAAGCAAAATTTGGCATTGTTATTTCTTATTTATATACAATATTACTATTGAGAATGATTCCATCTAATATTGTGCAAAAGACTATTTGTCCCTTCACAATTTTAGTCGATTCCCATTTACATAGCCTCCTAATGGTTCACCATTAAGCTTCTCAAGCTATATTATGCCTGCATCTATCAAAGTCATGATCTTGCATGGACCTATACAATGCATTTGAAGCTTCCTTATGTGCTTCAGGAACTTACTATCATAAAGAAACAATAATTCCCCTAGTTGAAATTTATTATAATTCATACATTAATCATGCCAAGATTTATCTCGAGCCTTATATATATTTTCCTACATTTCTAACACAAGTTTGAACATGGTTTGTTCACCTTCAGTCCCCATAATATGTGAGTCTATGGATCCTCATCTCCATCAAAGTATTTAACAAAATTATAGCATTCCATGAACTCTCATAGTTTCTGCAAATACTGATGAGCATGGCATATTGGCATTGTTCTATGCCCATACCAAATTTCTAATGAAAATATATTTTGTTTAACACCTTAAATTCTCGATCCAATGCCTCATTATCAACTGCAAAACTGAACATAGATTTAAAACTTTGATTTATTTCCTCTCATTATATAGAACCTTTCCACACTTCTAGTTCCACATAACAATTCTTGGGAAAGGTATCTAAAGTGTGTAGAAATATATCAACCCACTCCTCCTATGGGTTCTTCTTTCTATTCCATGCTGGAACACAACTCTTCAAATGGGTTATGGGACAATCCAATCTAGTATACTTAACTCCCTTGAGTTCAAATTCAGAGCCAAACTGAATTCACAACAAATTATTACATTTTGGACAAGTATCTACAAAAACCTTATGCATGGCTCACCATCACCTGAGAGTGGCTTTCAAGGAAAAATCTAATGCTAACAACCTTAAGCACTCAAGCATGTTTTTCTCGAACTCTTGAACAAAATATACAACATTAGTCAAACCATGATAACTAGGTGGATCTCACACTTCCATCTTGATCCATAGCACTACATGAGTGATATGTGTACACCTTCTAGTACAAAATTCATGTAACTAGTTCTAACAATTTTCCATCCCTTATTCAGAATCGGAAGTGCATGAAGCTTAAATTATGTTCCAGTTGAGTACACAATTTGTAATTAGGTTGATGTAATCCTTCCTTTTTGTAGTGATATTATATATGTTGTCTAGTGCCTTTGCATCCAACTCTTTTTGAACAAGATCCACATACATGTCTCCTTCACTAGAATCCAATGCCGCAATTACCCACACATCAACTGATTCCAAAATGATATGCATTTTCTTCAAATTAATGAACACTTGATTTTCAAATGCCCAATCAATCCCCAATAAAGTTGGATAGGTTTCGGTATCATCAACAATTTAAATAACTTTGAAGTCCACCATACTTGTAACCCCATCAATATGTACCACCACATTTGATAGTCTACTAATGGGAAAAATTCTATATTGATTTGTGAATATGATTTGGATATGAGACCAAATTAACTTGGGAATTATCTCCCAAGTTTTCTAAGTCAAAATATTGACATCATAGCCCAAATAAAGAATAGTATTATTCATGTTATAAGTTCCTATTTGCACACCAAAGCTAAACTCTTTGTTGTTTCTCTTCTTTCATGCGAATTTATTAACTGTGCACCTTGATATCTGCATTGTTACAACATCTAGATCCATGGTGCACTTATCAATCATCCCACAATTTTTTTGCAAGGCTCCATCATCCTACATCAACTCCAAATATCTTGAAAAAAATGCTTTAATCATTTTTTCTCTCCCGTTCAGAATCCTTTGCATCAGTTTTATCATAAATCTTGGGCATATCATATATTAGACTATCTTCTGGGGCATCCCACTCTGTCATAACCATTTCTCTATGTTCCTCCTTATAGGTAGTCTTCTCATTATTAGGATCAAACTTCAGTGGTGGGTATGTATATTTCTGTACCCATTGTTGGCTAGTATTGGTATATTTGGAAGCATCCACCCTAGTCTTGGTCCCTCCATGTGTCACAACATTCACTTGTGATTGGTCTTGGTGCAGTTATTTAGTATATTTCTACAGGTTCTGCCCCTTCTTCTCATGGATCTTTGGGAGAAACTAAGGGTATTCCTCTATCACATGATCTAATGCTCGAAAATATGTGCATCTTGAACAATGATTAGAATAGTCTCTGGTAATATGTTTAGGATAGATACAATTATAATAGATAACCAATATTCTTCCTCATCCATAAGCTCCTCATCCTCATCAAATTCCTCTTGGACCTATTTGCATCATACCTTGCCCTGTTCCTAGTTTATTATAGTTTTATGCCATGTTGTCTTCTCCCTCCTACACTATATGAAAATCAAAGTTGTGATCCCACATAAATTATAAAGATATTCAATGGTGAATTCCATAACCAATAGACTTGTATAAGTCACAAAACAATTTTCTTTTTGTATTCTAATATTTCTACAACATCGAGCAAGTTGAGGGTGTATAACCCCACACTCTACAATTGTTGCACCATAATCCTCTTCCCTACGACATTGGATTAGCGCACCAGTCACCATATACTTGGTCAATAAGGGGCATTCATTTTTGTGATGTCATTCCTTTCAATAGATTGTGCATCAAACTTATGAATGTTGTTATTTCCCTTTCACCAAATCCTTCAACTGAACAGTGAGCACAACCATATGTAATTAAAGTTGAGCTATACCATAACTCTCTCCTCCTATTTCAATTGTTGGAGATGCTTCCAATTTCAGTGCTATCTCCAAGGCTTTTGACTAAGTTTGAATCTTCTTTTGAGTTAACGAAACAACAATATGTTGTAGTGTTCCCACAATAAACCACTCTTTATGCGGCTCAGCGGGAATTTCAAATGGAAACTTTCCCAAAAATACCTTAAATCATTGATCATAATCCCAAATGGATTCACACGATCTCTGTTTGATCTCCTTCAACTCTGTTATGCACTAGGATGTAGACTTAGGCCTATGGAAATCCTTCAACATCGCTTGCTTGATGTATTGTAATGATGTTGGTTGTCCAATCGGAGTAGTGTTCTTGTATTTCATGTACCAATTCAAGGAACGGTCTCTAATAGTATCCTCCAACTGTATAATATTGGTATTGTCATAATGATATTATTGGCAACCCATATTTCCTCACATACACATAATTTTTTCTCAAGATCTTCATTCAAAAAACCAAGAAAAATTGACACCTTTAGAGTGTCTACCATTTTTCTATGTCTACTATGCTCTTGATGATGGTCCATTAGATACAACTACTATCTCTTGTGATCTACTTCCTCCCAATCGACAAATCTAAATATGACTATTATTTTGACTCCCTTCACTTCCCTTTCTAACTAAAGTATGTAAAACACTACTTGGGGAACTTACATATGTATCACTAGGTGTGCGCGAGGTTGCATGTTTGACACAAAGAATACTTTTAGCAGGATTCTTGGGATGCACATTCTGTGCTATTCTCGTCCTAGTATACCAAAGTTCCCTTTCTCTCCTTTTATTCGCAGTATGCTAATGTGTGTTTTATCCATACCTATTTGATCTTCACTGCTCCTGATTCTTCTCCTATGATCTATCGCTATCTCCTTCGATGGGCTTCAATCGACTGTAGGAACGGATGCAAACCTATCTCTCCATTACTACCACCTCAAAAATTTCAACCACTACGCAAAACACAACCTTCAAACTCTATCATATTTATCATTCCATGCATTATTTATCTTAAGCTCCTTGGCATACCCTTTATACAATCTTGTTCAAGGGTCTTTCACATCTCCTTCATCCTTTACTTTCTCCTACCCTTTCTTCTTGACCTTGTTCCCTCAAAATTACTCCCTATCCATCCCATAACTCACCCTCAATGCACACGGGGTTTAGCTTCTCATGGTGCCAAATTTTGTCTTCAACACACCTTTTTCACATAACAATATCTTTACAAAGGTTGACAATGCTTGAATAAAATATTCAAGTGGGCCTCCCAAAAAATTTCATTCAATAACAGTATATGAGATAATGGATTTGATGGAAAAATTTGTAATGTATCCTCCAATCATGTTCTCAAACTAGATGTCAACAAGTCAGGTGATTTTATTTTCCACAAACTAGAGCCTTCAAACTCACTCAGAATTCCAAATTTTAGGTTCAAACAATATCCAATGTCTATTCTAGTCATTGAACTTTTGAATCCATTATGTAAGAAAATATCGAAACTCAAAAAAGAAAATTTCATAGAATTAAAAAAAAAACATTGAACCACCTATCAATGCTAATTGGTTGATTCCCAATTTCACTAGTAGCAAACTCATCTAGCTTAGCTTCAAACTACTTGCCAGTTTCTTCCTTTCTAGGATTCCACATAGCCTTTGATCACAAACCCCAACCAGGGAAATGGAACCATGTGTTGGCACTTTTTATTTTTTTGACTTGGGCTAATGCGCGAGACGTGACCAACAAAGACTCCACTAGATACTATCCTTTTTCAGAAACCCCTGTAGAATAGGAAAAGTCCCACCCGAGGAACTGATGGGGGCTATGAGAATTAGGTTTCTACAGTAGTAAGGAAAATGGGAATCCGATCTGTGATATCATTCTATCATGCCTAAACTCCAGTTTACATACAAACCCTGCTTACAAATACTTGAGGAAAATATGGAACATTATCAACAACAATAATTTTAAAAGAAATAGGTGGATCAATTACTCTTGGCAAGGAAATTCATCCATTCAAAGATTAATATAACAAATAAACACAACCCATAATAAAATCATCATACAAACACGAGATAACAGACATGTAGAACTTCAACCATTATTAGCATTACCAAAAAGAGTGCTAAATGAAATATTTATAACCTCCCCATAGTATTCCCCGTGGCTCACCAACCTAATTTTAGCATTACAATTTACAATAATTATCCCAATACCCAACCGAAAAACTAGCCAACCAATTCCAATCCCATTGGCTCTTACCAATTTACACACAATTACATATATAAAAATACCATGGTGTTGATAGTGTTGGATACCACCAACATATAGGGGGTATCCTTGATGTGAAGTCCCAATTAGACCCCACAATGTTTGGAGAAGGAGCCGCATCTGGAGTATCATCCCAACCACCATAACTCAAGGTTTACCTTGGTTTCAATGGATAATGTAAGAGATTATACACATAACCTTGAACAAACAAGTTGACATTGTGAAACACCAATTGCAATGTGTAAAACGAGGCCTTCATGAGAGGGGAGACAAGAGTGGGTCTCTAGAAGGAAAGTAATAGTACTATTAAGAGAGGCACACAAGAGAAAGGAAATATTTGTTAGTTATATAGTGAAGTACTTCACATAGACACAACAATCATTAAAGAAAATACAACATACATTCAACAAGATAAGCACCAAAACCAATGAAGTAGTTCAATTTATTTAGTACATATGAAAATAACATATATGGCAGACATCCAAAGAATAATCTTACAATATTCACGATACATGCATGAAAATGTGTTGGCTTAATGAGATTCTAATTATTAAGTGAAATTTCTAAGCACACAATTACAATGGTGAGACACTACCTCCAACAATGGAACATTAAGTCACTTCCTGCTTCTCGAAAAGAATGGTTTTTTCTCCTATGCCAAGATGAAGAAGACAAGTCTATATCTCCAAAGTTTAAGCCTCCAAAATCACTTTTCTTGAGTTATGAAGGTGTATTTATAACAAAAGGAATGACCTTTCATATCCCTTATGACTATTGAGCTACCCTCATGACAATTGAATTCATAAATGACCTTTTGAACTTCTATAAGATACTTTGGTCCACATGTGACTCTTGGATTTCCACACATTTACATTTCATCATTTTCCTTTTGGTAATACATAATTACGTTCCACATGATGTGGCAATACACATTGACACATATGACATTATGATGACACTTGTACAAGACATAACTTGGCAAGGATAACATGGAACTTCATGATGGTGTAGCAATGCCAAGATGCTCTCCTTGTTTCTTTGTCTTCAATATTCATGAAAGATATGATTTTTTCTTCATCTTCACCCTCCAAAGGGTCATGTATCAACATCGAGATCTTCTGAGTCATCATGAAATGTCCTCAATTTATCTTGGTTCAGGATCTCTCATGATGTCTTCACGATGGTTCTTCTTTGTGCTTCTTCTCTACAAGTGCTTCTTTGTTCCTTCTCCTTGACATCTTCCTTGACCATGACCTTGCCTTGTTGAGGAGATGCACCTGCCAATGAACATCACTCATAACAAGGCAAAATCAATGTTGGTTTATGGGGGCCTAACCCAGGTTCAGAGTTAAGTTAGCCAAACAAATCCCTACACTACTGGCCCTTCCGGCATTAGCCCATGGAGCGCAGACTGAAGTCTCACTCGAAGTAGTATGGGGGGATGCTGGAACCAAGTTTCCACACCCTTGAGATGGATGTGATGTCGGTTTATTCCAACTAGACCTGCCTTTGTGCAGGTCGCTTCACACTCTGTTCTAACCTTCAATACCTCCGCGATCTGTTACAATTGGCCTTTGCGCAGCCCTAACCAGGGGCTAAGATGTTTTCGCGATGCCATGGCAGCGAACTGTGCTATTTCCCAAACTACGTCGAGTATCTTACTTATCTTATTATTAGATATTAGTTATCTTCGCATAACATATATTCTTACTTGCATTCACTTAACCAATACAATTATATACATTCGTGCATCATATAAGCATTAGAAGTGAAATTCATACCCAATATAACAAATGCATAAAACAGGAAATAAAGTCACAGAATTGATAGAAACTTCTCTTTATTAATACTTCCAACTGATTATAGACTCGACTCGCGTTGCACACTCAGCTATAGGGGTCCGCACACTCAGCTGCAAAGCCTCTTCCTACGCTATGACCCAAAACTAGACTTTACACTTCAAATCTATCTCGCATACATCATGATTCCTTAGATATTTTGTGATGCCTTAACTACTTAGAGCTTTTCTCTATTTATACAATCCCACAGTCCACGGACCATGGGTAGATCTTCTATAGCCGACATTATATTATCAAAATAAGGGTGGACAACCCTATGACTCTTTTACAACTATGCTCTCTGTGCCCACAAAATGTGGAGTATTTACATTGGAATTACAAACTTGGACCAAAATTTGGGCTCTAAGCCCCAAAATTGCCCTTGGGGGATCCCGCGCCCAATAGGTCCCCAACACAAACATTGTGACTCACCCTCGAGTCACTTTGTAGGTGTGGAGATCTTTGTCCGAATACCTCCCAACTCTAATTGGATTGCTATAAGTTTGGTAGCACACTGAGCGGCTGCCTATTGAACTTACTCTACGCGCGGTTCAGTGACTATTGTTTTGCTCCACGGTCTTGTTGCACTATAGGCTCAACTACTCAATGTTGATGCATTGCTCACTCATTACTTGTATAGCGTGGCTCTCCCTGCCCCGAAGTTCTGTCGTGACTCCATCCTGCAAAAGACAGAGTGTCTCCCGAGGGAGCGCAAGCATGTTTTACCCGACCCCTTTCAAGCTACTAACCATAGGCTTGTCGGCCTCATTCTCTGTAATGAATGCTCCATCTGGCAGCACTATTGTGTTGCTCATCCTGGCATAGCATTTCGTCGGCTGCGGAAGTGCTGACGGCGAGGCTGGTTGACATTGTTCCAACCTGTGGAGTGCACACCTGCAACTCCTATATCTATGTCCAAAGAGCCCCCAATACCAACTGGTGTTGCTCCTCAAACTACTGGAGGGCCTTCGCGGTGACATCCCTCATCGTTTTGCCGATATCATGTAGATCCCCCTCAGTGAGGGTGATTGGGTCGAACGAAGTCTTTGAGGCCTTTGTCTTCTTTCGCGGCCCCACCTGCTCTCTTGGGTACGAACATTTTAGCTGGATGGACATTGTCTGTGGGTCTGCGCCACCTTGTTCCATGTTGATCTCCAGTTCGGGCAAAGGTGACTTCTGTCCTTTGTGCTTTTCTTTTGTTGTTTTCTATTTCTCTGCCAATTGCGTAGCATCTCGTGTCTCCTGGGCCTTAGCTACTGCTTCCTCTTTCCCGCTAACTGTGCCATCCGCAGTTTTGTCTCTTCCTTCTTCTGCTGTGTGGCAGACTTCTCTGCTTCCTCCGCAGAGCAAGCTGGAGTGAACCACTCCAGTGGCCAAGACTCAAGGATTTTGAATATCACATCATTAGTCGCCAAATACGGTAACTCATGCCACGTCTTTGTGGGGTAATTCCATGCCCTTATGAAGACATGGTGGAAGTCTGATTTGAACTCTGCGAAGCTCTACAGACTGTTGTAAACAGTGGGTGATAACCACAGCTTGCGATTGATCCCCATCCTAATGTTCATCTCCATGAGCACCCAAAATATCTTTCTCTCCCTTATCCTTTGTGTGTCCCTGGTTGCCCACAACGAAGCATACTTCGCTACCTCTGGAAGGTCCTACGCGATCGATGGGAACTGGCTATCTTCAAGCAACTCCCATGCCACCAGTACTATCGACAATAGGAGCCATGCACAATGAAATGTTTTGCCCTGCTCTTGTGCCTCGTGGCAATTTGCAAGGAACTCACCACATAGATAGTTTGCCCAGTTGAACTGGACCCCTTTTGCGCATTACGCTGCTAGTGCAACCACTGGCACGGGCACCTCATCTGCACGACACTTTTGCATCACCTTCCCTGCCAATATCTATTTCGCGACCTTGACTGCAGGGTTGTTGATGCTAGAGATGGCATACCCTCGCTTCTTCTTCTCCAACTTAAATTTCTTTTTCATGGCCTCCGCGATGGCCAAGTCATCACTTTTTCCCTCTAAAATGTTTGCTGGGTCCTCCCCTGCGCAAGGTAGCCATGTGATTCGGTGAATTAGATGGTCTATGATGGGGATGGGCTCCTCCAGCCACAAGCACCCATCATGCACCAAGCAGAGCAACTACCTGATGACAAAAATGGTCACTGGGGTGCGGTGGTAATGTGGCACCCAGAGCAGGTTTAGCAACCCTGCTTTCTCAACACCTCTGAGCCATTTGCGCAGCTCCAACTCTATCATTCCAGTTGACGCATCTATCTTCTAGTGCATTAGCTTCGCAGTTGCTAAATGCGGGAACTTCTCGTGGTCCGCGAGGTCCCAATCTTCAAATTTCAGCATAGGAACCCATCCCAAGTGCACTCCTTCAAACACAATATTGTCTGGGAGTAGGGGAGTTTGTAGAGAGCTCTTGCTCTCATTTATATCCTTTGGAACCTTAGCTTTACCCTTTCACAGAGGAACATATTCCGACAACCTGGTGATAGGGTCTGCGCCTTGGGTTTTGACTTCCATTTCTACATCCTCCTCCTCCACTATGATCTCTTCAAACTCTTCCTCCTCATCGGCCTCCAAATTAATGGCCTTCCCCTTTTCCTCCATTGTGAGCTTGGCCCTTAGCGGATTTCTAGGCAAGACATGCACTTTTCCTGGGAAGGGCTCTCCATTTAACTTGACCAACTATAATGCGCCTCCGTCGGTAATCTCCTTAATAATATACGGCCCTAACCAGTGCATCCTAAACTTTCCTGGGAATTTATCAAACTTACTATCATACAACAACACCAGATCGTTTACCTTGAATGTGCGCAACTTGATGTGTTGGTCATGCCATGCCTTTTCGTGCTGCTTTTGGACCTGCTGGTGGAATCCAGCCAAAAATCATTCTTCTTCGAGCTCTTCCAGCTACACGAGCCTCTCCTCCAAGGCTCCACAATCCGTCATACCTATGAGTGCTGCTATGTGCAGACTAGGTACAATGTATTCCATAGGCATTATGGCTTCCACTCCATAGACAAGCCTAAAAGGTGTCTGTCCCATCAGTTTCTTGCATGTCGTCCGATAAGCCCATAACACTACAGGTATGCGTAGGTCCCAATCACTTCGCTACGCATTGCATACCTTGGTCAGTGCGGTTTCCAGTACTTTGTTGAATGCTTCTACTGTCCCATTAGCCTGTGGGTGATATGGTGTGCTCTTCTGGTGATACACCTGAAATTCCTCTGTTAGTGTGTTGATCGTCTCGTTCAGGAAGTGTGTACCACAATCGCTCATCAAGATCTTCAAACATCCAAATCACATCAGTACATGTTCAAATAAAAACTTTGCAGCAGTCGTGCCCGTGCAATCCTTCACCGGTTGTGCTTCTGCCCAACGAGTCAGATACTCTATCGTAGTGATAATATACCTCGTGCCTATCTTTCCTTGAGGTTTAATAGGTCCTACAAAATCTATTGCCCATTTTTCAAAAGGTTGCAACGTCATTTGTGGATTCAAAGGCATTTCATCCCTCTGCGATGGCCTTCCTGTCCGCTGACATACATCACATGCCTTGCAATATTCTTTTGAATCTTGATGAAGGGTTGGCCACCACAATCCGGCGCATAGAATCTTCTGCGCGGTTGCTATTCCCACATAATGTCCTCTCGTGGTGCCCCCATGAGCGTCAGCGAGGATGCTGCTTCGTTCAAATTCAGGTACATACCTTCGCAGTATTTCATCATTTCCCATCTTGTATAGATGCCCACCAATGACATAGAAATATGTCGTGCGCACCACTAATTCCTTCTTCTACTAGACAGAGTATTATTTCAGCATAGTTACATTTGTTATAAAGTGAATTATAACTTCAAATTGTCCATCCGCTATGCGCACAACAAAGAGCTACGCGTCGGGTAATCCTTCCTCCAAATTAGTAGGTTCCTCCCTAGTCTCAATGCGTGATAAGTGATCTGGTCCCACGTTCAATCGTCCAGGCTTCACAACAACTTCAAAATCATATTCTTGGAATAATAAAAGCCATCTTCAAATGCGCCCCCCCAACACAGGCTTGTTGACCAGGTATTTTAGTGCGGAGTACATGTGCCTCTACGCAAGTTGGGACTTCTCTCCATAGGCCTACGTCCACTTGGCCAAATGCGCATGCAGATCATCCTGCCTATCATACTTGTCTGTCAGTCACACCTTAGGCTTCACAAATCATACTCGCATCATTCTCCTACATTCGCGTCAATCATCAAAGTTGCCTTTGTGCATACCCCACCATCTCGTGGGCGTAGCGCGTAATACCTACTCCAAGGCCTGGAAGCGTTGCTTTTCCAGCACCTCCCTTAAATGCATCCAAGAAGGCATCTACCTCATTTAGACCATCATAAGTAGGCAAATTTATGACTTTTGTCGACACACAGTGCAACGACCGGGTCATCATGTTACAATTCAACATAGTTACTTCGTGTAACCTATTCTGCCATCTTTCTACTTCCTCATCAAAATTCGAAGTGCAGGAGCTCTTGCGCTCCCATGTAATCCGTCCATCCGTGGTGGGATTCACCTAGTCTTTGTCTCGCGTTGTTATCTTGTAGATGCAGTCTAGATCATCATCACTTTCATAGTCGCAGACCGGCTCCATATAGTGCGATCCTTCAACATGGTTCAGGGGTATAATTACGTGCAATGACTTCTTTTCAAAGATCATTTTTTGCTTCTTCATATTAATTACCCCATTCATATTAGTGGCCCAGTCAATTCCCAGGAGTGCGGGGTAGGGATTGCTGTCATCAACAATATCTATTACTTCGAAATTTGCTAGCACGCTTGCTCCCTCAATATCCACAGTTATTCCCTGCAATCGCCCCATAGGTATTATTTTCTACTGATTCGCCATTCTCAGCTGAATTGGAGACCATTGCAGTGCGGGTCTCCCCATTTGTTCCCATGTCTATTTCGGTAGAACATTCACATCTGATCCCAAATCTAGGATGACTTGGTCCATCTCGTATTCTCTGATCTACACAGTTAGTCTCATTTCACAACCTGTCCTTGTCTTATGATTACTGATCTTTCAAACCATGCGCAGTTTTCCTGGCGCAGTCCTAACACATCTATTGATAAGTTCCTATAGCCCTTTCACAGCCTTACTATTGCGTAGTAACTTCATACAGGTTTCCAAGAAAGTTGTGAGCATGGAGGGATCCATTTCCGACTTAGGCTGATCTTTGCTCCCTGACGTGGAGGCCTCAGCGAAGCTCTTCTTAGCTTCCATGAAGGTTTCCTGAGTGCGCTCCAAATCAAACTCAACTTCTTTCACCGGGGCTTTGCAAACCCAAGTACTGTCTTCCGGCTGTTTCCCTTTGTTATTCCCCATCTCAATTCCACTTCGGAGCACAATGTTTAAGTTCAGATCTTCCTCGCATAGCTCAAACCTCATCATTTGTAGGTTCTGAGTCAGGGGAGGGGTTAGCACTCCTTTGTCACGGATCCTAGCTATCAGTGTAAGATAATCTTCTATCTCATGATCAAATAGCATGCAATACTTGCATGACAGGCGAGTTGGATTCGTGTAATTGCAAGCATAGTGTCTTGGCCCTCCACAATTGTAGCAAATCAACTGTCCACGACCTCTACCAGGTCCTCCTCCACCTCGGCCTCTTCTGTGCCCCTGAAATCATGTCCATGCCATTCTTTCATTCTAGTCAAGGGGTCGTGCTTTAGCCTGAACTCTGTAGGTGGGCATTCTATCCATCATCAACTCATAGCTTCTGCAAGTAAGCTCTTCATGTCCCACCGACCTACAAAAGTTGCAGAACAACTGTTGCGAAGTTTTTTATACTTCTGTAATAAGTGACAATTATCTGTGGCATGTTTTCCGGCTATTTGACATATAGTGCATCACAAAGTAGGAACCGCACTAGGTCCTGCTTGAGTTTCCGCCCTTAGGGGCATCGGTCCTCCTCCTACAAGGTAATTTGTAAAAGTCGGGCAGTGGTCTTTATCATGACCTTGACTCTTGCATTTGACGCACCACACTTCTTCACGCACTTCTGGTTGAACCATCATGTCCTATTTCAGACTCTGCATCTTAAGGCACAGATTCTTCAGCTATGCGTGGATCTGCTAAACTCCCAGATTAAGATCATGCATCGGGGTCTCATGTAACGTCATAGCGATATCTAAGGCCTCTGCCTAAGTTGTTATATTCTACTGCGATAACGCACTCCTTAAATGTGGTAGTAGAGACACTACAAACCACTCGCGATGTTGTCCATCTATCAGATTCATATTGGCTTCACGAATCATACATTTTAGCCTCTGATCTAGTTCCCAAGGAGTCTCGCCTGGTAGCGTCGTGATCTCTTTAACTCCCATGATCGAGTACGCTTCAGATTTAGGCCTGCTAAATTCTCTATTTAGTATTGTTTGGATATTCGCAACTCTCGCATTTGGGTTATCGTTGGAGTACTTAATATACCAAGTCAACGCGCGATCCTGCATGGCGCTAACCAGCGTCGCTTTCTTTATATGGTCATCTGTAACACCTTGCACTTAACATACAACCCTTGCAATGAACCAGAATTGGTCCGGATCTTCCTTTCCCAAATCTTTGAACATAAGCAACTTCACTATGCTTACCATACTGAATCGCAATGGTGGTGGAGTTGGTACAGGCGAAGATGGAGGTGATGGAGGTGAAGCCGATGGTGGTGTGGGTGGAGGTGGTATTCGCGGAATTCTTTGTCTTATCAGCTGAATAGCACTTCGTAGAGAGACCTTTGCGATATCTTCCTCATCTCCTCGAGGAGATGAAATCAAGGAGCTATTTATGGACCCTCATTTCCTTCGTTCCTATAAACCTTTCCGCTTTGCGTAGCCCGAAACATCTTGATATCCCGCTTTTCGCACAACAACTTTTTAATCCAAGTATTCAAATACTTTACGTACTTACCTCACGGTCCTTTGAGAAAGGGGTGCTCTACCTCGTTGTAGCTAACTGAGGTGTCAACCGCGAACTCAGTAACGAATCCTCCTATAATACGATCGAGCCAATGATCGATAGTGCGTGCGATCTTATCCTCCGATGCTTCCAATCTCTGCACTAGCTCTGGGGTCCACACAATAGGACTATCAAGTTTCCACCTTCCTTGGCTATCTACTAGCTTCGTGATCCACTCGTATAGCTCAGTAGGGAAGGACGTGAAAAAGATTTCGTGGATCTCTGTATACAGGTAGCTATCTAGCCACTCTTCTTTTGATAGTTGTGGGTTTCTGTTCTCCTATGCCGCGAACTCGTGAATTCTTCTGTCCAACCAACCTTTAATTTCTTTCTTAGTTGGATTCCAGTGATACAACATCACACATCTCTCATGCAGATTCTGGTCTCGGCAGCAGAACCATTTGTTGGCTTATGGGGGCCTGACCCAGGTTCAGAGTTAAGTTAGCCAAACAAATCCCTACACTAATGGCCCTTTTAGTATCAGCCGGCGGAGCGCAAACTGAAGTCTCACCCAAAGCAGTATGGGGGGATGCTGGAACGAAGTTTCCGCACCCTTGAGATGGATGTGATGTCAGTTTATTCCAACTAGACCTGCCTTCACGCAGGTCACTTCGTGCTCTGTTCTAACCTTCAGTACCTTCGCGATCTGTTATTTCACGTAGCCCTAACCAGGGGCTGAGATGCTTTCGCGCTGCTATGGTAGTGAACTGCGCTATTTCCCAAACTATGCCGAGTATCTTACTTATCTTATTATCAGATCTTAGTTATCTTCACGTAATAGATATTCTTACTTGTGTTCACTTAACCAATACAATTATATACATTTGTGCATCATATAAGCATTAAAAGTGAAATTCATACCCAATATAATAGATGCATAAAACAAGAAATAAAGTCGCATAATTGATAGAAACTTCTCTTTATTAATACTTCCAATTGATTACAGACTCGACTCGCCCTGCACACTCAGCTGCAGGGGTACGCGCACTCAGCGGCGGACTACTAAGCCTCTGCGCACTCAGTTGCAGAGCCTCTTCCTACATTATGACCCAAAACTAGACTTTACACTTCATATCTATCTCGCATACATCATCATTCCTTAGACATTCTGTGATGCCTTAACTACTTAGAGCTTTTCTCTATTTATACAATCCCATGGTCCGCGAACCATGGGTAGATCTTCTACAACTGACATTACATTATCAAAATAAGGGTGGAAAACCCTATGACTCTTTTACAACTACGTGCTCCGCACCCACAAAATGCAGAGTCTTTACATTGGAATTACAAACTTGGACCAAAATCTGGGCTCTAAGCCCCAAAACTGCCCTTGGGGGATCCTGCGCCCAATAATCAATATTGAAACCATCTATTCAATCTCTACCTTTCTCATGGAAGAAGTTGCTTGTGATAGGCCTGTGAAAGGACTAAGAAGGAAGGGGTTGATGAGGATGGCATAGTTGATCTCAACAGTGGCTGAGGAGAGCACCACTTCTCACTATAATTGTGCCATGCACTATGAGGAGGGCCTCTTTAGGGTCCAATGTGGTGGGAAAGTGCAAGAGACAGTGTGATGAGCTTGTAGACTGAAATTGTGTCATGTGCTAGGCTTAAGAGAGTAAGAGACACTGATATTGCATTTGAGATTCACAGTGTCTGAGGGAGGCCCTACGTATGGACTAGAAATGTGACATGCACTCAAGAGGCAGGGCATGACTCTGTCTTGGAACAGTGAGGGAGTCTAGTCGACAAGGGTTGATGGCTTGGTGAATAAAATTGTGACATGCACTATAACTGAGAGGCATGCTTAAGGGAGGGCATATTTTTCTTTAGTAGTGATTTATTTTCCACTAGAACTACACCCTACACAAAGGGAGGTAGGAAGAGAAAGCCTTGGGTGCAATGATGAGTTGCAGTCAATAGTGAAGGCAAGACTAGGCACTGTAACTGCACCATGCACTATACTTGAGAGGGAGGCTTCCAGGTTAGTGCAATTTTCTTTTGCAGTGGCTGAATATCCACTAGAAATGCACCCTGTGCCCTATGCTAGCATAGTTTCCTTCTGCAATGGTTTTATCTTCACTAGAAATGCACCCTGCACTTAGGAAGGCTCACTGGAAGAGGAAATTGTGCAATTGGTTAAGGCAGGAAGTTAAAGGCAAGTCACTTTTCCTAGGAAGAGGATTAATGCACTGTGAGAGGGAAGAGATCTTGTATGGCATAATTTTCTTTTGCAAAGGGCCACTAGAAATACTCCATGTGCTATACAAGGAAGAATTCTCAAAACTCAGTGCAGTGAGTCAATACAAGGAAAAAGGGTTAGGTGACTATGCTTTAAAGGTTTTCAATGTGAAATCATAGGAGTTGACCTTAAAGAGGACTCATTGCAAAAGTCTTGGAAGAGAAATATCTTATCAATGAGGCTCATGGATAGGTTGTACTTATCACCTAACAAGAGGGTTCATGTATTCACAACTTGCTATAGGTAGGAGGACCAAGAAGAGCTCCAAAATGGCTAAATGTGGGACCAATAGAGTAAGAAAGGGAAACACATATGAGCAAGGCTAAAACATGGATCACACACATGAATTCCATCAATTCAAACCAGGGGGATACACAAGACTCATGAATAATAATCACACCTTGAAACGAAAACAAAATGACACTTGTTTCTAAGTGCGACTGTTGAAACACCACATTACGACACTTAGAATACAAGTTATGACACAAGGATCGATTGCAACCTGAAAATGTGCTAAAATATAGGAACATGTCTAGCACATATTCTTATGGTATGTAGGACCATCTAATATAGAAGAGTATGCTAAAGCTTCTTCTAGTGATGTACAAAGGTGCAACACATGCAGGAGTGAAAATAGTTAGAAGCAACACTTGCAACAATAAGGAAACATGAAAATGACACTTGCAAAATCTAAAAAAATTGAAAGTAACACAGGCAGAGCGAAGATAACATGAAAACACCACTTTTTAAATTGAAAGCAAGAAAAAACAATAGTTGCTAACATGAAAGTGACACTTATGAAAGTAAATATGTGCAAAAGTGAAAGTTGAGAAAACTCACTGAAATATAAGTACAATTGCAACCAGAGTGAGGGAGATTATCAATGAAAAGTGCACATTGATTATCAACATGGATTTCATGGTACACTTTTCTTATGGATTACATAGTCACTACCAGTAGTGCTTGAGCAAGCCTTACTTTCAAGAGTTGTGCAATGCCTATCTAATCTTGCATAGAAAGATGTGTGTTTGTGAATTCATTGAGAATGTGTAAGAAAGTGACCTTGAAATTTAGAGTCTGAGAAGAAGAATTAAACACTTATCAAAAAATCAATCAACAATGAAGTGACAATGACATGATAGATCGTAAGATCCTCAGTGGGGTCCAAAATTTAGGTGTAGAAAATTTTTTGGAGGGTGTTGATCGCAACGTCAACACATGGGCAATACCCAGGTATGCCATTACCATGGGCATACAAGCTACACTTTCTAAATGAAACCAAATAACAAACACATAAATAGATACATTAAAACTTAACCATTCTCACCTAGTCACTTCATGAGTTGTTCCTTATGCACGATTCTCCACTTAATGTCGGTTTTTCACATTCTAGTAGGACTAAAAAATGCTCCAATTCATTGTCCTGACTCCCATCTTTCTGCGTGCACACCCAAAACTATTTTAGGCTGCGACACTTTAATTATTGGGTGTGGAGCCTAATTATCTTCATGATTGTTCAAAGGTTTTTGTCTCATTCATGGTTGGATCCTAGCCATTGACAAGGAGGTGTGGGGGGGGGGGCTTACCCCCCCCCCCCCCCACTATTGCTTCCAGGGGGGGCCCGGGGGGGGGGGGTTGAAATTATTTGGAGCCCCCCCCCCACCCACCACCCCCCTTTGGAGGGGGTTAAGGGGAAGCACTTGTGAAGCAAAAATTAGATGAAAAATTGCCTTGAAAATTATTGTAATTATGTATTCAATCTAGGTTGTTCATTAGGAAGAATATATGACAATAGAAGTTATGTTAATTTATGGTTTTTTTCCCTAGAAGGAAACCCTAAGTTTATATGAGGGAATTTTATTGTGGTTGTGTATTGTTATTCTATGCGAGTAAAAGAGAGGATATTGTGTGAGAGCAAAGATGAAATTACAACAGATTTGTTGTAGGTTGTATCTCTCCAAAAGGAAGGATTGGATATTTCTCCAAGGACATAGCCAAAATTTGGTGAACCACGTATATCTATGTCTCTCTTATTTTTATGCTTTTCTGTGTTTATGTTTCCACAATATTTTGTATGTTCATTGCTCCATTATTTAATTTTTAACATTGATCTGCCAAAAACTTTCCTCCAATGAACACTCTTATAATATAGTAGTCCACACTTCCATTGATAAGTCCCTTTTTGAAATTTTTTTTGGATATTTTCCCCATTCACCCTTTGATTTTCTAAATAGATAACAAGGAGGAGTGAGGACGACCTCATTAAGATGCATTAAGAGTAGAAAAAAACGTTGAGAAGATTAGGAAGATCTGTTTGAAATTATAAGAGATGTTGAAGAAATCACATGAAACATATAAGCCAAGGCATGATTAACATAGGATATAGAAGTCATTCAAAGTGGGAGATAGAGTATGGTTACAATTAAATAAGGAAAAATTGTAGTAAGAATATCAAAGCTTCATGGTATGAATCTTTTTAGATATTAGAAATGGTGGGATGTAATGCCTATAGACTCGATCTACCCCCAAACAAGAACATTTACTAAGTAGTGAATGTGGAGAATCTCAAACCCTCTGAACCTTCCATGTTGGATCAAGATTAGGGGAAAGTCATATCTTCCATAAAGTAATTAGCACTATATGCTCAATTACAATTTGGAAAAGGACACAATTTTTTAAAATATATCCAAAACTAAAAGACAAGGACAATATGACCTTTGGTAAACTTGGTTGAATGGAAATATTCTAGGAAAAGAAAAATGGTACTCTATGGAAAAGGTAGAGGAAAAATTTCCTCACCTAATTTAGAAAATATTTTAGGGACCAAAATCCTTCATAAATGAGGAGGCATTATCTAGGTTGGATCATTGTATTATTTTTCTTATATCTCAATGTGGCTTTCACAATGGAAAAATGGAGGAATTAGCTTGCAGGGTCATTCTTAACAAAGGGTCACAGTTTGGAGAATTCAGAATTGAAACCTTCCAGAGCCATTTTCAGGCACTGCAATATGGTTATGCGTCAAAATATCTTATGTAGACTCTCTCACATTGTTCTACACTTATATATCTTCCTAACATTACAAGAATCAAATCAAACAAAATTCATATGAAAAATATATGTCTCTCACAAGTTGACCTACTGTCTTGATCACCATGGTTTGAGAGAATGCCACATCAAGCCATGTTACTCATGAATATGGGGATATAAATGTGTCAAATTTCAATAATACTCTAGAATCTCCATAATCATAACTCTATTTGAGGGCTAAGGGATTCAAATCTCACATAGGGGTTGAATATCAAGTTATTTAAATACTAGGCCACTAGTAGGAGTAGATATTCCATTCTATGTTATTGGATTTTGTTCCATACTTGAGAAAAACAATTGGGAAAGGGATTTTTCATAGAAATGGAGGGTATTAAGGTTCTATATTAGCCTCACAGGCCATGAGTCTCATGTAACTCCATAGAGAGTACCACTTACTTTGTACTTGCATATTTCCATACCAGAGAAAAGAGAGCATGATAGCCTCACCTGCTAGCTAGGTTTTCTCATGTAAGGGTTTCCTAGGGGAAAAGTTTGCCATTACGGATGGTTTAGATATATATATATATATATATATATATATATATATAATTTTATTTTTATATTTCTTACATTTAAGATAATTTATTTTAAGCATATGAGTAGTAAATAAATAATATAATATCTAAAGGGAGTTAACATTCATTGTAAATATTTCAATAATTTTATTAGATCTGTTGTGATAACCTATTCAAGTGGAATATGCATAGTCATTTACAAATCCCAAATAAGCTATCATGCATCTAAAATGAAGTTTGTATGTAAAGTTTATGTCCCCGACAAGGTAACAATGTTAATTCTTCATAGGTCCAAGTGGTGACCATGTCAACTTACCATAATAGAATATGAGGAGTTACTAACACGTGGAAATCCACTAGATACTTATTGAATATTGATATAGGATCCTTGAGGGTTTCAAAACTATAAACCAAAACACAATTCTAGTTATCAAAATCCTAGCAAGAGGGAAAAGGTTTGGTTTTCTCACTAGCTGTCCACTATTCTATAATATGAGTTAGAAGTGTGGAGAAGATATTAGCATATCAAAGAGACAAAATCATGATGTAGAGAACTATAGAATACTATAGTGTCTCATAACTTCATAGTAATATTGGACAACTTTATAATAAAATTGTATTCTCCATATTATCATAAGATGGAAGGAAGAATCCTTCATTTAATGTTAGATTTTTTATAATATGGGTTTCAAATGGTAAATATTTGTGTTACTTCTATGAATTTTATATTGTAGTATATTTCACATGTTATAGTAAATAGTCATTAAAATTACAAAAAGATAGTTGCATGGTTGAGCATAGGCTCATTATAGACATTTTAAGTTTATATTTATTTTGGTAAGCTAACCATCATAATATATAAGGAAATTTACTCATTATATTGGTATAATGGTATATTTTATAATTTAATGATATCAAGGCAATATATGCTTACACAACTTAAGAAATCTAAATTTATGGGAGGTATATACATTGTGGATCCCAAGATCACCATAAGAAGGGTTAAGAAGTGGTCCCAATCCTCAAGATTGGATGAAGATCACTAGGAAATAACAACAGATGAATGTGAAGTAAGTGGATGAAGTTGCATGGTCAGATATTTGATATTTCCATTAGAAATGGTCACCCCTATGATGAAAATTGACACTATTTTAAAGAAACCAAAATATCTTCAAGGATTGAAAAAAAAGGGAAGAAAGAAAACTTGAAATAAGGTGACTCTAGTAAATAACCTTCGTACAACCTATTTAAAATGGATGTGAAGTTTGAGATTGATCCCTATGAATCTAAGATGGAAATGCTTAAGTTTAATCATTGGTTACATGCATAATGTACAAGAGGATAAAATGATATATTGTTTAGACAACTAAACCTAAAAGGCCATGCATAAACTTGGGTGAGTGTCACCCCAAGGAACTTATGCCAAGGGGATATTCACTAGTAACTAATTAAATGGTAATAAAAGATCACCTCAAGACTTAGATTTATGCTATCATGCTTGAAAGTGTCTAGATTATTCCATGGAACTATTGCCATAGAGGTAAGGATAGACTATGCAAGAATGCAATACAAATTTTCAAAAGAAATCCATTGAATTGAGAATAAATCCTTGGGACCTAAATGTGGTCATAAATTACTTTGGTGGATGTCTCAATCAAATGAGGAGGAAAAGTTGTAATATTCAAGTCTAAGGCCATTGATTAGGCCTATGCACAAGCATGATCCATGGAATCAAATAAAAATGGGAAACTAAATGTTTCAAAGTAGTTGGACTAGCATAAGGATTCTTTTAAGGGCGGGAAGAAGAAGGAAAATGTGAAAAACAAGAATATTGATGCGACTACACATGTTCATGGAACCTATACCGCTATGGTCATTTGTAACATTGATGATCACATAAAAGAAAAATGTGGAAAAATGGATCTAGACTTGAATTCTAGGAGCCACAGGAAGAAGAATCTTCTAATCGAAGCAAGAAGGGAAATACAAAGAAATATGTCAACACAAATATTATCTACAAAGCAATGCATAAAGAGGTGAATTTGAGTAACCTCCTTCATAAGGAGTTGAAGGAGATGATAAATTTATTTTATATCAAGATTTAAATTTAGAAAACCAAAGTAAAAGCTTAATTTGATTCTAGTTCACAAATAAGATTCATTGTAGAAGATTGGGTAAATAAGCTAGGTTTAGAAATGTATCATCACCCGCAATCATGCCCTTTGATTTAGATGAAGAAGGATATAGAGTTAAAATTTATGAGGCATTGTAAGATGCTATTTTTCAAAATGAAAATTTTACTAATGAAATAGAAGTCAATGTAACATGTCTTGATGTCTAGAGTGTATGATTTAGTTGCACCTATTTATAAGATGGGTGTTACCTTGTTGAGAAGGGAAAACCAATACCACCTAATCAAGAATTATAAATATTTTATTAATAATACACAAGATAATTCTAATATATCTCTGTTGTGTGCACAACAAGCTAAGAGATTTCTTAACTCAACCAAGAGGTATCTACTTCTTTCTCGAGGAAATACCAAAAAGTTACTAAATCTACATGAGTGAAGGCATCCTTTGGAAAATGTGCACAAGAATAGAAGTACCAATTGGAAGAACTTTTGTAGGACACCAAATCTACTGGTTAGAAGAAGTTTTCCAAGAACTAAATTAATTCCATGCAAGAGGGAAGTGGAGAATGAGATACTAATTCTACTAGAATATCCTTTAGTCCATATTAAAGTTAGATGAAGTGAAGAAGTAATTGTGTGAATTATTAAAGAAAGGAATCATATGAACAAGTACATCACCATGTGGTTCCCCAATCACTTTGGTGCCTTAAAAGGACAAGGATTGGGGAAAATGTCCATTGAATATGGAGCTCTAAACATGAACGCTCCCAAGAATCAATTTCCTTTTCCTTGGATCATTGATTTGTAAAATTAAGTTCAACATATAAAGTACTTCACCAAGCTAGATTTGGAATATGGATATCATCAAGTTCAGATCTAAGGAGAAGAAATTTAGAAGACCAACTTCAATAAAAGAAAACATGGTTTATACACATGTTAAGTAGTGCATTTTGTTTGAGTAATGTGTACTTTTATTCATTTAATGAATAGTGCATTTTCTCTATTCCTAGATTCATTTGTCATAGCCTATTTAGTAATATTTTAATATATTTTTCTTATCTGAGAATAGATTATACATATAAATAAAATAATAAATACTTACTATCAGCAAACATGAATAAACGATTTTGACTAAAACATATTCATGTGACTAAAATATACTCCTCTACATAATATGTATCATACAAATCATATCATACCTAACAATTCGCTGTGTAATATAAATTTTTTATATTTTAAATTACTTTACTTAAAGTGTTAGAAATGTAATGCTAACCAACATAAATAAATAATTTCGACTAAAGTATATTTCTATACCCAATGTTCTTATAACTAAAATATATTCTTATACATAATATGTAATATACAAATCTAATGTTCTTATAACTAAAATATACTCTTATACTTAATATATAATATACAAATCACATAACGCAAAAGAATAACTATTTTTTTTTTTTTCTCACTCTTCTTTCCTAAAACATTTTACATAATAATATAAAATTATTATATTTCAAATTACGTTGTATAGTCATTATTTATTATTTTTATTCGTGTACCAATATCCTAATCAATTTAATTATTTTCAATATTCATATAATTTTCACCTTGGAATTGGACCACTAAATAGACATGATATCTAAATGTATTCTAGTAGTAAAAAAATTTCATAAAAATTCCAAAAAAATAAAATTAACATAATAACACAATTTTGTTGATAAAGAAAAGATAATGCAAAAACCCCTTTAAAAAGTTACACAATAGAATATGCAATGAAAATGTAGGATAGAGAATAGTCATATGAGAAAAGTAAGTGTATACAAAAGTATATCATGACAAAGGAAAGCACAAAAAAGTGTGTGATTGAGAAAAAAGTTAACGATGTGAAGTGGCATGTATTTAGTCACCATAAAGCATGTGCATGATTGTTAGAGAAGAAGATAAGAGGAATGAGAAAGAGGGTTATAAAAACAAGAGCATCACAATTTTGGAGAATCATAATAGTATATATTTAATCAATTTTTAAAAATTGTTTTTTTTTTTTAATTACGAAGGTATATGTCAGAAAATTATGGATTTTATTTTGATTAGATTTGTTGGCCCAGAAATATAAGAAAAAATAGAAAACAAGTAAGACAAGAGAACTAGATAACAAGAAGCAGATAATTCAGAAAGACCAAAACAACCCCACAACATGAAAACCACTAATTTTCATTACTGCTCAAGAGAGAAGGTCAGGGTTGGGCCATCTTGTTTGTTGCCTAGAAGTGGAAGTGGGTGAAAAGAATCATGAACATGAGCTTCCATATGCTCCATTCTGCCTTCCAATTGCACTAGACTATCCTCAATCCTTTTTTGTCCTCAACATAGTGAAGCCAGCTTATCCATAATGTGCCATTGGTTTTGTTGGAGACCATTCATAAACCCGATGATCTAAAAGCACCGAAATCTACTGAAGGCATTTGTTTAGCGCATCGAATGGAGGAGGCATCTCAATTGTGCAAGGAGAGTGCACAATAGGTTGATCAACCTCCTCTCGCAGGTCTTGATTTGCTTTAGGATGCACATCCCTGTGGCCCCGTGGACCCACACCTCGATGAGATTTGAAAAGTTGCCACAACATGGAGCCAAGGAATACCAAATTATGCTAGCTACCCAAAAATTTCCACTCCCAATGCACCATAAACACAATCACAACAACTCCATTCCCAACACTCCCTAAGTTGTGTGCATGGAGGAAAAGTTGAGAGTCTTTTACCTCACCTTCTACCATAAAAGGGAAAGAAACTCTCCAACAAAATCTTTTAGCTCTCTTTACCACCAGTGTTTCTGCAAGGATGACTACCCTCCACACAAAAAACACACCAAAAATCCTTGTTGTCGCTCAAATTCTTTCCCATGGAGCTAAACCCTCGAGACCCACTCCACTTCCCAAAGCCAATTTTCTTGATGAGGATCTAGTAAAACGCAACATGCCAACCTAACAAATAGACATTCAAAAGAAAATAACAAGCAAACCCTCTTTTGAATACAGGATGACTATGAATTACAAGAGAAAGACTCACATAGAATCCCCAATTGCTTGACTTTTCGACCTCACCCAGTGGTTGGCATTCCACCTAGGCGAATAAAATACCACAAGTCTTACGACATTTCCACCTCGAGTTCAGATCCCACACCTTCTCACATTGTGCATCCTAGTTGACATTACTAGTTACTTTAATGCTGACTAAGATCCCTCCATTTTTTTCCTCAACTTGGCAGGTAGGGAATGGCATAGTTGGAATGCCACCTTGCAGTATCCAATGCTCAAGAACTGCCACAAACACCAGTCCCATAATCCTCAATGAAAAACATAACGTAATCCTTGATTCTCACACAAATATATCTTTCTATTTTTCTAGAAACATAGACATATTTTTAACAGGGGATGCATAGTCGAAACGCTACATTAAACCAAGTGTTGCATAGGTGAGGATGGCAAGGTCCCGACCGAGCCTTTCCTACAACTAGTTATCACCCCCATCGGGGATTTCTTATCAATCTTTGTAATACTGGAGAGCTGATGTAAGTCCTCCTGAGCCATATGAGGCTATATCTACACTCATCTCCGTGGTCCCCCATTTAGCTAGCCAATTCGTCGCCTTATTCCTTGTTCGCCTCATGTGGGAGGTCATAGAATAAGGGAAAGAGAGTAGTGGATCCCATACCCGCATGGGAAACAGTTGTAGTCACCAATTGTTGAAAACTCATGCCTCTAGGGTACTGTTGATAAGCCTCTAGACAACGATGATCACCAACTATGAATTTCTTGTCATTTGGATGTTAGAGATGCCCAATTTTTGTGCAAAACCCAATCCCTTCTCCAATGCCATGAAATCAACAACATTATTGGTAGTGTAACCATAATAACCAACAAAATGACCTAAACGGTTACATATATCATTCCTGACTATGCCTCTGAATCTAGACATGCCCAGATTGATTTTGGAAGCCCCATCAAAGTTCAATTTAACAAATCCAGCTTGGGGAAAGACAAATTCAAATGGGGAAGAAAATAGAGATTTAGTCTATTCCTTCACCTGTGATCCCATTATTTATTTTGATAAATCAAACTTCTTCATGAATAATGCCTCCTCCCCTTCAACTTTCTAGTATTTTGTGTCCCAATTCTCTGCAAGGATTGACTCCCTCACATTGTGGATGGAGGCTTGCTAGACCAACGACAGTGAAGATCTTTGATTTTAAAAAAAAAATTACATTTATTTCTTTCCATAAATTACAAAGCACAAATCTTGTTATAAGGAGCCAGGTTCTATTAACCATACGTTTTTTGAATAGAGAGCTTCTCCAAGTTTCAATGGTTTCCCAAAGACTATTAGGCATATGATCCAACTGGCCAAATGTAGTCCTAACATGGTTCCATATTTCCTCTACTAGCTCACAAGTATTTAGTAGATGCTCCATGTCCACTTCATGATGTTGACATAAAGGGCACCATGATGGTCCAATGAAACCCTTCTGCTGGAGATGGTCCCAAGTCAAGATTCTTCCATGCCCGATGAGCTCGAGAAAATGAGAGATCTTCGGCCAAAGTTTGGTCTACCAAACCTTACTACAAAAGGGGTATTTTAGGATCATTGAATGGTCAACATTTAACCCGTAGGCCTCCTTTATTGTGAAAATGCCCCATGATTTATAGCCCCATCTCAGGATGTCCCTATCTTCGACCACCCGTACTACTTTCTCGTAAAGAATGTTGTAGGACTAACTATTTTTTAGCTTCTCTATTCCCATGCTAGTTCTCTTCTGTCTTCCACTCCCATCGAGATGAGCATGGATTTGTCTCCTTCCAAAAATCCGCAACCAACCTTTCTCCATGGGAAATGGTGAAAGCCCTGATTTGTTGCAAATCCTCCACATGATCCAAGCATGGAAATTGCTACTAATACTCTTCCCAAAACCTGACACTTTTTCCATCTCATATTTCACAAAAGATATGCTTATGGATTACATGTTTATTATCTTTCACTAGATTCCAAATGGGATATCTAGATGGGTATATGTTCATCCTCAATTTTTTCTCCCTAGAGTGACCTTGGCTATATTGTTGGTCCCATATCATTTTCCACAACTCAAGTACACCTTGTAGCCATTGCCACCAAAGTTTCGCTCCTATTGTTTTATTGAGTCTCTCTAGATCCCTTAGACCTAGTCCACCACCCCATTTAGGAAGACATATCTTCTCCCATGAAACCAATGTTCATTTATTGGCTTTTCGTGAACCTTTCCAAAAGAGTTTGTGGAATTTAGAAACAATATATTGATATGCCACTTCAAGGGTTGGAAGCATGAACAATTAGTACATATGGATGGCCTACAACACATCTTTCACCAAAGTTTCCCTCCTAGTGATGTTTAGTGATATGAAGGTCCAATTTGCCAGTCATTTGGATATTTTATTGATAACCTCTTTCTAGCAGTTCATTCACATATGGTTTGATACTAATGGCACTCCCAAATACTTGGTTGGAAGTGATACTAGCTAGAATCCAAGCATTCTAGCTAGGTTCCTTTGGATCGAAATCCTGCTATTAAAAAAGTATATGTTAGATTTATCCTCGTTTATTAGGCTACTAGATGCATCTTTAAAATATGACAAGATAGTGCGCAGGGCTCTTGTCTCCTAAATTGTTGGTTCCCCAAATAACAGTGTATCATCCACAAACTATTGATGAGCGATTGGTAGATCTGCCCCAAAAGCCAAATTCCTTTTAACTACCCTGTTTAAATAGCTTCCCTGATATATCTACCTAAACCTTATCTGTCTCTAAATGACCATAAGGTGTGCGTCAGAGAACCATTTACCAAAATAAAGAAGAATGACATGGAAATTAGGGATCTTATCCATCTGATCCATGGTATCGAAAACCCAAAAGACTCCAACATTTTCATCAAATAAGTATAGTTTAATTTGTCATACTCGGATAAATCAAGTTTCACTAGCATTCCAAGCTTTCTGCTTTTCCTGAGGGTGTGGATAATCTCATGGGCAATCATGATCCCGTCTAGGATATGCCTACCCTTTACAAACCTCGTCTGCTTTAGACTAATGAAATGCTTCAATAAGGGTTTCAGTCTCCTCACAATGACAAACGAGATAACTTTGTATATCACATTACACAAGGGAATGAGCTTGAACTCACTTGGATCACTTGAGTTATTTGATTTGGGAATTAGAGTAAGAAAATTAGCTTTGAGCCCCAACCATACTTCTTGTGTTCTTCAAGGTTCCTCGACAAGAGCATGAACATCTCTACCGATGAAATGCTAAAGATTGTAATATTTATTTTTATCTTTTAGATCTATTTTTACAAAGTTTTAGAAATATGTGTGTGTTATGAAAAGTATTTCTATATTATAAAAAACATTTAAAATTTGTTATTTATCACTAAATCATTTATAATTTGTAAAATTAAAATTAAAATTTTAAAAAAATGTTAAATAATAATATAATTTTAAGGTCATAATTAAATTAGATATCAAATTAGCCCCATGGGGGTAGGCGAGTTGGTAATCACAATGCGGTGAAGTTCGTTAGAAGGGCGGGCTTCGTACTAAAGGTCATGAGTTCAAATCCCCCAGACTTACCCTGGAGCTATATAGAGGGGCAGGCGCAACGCCCAGTGGTTATAGAGGTAGAGGTCAGAATCGACCCCGTGTAACGTGAGTTGTGAGGCTGCCCCTGTTGCCGATTCCACTATAATAAAAAAAAATTAGATATCAAATTGGTACACGAGATCTTAATCTATGGGATAAAGAACTTATCTAAGTAATTTGACTACTAAAATCTAAAAGGATATACAGTCTCCTCTCAATATTTAAACATATAATATCTTAAAAGAAAACAAGTACCATTCACCATTAAATTCACTCAAATAAAAACAGTAATAATATCCAAATTACCTGAAAACTTTTAAAAATTCTTACCAAAATTGCTTAAATAATTAAAATAATAAAAAATTCCTATCCAAATGCATAGACAACTAAGTTCAAAACTTGCATGTCCAACCAAATCATCATTAAAAATCATTATCATTTTAACCCCAATTCATAATTTATTAATTTGAAATTACATGTTTCCACTTAATAATTTGATCATTAAAAATATTTTTTTATCTATATGTTTTACTCAAACATTCCAATCTAACGTTTAAAAGAAAAGTCAATTGTTTCACTTCTCTCAACCATGAGATTCTCAAATCAATTCACAGGTTAAATATGTGGCTGCCTCTGCTGTGGGGAACCTAATAAAAACGTAACAGCTTGAGAGTGCAGAATTAAGACACACAGTGGAAACATTACCACATTAGCCATTCATTATGTGCTTCAACGTATAGGAACGGTTCACTAAACCCTTGAATCCTTATTTCAACACAGCAATTACCTTCGTTTTCTTCCGTCTTGAACACATAATAACTTTAGATATAGTGAATAGCTAGCTTTGTATTACCTTTGATACTAAAGAGAGAATTTCCGTGCCATCGATTGAACCCTCAATCTTCTAGCGAATTTAGAATTCACTATGACATTTGCGCAAATTTTCCATTTTTATAAGTGAAGAAAAACAATGAATTTAAGTGTAAAAGAAAAATAAAAACCTCAATTTAATAAAAAGTTGTAGCTTTATTTGCAATTAGGAAATAACAACTTAAATTTCTCTACTAATAAGATAATACAATAGAGGGAAATTAAATTCAATAATTAAAAAAAAAAATTAAAACAATAAAATAAATTCAAATCAATAATAAATCTATTAATATAATGTGAACCCACTGAAAATACCTTCAAATAATTTAAAATAATACTAAAAATCCTTAAAAACAAACTTAATATATAAAGAATATGCCATTGCTGTTTGTTGATTAATTTAAAAAAAAATGTAAACCAATAAAATAAATTCAAATCAATAATAAATTTATTAATATAATGTGAACCCACTGAAAATACCTTCAAATAAAATAAAATAATACTAAAAATCCTTAAAAACAAACTTAATATATAAAGAATATGCCATTGCTGTTTGTTGATTAATTGCTTTGGGAAGGAACTATGTTGTTCGTGAAAAAGTCCAATATTATTCCTTCATTGAAAATAGTTTATTATTATTAACTATTTAGGATAAATTTGTAAAAATTTTATTAGTAAAATTACATTTTTGGTCACACATCCATTAATGTATGTATAATGAATTGGCAATTAAATCTAATTAACTGATTGTTAGAGGAGATATCCGATTGGATTCTTCGACAAAGTTGGGGTCATGGGACAAATCCCAGGGCCAAGTCTCTCTGGGTCTATTATATTGTTCCCATTGGTTTGGTTAGCGACGAGAGCACCTAGGACGAGAGCGCCTGCGACGACAGCGGACCGGCGGCCTCCAGCATGAAGGCTTGCCCAATGAGAGTCCGCCTGATTGCTCAGAGATAAGCGAACCAGCGCTCACAAGCCGTTTCACTCAACGAAGGAAGCTGCTCCAGGTTTTCTCCCTCATGCACTACCCACTTCCACCTGTCACTCTCGGACAATCCATGCATGCATGCGCCCGGTCTGGAGGTCAAATGCTTTGACGTTGTGTTGAAGATAAAAACACTCTGGTCTCGGTTGCGCGCGGCTTTTGCCATCCGGCTATCCTTCTTCCCTGAGTCTGGTCAGGGGAGTTTCTCGCATGTATCTTCACTCCTTCCGTTCATATGCTGGTTTTCTGCACTATTTTTCGCTCGTTAGGCTGACGGAACGGTGTTGCTGATCGCTCGTGGGCTTCGCTCTCGCTCGTGGGCTTCGCTCTCCGATTATAGGTCAGTACCCTGCTTCCTTTTACATAAGGTTTTTTCGATTCCTGAACATGTATGGAGCATCATATTATGAAATCGTTGCAGCAGTGATTTTATAGTTTTCCTCCATGAATGTCTAGCTCTAGAGTTTCTGGATATTTCTAATGAATGTCTATATCTAGACTTCTCTCCAGCTAGCAATGTTAAGGACTCCTACAACACAGGAATTTTTTAGTCTGTAACTTTCCCCGACCCTCTCCTCAATATGTTTAAGGTTTTTCTTCAAAATCTCAGGAATTCCATAGTAATTTACAAACCATGCACAGATATAAGATGTAGAATTGGACATTGGTGGTGTATCTTTGAGGTTTACTGTTGTTGTTTTGCATGCAACGACACCCCGTCATCCTAGTTTTCCTGAAGTCTCAGCTTTGAATCCTCTCATGCCTCCTGGTGTCTGAACGACCTCCTCTCCCTTCACCGGAAAACTTTTTCGGTGCCCGATTTCTTTCTCCGATTTCCTCATGAATTTTCAAAATGTCATCGGGATTGGAACTTGCTGTCCTGTATTCATCTATCATGTACCTGCGCATCTTCAATTTCTAGGATCATCCCTCTTGAGGTCGAATTGACGGTCTGCTATCGTCATCTAATAGTATGTTTCTAAACTCTTCTGCCGTCCTCCCTTGAGTTTAGTACACGCTTTAAATTCAGGAGTCGTCCTTATTCTGTCCTCATTGACTTCCCGATTATTCTATATGCTTTGCCTGCTCTCAGAACTATCCTATCCCCACATTTTTCCTATCCAGGCACTTATATCATCCAGGCTCCTCCACCTGACGGAGGACAGTGGGCTTTTACTCCCCTGTACTCATTCGGATCGGTCTTTCTGACTAAAATCCCGCTGAACCCAAGAAAAGATATTTTGAAGGCAAATGGAAGGTGGGTCCGATCACTACAACAAAACCAGCGATTTGCGCCAGATTTAGCGCCAGATTTTAGTGCATTTTTTTTGTAATTGTGATGAGCAACCTGGCGCTAAATCTGGCTCTATTGTACAATTTTTAAAGCGTCCTTTTTTGCACCCTTTTTCACGCTAGATTTTGCATCATTTTTTACACCAAACTATGCATCATTTTTTGCATCAAATTTTGAACCAAGATTTGCATCTTATTTTATGACAGGTTTTGCTTCTAGTTTTGTGTCATTTTTTGCATCTATTTTTCATTCTCTTTTGCTTCCTATTTTGTGTCATTCTTTGCTTCCATTTTTGCACCATCATTTGCATCAAGTTTACACTGTATTTTGAATCCAATTTAACGTCTTTTTATGCATCCATTTTGTGTCAGTTTTTGCATCTAGTCTTACGCCAGGTTTTGTATCTAGTCTTACACTAGTTTTTGCTTCTATTTTTGCACCAGCTTTGGTGCCTATCTTTTCACCATGTGTTGAATTTGATTTAGCACCAAATTTTGCATCCATTTTTGTGCCCATTTTTGCATCTTTTTTTGGACCATTTTTTACATCCACATTTACGTTTGATTTGTCTCCATTTTTCCCATCTCATTTTGCACCATATTTTGCGTCATTTGTTTCATCCAATTTTGCATCATTTTTAACACCATCTCTTGCATCTAATGTTACATCATTTTGAGCATCCAAATTTGCATTTATATTTGCATCTTATGTTGAGTCATGTGTTGTGTCCACCTTTGCATCTTATTTTGTGTCTAATGGTACATTCAATTTAGAGCCATTTTTTACGTCTACTTTTGTATTTGTTTTTGCACCAAGTTTTGCATCCAATTTTAAGCTATTTTATGCCCCTTTTTGCACCATTTTTTTGTGTCTACTTGTGTCGAATGTTGCACCATTATTTACACAGACTTTTTCATCCAATTTTGCATTTTTTTGGTGTCTAGTTTTACATCGTTTTCACCATCCAAATTTGCATCTTTTTTTGCCTCATTTTGTGTCCACATTTGCATATAATTTTGTGTCTGAGTTCGACCCTAAATTTGCATGTGATTAGGAATCATTTTTTACATCCAATATGACATCCTTGGTTTCACCTTTTTTCAACCCCATTTTGCATCTTGTTTTATGTCTTTTCTTACATCTTTTTTTTTTTCCTTTTTTGCACCCAAGTTTGCATCCCAAATTTACACCATTATTTGCATCATCATTTGGCATATTAATTTGTAACGTTTTTTGCTTCTTTTTAACGCTCAACTTTGCATCTTATTTTACATCTAGTTGTTGTCTTTTTTTGCATCTAATTTGGTGCCCATTTATGTGTCCTTGTTTTTGCCCAATTTGATATCCTTTTGTATGCCATGTTTTGTTCCCTTCTTTGTGTCAACTATTGCACAATTTTTCACTTCTAATTTAAAACACTTTGTATGTCAATTGTTTGCATTTTGTATTAATTCCTAGTTTAACATCCAATTTTACTTTCAATTTTGCATCCATGGTTACATCCGCATTTGACTTCTTATATAGAGTATATTTTTCTTTGCATATATGACCCCCTTTATAGATTCATAGTGAAATATATGATAGTTTATAAATATCATTAAAGCTGATATCACAATTCAAAATCATTTGTAAAGAAATTTAAGAGAAATTGACAACATCCATCCAAAAAAATAACAATGTGTCATTAACAATTTTCAAAACATGTATAAAATAGCAACATAATACTAATAAAATCAGTATTATTTTTAATCAAAACAAGTAAAATTCAAATATGATTAACAAATCAAAATATTTCATGAATATCGTTATTCTACGATAAATTAACAACATACATAAATCAAACTCATCGTATGTTACAAAATCAAAATGTCTTATTGATATAGGGTAAATTCACAACATCCATCTAAACATAGCAATGTCATTCTACACAATAATTTCTTCATAAAAAACAATGCATGTGCATGCCTAGCTACCACCACCAAGATCATCCTCATGATCATCTTGACCATCCTCATTACTCTGATCCACATCATCACCAACACCGCAACTATCATCATCATCTCCTCCTTCACCACCATCATCCTCATCCTCATCCTCATCATCTCCTGATATATGTTGAACATAATTTGGATCATCGTCTTGGCAATCATTACCTATAGCATTCTGACAAAAAAAATCAATATTACATGTTAGTATTAATTACATAACACAACGCATGTTTTTGTTATACAATGTTAACCATAAAATGAGGTAAGATATAATATCTAATAGTACTAAAAAATAAAATGAAAATATGGTTTAAAAGTATATTGGAAATCCAACTAAGATTACATACCATAGAGTCCATCCAAACAACAAATTCAACCCATCTCTTTTTCTGCAGCACCTCCTTTTCCAAATGATTTGGAGGTCTTCCATATTTTAGTTCCTATCAATCAGTAAAGAGGGAGAAATTAGATAACAATGACTTTCTTCTAGTACAAAATTTATTAAAAAAATATCACATGTTTAATATACTTACAAAGGTTGTTATCAGTGCTTTTAAACCTTTCTGGCCACTACGATGAGTGACTTTTGTCTTGGTTAACCTTGCCTTGGATGCCTTGTCCTTAAACATAAACCAAGTCAATTTATTTTTACACAAATACATGTCTAAGATACTTATAAGTATTAATACATTCTAAATAATGTTTAATGAAAAATTCAATACCTGAATTCTCTCATTGCCGGCTTTTCTTTGTGCATCCAACTTCTCATATGATTTTACAAGTTCTTTCCATACTTTAAAAGGTATGTCAATAGGTCTTTGTTTCAGTCTTTGATCTTGAGGCATTTTTTTAATTTTTCTTGTTTGGTTAAAAATTTTGGTTAAAAAAAACCGAACAAGTAATTCACATCAATGGCATGGGGACTCTATGGATATGTGTAAAAAAATGGCTATAAAGAAAACATCCAAAAAACATATGAGCTCTCCCTTTGATGGTCACTTGGGCATATGGCTGGAAAGGAACAACTCCATTTTCGAAAATCAAGGACAATCCTTTCTCAAAGTACTTCCTAATATTTGCTCCAAATGTCTTAAAATGAAAAACAAAATTCAAACGTCATCCTTAAACATCTCCCTTAAATATAACGTTGGACCATAAATTCTTCACTTTTATTGTTATCGGCTCTGGAATGATTTTTCTATATGCAATTATATAATGAAATATGTGTGCACTAATGAAAAAACATTGAGTTTCATTTTTCATAATCACAAACAATGAAAAAAGAATCACACGTAACTAGCATCATTTTGGAAATTTTATATTTATTAAAAATCTTTAACATGTTTTCCTCCCATATCTCATAAAAAGGTGTGAAATTTTTTATTTACTCTCCAATAAGCACTACAACAAAACCAGCGAATTGGAGGTTTTACACTAAGTTTTTCAACATCGAGCTTACTAGGGCTTGCACCACCAGGGTTATTAGTAAGAATCTCATGAGGTTTGCATAGCCATGATTATTAGAATCAAAATAGTAGGATTTGCACTAAAAAACAGTTCATAGAGCTTTCCTGCTGGGGAGAAAATCACAAGTTCAACTTCTGCAATGCAAAGCACCGAGAGCTCGTAAGCTTTCTTCAGCAATCCACCTACGTTTGGAAAATGTAACCTGCCTGCTGGCGATGTTCTCAATCCTCTTCCTCTGCATCTTTCCCCTCACTATTCTTGTATGTCCTCTTTCATTTTTCCCTCCAAACAAACCCTCTCAAATTGAGAAAGCAGAACAACTCACTCGATGAGAATCCGAATCCAATTATCGCTTCTAACAATAACCCAATACGATACCAGAAGTGATTACACAAAACCTCATTGACTCTTCATTTGTTTGGAAAAGAGCCAAGCATATACTTCTGACGAGGGTTTCCGTCTCAAGTCTGGCTCGCAGGACGTCACTTAGTCAATTGCGAGAAAAGTTTTCCACCTGCCTGTCACATACGGTTTGTCACACTATATATTAAAATAAGGTTGATCATACTAACAATAAGGTTGTATAGTTTAAAAGGAGGGCTCTCCTGACTGCATTTGGTTGGTTTATAGAAAAGATTGCTGGAATGTGTAATGTGAATGCTCTGCTAACTGTTTTTTAAGCATTTGGAAGTATTAAAACCCCCTAGGATAATTAATGTAAGACCTGTTAATTAATGTGTAAAGATGGCTATTGTCCTTGGGCTACCTTAGCTGTTCGTGTTTAGTGATCTGTGGTATTATGACTCCTCAAGTCACTATTAAACCATGAGAACCATGCCCAGGCAGACTAGTGTGACATTGTGGATGAGAACCAAAACTAGACTCCTATAACCTCCTTTTTCATCCTTTAAATTGCAGAATTAACTGACTGTTCTAGTAATCGTTCTTGAGCACCTGAATATGTGCACCCTAAATAATAAGAATAATACCCTGTAACATATGAATAGTCCATCCTGTGCATGTAGGATATGCACATGAGGTCCAATAAAATCACTAACCAGAATACCAGGTGTTATTAAAGCCTCTACAGGTTGATATATATGAATGTTACAGTGTGCAGGAGTATGATTCAATTCCATACGAAAATACAAAACATCTGATAGGATTTCCTTATACCTCATAGGCAAACAACCATTGTCCCTTCTATAGATGAGCAGGATAAGTGCTTGGTTCTCTACACTAAATAAAGACAAAGTATAGTACTTATTGCTGACAAAATAGGATTTAAATCGCGGTTCAATTGCTTGACATTCAACTGGTCACAGAACTGTAGAGTGCATAATCATAAGTGATGTTGCGAGCCTCATTGCTCAAAGTCTAAGGGTCTTGCGAGCCATAATCACAGCAATGTATGGCATATCTTGTGATTATGGCATTTTATGAGGTCAATTCTTGTGAAGACATTTCAGTTTATAATAAATTTTGAACCTCAACAGAGTTTTGGCAAGACCTGGCTGAGCTAGGACATCAACAACACAGCTGATATGAATGACATAATCTAGCCTCAAGAGGGAGCCTCTTTTGTTTCATCACTCTAACAATCTATGAAGTGGTGGAAAGCATAACAACTTCCCCTTGAATATGACACCTAAACTGAGTACAAATCCTAAATGATGCAGCCCTTGGTGCATGTCTCTCAAAGTATCGATATTTCAAATGTTGAAAGCTCTTGTGCCCATTTGATATGCATTCGATTGCAGTTCCCTTGAAGAAAGAATCTTATAAAGGTGAGGCCATGGCCAATATGTTAGCCATATCCATTGGAGTTGCCATTGCTTGACAACTTTAGTGTGATCAGTCCCACCATGATTCACATGGGCTTCTACTCGACACTGGCTGTTGCTATTGTAAGAGTCTTCAAGCTCGTTGAACCCATAGTATTGATAAGTGTATTCTTTGGGTCTCTGGTTTTCAAATTCTGCCTATGTTTTCCTCTCAGTATCATTATTTCAAATGCTGAAAGCTCTAATTCCCATTGCTGTGTATTTGATTGTGGTTTCCCTGAAGAAAGAAGCTTATAATGGTGAGCCCGAGGCCAATATGTTGGCCATATCCATTGGAGTTACTATTTCAGCTTATGGGGAGGCCAAGATGAATGCATGGGAGGTGATTCTCCAGTTAAGTGCAGTTGCATGTGAGACTACCCAATTGGTTCTCATACAAATTCCACGAACATCAAAAGGGATTAAGTTGAATCCCATCACATCTTTGTTGCTCCTTGTTGCCTTGTTTTTCTCAGCACCCCCTGGGCCTTAGTAGAATACCCATTTCTGATAATCAGGGTCTCTTCCTTTGATTTGGATTACATGACATTTCTGCTTGTGCCTTGGCTCTTAATCTTGCAGTGTTTCTTCTGATAGGAAAGACTTCAGCTTTGACTATGAATGTTGCTGGTCTTGTCAAGGACTGGCTGCTCATAACATAATCTTTGTCTGTAATAAATGAAAAGGTTACAGTCATAAACTTGAGTGGGTGTGGACTGGCTTTTCTGGCTATCTGTTACTATAATCATTTGAAACTTCAAGCTCTCAAGTCCAATGACAACCAACCAAAGTACCTCAGCAGTGCAGCTGATGCCAATGATGAAGGAGAAGGTTTGATAATGACGAGTGGGAGATTCTCAATCAGAGATTCAGAACCAGTAGAGAAAAATCAAACTCAAGCTTCAGGATTAGGTATTTAGATCATTAATATTGTCTTGTGCTAGAGATTACTGTTCTTGGATTGGCTCCTCTATGCCCAGATCTATTTGCAGGGAACATGCCAGTCATTCACAGTGAAGAAGATAATGACAAGATTAGTGTATAATGATGGACAGGATGGTGCCATGGTGCCAACCTAAATCTCAAGTAAGGAGACATCTGTTCATCAATTTGTCAAGAAGCATGGCCTACAATTCAATTGCTCTAAGCCTATCACTTCTTCCACCTATCAAATAAATTGTTTCTTGTTTGTTTAGTTGACTATGGTTCTAATAAATATACTATTGTTTGATGTAAAAAGACAAAACAAAACAAAAAATATGGAAAGTTGTGACCCCATTTTCTAACTACAAATTGAAATCGGATTACCACAGTGACCACCTCTACTTATTGGAATCAAAAAGGGGGTGGGTTATGCACAATCCTCCGTATCATTTGCTATTACCAGAGATAATTAAAGCCACCCTAAACTCAAGTCTTAACTATGCTGATAGGGTGTTTGGGGAGGGGGATCCCTTACCAACCCACTATAATCTGCACAAAAGCATCGTAAGAACATATGCAAAATCAACCCTTCAATGAAATGATCCAAGAATATAGGTACTCAAACATTGATTTTATCAAAGAAAAATACAAGACAGAAAGAAAAGATCATAACAAGGATTAGAAGAGTCTAAGAACAGTGCTCACTGTCTACAGAGCCAAGACGAATGTAGAAGAGTTCTTCCTTCAGTTCCCCATCTGAGAAATCAGTTGCATGCCAGACCCAAGTTTTATCACTACCTGCGTGCTCCTGAAGTGACATTGGGGAATGAACTGCAAGGCAAAAAAAAAAAAAACAATATAATCCAGATAATAAGGATCAACACAAATTCTCGGCACAGAAAGCCTCTTAAAACTTGGACGTAAGATAAGCTATTACAATCTCAGGGGGGAAATTACACAAAAAAAAACAAACAAACAAATTTACATACTTAAATGGTTTGCACATATTTTCAATGTCTTGGATTGCCTCATGACCAGCTGAACCTTTGTAGTATCCTTATGCTTAAGAAACTTTACTGTTCCTACACCACGCTCCTTCCATTGATTCCCATCCTTGTCAAACCTGTACAGCTTCGCCTTCCTGCAGGGTCAAACATATAAAAAAGAATGGGAATATTAATAAACAATGAAACTGCATTAGGATCATTTTAAGAGGCCATGGCATCCATTAGAAGTAACGTCCGCAATATCCCACCATATCAAATGCATTCAAAGATAAATTACCAACGACCTATTAAAAACACAGGAGATATTCCTTAACATTACCGAAAAGGATCCCACAAAAAAGCTCAATAATAACATCAAACATGTAAGAATACAAATCATCAACTATTTAATAACAAAAGAATGCTCATCCCATACATCCCCATAAAGTACAGAAATGATCAACAGCCTGTTCAAAACATCATAGAAAGTCAACGAAAACAGTTGACAGAAGACCAAAACAGACATATGCCTGAATCATACCACCTCACAACATAAAAAGACAAATCACCCTAATGCCAATAACCAAAAGACAGATTATCAAATAGGCCCAATTCAGTATTCAATGGCTAATCCAAAAACCAAAAAATACGAAACCCCGTATGCTTAACAATAACAAATGACCATCACACCCCCCACTAAACCAGAATAACAGAGAAACCATCATAGATTCTTCAAAGACATTGAAAAAAGGATGGCCTATAGTTCAACAAAATATAAAAAGACTCGTCAAAATACAAAACCCCCAATGATAACAAATAAACCATCAAATCCATCCCCGAAAAAATCTTCATCGGCAGCCTATCAACATAGGAAAACAATTATTACAGACCATAATGAGATCAAAAAATGCTGATCAAAATATCAATGGGACATCAAAACAACAAGAAACTCACAAAATACACAGAAAAGCAAAACCCTCAGCCAATAAGAGAACGCCTACCTACATTGACACTTGTAACTTCCGCCGTCACAATGAAATCAGCCATGTCCTCGTAGTCCATGAAACCGGTAATTCAGTAATTTAATATAAAACATCTTCCTAAAGATCAAATAATCCATGGTGAGATTCTGCATGATTTCAGAAAGTGCTGGGAAAGAACTGACTAAACATTAACTTGAGATGCATCCGGACTTATCAATCTTTAATTAACCAAAATACAAATGCATAAGAAATATAAGAATATAAATGGAAGTTTGAAAACTTACCAAGTCAATGTTTGGATTCGTCACCAGTGAACCCTGCATCCAAACATGTATATTTATTATTATTATTACCAATTTTGAAAGGACCTCATAAAAGCAAGAGATGAACAAAATTTGATGAATGTTAAGGCAATTGTTCATATTATAATATCAACCGTTTACCCGTTCCCAACTGATTTGCACAAGGAGGGGTTCTAGATGATTTTGGAAAAATGTTGCTCCTCATCTTCAAAAATAAATTTACCAACCTAAATGCCAAAACATTTATGCTGTGTGTTTCTATTTTGGAAATATTATGCATAATGCTTGGGCCCAAGAATAGGGTTCTAATGGCACATCTGAATGTCCCAACAATGATCAACCCTCTTACCACAATCCTTATTGCGAAAAAACTCAGGGTTGTGAGTCTGCTAAGCCAGTCAACTCCAGTGATTGGGGTGTAAATTCAAGTTTGACCCCTAAATTGAAGGTATCTAAGGAAGCGAAGACAAGATTTAACATGAATCAAGCTGCAGAACCTGAAGATGCGCATGGAGATTCTGTTTCTGTTCTGGATGAGGAACGGAAAATGGCTGAAATGGGCAAGGGAAATGGTTCACTTGCTCAAGTAGAATCACAAAGGGATTCAACAAATTCAAGTGATAATAATCAGACAATGGGTCTGCCTAAAATTTATCATGAAAATCATTCTAAAGCTACATTGTTAGAGGAAGCAACCAATAATAATGAATTCGGCACGCCCACTCGAAATGAGGTGGAAGTTGTACCTTTTGATTGTTCACATCCTGTAGCTCCTATCAGCGTGTGAAAAGGGGATGATACAGGGGTTGGAACTTTGAGAAACTCTCATGCAAAGCCTAATGTTAACTCTGAAAACTGAGCTGTGAACCAATCAAGGAAGTCCCAGTTGGTGAACCACAAATTGGCGGGTCAAGGAAGAGAGTTTTAAGCAGACATGGTGTACATGATTGTGATAGGAATGTGCCTAATGGTGTTCAGCTGTCCTCACCAGATTTAACTGGTTCTTTGGAGAATAATTACGAGTATTGTGTTAAGTTCATTCGTTGGTTGGAACGGGACTGTCATATTCAGAAAGATTTCCATCAAAAATTCCTGACATGGTTCAGCTTGCGAGCAACATCTCAAGAGGGGTTTTTGTTGACACCATGTCAGATGATCTAGCTAGCTTGGTTGGACAATTGGATGATACTTTCTCAGAACGTATATACATATCTACAGCAAAGAGGGCACCAAATTAAAAAAGAAACATAAAATTACACATTCCATCATAAATAATTCTTGAAAAAAATTTCTTGAAATTGAAAAAAGAAAAAAAAACAGACAGGAAAACTATACCTAAACATGCCTCATTTTTCAATGTTACTAGAAACCTATTCGCACATTCCATTGCTACTAGACATTCAAGATTTCCTTGTAAGACTAAGAAAACTATTTCCTTATCATAAAATGTGTCCAAATGATGCAAAAAATGAAACATACACAGTCGTTAAGCAAATAGTAAATGTAATATTCAACCACTCATCTATGCACAGTAATGAACCAGAGTTCATGAGACAAAAATTAATAGGTATTGCACATAGCAATAGTTTCAAACACCCATTCTGTCCATGAGCAAGGTATTCAGAGGTATCTCTCACATGAGACAATGAAGTAACAGGTATTTCAGATAACAGTAGTTTCAAAAATCGATTATGCACATGAGAAAAATATCCAGAGGAACCTCTCACATGAGATAAGAATAATGCATACCCGAAAAATCAATTCAAAACACCCATTGATCGATACCAAAATAGTACTTTAGAAAATACTAAATCTAAAACCTTAAAAAAAAAAAAAAAAAAAAAAAAAAAAACCTTTATAGGTATCTTGTCACGAAACAAGATTTTCCAGTTATTTAACAAGTGAAATGACTTACAACTTCTTTTGGTTGTAAATATAAATAATAAATATCTTATAATAATATAATAAGCTAAAGGCTATGTGGTTCAATAAGCTAAAGGCTACAGAGTGAGTGGCCTCGACATCCACTAAATCTATCAGAAACCAGAAACCACACAAGTTTACTTCTCTTATTTTCAGTTTATAAGATTAATAGTTTCTGTGTATGTTTATCTTTCAAAATTAATCTTTGTTGTTTTAATCCGAAGTATAGTGTGAGAGCAAGTATACTATGTTCTTTATCATCTCTTGATAAGGTCTCTGTGTTCATTTGAGTATCTTTCATTATTCAGAATCATAAATGCTACGTTATACATGTTTTGAAATTACTTGCACTTTATTTTGGAAATGTTGATATCAATCTAAAAGAAAAAAAGAATTATTGCTAAGATTTCACTGGTGAATGGCAACAAATAAGCTTTTGGGAACATCTTGAGACCGGAAGCATGGATAAACCCAACAAGTTATTCCTATGACTACATAAATAAACATTTGGGAGCACGTTCAGACCAGAAATATGGGAAGCCAACTAGTTATTCATATGACTACACATGTATCTCTCACATGAGACAATGAAGTAACAGGTATTTCAGATAACAGTAGTTTCAAAAATAGATTATGCACATGAGCAAAATATCCAGAGGAACCTCTCACATGAGATAAGAATAATGCATACCCGAAAAATCAATTCAAAACACCCATTGATCGATACCAAAATAGTACTTTAGAAAATACTAAATCTAAACCTTAAAAAAAACCTTTATAGGTATCTTGTCACGAAACCAGATTTTCCAGTTATTTAACAAGTGAAATGACTTACAACTTCTTTTGGTTGTAAATATAAATAATAAATATCTTATAATAATATAATAAGCTAAAGGCTATGTGGTTCAATAAGCTAAAGGCTACAGAGTGAGTGGCCTCGACATCCACTAAATCTATCAGAAACCAGAAACCACACAAGTTTACTTCTCTTATTTTCAGTTTATAAGATTAATAGTTTCTGTGTATGTTTATCATTCAAAATTAATCTTTGTTGTTTTAATCTGAAGTATAGTGTGAGAGCAAGTATACTATGTTCTTTATCATCTCTTGATAAGGTCTCTGTGTTCATTTGAGTATCTTTCCTTATTCAGAATCATAAATGCTACGTTATACATGTTTTGAAATTACTTGCACTTTATTTTGGAAACGTTGATATCAATCTAAAAGAAAAAAAGAATTATTGCTAAGATTTCACTGGTGAATGGCAACAAATAAGCTTTTGGGAACATCTTGAGACTGGAAGCATGGATAAACCCAACAAGTTATTCCTATGACTACATAAATAAACATTTGGGAGCACGTTCAGACCAGAAATATGGAAAGCCAACTAGTTATTCATATGACTACACATGTATCTCTCACATGAGACAATGAAGTAATAGGTATTTCAGATAACAGTAGTTTCAAAAATAGATTATGCACATGAGCAAAATATCCAGAGGAACCTCTCACATGAGATAAGAATAATGCATACCCGAAAAATCAATTCAAAACACCCATTGATCGATACCAAAATAGTACTTTAGAAAATACTAAATCTAAACCTTAAAAAAAACCTTTATAGGTATCTTGTCACGAAACCAGATTTTCCAGTTATTTAACAAGTGAAATGACTTACAACTTCTTTTGGTTGTAAATATAAATAATAAATATCTTATAATAATATAATAAGCTAAAGGCTATGTGGTTCAATAAGCTAAAGGCTATAGAGTGAGTGGCCTCGACATCCACTAAATCTATCAGAAACCAGAAACCACACAAATTTACTTCTCTTATTTTCAGTTTATAAGATTAATAGTTTTTGTGTATGTTTATCTTTCAAAATTAATCTTTGTTGTTTTAATCCGAAGTATAGTGTGAGAGCAAGTATACTATGTTCTTTATCATCTCTTGATAGGGTCTCTGTGTTCATTTGAGTATCTTTCATTATTCAGAATCATAAATGCTACATTATACATGTTTTGAAATTACTTACACTTTATTTTGGAAATGTTGATATCAATCTAAAAGAAAAAAAGAATTATTGCTAAGATTTCACTGGTGAATGGCAGCAAATAAGCTTTTGGGAACATCTTGAGACCGGAAGCATGGATAAACCCAACAAGTTATTCCTATGACTACATAAATAAACATTTGGGAGCACGTTCAGACCAGAAATATGGAAAGCCAACTAGTTATTCATATGACTACACATGTTAGGGACGTGAGGCTCACATTCCTCGGGCAGATGCTAAGCAGAAGGTTTCAGGTTGCTACATATGGATATAGCAAGACATAATGAAAAACCCTAAGATGACAATATATTTATAAATTGTTTGATAACTAGCTAGTTGCAGAGGAACATAGCACCAATTCCTCTAAGAAAAGTTTATATCCATTCAACATCATACCATATAAAAAGGAGGAGGCGGTGGTTGCATTATGCTCAGAAGAACAGAACACTGCAGCAATTCCTCCAAGTAAAATCACATACCCATTCAACAATATAAAATATAAAGGAGCCTCGAAATGCCAAAAAGAAGGGTTATTATAACCACTAGCTCATCCCGAGTCGTACTATGTAGTTTGATGTTGATATTTCTTTGTGGACTAAATAAATAAAGTAAAATCTCTAGTTTCAGAGATAGTAAGTCAAATTTCTTTCCAAGGAAACCTTTGAGGGATCCTTCCCCGTCAACTTTGAATATCTGTATGAGGATGGCTCAACTGCCACAGTAGTGGCTGACAAACCCGAGGGGATTGGCTGGATTTGAACCTGTAGCTTATAAATTCCCTGTCAACAACATGTCTTATCGGTTGCAAGATGATTCAACCAGTTGAGCTAATGCTCAGGGCTGACATAGTAGATCAAATTTATTGGTGACACCCCAATCTTCATTGGAAATTAATTATGATGCCTCTGTGCCATATATCTAGCATTGAAGTCAGCTGAATTTTGCTTATTCATCTCTTTGGTCTGGATTTGACTATGCACAGTTGTGTATGAGCTCACTGATTGGCTTGATCTATCAATTTCAAATGTATTGCAATTTTTCTTTTTTCCAAAGAATACTATGAGAGATTCCCCCATTCCTTGGAATATTTGGATGGAGGGTAGCTGATCTGCTAGCCACAATAGAGGCTGGTAACCCAGAGGGACTTGACTGGAATTGAACTTGTGACCCATAAATGTGGTATTTTTAAGCACAGTTGTGCAACTTAAATATCCACTATTTTTTGGGTTTTTCCTGCTAAAATTGGCATATACAATACATATAGTTGCATATTGGGGATTTCAGCAGCATTGATAAAAAATTCGCAAGAGTCCAGAAAACATGTTTTTCGAATTATTCTTGAAAAAATCCACAAGCATTAAAAAATAAAAAATATTGTTTTGGCATTTCCGGATTTACGTTGGATTTCAATGCTCTTGCTTTGAAACTTCCCTTAAGGTTAGGAAAGAGCTCATGATAGATTTGAATTCAACAATAATTCCCTCAATTTATTGCAACCAAATTCATTATTGAAGTACAATAAGGTAACCATGCAGTCAACAATTTATTCACATGAAACCAATTCCACAATACATAGAGAGCTTAGGACCAGTCCTCTCAATGTTTCGTTACAATCCAAAAACACAGTGATTTCTATCACAAATCCTACTGGGCTACTTAATTTGACCTTACCTCTATCTTTGGTACTTTGTACCTCCTACTGCTCCAGACTGCGTGAGATTATCTCAAGGTTGTTGTTGATACCAATCTGGGCTTCCATTGCTTCCAAACCCTCTCCACCATACCTCGCTACCAAGAGGAATTTAGCACACCTTCTTTGTTGTCACAGGATTAGGCCGCTATCGAACAGGGCCTTTGGAAATAGGTTGCAGCCTACCTCAATGCCCTAAAATCTGTCTGCTGCTACAGTTGGACTCCTGAAATCCTTGTTGCCACAAAGGGGTGATATGCTGCGGGTGATATGCTGCCCAAATTTATCTTCAAATCCCTGCGCTGTCCCACGTCAATGCCTGGAAAAGTGTTGTTGTCTCAGATGGTGGACATAAGATTCTTTCTTTGCCCCCAATCCCCAAATTTTGTCTTGTTTCAATGCAGTTGTGTAGCTTCCTTGTACTTTAGTGCTTCTAACTGAATCCAATGCTAAAATCAATGGGTTCAGACCCAATTTTGAACCAGTGAGGACTCTCAAACCAATAGGTTGTCCAATTTTACATGCCGCTACCAAACAAAGCCAACCACAGGCACCTCTGTGCTTCCCTGAAGAGATTTTGTTCTCTGTCACCAACATGGGTGTCTGTGTATTAATCCATTGATCGTTCTTCCAACAAATTTCCATTTAGGTCAATCTGTCAAGAGCCGAGTCCATTCATAGGTTGCAAAGAGACCCACCCTCGAGTTATAAACTAGCCATATTCTAAATACCTTTTTCCCGCCCACCATATTCAAAGATCACCAGTAGGCTTGCAGATAATCCAAGACTCATTTCAAGGCCAGTCACAGTGGCCAGTAGATTCAAGCAAGATGCTGAATCACACAAGTCCTCGCCACTCCATCGTAGAACAGTGTTTCAGAAAACCTACGAAAGAGGTAACAGTTATAATGAGAACCTTAATCTAACGGTGGTGAACATTTTAATCGTCTAACATCAAATCAAACGAATCATAGTAAAACCGTAATACAACAGGGGAGTTTATTTCAAAGGGAACGCCTTACCGCGTAATAAGTATTGTTGTGGTTGATCCATGATAAGTTGTAGGGTAGTTGGTTTGTATGGGGTTTAGTTGTTACGAGGTCTTAAGTTCAAATGTCATGGGGAGGGGTTGAGAATGGAAGTCATTTTGGGGGCATCAAAACTATTCTAAGGGGCATCTTCCACTGAGCTTTACACAATCCTCGATGTTGAGGATGAAAATAATATGAATATGCCAAGCTCACTCTACAGCCTAGTATGGTTACAGCCATGTTTGTCCATCATTCCAAGGGGCATCTTCCACTGAGCTTTACACAATCCTCAATGTTGAGGATGAAAATAATATGAATATGCCAAGCTCACTCTACAGCCTAGTATGGTTACAGCAATGTTTGTCCATCATCAAAGTTGAAATTTTGCTAGTGTCGGCCAAAATAAATAAAAAAAAAAAAAAATTTAAAAAAAAAATACAAAACATTTAAATAATGTTTGCTCATAAAAAATAATTGCCAATGAAGAAATTTGATCCCTCTCCGCTCATATTATATCTATATTTAAGATGGGTCTATGCTAGTGGATAACACAAAAATCACGAAGTGAAGAAGAGTTTAATTTCAAGTCAAAGCAAAACTTTGGGACTAGCGCAATTCATCTAACTTCTATTGAAATGCGGTATTTATACGTGTAATGTGATCTATATATATCTATATATATATCTATAGATATATATATATATATATATATATCTATATCTATATATATATATATATATATATATATATATATATATATATATATATATATATATATATATATATATATATATATATATATATATATATATAGTGTAATTGCTATTATGTTGTTAAATGGTTGTTTAATTAATGTTGGTTATTCGATGGCAAGATGGTTTTGTAACTCTTAATGATGTAATTGTTCATCTTCTTGGTTGTAGTGTGCCATGTTGTTGACATACAAATATTGTAATGGAGCCAAAAAAAAATGACAGTAAAGCATAGTTGGAAGTTATAAGTTTATCCTCCTGGAAAAGCAAAATTGTGGAGTTAAAGAACCACTTCTAGGAAATCAATTTCCATCACATCCATAGGGAGCTAAATACAACTGTAGATTCTCTCTAAAAAAGAATTATTTGTCTGGAGACAGGTTACCTATATTATGATGAATTAGTTGGCAACCCAGTTCAAAGTTCTCATTCGATGCCCATATACTAATATGGATCAGCTTTAAGTCAAATTTTCAATTAGTTATCAACTAGCTTACTATAAATTTCAAGTGAGTCTACATTCAGCTTTCAATTAGCCTCAAATACAATGTCTTTCTTTTTCTCTTGACAGGGGCCTCTTCATGGTTGTATAATACACTTTCGGGAATTTTTTGTTACAGGCTAATGTCATTTCTAGTCACTGTCTTCGTTTTTCTCATAGTAGGGCCCTCTTCGTGGTTGTATAATACACTTTCTACAATTTTTGGTTGCATGCTATTGTCATTTCTAGTCAGTCTTATAATTTGCAGAAGAAAAAAAAATTGTAAAACCCTGGTTTTACAACAACTTCTTTTTCTCTTCTTCTGGGTCGTGATGCCTTGTCTTCTGGCAACCCATTGTAATGACAGAAGTTACAATCTTTTTGTCAATGTTTGTGCTTTTTTTCTTCCTCGTGAATAGCAAAAGGGTCCTTTTTTTCTATAGTAATAAGAAGAAGAAGAATAAGAAGAAAGATAGTGTAATGGTTATGTCATGGTTGGCATTCCTAAATATAAGCAGATATAGGATAAGCATGCATGCATATTAGAACTTGGTGCGCATGGATGGAATTCAATGTGCCAAATGATGTAGATGTTTCACAAGCATGGGGTGTGACATTTCAACCCTAGTTATCAATAGTGATGAGAGGCCACCAAGGACAATACCCCTTGGACCCTATGATAAGTGTTGCACATTTTGGTGTTAGGAGTGGAAGGGTAAGCTTGGTTCGAGGAGGTTGGTTATGGGATGTTTTTTGGTGCACATGAGGTTGTGCATCAACTACCATGGCTACACTTGAATTAGTGGGTCTTTACAAAAATAAAGTGGGAGAGTTAAGTTTTGTGAACAAAAGTAGCCTATGGGTGATATTTGCATTGATCACTTGTGTTAGGAACCTTTTTAGGCAAGTTAACTAATACTTGGAAGGTGTGAACCATGTAATTGAAATAATTCAATAGTGTCCTCCTTCCTTCAAATGAAGCAACAAAGCCAAGAACGTGACTATCAAATAAATATTAGCCCCCTATTGAGCCCTTGTTGCACATTTACAAATTGCTCAGACATTGATGTCATGGTGTTTCACACTAAGTATATCTAAGATTACATGTGATAGTATATGCCTCATTTTAGTACTAACAACTTCATTAGTTTTGTTCTTATATATTACATACTTTTTTTATTTGTGGTTGTTATGTATGTGATGTTTATAATAATTACAAAACTAACTATGTGAAAGCATCCCTAACATAAATTTTCATTTGGCACTAATAATATTTTCCTTACAACCCCCTTCCTTCATTGGCGGTGGGAAGGAAGCTGATCCTTCCTTCCCCCCACACCCCCCTTCCTTCCTTTGGAAAGAGAGGTAAGAGCAAGAGTTGGAAAGATGTCGGAAAGAATGCCTACCTTTGGTAGTTGTGTTGTCATATCGAGAGAAAGAAAATCAATTACCTGTCGTCCTCCCTTTGGTAGATGAATGCCTACCTTTGGTAGTTACCTTCAGTAGGAGAGAAAGAAAGTCGGTTACCTATGCTTCGCTTCGGTTGCCGTATCGAGAGAAAGAAAGTCGGTTACCTACACTTTGCTTCGGTTCGGTAGGAGAGAAAGTTGGTATGAGTACTTTGGGTGTTGTTGGTTGTTCTTTTTTTTCGAACAACTGTTACTTGTTTGAAGAAAGAAGTCTATCTTACTCTGAAAGAGGTAAGGGGCGGCACTGCAGGAGAACGGAACGTTCTCCGGAGGAGCCATCAAAGGTACGATTTCAAGAAAAAAGATAAGCGGTAAGCGATCATAGGGCGAGGATAGGGGAAGGCACGCTTGAGGGCCGTCCGGGCGAGGGTGGGGTACGGGTAGGGAGAGGGGGGAAAGGACAAGGGAATAAGAGAAAGGAGAAAATAAAAAAGAATAAGAGAGAGGAAATAAGGGAAAGGAGAAAGCAATCGACATTAAATTCAACAACTAAAAAGAGGCTCTTTGAGCCATGGCTAGCTCTTAGAGAATTTCATTCTCTTCGAGCTCTATACATATTATACTCGTCTAGACATATGATACTCGCATCTCTACGTTTCACTTCTTTACTCTCTTCTCTACCAAGATAAAGATCTAGATCTAGTATAACTTAGCCATTCCAATAGCCAATAGTCTTTAGTCCTATTTAGTACCCTTCTAATATTCCCCTTGGCATAGTAGGTAGATATTGATTCCTTGTCCATGCATGAAGTTCCATAGCAAGAGATTAGACCCACTTCACCATTGACCTTAGCATATGGAAGGATATGGTTTCCATTAGCGGTGTCTCGCTTTTACGGATCTTTTTATCCATTTGCGTAGGCTTATCTCATAAAAGCTCACCTTTCTCTCCCATGAGGATTTTCCTCATAGAATATTGCCTTTCTCTCCCGCACAACTTTTATGTTTTTCTCAATGGATATTTATCTCCAATCCATCCAACTTATCTAGAATTAAATCGAGAAGCTTTACCATGAAAGGATTATCCTTTCCCATTCACCAATGTGATTTGGCAAGAATCTCATCTCTTGGTGTCTCGCTTTTCCAAGTGATTAATTTATTAATAATGTATTTACTTTTTATATTACACATCATACCTAACTTTTCTCAGCTTAGGTTTGCAAAGTTTGACACACAAGGGAGGGGTGTTACATTTTGGATCCCTCTCTTTCCTTAAGATCCCTCCAACTACAACTAGAGTTCTTAGATGACTGTAAGGAGGAAGCCCCTATTGGAAAGGGACAGACAGTTTGAAGGTGTCTATCTTGTTGGTAATTCCTATATCGAAAAGTTGTATTTTCATAGTCCAGGGGTTGGGAATACACAATTCCCATCCACTTGAGCTCAATTTTATCTCGCAAAACTTCATTGGGATCTACCTAAAAACATATGCAAACATAGGTGAAAATGCCTTTCAAAAGTCTTTCCCTGTCTACTTTGACGAATCTTCCAATAAAATTGCCCACTTTTTCTAAGAGATCTAGATGGGTAAAGTGAATGGGAAAACTGGGAATCTTACCCATACTAGAGTAGTCATCGGCAACATAGTGAGAGGATTGAAGTTGGGAAACCATGGCTTCACTAGAAGACCAACTCATCCCCAAAACCATGGACCTTGGTCAAGGATTTTTTTCTTATCCTCAAGACATTTGAAGATCACCACAAAAAAACATGGGTCTACATCCACCCAAACCGGCGTTCATCCAATCCTATCATAATCGAACAGAAAAACGCTACTTTTTCAATAGAAAATGGGGAATAAAAGTATCACCCAAGGATAATGACCATCACATCAAGTGCTCAATCATAAGGGAGGAGCAATAATTTGACAATCACATGTCCTTGATTTCTGTTGATTTAACTCTAAACACTCACGTAATATTCTCTTGCTTGGCGAATTAAACACCACTGCATGGAATGGACGAGGATTGAGCCGAACCCTGGATGAAGCCCACTTCATTCTCATCTAAACACAAAACTATATATACGTCAAAGCTATTACAATAGATTCTAACTGTCAACACCTCGAGGTTCTGTTTATATGTGGCTACCTTTCATGGTTACTATTGAATGTGTGATTGGCAATAGTAATGGCAACTTAGGGCTGCCAAATTTCCTTCGATTCCCTCACTACATCCTAACGCAAATAGTTGTTCAATGCCTTGGTTGTCTTTCAAAACTGGTAGGCAGCGTCTTATTTGATATTTCTCGATGGTTTTAATTCCACTATAATCACAACTTTCATTTACATAAACTTCGTGTTTTCGCACGAGCGACGATTGTTCCAAGGTGAAATGTCACTTGGATGGTTTCAATGTTGTTGACCCATCATAACTAACTAACGGATATGCCCATTACAATTTTATACCACCCCATTATCAATATCAATTATGCATGGGAACCAATTAAAGCAACTTTTCACATTGATTTTATATGAGCATGAGAACATGTGTTAACAAGCAGCCCATAAAGCCTCATTTTGAATGCCATAGTCACTTAGAAGGAATTCCTCTTGTAGTAGCATCCTCCCTTCTAAACTTTGCTAGTGCTAACATTAGAACCACCATTACAACAAGATATCTTTCTAGTGTTGACAACACCATTATAGTAAGATACCTCAAGAGAGACAGAAAATTTAAAAAGTATGATAGTAATACGTATCCAGAAGATGGTATTGAAACTAGTAATTGTTCACGAATCCATAAGATTGTAAGGTCATTCTCATTATCATAATCATTGTCATCATCATCACCATCATCCTTGTCATTGTTATCGCCATCATTACATTATCATCATAATCACCATTCATGCCATCATCATCATCATTATGGACATTGTTTGCAATTGTTCATAATTGTAGATGTTGTAAGAAATATCATTAACCCAAAAAATGTGATCAGTGCTAGAAAAGGGTTGTTTAGGACACATTGATATACGTAAGAGAAATAACAACTCTATTTTTGACAGATGATCGATGATGATGATCATCACCACCATTATCATCATCATTGTCATTTTTATCATCCCCATCATCATCATTAATGTAATTTCTATCGACATTGTTGTAATCATGCATCATCATCATTCATGCCATTATTGTTTTTGATGATGACCTAGATGAAAATGATGATCATGACACCAAAGATAATGCTTATGATTATGACAATGACAACATCTAAAATTGGGAAGATTCGCCAACGTCATTAGCATCGTCATCATCATAATCATTGCCATCATCATCATTGTCATTGTAACCACTATCGTCTTTATCATCATAATCACAATTCATGTCATTGCCATCATCTTCATTTTCATCATTGTCAATATTATTGACATTGTCATCAATTGTTCATAATTGTCAATGCCATAAGGAATATCATCAATGCAGAAAATATGATGAGTGTTGGAAAAGGGATGCAAAAGCGAACATAGAAATGGGGGCAACAATAGAAATAAAATTGGATGAAAAGTGGATACAACATAAGTAGATGCACAACAACATGAAAAACCTGACACAAAAGTGGATGCAAAAGTAGATTCAGTTGTCAATGCAAACTTGGATGCAAACATGAAGGCAAAAGTGGAAGCAAACATGGGTCCAATGGTAGGTGTAAAACTTGGCACAAATTGTGGTGAAACAAATGTGGATGCAACAACGGAAACAAAAGTATATGCAAAAATGGATGAAACAAAAGTGGATGCAATAGGGGATGCAAACGTGGAAGCAAATGTGGTTGCAATGGTAGGCGCAAGATATGGTGCAACAAAAGTGGATGTAACAATAGACAAAAAATATGCAAAATAAGATGCAAAAATGGATGTAAAAGTGGAAGCAAACATTGATGCAACAGGCAAAACAAAATTGGATGCAAAAAATGGATATAATGTAAGTAGATGCAAAAGTAGATACAAAATGAGATGCAAAACCCAATGCATAAACCTGACATAAAAGTGGATGCAAAAATAGATGCAATATTTGATGCAAAAGAGGATGTGAACATGGATGCAAAATTGGAAGCAAACGTGGATACAACAGTGAGTGCAAAACATGGTGCAAATTGTGGCATAACAAAAGTGGATGTAATGATAGATGCAAAAAAAGAATCAAAGTATGATGCAAATGAAGATGTAAAAAGGGATGCAAAAAGTGAAATTTAAAATGGGTGCAACAGTGGATGCAAAATTGTGTGCAAAAGTGGATGCAATAGAAGTCGATGCAAAAGTAGATGCAAAACGAGACACAAAACCCGATGCAAATCCCGGTCCAAAATTGGATACAAAAAGGGATGCAAAAATAGATGTAGTAGTTGATGAAAACCTAGATGCAAATGAGGATGCAAACGTGGATGCAAAATTATAATCAAAAGTGGGTGCAAAAGGAGGTGCCAAACTAGGTGCTAATTGTGGCACAAAAATATTAGATGCAATAGTGGGTACAATAATAGATGCAAAAGAGGATGTAAATATGGATGCCAAACAAGAGGGCAAAGTGGATGCAACAAAAGTAGATGCAAAATTTTATGCAAAACTAGACACAAAACACGATGTAAAACTTGGCGCAAAAGGGATGCACAAATGGATGAAAAAATGGATGCAAAAAATGATTTAAAAAAGGATGCAAAAAAAGGATGCGAAAGTCGATGCAAAAGTTGATGCAAGTGTAGGTGCAAAAAGTGGATGCAAATGAGGATGCAAAAGTATGTCAAACAAAATTAGGTGCCAAACTTGATGCAAAACCTGGAACAAAACCTGGTGTAAAGGATGACACAAAACTTGGCATAAAATTTGGTGCAAAACGTGGTGCAAAACCTATTGCAATACCTGGTGCTAAACTTGGTGTAAGATTTGGTGCAAAACTTGATGCAAATTTTGTGTCAAGTTTTGCACCATATTTGATAAATGGATGCAAATAGCACCAAAAATGGGCTCTAGATGCAAAAAAAGAAGTAAAAAGGGACGCTAATCGCTGGTTTTGTTGTAGTGGATGCCTCTGCCACGGAGGCCTTGATTCGGGCCACTATAGAAGCTGAGCGGGCCTGGGCAAATGCCACGCTTCCCGGGGGTTGGCAATCAACCCTAGACGAAGTGATAGTAAAAACGTCTTCTAAGAATGCTGACAGGGCAAGGACTCGTCACTTATCCCAAAAAGGAGATAGCGTGGATCAGAAGGAAAATGCTCTACGCGAGCACTTGAACCACTATAACAAGTCTCGAAATCCTGTCAAAACTATGGCCCCGCCTTCTGCAATCAAGCTTGACAGTGTCCATTTGACAGAAAGGATTGAAAGCCTACAAAACCTTGCTCTCATAGGAAGGTGGCATTTTCCTGAAATGAATGACGCAGAGATGAGGAAATGGCTTGCAACCCATTGGAAACCAGTTATAGGCTATACCCCTATTATTTCCAACCTTATGAAGGAGTGGTATTGTTTCCACTTCCTACATGCTGCTGATGTCGAGGCTATACTAAGCGGCCCGTGGGTTTTTAGAAGAAGCTTCCTTGCTCTTTATAGGTGGTACATTGGATATGATCCGCTGAAAAACACGCCCTCTAATAACCTCATTTGGGTAAAACTCCCAAATCTTCCATTAGAGCTGTGGTCTAAGGAAACCCTTGAGGAGATAGGCAATTCTATCGGCAGATATGTTTATGTAGACCCATGGTGTCTGGGAGAAAAGGATAAGAGGATAGCCTGGATCCTCATAGAAAAATCCTATAGGGGGGTATATCCAGACCACATCGAGATCGCCTGGAGGGATCAGAAAATTAAACAAAGATTGGACTTTTGGGGCATCCCGTTCAGATGCGTAGCATGCCATAAAACAGGCCACCTCATAAAAAATTGTCCTCAGCATAAGATTCTCAAAAGCAGGTTCTTTCAACGCAGGGGGGAGACATTCCTCATCGGCCAGCTTATCCCCCGCTGAGCGGCTGGACGATCAGCACCACAAGGCAACAACACCTCTGCGGATTTCACCACAGGACATCACTCTGCCTCCAGGAACCAGACCGGGCAGCCCAGCTAAATCCGACGGCCTTTCCATCAGCAGTCCCTCAGGTTTTCACTGCCCCCCTATCCTGGAACCAAGGACATCAATTCCTCCAGGGTCTTCATCACAGGACATCACTCTGCCTCCAAGAACCAGACCTGCCGACGGCCTTTCTATCAGCAGTCCCACAGGTTTTCATTGCCCCCCTATCCCGGAACCAAAGGAAAATCCAGCCGTTCCCTCCCCTGCTCCTTTGCAGTTAAAAGACTTTTCCATGGGATCTCATCCCATCCCAATTTCGTCTTCCTCTCCAACTCCTGAAAAGAATCTCTCATCTCTTATAAAGGGAAAAGAACCATGCGTGTCTGTCACCCCTGTCAACTCTCCAGCTTCATCTCCAATCAACCCATATGACAGTGATTTGGATTTCCTCCTCAGCAGAAAATCCCTAGAGCTGGAGCCTTTAACTATTCACAAACCTAGGAACCAGGCCTCCCCCTTCATAAGCCCAGACTCTGCTAAGAATATAACTGTCCGAAAAAAGAGTAAAGGTGGCAGCAGACATTTTAGAGGAAGGACTACAGTTACAGATAGAGGGATCAGGAACCTTTCACTGGTTGATGTTCCTATTCATGGTATGCCGGACTCACAGCCTCTTAGAGCAAGTATGGCTGGTCAATCCTCCAAATGACTACCATAATCTCCATGAATATCAGGGGTCTCAGCGTTGACCCTAAATTCCTAACGCTGAAGAATTTTTTCTACTCCTCTAGGCCGGGAATTATTCTTATCCAAGAAACCATGCACAGTTGTGAGGCTTCTATTTCCTACTTTAGAAAAATGTTTCCATCATGGTATATGGTGGCTACCGAGGCAAGAGGTTTGTCTGGGGGCTTAGCAACTCTATGGGATCCTCGTCGAATCAGAGCGAAAGCTTACAGGTGTTTTGCAGGAATCATTATTTCGGCCTCCATTAGGGGCAAAAATTTCCCTATCAACATCTTAAACATTTATGCGCCCTATAGGAATAGAGCTCCTTTTTGGGAAAGATTCTTTGCCTCAGATATATTTGATATTGAACATCTGATTGTTGCAGGCGACTTGAATATAACATTGAGCCCGGAGGAATGTTGGGGTAGCTGCAAGAAAAAAGACTCGCTTGCAGACAGCATAAAACTCGAGATTCTAAATAAAAATTTGGTGGATATTGCCCCTCTGGAAATGAAGCCTACTTGGGCAAATGGCCGAACTGATAGCGCCTATATCACAAAAATAATTGACCGGTTTTTAATGCACATCAGCATCATAGACTATATGGGCATGCCTTATTCAACAGTGGGGAATACACTTGTTTCGGATCACAGGCCTATTCTACTATCCTGGCGGGAAAAAGGTTTCAGAATGGGGTATCCATTCAAGTTCAATAGAACTCTATTACAGGATCCGACCTTTAACGAACACATCTCCAAGGCATGGAAAGAGCTAACAACAAAAGACATGTCTCCCTCTTTTTTAACATTTAGAGAAAAGATGGCCGCCATGAGGAAACTGGTTAAGAAATGGCAGATTGAAAAAAGGAAAACAGATAGGCAGGAACTTCTGTCTGTGCAACAGGAGCTGGACAACATCTTAAAATTGTCTGATGCTAGCACATGCTCTTTCAGCATGAAATGTACCATAAGGGAGCTTGAAAGGAAAAAATATAATTTGCTGAAGCAGGAGGAATCTTTTTGGAGGCTCAAAAGCAGGGCATTATGGCTCAAAGAAGGCGATAAGAACACGAAGTTTTTTCATAATTATGCTAACGCCAGACGTGAGAAAAACGCCATCTGGAAGATAACGGATGGGAATGGAGCTTCTCTTGTTTCCCAACATGACATCACAAATGAAGCTGTAAGACATTTTAAAAAACAATACAGCAGAAGGAACGATGTTGTCTTTCAGGATATCCTATGGGGCATTGAAGTATTCCCGCAGATGTTTGACGATGAAAAGAATGAGGTTCTGTTTCGGCCTGTCTCAGAGAACGAGCTTCTTGGAATTTTGAAGTCCTTCAAGACAGATAAGAGCCCAGGCCTCGATGGCTCGACAATTGAATTTTTCATCCACTTCTTCGATCTCATTAAGCATGATTTGCTGAGGATGGTAGAGGCGTCTAGGATGTCTGGCAGCATTCACCATATCACCTCTTCCACATTGATTGCTTTAATTCCGAAAAAGGGGCAGGCGGAATCTTTTCATGACTTTAGGCCGATATCTTTATGCAACATCTCTTTCAAAATCATCACTAAAATTATTGCTGAAAGAATAAAAGGTACCCTGGCCTCCTTTTTAACAAAGGATCAACATGCATTTCTGAAGGGCCGCAATATTTTGGATGCAGTAGCTAACGCTCAGGAGTGCCTTTTCTCTATGTCTTCACAAAACTCAGAGGCGGCCATCATGAAAATAGACCTGCAGAAAGCCTTCGACTGCTTAGATTGGGGGTATATTCAATGCCTTCTGGCAAAGATCGGTCTGAGATCCAATGCCATTCGATGGATCATGGCTTGCATAGAGAACGTGAATTACGCAGTCATTATAAATGGCATTCCCTCTCATTATTTTCAGGCTGAGAGAGGGTTGCGTCAGGGATGTCCCCTCTCGCCTCTTTTATTCATTCTAGCCATGAACTCTCTTAGTATCCACATCAACAAAGCAGTTGCTGAAAATCGATGCAAGCCTATTAAGATCTGCAGGCAAATCTCCATCTCACACAACCTTTTTGTTGATGATGTGCTTTTATTTGCAATGCTATGCAGAACAACGTGGACTTGTTTAAAAGATATTCTTGAAAGATTTCAAAGAGCCACTGGACTCTTTATCAACAAAGGAAAATCCTCTCTATATCACAACGGAACCAATATGGAGATGATTAACTGGATATCTGAATTATTTGGTATTGAGTCAAGACTGCTCAAGGAGGGCCTCAAATATTTAGGTTTTCATCTCAAAGCTAAGGGCTACTCCAAATTTGATTGGCAATGGCTGACAGAAAGATATTATAAGAAGATATCCGCATGGGAACACCAGAGTTTATCCTTGGCAGGCAGAGTCATTCTCTCTCAATCAGTTTTAATGCAGATGGTTGTTTATTGGGCTCACTTATTCTTCCTCCCGGAAAGTATTATTCACATGTTGAACAGGGTCACGGCAAATTTTATTTGGGGCGGAAAATCTGAACAGTCTAAATTCCATCTTTCCAAAATGGACAAAATTTCATTGCCTAAGTGCCACGGAGGATGGGGCTTAATGGACCTGAGGGCCTTCGGTAAGGCTCTTCTATGTAAAATGCTCTGGAGAGGGATATTTGGGGATGGTCCATGGAGTGCTACTATTAATCTAAAATATATGAAAGGCAAAAAATTGGAATACTGGTACAGATCTGGAGCAATTGGCACCAAACATGGATCAGCCATTTGGCTCAGTCTCCAAAAGGTTGAGAAACACTTTTTAAAAAATCTAAGATGGCAGATCCACTCTGGAAATAACATCTTAATCGACCTTGATTTCATCGCCTACAGTTGCGGAAATATTTCTTTTCCTGAATTTCTCTTATTTTCCCTCCATAGAAGTGGTATTTTTACATGGGATAAACTTATCTCTGATTGGTGTGGACTTGATCCTATTTGGAAGGATGCCACTGATCTTTGCCTTCCTGTCGAACTGTGCCCCACATGGAATGCCGTCAAAGTTGCTCTAAAGGATAGCGGGATTCGACGTCATGGCACGTCTGATCATCTAATCTGGTCCATGTCAAATGCAAAGGTTTCAGCCAGAGTTAAAGACATTTATCTTGACCTTATTTCAACAAGGGCTTCGCATAACAGCTCTATATTTCCAATGTCACTCTGGAAATCGGGATGCCCCCCTAGGATGATATTTTTCGCTTGGCTGGTGTTTAACAACAAGAACCTGACATGGGACAACCTGAGGAAAAGGAACTGGCATGGTCCTAGCAGGTGTTCGATGTGCGAATCCGATGAAGAATCAAATCTCCACATGTTCTTCCAATGCAAATCCTCCCAACAAATCTGGTATGATCTGGCCATTATTTTTGGTTTTCCTCATGTTGCTTTTGTTTCTGTCCATGCAGCTTTCGAATGGTGGTGTAATCAAAGGGAGCCAAAGCGTTTTCTCATCATTATCATGATTTGGTGCGCATGGAAATGGAGGAATCACAAAATCTTCCGAGATTCCAAAGATCCCTACAAATCCATTCTTCACCACATCACTGCTATTTTCGATTCAATTCCAATTCAGCTGGCCAATTAGCACGGGATTGCCTCATTTCTATGGTTTTGCTTTTTGGTATCATTGGTCAATGTGTTTCCCAGATTGTTCTTGGAATATGTCTTCCCCGGCTTTCTTTTTGTGCATCTATTCATATGTTTCCCCTGAACATGCTGTATATATGACTGCATATGCTTCATCCTTCCTGCTATATGAGGCTTGCTCGGACATCTGTTTTCTGCTAATTCTCAAATGACTTGGAATGTGGCCTCACATGCCACTTTTTTGTATCCCATGTTGGTTTTTATATTGCCTCAATATAATACATGATGCTTTTTTCTTTGAAAAAAAATATTGTTCCCATTGGTTTACATTTGAGATTATCTATGTTTTCGGGGATTCGAAAGTCTCTTTTGACCTAATCAACCACATCCTCCTCTTTTATCAAATTGGCTCTTCCATATTAGCAAATTGGTTGGGCTATTCAAATATATATCCTTCTTCCATATTTATCGTGGACAGAACATTGTTGTTGATGCCCAATTCAAACTGGGTTTGACTCTTTCTACCAATATTCTATCAATATTTCTACAAAGGAAGTTTCATTGACCGCGGGAAAATATATATTTATTATTTTTGAAGGTTTATGGTAATGATTTCCTATTTCTTTATCAGACTCCAATGTTTTTTTTTTCGTATAGATTTTTTTTTTTGATCAATTAGATACATAGTTTCATGTTATTTTTGGTGATGACAGATGGATATGAGGCACATGGTGCTACTTCCATGGCGATATGGTGCATGTGAATTGGTTTATTTTATTTAAAATACGTTGTTTTTTCTTCCTTAAAAAAAAATCACATTTTTAATTGCCAAATTTATCTAGATAATTAAAACAATAACAACAATTAGTTTAGTGATTTTAATAATTTCAAATTCACCAAATTCCAAATGAGATCGTTGAAAACATAACTATATGAATATTGTTATTGCACACCATTTTGTTAACCATCCCAATTATGAATAAAAGCATCCATATGCATTTGTCACTGTCGTCATTTTCCTAGAGTCAATGTCTCAAGTACAGTAGAAATGCAAGTAAGAGAATGTGTAGAGGAGGTATACAAAAGTGGTGTGTTGAATGGATTTGCACCATTTATCCTGAATTCCCTATCCAGAATGAAAACCTAGAATGCCAGATCGTAGATTCCAAAGTCTCTTTGAGTCGGGATTTTGAGGAGTGGCATCAACTGGAGCAGTTGGAGCAGTTCCAGAAGTACATGTGTAATGTAGGAATGTTGCTATTTGCCAAGGGTGGTCTTCATTTGTGTGTTCTTGGAATGAGGTACGACTTTTGATCTATTGAAAATGGATAGGAATGATATATTTGAATGTTTTCTACTGGTGATACTGGTTACTGGTGTTATTTTTCTCCTACATCTTATGATTAGCGATTTAAGAAAACCTGGGAAGATTAGAGCTACATAAGTGGAACAATCTGAACATTCTTCTATGTGATTATGAGGTATGAAGCTCCTCCAAATCTCTTAGCAGTTACCAGGTAGTGATCATCTTGAAAGAGGTGTAATAAAAACTTGAGTCTAGGTATCACAGAGGTGGAGGCATTCGTAGGATGATTTCTATGGTCTTTGGTGGAGATAATCTTGGAACAGGGGGACTTAGGCATATAAATTTAAGTGTGTGTACAAGGTGTGCACAAAATGGTCTTGTAGAGTTCTATTATTTATATATTATAGAGAGATGCAGCCTACCAAAACTATAAAACAAATTTTTTAAGCAAACTATGAGAGTGAGAAGATTCAAGAGCATAGGGTTGGTTATTTCAAATGCAGAATTGCATATAGGTGGATTAAGTGTAGTTTTTGGTGGTGTAACATTTGGTGTTGTTGGCTGCAAGACTCATGTTCTTAGAGAAAAAGTGTATCAAAGGTAACTTTTGGTGGAAGGCTCAACTTTATCTATTGCATTTTATTGGATTAATCACAATAATTAGATCCTCGCAACCATCAGGTTCTTTGGGCTAAGATGTCTAGAGTTCGATACAAATCGATTGTAGGTTCCATGGCTCCTAAACACATTTAAGATGGTAGTTGGTGGTAGATAAATTTGAATTGATATTGTTTGTCCCTTTAAGACTGGTCAATGACTTTTGTGTCGTCATTGGACTTCCATAGATGATTACATGACTAATAGCTACGCTCAAATAGTGAGAATAAGAAGTATTTTAAGTCTAGAATGGCTTGACCTACCCTCCCCAGTGCCTTGAGGAGATAAAAAACAGAAGAATTTTAGCATAGATATAATTCCTTGTCCATCCGTTACTTTCATGAATCCATCCATCTAATCAGCAGGGGCGGTATCAGATTACTAGTCGACGGTTTGGGTTTTTTTTTGGGAAGTGTTATCTTTTCTCCAAATGGAAATATTTTAAGGATGGGTGTTGGTGGGGGACATCACTAAGTTATCCAAACACAAAAAGGTGGAAATATCTCAATGCTCTGATTGAATACTGTTTGATTTTATCATGGGGCTAGTGGAACGTTAGACTCCCCTTCATTTTGGAGTGCTAGTTGTGCCTATTGACCAGTGAATACTAATCCCTAATTAGTCTTTCTTCTTTGAATGTCATCAGAAATTATATGGGGGTCTGATTGGTTTCTAGAATCCCAACTAAGTCTAGTGGAATGTGTATTCTATAATACCATAGGGGGGGGGGGGGACAAAATGGGTTAATTTTATTGGAGTCAAATGAATAAAAGAAAGGTCAATGATACAACTGTGGTTTTAGATATGCCAATTAAAGATCACTGACCCAAAATATTTGGTAGTATATTTCTCAAGACATTTGGTTTCCTTGTTGGCAGGTGTTAGCTTTAATTCGACCCACATCAATTGGACAAGCTCTTAAAAATCGCCAATCAGAAGTCTAATATCCTTCCTAGCTGATCAACTCAACTGGAGGCCATGGATTGGTCCATTTTTATCCACATGGAGAGTCAGTCACCTATCAATGACCTAGATTTTGACGTCAATAGGCTTATATAAGTTACGGTGGCAATGGAAAATGAAATGGCTTTCAAGAGCCAGAATAAGAAAACAAAGGTTGTAAATATAGGGGATCGGGAGGGTTTCTTGTGGGATATGGACAAAGTAGTTGCTAATTGATGAGCACTAGTATTGCAGCAAGAATGCTGCAACTCCTAGGGCTACCAACTTTACTTTATCAAAACAAGGTTCGTACAACTTGGAGGTGACAGTGTTGTATACACAAGTAGATGCAATGGGGCCACTCTTTTCCACTATTGAGCTGGATATAGACCACTAGGGTTTCTCAAACTAGCCTTCTATTGATTTAGAAGAAGTTTGATTACCAATGGAGAAAGGGAAATTTTACCCTAATTGAGAGAATTGAACTATTATCTACTGCAGTAATGAAAGACTGAAATGAATGCTTTAAACACACCACTCATCTAGCTATTTGTTAAGAGAAATTTCTTCAGAAGAATTCTAAGCTAACACCTATGTAACCTGTTAGGTTCCTATACTAATAGGTGTCATAATTTATGATTGACTTAGTTTATCTCTGTAATATGTACATACCTTTGCTTTCTGCAAATGTTTTCCATATTCAAAAAATCAAAAAATTTAAAAAAAGTAAAGAGGGTATTCCCTAAAAGAAAAATCAAAGGGCAAAAAGAATAAAAAAGGTCAGAAAAAAATGAAAAAATGAACCCCAAAAAGAAAAGACCATGAAAGTGTGCAAGCCCAAATGCCACAACCATTTACTTTTACGCATAGTAATGATTGTGTGCAACTTTTTATTTATGCCACAATCCATGGTAATCAAATAGTTTAATCTTGATTATTCCATGTTTTGAATTTCATGTTGATAGATAGAGAATAAATATTTGACCAAACAGTGTAATCTTGGCAGATAAGTAGATAGGTAGAGTAAATAAAAGAAGCTGATCAATAGTTTAATCTGAGCCTTTGGATGTAATAAGAATAGACTTAGATACATTTCTATTGTAAAAGAAAAGAAAAATTTTTGATAAGGGTTTGCCAGCTTAAGTGCACCCTAAGAAAGAGAAGTAAAAATGGTAGGATGAGTAGGTGGGTAAGTAGAAGAATGGTTGCAGAATTGTGATGATTGTCAGATAAAAGCATGTTGATCACTTTCATCATCAAGTTACTAAAGCATGGATGATAATTAAGTAGTTACAAAAAGTCAAATGGTTAATTTCCCCATTCATTTCACCCTCAATTTACTAATTTCCCACAAGTAAAGATAAAAGTACCTAAAACCTTAAGTTAAAGGGGCTCAGAGCATTTCTCTGACTTCTAGAGGGACCGGACCATTGGGCCAATAAATTATAGGATCCAAGTACTGAAACCCCCTTATCAACATTCACCCCCTTCATAATTCATTCATTTCATCTAAAAATCCCTTTTCCTAAGGTGAAATCACCATTTGCCTAGGGAAAATAATTAACCCTACATAAAACCCCTTTTTTCACAAAAACCCACAAAAAAACACTTAGCCTAAGTTTTAATGTTTTCTATGTGAAAGGAAAAATCAATTACAAAGAAATACGCATTATACTTCAGATTAACTTCTAACTCTACATGTATATATTAAATTCTGAAAAATAATCCCCTTCCCGTATGTTTTATTAAAACCCATATGTTAATATCCCGTCCCCAAGGTTTGAAACATAAACCTTATTAATAAATTAATTAAATGGATTAATTAGTCGATCAATAGCCAATTAAGAACCATAACCCTCCGCCGAATAAAAAAGAGTAATTAGTCAATCAATGATTAATTAAATCTGTCCCCGCCAATCAAATCACCCCCGACGTCATTAAGCCTCCCTAATCGCCATTTAATTAACCCTTCTGCTTATTAAAATTCTGTCGGGCCCCTCCATTTAACCTCCGAACAAATCATTCCTCGATCACCGTATGATCTGACCCCTTTAGATCTGACGGCTGACGATCATATCGGGCAGCCTCCGATGCCGAACGTTACTTGCCTGATGTGAGCGGTTTCACTGTTCACCCCGCTGCTATGTGGCACCCGATGAATGGCATTGGGTGACCTCTCCCCAATACCGCCAAGAGCCCAAAAGCGGTGCGATGGCCCTTTCAATACCACTTCCCTACCATTTCGATAAACCACCCATCCGTTCATTTAATTGACTTTCGCGCCACATTTCGAAATTCTTCTCGTTAAACCTTATAACATGAAAACCTAATTTTTCATGGTTTTTGCCCGTTTGACTGTGTAAACCTATGAAACCCTCCAATGCCTCCATGAGCCTCTGCGACTCGATTTCGCCTCCAATTATATCCAAGAATCCCTTACGGCCCGTTTCCAACAAATTCCTCTACAAAGAAAGCCTTCACATGCCTTCACTGCAAACCCCTATTTTCTTAATGATTGTTGCTTTTGTAGGTAGTCGGCCAAAAAACAAACCTTGGATAAACCAGTCTGATACTAGTCACAGAACTGGTTTACTCCAAGAAATCAATAGGAAACCTCATTTAGAACCTGTATTAAGAGGAAGAACACAATTATACAAGGAAACAAAGAAGAAGACAACTACACAAAGCATTGACAGTCAAAACAGAGCAACCAGACAGAGAATACAGTTACAAGACAGTAAAAAACTAAAATATACAGTGAAGGTAAAATGGCATAGTAAAGAACAGTCAAAGTGTATCAGGATTAAAGAGTATGATACTGAAGACCAAGTCAGGTAAATTAGCTAGCATGAAGATAAACAACAGAGAAGACAATTACAAAGCATAGCATATAGTTTCATGTCAAAGTGAAGACAAATGAAAAAACAGAGTGGTAAAAGTAAACAGTAAAAGTAAAATAGTAAAAGTAAACTTGGATGCAGCAAGGGTTAAACAAATATGAAAACACTTTCACCAACAACAACGAATTTTATCCAAAGTAAAAGTGAAAAACAGTTAAAAGAAATTTAAAAGATGAAATCAGAGCAGAAATGGTACATTCTTCAGAAATTTCCTGTTTAAGTCATAGTTTTGTAGAAACTATTGTGTCCAATCCAAGAAGTATTTTGAGAAATTGGAGGAGGTTTTTGTTCCTAACAGGCCATTATACAAACACCTATCTCACGTTTTACACAGGTATTATCAAAAGGGAGATAAGTGCATGTATTCACAGCGTAAGTTTCAGTTTGTGCAAAGTCCTATTTTTGACATCTTTTTGCAGAGAATACTCTGAACAACTAGAGCTGAATTTTGGGAAATGGAGAGAGGTTTATCTCAAAAACATTCTTATCTACAATAATGTCTTTCACTTTTTACATATCTAGCTTGGATTGAGACATAAAGGCATATCATTAGACCCTAAGTTTGCAGAATTTCTGGGGCTGAATACACAAAGGAAGGAGGCAGTTAGTGACTGGGATGCCTCATCATCAATTAAGAGTTGCTATCAAATTCGACTTTCTCTTCTTTGTCACCATAAATCCATAAAAATAGTGCCAAGTAGATTCATTTGTTTTGAATTTCCTTTATTTAAGTTCTATTAGTGTAAAACAATTTGAGATATTTGTAAAACCAATCTTTATATTTTTTCAAGATATTTCAGTTTAGAATTTGTATAAAGACTTCTTCATTTGAAGTATTTTGGGTGGATTAAAAAGCATTTCTGTAGACTTTTTTTTTGAGCTAAAGGAGCTACTATAATCAAGGCTAGACCGATTTACTAGATTAAATAAAGTTGAGGACATTTCATTCAATTCATGTGCACTGTGGGAAACAAATAAGTATCATTTCTCTAAGTTTGAATATTGTTTTTCTTTATGTTATGAAATATCATATGTGTTTTCTTATAATTCTTAAAAGCAAACAAGGAGTAATATAATCAGAATTAGCTTAAGCGCTCTCTATTTTAACTGTTTGCTTATTTAATGTTTTCTACTAAATTACTTAAGTTTGGGAATTCTTAGTTGCTTTCTTACTTCTGTAATTCATTCTCTCTATTGGCCCCTAGTACAGGATTCTTAGTTGCCATTGCTATTTTCCAAACCTCCCTTCTTCATCTTAATCCCCGTTAAGGATTCTTCATTGCCCTTGGCCTTGGTTAAGATTTTCATCCATTGAAACCTTCAGATTTGTCCTTGCCTTGTGAACTCTTACCTCAGTGATTAATCAAATCCTAATAAACCTTTCATATTTGACTCCATAGCCCAATGGCCTAAATACTTGCTCTGCCCATCTGTCTTCTTAATTCCACCACCCAATCAAAACAAAACACCCCTTGAACTTTCATAACTAGCCTAATATCCCATTAAACAAAGCTAAATTATAAAGAGAGAGCCTACTCTGGACTTAGGTTGGCTAGAACCCGAGTCTAAAAGATTGGTTTGTGGTTACCTCGGAAGTTTCTTTCTTTAACCTTGAGAAAATTCTGAGTGATAACATAGTGGCAACTCTGCTGGGGAGAACTAACATTTTCTTCAGAATTGTTTTACAAGTTTAGATCTGATCTATGATGGTGGACAGTGATCAGACACACAAAAGTTAAAATCATCCACCTGGCGACTCCAAATCAATTCCATACTCAAGACTCCACTGGAGGAATGAACCTGAAAGAATTATGTGAAAAGATCAGGCTTTTAACTTGGATTGTTATCCAAGAAATTATGTTCTTTCTCATTGATAAAGTTTTTCAATGTATATTGTATTTTAGAGAAGATTTTAGAACATTTTTTTATTATTTTCCTTTAAAAGTTGTAGATATAAAGTATCCTTACATATTTGAACAACTTTCTTCCGAATCTAATGAAGATCATATTCCAATCAAAGAAATTGAAACAATCAAGACTAATCATACAAGCCCTGTACACGTTCCTATACCTTATAAAGTTCCTGACATATAAGCCCCTCATGTTACCTACTATACTCCATGCTTTCCCTAATGATTATCACAAGTATCTCCCTAGGTTTGATGGAGAGAATGGTATCATTGCCCAAAAACATATTCAAGCTTTTGAGAATTATCTTAACTTATTTGAAGTAGATGAAGAAGATGTCAGTATTAGGCTTTTTGCTCTTTCTTTGCAAGACAAAGTCAAGAGTTGGTTCAAAACCCTGCCTGAGGCAAGCATCTCAAATCTCCAGCAGTTTCTCAAATTCTTCCTTGATAGATGGATAATCAAAGTCAATCTTCTTGTAATCATAGAAGAATATAATCAGTTAAAAAGACATCCAAATGAAACAATACAACAATTTTCAGACAGATTTAATCAAATCTATTATTCAATGCCATCAAATATAAGACCTCCCCCTAATTCAGCTCTTTTGCATTACCCAAGAGCATTTGATCCAGAGCTAGAATTTCAGCTAAGAGAAAGAAACCCCTCAACACTGGAATAGATGCAGAACATGGCAGTAGATGTAGAAGTTAATCTGCAAATTAGAAGAGAAAAGTTGAAAGCAGAAGCAGATGTTAAACTAGACATTTTGTTAAAAATAGTAGAGGAGAGGATATAGAAGATCACCATGAAATATGAACTTTTTGTTCAAAATCACCATGACACATTTGTTTCACAAAAAGAAGAGGTTGATAGCCATGAACAAATTCCTGTTAATTCCAACTACCATAAATCTGAAGATAGAGTTATAGAACCATATATGGAGAGGCAATCTGCTGATCTAATATGTACATTTGGTGACATTACTTCTTATGATGATGTGCCTAAGCTTGATCACTATAATAATGATTATGTTCCTCAAATCCAAATTAACCTTGCAGAGGAATCAGAAGCTAATTTGAGGAATAAGGAAGTTCAGGTTCAGCAGCTTGAAAATAGTGATCAACTTGTTCATTTCAGCTATGAGAATGAGGAGGAAAGTGTAGAAAATTTTGAAATCAGTGAAGGAACTTTACCATTGTGTTTTGCTTCATTTCAGTTTATCAAAGATAACTTTCATGCAATTAGAAATCAAATGTCAACAAGTTTTGATATTAACCATCTAGAGGGCAATAAAATCCTTGTTCAAGACTTCTCATATCTAGATTTGCAGCCCCAAAATGCCATTGAATGTCAGGTTGCAGAAGAAGACTTAGAAGCTGGAACATATGGTCAAATAATCAAAGATGATTCCCTACCATTCTGTTCTGAAGCAGTTCAATTTTTTAAAGGAAAATTGCATAATCTATCTGTAAAAAAGGACGAGCAGTTTTTAGAAAATCATGCAGTCTCATTGGAACCAATAGAAAATAGATGGAAACAGTCTCTTCAAGTCTTTCATGATCCAATAGCTGATGTGTTGGATGGCATTTGTAGTCAAAGTCCTTCTCCATTAGCTAACTATGACTTTGAAAAACGTATTGATACAAACTTGGCTAGGCAACTAGTTTTTTTGCCATTTTCATAAGAAACATCATCACAAAGATCATTTGAAAACATGCAGGATGATAAAGATGAAGGTATTATTTCAGTTTCATGGCATGCAGGCCATACACAATAGATGTACAGTTGTTTGAATCAATTAAAGAATAGTGTATATATTTTACAAGATCCTTTTGTACAGTTTCTAGATTCAACAAAGGAGATCAAGAATTTCCTTATCTTCTCAAAGGTTAACAAAGCTATATTTGATTTCAAGATCTCAATTTTAACCACCAACAAGCACAAGCAACAAACGTCACCAATGTATATGATGCTTGAGTGGTTTCATTGGTTGTTTCATTTTACCTAACTAGCAGTTAGAAAGCTGATTAGAGTAAGTAGGTAGAATTTCAGTTTGAATAAATTTAGTTTTCAGCAACAAGTTTATGTTAGATCAGATTTCAGTTTGCAGAAAAGGGTGTATTTTCAGTTCAAAAGTTTTAGTCACAAAGATTATACAACAGAGCATACACATGTGTGGGATTGGCCCAATGGATTAGGCTACTAGTCGACAGTGTTCTTGACATTTCACAAGGAAATGTCATCCCCAAGTGAAGCCATTGTTAGGTTCCTATACTAATAGGTGTCATAATTTATGATTGACTTAGTTTATCTCTATAATATGTACATACCTTTGCTTTCTGCAAATGTTTTCCATATTCAAAAAATCAAAAAATTTAAAAAATGTAAAGAGGGTATGCCCTAAAAGAAAAATCAAAGGGCAAAAAGAATAAAAAAGGTCAGAAAAAAAAAAAATGAAAAAATGAACCCCAAAAAGAAAAGACCATGAAAGTGTGCAAGCCCAAATGCCACTACCATTTACTTTTATGCATAATAATGATTGTGTGCAACTTGTTATTTATGCCATAATCCATGGTAATCAAACAGTTTAATCTTGATTATTCCATGTTTTGAATTTCATGTTGATAGATAGAGAATAAATATCTGACCAAATAGTGTAATCTTGGCAGATAAGTAGATAGGTAGAGTAAATAAAAGGAGCTCAACAGTTTATTTTGAGCCCTTGGATGTAATAAGGATAGACTTAGATAGATTTATATTGTAAAAGAAAAGAAAAAGTTTTGATAAGGGTTTGCCAGCTTAAGTGCACCCTAAGAAAGAGAAGTAAAAATGGTAGGATGAGTAGGTGGATAAGTAGAAGAATGGTTGCAGAATTGTGATGATTGTCAAATAAAAGCATGTTGATCACCTTCATCATCAAGTTACTAAAGCATGGATGATAATTGAGTAGTTACAAAAAGTCAAATGGTTAATTTCCCCATTCATTTCACCCTCAATTTACTAATTTTCCACAAGTAAAGATAAAAGTACCTAAAACCTTAAGTTAAAGGGGCTCAGAGCATTTCTCTGACTTTTCGAGCGACCAGACCCTTGGCCCAATAACTTATAGGATCCAAGTACTGAAACCCCTTTACTAACATTCACCCCCTTCATAATTCATTCATTTCATCTAAAAATCTCTTTTCCTAAGGTGAAATCACCATTTGCCTAGGGAAAATAATTAACCCTACATAAAACCCCTTTTTTCACAAAAGCCCACAAAAAAACACTTAGCTTAAGTTTTAATGTTTTCTATGTGAAAGGAAAAATCAATTACAAAGAAATACACATTATACTTAGTGCGATCCCTTTTCCACCATTGTTCATATTAACTTCTAACTCTACTTGTATATATTAAATCCCGAAAAATAAATCCCTTCCCGTATGTTTTATTAAAACCCATATGTTAATATCCCGTCCCCAAGTTTTGAAACATAAACCTTATTAATAAATTAATTAAATGGATTAATTAGTCGATCAGCGGCCAATTAAGAACCATAACCCTCCGCCGAATAAAAAAGAGAAATTAGTCAATCAATGATTAATTAAATCTATCCCCACCAATCAAATCACCCCCGACGTCATTAACCCTCCCTAATCAGCATTTAATTAACCCTTTTGCTTATTAAAACCCCGCCAGGCCCCTCCATTTAACCTCTGATCAAATCATTCCCTGATCATCGTACGATTTGACCCCTTTAGACCCGACAGCTGAAGCTCATATCGGGCGGCCTCCGATGCCGAATGTTACCCACCCGATGTGAGCGGTTTCACTGTTCACCCCATTGTTACGTGGCGCCCGATGAATGGCATCGGGTGACCTCCCCCCAATATCGCCAAGCACCCATAAGTGGTGCAATGGCCCTTTCAATACCGCTTCCTTGCCATTTCAATAAACTGCCCATCCATTCATTTAATTGACTTTCGTGCCACATTTCAAAATTTTTCCCGTTAAACCTTATAACATGAAAACCTAGTTTTTCATGGTTTTCACCCGTTTGACTGTGTAAACCTATGAAACCCTCCAGCGCCTCCTTGAACCTCTGCGACTTGATTTTGCCTCCAATTACGTCCAAGAATCCATTGCGGCCCCTTTCCAACAAATTCCTCTACAAAGAAAGCCTTTGCATGCCTTCACTGCAAACCCCTATTTTCTTAACGATTGTTGCTTTTGTAGGTAGTCGACCAAAGAACAAACCTTGGATAAACCAGTCTGATACTAGTCACAGAACTGGTTTACTCCAAGAAATCAACAGGAAACCTCATTTAGAACCTGTATTCAGAGGAAGAACACAATTATACAAGGAAACAAAGAAGAAGATAACTACACAGAGCATTAACAGTCAAAACAGAGCAACTAGACAGAGAATACAGTTACAAGACAGTAAAAACCTAAAATATACAGTGAAGGTAAAATGACACAGTAAAGAACAGTCAAAGTGTATCAGGGTTAAAGAGTATCAAACTAAATACCAAGTCAGGTAAATCAGCTAGCATGAAGATAAACAGCAGGGAAGACAGTTACAAAGCATAGCATACAGTTTCATGTCAAAGTGAAGACAAATGAAAAAAACAGAGTGGTAAAAGTAAACAGTAAAAGTAAACTTGGATGCAGTAAGGGTTAAACAAATATGAAAACACTTTCACCAGCAACAATGAAGTTTATCAAAAGTAAAAGTGAAAACAGTTAAAAGAAATTTGAGGTTAAAAGATGAAATCAGAGAAAAAATGGTACATTCTTTAGAAATTTGCTGTTTAAGTCATAGTTTTGTAGAAACTATTGCGTCCAATCCAAGAAGTATTTTGAGAAACGGGAGGATGTTTTTGTTTCTAACAGGCCATTTTACAAAAACCTATCTCACGTCTTACACAGGTATTACCAAAAGGGAGATAAGTGCATGTCTTCAGAGCCTAAGTTTCAGTTTGTGCAAAGTCCTGTTTTGACATCATTTTGCAAAGAATATTTTGAATAGTGGGAGCTGAATTTTGGGAAATGGAGAGAGATTTATCTCAAAAAAATTCTTATCTACAATAACCTCTTTCAATTTTTACATATCTAGCTTGGATTGAGATATACAGACGTATCATTGGACCCTAAGTTTGCAGAATTTTTGGGGCAGAATACACAAAGGAAGGAGGCAGTTAGTGACTGGGATGCCTCATCATCAATTAAGAGTTGCTATCAAATTCGAATTTCTCTTATTTTTCACCATAAATCCATAAAAATAGTTCCAAGTAGATTCATTAGTTTCGAATGTCCTTAATTTAAGTTTTATTAGTGTAAAACAGTTTGAGATATTTGTAAAACCAATCTTGATATTTTTTCAAGATATTTTAGTTTATAATTTGTATAAATACTTCTTCATTTGAAATATTTTGGGTGGATTAAAAATAATTTCTGTAGAATTTTGTTTTGAGCTAAAGGAGCTACTGTAATCAAGGTTGGACTAGTTTACTGGATTAAATAAAGTTGAGGACATTTCACTCGATTCATGTGCACTGTGGGAAACAAATAAGTATCACTTATCTGAGTTTGAATATTGTTTTCCTTTATGTTATGAAATATCATATGTATTTTCATATAGTTCTTAAAAGAAAACAAGGAGTAATATCATCAGAATTAGCTTAAGCGCTCTCTGTTTTAACTGTTTGCTTATTTAATGTTTTCTACTAAATTGCTTAAGTTTGGGAATTCTTAGTTTCTCCCTTACTTCTGTAATTCATTCTCTCTATTGGCCCCTAGTACATGATTCTTAATTTCCCTTGCTATTTTCCAAACCTACCTTCTTCTTCTTAATCCTTGTTAAGGATTCTTCATTTCCCTTGGCCTTGGTTAATATTTTCATCCATTGAAACCTTCAAATTTGTCCTTGCTATGCTAGATTGCCTTGTGAACTCTTACCTCGGTGATTAATCAAATCCTAATAAACCTTTCATATTTGACTCCATAGCCCAATGGCCTAAATACTTGCTCTACCCATCTATCTTCTTAATTCCACCACCCAATCAAAACAAAACACCCCTTGAATTTTCATAACTAGCCTAATATTCCATTAAACAAAGCTAAATTATAAAGAGAGAGCCCTCTCTGGACTTAGGTTGGTTAGAACCCGAGTCTAAAAGATTGGTTTGTGGTTACCTCGGAAATTTCTTTCTTTAACCTTGAGAAAATTTTGAGTGATAACATAACCCTATCTATCTTAAGCATGCAATCTGAGATAATCAAAGACTTTACTGTTGTGCATATGAATGAACGCAATAATCTTTTCCCTTTTGTCCTTTTTGTGAAAACATGAATGCTAATTCTTCTTGATTGTATGGTAGGTGGGTTAGGTGTGGAGAGAGATGGTTGTGGAGGGTCAGATGGCTTGAGAGGCAAGCAGGGGTCTTCTCCTATCCTTCTGGATGCATTTTCCACAAATTGGCCTCAAAACAAGCCACTACAGGTCATCCTACATGATGTCCTAATGCACCTACAGGATGTCCTAATGCTCCTACAGGATCCGCTCGAAAGCATAAGGAGTGATTTAGAAGGTCGTATAAGGCTTAGGGAAGGTGAATGATGGAAGGAATAAGGCAAGGTAGTGGCTAGGACTTCCTCAGAACTCAAACCAAGGTTTGTAAGATGGTTGGATTTGCTCAACAAACAGGGAAAGTTGTTCTTATGTAATGATAAATCGGTTTATGGACTTAGTGGCTTTTGGTGTTCATGGATGGATGAGGTTAGGCTAGGGCTACTAACATGAGATCTTCCTGCACTATTGAAACTCTTGCAATACACATGTCACTGGTGTTTACCCATGAATCATGTCATACCAAGAAAGATTTCCAATCAACATAAGAAAACAAAATTCCATCATTCATTTTCCTAGTTCATGCATGGAAATAATTGCAGCATATTGTGAAACACCATGAGATCCAATACAAAGCTGGAGATATCAGAAATAACAACTTAAACCTATCCTTGAAAACTAGAAGGATGCTGGCCTAATTAGCAAAAAACCCTAATTCCATAAAAAATTAGAATTCTATCTTTTTGGGGCTGAATAGGAGTTTTTCATCAAACCATAGTCCCTGAAGGGAGGAGTGAAGCAAGATCAACCTGCTATCATCCTTTTTGGTATTCCTTGATCTCTCTAAAACTACTGCTAAAGCTATGCACAAATGGAAGCAAACTAATCAAATTCACCAATACTTGCAATGAAACAATGCCAAAATTAATTCAACAAGTAATCTATGAAATAAGCTAAGCATACAAGAAAAATAAGAGGAACCTCTGTTGTTAGGGTTAGGCCCTAACCCAAGAGCTTCAAGGAAATGCTCATTTTCATTATCATATAGAAAAAATACATAATAGTGTTTTGCCACAATCCTTCAACTCAAAAAATGCTTAGTTCTCTTACATAAAAAATATGAATCCTAATGAGGCTCTAGTCCTCCTTATTATACTGAAGTTTCCAAAAACTTCCTTAAATCTAAGGAGGATTGGCTCCCAAACTCAAGATGAACTAGTTCTTAACTATCACTGGCTCGGTTGCCAATGATCTTCATGACTCAGCTGCCTGCAACTTCGAGCTAGTGTGATTTGATTGAGGGATATTCAAATGAGTGAGGATTTAATGAGGAAGATTCATCTCCTATAATCTCTCCTTCTTGTCTCATTCGAGTTCCTACACCTTAATTAGCCAAAATTGCCATGATTTTCTCCCAAAAACCTGCAATCAATGCACATTAGACCACTACACATAACATCTTACATTTACTCATCTAATTAAGTAAAATATAATTAAAACATGTAAGGAATTATGAGAAGAGTTGATTTTAGTAATCTTGGAGGTGTATTAAGGTCCATATAGTTACCCAATGATAAGCCTCATCATCACCCCCCTACTGAAAGTGTTTCTCATCCTTTGAGAAACTTAATCTATGTCCATTTCCTTCATTGCTCTAGTGGCTTCCCTGACATCCCATGCTTCTGTTGTAGTTTCCTCTTCCCGTGAATAAAATCCTGCCTTCCTCTCTATCTCTTCCCACTGCTTTATTTCTTCTTCTTCTTTCCATCCTTCCAACATTCCTAAAAGCAATGGTGGACTGAGTCTCAAGCCAATCCAATTGACTTTGAGTCTTTGTAGAGCCTGCTTATACATGGGTGTTCTATTTAGTGCCTCTCTCATTCTGTGAGGAGAATGGTATTCCCTGATTTTTAGGATGTAAGGCAAGGTGTTCCACCTCCTTTGGCAAGCTTGCATGCTATCATCTCCTCGCAATTTGAACATGTCTAAAAAGTGTGTGAATACTTGTTCTTGTGTAGCAAGGTACCTAGGTGCAAGCTTAGGATCATTTGCAATGAGGTTGTGGGTGTTGATGACAGCCATTGGGTTAGATTGTTCAACTATGATCATAAGGGGTTTTGTCTCTTCTCTTGCCATTACCTTTCTCATCTCTGTAGCTCTTTCCTCCTCATGATTCATCCATGATGCTAAGGTCATCAATTGCAAGTCTCCTAGTTTTGAATTTGGGTCCCACATATTCAAATCTGTCAAGGCTAATTTGTGTAGGTAAAACTTAGACATTTTTGCTTTATCTTCCAGAGTGCTTTGATCACAGAGATCAATGAATTGTCTATAGTCTTGGAAGGGCATAATGCCTCTTTGTGCTAAAGTATTTATTTAGAATTGTATCCATTGTTCCTTGAGATACAAGGCATAAGACTTTGTTGGCATCCTGCACTAGATTGCCTCCAAGGATAAACTGGCCATAGTTGCCAACTAGCTTTCCCTTTCTTGTAGTTGTCCCCTCAACCATGCATTCTCTACTTCTAACTGATATTTCATCATTGCCTCTCTGTCCCTTATGTTGCTTAGTTCTCTGCCCATCTCCTTCAATTTTTCCTCCATGTGGCCTACATCCTCCACTCCTTTTGATTTGGAAATTTGCATCCACTTGTGTGTCCTTGCCCTCTCTTTTTCAAGTTCAAAGAATAAGGGAATGAAAAAATTTTGTGGGATTACCCTACCTCCTTCAATGAACCTGTAGTAGGAGTTGAGATTGGGCTGTGGACTAGGTTCTCTCAGTTCTTGGTCTTATTTCTTTGTTTCTTGTTGAGTGATACCTTCTTGGTCCATTTTCCGTGTTTCTTGTAGGTTTAATATAGTTTCCTGTAGGATGGACTCTACTTCCTATAGGTATGTTTATGTCTCCTATAGGATATCTTTTCCCTTCAATTAGGCTGACCTTGTGACAGGCCTCCTAACATAAATGATGGGATATTTGGGAGAGGCTTGTTCTAATGATCCTTCCCCTTGATTTTTCTCTAGAGGGGTTGCCTTTTCTTGCGGCTTTTGTGATCCTCAATGACAATTCGACTTTTGTGGGGGTTTGAGGTCTCCCTTGTCTAATCCTAGTGCTTTTTCTTATCTTGAAGTATAGTGGGGTTTGTCTTTGCATCTTCCCTTTTGGTTTGATAGGTGTACTTAGGGAAGTAAGAGCAGTTGTTGGCTCTTTCTCTGTGGGTTCTGGAGATACCCTTGGTGATTCTTCCCCTTCTTTGCCTTGAACTGTAGACCTATGTTCTTCCTTCTGTTATGTTTCCTCTTTTCCATTTTCCTTCTCATTCTTGTCTTCCTCTTCTTCTTCTTCCTCTATTTCCTCACTCTACTCATCTGTCTCTTCTTTTGTTCCTTCTTTTGTCTCTTCTTCATTCTCCTCCTCTTTTTCTTCCTCTTTTTCCTCCTCTGTTTCTTCCTCTTTTTCCTCCTCTGTTTCTTCTTCATTTTCCTCTTTTGTTTCTTCTCCCCTCTCACTAGTAGTGGGGCTTTTGTCATATTCAAGAGCTTGAATTTCTCCTCCTACCTACATGTCTCTGAAGGTTGTCCATGTAATAGGGAGTCCTAGGTTTTGTAGAACATCTTCTAGGATGAGTTTGATCAACCCATGATGGGATAGTTGTTGATTTTTTCCCTCCTACACTTTTATGCTCATGTCTATCATTGATTGAAGAAGAAAATAGGGTATACTCAATCTATTTTGAGGTGTGTTTTCTCCAAATCTTAGTTCTTGGAGGAGTCTGAAGTGGTATCCATACACCACACTGTATCTCCCTTCACATGATATGTATTTAATGAGGTGGTAACTAACTTCATTCCAAGGGTATGGAATGCTTTCCCTTCTAACCCCATTTTTGTCCTCCATTGGCTCCTCTCCTTCCAAAAAGAATCTTTTCTTTGCAAGGGTGTTGTTACCCTTATCCTCTTTTCTCCATGGTAACCCTAAAGGGAGTGCAGTGATTCTGCTTATAACTTTAGGGGTAATTACTACTGATAAGCCTTTCACCATAGCAGTGGCATGGGTTCTAGTGAGGGGTATGAGTGAGAAAGAAAATTCTCAGGCCACCTCATCATCGTATCCTCTCATACTCTCAAATAACCCCATCCATTGGTGCCTTGTGAAAATTTCTACCAGAGGAGGATGTTGGTGGATCCTTACTATGTTTGTGGGTTCTCTCTTGTTGAAACCTCTTGTCATATTTCCCTGGTAATTGTAGAGGCTTGTGTGAATACAAGTCAAGAATTCTGGTAGGTGAGGGAGGTATGAATGTTAACCTTTATTGGCATGCAATACAACTCTCCTATACTGCAATTTCCTTAATCAAATTGAGGATTTTTTCTTCTTTCAATTGGAAAACATGGAAGGTATAGCTCCTACCTCACTTTGCTACGTTCTCGTGAGGACAACCTTTGATTTCTCCTCCCTTAGTTTCCACTGATATTCCTGTAGGTTAACTCCTTTGTATCATGTAGGCTTCCTGTAGGTTCATGTAGAACTCCTGCGCTATAAATGTGACTGTCTCCTGTAGGTACTACTTCAAGAAGGCTAAGAGAAACCTCTTTTTCGATGAATTATCGAAATTTCTAATGCTCTCTTTGTATGGGAATCAATGTTTTATTTCCATATATGGATGATCGTGTGGGGTGGTGTGTTGGTTGTCTAAGTACGAGCACCTCCTTTTGGACTGTTGGTCCCACTATCAGTCCATCATTCTACCTTACCTCGTAATCATCTCCCACTTCCTTCCTCTATAACTTAACCATTTTTGGCCTTATTCCTTTTTCTTCTAATTTGACTTTTGTCACGTGTGGAGTGGTCTAAGTTTTTTCTCCTCGTTGGCTGGTTGAAGGTGGCCCAGTTCACTGGCCACCTTTGCTTATAAAACTAACTCTCACATAATCCTACAGTTTTGATCATATCTTACTAATGAGAGAGCATGAGTAAGATGACATACTTGTGGGTAAGATGCTTTGATGATGATGCATGCTGGAGAGTGATGTCTCTGTGCTATGTTTTTGCTGCATATTCTTCTGTGTATTTGCCTCTTTTGATGTTTGTTTCGTTTGATGTGCAGGTGTTGGAGAGTGATTCTAGTGATCTTGTTGGTACTGTTGAGCTCTGGGGGAGCTTCCTAATCCTTGGAATCCTTGTTCTGAAGATGGTTGCAAACTTGTGAAGTTTCCTTTGTGGGATAAGCTGCTACAGGATTTCCTACAAGAAACCTATAGGATGTCCTGTAGCTGCCTCTCCCCTAAAATTTCATACTTTTTCTCAACTCTAGAGCATGAGGGATGTTAACATGAGTGGAGAAGGGTTGTAGGGAATGGTAGGTGAGAGTTGTGGTCTCTAGGTATTGTTCCTCTTTCCTTCTTCTCTCTCTCTTCTATTTGTTTTTTTTTTTTTTAAACTGTGTATTTTTTTAATTGATTTATTGGATGGATGTAGGGGTGACATGGTGATGAAAGGCATGGCTATGATGTGGTGGAGTGAATGGTTTTTTTTAGACACAAGCTTGTCATCCCCTTGCTCTCAGACCACTTTTCTTGGGATTTTCAAGGCCACTGTAATTCCTATAGGAAACTCCTGTAGGTTTACAAGGAATCCTGTAGGATTACAGGGAATCCTGTAGAAAACACAGAGCCTGTGTAAGTTGAGCTGGAGGAGTTCATAAATGGAAGAATGGATGAATAATGAAGGATATGAGATGGATGGATTAAAACATGTCTCTTGTAGGTCCTTCTTTTCCTCTCATGTTGTGCTTATCCTCCTCTTGCTGACCTGCAAAACAAAATTTCCAATTTTTTGTATCTTTTTCTCTCTCTTTTTTTATAATTTTTTTTTTGTACAACAACTAGTCTACCTCCAAGGAGGTTTTCATCCTAGTTTCCTACCCTAGGTGCCTCAAAAGAGGTTTTCACCCAGAGGTCTTTTTATTTATTTTTATTTTTTTTCTAAAATACCCTTGGGCCGCGTTAAGAGGTTTTCAACCCAATAGTGGGACTCAGGTGCCTCATAAAGGTTTTCACCTGGGTCTCTTTATTTTTTTCTTTTTTTTTCCAAGGACTTGGTGGGGTGGAAGCTAAGACTTGCTCCAACACCATCACTATCTTGCTAATGCTATTGATGAATTCTTGATTTGACAAGGGATTCTTATAGATCTTCAATCTATACCCATTGACAAGTAAAGGGATAGCCTCTACATCAATGGTTCTTATCTGTACAAAACCATTATCATGACATTTTTCTATGACATAAGCCCCTAACCATCTAGTCCTTAGATTACCTTTAAAATCCTTGTATCGGGAATCATACAACATAGCCCAATCACCTTATTGAAACTGTTTTTCCTTTATATTCTTGTCATGCCAAATTTTTATTTGAACTTGAGTCGCCTCTATGTGCAGGAGGGCATGCATCCTAAATTCATCCAACCCATTCAGCTGGAGCAATCTTTCTTGTTGTGCCCTAGTGAGATCTAGATCCAGTTGTGCTTCCATTCTTAAGGTGTTGTATTCAAATTCAATTGACAGCAGGGCTTTCTTCCCATAGACCAGCTCATAAGGAGTGAACCCAGTGGTGGTCTTCCAAGTGGTATTGTAGATCCAAGTGGCCTCAACTAATCTATCTGCCCAATCCTTTCTACTGTTGCTAATCACTTTGGTCAGAATTCCTTCCAGTTCTCTATTGGTTACCTCCACTTGCCCATTAGCCTGTGGGTGGTAAGGAGTGGATTTTCTATGCTTGATCTTGTGTTGGCTTAACAAATTCTCAATCATGTGTGTCACACGGAATAAGTCGATCTTGCGGACAAGATAGACCTTCCTAGAATCTAAAGAAGACCTAATGACAAGCAAACCAACCAGACACTATCTTTCTCTAAATATGCTTTTATAAACAATGGAAAACAAGTGTTTTTAGGGCCTACCTTAGGTCCAACGCAAGTTTGTGGATGCCCTCGCTCCTTCGATCCAAATGAGCTCCTTTGTTGCAACTCTGCAAACACAAACAAGGCAAACAAATTAAATAGCACCTGAAAAGCCAATATCATAAAACATATTTAACATGAAAGTCAAGGAGTCCATGAAACAAATAACATGAGATACTTGTTGAGAAAAATGAGTTTGATTGTATTAATTCAAAAGAAGAAGAACTTTACAACCTGTGCCTTGACGCTGTACAAGCTCCTCCCAGGGTCCAGCAAGAAGTCTCCTCTACTTTGACAAGTTTCACTCACTCCCCAATGAAGCCAAAAAGGTATGTGATCTCTCCTCTTAAGCTCAACTAGGAAGTCTTGATTTCACCGGCATTTACCCTCAAAAATGTTCAGCTTCTAATCTCTCCAGCAACCAGCCCAATGCTTGAATTTATAGTGCAATGGAGGGAGGTTACTAGGTCCTTCTTCAAAGGGATAAAGCCCTCCTTCAAAGGGATAACTCCTCTCATCAAGGGATTAGCTCCTTCTCTTTTGGGATGCATGAACCACCTCAGAGCGAACAATCCACGTCAAAATTCCTTCTAGAATCCTCTAGAATTAACCCAAAGTGAGTTTTTTAAGATAAAACTTGCGCCTTTTGACTTTCACAGGGGTCCGCACCCACACCTTTAGGGACAGAGCGGGCAGGTCCGCAGGTTTTGTAAACAGAAGGTGCGGGAGCGCAGGTGACAGTGAGAGAAAGTGCGGAACCAGAGTTTCATTGATTTTTAATGTCTTTCTCCCATTTTCAAAGCTTGACTTGAAGAGCTGAGGTCTGAGACTTGCTTAGGAGGACAGTACAAGTGATGATAAACCCATACTGACTGCAAATAATCATGGTGACGATATTTTTGTGTAACAGATTGCCCCCTAAAGTGCGAAGTCTGTAGTAGATGAGGATTTCATTTATCATTTAGGAAGAGTGAAGTACTTTATCATTTCGAGGATCATCTTGTGGAGAGCTCGGTCGAAACCTGTAAAAACATTCAATGCAAGATATATATATGAGATCATATCATCGTTGAGGTAGGCATTCCCATACTCAGATCAAAACTGACTAGAAAACTAACTACTGCTCTGATACAGGAATGATCTTGTAAAACATCACAAGTATAGACTCATGTGGACACAGTATGGACACAGGCATCTGTTTATGAATAGTCCATTATATAATGAATACAAAATTCCTCGCAGCCTGGATTGTGGAAACTAGATCCAGGGTCTTCATTTCTACTTCCTGAAACAGTACGATTCTATCCATGCGAATAAATGTGTTGATGTCAAACATAGTAGAAACCACTTGATTACCAGTCAATGATGTAAACTGTTAACAAGTGTGAGAGAAACCACCAGTGATGTCAATGGCTCTCAAAGTACCCAGTACAATCCATGAGATGCGAATAAATGTGTTGATGTCGAACATGTCATGGAATCCTTTGATCGAAATTCAATGATGCAACCTGTCATCAAAGGCGAGAAACCTGCCATTGAGGCATGCAGATCTCAAGGTACTCATGATTTCTAGATCATCTTTCTAGATAATGAGCTGAAGTCGATAGAAAGCGATCCGTCGTAGGCAAGCCCACAACACGAAATCATAGATCAAGTCGAAGAAATTTAGTTGCAAGGACTGACTCAGGGATGGTCAAGATGGATGAGAGATATTTTGCGGATGAATGGCTTATTGGCAGTGACCTCTTGAACACATAACGACACGACAGATGGTTTGGTGACAATTGACCCAAAGTTAATACCCAGAAACCGGCTGAAGACTTTCAATGTGGTTTGATCAACTGTTAGGCAAAGGATTTCCCAACCCAGGTGAATAAAAGTGTCGTGTTCAAGAGCGGTTACAAAGTATGACAAATAGGCTCATTTTTCTCTCTTTTCCCCCACCATTTCTGGCAAGTACCTCTTTATTTTTGACAAGCTTGAGGAGGATAACATTTGCTTGATTATAAGCTCATCCTTTGGATGAGTCCAACTTAGTTTAAATTCGAACCCTAAGAAGGAGTGGTTCGTTCCTGTTTGTAATTGAACAGTTCCTTTACTGTGGAAATTTTAACGAGTCCAGTATAGGAGAAACTCGGCGTTTTTCAATTTTAGAGAGTCTGAAAAACTTAAGAAGACTCCAGGGTTGACCTTTTTCGTAAGTTTGTGTCTCCCAAGCCCGAAAAAGTATAAAATAATACTTGAGAGAACCGCTTGATCTTTTACGACCAAGGAGTACTTTTCGTCATTAGTGCCCTTGATTCGAAAAAGTAAAAAAGTGATCAATGACACGTCGTTTTCTAACCAATATCGAATTTGAAACGACAAAAATCCAGCAATCTTTTCATGTTTTTACGGTCGGAAAAGAGTTGTAAGTGGACTGTCTTTTAATTCCGTTTTAACGAGTTTAAAAGAAAAACTCGGCAATCTTTTCATGTTTTAGGAGTCAGAAAAGAGCTTAAAGGTGACTCTAAATGTTTTTCGTTGAAAACAATAGATTTCACCTGAATAATCCGTTATCCTACACAAAAACACAAACATTACTCATACCTATTTAAAATGGATAAAAATGTCGCAAAAATACCTTTCCAAAGTGAAACATAAACAAATTTGCAATTTATTTACTCAAAAAACTTATAAAAAGGGCCTTCGTCAATTCATTTTTACCGTTTGAGTTTTGGGTGAGAAAATAGTGCTTTTGTTCAAAAAAGTCCCGTGAAGATTGCAGAAAATCCAACCGTCGGAATCGAATGTCGTCTTCTCCAGGTAATCCACATCATCCTACTCTTCATTTTTGACCGTTTCAATTTTTGTTTTAGTCATTCATTTTATTTTTTGGAGGGTTTTTAGGCTTAAAACCCGCGCGCGGGGGCCCGCAGGTTTACCACTGCTGTCCTGCGGACCCCGACTTTTTCTCCATTGGGAAAAAGCCAGGGGTCCGCACCTTCCATGTAGACAAAGTGCGGTCCCATGCACTGTGTCTAACCCAGAGGGTGCGGTCCCCATCGCAAGGGTTTTTAACCCAAAAAATTCTCAAAAATGGACCAAACAAAACAATTTCTAGCAATTTAATTTATCCTTATACTTGATGCAGAGAGTACATCATGCTAGATTGGCGCGAACGAGAGCATGAGGACGTAGATGCTGCCGCATGGAATCATTAACCTTCACTTGATGCTTTGAGGGCATGCAACTTGTACAAATTCTGGGCCATTCCTGGCATGAGGGCTCAGGTGGATTTCTTACAGTGGTTGGTTGACAGATGGAGCATACAAGACCAGTGCTTTTTCATTGGTGGCCACCAGGTCGAAATCGAGTCGGCGGACATATATTTCTTGACTGGTTTGCCTAAGAGAGGCGAAGACTTGACTCTGTTTGGGGCTAGGCCAGGTGGCCAGTCCGTCGATAGCCTCCGGCTAGAGTACTGCAACAGTCAGGCTAGAGACAAAGGGATAGACATAAAGACCATATCCCGTCATGAACTCATGGTGATTGCGTTTACTATCACCAGACTTTGCGGGGCTGCCGCATTACATATTGCCACTGGATCCCAGATGCGTATGGCAGTTGATTGCTTTCGAGGCACCATCTTCAACTGGTGCGATGCTGTGTTGGCCAATCTAAAAGGCCAACTAACCAGGGCCAAAAACGGACAACTAAAGACCTTTGGTTATGGGGCTTTGGTTGTGAGTTTTGGCCTGGAGAGGGTTCCCATGTTGATCCCCTAGCACCTTACTATTGGAGCTAGGCTTCCTCGAGAGCCCAAACTGATGCGATGGGTCGCAGTTATGGCCCGTCACCCGGACGAGAGGACAGAGGTTGCTCGATTCAAACCTGAGTATTTCCAATGGCTAGAAAACCAGGTCTTTTCTATTCAGGACTTCCCTTACGCTAGGGTAGATTTTCGTGGTGACCCAGACATGGTTCTTCCACCAGGAGAGCAGTGGGATGACTCAGGTAAAATCATTTTCAACATTTTTCCTATTTTAATTTTTTTATTATTTTTCCATCGTCTCAAAACTGATAACAAAAGTTTGAAATGCAGATGTGGGTCCACAGCGACCAACCGCTCTCCGGCCTTACGAGAGGAAACAACCAGTTGTAGCCGCGCCAGCCCCACAGGACGAATCAGCAGAGGTTTTGGCCGAGTTGGAGGGTCATCTCGAGCGCTTGACAGGAGATATTCCGGAGACCACTATAGATGACATTCCTCGTCGACTTCAGCGCTATGTGATTGGGGTCCTGGGACCTTTTAGGAGGTTCCTTTGCAAGGTGGCCCGTACAGTGGTTTCTTATCGAGATCATCACCAGTGATAGGATGATCGCCTATTGTGGGCACATATGACATTTTTGTTTTTTGTACTTATCATTTTTGCCGATCATAAGGTGTTTTTCAACCTATGATTGAGGACGATGTATTTTTTGACACACTCCTATATATATATCACTATTACCAGCTTATCTTGTAAATCATGTTATGGAATGGTTTTAAATTTACATATATGATTATTGCAAATGTCTATTTAACATTCGAGAAGCAATTGCATCTGCTAATGTATTTAAAGATCTTGGAATATGCTGATATTCAATATAATCAAATTCACGTTCCAAGAGACGCACTCTAAAAAATAATCTTAATAACACTGGATTTCTAATGGCATACACTCTATTAAGCTGTAATACAACGAGTTCAGAATCTAACCTCACTATCAAACTCCGAATCCCAAATGAAATAGATTCAGATAATAACTCAATCACTGCACTATACTAGGCAATGTTGTTCATTGTTTGACCGAGACTTACCCCATGCATAGATACTAACTCATCAGAGAGCGAATAGATAACCCAAGCTGCAGAAGAAATGTTTCGTGTATTACGACAAGCACCATCAGCGAAACCAATGTATGTTTGGAGAGGCATCGACATCTGCAATATCAAGAGTAAAACCAAGATAAGCAGGAATAATGATGAAAAAACACTCTCTAAGCTAAGCACACTGTTTAAACTAAAACACACCAGCTAGAAAGAAAAACTATCCTAACTAAAAATCTCCATACCCATTCTTTAAGCATAATACCTTTTCAAGTAAAGACCATTTCTGGGTTTACCCAAAGAGTCCCCGTCAAAGTCTACCAATTCATAGGCCCCTTTTGCTAGCTTTCGCTTGACAACATAGGGACCATGCCACATAGGAACGAATTTTCCAATGCCTAATTTATCATTAGCTTGATCGTAGACTAAGACTAGATCTCCTTCTGAAAAATTTCGAGGGGTCACATTTCGATCATACTGAGCTTTCATGCGTTTTGCGTGAGTCTCAATCGCCAATGCAGCATCACGTCGATTCTCATCTAATTGAGCCAAGTATAACAAACGATTTTCCTCTTCGGAAGTGGCCGGAAGTAATTCGATGGCCATTTGCAGTGACGGGATTTCACATTCAATGGGTAACACAACTTCCAAACCATAGACTAGTTGGGAAGGAGTGAACCCTGTTGATGTTTTTACTGAAGTTCGGTACGCCCAAAGCGCTGAAAATAGCATGTTATGCCAATTCGACCGATGAATCCCAATGATTCGTCGGATCATGATAAATAAAACTTTGTTGATGGATTCAACCAGACCATTAGCTTGTGGATAATAAGGGGTTGAACTATCGTGACGTAAACCAAGCTGGCCTGTAAGTTCGGTCATCATAACGTTTCGAAAATGACGCCCATGATTAGTGATTATTGCTTGTGGGACACCAAACCTAGCAATTATATGATTGAACACGAAAATTGCAACTGTCTTGCCGTCTGCCTCAAATGTAGGCATCGCCTCGGCCCACTTGGTAAAATAATCTACCGCAAGGATGATATACGCATGCCCCCCGGTCGAGTGAGGGTTACATGTAATAAAATCGATACCCCATTTGGCAAAAGGACCAACGGCAATTATAGGGTGGAGAGGAGCAGGTGGAGCACGCATCTTTCGATCAAAAATTTGGCAGTTGTGGCATTTTCGGACCGCCGTAATACAATCTTTAAACAAAGACGGCCAGAAGTAGCCAGCGTGCAATATCTTTTGGGTTGTGGCATACCCAGACATATGACCACCACACGCTCCAGAGTGACAGTCATTTAGAACCCTTTCAGCTTCTTCGTGAGTTAAGCAACGTCGAAAAACGGAATCCGCCCCACGGCGATAAAGAGTATCTCTAATAATTCTGTATTGTTGGGACTGGAATCGAATTTTCTGACGTTCTGATCTTGAAATTTCTGGCCGAAAGGATTAGGTCTGGAGTTAAACGATGAAATCCCCATACCATGGATCTAAAGTGCTGATTAGAAACTATTGTGCTCTACAACAACCCCCCATTTCATATCATTATTTATTTAGGAAAACTATCATATGAAATGGGTCCCTTTAGTTTTGATTGATATCAACATTGTATTATTCAAAAAAAAGGGGTCTGAAAACAAAATGAAAAAACATTATGAAAACCTTTTCGATAAACCCAATTTGATCTTAATAATACAAATAATCAATCTTTTATCATTGCGATAAAGCGATCGCAAGATCGCATATCGCAATGACATAGGAAGCATACTTTAACGGCCCATTCATTTTCCCCGATGCGATGCGATATCGCTATCGGCGATCGGCGATATGCTATCCATGTTTTCATAAAGTGCCCATACTCGCGATGCGATGCGATATCGCTATTGGCGATCGGGGATTTCAAAAGGTGTCAATATAAGGAGTTAAGTTTTCCCCGACGCCCGATTGCGATAAAGCCAAAAGCGCAAATTTCAAAAAAGCCGTTAAAACAGAGGGATATTACGATCAATTCATATTAAAAGCTTGATCTGTTGAACAATGATTTACCTGCGCTCAACCGCCAAAACATCCAAGGCACGCTTAAATAAATCATTCGGCCGATTAATGATATGATGGGCATTTAAAGGATTGGCAGGTTTTAAACGGCCATTTAATGTAATAGTAAGTCCTAAAATCTTCCCATAGATTGTATCCACGGCCACTTTAAAAGTTAATCCCTCATCACACATTGATCAATATATCTTTCTCATATTGGATTTTCATTACCAATTCTCTGTGTTACGTTTATTTTCACTCCTGTGCAGAATTCTTCCAAAGCAGAAAACTCAAGCAGAATGGGGAAGAAATCTAAGAAAACCACAGTCGCTTCCACTGCGCCAGCCACAGGACAAGCCGTCGCTGATCCAACAAATAAAAAGAAAGGATTGATATCTGATACTACATGTTCTGGTCTCGGCAAAACTACTTGGCAAAGTACTTATAATTTGATTGAAGCCGAAGAACCTGAAGTGACAACAGTACAAGCTTCTGCAGATTCAACTCGGAAATCTGATGGTACTTTAAAGGACTTAGCTGACTCCTTCCTTCATCGGATAGCAGCTCGGGAACAAATTCTCCCATATACGGATGTAGTGCGATGGGCAATTGAGGAAATCCCAATCATGGACAGAACCTTCTGCACCAGAGACGGGAGAATTTTCGGGTCATTCAAGGCTGATGATTTAAGGCAAATGTATCATTTGCCTGAGCCAGAGAAGAAGTACAACAAGGCGTTTTTGGAGAAATTCCGAAAAGAGAATGAAATTGAATCCGAACCCATTCGGGATTGGAGACAAAATCCGGCAAAACACAAACATGAATCTTCCGGTAAGTACTCGGTTGATTCCCTATGTTCTCCTTATTGTTATGCTGGAATAATGATATGTAGATTGTGGGGGTTGCATGACTCTTCTAATTTCACTATAGAAATGGTTACCTTGATGGAAGCGGCGTGTAACAGTGAAATAATGGATTGGGCAACTATACTCTCAGATAAACTAGCAACAGCTGTTCTTGAGTTTAGAAATAAGACCCGCGTTACTGAAAGGTTAATTCCCCCATTCTACTACAGTGCCTATATTTTAGATACCTTGTGTTTTAATTCTGAATTTCCTGTGCTCGGATGGAGGTGGACATCACAAGACCCCATGCCTATTCACATATACCATCAGAAATTATGGAAATCCTCTTATAAGCACCATTTATACCAAGTCTGCAATGGCTTTATGTTACCCATTCATTACTCTATTTTTGATAAACCTGCTCCCAAGATTTCCTACCAAGCAGGGATTGACTTGACGTCAATAGGAAGATGGTTCGGGGAGGAGAAGTTGACTTATATAGGATTTTTCGGTAGCCAAGCCAAACCTCATGTCCTTCCCTTGTACATACCTGATAAACTGTTGGCGAGGGAAATAGCTTATCAGCTCATTGCCGAGGGAGTCACACAGACCCTCAAGAAAAATAAGAAGCAGGGCTGGCCCTCTTTTCCTTTGAGATGCGGTGTCTACACGTTGCATGATTTCAAACATGCAGAGAAAGAAGCTACAAAGATAAAATCATTAACTCTAGCAACTCTCCCTAATAGGCAATTTGATCCCAACAAAGTCGCCTATAATGCACTTGAACAGGCCAAATTGGCAAAGTTTGATCATAAAGAAGATATGTTCGATGACCTGTTCTCCTCAGCCGAGTCAATAATGCAGGTTAAGGCATTTGCCAGAATGAAATATCAAGATGAAGGGTTGGTTGAATTCAACAGACTTAGAGAACAGAGGTTGCAAACTCTGCCTCTAGATCTGTTAGCAACAACCCCAACAACATCATCAAGCGAGCCTAAACGGGAACAGTCAAAGGAACCTTTGGTTACAACAAAAGAACAAGAAAAACCACAGGAGGAAACTTAGACTAAAGAGCAGGAGAAAGTGCGGGAGGAGACCCAGACTAAAGAGCAGAAACAGACCAACATTGAAGTAAATGTGGATACTCATATTGATCCAAAATTGCTCCAGGAATGGCAGCAATTTGATTCTATTATCAGCAGTCTGGAATGTTCAAAGGACACCGAAACTTCGAAAGCAGCAGACACATAGGAAACCACTTCACAACAGGTTCCAAGTCGAACCAGCGGCCCACCCATTTCAAAGGAAGTAGAAATAATACCAAAGGACCCCTCCGATCAAATCATTTTGCAGGTAGAAGAGATTCCTCCCTTAGATGTCTTCTACAGCCCAAGGCATAAAGCTGTAGTAAAACGACAGAGGAAGAGAAGAAGGACTGATCAACCTTCCCTTTTCCCAAAACAGACGGTCACGGGCAATGTGGTTTGGAAGGAGGAATTTGACCCCTCCGATGACCTGACAAAATTGTCACAATATGCTGGAGCCTATTCAGCAGCAACAATAGACAAGGCATCAGAGGTGAGTCTTTTATTGAAAACAAAAGACCAGGAAATCTTCTTATTACAGGCACAGCTAACTGAAGCAAAGCAAAAAGCGGAGCAGGCAGAACAGCAATTGTTGACACAACAGCAAGTAAACAATCAACTAACTCAACAATTGCAGGCAGAGAAACAAAGGATTGACCACAGCGCAATCCAAAAGTAGAAAGAATTGTCAGAGGCCTTGGCACAACTAAAGGCAGCAAATGAGCAAATGCTGGAAACAAAAGATGAGCAGATTGCTCAACTATCAGCACAGCTTGAGAAGACAAAGGGCGTTGCACAAATAACTGAATTCAGAGTAGAATCACTACAGATAAATACGGCATTAATAGCACAAATAAAACTTCTATGTCAACAAATTGCCCAGGCAGAGCCACTATGTGAATTAACGGCATCAATAAGTGAGAAAATAGAAAAGGCTAGGACGGAATTGGATGAAGCTGAAGAAACGATAGCTGCATTTCTTGACTGGCAAGATACTGACCAGGGACAAGCGGCGAATTTACCAAGAATTTTAGAGTCATATAAAGATATATTATTTACAGAATGGCAGTCCCAATTAATGAAAGCAGAGAGGGCAGTTTCAAGGTGCAAATCAACTACAAGCAATTTGGTTGAATTAGTTAATAACACTCTCTACTTGTCAAACATGATTTCCCAATGTACACCAAGAAAATTGACAGCGATGAAAACATTGGAGCAGTCATGTTATCCAGATCTAGAGGAAAAGGGGAGATTAATTGCTGGAATTAACAGTTTAACATGGGACACCTATTGGTTCTTCTTGGTAAAACCACACACTCAAAGAGCCGCCCTCAAGTGCCTTACAGATGCAATCGGGTATATTATCCCCGATATTCAGGATGCCACCTATGCCGCCCAGCTTAGCTCTCGTCTCAACAGACCGCCCGAAGTGGAGCCAATGCTTGCGATAAGTCAGCTCAGGTTCAAAGGCAAACAACCTACTTGATGAGTCATGCCGCCGACTGCCAGATTGCTGAGAAGAATATGATTAAAATCAATTGATACCAATTAAGTAGGATTTCAGTTTCATAGATAGTTAGCTTAATTAAGTATTTATAGACCCTTTCATGTTTTTAGAAAGGGTCGTAAAGTTTTGTATTTGACTTAAAGACTGAAGTTGCACTATTGTGCTTCAGCCATATTCTTTTATAAAACTGGACCAGTTATTCTAATTTTGACAAGGAAGCTTTTATGCAAATGTGCACTACTGTCTTTGTTTGAAAGTATTTCTGTGTTGGAAGAAGAATCTCAAATAGCGATTGATATTGGGAGTGTTTAGCAGCTCATATGGTACTATTATCTATGTCTGAATTCATTCTTTTCATATGAATTGTTATTTGATTGCCTTTCCTATTATCGAATATATGTATGTGTTTTAACAACATTTCTTTATTCCCTCCACTATTGGATGTTTATGGGATGCTTTTCCTTTGATCATATATGTATCGATGATATATAAAGTGTAGCAATATTGCGCTAATCCCTTTGTTTAATGATTTAAGCAGAGTAATTCTTGAATGAATAAAAGTCCATGTTTATTGAATAGAGTCATCTACATGCCTATTTATAAACATAGATCATCAAGCGCTACACTTTAAAAAATACAATAGTTTATGGGATTAGTAGTATTTCTTTTATTTCGCCGATAGATTAAGTTATTCGCCTATCATTAGATTAGTCAACCAATCATTCATTCATCCCGTTTATCCATTACTGGGAAACTGGTCCCATTATCCCCAGTCGGAGCCACCATTCCAAACAGAAAAGGAGCTGTACTAAGGTCCGGACCGGGTGGTTATCCCCCAATGTTGATACAACGATTTTCGGGGCATAAATAGAAACAAGGATTCGTCTGCAATGGGCTCTTCCGCCACAGTTTCCGTGTTAGCACGCGGGAAGTCACACATTAACTCCGCAAAAACTAAAGATTTCTTAGACTTGGATTTCTCAAATTCCAAGTCGAACTCCTGCAGGATAATAATCCATTTAGAGTACTTGCCCCCTAGCAATTTCTTGGTCAAAATGTAGATCATAGGGTTGCAATCCGAAATTACTGTAGTTTTACGTAGTAAAATGTAGTGACGAAAACATTGGACAGCTTGAACAGCTGCTAATGCCAATTTCTCCACATGTGAGTATTTTAGCTCAGTTGGATTTAAAGTTCAACTAAGGTAATATATCACATGTTCAGTTCCAAATTCATCTTCCTGAACTAAGACCATTCCAATGGTGGAATGAGAGGCGGCGAGATACAAGAAGTAATCCTGGTTGTAGTTGGGAGGATGCAATAACGGTGCATGGGTCAACGCGTGTTTAAGTGCATCAAAAGATTTCTGAGCTATCTCATCCCAATAGAATGGAGTACTCTGTTTCAACAATCGGGTAAAACCCTTTTTAACTTCGGCGTAGTTAGGAATGAATCGTCGTAAAAAGTTTGCTTTCCCTTGCAAACTTTGGAGTTGGCGAAGACTCAAAGGAGGAGGCAATTTGATGATAGCTTCGACCTTCAAGGGATCAACGTGAATGCTGGCTTTCGAAACTACAAACCCCAGTAATCGACCCGTTTCTATACAGAAAACACATTTTTGTGGGTTCAACCGAATCCGATAATGCCTACACCTCATAAAGATTGCTCGTAAATGGACCAGGTGATCAGCTCGATGTAATGAATGAGCAGGCAAATCATCGAGATAAGGTTGCACAATGTTCTTGATGTCATGAAACGCATAAGACATGGCCCTTTGAAAAGTTGCTCCAGCATTCTTGAGCCCTAAAGGTAACTTGCAATAAGCAAATGTCCCCCATGGACAAATGAAAGCCGTTTTTGGTTGATCGGCAGGTAGAATATTGATTTGATTGTATCCGGAAAAGCCATCCATGAAGGAGAATATTTCGCTGCCGGAACAATCATCAATGATTTGATCGATATAGGGAGTTGGGTAATTATCCTTTGGACAGGCTCGATTAATGTCCCTATAATCGATGCATATTCTTATTGTTCCCTGCTTTTTGTTAACTGGAACAATATTCGATACCCAATCCGTTAACGGGATCGGATAAATGAAACATGCTTTGAGTAATTTTTCAACTTTTGCTTTAATTGCAGTAGCTTTTCTTGGGTGAATCTGACGCAAACATTGCCGGGCGGGTTTAGCGTCCGGGTAAGTCTTGATCTCATGAGCAACAATTGCGGGATCAATTCCTGGCATTTCCTCATAGGACCAGGCAAACACGTCGCGGAATTCTTGAAATAGGGCCTTATATATCTGAATTTCATCATCTGTACACGAGGCACCTATATGAATGTTCTCAACAATTCCAGGCTTAACCGAAATGTCAATAGGAATAGTTCGAGAGATGTTTCCCAAATTTAACTCTGAATCAAGATGTTTCATTGGATTCTGAGGTTCCTTGACAAATTTAGTCCTAAAAATTGATGAGAAATCATTTTCAAAATGATCATTCTCGGGTAAAAACGAAGATCTGTGATGTAGATCTTCCCATGGTAAATCATCTACACATAGGATTTCACGAATTTGCTCATCAGAGTGAACAAGTTCAGAAAACGTGATTAAATCCGAGTTTGATGTGAAAAGCAATTCCTCACGGACCACATTCATGAAGTCAATTTCGGTTGAAGATGGGTCGGTAAATGATTGCACGGACTCATACGCAATTTCATATGGACTCAAAGGCATGACATCACCAAATGAGTCTATCTCAGATTCAGAAGGAATGATCCAAGGATCATCATAAACAATGGTGTCTGATGTAATCATATGAATGGTTGCAAATGAAGACGATGCGTTGATCGGAGGAAAAGGAAAAGTTCCCAGTAAACCGACATCTTTAACTAGTCCTACTCTAACATCCTTATATGGGATAATTGTTTTACCGACATGCTGAATACTTTCAGAAGAGGTTGGGTCAGAAGAAAAGTAAGCCAGCTGGTCTATTGTTATGATCTTTCCATTATGTGGAAACTTTATTACTCGAAAGACTGATGAAACGACCGCTGTCATACTGTAAGACCAACTTCGACCCAAGAGAAGGTTGTAATCTAGAGGGGCATCAACCACCTCCACATCTAGATTAACGGTTTTTCCTTCAACCCCTATAGGCAAATCCTGTAGAATGCCAAAAGGATGAAATCCATGGCCATCAAAGGCCTTTAGAATCGTCAGGGATTGATTTAGTGAAGGAGAACCAAGCGATCTCCAACACTGTATCGACATAATACACGTTGAGGCTCCCTCATCAATTACAGTCCGATGAATAGGCCTGTTTTTGACTATCACTGGGATCTGGAAAGCCATTTGATGAGGCAAATGCGGTGTACTATTTTCTAGATCGAAAATTATTAGGTTCGAGTCCTGAACGTCAACAGCTCCTATAGCTGACAAAAGTAATTTACGTTGTGCTGGACATGATTGCAACACTTCCAAAGCCGACATTGCTGAGGGTGAAACAGCTAAATCCTCAACAATGTTATAATTCTGAGCCACTCTCGCATGTGGATTGAAAGCTGACTTTCGAAGTATACCCTTGGCGGGCGGTTTGATTACCAAGTCTGGATTAGGTTTCTCGATCTGTAGTGGATCGGAACTGGGAGCTGAGGTTGATGGATTAGAATGAGAAGATTCTGCTTCTTTACCATCAACAGGACTTTTACTACCATAATCTTGCGATCGAGTCGCAATCCTAACATGGGACATCATCAGTATGGGTTCTTCATTAGCACTCGAGGACGAACCTATCATCTTACTGTCTTGAGCTGGAAAAGGATCCTTCAAAACAGCAGGAGTTTGGGAACCTTTGACAATCTTCGCAACCTCTACATGATGAGGGCAGTCTCTTGTAAAATGTTCATCGTCACAAATGAGACAAGGATAACGAGGTTTACGCTTTTCATCATTGGATTCCGATTTTTCAGGTTTCTCCTTTGGATTTTTGTCCGTTTTATTCTTCTTCTTTCCTTTCTTCTTCCCACCGCATTTTGATTTGGCTGTAGATGACTCTACAACGTGAATATGGGTGGAAATCTCTGCAGAAGAATCTCCTGTTGGGGAATCAGGCAAGGTTATGATAGGAGAAGAATTCTTGGAAGATTTCTTCTTACTTTTAGTGTTAACCGTACCAATCATACCATCGGCGGCATGAGATCCCGAAGGAGCTGCAGCGATTTGATTTTGCTTGGGAAGATCAGGGATTTTCTCGTGTAACGTACCTGACTGAGTATAGACTAAGTCAAGGTACTGTGCTTGAGCAATTACTCGCTCCTCAGTAACAACTCCGGCTTTAGCTACATCTTCAGTGATCTTTGGCAACAAAGATTTTACAAACCACTCGGCCAAGATCTGATCCAGAATAAAAACCTTCACTAAACACCGTCGACGTCTCTACTCATGAATATGATCTGAAATGTAAGTGGACGTCGATTGTTTTAACGAAGTTAACAATTCCGTGCCATTGTCATATCGGACTGGCAACTGAAAATGAGTTAAAAACGAGGTAGCTAACTAACTAAAATTATAAAAAGTCCCTCGCGGTAACTCAATGTACCACTTGGCCACGAGACCAATTAGAGTGCGCTGGAAAAGTCTAAGACGGATTGAATCATCTGAAATGGAGTTAAACGCACACCAGAGGTGGTAAGTCATCACATGGTTCGACGGGTCCTCTCCTGATTTACCTTCGAACTTAGGAATGTCACTGGGCAACTTATTCGGCATTGGCGGCCAAAACGGAAGATAATTAATGGGATCGTTCGTTAGGCGCGACAAGTCAGGTAAGTCCAAAGTTACGATAAATGGTAACTAACGATTAGGATCCCTAAAGCTCTGGGTCATGAGACCAGCCCCAGGAGGAGGATATCCGGGATAACTAGGAATAGGAATTGCGTTTGGGATATTGTATCCTCCCGGAAAACTAGGATTAACCAGACCGTACTGGGGTTGTTGAGGTTGTTGATAAGTGTACCCAGGGTACAGTTGATACTGATAGACTAGTTGCTGCACAGCAGGACCGAATTGGTACTGTCCTTGGTACGGTTGATAAGTAAAATGTGGTTGACTTGTGACAAGCGTACTTGAACCAGGTTGTCCTACAAGCATCTGAACCGAAGTTTGAATCGTGGATCTAGACAGTGGTAAAGATGTCTGAGGAGTAGATACAGGAACAGTAGAAACCGGAGCTGTCGATACTCCAGAAGTAGGTGGGGTAGATTGAACAGATGTCGAGGCAGTTGTAGTAGTCGTTTGAGGCGGAGTACGAGGTGTACTAGGCCCAGGCTGAGAAACTACCGAAGGTACAGAAGTTTGAATGTTGGACTGGACTGGTTGCTGGGGTGTACCAGAAACTAAGGGTTGTCCAGTTTGAGATGACAACTGTACATTTGGCTGCAACACCTGTTGAGTTTGCGATGGATCCCACACTATATTCATTTCGGGGTACTGACCCATAACAGGTTGAGAATATTAAGGACCATAACCGGGTTGAGGGTAGGATTGATAATTTAAAGGTACATTTCCCGTTCCTTGAACATACGTTTGACCGGAGGGTGGTTGGAAACCTTGGTTCAAGTACTGACCTTGGGGTTGATACCCTTGAGGCACGTACTGATACTAGGGTTGACCTTGAGGTATAAATTGATACTGGGGTTGACCTTGGGGTAGATATTGAGTCTGGGGTTGACCTTGAGGAACGTACTGTCCCGTAGGTATGTACTGTCCTTGAGGTTGCCCCCCAGATGCACATTGGGTACCTTGAGGTTGCCCCCCAGGCGATAATTGAGGCTGCCCCCTAGGCGATAACTGGCCACCTTGAGGTTGAGGATTGGGAATAGAATCTAACATCATGAGAATGTCTTCTACGCTCAACGGCTTAGTACCATTGCTTCCAGTTAATAACCCTTGCTCAATAGGTTGAGGAGATGCTCCCGAAAAAGTACCAGAAAGGGACTGATACCCAGAGGGAACAAAAGGACCGCCGTACAAAAAGGATTCGGGCGATTGAGTAAACACGGATGACTGTCTTGACATATTTAATGGAGGATAATAACCTCTAGGTGTTGGGTGATAAGGAGCACGAGGTGGTGAAAAACTTAACCCTGGGTTTTCTAAGAAATTAGTCAAAGAAAGATACCAAGTACTACTCCTAGATGGACTGTAAAAAATTGATTCATGCTCCCTTAGCTCAATAACAGGTTGATTTTCAGGGATAGGGATACCTACTTCTTCTTCCGGAGTAGCAAGTTCTTCAATAGCAATAAGTCCGGAAGGAAGATCTTAGGTGATTACTCTTTCTACCCTAGGTGAATCAGGACCACTAGAAGCTGGAGAAACAAACCCCGATGTCGGAGTAGCAGCAAATTCACTTTCAGGCTCGGATATTTCAGGTTCCTCACCTATATCACTAGTATATGAAAAGCTACCAGTAACTTCGGAAACAGACACTGACTGTGGATTATAATCTGCCACTAACGGTTGAAAATCAGGATGTACTATCAAAGAAGATTCTCCTTCTTCAGGTGACCCAACTCTACTGTCTCTACGAGTTACGAGGACTTTCAAGCCTTCAAGCTGGCTCGGTACTTCCTCAGGAGGTTGGCCCCGAAGTCTACGGGACTTCCTCAATAACTCAACCACGTTTACAAACTCAAGAGGTTGGCCCTGAAGTCTACGGGACTGCCTTGGTAATTCAGCCACAGTTAAAAAATTTTAACTACTTCACATGCAAACAAAGTAAAATCTCAATGATAACCACCTAAAGTCTCTAAAGAACCAAACAAATTTGAATCACACGCCTAAAGAATCTAGGAGATCAAACACACACAAACAGTAACTTTCCGTACTCAAAACACTAGTTGGTGATGAAATCCAACGTTGCAGAGTTCAATACAGAAATGGCGGTTGGAACAGTTACCCCGGCAACCTGCTTAATGAATAGACTGGCACAAGTTCCTCCACTTAACCGTCTCGAGTGAAGAGAACCCCCCAGAAAATCCAAGTGAGTCTAGCCGATGTCTGCTCCAGGTACAGTGGGATCTTCCCACCACTATCACCTCAGGAAGAATCCTAAAGAATATGGCCACTAAGGTTACCAACTGAAACAAATATACCTGGGGGAACAGTCTACGATCTGATACGCACGCAAGGGCAGAGTAGCAAGCTCAATCCCCTTGAAGGCTCCTTGACATAATCCAAGGTTTACCAACAAGTGACCCCAGGCTCCCCAATAATGGTTAATCTGAGGTTTACCGTTTTTAGTACGTGAATATCTGGCGTCGTTCCCAATGAGGAAGGATTGATTCCCACACTGGTTCGGACACGATCTCGTGCTTCTCCTTTAAGAGGAGCTTTCCCAGAGCATAAATGCAACAATTGGATTTCTTCCCTACCACAAGATACAGCTACTTGTTTGTTTTTACTGTCTTGGAGAGTTAATTACTCTCCTACTCCAAGACACTAGCCTAAGCTAAGTTGGTGTATCAGAGCCCTAGAAATAAAAATGTTACTAGATGAATTTTACTTTAAGCGTTATTTTTATTGGTTTTTGTTTAAGTCAAACGGTGTGGAGATGAAACTCGTGGTATGAAGACTCAACTCAAAATCACTAAAAATGAACCTAAGGTGATTTAAACAATCTTTTTCTCTTCGATGAACTTCTAACTAAGAAAGAGTTTGAGAATGCAAATACTTTGTAAACACAAATCTTTCTCAATCAAACAAATTAAAAGAAGAGCTTTTTCCCTTTCCAATGCACTCAAAATGAGACAACTAGTTATTTCACAAAAATTTCCTTTTTCGTTTCAAAGCACTCAACCACTACAAAAAACAAACTTTTTTCCAAAAGAGATTTTTTATTTTTTATAAAACACTCAAAACTATGGAAATGACTAACTTTGAGTTCTATGAATTATAAAAACCTATTTAAAGTCAAAGCCTACTAGATGTCTTTTTTAAGGATGTTTTACTCATCTAGATGTAAGCTAAGGACCAATTTATGCAGAATCACAAATCAATCAAGAACAACCAATTTTGTTTTCTGTTTGAAAATGAAAATCTAAACTTTTAAACACAAGCTTTTCGAAGTTTTGTAAAGAGAAAACTCAAAGCGGATTCCTCAACAAGGGGAGATTTCATAAATGGTCAGACTCATAAGAAGGCTGGTAGACACCAAGGTGATCTGAAGTCCCTACAGCTTCTAAGCTCAGAGCCACTACACAACCAAAACGAAAAACAAGCCCAACAAGCAAAACTCCTAGGAATTTCACCTAAAACCCTAACACTAATGAAATCAACCTAAGGAAAGCTTCTGACAAGTTATATGCAGGTCTGTGCAGTGGATAACAATTTCTAAACAAAAAACTAAGCTGACTAACAGAGGAAATCTTAGGTTTTTCAAAATTTTGACAGGGTCTGCAGGCCCACAGTTGACACAGGTGCGGTCCCGCTCTGTGCTAAAAGCAAAGGTGTGGATAGGTACGCACTGTGTCAAAAGGCTAGGGTGCGGTCCTCTCCCAAAGCTATGAAAAACAAAAAATAACCCTGGATCTACAAACTCTACCCAATTTTACACACAAAAAGCCAAAAACAGAAACAAAAACACAGTTTCTCAGGTCAAAGTAAAAACAAGGAAAACAATCAAGTCCCCAGTGGAGTCGCCATTTTGTCACACGGAATAAGTCGATCTTGCAGACAAGATAGACCTTCCTAGAATCTAAAGAAGACCTAATGACAAGCAAAGCAACCAGACACTATCTTTCTCTAAATATGCTTTTATAAACAATGGCAAACAAGTGTTTTTAGGGCCTACCTTAGGTCCAATGCAAGTTTGTGGATGCCCTCGCTCCTTTGATCCAAATGAGCTCCTTTGTCGCAAATCTGCAAACACAAACAAGGCAAACAAATTAAATAGCACCTGAAAAGCCAATATCATAAAACATATTTAACATGAAAGTCAAGGAGTCCATGAAACAAATAACATGAGATACTTGTTGAGAAAAATGAGTTTGATTGTATTAATTCAAAAGAAGAAGAACTTTACAACCTGTGCCTTGACGCTGTACAAGCTCCTCCCAGGGTCCAGCAAGAAGTCTCCTCTACTTTGACAAGTTTCAATCACTCCCCAATGAAGCCAAAAAGGTATGTGATCTCTCCTCTTAAGCTCAACTAGGAAGTCTTGATTTCACCAGCATTTACCCTAAAAAATGTTCAGCTTCTAACCTCTCGAGAAACCAGCCCAACGCCTGAATTTATAGTGCAATGGAGGGAGGTTACTAGGTCCTCCTTCAAAGGGATAAAGCCCTCCTTCAAAGGGATAGCTCCTCTCATCAAGGGATTAGCTCCTTCTCTTTTGGGATGCATGAACCACCTCAAAGCAAACAATCCACGTCAAAATTCCTTCTAGAATCCTCTAGAATTAACCCAAAGTGAGTTTTTTAAGATAAAACTTGCGCCTTTTGACTTTCACAGGGGTCCGAACCCACACCTTTAGGGACAGAGCGAGCAGGTCCGCAGGTTTTGTAAACAGAAGGTGCGGGACCGCAGGTGACAGTGAGAGAAAGTGCGGAACCAGAGTTTCATTGATTTTTAATGTCTTTCTCCCATTTTCAAAGCTTGACTTGAAGAGCTGAGGTTTGAGACTTGCTTAGGAGGACAGTACAAGTGATGATAGACCCATACTGACTGCAAATAATCATGGTGACGATATTTTTGTGTAACAAAGTGAGATGTAAATTGGCTGCCTTGATCAATGACCAATTCTCTAGGGTACCCAAACTTATAAAACACATTTTCCCTTAATAATTCAACCACTTTTTCTTCTGTTGTTGCTTTGATGGCCTTGGCTTCAACCCACTTGGTTAAATAGTCAGTGCACACAATGATGTACTTCTTTTGCCTAGATGGAGGGTTAATCGGTCCAATGAAATCCATACCCCACTTTTCTTGAATCGAAATTCACTTGAGGCTGTAGAGGCATTTCATCCCTTGGGGTAGGTTTCCCCATCCTTTGGCACCGATCACACTGACTAGTATACCTCCTCACATCTTGGTGAAGAGTGGGCCAGTAATAACCAACTTGTAGTACCTTGAATGTTGTTCTTTTGGCTGCAAAGTGACCTCCACAAGGCCCATCATGACAGGTCAGAAGGATGTCAAAGACTTCCTCCTCCCTGACACATCTTCTCAGAATTTGATCCGGGCCTAGTTTGAAGAGGTTGCCCCCAATCCAAGTGAATGGGGCGCTCTTCCTTACGATCTTTCTCTTTTCCTTGGAGGACAAATTTGGTGGAAACTGTGTAGACACCAAGTAATTTGCTATGTCAACAAACCATGGAGAGAGAACTGAAATGGTGAATAAGTGTTCATCTGGTAACTGATCATCAACCATTCCTTCCTCCCATGTAGGAAAATTCAATCTGGATAAAAAATCTACAACAACATTCTCCTTTCCAGGCTTATCAATAATAATTAAATCAAACTGTTGCAATAAAAGTAACCATCTAATAATCCAGGCATTTACATCGGGTATATTCATCAAGTATTTAGTTGTAGCATGGTCAGTATGTACAATTTTTTGGTAACCAGTAATGTAATGCCTAAATTTATTCAATGAATGCACAACAGCTAGGAGCTCCTTTTCAGTCACTGTGTAGTTCAGCTCAGATTTTGACAGATTCTTACTGATGAAGTAAATGGCATAAGGTAGCTTGTCATCTATTTGGCCTAGAGCTACTCCTATGGCTTTGTGAGAGGCATTAGCATGTATATGGAAAGGAAGAGCCCAATTTGGGCCTCAGAGAATAGATGCCGTAGTTAACTTGTCCTTTAGGGTGTCCAAGGCTTCTTGACAGCTTTTTGACCATAAAAATTCGGAGTCTTTGGCCAATAACCCAAGTAAAGGAGAAGCTAACTTGCTGAAGTATTTTATAAATCTCCTATAGTATCTGGTTAAACCTAGAAAAATTTTGACATCCCTCTATTTTTTCGGAGCTGGGACCCTTTGGATGATGGCTATCTTACTTGGGTCTACCTACATTCCTTTTCGGGATATTGAGTGACCTAGAACAATCCCTGTAGTCATCGAACGCTCACATTTTTTGAGACTAAGGGATAATTTCATTTCAATGCATTTGTTTAGCACCTTACCCAAGTTTGAGAGAGCCTCTTGGAAATCATACCCATAGGGTGTAAAGTCATCCATATAGATTTCCACTGCATCATGGACTAGCTTGGCAAAGATACTCAGGACTGCCCTCTAGAAAGTGGTGGGGACATTGCATAGACAAAAAGGAAGGACCCTATAAGCGAAAGTACCCCAAGGACAGGTGAAGGTGGTTTTATCCTAATCCTCTGGGCTAATATGGATTTGATTGTACCCGCTGAACCCATCTAAGAAAGAGATAAACTTTTTCCCTTCCAGGCCATCTAACACTTGGTCAATGAAAGGTAGGAGGAAATGGAACTAGCGCCAAAGGAGACACCCACTCACTATCTGAGATAGGGTAAATGAATCCTGCATCCAACATCTTTTGTAGCTCTTCTTTGACTATATCCTTGAGAGTTGGATTCATTCTCATTTGGGGTTGTTGAACTGGTTTGCAACCATCTCTTATATAAATGTGGTGAGGACACACCAAGGGGTGCACTCCCTTCATTTCTTTGTAACTCCAAGCAAAGGCATCCAAATGTTCCCTTAGCATGTTACATAACTCTTCTTCTTGGTGTACAGAAGAGAGGGGTTGATTTTGAAAGTTCTTTAAGGGTGAATTCTATTTTCTTGACACTAGTGGGGTTTGAATAAGCTAAGCATAGATCAATCCGATGATTTCTCTTTGTTTCTTTCACTACTACTTCTAAACACAAGGTATTGAGAGTTGGATTTTAGAGGATGTGTTCAATCAAATCATCTTCATCAGCCTGTCCTCCTCCCATGACAATTTCTAGGGTATATAGTTGAGCGGAGTAGATTTCATCTTCTTCCTCCTCTTCTAGTCATAAAGGTAAACCATGTTCTAAATATGGCTGAGCAGGAGGGTACAAGACCAACTGCTTGGATAGATGCCCATTTTTGATAGTCATGTTTCCAATCCTCTAGCTGCTGTAGGCATCGACAATGGCTAACCAAGGCCTCCCAAGTATGAGAGGATAAACATTAAGCTTGGCCTTAGGCTGGAGAACAAGGAAGTCTGAAGGGTACTCCCAAGAGTCAATGGATACCATCACATCCTCAATAATCCCCTTGAGGGCTAATGTGGATTGGTCTACAAGCTGCAAGACTGTCATGGTCTTTCTCAATGAACCCTGGAGATTTAGCTTGAGCATGGTGTCTTTAGTCATCACATTAATGGTAGCCCCAAGATCAATCAAGGTGTGTGAGAAAATGGTGCCATTGATGTGCACATCTACTACAGGGCTTCCAGGGTCTAAATACTTTAGGAAAATTACCTGCCCCAACATTAAGTCGGACAACTGTCCAATGACATTAATGGTAGGGGTGTCTCTTTTTCGCCTCCCTGGATGTTTGAAACACTTCTCTTTAATTAGTTTTTTGTAAATAGGTACATCCTTAATGGCTTGGAGAAGTGGAATTTTGACACATAGATTTTTCAATTCACCCAGAAGTTCATTCTCTTCTGGGGTAGGTTGGACTAGATGAGTTAATATTTCAAGAAAGGGTGGTGGATTCAATCTAGGCATACTTTCCTGTCTTTCCTCCTCACTCTCCTTCGATGGAGATGGAGGCTGGTTGCCCGAGAGTACTCTCCCAAACCTCAGGTTGATTTCCTAAATTTCCACAGCATAAGTAGGGTAGGATGTCTCTCCACTGTAGACTTGTTGTGCCTGTCTATTGTTCGGGTTCGAATTTGGTTGGGTAGGCATATGAGGTTGTTTAGGTGGAGCAGGGTGTAAAATTTGTGGTTGAGTAGGAGGTGAAGGCAATAAAGCTGGAGCATTGTTGTATGGGGGCCTCCACCCCTGGGGTGGTGCATTCCACTGAGGCTGTGGAGGAGTATATGGCTGAAATGGCTGGTTGGTTGACTGGGAATGATACTAAGGTGAAAAATACCAAGGAGAAAGTGTAGACCAGGAGAGATGAGCAAGGGGGCCCCAAGAAGGAATGGATGTGTTTTGGTTAGGGTTGTAATATGCATAGGATGACCCTTACATGATCTGCTAGTATAGTCGAGGCCCATGAGGCCTCCTTTGATTTATGTAGCAGAGTTGTTCAATCACCCCTTTAGTTCCTTGATACACAACTTTTAGTCCAGGTAGAGAAGGGCACTTGTCTGTGGAGTGCTTTTCTTCACAGGTCGAGAAGATTTCTATACGGTTTAATGGACATTCATTCCTAGGGTGCCTCCTTATGCATCTGGTGTAGAAGATGGCTAATCGTCTCTCTACTTCTTCCTGCTTCCTCTTGATGTGAATAGTGTCCATATGTAGGGAAAGGGTTTGTAGCATTTCACTCTTGAAATCTTCTAGCATATTTCCAATTTCACCTTTTATAGATGCGTTGGAAGAGGATGAGTTGCCCACTGGTTGACAACCCATACCCTTTTTCCTAGCTGCCCTAGAATGGTTCTTGAAGACAATCTTGATATCTTCATAGGGTATCTGGTAGATGTCCCCTCCTACTAGCAGGTTTAAGGTATCCAGAAGATCTTCCTTGACCCCCCTGAGTAGGACTAGCTTCAGTGACTCAGGATCAAGTGTGCACCTGGCCCTTTTGTAGCTAAGCTGGAATATTTCCTCATAATCTTCTAAAGACTCATCATGCCCTAAGGTGATTCTAAAATTTTCCTCTTTAGTGTCTTTGGACTTGCAATAGTCCTGATACTTTTTGTTGAAAGCTTGCTGCATCTGAGCCCAGGTGGTGATGCCATCCCTAGGTAAACCCATGAAGCAACAAAGAGCTACATGCTTGAGAGTGGATGGGAATAATTTCAACTTCTAATCATCAATGATGTAATCATAAGTTATGCATATGACAACGAACTCAAACAAGAAAGTATCTGGATCTTCTAAGGTCAGGCCATGGAAGTGAGGAAGAGCAGAGGGGATTATGTTTTTCATCTTAGCATCCCCATTGGTTTCTCTGATGGGAAAAGCACCCTAAATTCTTTCTTTATCTCCTCTGTCATTTCTATTTTCAGCCATTAGGTCAGTTGGAATGGGTTCTCCTTCTTCTTCTCCCCCTGTAGGCTCTTCAAAAATCTCTGGTTGTTCGCCTAAGGGGTCCTCCAATTCAAAGCCACCAAAGAAAAGGGAAGGTTTGTTGTTTGAAGTGGTGGGGGTATTTGGTACAAATTTTCCTAAATTATCCCTATTCCTACGAGGCATGAAAGAAGTGCTTTTGTTTTGTTTTTTTCTTCAAGCTTGACTAATTACGGAATTGAAATGACAAACTGAATGGAAACTATCTGTTGAATGAAATTTCTTGCAGAATGGAAAGGAAACCAAACCAACTTACAACTAATTTGAAAAAAAATGAAACTAATAGCAGAATGAAAGAGATAAGAAATGGAAGAAAGAAAGTAGAAATCACATCTACTCAGAAATGTCCCCGGCAACGGTGCCAAAAAGTGATGAGGACTAGTATTGCAGCAAGAATGCTGCAACTCCTGGGGTTACCAACTTTACTTTATCAACCCAGAGTTCATACAAACTTGGAGGTGATAGTGTTGTATACACAAGTAGATACAATGGGTCCACTCTTTGCCACTGCTGAGCTGGCGATAGACCACTAGGGTTTCTCAAACCAACCTTCTATTGATTTAGAAGAAGTTTGATTACCAATGGAGAAAGAGGAATTTTAGCCTAATTGAGAGAATTGAAGTATTATCTACTGCAGTAATGAAAGACTAAAATGAATTCTTTAAACACACCACTCATCTAGCTAATTGTTAAGATATCTTTCTTTAAAAGAATTATAAGCTAACACTTATGTAACACTAACTATCCTAAGCATGCAATTTGAGATAATCAAACACTTTATTGTTGTGGATATGAATGGACACAATAACCTTTTTAATTTTGTCCTTTTTGTGAAAACATGAATGCTAATTCTTCTTGATTGTATGCCAAGTGGGTTAGGTGTGGAGAGAGATGGTTTTGGAGCGTCATATGGCTTGAGAGGCAAGCAGGGGTCTTCTCCTATCCTTCTGGATGAATTTTCCACAAATCGACCTCAAAACAAGCCACTACAGGTTGTCCTACAAGATGTCCTAATGCACCTACAAGATGTCCTAATGCTCCTACAGGATCCCCTGTATTCCTACAGGATCCGGTTGAAAGCATAAGGAGTGATTTGGAAGGTGGTATAGGGCTTAAAGAAGGTGAATGATGGAAGGAATAAGGTAAGGGAGTGGCTAGGACTTCCTCAGAACTCAAACCAAAGTTTGTAAGATGGTTGGATTTGCTCAACAAACATGGAAAGTTGTTCTTATGGAATGATAAATCGGTTTATGGACTTAGTGGCTTTTGGTGATCATGGATGGATGAGGTTAGGCTGGGGCTGCTGACATGAGATCTTCTTGCACTATTGAAACTCCTGCAATACACATATCACTGGCATTTACCCATGAATCATGTCAAAACAAGAAAGATTTCCAATCAACATAAGAAAACATAATTCCATCATTCATTTGCCTAGTTCATGCATGGAAATACTTGCAGCATATTGTGAAACACCATGAGATCTAATACAAAGCTGGAGATATCAGAAATAAAAACTAAAACCTATCCTTGAAAACTAAAAAGATGCTAGCCTAATTAGCAGAAAACCCTAAATTCCATAAGAAATTAGAATTCAGTATTTTTGGGGTTGAATATGAGTTTTTCCTCAAACCATGGTCCTTAAAGGGAGGAGTGAGGCAAGATACACCTTCTATCAGCTTTTTTGGTATTCCTTTATCTCTCTAAAGCTACTGCTAAAGCTATGCATAAATGGAAGCAAACTAATCAAATTCACCAATACTTGCAATGAAACAATGCCAAAATTAATTCAACAAGTAATCTATGAAATAACCTAAGGATACAAGTACAATAAGAGGAAAATTTTTTGCTAGGGTTAGGCCCTAACCCAAGAGCTTTAGCCCTCTGATTCAACTCAGTGTCGGATCAAGGAAATGCTCATTCTCATTATCATATCAAAAAAATACACAACAATTTTTTACCACAATCCTTCAACTTGAAAATGCTTAGATCTCTTACATAAAAAAATCTTAATCCTAATGAGGCTCTTGGCCTCCTTATTTATGCAACTGAATTCTCCAACAACTTCCTTAAATCTAGGGAGGCTTGGCTCCTAAACTCAATATGAACTAGTTCTTAACTATCACTGGCTCGACTGCCAATGATCTTCATGACTTGGTTGCCTGCAACTTCGAGCTAGTGTGATTTGATTAAGGGATATTCGAATGAGTGAGGATTTAATGAGGAAGATCCATCTCCTATAATATCTCCTTCTTGTCTCATTCGATTTCCTACACCTTAATTAGCCAAATTGCCATGATGTGTTCCCAAAAACCTGCAATCAATGCACATTAGACCACTAGACATAACATCATACTTTCACTCATCTCATTAAGTAAAATATAATTAAAACATGTAAGGAATTATGAGAAGAGTTGATTTTAGTAAGCTTGGAGGTGTATTAAGGTCCATATAGTTACCCAATAATGAGCCTCGTCACTAATGGACCATAAAAAATCAAATCTAACATTACACTCTCACTAGAGTTGGAGGACCATTTCTCAGAAAATGTGGTCGTCATGCCAGAGATGTCATAGACGGATCAACACATACAAAAGAGCAAGAAAATGCAAGAAACCAATCAAGGTAGTGGATGAGGTACACAAGTGTATATTAGGGGTACATCTATACTAAGAAAATGTGGTCAGATTAAGAAAAGGAATGTTGGTGGGTCGATGGGAATTTATGAGAATGAATGGATTACAGATAAAAGAATGGATAAAAAAAAGTTGGTTTTCCCTTCTTGGATATAGATCAAAGGTTAGCGTGATGGTAAATGGTTGCTTCAGGTATCATTTCCTATATGAGGAAGATGCGATCAAAATTGCAACATTGCCCTAGGTTATAGGACGAGGATTCCTAGTACTTCAGAATTAGAAAGTAGTATTTGATGCTGTGTTGGAGGTTCCTAAGAGAAAAATCATATGGGCCAAATTTCTTGTCCTCCCTATTGAACTATGGATGAAGGGAGTGATTTGGGAAATTTCCAATAAAATTGGAAAATTATCTTATGTGGAAGAAGGTTGTACTAGTCTGCTAGATAAGAAGGCAGCATGGATTCAAGTGGAAGTGGATTTATCAAGTGGATTACCTGCTGCAATTGACATTTACTAGGCTACCTTCTCCATCTGACTGCAAGTTGAATACTGGGTAATCCCCTTTAGGTGCATTTGATGTCACAAAACTGGGCATTTGTTAGTTGACTGTCCTAATCACCATGAGGGGAGAAGCTGGAAGACTAAAAATCTTACTTTGGGAAGATGGAAGCCAGTAAGGTAGAATTATGAAAACTCTCATGATAGCTCCCCACAAAGGTTGACAATGTTGGAGATGGAAAGTGATCGTTCTTATGTGAATCCCTCTTTTCTGAGTACAGGGATGGCCCCTGATACAATTATGGACATAGATCCCAGTAACAAATCAAAAAGAGTTCCTAAAAAATCCATGGTCCATCCAGTACAGAGTCTCACAAAGAGGAAGGGAAAAGAAATTGAAAAAATGACCAATAAGTCCAGTAGACTCTCCTTATTGTCTCCAATTTGCAACAGGAAATACTATGAAGTAAACATATCTCCAATTTCGGTAGATGTTGATGTTGGAAATAATACTGAGAGGGGGGTGAATCAGTATTATAACTTTATTTCTCAAACAGATTTATATACGCTACTTCAGTGAAGTGAACTAGCATGTACACGCAACTGTGATTAGAGAAACCAGCGTATATCCAGAGAACTTGTGATTTAGACAATTTATCATGTGTTGATCTTAAACCAATACATCAGTAACTTATTAGATAGTGCAGTAAAAGAAGAATAAAGCATCACACATAAGAAACACACATGAACACCAAGATTTAAGGTGGAAACCCAATGTGGGTGAAAACCACCTGCTACTGTCGTCTCTGTCTTCTTTTAATAATAAGAAAATCTGCTTACAATCTTGTACTAGTGTAGACTCATACCAGTACGCAGTCACCCACCTGTATAAGGCTACAACCTTCTCTTGTTTTCCAGCTTCTACTGGAAGGGAGCTACAAACCCCTAGCTCTTGTACTATCCGATCCATTTACTAGTACATAGGTGCCAACCTACAGAAGGCTACGACTTTCTTTCTTACTCCATGGACCACGATTCATGAATTTTCAGACTGGATACTTCTGGATCACAACACCATAATCTGAAGGCCACATTTCATCAAATTTTCATACTGGACCCATCAACAACATTGAAGCTCATAATCAATCACCACTACAATACAACCATCAAATACATCTGCATCAACCAACCACCGAAACTCAATCATCAATCTCTGAATCAACCACAACTGAATCAATTAATGAAAACCCATGAACCTCTAAATCAAACAATCATTGAACCTCTGACACAACTGAATCAACCATTCATTCAACTTAATCAAATTCAACCAATCAACTGGAACAGACAGATTATTGTAACCAGTACACAGATCTGAACCCAGAACACTGCATCATCATTCAAAACCAACTATAACTTCAGAAACCATGCATCAGACTATATTCGCTATTTGGCTGAACCCAAATTGCATGTATATGCTACTTCCGTTAATCAAATCTGTGTATACCTCCAAAGCTACTACAAACATAAACATTAGCAATATACTGAACATCTACTATCAATTTAGAGTGCTTTACACAGGTAGCAACATAGATCACTTCTTCTCACTTATACAATCAATCTATCAAATATCAAATTCCTTATTCATTCAATTTTACATTCAGATCTAAGAAGACTTCATTGACAAACACCAATAAAACAACTGCACTGATCTAATAGATTAGTCATCCTCGAACATCAAGATTTTCTTTTGCATACGCTACTTGGAAGAGCCGAACCAACATGTATACGCACCTTCACCAAAGTGAACCAGCATACAGATTTGCAAATACTTACTTATAACTTTGCTACAATTCCCGACTTCAAACATACCCAGATCATCACATATAAATGATAAGACATGTGTTGGCAATCAGATTTAGCCCATCCATTATCAGATCACATAATGATAAGTCATTATGATCCTAATCCATCATTAGATCTCATCCATCATCAAAAGCTCAAGTGCATATTTAGTCTAGATCAAGCAAAGCATCAAAAACCCATAACATGCATATTTTCTTTTGATCTAACACTTCATAAGATATTCATTGCTTGTTCACTTAGCCCTTTGATCTTCTCCTCATTATATGCTTAGATCCTTTGTCAATATCTTGGACCAAAAACCACTTAGGACCAATCCCTTGGACCAAATACCTACGACCAATACCTTGGACCAAATACCTCAGATCAAAACCTTGGTTTTCCAGCATGTACGCGCTTTTCCTCCTGTGGGAGTGCGTGTATACGTATACGCTCTTTTTGTTCTGTGGACCAGCGTGTATACGTTGTTTTGACTAAGTGGACCTGTGTATACTTCTTAAAATGCTTTACATCAACCTTTTCCTTTACCTTCTTTATTCTAATCAGTAGACCTTAGTTCCATCTTCTTGTTCTTCTATACATGTTCCCTACATTTTGTCACATCTGTAAACACAACTACCATGCATTCTGTCACATCTGATATCTCTCCTGTAGATTCATCTAGTTATGTAGATTCATCTAGTTACCATATACAGGTGAGTTTTTCTGCTACAAGTGGGTTTCCATCAAGTACAACACATGCATCATAACGGAAACAATCTCCCCCTTTGGACTTGATGGCAACCATGTTGGTGTTGATTACTACAAGCTGTAGAAACTGTCAGAGATAACAACCAACACCAAAATACTCTCCACCTTTGACATTAAGGGCAAAGGGCGGACCAAGATATTCTCCCCCTTTGATATCAAGGGAAAAGGGCTGACCAAATTGAAGGCTTTCATATCTAAACAGCTGAATATAAACATTTATCATGCTCCCCCTAGGCACATGCTGAATCTGCAAAAATATTTTCCAAAGAATAACGTGAGGCTATAACTCAACTATGTGAGTTTGACCTTCCTATCACCAATGACTCATACATACATCAATCTCCCAACCAAGTGGGGATATAACAAATTTGACTCATCGACCCAACCAAGTGGGGATATACCAATTGTTTATACATGACAGAAATACAATAAATATTACATCATCCATCCCATGCAAAGTGGGGATAAAAATTACATCATTTGTCCAATAGGACTAATTCAAATTTATGAGAAGCCATATCACACCCTAGACTTTTACATGACTTAAGCAACAAATGGTATAAATATCTGAAGCCATAGATGGACTCAGCAACCATAATGCCAACAATGCAGAATGCGTGTGAAGGCTAATGCTCCCCCTGAACCTGTGCTACTGTTTTTCCTGTCATAAAAAACATATACGCTTCTTCAACCATAGAAACCTGCCTGTATACATGACTATACTTCATGGAACTTGCGTATAATAACCTTTCTCTGAAAAATTGGATTTAACAGCAGGATGATGCAACAACTACTCCCATCTTTTGTCTGAGATATTCAAATGTTTCTCTGCACAGTGGTTTATTTAATATATCAACAACCTGTTCTTTGGAGGGGACATATTCCAATTTGACCTTTTGTTCAAGCACTTGTTCTCGTAGAAAATGGTACTTGATGGGTATGTGCTTGGTCTTGGAGTGCATGACAGGATTCTTTGAAATATTGATGGAACTTGTATTATCACATAGAATGGAGATGGGTAGAGTCCATGTGATCTGAATGTCTTGCAAAGTTTGCATCATCCAAACTAGTTGTGTGCAGCAAGATGCAGTAGCCACATATTCTGCTTCAACTATAGATAAAGAAATTGAACTTTGTTTCTTGCTGAACCAAGACACTAACCTGGAACCCATATAGAATGCACCACCACTAGTGCTTTTTCTATCATCAACACTTCGTACCCAATCTGCATCTGTATATGCATGAAGAGTAAGATTTTCATCTCTAGGATACCATAGTCCAAAGTATTGAGTTCCTTGAAGATATTTGAAAATTCTTTTGACTGCCTGAAAGTGTCATTCCTTTGGATTTGCTTGGAATCTTCCAACTATTCCTACTTCGTGCATAATGTCAGGTCAGGTACCTATTAGATAAAGCAGACTGCCAATCATGGATCTGTAAGTTGGTTGATGTACTGCTGTTGATTCATCATTTGAGCTGAGACTGCATCTTGTTACCATTGGAGTACATACAGGTTTAGAATCTTCCATTCTATACTTTTTCAAGATCTACTTGAGATATTTGGTTTGTGAAAGAAAAATACCATCTTTAGTTTGTTGAACTTGTAGACCAAGAAAATAGGTAAGTTCACCAAGGAAAGACATTTCAAATTCTTGCTGCATTATTGAAGCAAAATTATGACTCATGGACTCTTCATTGCTACCAAAAATGATATCATCAACATAATAATAATAATTAGCAATTTATCATTTTCAATCTTTGTATATAAATTTCTATTTGCATAACCTTTTGTAAAACCTTGTTGGTGTAGATATTTGTCAAGGCGGTAATACCAAGCCCTTGGAGGCTGTTTCAAACCATAGAGAGCCTTTTTGAGTCTGTATACAAGTTTTGCATCATTTCCAAGAATGAATCCTTCTGGCTATTCAATATAAACTTCTTCTTCTAAATCTCCATTAAGGAAAATTGATTTTACATCCATTTGGTATACTTTGAATTTCCGAAAACTGGAAAGAGCAAGAAACATTCTTATGGATTCAAGTCTGGCAATAGGTGCAAAAGTTTCTTAAAAAGCTATACCTTCTTATTGAGCATACCCTTTACAAACAAGTATGACCTTATTTCTAATGACTTCTCCATTTTCATTCAGCTTGTTCTTGAATATCCATTTCGTTCCTATAATATTTTTATCATGAGGTCTAGTAACTAATTCCCAAGTGTCATTTTTTTCAATTTTCTCAAGTTCTTCATCCATGGCCTTGACCCAACATTCATCTTTGCATGCTTCATTTACATTTTAAGGTTCAGTGGAGGATAGTAATGCTAGATAGGTTGAGGTCCCTGTAACAGTTCTTCTTATGTGTACACCAGCCTCCCTTTCTCCTAAAATTTCAGTTTCTAGATGCTTTTTCTGAACATACCTGGATGGAATCTACCATTATATCTTCTTCAGGTGCTTCATTGGTTTCTTCTTCAATATAATTTTGATTTGATGTGGGAAAGTAATCACCATCTTCCTCATTGTCATAATCTTCTATTGATTTTATCTTTTTTGGATTTCTGCATGCTTCATCAACTACAACATCAATGCTTTCAACAATTTTTCCAATTCTTTTATTATAACATTTATATCCTTTACTTCTGGAAGAATAACCAAGAAGAATCCCTTCATCCACTCTGTGTTCAAACTTACCAAGTTCTTCATCAATCCTTTTGATAAAACATTTGCTTCCAAAAACTTTAAAGTATTTTACAGTAGGATTCTTACCATACCAAAGTTCATGTGGAGTTTGAGTTCTATTTACCCGAACATTTTCTTTGTTGAGAATAGTCACAACAGCAAATGCAGGTTCACCCTAGAAGGTTGCAGGAGTTCTAGATTCATCTAGGATAGCTCGAGCCATTTGTTGAAATGTTTTGTTCATCCTTTCTACCACACCATTTTGCTGAGGAGTTCTTGTGGTGGAGAATTTCCTTTTTGTTCCATGTTGCTCACAAAAGTCCAGGAATTCATTTGATATAAATTCCCCTCCTCGATCAGATCTAAGGCATTTGATTTTTCGATCTGATTCATTTTCAACCAAAGCTTTGAAGGCTTGTAACTTTTCAAATGCTTCATCTTTATGCTTTAGAAGACCTATCCAACACATTCTGGAAAAATCATCAATGAATAAAATAAAATATTCTTCTCCACGAGGTGACTTTTTCCTTGTTGGTCCACATAAATCAGTATGGATAAGTTCAAGAGGCTTACTAGCTGACCCTTCTTTTTCCATGAAGTGAACTCTAGTTTGCTTACCGATTTGACATGGTTTGCATATTATATTTTCTGGGATGCTGATATCTGGAAGATCATGAACAACCTTGAGTCTGCATGCTTTTCTTATTTGAGAAAAGCTTAGATGTCCCAATCTTCTATGCCACAGCCAATTTTCATCATTTTTGCTTAGATAGAACTGTTGTTGTCCTCCTTTGAGTATGTATAAGTTGTTTGGAGTTCTTGTACCTTTGATCATAGTCTCTCCTCTATCAAGCTCATGAACAACACATCCATTTGATCGAAAACCACTTCATTTCCTTGATCACACATTTGACTGACACTCAACAAGTTATGCTTTAAATCATCTACATACATAACATTTCCAGCGTTAACCTTTTCTTTCAAGAAAACAAAACCTTTACCTTTTATGACAACTGGAGTTTCATTTCCAAATGAGACATTCTTTTCCTTTTCTAAGGCATTATATGAGTGAAGTTTCTTTTTGTCACATGTCATAAGTTTCGAGCATCCATTGTCGATGTACCACTGATTTTCTTTTCCTTCTGCATACAAGTCTATACCACATCTCTTTGTTTGAGATTATTTCCTTCTCCATATATTGGGATTTAATGGCCTTTGCTCCTTTTCAAGTGTTTGCCGAAATTTGCTCCTGCATTCAGATTCTTCATGACAAATTTGTTACAAAATGAGCATTCTATTTCATTTTTAAGAGGAGAAAAGTTATTATAGGAACTTCTCTTGATTCCTGTTACATTCCTTTGATTTTGTGCTTCTCTAGTCATGATGATTTTTTAAGCAACGCATTGAGCATCTTTGTGCCCAAAATTATGACATGACAAACATTGCCCATTAAAGAAGTTTCTGCGACTGTCGAATCCATATACCTGTTGATTGTAGTTTCTATTGATATTCATCTTTGGAGAAAATTGAGTATGATTTGCCTGAGGTTGGTTGTGGATTCTATTAATATTCATCCTTGGAGCAAATTGAGTATGATTTACCTGGTGATCAGCTTTATGCCTTTGCTGACGATTGTCATACTGTTCACTGGTCTTTGCTGCATCAAGATAGCTTTTGGTGGAGGTTGACGACTTCTGTGATTGAGATGCTTCTTCAGTATATCCAAGACCTGTCTTTATCAGAGGAGAACATTGAACTTTGATAATTTCATTTAAAGTTTCTGATCCTTTAGAAAATCTAAGATTGAGAGATTTTGTTTTCTCAAGATCTTTTCTTAGACCCACAATTTCACATTCTAGTTTTTCATTGTGTTTTTCTTTTTCAGCAAGTTGGTATGTCAAGGTATCTGTGATCATATTCTTTTCTTCTAAACATCTTTTGAGTTTAGATATTTCTTCATGAAAGTTTTCCTCTTCTAAAGCATCCCAAAAATAATCATTTTCATAGCCATAAGAAGTCTATAATCATCACTATTAGATAAACCATCACTATCCTCTTCTAAACTATCCCAAAAATCATCACTATCATAAGCCATGAGAAGTCTGTAATCTTGACTAGTTTCATCTTCATCACTATTAGATAAACCATCGCTATCTTCATGAGTATAGTAACTCCTTCTATTCACAACTTGTTTCCTATTCCCTTTTGCATATTGCTTTCCTTTAACATATTTATCTTTATGAGGACATTTGGAAGCATAATGACTGACTCTACCACAAGAAAATCATTTGAAAGGTAGCTTACCTTTGAACCTTCCAAAACCCCATTGAAGCTTCTTGACAAAATTTACCTCATCTTCTTCTTCTGAAGTGTGTCCTGATTCATTGTGTTCTTCCTTTTCTTTTCCTTTTGCTGAAGCTTTAAATGCAGCTTCTCTCATATCTGATGGGCCTCCTTTTCTCATCTCAAAAGCAGTTAGGATTCTGTGAAGCTATGTCATAGTGATATTCTATAGATCCTGTTTTTCTTCTATGGTAGACACTTTTGATTCAAATTTAACAGACAAGGATCTCAAAATTTTCTCAACTAAGGTAACTTCCTTTATTTCTTCACCTAGATTCTTCATACAATTAACAACCTCATCTATACGTAATAATTAACTAGCTATACTCTCATCACTATGCATCTTAAGAGTTTCATACTGAATTCTGAGAGTTTCAAGCTTAGCATGTTTTACTTGAGAGTCTCCTTCATAGCTCTAAATGATTTTGTCCCATATCTCTTTGGCTGATTTGAGCTGCATGACTTTGACAAACTCTGATTGTGACAAACTTCCCAATAAAGTATTGATAGCTTTGGCATTGGTTTCATATTGCTTTTTACCTGTCATGTCTATAAGAATTGCTGTTGGAAATTTATATCCTCCTTCCACAATTTCCCTGACATCTGTTCCAAGAGACTGTAGATAGGTTGTCATTCTTATTTTCCAATAAACAAAGTTTCTCCCATCGAATATTGGTAGTCTAATGGATCCCATGCTTTCGTGATTATTCATCTTGATGGATCTTCCTTCAAGAGATCAAGCTTCTTCTGAAGGACCTGCTCTGATACCAATTGTTGGAAATAATACTGAGAGGGGGATGAATCAGTACTATAATTTTATTTCTCAAGAAAATTTATATACGCTACTTCAGGGAAGTGAAATAGCATGTACACGAAACTGTGATTAGAGAAACCAGCGTATATCCAGAGAACTTGTGATTTAGATAATTTATCATGTGTTGATCTTAAACCAGTACATCCGTAACTTATTAGACAACGCAGTAAAAGCAGAATAAAGCATCACACATAAGAAACACACATGAACACCAAGATTTAAGGTGGAAACCCAATGTGGTTGAAACCACCTGCTGCTATCATCTCTGTCTTCTTTTAAAAATAAGAAAATCTGTTTACAATCTTGTACTGGTGCAGACTCATACCAGTACACAGACACCCACCTGCAGAAGGCTACAACCTTCTCTTGTTTTCCAGCTTCTACTGGAAGGGAGCTACAACCCCCTAGATCTTGTACTAGCCGGTTCGTTTACTAGTACGTAGGTGCCGACCTACAGAAGGCTACGAACTTATTTCTTACTCCATGGACCACGTTTCATGAATTTTCAGACTGGATACTCCTGGATCACAACACCATAATCTAAAGGCCACATTTCATCAACTTTTCATACTGGACCCTTCAACAACATTGAAGCTCATAATCAATCACCACTACAATACAACCATCAAATATATCCGCATCAACCAACCACTGAAACTCAATCATCAATCTCTAAATAAACCACAACTGAATCAATCACTAAAAACCCATGAACCTCTTAATCAAACAACCATTGAACCTCTGACACAACTGAATCAACCATTCATTCAAACTTAATCAAATTCAACCAATCAACTGGAATAGACAGATTATTGTAACCAGTACACAGATCTGAAACCAGAACACTACATCATCATTCAGAACCAGCTGTAACCTCAGGAACCATGCATCAAACTATATATCCTACTTGGATGAACCCAAACTGCATGTATACGCTACTTCCGTTAATCAAACCCGCGTATACCTCCAAAGCTACTACAAACATAAACTTTATCAATATACTGAACATCTACTGTCAATTTACAATGCTTTACACAGGCAGTAACATGGGTCACTTCTTCTCACTTATACAATCAATCTATCAAATATCAAACTCCTTATTCATTCAGTTTTACATTCAGATCTAAGAAGACTTCATTGACAGACACCAATAAAATAGCAGTGCTGATATGATAGAATCAGTCATCCTTGAACATAAAGCTTTTCTTTTGCATACACTACTTGGAAGAGCCGAACCAGCATGTATACACACCTTCACCAAAGCAAACTAGTGTACAGATATGCAAATACTTACCTATAACTTCACTACAATTCCTGACTTTAGACATACCTAGATCATCACATATAAAGGATAAGACATGTGTTAACAATCAGATCTAGCCCATCCATTATCAAATCACATAATGATAAGTCATTATGATCCTGATCCATCATTAGATCTCATCCATCATGAAACGCTCAGGTGCATATTTAGTCTAGATCAAGCAAAGCATCAGAAACCCATAACATGCATATTTTCTTTTGATCTAACACTTCATAAGATTAGATATCATTTTTGGGATTCAATACTTAACTTCATAAGATATTCATTGCTTGAATCCCAAAAATGATATCTAATATAATGCACTGCGTAAATCCCCCATACTTAACTTCATAAGATATTCATTGCTTGTACACTTAGCCCTTTGATCTTCTCCTCCTCATATACTTAGATCCTTTGTCAATACCTTGGACCAAAAGCCACTTAGGACCAATACCTTGGACCAAATACATAGGACCAATACCTTGGACCAAAATACCTTGGACCAAATACCTCGGACCAAAACCTTGGTTTTCCAACATGTATGTGCTTTTCCTCCTATGGGAGTACATGTATATGTATATGCTCTTTTTGTTCTGTGGACCAGCATGTATACGTTGTTTTGACTAAGTGGACCTACGTATACTTCTTAAACTGCTTTACATCAACCTTTTCCTTTACCTTCTTTATTCTGATCAGTAGACCTTAGTTCCATCTTCCTATTCTTCTGTACCAGTGCCCTGTTACCTCTGAATAGACCTGTTACACTGTAATTTTCCATATTACTTCTGAAATGATTCCTTTGAACTACCCTACATTTTGTCACATCTGTAAACACAACTGCCATGCATTCTGTCACATCTGATATCTCTCCTATAGATTCATCTAGTTATGTAGATTCATCTAGTTACCATATACAAGTGAGTTGTTCTGCTACAAGTGGGTTGCCATCAAGTACAACACATGCATCATAATGCCAACAGTTGAATTACAGGCTCTAGAAGAAAATTATGGATTAGGCCTAGAACCCATGTTAATAAATAAAACTATCTTGCAAAATGTGGATTCTACGACTAGAAGGGGATTGAAAAAAATAGAACTGATTTACAGGAAGAAAAAAGAAATCAAATATAAAAATATTACACTATGTTGTGAGATTGAGGCTGATTTAAACACTCGGTTCTCTAAAGCTATGGAGGAGACATTATACCCTCCATTTGGTCTAGGCCCTTCCAATGAATCAAATAGACCAATGGATGACTCACTATACCAGGACCTTAGAGCAATGTATCCCACTTCAAAAATTTCTCAATGAAGGTAATGTCCTTAAATATAAGAGGTTTGGGATTTTCCCAAACCAAAAGATCCTTAAAACACTGTATAAAATCTAAAAACTCATCCATCCTCTTGCTTTAGGAAACTATGATGACTAAGGAGAAGGCCCTCGAGATATTGCTCAGTATTTGTCCTTCATGGTTTGGTTATGCCTCTAGTTCGCATGGAAACTCGGGTGGATCGTAGCGATTTAGGATCTGACACTTTTCACTTTCCATGCATATAGGTCCTATACAAGGATAACCTTGACCAATTACTATAGGGGATCAATCCATAGATTTCATATGTTGAACATCTACACCCCCTACAGTAACTGTAAAACATTTTGGGAATTGGTTGACTCTACTGGGATCCCGGAAATCGATTCATTGATCATTGTTGTGGATTTGAGCTTCACATTTGAAGAGGGGGAATCAGGGTCATAGAGAAAACTTGGACCCACTGGCATTCTTCTTCAAAGACCTCTTTAATCAAAAGGTGCTCAGAGACATTTCTCTTGTACCATTGTGTTAGACCTAGCGCAATGGTCATTCAGGGGAGGAGGGTATAACGAAAAGGATCAATAGGTTTTTTGTGAATCGATTAATGTGTTATAGGATCAAGCATATTCAATCCTAGCCTTTTTTTCGGATGTCTTTGATCATGATGCCATAATTCTAGAATGACAAGATGAGGTAGAGGAACATAAGTTACCTTTCAAGTTCAATTATGTGTGGTTAAACGATCCATATTTCCAAAAGCTGGTTTACCACTCATGGATCTCCCCCGTCTCTCTAGCCATTAATAATCCATTATTGTTGATCAATGATAAACTTAAGAGGCTGAAAATAGAAGTCAGATTTTGGGTATATAATCATAAAAACTAGCTCAGACTAGAATTGTTATCCATTGAAAATGAAATATCTCTATTAATGGACATAATTTACCCTTATTACTTTTTCAAGAAACAACAGAGGTCTCTATTGAATCTGGTGATGAGGAAGGACAAAATTCTCAAATTATAGGAAGAGGAATTATGTAAGAAAATTCGGTTGGCTTGGATCAAAGGCAAAGACTAAAATATAAATTTTTTTCATGGGCATGCATTCAAGAGGAAGCACTTAAAATCTATATGGGATATAAAAGACGAATCTAGGTACATTCTCACCTTAGCCAAGGAAATAAAAAAGGAGGCTCTATGTTTTTCATAAAACAATTCACGGAAATGGAAGGAGATAACATGGTAGAAAAAATGGAGTTGGTCAACCTGTTTCCATAGATGGTCAATGAAGAGGAGGTTGCACTAATGAATGCTCTAATCATGGAAGAGGAGATGCTTCATACACTAAAGAATATGGCTAAATACAAGATCCCAAGGCATGATTGTTGGGATATTGATCTATTCATTTCTTTACGAGCTAATGGGATCTGATCTTGTCAATATGGTGGAGGTGGCTAGGTGTTCTAGGCATATTCCATGTGCAATAAACTCAACTTTCCTTACTTTAATTCCCAAAAAAGAAAACTATGTACACTTCTATGATTATAGACCAATATCCTTATGTGATTTGGTTTATAAAATGATCTCCAAGCTCATTTCTAACAAAGTTAAAAATATATTATCTACTCACATTACGTTGGAGCAGTTTGGTTTCTTATCTAACAAGAGCATACAGGATGTTGTTGTGATAGTCCAAGAGTGTATTCACTCAATTAAAATAAGGAAGCTAAAATCATGCCTTATTGAAATTTATCTCAACCGGGCATATGACTATGTGGATTAGGAGTTCCTCAACATGATTTTATACAAAATTGGGTTCCCACATAGACATGTTCAATGGATCATGGCTTGCATCACTATGACATCTATGAAAAATCTAATCAATGGTGAGCCCACATAATTTTTCAAAATCCCTCCGAGGTTTAAACAAGGTTGTGTGTTCCCCCCTAATATTTATCCTTGTCATGGATGCCTTCAATAGAGGGATCAAATCCATGAAGGAGGTTGGCTCAATTTTTGGTTGTGGGATCTCAAGAAATAACACATTATCTCATCTTATGTTTGTGGACGATGTCTTATTTGCAGGGGAAGCCAAATATTATGAGTGGGAGTCCTTCCATAAAGTATTTGAGAAATTTGGCAAAGCAATTGGGTTGAACAATAACAAAGAAAATACATAGTTAATTTTAGATGAAGGGAACTCAGAGCTGATATAAGAGATTTCCTCATTACTTGGGGTGAAAATTTGTCCTATGTCTGATGGCTTTAAGTATTTGGGATGATATTTAAAACCATGCAAATATAATATCCAATATTGGGCCTGGCTCATCATAAAATTTGAAAAACATTTGACCTGCTAGGATTACAAATGGCTCATGCTTGGGGGTAAGGTTATTATGGTAAAGATTGTATTACAAGGAATTTCAGTGTTTTGGATGCATATATTTAATATTCGCTAGGATATTATCCACAAAATTGATACATTAATTGCAAAATTTTCTCTCGAGAGGTGTTGGTTCCAATAGAAAGATACAATTTATACGCTTAAATGGATCTCAATTCTTGTTTAGATGGGTGGATGGGACATTCTAGATTCCAAGAGGTTCAATCTTGCAATATTGGCCACAAATATATGGAGGGTATTTAATGAAATAGGGCTTTGGTAGAATATTGTTTATGGAAAATACATCCATCATCATTGGCTGAAGGAGTGGGTGGTTGTAGGGGCACCGTCCAATACTTGTGCATCAATCATCTAGCGGAGTTTGAGGAACGTGATCTTTTGGCTATGTAGTAATATTTGTTGGTTAGTGGGAGATGGTTAAAATATCCATATGGGGTTTGATTCTATAAAGGGAATTCCTGACTTCCATTTCCTTTCGTCCCCAATTATCCATATACTAAATCAAAAAGGGATTAATACTCTTTCTAGCCTTTGGGAGGGTCATCGAATTCATTTTTTACCCCTGCTTGGTCTCATGCTTGGCAAATCAATATCCATATCATTTGGAAGGAGAATGGTAAGGCTATCACAACCACTTATATTAGGTTGGAATCACCTTTTCCCATCAACAAGATCGGTTGGTATGGGCTGGTCACATTGTCAATGGGACGATCTATGCCAAAGAAGTATATGCTTATATTACCTTGAACATCCAATCTTTACCCTATGCCGACTGGACTGCTCAATTGTGGGGGTGGGGCATTCCATTAAAGATAAAATATTTTGCATGGATGAATATTCATAATCACATTATAACATGGAACAGATCGCTTAAGAAGTGTTCATGGGGCCATCCACATGCTCACTTTGCGAGATGGATTTTGAGGATTGCAATAATCTATTTTTAAAATTCCCCTTTGTAGTTGTTATTTGGGAGGAGGTATTCTTATTATTAGGGATCAATGTCATCAGAGACTACTCATCTATTACTGCTTGTCTTATCTCTTGGGCACACCAAGTGAAAGCCTTCAGGATGACCCCATTATATATCTTGTCGGGGATTTGGCATGCTAGAAATGATCTTATATTTGAAGGAAGAATTCCATATGTAAATATTACTTACCTAATAATGGTTGCATATTTTCAAGAAATTGGCCCCTGGGTTCCCAGTGCCACTTCTTAGTCCATTTCCATTTTTGATTTGGTTGACATCTACCCAATTTGTTCTTTTGATGGGGCCTCCTTAGGTGGTCGATGTTGATGTGGATTTTTTCTTTAGAACGACCCCTCCTTGCAATATTGTTTATGTTGGTTTAGGGGTTTTGGGGACAATTGCATGGCTAAAATGATTGCATTATGGGGAGCTCTACAATGTTCATTGTGGCTCATCATTAAGAATATCATGATCGTAGGGGATTGTCTATCCATGATTCACTAATTCCAAGGGCAGAATGTGTTGGAGTTCCCTGCACTATGTAATTGGATGCAATAGATTTGGGATTTAAAGGCTCCTTCTTTGAAGTCTCATTTCAGCATGTATATAGAGAACAAAACATCAATGTCGATGCTATCTCTAAGTGAGGTTTGTCCCTCCTTCGAGGACATGTTTTTTGAACATCTAGTTGAAGGTATGATCTATGGTCAAGGATCTTTTGAGATCTAATCTCTCGTTTCCTTGGCAGCAATTTTAATCCATGGTCTCTAGAATTTTGGTTCTTGTTTCCTTCTTTCTGCCTTCCATTTTGTCTGAGATAATTTGGATTTTGAGGTTCTTCCCCTGTGTTGGGATCCTAAGCTTGTTGTTTATGAGATAATAGAGGAGTTTTTCTTTTTATTTTTGATATTTTTGTATTTCAGGCTTGTTGTAGGGAAGTAGACTAGCAAGCAGCTATGAATTTGATCGTCGTCAATGTAAAACATTCCTCTATTAATGAAGGAATGTTCTGTTTTTTTCTTCTGAAAAAAAAAAGTGCATAGAAATGCAAAGCCATGCATACCATCACATGTTCATTTGACAAATTCATTTTGCAAAATACAATAGAAGTCTTCAAAAATTGATGTGGTGGATACCAATCTATCAAAATGAAACTATCATTAGGAGCATTTACTAAATAATATCACATTCTTTATCAAAAATCTTGTTGGTAACTTTGTACCCTGTTTATGTGAAAATAAGGACTTATACTTTGTTTAGGTACGAAAGAAAAACCACAATATAGCTTTAATTTAATAAAAATTGTAATTTTACTATATATAATTTTTTAATTTTTTTTAATGTTTTTAAGTTTTAAAAAATAATTTATTAACAAAAAAAATTAGAGTCTTTTTAGCTTTAAAAATTAGGTAATCTATTTTTATAAAATCATAAAGTTAAAAAAACTAGAAAACTAAAAAACAAACTAATTTTACTAGCATTGCTCAAGAACCCTTCAAAACTATCTACTTATAACATAATACATAAACACAATTCAAATGTTCAAAATAATAAATATCAGAGTTGTCTAATATATAACAATATAATACACATTTGTCTAATATATAACAATACAATATACATTGTAAATGATAAATCAATTTCAAAACTATCTACCCATCACATAATACATAAACACAATTCAAATGTTCAAAATAATAAATATCATATTTGTCTAATATATAACAATACACATTTGTCCAATATATAACAATACAATATACATTGTAAATGACAAATCAATTGCTATAATCTTTTCCGGAGGATTAATAACTCATTTTATAATAAATTAAAAGGTAATATAAATAAATTTGCTAATTAAATTATGTGGATGAGAAAATAAATAAATTAATAGTATATAAAAATATATGGAAAACATTAAATTTTTTCTATATTATTTTATAGAATAAACCATGAAAAAAAGATGATTAACTATTTTATGTTGATGTTATATTTTGTAATTTATTTCAATTACTTGTATGTATGTTTAGTTGTTCACCAGTTTAATTTTATTAACATTAATGGAAGGATTCTTTATTGTTTTAGTTGTAAGTATGGTAGTTGAACTTTCATAACAAGGATTGTGATATAAGTGTACAGATAACTAAATTATGCATATAAATGTTATATTTTACATAAAAATAATAAAGTTGACTTTATATACAAATATTAAAGTTCATATGATTATAGATAAAGATTTTATTTATGTGTAAATTTTGAAATTTCGTTTTTGTTTTTATAATATCTAGATTTTATATTTGAAAAATATGAGTATAAATAGACAAGATTGCAATTAAGATTAAGCTTGGTTTTAAATTATGTGTAAATTTTGAAATTTCAATTTTATCTACTTTTATTTTCACAATACCCAATAGATTTTATGTTAGAAAATTTTGAGTAGAAATAGACAAAATTGCAATTAAGATTAAGCTTGACTTGTATATAATATCCAAAACAAAAATTTAGCAACCAAATTCCCACTAGGCATGTCGTCTCAATTTCAAACATTAAAAGCTAAGATGTATAAAAAAAGGTAAAAAATATATTTTTTTAGGAAACATACTAAATCTATAAAAACAAATTATTGTGATCCATGCCTTTAATGGGCTTTGGTTTGCATTCCTTTAACATCCTCAAGGTGTCATGTTGACTAATGATGAGTTTTGAGAGCATAAAATATCCAATCACTCTTTAGAGGATGCAGAGGAGGTGTTCCCCAAAGGAACTTGGGTTTACTTTAGGGGGAGTGAAACTTTCAAGGGGAGGTAAAAGTTGTCATTATTCTTCTAAATAGAAATTATAGAGACCTCAAATGCAATATCATCTCCATATTGTTCCTACAATGTATCACTTTGAAGACTCTAACTTCAGTCTCGCACTTCTATATTTTCAGAATATGATTTATAGCCTCAATTACACATATCACTATGAAGATTCTAACTTCAGTCTCCTACTTCTAGATTTTGAGAATATGATTTACAACACAAACTACACATTGATCCCTAGAATTTTTTTCTCCCTAGGGTTTCCTAGCAAATTCTTCTTTTCACCTATTCTAGTTAATGGTTGACTTTGTAAAACTTAAATAAGTTTATCTATCATCATATTCACTATGTTGAATTCCCTTTTAGATCTCCTTAATCTTACATAAGATTGGACGCCTACTCATACAATGATAATTTTCCATTGTTACCATTATTCTACTTAAGAACCAAATATATCTTACTACAACCAAAGCACCTGAAGCTATTACTAACCACCTCTCCCACTTGGAGTTATAATTGAGGTTAATATTGAAAAAAAAAAATATTGATCTGTACAACATATCCTTTCTCTATGAACCTATACACACCACATAAATCATACTTTGCACAAAACTTAAATACCCATACAAAGGATCAAAATATGAAATGAGGAGGGTGTCAATGTAGCCTTAACTTAACATCTAATCAATGTTACATGATAGACTAGGTGTTAATGGTTAGTATATTCTTCTTGATGCTTAATCACTATGTTAAGAGACACTTTACATAACACTACATTCAAAAAAAATTAAAAACATGTATTAAAAATAACAATTCAACTTTGAAGTAAAAAGAAATACAAACCAACATGTAATCTTATATTTACAAAAAATTGATGTTAGCAAAACAACAAATGGCCCATTTTGATTAAAGAAAAAATACTTCCAAATCATTTTCAATCTCTTCCTTAATTTTTCCACTCTAAATGAGAACGACATTATAGTACTACCATACCAATTTTTTTGAAATTATATATATGTCTATATTGATCATTATAGGCTCTTTTAATTGCATCCAAGAATCTTCGTATACTCTAAACAAGTAGCCCTGTAAATTGATTTTAACATACAACATAAAAATCAAACTCTCTACCAACATTCTATTCTTTGTGCTAGTCATCTCATGTAGTTTACTAATATAGTCATATGTGTGGCTTTGTTATTAGAAATTTCATGGAACAACACATTATTGTTCATACTGTTAGTTGGGGTTGTTCAAAGTCTTAACTAGTTACCTTCCATAAGTTTGGAGAAAATGATGTTGAGGTTTTCTATTACACCAAAACCCATAAGCATTAGAAAAATTCCAAACCCTTACCATTACCTTGAGTTGGCTATTAATCCCAAGTTCCTAGTGTGAATCTTAGTGTGATGATTAGTCCACGTGATGGATTCCAAATGAGGTGAGTGTGGAAATTACTCCAACAACCCCCCTCAAACACCACTTGGGGAATATAACCTCAGTGAACGGTCTGATACCCTGTTGATATTTTTTGTTACACTAAAACCCACATGCGTTAGTAAACCTCCTAACCATTAACATTACCCTCAGTGGGAAATTAATACCAAGTTCCTAGGGTGGATCCCAGTGTGAAATTTCATCCACATGATTGATTCCCAATGAGTTGAGTGTGAAAATTAACCCAACAAATATTATGATCGACATTGAAGATGAAGATCATAACACTGAAAGCTAGAATTTTCGCATTCGAATAATTTATCGAAACATTTAAAATAATAAATGAACCATAGATCCATCCAAAGGATGTGTACATCCATCTAAATGATGAGGCATACTATTAAAAAAAAATGGCCATTTTCAATGTCATCAACATAAATGATAGGCAATGTTTTTCAGATAAATTTTTGGTTGTTAGTAACTTGTAGAAGAGTAATGTTTCACAATGGTGAGTGTTCTTTCAAGGATAAAATTTTGAGATGTTTTAAAATTATTATGCTAGTATTGATCTAGGTGTATGTTGGTGGCCACCCACCTATTCCACTTGGACCCCCACCATTGTCTCTTTAAGTTTTTCAGTTTCCTTAATTGTAGCACAATTTACTACTTTTGGTAGTTTTTCGGGTCCTGAACTTTTGGAGCTTTTTTGAGGCCCTAAACACTTTTTGGGAACATCAAGGCTAAAACATGTCATATTTTAATATTGGCCACTTGGAATTCGTATTCCTCAAATAGATATTTCTAATGAGGTATTGTGCACATCAAACGAAGATCGTATGCCAAAGTTACGAACCTGGGAAGTTGATGTACCAATTTACCCGAACGGGGCCCATAGTTTTGGCGATTCATCTCCTAGGGTTAGGTTTTTGGATTTTTAGGGTTTTCCATTGTTTCTCAATAATAATTAGGCCTCTGAGCCTCATTGTAACACATTTCATAGGCATGTAACTGCCATATCTCTTTTCAGAGATAAGCTACCATTGCCTGAGCTAGTCTTATTTCCATTTTGTTTGTAAGCATATTTGAGTATTTGATATTAATGAAATGAAGTGTTATTTTTTTGATCTCTGTATTTATGGTTATATCTGTACTTTGTTTTGTTCCTGTTTAAGTTTGGATCAGTGGTATCAGAGTGGTCTGATCTTTCTTTGTTTTTCTTTTCATGTTTCCAATGAGGTCAGGATATAAGGAGTTAGGGCTCAAACTAGTCGAACCTTTGCAAGACCAGCCTCACAAATCCCGACGAGTTCCCATGGAAAAACAGAAGAAATATGAGGGGGCAGGATATCCTTTCAAAATCTTGCTCGAAGAAGCCCTCGAGTGATAGAGGAACTGGATGATGGACAAATTTTAAGAGATCCTTCAACGACTACCCAAGGGTGACACATCTCCTTCCAGCAGCTACTCTAGAAGTGCCACACCTTTTAAAGTACAAGGTAACTTTGATAGAACCATATTTGAGGGTCAGATAGATGTGTATGCCATAGATAAATGGTTAAATCTACTAGAAGGATATTTTTATATTCATGATTTTTCTAGCCAGGAAATGATTATTTTTGCACTTCTCAAAGTTGCCCCCCACATCAAGGATTGGTGGGAAACCTACTGTGAGAAGAAGGACAAAAGTACACCCTCACTATTTTTGGCTGCACCCACTTGGAATTTGTCTTGGGATGCCATCAAGGAACAGTACTACCCTGTCAAGAGTTATGATGATAAATACATAAAGTGGACCCAACTACGGTAGGAAAGGGACCAAGATGTGTCAGAGTTTGCCAATTTTTTTCATACTCTTTGCACAAATTTGGGTATCAATGATTCTGAGAAACATTTGGTACTCAAGTACTATGAATACCTACACATGTACATCCAAGATGAGATGGAGTTCCTAGACATCTCCTCGCTCAACACGACGTACTGATACGTTGTCAAGATTGAGCATAAGTTTAAACAGAAAAAGAAAAACTTTGGATCTGTGAATCTGAAGCAAGGGAAAGGTGCCCGCAAACCACAGAGCAAAGGGAAAATCCAAGGTAGGGCGACCCAAGATAACTCACCAAAGCCACAAGAAAATAAAAACACCACGAAGATAAAGAAATACATGGGAAAGTGGTGTGAGTTCTATACGAGCTCCACTCACAACATAAGTGAGTGTCAGGCCAAGCAGTCACTAGTGGTCGAGTTGAAGACTTCCGAGTCAGATGCATGTTCTGACTCTAAGTCACAACCCGAAAAGTGGAATGACAAAGAGAAGTAGATCATTGATGTGAAGCCGAGTGCCACTGTGGACACCACCAAGATTCAGAAGATTGACCTTGAAGATCTAGAGTAAGGGGAACGCCTATTCCACTCACAAATGTGGGTGAAGGGTTCTCCACTACAATTCATTGTCGACAGTGGGAGCCAAAATAACCTCATTTTAGTAGAGGTCATGAAGTGGCTGGGCCTACTGAATAAAACACATCTTCATCCATACACGATCAGGTGGCTTCACCAAGGACAAGATCTTCACGTCATCCAGCAATGTCGCCTTCTCTACAGCATCAAGCCCTTCACGGATGATGTATTATTAGGACAACCATACTTGTGAAAGAGACATGTTGTATATGAGTCTAGGCCTTGCTCTTTTATTATTTTGTTGGGTAGTAATTTATACAAGATACCTGAGGTAACCTCACCAACTGTCATCTCTTTGATCTCTGCTAAGCAATGCAGTAAGATTATCTCCCAGACTAGGAATTTTTTTTCTTTCTGATTCACTCTCAAAGTAAGGGGGAGATAGTAGCCACATTCATGGCCCCCAAGAAAGATTCCTCCACGTAGTATAAACAGGTGGATACAGTCATGGAAGAATATAAGGAGATCTTCTCCTCACCCACAGGGTACCCTTGTAGTGTTAGGTCAAGCATTCAATCGATCTCACTCCTAGAGAACCTCTACCCAACGAGCCAATATATCGACACTCCATTATGGAAAATAAATAGATCAAGTGGAAAATCCAGGAGTTGCTCCAAAAATGGCACATCCAACCAAGTTTCTCAGCTTGTGGGAGCCCAATTGTAATTTTATAGAAGAAGGATGGTACTTGGAGGGTCTACATTGATTATCAGGTACTAAAAAAAATCGCTACCATGAACAAGTATCCAATACCACAGATTGATGACCTTCTGGACCAACTCAAGGGGGCCAAGTATTTAAACAAGATCAATCTAAAGTATGCCTATCAGCAGGTTCCAATAGAGCCCACATATGTATGGAAGATTGAATTCAAATCCAAGGAAGGCCTTTTTGAATGGTTGGTTATGCCCTTCTGGTTGAAAAATGCACCTGCTACTTTTATGAGGCTAATGGATGACATCTTGCAGCCCTTCACCAACTCATTCGTGGTTTTTTATCTAGACGACATCCTCATATTTAGCAAGAGTTGGGAAGAAAATTTACAACAAATTCGGCGGGTCCTTCAAACCCTTCGACAACACAAACTATGCGCCAACTTGTAGAAATGCACCTTTCGCATGAGCCAAATCCAATATCTGGGTTACATCATAGATGAGCGTGGCATGCATGTGGATCTGACTAAGATCCAAGTCATTTGGGATTGGCCAGCCCTGACCACTCTAACAGAGCTTCGTAGATTTTTGGGCCTTGCAAATTTCTATCGAAAGTGCGTGTTGGGATTCTCCCATATCACTTGGCCTTTGAGTTAGATTACTAAGGGCGGGATAAAAGCAAAGTTTTCCTGGTCCGAGTCCCAACAGAAGGCGTTCGTTGAGTTGAAGCACCGACTCTTCTCTGCATTGGTACTCACACTGCCAGACTTGCAACAACCATTTGAAATTGAGATAGACACCTTAGACTATGCTATTAGTGCAGTCCTCACCCAACACATGCATCTAGTGGCCTATCATAGTGAGACACTTTCTGATACAACTCCAAAGTACCCCACCTATGATAAAGAGATGTATTCCATTATGCAGGCTTGCCAGCAATGGAAGAATTACATTCTGGGGAAGGAGAAGGTCATCCACACTGATCCGACCTCTTCTGTTTTATATAGACATAAGGGAAGTTTCAAAATTATCACCATCAAAAGTGGTCTACATATCTGTAAAAATTACACTTGAACATTAAATACAAAAAAGGCAGCACCAATAATGTTGTAGACTACCTCAACTGACCCCAAGTTGTAGCACTGACTATTGTTCTCAACTCTTGTGGCCACGAGACCTCTAGATGGTTGCAACTATATAAAAATGATCCAAATTTTGCCTCCACATACTAGATGATAGTAGATGGAAAGAAAGTTCATGATTTCCTCCTCTAGGATGCATTATTATACAACCTAGGCCGCCTTTTTGTTCCTTCAAGCCAGAGTGCCAAGCTGATTTGGGAGGCGCACTATAGTCGGGTCACAAGACACTTTGGTGTGGAGAAAATTGTAGATCTACTACAAAAGTACTTTTATTGGCCCAAACTCTGACTAGATGTTGGTAAATATATTAGATCCTGCACTTCCTGTGCCATCACCAAGCCAACCATCAAGAAGAAAGACCTATACACTCCTCTACCTACTCCCAGCCAGCCGTGGGATCCATCTCCATGGACTATATGTCTAGCCCCACTTCTACCAAGCACAGTAATGACTGTGTATATTTGGGCGTGGACAGAGTTTCTAAGATGGCTATATTGGCGACCTGCGAGAAGAGTATCACAACAGAGGAAACTACCAAACTCTTCTTTGAACATGTATGGGTACATTTTGGGATCCCTCAAACCATTATATCAAATCGAGATAGAATGTTCCTAAGCACATTTTGGTCAAGCCTCTTGACACTATTGGACACCAAGCTCATAAAGTCGGCTGCCTACCATCCCCAGACTGATGGCCAGATGGAGGTTATCAATAGGATGTTAGTGCACATACTCTGCATGTACAACTCCAAGCATCCACAAACCTGGGAAGAGAGTATTCCCTATGTGAAACATAGTATTAATAGAGATATCCATAGCTCGACTGGTCATAGTCCCTTTCAAGTGGGTCTAGGATTTCAACCATTATGTTCGACTAATGTTGGCATGCCTCATGTGACTACACAGAAAAAATCCACAGATGTATTGTCTGAGGCTGATAAAGTGACTAGATTTATTGAATGCATTCAACATCGTCCAGCAGGTTCATGACATCTTGGAGAAGTCAAATGGAAATTACAAGCAGCGACACGATCAACATTAGGTGCCACACAAGTTTCAGGTTAGTGAAAAGGTTTGGTTGCATATGCAGAAAGAATTCCTTACCGAAGTCCATCGAAAGCTCAGAACACTCTGATATGGTCCTTACACCATTACCAAGGCTATGGGAGACAATTATTTTTATCTCATAATTCCCCCATTCCTTGGCTTGTGCCTAGTGTTCAATGTGGATGGCTTTCGAACATACTTCCCACCATCACTGGACACATCAAACATTACAGAACAACTCACACCAACAGAGTTAAACCCAAACTGCATGGAACAAGCCACAAGTGATTAGATTATGGACACACAAGTCAAGAACACTCTCTAGCAGAAGATCCAACTATATTGGGTTGTCAAAGCATGCCATCTCTTGCACCAAGGAAAGTGGCTCACCAGGGACCAAATTCAACAAACGTTTCCCCATCTCATGGAGGTACTCAATGCAATGGGGACCATTTCTTCCTAAGGGGGGAGGACTTATCCAGGTGGATGTTGGTGGCCACCCGTCTATTCCACTTGGACCCCCACCACTGTCTCTTTTAGTTTTTTAGTTTCCTTAATTGTAGCACAATTTACTATTTTTGGCAGTTTTTCAAGTCTTGAACTTTCAGAGCCATTTTGAGGCCCTAAACAATGTTTTTTGTGAAAATTAGGGCTATCATGTGTCATATAACAATGTTGGCCACTTGGAAGTTGTATTCCTCAGATAGATCTTTCTAACGAGGTATTGTGCTCAAACGAAGATCGTATGCCAAAGTTACAACCCCGAGAAGTTGATGTACCAATTTACCCAAATGGGGCCCATAGTTTTGGCGCTTCATCTCCTACGGTTATGTTCTTAGATGATTAGGGTTTTCCATTATTTATCAATAATAAATAGGCCTTCTCAAAGATAAGCTACCATCACTTGAGCTAGTCTTATTTCCATTCTATTTGTAAGCATATTTCAATATTTGATATTAATGAAATGAAGTGTTATTTCTACTGCATATCTGTATTTATGGTTATATCTGTAATTTTTTGTGTTCCTGTTTAAGTTTGGATTAGGTATAAATAAACCCAAATTTATCAAGCATCAAGAGGGATCAAATTTATCCTAGTGCAATTCTTTGTTCAAGTTTTATTATCACACTAGATTAGATAATAGAACCTTTAAAAAATTAATAAAACTTATATTAATTTTTTTTTAAATATGTATACAAATCAACTTTAGACTAAACAAATACAAGTAGGCTCTTATTTTTATATTCGTTCATAATTAGTTTAGAGTTATCTAGTAAGAGAATATGGTCCATTATGATAAAGAAGAAAGGTTTCCAAATTCTTTTCACTCTAAATCAGAATTCCCAAATATTCATACCATCTAAATTTATTGAATTTTTATATATGTCTCTATTCATCAGTATATGCTCATTTTAACTTCATCAAGGGATCTTCAAATATTCTAAAGGAGAATTCTTGTATATTAATTTCAACGCACCATCTACAAATCAAAACTCATTGTCAACATTTTCTTCTCCATGTTTGTCCCCTTATTTAGTTTACTACTACAATCATATTCACATCTCCATTATTGGAAATTTTCTAGCACCACATGTTCTTGCTCATGTTGATGGCTTGGGTTGTTCAAAGTCTTCACTAATCAGATATTAGAGGTTTAGAAAAAATGAAATCTCATTACTAATGTCAAAGATGGATATTGTGAGGCTAAATTTATAACTTTGATATTTGAATAGTTACCAAACACATTTGTAATAATAAATGAACCATATATGCATCCAAACAATATGTCCCTCCATCTAAATGATGGAAGCTATGCAAGGGACCATATCATCCTATACAAAACCACTATGGGAACATGTTCTCCACCCATAGAAAACACAACTAATAGTATGCTAGCACTAAAAAAAAATCAAAATACTAACGCAGATAGTGAAGAAATTGAGAAAATTACAGGAGACAAGATAAAAGAAAACAACAAAATTTCATTTCTTTTTCACATACACATCAAATTGTTATTATAATATATGTACAATCCTACTTTATGCTATGCATTTGCATCTGCGCAATTTTTTTCATCACCAAATGCACCTAGTTGTTCCTCTTCTCTTTTATTCCCACCTCCTTTTTTGGATTCATGGGTCCTTATTCCATTTCTCTGCTTCTCCCCAGTTCCTCCTTCTAGTTTCTTTAGCTCTTAAACCATAGTTGGGAAATTAAACCGTTACAATATTTCATCTCCCTCAGTCTTTTCCCATTCCAACAGTCATTCATTCACATACTAAAAAATTATGGGGTTTCAACTCCTTGGCTAATCATTATTTCCCAACACATGTTGTCCATTGATTCACCATCAAGTCCCTTGAGACAGATGGGGTCATTGGAATTCATAATCCATAGTGTTAAAGGAAAGTTGTAGAATTTTAATATAAATGGTGTCACAACGTTCTAACAACAGAAAAGTGTGACAACCTTCTTAGTTACCCCAACTTTTGTAATGTGACTATAATGGAAACATGGGTATAGGAGCCATGACTAGCTAATGCAATGTGTTTTAAAACATTAAATTTAATTCTTATGACTATCGACTAAAGGAGAGGAAAGCATTTTGAATCCAAATATTTGATGGAGCTTACTTGCTTGAGAAGCAATGAAACCAAAATGTACTTGAAAGCAGAAGTTAATTAACTATTGCTTGCATACCTAGGCAAGCCACTTATTGATAGTAAATTTATGGGATACAATTGGAGTTGATGGAGGGAAAGATGATTCCCTTCCCCCTAATTCATTGAGGATACAAGCTTGTGGCCTCTCAAATGCACAAAAAAGGGGCGTTGGAAGGAAATATAGGAGAGAACGATTGAAGAGAACAAGAGTTTTCACCAGGTTGGCTCGTTGGTTGGTGTTTTTTCTATCAAAATCTCTCTTTTGGATTAATTTCACCCAATTTTTATCCTATATGGATTTTTTCTACCTTTTGAGTGTGTTTCTAATCACTAGAACATATGGGAGTTGTTGAGAATTAGTAGTAGAAGACAAAGTGGTGTATGAGTTGGTATGCAAAGCCCTATGCATGAGTTAAATCCTTGGGAATTTTGGGTGAAATCCATGTGAACTGTATGTGAGGCCACTGGAATATGTGTTTAAGCCTATTTGGATTAGTGGGAGGCTCATTGGAATACTTAATCGTTATGGTGGCTTCTGCATAAATGATAAACCACCTAGAAAGTGGACATTAGATCCCTGTGTAACACAACAATTCTTGGAAAATTTTAGAACCCCTAAGCCCAATCTCGAGAGGCTCTTAAATAGTTTTTCAAAATAATAGAGAGAATTATTAACAGTATGATATTCTATAAACTAAAGAGAAGCAACTATAATAAAATAGTTATTAGTTACAATTTGAAACAAAATAATCAATTTATATGAATTGTTGCACATGTGGAGCTAGTGGGGATTTTTCATTGTTGATGAACTTATAGAGGTGATGCTAGATCAAAAGGAGAATGAGGCTTAGTATTCATTTGAAAACTGAAGACATGAGATTGAAAAAGAGGAAGGAGTTGAGTTTCCTGTTCAATAATAACCTTCGTTATTTGAAGATAACCATGTGGTTTGATTAAAACTCTTAGGGCAATACGAAATCTACCTTTGACAATTCCTTGATTCTTTTGCTACGTTCCTCCTTGTTATTTAGCCACTGTTGTTGTAATACATGTCTTTGGGAATTCATTCTCTTCATCACTTGGAATCAAATTGGCTTCCTTGAGAAACTAGGTAATAGATTTAACAACTGAATTTGGAATCCTCTCAACATCATATACCAACCTCTTAACCCAACGTATCTTGTGCTTCCACATCTAGAGAGTTGTAGACTTTTGCATTTCATTAATCTTTGGCAAGTTTGGACAAAATATTTTAGGGTCTTCTTTCCATTCTAAAATTTCATTGTGCTTATGTTTGGTATCATCATATTGGATTTGAATATCAACAAGTTCATCAACCAATGAATCAACTAAATTGTTTTGAGCATGTATCAAACTTTGCTTTTTACAAAGGAGTTGTTGTTGATGTTGTAGTTGTTGATTTAAACCATTAGCTTCATGCTTGATTTTGGAAAGGTGTAAATCACTTGCCTATGTTTTCTTTATCTTCTACTACAACTCATTTATCCTGTCATCCCTTTGCTTATTTTCAGACTCAAACTGATCTTTAACCATGGTGATATATTACTACAATTGTATTTGAAACTGTGAAGACAACTACTCTAATTGTTGTATTCTTTCATTGTTATCTTTAATAAATTCTTCTACTCAGCCTTCTTTATCTATAGTGGCATTGGCATAAGCTCCTGCATGTTGGGTTAATTCCTCAAGTTCCTTGTGAGGAGCTACTGATGTTTCGTTCCAAACTATTTCTAATGGGAAGATTGTAAAGTAGTGCTTGTTGTTGAAAATTTTGTATCAACAACCTTTCTTTTCTTTATGCTCTTCTTTATGTTGAGGAATATAAAATACTTGTATTGGTGGAATATCCTCAACATACAATTGAACTACAATGTTTGGAGATACTAGAATTGTTTCCACACAAAGCTAAGTGTTGATACGTTTTCTGGTAATGACACCTAATTGTGCAAGAGAAAACTTTGAAGAGTCTGAAGAAACACTCATTAATTGGTGCATGATATTGGAAAAAGTATTTGTTTCAAGCATTGTTGCTTCTTTCTTTGATTGAACTAATGTTGAAGTGATATCCACACAAGTTTGCCAATCCTTAATAATTTCATTAGCCAATGGATTCGCTGAAGAAGTTTGTTCTTGAGAATCTACAAAAGAAATTTGACTTGGGGTGGTAGCTTGAGGAGTGACATGTGTCAAAGAAATAGTATATTTTTCTATTACACCTTCACCTTCAAGTAACTTGAGCAAATGTAGAGGTAAGGTAGACCTCCGGGTGTCTTTGAAAACAAGAAAATAATGATATTTGTCTGAAACAACTACCTTTGTTTATTGCAGACATATACATAAGAATAATCTCCACAAAATAAATTATCATATTAGTTGGCTTCATGAACAAAGATTTTGATATTTGCATCATTAGCTATATTCTCATCCACTTTGGAATGATCATGAGGCTTTGTAGGAATAGTGGCAAGTTTCAACTTATACAAAGGCATGAGTTCTTTTTCAGCATGTTGATAATTTTGAATCGTAAATAAGCCAATCTGTCAAGGAAAATGTGGTCAAAGCTCCATGGAGGATTTATTTAGCTCAAGTGTTAGACTATCTTCGACCATTTGATAGGAAACTTCTCTACACAATAGCTTCTCTGGAACATAAAGGGGAAAAACATTTGGATTACTATTTCTTCCCCAAACCCTAATGTAAGTAAAATCTCTTTGGCGAACCTATCCCCAATTCTCAATAAACAATCCATGGAATCTAAGGACATCCTAGGACATTTAGAACTAATTATTTTTTGATAAATGGGAATCATTACGAGGTGGAAAATGAAACAAAAATGATTGAAATAGTTTTCTTCACATAGTATGTGTTGTCACATGTCACACCATCTTATATTTGTGTCAAATGGAAATATTTTTCATCCTTGGATCCGAAATAAAAAAGGAAGTGTCGAAATTTGGAAGCCAAAATCCAATAGGAAGTGTTGAAATTTGGAAGTCGAAATCCAAGAGGGAGTGTCGAAATTCGGAGGTTGAGATCTAGAAGGGAGCTGAAAAAGGAGAGCCTAAATATCAAAAGCCGATTTTTGGAAGGACAGATATCAGAGATAGACTCATAACATCAAGGGCCGATATTGTAAGGACCAAAAAAAAGGCATATTGGCATTTCGATATTTCGGTGATCAAAACAGAGGGACCTTGATGGTTTATTTAAAGATCGACCCAATATCGGAACCTCGAAGCGATCCAATTTAGGAAGCCTAGATCTTTTGAAGCCTCAGAGTTTCATAACTCAACAATTACAATTCTTTAGGATCCCTATCGGCCGGATAAGTCGTTCTTGCGGACAAGACTGACCTCCCTAGTATCTAATGATATCTAGCGACAAGCAAACCAAACAAATTCTATCTTTCTCTAAATATGCAATTTATAGATAAAGGCAAACAAGTGTTTTAGGCCTACCTTGGGTCCAGTGCAAGTTTGTAGAAGCCACGCTCCGTTGATCCAAATGAGCTTCCTTGTAAAGAATCTGCAAACACAAACAAGCACACACATTAAATAGCACCTGAAAAGCCAATATAATAAAGCATACTTATCATGATGATCAAGGAATTCATGAAACAAATCACATAAGACAATTTGTTGAGAAAAATGAATCTGATTGTATTAACTTTAATCAAAGAAGAACTTTACAACCTTGGTGCCTTGATGCTGTACAAGCTCCTCCCAGGGTCCAGCAAGAATCTCCTCTACTTTGACAAGTTTCACTCTCTTCCCAATGAAGCCAAAAGGTATGTAATCTCTCCTCTCAAGCTTAACTAGGAAGTCTCAATTCCAACAGCGTTTACTCTAAAAAATGTTCAGCTTCTAACCTCCCTAGCAACCAGCCCAATGCCTTAATTTATAGTGCAATGGAGGGAAGTTACTAGGTCCACCTTCAAAGGGATAAAGCCCTCCTTCAAAGGGATAAGCTCCTCTCATCAAGGGATTAGCTCCTTCAGTTTTGGGATGCATGAACCACCTAGGAGCGAACCATCTACGTCAAGATTCCTTCTAGAATCATCTAGAATTAACCACAAGTGAGGTTTTAAGAATAAACTTGCGCCTTTTTGACTTTCACAGGGGTCCGCACCCACTCCTTTAGAGACAAAGTGGGAAGGTCCGCAGGTAACATGAACAAGGGGTGCGGGACCGCAGGTAATAGTAAGAGAAAGTGCGGAACCAGAGCTTTATTGATTTTCAAGGTCTTTCTCTCATTTTCAAAGCTTGACATGAAGAGCTGAGGTTTGAGACTTGCTAAGGAGGATAGTATGAATGATGATAGACCCATACTGACTGCAAATAATCATAGTGACAATATTTTGTGTAACAGATTGCCCCCTAAAGTGCGAAGTCTGTAGTAGATGAGGATTTCATTTATCATCTAAGAAGAGTGAAGTACTTTATCATTTCGAGGATCATCTTCTGGAGAGCCCGGTTGGAACTTGTAAAAACATTCAATGCAAAATATATATATGAGATCATATCATCGCTGAGGTAGGAATTCCCATACTCAGATCAAAACTGACTAGAAAACTAACTACTGCTCTGATATAGGAATGATCTTGTAATACATCACAAGTATAGACACATGTAGACATAGTATGGATGCAGCCATCTGTTTATGAATAGTCCACTGTATAATGAATACAAAATTCCTCGCAGCCTAGATGGTGGAAACTAGATCCAGGGTCTTGATTTCTACTTCCCGAAATAGTACGATTCTAACCATGTGAATGAATGTGTCGAAGTCGAACATGGTAGAAACCACTTGATTACCAGTCAATGATGTAAACTGTTAACAAGTGTGAGAGAAACCACCAGTAATGTCAATGGCTCTCAAAGTACTCAGTACAATCCATGAGATGTGAATAGATGTGTTGATGTCGAACATGTCACGGAATCCTTTAATCGAAGGTCAATGATGCAACCTATCGTCGAAGGCGAGAAACCTGCCATTGAGGCATGTAGATCCCAAGGTACTGACGATTTCTAGATCATCTTTCTAGATAATGAGCTAAAGTCGATAGAAAGTGATCCGTCGTAGACAAGCCCACAACACGAAATCATAGATCAAGTTTGAAGAAATATAGTTGCAAGGACTGACTTAGGGATGGTCAAGATGGATGACAGATATTTTGCAGATGAATGGTTTATTTGCACTGACCTCTTGAACACATAACGACACAGCAGATGGTTTGGTGACAATTGACCCAAAGTTAATACCCAGAAACCGGCTGAAGACTTTCAATATGGTTTGATCAACTGTTAGGCAAAGGATTTCCCAACCCAGGTGAATAAAAAGTGTTGTGTTCAAGAGTGGTTACAAAGTATGACAAACAGGCTCATTTTTCTCTCTTTTCCCCCACCATTTCTGGCAAGTACCTCTTTATTTTTGACAAGCTTGAGGAGGATAACATTTGCTTGATTATAAGCTCATCCTTCGGATGAGTCCAACTTAGTTTAAATTCGAACCCTAAGAAGGAGTGGTCCATTCCTGTTTGTAATTGAATAGGTCCTTTACTGTTAAATTTTAACGAGTCCAGTATAGGAGAAACTCGGCATTTTTTAATTTTAGAGAGTCTAAAAAAACTTAAGAAGACTCCATGGTTGTCCTTTTTCGTAAATTTGTGTCTCCCAAGCCCGAAAAAGTATAAAATAATACTTTAGAGAACCGCTTGATCATTACGACCAAGGAGTACTTTTCATAATTAGTGCCTCTGATCCGAAAAAGTAAAAAAGCGATCAAAGACATGTCGTTTTATAACCAATATCGAATTCGAAACGACAAAAATCCGGCAATCTTTTCATGTTTTTACAGTCAGAAAAGCGCTGTAAGTGGACCGTTCTTTTAGTTCTGTTTTAACGAGCTTAAAAGAAAAACTCGGCAATCTTTTCATGTTCTAGGAGTCAGAAAAGAGCTTAAAGGTGACTCTAATGTTTTTTGTCGAAAATGACTAATTTTGCCTGAAAAATCTGTTATCCTGCACAAAAACTTAAACATTACTCATACCTATTTAAAATAGATAAAAATGCTGCAAAATTTACCTCTTTAAAGTGAAAAATAAACAAACTAAAAATTCATTTAGTCAAAAAAGCTTATATAAAGGGCTTTTGTAAATTCATTTTTACCGTTTGACTTCAGAGTGAGAAAAGAGAGCTTTTGGTCAGAAACTTCCCGTGAAGATTGCGGAAAATCCGTCCGTTGGAATCGAACGCCGTCTCTTCCAGATAATCCACATCACCCTACTCTTTCATTTCATCCGTTTAAAAATTGTTTTTAGGGCTTTATTTTGTTTTTTAGGAAATTTTTTAGGTTAAAACCCGTGCGCGAGGGTCCACAGGCATAACACAGGAAACCTGCGGACCCCGACTTTTTCGTAAAAGGAAAAAAGTCAGGGGTCCGCACCTGCCGTGAAGGCAAAGTGCGGACCCATGCACTGTCTCTAACAGAGAGGGTGCGGTCCCTGCAGCAAAGGTTTTTAAACCTAAATTTTTCAAATTCCACCCAAAAATTTTGATTTTAGATATTCTAATCTGCCTTTTAATTGGATGTAGGGTATACATCATGCTTGATTGGCGAGAACGGGAGCACAAGGATGTAGATCTCGCCGCAATTAATCATCAACCTTCGATTGATGGTTTATACAAATTCTGGGCCATACCTGGCATGAGGGCCCAAGTGGACTTTTTGCAGTGGCTGGTAGACAGATGGAATATACAGGACCAGTGCTTCTTTATTGGTGGCCACCAGCTCGAAATGGAGCCGGAAGACATTTACTTTTTGACTAGTTTGCTTAAGAGAAGTGAACACTTGACTCTATTCAGGACTAGGCCAGGTGGCCAGTTTGTCGATAGCCTCCTGCTAGAGTTTTGCAACGACCAAACTAGAGACAAAGGGATAGATATCAAAACCATATCCCTTCCTGAACTGAAAGTGATTGCGTTTACTGTTACCAGGCTCTGCGGAAGCACAGCACTACATATAGCCACTGGATCCCAAATGCGGATGGCAGTAGACTGCTTTCGAGGCACCATCTTCAACTGGTGCGATGCTGTGTTGGCTAATATAAAAGGCCAACTGACTAGAGCAAAGAACGGACAACTGAAGACCTTTGGATATGGTGCTTTAGTTGTGAGCTTTGGTCTGGAGAGGGTTCCAATGTTGGTCCCACAGCATCTCACTGTTGGAGCTGGACTTCCCCGAGAGCCCAAACTGATGCGTTGGGTTGCAGTTATGGCCCGTCATCCTGAGGAGGGAACAGAAGTCGTTCGATTCACTCCTGAGTATTTTCATTGGTTGGAGAACCAAATTTTTGCTATTCAGGACTTTCCTTATGCTGGGGTAGATTATCGTGGTGACCCAGACATGGTTCTTCCACCAGGACAGCAATGGGATGACTCAGGTAAAATCATTTTCAACATTTCCTAATTTAATTTTTTTTGTTTTTATCTCGTCCCAAAATTGATGGTAAAAATTTCAAATGTAGATGTAGGTCCACGGTGACCAGCCACTCTCTGGCCCTATGAGAGGAAACAACCAGCTGTAGCAGCACCAGCCCCACAGGACGAATCTACAGAGACCTTGGCCGAATTGGAGAGTCATCTAGAGCGTTTGACAGCAGACATTCCGGAGACTAGCATAGATGACATTCCTCTTAGGCTACAGCGCTATGTGATTGGGGTCCTAGGACCTTTCAGGAGGTTCCTTTGTAGGGTGGCCCGTACAGTGGTTTCTTATCGTGATCATCACCAGTGATAGGATGATCGCCTATTGTAGACACATATGACATTTTTTGCTTTTTGTACTATCATTTTTGCCGATCATAAGGTGTTTTTCAACCTATGATCGAAGACGATGTATATTTGACACACTTCTATGCTATACTATATCACTATTACCGGCTTATCTTGTAAAACATGTTATGGAATGTTTTTAAATTTACTTGTATGATTATTGCAAATGTCTACTTAACATTCGAGAAGCAATTGCATCTGCTAATGTATTTAAATATCTTGGAATATGCTGATATTCAATATAGTCAAATTCACATTCCAAGAGACGAACTCTCAAAAATAATCTCAATAACATTGGATTTCTAATGGCATATACTCTATTAAGTTGTAATACAACGAGTTCAGAATCTAACCTCACCATCAAACTCCGAATCCCAAATGAGATAGATTCAGATAATAACTCAATCACTGCACTATACTCGGCAATGTTGTTCCTTGTTTGACCGAGGCTTACCCCATGCATAGATACCAACTCGTCAGAGGACGAATAAATTACCCAAGCTGTGGAAGAAATGTTCAGTGTATTACGACAAGCACCATCAGCAAAACCATTGTATGTTTGGAGAGGCGTCGACATCTGCAATATCAAGAGTAAAATCAAGATAAGCAGGAATAACGACAAAAGACACTCTCTAAGCTAAGCACACTTTTTAATCTAAAACACACCAGCTAGAAAGAAAACTAACCTAACTAAAAAATCTCCACACCTAGATTTAAGCATAATACCTCATCAGGTAAAGACCATTTCTGGGTTTACCTAAAGAGACCCCGTCAAATTCTACCAATTCATAGGCCCCTTCTGCCAGCTTTTGCTTAACAACATAAGGACCATGCCACATGGGTACGAATTTTCTAGTGCCTAATTTATCATTTGCTTGATCGTACAATAAGACTAGGTCTCCTTCTGAAAAATTACGAGGGGTAACATTTCGATCATACTGAGCTTTAATATGTTTGGCATGAGTTTCGATTGCTAATGCAGCATCATGTCGATTCTCATCTAGCTGAGCCAAGTATAACAAACGTTTTTCCTCTTCGGAAGTGGCTGGAATTAATTCGATGGCAATTTGCAATGACGGGATTTCGCATTCAACGGGTAACACAGCTTCCAGACCATAAACTAGTTGGAAAGGAGTGAAACCGGTTGACGTTTTTACTGAGGTTCGATACACCCAAAGAGCTGAAAATAGCATGTTATGCCAATTCGACCTATGAATCCCAATGATTCGTTGGATCATGATGACTAGAACTTTGTTGATGGCTTCAACCAGACCATTAGCCTGTGGATAATATGGAGTTGAACTGTCATGACGCAAGCCAAGTTGATCTGTAAGTTCAGTCATCATAATATTTCAAAAACGATGCCCATGATGAGTGATAATTGCTTGTGGAACACCAAACCTAGCAATTATATGATTGAACACAAAAATCGCAGCAGTTTTGCCGTCTGCCTCAAATGTAGGCATCGCCTCGGCCCACTTGGTAAAATAATCTACCGCAAGGATGATATACGCATGCCCCCGGCCGAGTGAGGGTTACATGTAATAAAATAGATACCCCATTTCGCAAAAGGACCAACGAAAATTATAGGGTGGAGAGGAGCAGGTGGAGCACGCATCTTTAAACAAAGACAGCCAGAAATAGCCAGCGCGCAATATCTTTTGGGCTGTGGCAAACCCAGACATATGACCGCCACACGCTCCAGAGTGATAGTCATTTAGAACCCTTTCAGCTTCCTCATGAGTTAAACAACGTCGGAAAACAGAGTCCGCCCCTCGACGATAAAGTGTATCTCCAATAATTTTGAATTGTTGGGACTGGAATCGTATTTTTCGACGTTCTGATCTTGAAATTTCTGGCCGAAAGGATTGGGTCTGGAGATAAATGATGATATCTCCATACCATGGATCTAAAGTGCTGATTAGAAACAAGGATTCATCCGCAATGGGATCCTCCGCCATAGTTTCTGTGTCAGCACGCGGGAAGTCACACATTAACTCTGCAAAAACTAAAGATTTCTTCGACTTAGACTTTTCAAATTCCAAGTTGAACTCCTGCAGGATCACAATCCATTTGGAGTACTTGCCCCCTAGCAATTGTTTGGTCAAAATATAGATCATAAGGTTGCAATCGGAAATTACTGTAGTTTTGCGTAGTAAAATGTAATGACGAAAACGTTGGACAGCTTGAACAACTACCAATGCCAATTTCTCCACATGTGAATATTTTAGCTCAGTTGGATTTAAAGTTCGACTAAGGTAATATATCACATGTTCACTGCCGAATTCATCTTCCTGAACTAACACCATTCCAATGGTGGAATGTGAGGCGGCGAGATACAAGAAGTAGTCCTGGTTGTAGTTGGGAGGATGCAATAACGGTGCATGGGTCAACGCGTGTTTTAGTGCATCAAAATATTTGTCAGCTATCTCATCCCAAAAGAATGGAGTATTCTATTTCAACAACCGGGTAAAACCCTTTGTGATCTCGGCGTAGTTAGGAATGAATCGACGTAAAAAGTTTGCTTTCCCCTGCAAACTTTGGAGTTGGCGAAGACTCGAAGGAGGAGGCAATTTGACAATAGCTTCAACCTTCGAGGGATCGACGTGAATGCCGACTTTCGAAACAACAAACCCCAGTAACCGACCCGTTTCTATATAGAAAACGCACTTGTGTGGATTCAACCTAATTCAATAATGCCTACACGTCATAAATATTGCTCGTAAATGGATGAGATGATCAGCTCGATGTAATGAATGAGCACGTAAATCATTGAGATAGGGTTGCACAATGTGCTTGATGTCATGAAACGCGTAAGACATGGCTCTTTGAAAAGTTGCCCCGACATTCTTGAGCCCAAAAGGTAATTTGCAATAAGCAAATGTCCCCCATGGACAAATGAAAGCCATTTTTGGTTGATCAGCAGGTAGAATATTTATTTGATTGTATCCAGAAAAACTGTCCACGAAGGAGAATATTTCACTGCCGGCACAATCATCAATGATTTGATCGATATAGGGAGTTGGGTAATTGTCTTTTGGACAGGCTCGATTAATATCCCTATAATCGATACATATTATTATTATTCCTTGATTTTTGTTAACAGGAACAATATTCGATACCCAATCCATTAACGGAATTGGATAAATGAAACCTGCTTTAAGTAATTTTTCAACTTCTGCTTTAATGGCAGTAGCTTTTCGTGGGTGGATCTGACGCAAATGTTGCCGGACGGGTTTAGCATCCGAGTAAGTTTTGATTTCATGAACAACAATTGCTGGGTCAATTCCTGGCATTTCCTCATATGACCAGGCAAACATGTCACGAAATTCTTGAAATAGGGCCTTATATGTTTGAATTTCATTTTCCGTACAAGAGGCACCTATATGAATGTTTTCAACAATTCCAGGCTTAACCGAAATGTCAATAGGAATAGTTCGAGAAATGTTTCCCAAATTTAACTCAGAATCAGGATTTTTCATTGGATTCTGAGGTTCCTTGACATATTCAGTCGTAAAAATAGATGAAAAATCATTTTCAAAGCGATCGATCTTAGGTAAAAACGAAGATCTATGATGAAGATCTTCCCATGGTAAATCATCAACACACAGGATTTCACGAATTTGCTCATCAGTGTGAACAAGTTCGGAAAACGTTGTTGAATCTGAGTTTGATGTTGAAAGTGATTCTTCATGGACCACATTCATTAAGTCAATTTCGGTTGAAGAAGGGTCGGAAAGTGACTGCACGGCGTGATACGCAATTTCATATGGACTCAAAGGCATAGCATCACCAAATGAATCTATCTCAGATTCGAAAGGTACGATCCAAGGATCATCATAAACAATAGTGTCTGACGAAATCATATGAATGGTTGCAGTAGAAGACGATGCGTTGATAGGAGGAAAAGGAAAAGTTCCTAGTAAACCAGAATCTTTAACTAGTCCTACTCCAACATCCTTATACGGGATAGTTGTTTTGCCGACATGCTGAATACTTTCAGAAGAGGCTGGGTCGGATGAAAAGTAAGTTAGCTGGTCTATAGTTACGATCTTTCCATTATGAGGGAACTTTATAAGCTGAAAGACCGATGAAACAACAGCTGTCATAGCGTAAGACCAACTACGACCCAAGAGAAGGTTGTAATCTAGAGGGGCATCAACCACCTCCACATCTAGATTAACAGTTTTGCCTTCAACCCCTATAGGTAAATCCTGTAGAATGCCAAAAGGATGGAACCCACGACCATCAAAGGCCTTTATAATCATCAGGGATTGATTAAGCGTAGGAGAACCAAGCGATCTCCAACAATGGATCGACATAATACACGTTGAGGCTCCCTCATCAATCACAGTCCTATAACAAGGTCTGTTTTTTACTAACACTGGAATCTAGAAAGCCATTTGATGAGGTAAGCAAGGTGTACTATTTTCTAGATCGAAAATTATAAGGTTCGAGTCCTGAACGTCAACAGCTCCTATAGCCGACAATAGCAATTTACGCTGTGCTATACATGATTGCAGCACTTCCAAAGCCAACATTGCTGAAGGTGAAATAGCCAAATCTTCAACAATGTTATAGTTCTGAGCCGCTCTCGCATGTGGATTGAAAGTTGACTTTCGAAGTATACCCTTGGCAGGCGGTTTGATTACTAAGTCTGGGTTAGGTTTCTCGATCTGTAGTGGATCGGAACCGGGAGTTGAAGTTGATGGGTTCGAATTAGAAGATTCTGCTTCCTTACCACCAATAGGACTTTTACTTCCGTAATCTTGTGATCGAGTCGCAATCCTAACATGGGACATCATCATTATGGGTTCTTCGGAGGCATTTGAGGAAGAACCTATCATCTTACTATCTTGACTAGGAAAAGGATCCTTCAAAACAATAGGCGTTTGGGAACCTTTGACGATTTTTGCAACCTCAGCGCGATGAGGGCAGTCTCTTGTAAAATGCTCTTCATCACAAATGAGACAAGGATAACGAGGTTTGCGTTTCTCATCAGTTGATTCCGTTTTTTCTGGTTTCTCTTTCGAATTTTTATCTGTTTTATTTTTCTACTTCCCTTTCTTTTTACCGCCGGATTTTGATTTGGTTGTAGATGACTCTACAACATGAATATCAGTGGAAATTTCCGCTGAAGAATCTCCTATCGGGGAATCTGGTAAAGTTATGATAGGAGAAGAATTCTTGGAAGATTTCTTCTTACTTTAGGTATTAACCATACCAATCATACCATCAGCGGCATGAGAACCTGAAGGAGCTGCAGTTATTTGATTTTGTTTAGGAAGGTCGGGGATTTTCTCGTGTAACATACATGACTGCGTATAAACTAATTCAAGGTACTGAGCTTGAGCAATTACTTGCTCTTCAGTAACGACTCCTACCTTAGCTACATCCTCAGTGATCTTCGGTGATAAAGATTTTACAAACTATTCAGCTAAGATCTGATCCAGAATAAAAACTTTCACTAAACGCCATCGACGTCTCCATTCATGAATGTGATCTGAAATGTAAGTGGACGTTGACTATTTTAATGAAGTTAATAATTTCGTGCCATTGTCATATCTGACTGGCAACTGAAAATGAGTTAAAAACGAAGTAGCTAACTGACTAAAGTTATAAAAAGTGGCTCACGGTAACTCAATGTACCACTTGGCTGCAAGACCAATTAGAGTGCGTTGGAAAAGCCTTAAACGGATTAAATCATCTGAAATGGAGTTAGACGCACACCAGAGGTGATAAGTCATCACATGGTTCGATAGGTCCTCTCCTGATTTGCCTTCAAACTTAGGAATATCACTAGGCAACTTATTTGACATTGGCAGCCAAAACGGAAGATAGTTAATTGGATCGTTCATAAGGCGTGACAAGTCAGGCAAGTCCAAAGTTGCAATGAACGGTAATTGATGATTAGGGTCCCTGAAACCCTGGGTCATGAGACCAGCCCCAGGAGGAGGATATCCAAGATAACTAGGAATTGGAATTACATTTGGGATATTATATCCTCCCAGAAAACCAGGATTAACCGAAGCATACTGGGGTTGTTGAGATTGTTGATATGTATATCCAGGGTACGATTGATACTGATAGACTGGCTGCTGCACAGCAGGACCGAATTGGTATTGTCCCTGGTACAGTTGATAAGTAAATTGAGGTTGACTTCTGACAACCGTACTTGGACCAGGTTGTCCTACAGGCATTTGAATCGAAGTGTGAATTGTGGATCCAGACTGAGGTAAAGATGCTTGAGGAGTTGATACAGGAACAGTAGAAATCGGAGCTGTCGATACTCCAGAAGTAGGTGGGGTAGATTGAACAGATGTTGCAGCAGTTGCAGCAGTCATTTGAGGCGGAGTACGAGGTGTACTAGGCCCAGGCTGAGAAACTACAAAAGGTGCAGAAGTTTGAATAGTAGACTGGACAGGTTGCTGGGGTGAACCAGAAACCAAAGGTTGTCTAGTTTGAGATGACAACTGCACATTCGGTTGCAAGAACTGTTGAGATTGAGATGGATCCCACACTAAATTCATTCCAGGTTAGAGACCCATAGCAGGTTGAGAATATTGAGGACCATAACCGGGTTGAGGGTAGGGTTGATAATTCAAAGGTACATTTCTAGCTCCTTGGACAAATGATTGACCGGAAGGTGGTTGGAAACCTTGGGTTGGGTACTAACGTTGAGGCACGTACTGATACTGGGGTTGACCTTGAGGTACATATTGATACTAGGGTGGACCTTGAGGTACATACTGAGTCTGGGGTTGACCTTGAGGAATGTACTGTCCCGTAGGTATGTACTGTCCTTGAGGTTGCCCCCCAGGCGAAAATTGGGTACTTTGAGGTTGCCCCCCAGGCGATAATTAAAGACTTTAAGCCTGCCTCCCAGGTGGTAACTGGCCACCTTGAGGTTGTGGATTAGGAATAGTACCTGACATCATAAGAATATCTTCTACACTCAACAGCTTAGTTCTGTTATTACCAGTTAATAACCCTTATTCAATAGGTTGAGGAGATGCTCCCGAAAAAGTACCAGTAAGTGACTGATACCCAAAGGGAACAGAAGGAATGCCGTATAAAAAGGTTTCTGGAGATTGAGAAAACATGGATGACTATCTTGACATATTTAACGGAGGATAATAACCCCTAGGTGTTGGGTGAAAAGGAATGTGAGGTGGTGAAAAACTTAGTCCCGGGTTTTCCAAAAAATTGGTCAATGAAAGATACCAAGCGTCCCTCCTAGGTGGACTGTAAAAGATCGATTCACGCTCCCTAAGTTCTATAGCTGGTTGATTTTCAGGGATAGGGATACTTTCTTTCGGAGTAACAAGTTCTTCAATAGCAATAAGTCCAGAAGGAAGATTTTGGGTAATGACTCTTTCTACCCTGGGTGAACCAGGACCACTGGAAGTTGGAGAGGCAAATCCTGATGTTGGAGTAGCAGCAAATTCAGTTTCAGGTTCAGATATTTTAGGTTCCTCAGCTAAATCACTAGTAGATGAAAAACTACCAGTAACTTCGGAAAATGAAATAGATTGTGGATTATAATCTGTTACTAGAGCTTGATAATCAGGATGTACAACCAATGAAGACTCTCCTTCTTCAGGTGACCCAACTTTACTGTCACTAGGAGTTACAAGGACTCGAAGCCCTTCAAGCTGGCTCAGTGAAAACTCAGGAGGTTGGCCTCGAAGTCTACAGGACTTCCTCGGTAATTCAGCCACGATTAAATATTTTAACTACTTCACACGCAAACAAAGAAAAATCTCAATGAAAACCACCTAAAGCCTCTAAAGAACCAAACAATTTTGAATCACACGCCTAAAGAATCTAGGAGATCAAACCACACTCAAACAGTAACTTTCCGTACCGAAAACACTAGTTGGTGATGAAATCCAACGTCGCAGAATTCAATACAGAAATGGCAGTTGGAACAGTTACCCTGGCAACCTGCTTAATGAATAGACTGGCACAAGTTTCTCCACTAAACCATCTCGAGTGAAGAGAACCCCCCAGAAAATCCAAGTGAGTCTAGCCGACATCTACTCCAGGTACAGTGGGATCTTCCCTCCACCATCACCTTAGGAAAGAATCCTATAGAATATGGTCACTATGGTTACCAACGGAAACAAATATACCTGGGGGAACAGTCTACGATCCGATACGCACACAAGGGCAGAGTAACAAGCTCAATCCACTTGAAGGCTCCTTGACATAATCCAAGGTTTACTAACAAGTGACCCCAGGCTCCTCGACAATGGTTAATCCGAGGTTTACCATTTTTAATATGTGAATATCTTCTATCGTTCCCAATGAGGAAGGATTGATTCCCACACTGGTTCAGATATGATCTCGTGCTTCTCCTTTAAGAGGAGCTTTCCCAGAGCATAGATGTAACAATTGGAATTTATCTCCTACTGCAAGATATAGCTACTTGTTTGTTTTACTATCTTGGAGAGTTAATTACTCCCTACTCCAAGATACTAGCCTAAGCTATGTTGGTGATAAAGAGCCCTAGAAATAAAAAGATTACTAGATAGATTTTACTTTAAGCGTTATTTTTTATTGGTTTTTTCTTAAGTCAAAAGGTGCAGAGATGAAACTTATGGTGTGAAGACTCGACTCCAAATCACTAAAAAATGCACTTAAGATGATAAGCAATCTTTTCCCTTCAATGAATTTCTAGCTAAGAAAGAGTTGAGAATGCAAATACTTGTAAAAACAAATCTTTTCTTAACAAACAAATCAAAAGAAGAGCTTTTTGTCTTTTCCAATACACTAAAAAACGAGACAACTAGTTATGCTCACGAAAATTTCCCTTTTCTTTCAAACACTCAAATACTACAAAAACAAACTTTTTCAAAAGAGATTTTTTTATTTTTATAAAACACTCAAAACTATGGAAAAATCTAATCTTGAGATCTATAAATTCTAAAAAAACTATTTGAAGTAAAAGCTTACAAGATTTCTTTTCAAGGATGTTTTACTTAGCTATAAGCAAAATAAGGACTAATTTGTCCAGAATCACAAATCAGTGAAAAAACAACCAATTTTTGTTTTCTTTTCTAAAAATGAAATCCAAAACTTTCAACACAAGTCCTTTCGAAGTTTCGCAAAGAGAAAAACAAGATGGATTCCTCAACAAAGGCAGATTTTGCAAACGATCAGACTCATAAGAAGGCCAGTAAAAACCAAGGTGATCTGAGGCTTCTAAGGCTTCTAAACTCTGAGCTACTACAAGACCAAAATGAAAATCAAGCCCGACAACCAAAACTTCTAGGAATTTCACCTAAAACCCTAATGCCAATGGAATTAACCTAAGAAAAGTTCCAGACAAGTTATGTGCAGATTTGGGCAGAGGCTAAAAACACCTAAACAAATCCTAAGCTGACTGAAAGAGAAAATCTTAAGTTTTTCAAAATTTTGACAGGGTCCGCAGGCCCGCAGTTCACCCAGGTGCGGTACCGCTCTGTGTGTAAAGCAAAAGTGCGGATAGGTCCACACTGCATTACAAGTAGAGGGTGCGGTCCTCTCCCAAAAGTATGAAAAACAAAAAATAATTCAAGATCTACTAAACCTACCCAATCCCACACACATCAAGCCAAAAACAGAAACAAAAACACAGTTTCTCAAGTCAAAGTAAAAGCAAAACAAAAATCAAAAATTCAAGTCCCCAGTATGGTCGCCATTTTGTCGGCCGGATAAGTCATTCTTGCGGACAAGATCGACCTCCCTAGTATCTAATGATATCTAACAACAAGCAAACCAAAAAAATTCTATCTTTCTCTAAATATGCAATTTATAGATTAAGGCAAACAAGTTTTTTAGGCCTACCTTGGGTCCAGTGCAAGTTTGTAGAAGCCACGCTCCGTTGATCCAAATGAGCTTCCTTGTAAAGAATCTGCAAACACAAACAAGCACACACATTAGATAGCACCTGAAAAGCCAATATAATAAAGCATACTTATCATGATGATCAAGGAATTCATGAAACAAATCACATAAGACAATTTTTTGAGAAAAATGAATCTGATTGTATTAACTTTAATCAAAGAAGAACTTTACAACCTTGGTGCCTTGATGCTATACAAGCTCCTCCCAGGGTCCAACAAAAATCTCCTCTACTTTGACAAGTTTCACTCTCTTCCCAATGAAGCCAAAAGGTATGTAATCTCTCCTCTCAAGCTTAACTAGGAAGTCTCAATTCCAACAGCATTCACCCTAAAAAATGTTCAGCTTCTAACCTCCCTAGCAACCAACCCAATGCCTTAATTTATAGTGCAATGGAGGGAAGTTACTAGGTCCACCTTCAAAGGGATAAAGCCCTCCTTCAAAGGGATAAGCTCCTCTCATCAAGGGATTAGCTCCTTCAGTTTTGGGATGCATGAACCACCTAGTAGCGAACCATCCACATCAAGATTCCTTCTAAAATCATCTAGAATTAACCACAAGTGAGTTTTTAAGAATAAACTTGCGCCTTTTTGACTTTCACAGGGGTCCGCACCCACTCCTTTAGAGACAGAGCGGGCAGGTCCACAAGTAACTTGAACAAGGGGTGCAGGACCACAGGTAACAGTAAGAGAAAGTGCGGAACCATAGCTTTATTGATTTTCAAGGTCTTTCTCTAATTTTCAAAGCTTGACATGAAGAGCTGAGGTTTGAGACTTGCTAAGGAAGACAGTATGAATGATGATAGACCCATACTGACTGCAAATAGTCATGGTGACAATATTTTGTGTAACAAGCCCCGATGTAGTGAGGAAAAGAGAATTACAAAGGAAATCACATGAAAAACCAAGAATCGATGGATCAATTTCTCTCTCTTATGAGAAGACACATGGCGATAGGTGATTAGCTATGAGAAGCAGACATGGTAGATGACGTCGGCATGATGTGATTGTACAATGAACACGTGGCAATGGGTTTTGACATTTTCGGGGGCCTAATGGGGAAATCTAGGTGAAGCATGTCACCACTAAGGAAGCACAATGTTAAGATGATGACCTCAGTGTGACATCATCTCGGAGGTCGGAATTTTGGAGTAAAGAGATTTTGTAACCCCCATTTAAATTGTTTTATAAAAAGTTCTGATCTAATGAAGGGGCTCTGGTGTATGATCGGCATCCAATAATGGGAACCCAAGAGAACCAAGGGAGAGGAGCTGAGATGATCACCTAGGTGCTATGGACAATATCAGAGGGAGGTGGCACTGGAATTATGTTTTTAATTCCGAATTGGAGAACTTTCGATGAGAGGAGCTTTGATGGGGATAGGCATTTGGTCGCAAGCATTCAAAAGAACTAAGGGTAGAGCACAATTACAAAGGGAGATAGCCCCCTGAAAAGAGCCCGAAGGCTTTAACACCCAAGTAATGAGCCTACAGTCATGCCACCTAGTCCCAAAGAGGAGAAATGGTAAGTGGGGAAAATTAAAAAATGGGTGAAGTCATTGAAATCGTAAATTCGTAAGAATTTTCTAAAGAAAGTTATGACAAAGGAAGGCTCTGATATTGTAGCACTCAAGTATTATACTGGTGGTCCAAAGTGGTGGTCTCATGGAGGTAAGACAAGAGGGGCGCTAATAGAAAAGTGGCTAAGAGCATTAGGATAATATGATTTCATTACTTATATTTTAATATAGTTATGATGGACGGAGGCACTGATACCGGAATCCCTAAGCACTATACCGGTGGTCACAGGTAGTGGTTCTATGGTATATTAGCAATAAGGAGCTAATCATAGAGGGGGCTAAAGGCATCATAACTTTGTGTTTTTGTAATGTTGTTTTAAATAAAGTTAGGATGCACTTTGGCTCTGAAATTGCACTATGGAAATGTTAAGAGATGCATTGGGCTTTGATATTGTACCACAAAGGTAATAAAGGGGTGTATGGGTCAACAACTATGTCGTGAGGCACCTTCAATGCTACCACACCTGATCATGGCCAACTCTAAGAGGGGAAATTTCAATTTGTTAAAGGGAGAAAGAGATAGGCAAACTGGCCAGTAACCGTGGAGGGATACTGTGGCCCGATCAGAGAAAATCAGAGGAATTGGCATTGAAGATATTTTCCTATGTCCATCATGACAGCTCACATTTCTCATGTTTTGTTATTTTGTAGATTTTTTTCATTTTCAACAAGAGAATAATATATGTTTTGTAATCATTAGGACATTCGCACGCTCAAACAGTTGTGTTGTTCCAACAACTGTAACATTTGAAGATATTTTGTAAGGGAGTTGTCTTTAGTGCAAATTTTTGGACTTTCCAATGCTGGAATCTGGTGGAAACATTTGAGGTGAAATATTGATTTGTATTATTTAAACTAGTTTTTTGACTATATATATGGATTCGACACCTTGAAAAACCCCTAGGGTACTTCGTTTGTGCAAGGGTTACCCATCAAGCTTGTGATTTCAATAAATTCCTCCTGGTTTTTAGAGAAATTAGATTAGAAAAACCCACTGGAAAATATTCAAAAAATTTGCACTAAAGACAACTTGTTTTGTAAGTTGTTTTTCTTTGGTTCTCCCTATAAAAATAGGGAAGAAACTCATTAGAATGGTTCCAAAATTCTGTTTTCAAGGATCTGAATTCTGTCTTTTCAGAGATTTTGAGTTCTGTTTGCAGAGAAAGAGGTTCCAAGTTTTGGTTCAATTGCTTGTTCATAAGGTGGTAATTGTTATACAAATTTGAACAATGTTGAATGAGTGACATGGACTCCAATTTTGAAGATTAATGAAGAAGATATGGTGATTCCAAGCATAGTAATGTGTAGTATGTGTTCTTCCTTTGTATGTCATTTCATATGTGTTTCTCTTCCTCAGAAATTGTGTAAGTAGTAGTTGTTGGATTCACTTATAAATCATGGATTTACTTATGTTATATTGTTGCAAACAATAGTTGTGATAAAAAATATCTACCATGTTATACTCTAGCAGAAAGTACCCACAGAATATTGAGTTGGAAACCTTAAAATGTGCTCCATAATTTCTGCATTTCATTTCCTTATTCTTTCATGATTTTGCTAGGATTTATTACTTAGGATTATGGGTTTGTCCATCCCTTTGTGTTGAATTCCTTCCTTACTTCCCCCCTTCCCATGTTTACTACATAAACCAATTGAGCTGCATTTACTGTGTGTAGGCCACCAGACTTGGACATTTATTCTTGGGATGATCTATATTATTTATGTGTATGTTTGAATCTACCTCTGTGAAAGGTAATTGAACCAGATTTAAAATCATTTTTCATTTATCTCTTGAGAAACAATGAATCATATTCAAGAGATACTAAGATGTCCTAGGCCCTAACCTCCCATGAACCCAGGGGTTGTCTCTAGGAGATACAATATCTTCTAGTGTCATTGCCGAGAAACGAATCAAAATATTTTTCCCTGGGTACGACATTAATACATTCCTTTTGTCAGGTGAGCAAAGTAAGTGTGGGTTGAAGATATATCGCCTTGGTGACTCCACTGTTTAAATCTTCGTTTGATCATCCTAGCTTTCAAAAGGCCTCACACTTGCTCTAACAATTCTTGACAAAAAACTCCCACTAAATTTGACCTTGAGATATCTCACATAAAGGGGTTTTCAAAATGGCTCTTCCTGTATTCTTGGCCAAAACATTCGTCCCATTAGATTTGTCTTCCGTCATTGGTTACCCCCTTCATGTTCCTCCATTTCAAGAATGGTTTGCATATTTACCTATACTCAATGGAAGCACAAATGGAAGCTTGAACAAACACCCTAAGGACTTTCATGAATGCATGGAGCAATAGGGTATTGTTCACAAAGATGTGAAAATGAAGTTGTGCATGTATTCTTTGGATAATGATGCTAGGGTTTGGTACAAAACACTACCTCATGACAACATATCTTCTCTAAATAACTTTCACATAGCATATAATGATTTTTACAAAAGATTATATCCACAAGCTTATTTGTTTAAAGATTTTTGTGAACTTTTTAATGTTGAAAATATTTCCAAGGCTAATTATGTTGTTGAAGATATTTGTGGAGATCAACTACAAGAAAACATATACTTGCATCAAGAATCACTGCTCAACAATAAAGAAAAGGAAGAAGGAGACATTTTTGAGTGCAAATAAACCCTCAAAGATCACATTATGTTGGACTTGATGATCCTCCTTGGTGGGGAGTTGGGTGTTGTAGAACCACAACAGTCCCAGTCATGGGAAGATGCACAAAAATATGAAGCTGGCTATGGGGTTAACAAAGAGGCTCCAGTTTATGATTTACATCCTTTAGATGAACAAAAAAGTACTAGAATATGCCTAATACAACCACAAGAAGAATATGATTCCTAGCAAATAAAGACAACCTCTTATTATGGGTATATATCAACGGTTGCCAATCAGTTTTACTGGCTCATGTTTATACCTACCTCTATTTTTTAAGTTCAAGAAGCTAGCAATAAAGTTGATGAAGATTCTCCGATTTATGATTCATATTATTCAGAGGAGGATGGATTATTGCAGATTTTCAAAGAGATTTTCTTACCAGCAAGTGGGGAGAAGATTACCAGCAACAACCTTTTCAAGAAGAGCCCAAAGTTGAAGAGCAAAGTAGTGTCTGTGGTTGCCTTTTGTAGAAATATTCCTACCTAGAAACTGTTCAAGAAAGGGAGGAAAATGTAAATTTTTCTAATAAATTCTATGATTCAGTAGCTGGCTATATGGCATATTTATTTGGTCAGTAGAAGATCTCAATTATGGGGTATGTATTAAGTGTTTTACCTAAAAATTTCAAATGGTGCATGCCTATTTTAATTGCTAAATTTCTAGAGAACAATGGCATAAGATCTAGTACTCAGATGTTGAGCTAGTATCATTAGAAGGCTGGCTTCACTTGGGTGAATTGATCCTTGGACATAATTAGGAGTTGTACATAAATAAGCTCACTATGGGAGTGCTTAATTTTTCATATTTTAAAAGATGTAGTTATGAATTTCAAGTATTATGAGGAGACGACTCCTAACAAATAAAGCTCCTCAAAGATTTTCTAGTTTTACAGGTTCAATATATTTTTGAATCCATGTCCAATGGTGAAGGCTACTGTCTAGAGGTTCTCAACACCTTACCAACAAGGCACTGTCCCCAATTGGAGCCGATGTTGTCACCTGTCACACCATCTTATATTTGTGTCAAATGGTCCTATTTTTCATCCCTCGTGCAGAGAAGGACAAGTGCGTTCTTAGTGAACTAAAGGGAAAGCCAAAAAGGAGAACCAAAATTTTAGAGCCGAAATCCAAAAGGAAGTGCCGAAATTTGGAAGCCGAAATCTAAGAGGAAGTGATGAAATTCGGAAGGCGAAATCCAAGAGGAAGTGCCGAAATTCAGAGCCCAAGATCTAGAAGGGAGGCGAAAAAGGACAAATGAAATATCAAGAGCCAATATTTATAAATATGGGTATCATAGATAAACTCAGAATATCAAGGGCTGATATCAGAAGTACTAACAGAAAGGCATATCAGGAATTCGAGATTTCAGAGGTCGGAATTAAGGGACCTCGACGGTTTATTCAAATACCGACCTAATATCAAAACCACAAAAGCCTAGATCTTTTGAAGCCTTAGAGTTTCGTAACTCCTTAACAATTACAACTCTTTAGGAGCCCCGAGGTAGCGATGAAAATAGAATTACAAAGGAAATCACATGAAAAACCAAGAACCGAGGGACCGCTTTCTTTCTCTCCTCCGAGAAGACACATAGCAGAAGGTGATTAACTCCGATAAGTAAACATGGCAGATGACGTCAACATGATGTGGTCATACAATGGACACGTTGTAGTCAGTTTCGACATTTTCGGGGGCTTAATGGGGTAAATCTGGGTGACTTGTGTCACCATTGATGAAGCACCATGTGGATATAATGACCTCAGTGTGACATCATTCAGAGGAAAGAGATTTCATAACCCTTGCTTAATTTTTTTTTTAAATTTCTAATCTAATGAAGGAGCTTCGATGTATGAGTGGCACCCAATCATGGGAACCCAAGAGAACCAAGGGCGTAGAGTTTTGTTGAGCACCTAAGTGCTATAGAGAATATTAGAGGGAGGTGGCATCAAAACTCTATTTTTAATTCCAAATTGGAGAACTTTCAATGAGAGGAGCTCCGATGGGGAGAGGCACTTGGTCTCAAGAATTCAAAAGAATGAAGGGCATATCATGATTACAAAGGGAGATAGGCCCTTGATAGGAGCCAAAAGTCCTTAGCACCCAAGCATTGAGCCTACGATCACGACACCTGGTCCCATAGAGGAGAAATGATAAGTAGGCCAAACTCAAAAAGGGGTGAAGTCACCGGAACTCTGTAAATTTTTAAGACTTTTCTAAAGAAAGTTATGACAAAGGAAGGCTTCGATATTGTAGTGCTCAAGTATTATACCGGTTGTCCCAAACGATGGTCCCATAGAGATAAAACAAGAGGAGCGCTAAGAGAAAAGGGGCTAAGATCATCGGGATAATATGATTTCGCAACTTCTATTTTAATAGAGTTATGATGGACGGAGGCTCTGATACCACAACCCCTAAGTTCTATACTAGTTGTCATATGTAGTGGTTCTATGGTATATGATAAATAAGGACCTAAGCATAGCGGGGGATAAAGGCTTCAAAAATTTGTGTTTTCATAACATCATTTTAAATAAAGTTACGATGTGCTTTGGCTCTGAAATTTCACTATGGAAATGTTAAGAGATGTATTGGGCTCTGATAGTGTACCATAGAGGTAATAAAGGGGTGGATGGGTCGGCAACTATGTCATGGGGAACCTTCAATGCCACCACACCTGATCACGACCAGCTCTAAGAGGGGAAGTTTCAAGCTGTTAAAGGGAGAAAGTGACAGGCGAACTGGTCGGTAACCGTGGAGGGATATCGTGGCCTGATCAAAGGCAATCAAAGGAATTGGCATTGGATATATTTTGATGTGTCCATCATGACACCTCATGTTTCTCATGTTTTTTTATTTTGTATTTTTTTTTCATTTTCAAGAAGAGAATCAAATTTGTTTTGTAATCATTAGGACATTCACATGCTCATACAACTGCATTGTTCATACAACTGTAACATTTGAAGATATTTTGTAATCTATTTTTCTTTGGTTCTACTTATAAAAAGAGGGAAGAAACTCATTAGAAAGGTTCTGAAATTCTGTTTTCAGAGATCCAAATTTTGTCTTTTTAGAGATTTCGAGTTTTGTTTGCAAAGAAAGAGGTTCCAAGTTTTGGTTCAATTTCTTGTTCATGAGGTGGTAATTGTTATACAAATTTCAACAGTGTTGAACCTATGATATGGACTCCATTTTTTAATATTAATGAATAATATTTGGTGATTCCAAGCATAGTAATGTGTAATATGTGTTCTTCCTCTATATGTCATTTCATATGTGTTTATCTTCCTAAGAAATTGTGTAATAAGTAGTTGTTGGATTCACTTATAAACCATGTATTTACTTACATTATATTGTAGTAGCCAATACCTATGAGATTACATATTTACTATGTTATACTGTAGCAAAAAGTACCCATGGAATATTGAGCGAGAAACCTTAAAATGCGTTCCATAATTTATGAACTTCATTTCCTTATTATTTCATGATTATGTTAGAATTTATTACTTATGATTCTAGGTCTGTCCAACGCTCTGTGTTGAATTCCTTTCTTACTTTACCCCTTCCCATATTTACTGCAATGACAAATTGAGCTGCATTTATTGTGTGTAGGCCACCATGATTGGACATTTATTATTGGGACAATCTATATTGTTTATGTGTATTCTTGAATCTACCTCTGTGAAAATTAATTGAACTAGATTTAAAAGCATTTTTCATTTATCTCTTGTGCAACAATGAATCATCTTCAAGAGAGACTAAGATGTCCTAGGCACTGACCTCTCCTCAACCCAAGAGTTGTCTCTAGGATATACACCAATATTCTATGATAAACATGGATGGGAAGAGGGTCAAAAAGTTTCCATTTCCAACCCATACATTGAAATTCTAATAAGAAACAAATGGCGTCCATTACATAAGCAAACATGTAAAAAGGTGGGTTATGATTGGTTGTTTGTTTAAAGTGGAAATAAATAATGTGTTTGGCTAAATTATCACATAGAATATATGCCCAAGTGAAAATAAATACATCGGAAGCCCTATCAATGCGAGGGACCCAGTCTATAGGGAATTGTGAGATGTTTTTATGGGAAAACAACCGACAAAGCATGGAAGTGACATAGCAATAAGGAGGGGCTAAATTTTGAATGGAATATCGACCAGAGGACTCTTCCTTGTGCTTATTTGGGCCACTTATCCACTCTATCATCAAGATAGGAGGTCCTTTTTGTTTACCCTCAAATTATTCTTTCATGAAGCTGTAGAAATGTTAGGTCCCTATAATACTAGTGATTACCCCATTACTATTGTAGTTGTATCCCTTATTAATATTGTTGTGCCCCTATTATCCCCATATTATTATTACTGTGCACCATAGAATCCCTCTATTGTTATTTTTGTGCCTTTATATTATTATTGTTAGGTCGGTTGAGTTATATTGAGACTCCTTAGACTCCTATATATAGAAAGGAGGTTTTGTCATTTGAATCATCAAAGAATCATTCATTTGTGTAATGTAAAGGAGGTTTCCCCCTCGAAGAGGCTGAATTCTAAGGCATTGATCTATCTTTTCTATCTTTTTGTGAGCTGGTTTCATAACATTTGGTATCAAAGCTTTGGATTCTAGGGTTTCGCTGCTCCAAATAGGTCATCGTGGAATTTTCGCTATAACAATTTTTCCGCGACATTTCAGAAGAAAAAAAAAACCCATTTGAGACGAGATCGCACTGAAGCTCGGGTCCAAATTATAGAGCTTTTTGCGCTATATTTACGGAGATATGATCTGAGGAAGTTGGTCTTTTTGCAGACTCCTGAATTACATTCCAAACAAGTGACCTGGGGAAAATCGTCATAACTTTCTCTCTGAGCATCGGATTGAAATTTCGTAAGAAGGTACAGAAAGAGAACAAACTGTAGTTTCTTTTATATATTTTTTTTAGAGCCAAAGGTCGAAATAGGGACACATGGCACGTCGTACAAGTTCGCTCTACTGAACTAGTATATAGTCAGGTCACTGTGGGAGATTTGGCATAACTCTTCCTTAGAGAATCCAATTAGGATCAAACTGGTGGCATTGGAAAAAGGACACAGAGGGTTATTGTAGATCACAATTTCAGAACTGGATGATTCAAAATTAGAGAGATACATCAGAGGCAATATCGAGCTCCCACAAAGTGAAAAAAGGTGTGTAGATTTCTTTTAAATTTTTACTTAAGCTTGGTTCGAAAAATCATTTTGAAGGAATTCAAAGGGAATAGTAGAGAATTATTATCGGTAACTGATGCCTCGAGGAAAGAGAATGCAAACACCTAGTAAGAAACCTGAAAGCTCTAGCATGACTCATGAAGAAGAGGAAGAAATGCTACATGATATATCAAAATTACAAGACCAAGTGCAACAAATTTCACTATCACAAAAGCTAAAAGAAGCTAAGATAGATGGAGTGGAATCTAAGATAAAGGGCGTGGAAGCTAAGATGAATGGTGTGGAAGCTAAGATTGACGATTTTAAGATAGATTTGAAGACAGATTTGACAAATTTTCTACAAGAAATACTTACTAATGGTGAAAGGGTAGTAAAGAAAACTCATGATGCGAACAAAAGAAATGTTAATCATGATTTCATAGACTCTAATGTTGGATCGAAGACCCACCATATTCCAAAAATTGATATGAGGAAGTTTGATGGCAAGTATCCTGCAACATGGATATTACAGATGGAGCAATTTTTTGATCTCAATAATGTGCAAAACGCACAAAAGGTACATATTGCAACTTTATATTTGGAACCAAATCAGTTTGTATGGTATCAATGGCTTTGCTCTCGTAAACAAATTATCACTTGGGCAATTTTTATAGAAGAATTAACAGCACATTATGAGGATACAAAAAGCAACACTTTTTTAGCCAATTGATAAGTCTCAAACAAAAGGGTTCAATAATGGAGCACATTGAGGAGTTCCAAAAGTTGAACATAAGGGTAAAAAATATTCCAGAGGAGCATAGGATTGATGTGTTCATAGGGACTTTAAAGGATAATATCCAACATGATGTTCACCTTTGGGAACTTGATTCATTAGAAAAGGCATTCAGGTTAGCAAGAAAAATGGAAAGAAAAATTATGGCAACCAGGAAGCATACGACTCACAACTATAAAGATGGAAGTATTGTTGGCCCCAGTCTTCCACAACCTATAAGGTTGACACCACAACAATTGGAAGAAAAAAGAGCAAAAGGGCTTTGTTACAGTTGTGATAGCAAATACACTAAAGGTCATAAGTGTGCTGAAAAGAAATTATTCTACATAGATTGTGAAGAGGAAGAGGAAAAGGAGCAAGAAAGTACAAAAGAAGAGGATATACTCCAGGAACAAAGCCTAGATAAAGAAAAAATGAATCCGAACATATCGTGTAATGCATTGGTTGGAATTACCACTCCTCAAACCATCAAGATAGAAGGACAAATCAAGAAGAAAAAGGTAATAGTGTTGATTGATTCAGGAAGTACCCACAATTTTATTCATTGTAAGGTAGCAAAAGAATTGAATTGCTTTCTATATCCAGCACCAGAGTGTCAAGTGATGGTTGCAAATGGAGGAACAATAAATTGCTCTGAAAAGTGCCATAATATCAAGCTATCCATGGGAGAATATGTATTGACTAGCCCAATGCTTTCCATTCCAATGGGAGGTGCTGATGTTGTACTAGGAGTCCAATGGCTACAATACTTGGGTACAATAGCTTTTAATTTTCAAGAAATTTTCATGAAATTTTATGCGGAAGGAAAGGAATTTGAATTAAGGGGTATTGCAGGGAAACCAGGAAAGATAACCAGCTCTAACGGTATGACAAAGCTTCTAAAAAGGGAACAAAGACGTGTAATTTCACAATTATGTTCGCTAGATGTTTCCACATCGCAATCATCTATTTCTCCAGATCTACAAAAAGTCTTGGACAATCATTCCAAGGTATTTGAGACTCCTAAAGGTCTCCCACCTATTCATGATCATGATCATGCTATTCATCTGATTCTAGGAATTGTTCCTCCAAACATCAGGCCGTACAGATATCCCTATTCCCAAAAGAGTGAAATTGAACATATGGTTGCAGAAATGCTAGAGGCTGGTATAATTCAACCTAGTCAAAGTTCTTTCTCTGCTCCAGCAGTATTGGTGCACAAGAAGGATGGATCATGGCGAATGTGTCTGGATTATAGGGAGCTCAACAAGCTCACTATTAAAGATAAGTTTCCCATTCCTATCATTGATGAATTACTGGATGAATTGCATGGATCAATTTACTTCACCAAGTTGGATCTTTGTTCAGGATATCATCAAATCAGAATGAAGACTGAAGACATTCCGAAAACAACATTTAGAACTCATGAGGGTCATTATGAATTTTTGGTCATGCCTTTTGGCCTTACCAATGCACCTTCTACATTTCAAGGTTTGATGAATTCCATTTTCAAACCCTTCCTTAGAAAATTTGTGTTACTATTTTTTGATGATATACTAATCTACAACTAGTCTTGGAAGGATCATGTTGAACATGTTGACAGGGTGCTACAACTATTGGAGGAGAAACAATTATATGCAAAAAGATCCAAATGTTTCTTTGGAGTACAAGAGGTGGAATATCTGGGTCATATTTTATCTCATGAAGGAGTTAAGGTAGACTCGAGCAAAATTAAAGCCATTAAGGAATGGAAAATCCCCACATCCATAAAGCATCTACGAGGATTTCTTGGGTTGACAGGGTATTATCGCAAGTTTGTTAAGAATTATGGGAGAATAGCAGCACCTCTAACAACATTATTGAAGAAAGATGCATTTTCATGGACTTCAGAAGCAACAGGCCTTTGGACATCTTAAAGAGGCAATGTGCCAAGCACCGGTCTTAGCTACACCGGACTTCACAAAAACCTTTATTGTGGAATGTGATGCTTTAGAAAATGGAATTGGTGTTGTTTTAATGCAAGATGAAAGACCCATTGCTTTTGAAAGTCGTCCAATCAAGGGAAAGTTTTTACAGAAAGCTATTTATGAGAAGGAAATGTTGGCAATACTACATGCACTTAAGAAATGGCGACCCTACCTAATGGGAAGACACTTCAAGTTAAAAATGGATCATGATAGCCTTAAATACTTTTTAGAAAAAAGATTATCCTCTGAAGAGCAACAAAAGTGGGTCACAAATATGTTGGGTTATGACTTTGAAATCATCTACAAAAAAGGGAAGCAAAATGTGGTGGCAGATGCACTCTCAAGAGAGGATGAGGATGTGGAAGCATTGTTGTGCGCCATTTCTATTATCCAACCGGATTGGATAAACGAAGGAAGGGAGGAATGGAAAAATGATGAAGAAGTGTGGGCACTTATTCGAAAGTTACAACAAGATTCCAGTACATCTAATACATTTAGTTGGCAAAATGATTCGTTATGGTACAAAGATCGCTTATACCTCTGTAAGAATTCCCAACTCAAACAAAAGATTCTTATGGAATTGCACACTTCTCCCTTAGGAGGGCACTTAGGATTTTTAAAAACTTACCACAAGGTTCTGAAGAGCAACAAAAGTGGGTCACAAAGATGTTGGGTTATGACTTTGAAATCATCTACAAAAAAGGGAAGCAAAATGTGGTGGCAGATGCACTCTCAAGAAAGGATGAGGATGTGGAAGCATTGTTGTGTGCCATTTCTATTATCCAACCAGATTGGATAAATGATGCAAGGGAGGAATGGAAGAATGATGAAGAAGTGTGGGCACTTATTAGAAAGTTACAACAAGATTCCAGTACATCTGATACATTTAGCTGGCAAAATGATTCGTTATGGTACAAAGATCGCTTATACCTCTGTAAGAATTCCCAACTCAAACAAAAGATTATTATGGAATTGTACACTTCTCCCTTAGGAGGGCACTTAGGATTTTTAAAAACTTACCATAGGGTTAAGATGGAATTTTTTTGGGATGGCCTTAAATAAGATATTCAAAAGTTTGCGGCAGAATGTTTGGTTTGCCAACAAAATAAATTTGAAACAATTAAGACCCCGGGTCTATTACAACCTTTATCCATTCCAAACCAATGTTGGGAGGAGGTTTCAATGGATTTTATCACAGGTTTACCCAAGTCTGAGGGAAAGAGTGTCATCATGGTGGTAGTTGACAGACTTACCAAGTATGCACACTTTTTTGCATTATCACATCCATTTAAAGCCAGTACAGTTTCTACTACATTTATGGAAACAATTCAAAAGCTACACGGAAACCCAAAGATTATTGTAAGTGACAGGGATCCCATTTTCATTGGAAATTTTTGGACAGAATTATTTTCTTGTCTCGGTACTCAGTTAGCTCATAGCTCATCTTATCATCCTCAATATGATGGGAAAACTGAGATAGTAAACAAATGTTTGGAAGGATATCTTCGTTGCTTTGTATCTGATAAAAAAACACAATGGGTCAAATGGTTGCCTCTGGCTGAATGGTGGTATAACACTTCCTTCCATACAACAACAAAAATGACCCCATTTATGGCACTTTATGGATATCAGCCACCATCCATCACATCATATTTAAGAGAAAATTCTAAGGTTCAAGCAATGGAACATCACATCGAGCATCAACAACAAGTCCTCCAACTCTTAAAGGATAACCTCGTGTTGGCGTAGAATAGAATGAAACAATAGGCAGATCAACATCGCAGCAAAATAAGTTTTGATGTAGTTGATTGGGTATTCCTGGGGCTACAACCATATAAACAAATGTCCCTCAAGCAAGCTAAGAAGGATAATAAATTATCACCAAAGTATTATGGTTCGTACAAGGTGTTGCAAAAGACTGGTACTATGGCATACAAATTGGAGCTTCCTGCAGCTTCTCAAGTGCACCCAGTTTTCCATGTTTCGTGTTTAAAGAAGGTTATAGGTGACAAGCTCCCAGTTTAAACAATATTGCCAGAACTTGACGAGGAAGGAAAAATTATATTGGAGCCGGAAGTAGTCACAGAAACAAGAACTCGACAGCTACGAAATCGATCAATTTCGGAGTATCTCATCAAGTGGAAGAACTTATCTGCTGAAGATTCCAAATGGGAGGATGAGAATTTTATGCAGAAGCATCCAGAACTACTCAAGTGTTGAGGACAACACTTTTTTGAAGGAGAGGGGCATGTTAGGTCCCTATAATACTAGTGATTACCCCATTACTATTGTAGTTGTATCCCTTATTAATATTGTTGTTCCCCTATTGTCCCCATATTGTTATTACTGTGCACCATAGAATCCCTCTATTGTTATTTTTTTTTCCTTTATATTATTATTGTTAGGTCAGCTAGGTTATATTGAGACTCCTTAGACTCCTATATATAGAAAGGAGGTTTTGTCATTTGAATCATCAAAGAATCATTCATTTGTGTAATGTAAAGGAGGTTTCCCCCTCGAAGAGGCTGAATTCTAAGGCATTGATCTATCTTTTCTATATTTTTGTGAGTTGGTTTCATAACAAGAAATTTGATAGATATTGCAACTGCTCAAGATTTCAAACTAAAAAACTAGAGACACAATTCTAATCGACTGATCTATAGAACGGAAACAATAATTTAGAATGACATGCATAGACATGCATTAAGAAAAAACAAAAAATACACAGTGATTTCTAGAGGAACCCAACCCAGAAAAACTCCTCAAGGCTCTTTGCATTAATCAATTGAATAGAGAAACTATTAAAATTACTAGCTCCAACTCTGAGCTCAATCTGCAAAAGAATAATTGTTCTCTTTTCTCAATGACAAAATATAGCCAACGCTTAGCCAATTATTTTCTCACCAAGCCTCCTATTTTCTTGAGAAAATATTGAGGAGATTATTCCCTAAAAAATAGGAATTTCCTCTAAATTTATTGTGCTATTCTGAAGAATTGATCGTCTGACTCATGCAACACTTGTACACTCAAAACTAGTCTAAAATTGATGTTACACTTCCTTTTCATCTCCAATTCAGTTGAGGAACTCGAATTCATTTCATGCACTAGCTATTTTGGGTTGATTGATCAATTAACTAACAAATATCTGAATTAGACTACTGTCCCACTTCACAATTGACCTTCAACTGTCTCTATAAATAGCTATAGGTCAGTTAAGTGAATACAACTAAAAATAAATGAACTAGATTACTAAAATTTAGCAACCACACATGCATAACTGAACTCCAAGCCCTCTAACTCGAATTTACTAATCTAACTGAGTGACAAGATCCATGTCACACTATTTAACTGCCTCCAAGTTGTCTTGCTAATGTGGAAATTTGATTTACTCAATTTCACTAAGGCGATAGTCAAATTAAGCCTTTCTTGCTACATTTTTTCAACAGAAGCTTTCAATGAACTAAGAATTATATACTAGATGTGGCTCAGGAAAATGATACATACCCTGAATCTGTTGTGTCGTGAAGGAAATAATGATTGTACATTGTGAGGTGAAAAATTTCTTCTTAGTGATATCGATATTCTCCACCACCCAACGAATCATATATGTGTAAGGGAGAAGCCTTAGATGCGGAAAAATTCTGTGCAAGTGGGATTTCTCAGTGTCTTTGTTTGTTGTTTCAAAAGTTTTGTTCTTTCTCTTTTCTGTAGTTGCCATTATTGGCAGTTCGAAACCTTCTGCTATAAATTCTTCCTCAATCAACTCATATATGGAATTCCAAGACGAAATGCCAGAATCCCTCATGCACACAGTATCAAAGAAGAGAAAAGTATCCAACAACTTCTCATCAATCGTTTCTTTGAATGACCCAATTGGTTGCTACAAAGGTGTTTTCTTATTTTATTTTGTCATTCTAACAATTGGTACAAGGATTTTTGTAGTGATAGGTTGTAACAGAGAATATCAGGATTAGAGGTTTTTTACCAAATGAATACAATATAACCACAAATTAATATAACTTCAATCAATCATAAAGGGCATTAAAAATTGGCATGCAACAGTTAATCAGGTGAAAAGGTGGGAAGTACAAAAATTTAATATAAGCGCACTTTTAAATTATTTTATTGGGTCAACGACTATTAAAGGACGATAGGTGGCATAGTTTAATTGAATGAAAAAGGTGAGTTGACAAGGGATGTGTCCACTTACATCATTTCATGAGGTTAGACCCTAGAAGGAACAAAGGATACATGCTTAAAGAATCAACAGGTTGACTAGGCTTCTTGATAACGTGTGATGGGGACAAGCACATTCCAATAAAATATTGTATGAGGAATGAGTAGATGTGTTGAGTCGTCCCGAGAGGAAAATCCTGGGAAGGAATAAGGAATTCACGGATTGTAAAAGTATGGGATGACTAGGAGTGGGAAGACATGGAAGCAGAGGGAAAAGTGGGAGTGGTGCCAAAGCTAAAGTGAGATGAAGAGTTGTACTTGCACTAGAATATCCCGACACTTTCAAAAGAATGGATAGTATGTATCTCCCAGGAAGAAGGGTCGGGATGGCATGTAAAGGGGAAGGCATGAAGAACCAATAAAAGGGTTGCAAGCCACATGATATGGAAGAAGGAGGGCCCACGTAAAGTGTTGAGTCATCTAGGGAGGTGAATCCTGGATGAATTTAAAAGGCATAATTTATGAATGGCTTGAGGAAAAACCTTCAGGTAACATTTCAAGTAGAGAAGTAAAGGGAGAAAAGCATTAAAAAAATAATTTATTAAAGCGCAAGGGCCCAATACTTAGAATTACTGAAATTATGCTCGGTTGTGGTGATTCTTGGCCTTGGGCCTTATTATATATGTTATTAAATAGCAAGTAAAATTGAACCCTAAGCTAAAAGTATATAAAAGCATAAACTAAATTGTTTTTTTGAGTTTTTAAAAGGGATTTTAAGGCAGACTCAAGTTTAAATTTTAAAAGGGTCCCCATATTTTATTATGGTATTAATATAAAATGGGGGGTTGTTGTTTTCCACAATAATTAGTGACATATTGAGCGAACCAATTATCTCTATTTATATTAATGAAGAGAATGATAAATAAGATTGTGTAAAGGGAAATACTTATAACTTAATAAAGATTCATGAAGAAAATTTTATGATCATTAAAATGACAAGAAAGGAAAATTTCTACTCATAGTTTTACATCTTACCTTTATCAAGAAGGGAAAGGGATTATTTATTTATTTATTCAAATAAGAATTTTGGCTTTTGATTTGATTACTAGGCAAACTTTTAGTACCAATTTATGCATTTACCTTTATCCAAAAGGGAAATAGATTATTTATTTATTTATTCAAAAAAGAATTTTGGCTTTTGATTTGATTACTAGGCATAACTTATTACCAATTTATGCGTTCTTGATAAGTTAAAATTTTTGTACTCTGCATCCCTCTGCTACCAACAGGCCTATTCAATACCCTGACGAAGTTACCTTCATATCGTGCATGAATTTACCTGCTGTTAGCGAGCTTTTTCAATTCCCTAACGATTTTACATGCATTTCCCATGACTTATTACTTTAGTTTGTTATTCCCCTTTAGATCATATAATTATAAATTACATATTTAACAATTGCATATTAAGCAATTATGTGATAAAGAAAGTTAGTGAGAAACAATGCATATCATGGAATTCAGTTAGTTGTTCATCTTCTAATTTTCCATTCTTATTATATTTTAAGTGCATGAAGGGAATTTAATACTTCTAGAAAAGAAAAACTTCAATGTATTTTCCAAAGAAAACTTTCTTACATGGGATGAATTAATCATAAAATTTAATCATGATGATGGATAAAGTATAAGTTTCTCACTTCTTAGCAATCTTCTAATTGATATTTTTCTATTATCAAAGATGTATAAAAAGGATATAAAAATTACAACATGTTGCAAATTAATATCAACAAATAAACAACTAGAAAACTAGATTTACAAATGATTATTTACATATTTACAAAAAGACTGTTTCATGAAAAATATTTCTTCAAAATATGTCCATTCACTAGAATATTTTCCTCAACCCCTTCAAGGGTTTGTAAAACAAATGTGGATGGACCGATTTTCTTGGAAATTTGAAATGGACCAAGCCAGAGTTTTTGGAATTTGGTATGCTTACCTTTATCCTCATGCACTTTATCCCATTTTAACACCAAGTCACCAACATTAAAGTTTTTATCACCTACTGAAGTGTTGTCAAACCACTGTTTGATGACTTTTTTATAGTTATTATAAGGTTCTATTACCTTTTCTCTTGTTTATTCTAGCTTAAAAAATTGCGCTAAATGTTGTTGGAGTCTAGAGAATGGTTTCTCTTGTATAGAATACACTAAGGCTAGTGAGGGTAAATCAATATTTGGGGGTAGGATGGCTTCCTTCCCATATACTAAGAAGTAAGGAGAAGTTCCTATTGATGCTTTGTATGTAATCCTATTAGCCCATAATGGATAAGCAAGAGCTTTGTGCCAACTTTTATGGTTATCATTTATGGTTCTCTTAATAATTCTTAAAAGGTTCTTATTGGTCGATTCAACTAGACCATTACCCTAAGGATAATAATTGGATGAATATTTTAGTTTAAAACCCTTTTTTATGACGAACTCAATAATTGCATTGGAAGAAAAATAACTAGAATTATTAAAGATCAATGTTCTCGGAAGGCCAAACTTAGTAATTATAAATTGTTCAATAAAATAAACTACTTGTTCAGTGATAACAGTTTTGAGAGGTACATCCTCCACCCATTTTGTGAAATAATCAGTGGTGATGAGGATGAACTTATATTTTTAAAAATAATTAGGAATGATCTCATCGATAACATTGAGGCCTCATTGTTCGAACGCCTATTTGATGATAATAGGATGCAGAGGAAATGTGGTTTTGGCATCTCGTTTTGAAGAGGTATAGAAATTTTTTTATTAATGTACACATGCATGAGAATCCTTAAAAAGTGTTTACTAGCCTACATGGAGGATTTTGTGTGTTGTTGTATCACTTCCGAAGTGACCACCAGCTAGACCATCATGTAGCTCTTGCAAAACCTTATCAGCTTTAGCTTTTTCTAGGCACCTTAATAACATTGAATCATAATTTTTTCTAAATAAAACACCTTTGATAAGTTGGTATTGGTTTTCTTTTATCCTCAAAGCACACTTTTTCTTAGAATCTAAATGAAGAGGAATTGTTCCATGAGTCATAAAATAGATTAATCTACATATTGAGAGTTATAAGTGTCAGGAATAGCATATATCTGATGTAAATATTATGATACCTGATCTTCTAGACTATTTTCATATTTTTAATACAAAGTTTGTATAACCAACTTACATAAGCCTTCACCTCAAACAATCTTGGCAGGCTTATTTACAAATCATATTCTTGTAATGTAGAGACCTAATGAGCTCTCTTTTCATTCAGGTGATCTGATAATCACCCTATGAGGGATCTTAGTTAAGAATTATTAATTGGAGGTATTACAGACTCATGTGCTAGTGTGTCTAAGTTATTTAAGCAACGGATCGATCAGATTGCAAATACATAGACACTTAAGAATGGAAAATAGCAGAGAAATACAATAAGCAAATACAAGAACACAAGAAATTAATAAGGAGTTCACCCTACCCTCTAGGGCTACATCTTTGGTCCAACTCTCAGTGGTGGCCTTCTTTTATTGTGTCTTGAAGCAGAGAATTACAATAAAGGAGCTCAATATGAGTCTCTTGAAATAGATTGGCTTGGCAGGGTGGTTCTTGGATTCCCCAAAACCACTAGAGTGCACAGACTCTTGTCTTTGCCAGCTCTTTGACCTCTCTGGTCTAATAGATCCTCTCAGGGATGGCCTGAATCTCTCAAGCTCTCTGGTGCTCGACGCTGCCTTTGGTAAGCTCGGCCCTCTGTCCTCTGTCTACTTTTTGCTTCACTAGTTCTTCTCTTTTGTCTTTTGTCTTCAGTGTTCCCTCTTTCGGTTCCCAACGTCTTCTCTGTCTTGTCTATACATGGCTTTAAAGCCATTCGAGCTCATGGAGGTTCACTTCCTCTTCCCCTCTGTTGGATCGCCTGCTTGCAGCTACACTTGGAGTTCCCTGTTTCGGCATCATCATCAAGCTCACAAGGAGTGGCCACTTGTCCTCCTGCAAACTGCACCAGCCTGCTTCGTCGGTTCAATTCTTCGGTTACGTCGTGGAATGAGTCTTCCGCCAACTTGGCGGTCAAAGCGGACTTCAGATTCTTCTAAATTGTGGCTTAATCCCTTGTTGAATCTGGTCTCACCATCGGGCACGATATCAACTGTCATATCTAGATCCCCCAGATCCAACACCATCCGCTCATTTTGCGCGGTTGACTTGCTCGACCGTTAGCACACGATGAGTGGTGGTTTTCTCTCTCCTCCGCTTGCCATGCATCGGGCACTGAGTGGAATCGCTCCAATTTCACCAAAACTGCTTACCGCCCAAGGATGCCTCCGATCAATACTGTCGGTTTTGGAGCGGGTCCCGCCTTTAGCCGTTAGCCTTCTGTCCCATGGTTTTCCCGGCTCCCATGCGACTGAGTGCTCAAGGCTAATCCATTTTGAGGGTTTTCACCCAACGCATCAAAAACTCCCTCTGTTTCCTGATCCGGGCCTCCCGGGGGCTAATTTCGCCTCCCGCACAGTCTCCATGAGCCTCGGCCAGTGCGCTTTGATCGAGGTCCTCGTCATTCCACGCTGGCTGCCACTGCCACCAATTTAGAGGTGTTTTTGACCGCTGTTTTAAATTCTTTGAAGTTTGTCCTAACTTGGTACAGCCATGTCTCTGTTAATCATTTTTTATGGATCCAATTCAGATCACGGTCTTCCCATTGAAAAGCTTTTGGACCACCAAAAGTTGGTTTTCTTTCAAGCATCGACTAAGTGAGGGTACTACTGTCTCACTTGCCCAATCTAAATCCGCTTCATACTGCTCGACATTGAACCTTTGAGTCCAATTCTGAGGTACTCAACATCTCCTCAGCACGTTGTCCTCAATTTCTTATCCAAGACTGTGTCTTCCTGCAATTCATTCAGATATTCAAGTAGCAGGTCATCAATAGAAGGCAATTGACTTTACTCTTCAGGATCCTCAATCATTGAAGGTTCAAACAATCTCAAGCAATCTGCATTTACGACTGAGTAGATGTGCATGTAAGCTGGTAGATCAAGGCGAAAAGCATTTTCACCAATCTTCTCAACTATCCTAAAAGGTCCATACCTAATAGGCTTTAGCTTTTTACCTTCACCTTGCATCCTGTCCTTGCTGATATACAGCCAAACCTGGTCACCAACTTGGAAACTCTGCTCCATCCGATGCTTTTCATGCCTTGCCTTGTATTTGGCTTGGCTCTTTTCCAGCTGTTCTTGTACTGCCTGGTGGATCTCCTGGATCTATCAATGAACCTAGTTTCCTTTTCCACATCACTATGTCCATCAACTATGGTATCTTTACCAAAGACAAAATCCAAAGGATACCTTAGTGTGAAACCAAAATAGGTTTCAAAAGGAGATCTCTGTGTGGAAGAATGTTTTGCTCTGTTGTAAGCATGATGCACATAACGCAAGTGTTCATCCCAAAGTTTAGGATGTTTGCTACAATATCCTCTAAGTAGCTGGATCACTGTCCTATTAACTACTTCTGTCTGGCCATCGGTTTGTGGATGAAAAATTGTGCTTTTCTTCAGTTGGGTGTCCATCAGCTCCCACAGACTTGACCAAAACTTCCCCACAAATCGGGTGTCTCGATAAGATACAATAGAAGTGGGTAATCTGAAATGAACCCATACATGTTCAAAGAATATTTTTGTAGTTTGTTCAGCCGTAATCTGCTTATTACAAGGTATAAAAATGCACATTTTGCTGAACCTGTCCACAACCACATACAGATAATCATGACCTTTTCTAGACTTAGGCAGTCCCCCAAAAAAATCCATGGAAACACTTTCCCAAGGGTGAGAAGGAATTGGTAATGGAGTGTACAGGCCTAGTTTTCTATTGCTGGGCTTGCTTTTGGCACACATAGTACACCCTCTCACATATCTAGAAACTGTGTCATTCATTTTTGGCCAATAACAAAATCTTTGCGGCTGTGCAACTATTTTACTTGCCCCAAAGTGACCTGATATCAGGGAAGTGTGTGCCTCTCTAATTATCTTTACTCTCTCTGTTTTTGGAATGCAGAGTTTCCCACAATGATACAAGAGTCATTCCTTCACATGATAATCCAATTCTTATACCTTTTTGCCTCGACTCAAAGTTGCATATACATCTTTAAAGTCTATATTGTGAGCATATTGTTCAATGTAGCTTTCATGTAGTACAAAATTATGCTTAGGTATAGTAGATGCATTTATAATGGGTCTAGATAACATGTCTGCAACTTTTTTATGTATGCCCTTTTTATATCTGATGACTAAATGAAACTGTTGTAGAAAACCCATCCACCTGTAATATCTTGATTGCTGCAACTTAGTTTGGGAGTGTAGATATTGAAGGGGTTGATGATCAATATGTATTACTGTCTCTTTGCCCATTGAATAATGTTTCCACTTTTTCACACTATGAACTAATGCATTCAATTCTTTATCATATGTAGGATAGTTAACTACTGCAGAATTAAAAGTCTCATAATGATAACATATGGGTTTACCGTGCTGTGTCAACACTGCTCCCATGGCATATTCACTGGCATCTATTTGGATCTCAAATGGTCTTTGTAGATCATGCAGTGCTAGTACAGGTGTTGTACTAATCTTTTCTTTTATGGTGTCGAAGGCTTTCTGATGTTTGCCTCCCCACTAAAACACCTTGTTCAATCCTGTCAAAGCATGTAAGGGAGCTGCAATTGAGGAAAAGTTAGAGATGAGCTTCCTCCAATATTGTGTTGCTCCTAAGAAGCTTCTCACTTCTGTAGCAGACTTGGGTTTAGGCCAATTTACAATGACTGCCACTTTAGAGGGATCTATTTTCAATTCACCACCCCCTACTATATGACCTAAATAATTTAGAGAGGTTTTGCCAAATTCACATTTGGAGAGTTTAACATAAAGTTTTTCTCTTTTCAAAACATCTAATGCTTGCTTAACATGATTTAGGTGTTCCTCCCACGTTTTACTAAAAATCAGAATATCGTCCAGATACACAATAACAAAATCATCAAGAAAAGGCCTGAGTACATCACTCATTAATCTCATGAAAGTAGCAGTGGCATTGGTCAAGCCAAAAGGCATAACTATCCACTCATACAATCCCTACTTTGTTTTGAAAGCAGTCTTCCATGCATCTTGCTCTACAACTCTGACCTGATGGTATCCACTGTGCAAATCTAGCTTGGTGAAATAAACAGCGTCCTTTAATTGATCTAAAAGATCATCTATGCAAGGAAGGGGATAACGATTTTTGATTGCTATCTTATTCAGTGCTCAGTAGTCAATGCACATTCTCCATGAACCATCTTTCTTTCTCACCAAAACAATTGGTGACCACATGGTGATGTACTAGGCCTGATGAACCCCTTCTCGAGCAACTCTTGCACCTGCTTCTTTATTTCAGCATTCTCTAAAGCAGACAACCTGTACATCCCAATGTTAGGCAATGGAACATCTTGCTGCAAAATAAAATCATGTACTATTTCATTTTTGGGTGGCAGACCTTTAGGTTCTTGAAACAGAACATCATACTCTGAAACAATCTTTTCTATATCAGCTTGCTGCTTAGCATTACAGCCCTCAAATACATTGGTTTTATCAGGTTTCTTTTCCTTTAAAACCATTAGTAAGAACTATTTGCACGAATTTATCATTCTTTTCATCTGTCCTGAGTTTATGAGAGTATAATTATTCTTGAGCTTATGGGCTCTTACAAAGTATTCGATTCCATTTTTAACAAGTAGATACTTGTTCTCAGATCTATAGAAAATGGATTTTCTATCATACAAGTAAGGACTCCCTAAAACAATTCCACATATATCCAAAGGAATTATGTCTAACTCAACCTCATCTACAAATGCTGACCCAAAAGAAAACTTGTGTTTCACTGTCTAATCACTTGTAGTTGTGCTTTATTATTCAACCATCCTAATGGGTATGGTTTCTTGTGAGGTGTAGTTGCTAATCCCAATTTCTTTACAATTGCTTCAGAAATCAAATTTACTTGTGAGCCACTATCAAACAAAGAATCAATCTTTTGATGTTTGGAAACAACTCGAATATGGAAAAGCTCATGTCTTTTTCTCTCATGTTCTTCATCAATAACAGATTAAGCAGAATTACTAATAGATGCTTCAGAATTCTTACCTTTTATACCTATGGCTGCAATGATTGTTTCATCTCCTAAGTCTAACCCAAAATCTTTCTGAATAGTTGCAGCAGTCTTCTTCTTCTTTCCCTCAGACTTCTTAGGTCTCAGCTCTGGATGCAGAATCCAACAATGCTCATCATCATGCCCATCCTTTTTACAGTGAGTGCATGAAGCTTTGCTTTTCTGTGCAATGTTAGCCTTCCTTGCTTTCCGCTTCTGCTTTCTTTTCTCCTTTCTCTTGCTTGCAGTGGGTTGGGATGGTCCCCCAACTTCTGGATTTCCACTCTTTCCTATAGCCTCTAGATGAGTAGCTTGTACAGATACCTCATCTATACTAGTGGGATTAAACATGAGGATGGTATGCCTCATGTAGCTATGTAGACCACCAATATACTTCAAAGAGTCTCTGGTGAGTCTAATTAAATCCCTAGAATCAATGCTCTCTTTCTAAATTCTTAAGTGTACCCTTGCACACTTTGCCCTTTCAACTGCCGAAGAGTTTGCCAACTCATCATGGCTTGTTGCATGTAGGCCAATGGATAGAATTGCTTCTTGATGGCAGAAACAAATTCACTCCAGATAGAGATGGTCTTCCCATGTCTTTTCATGTCAGCTTGGGTTCTGCCTTCCCACCAAACCAAGGCAGTGCCTCCTAGGCGTAGGCTTTCCATCTGAATCTTGCTCCGGTCTGAGTCGATGTTCTGCACTCTGCAGTACACATCAAATTGTCTAATCCAATTGTCCAATTTTTCAGCATTTAGCTCTCCATCATATATGGGAAAATCAAATTTAACATCTAGCTTAATCAAACATGCTTTATTATTATGCACAGGGCTATTAGGAGGGGTGACAAAGCTTTCCTCTTTCAATTTTCTTTTGGAGTGGTCATGGAAGTGAGACTTATCTTCTTCTTTGTCTTGTTTAGAACCTGATGAATCTTCATCCTTATGCTTTCTAAAGTACCTATACATTTCCTCTACCATAGACTTTATAGCTAGGAAACTTTCTATGAATTGAGGGTCTGGCCCCACAGAACCTTCCTCCGACATTGTCTTCCGAGGATAGACTCTCCCAATTTCAGGATTAGTTTCGACCAACTCTCCTTCTCCTAATTTGAGCTTTGATCTAGTGAGCATTCAACAGCTAAACCAACACAAGCTTGTCTAACCTTACAGCCTAAGTTCTGATACCACTTGATCTGATAATCACCCTATGAGGGATCTTAGTTAAGAATCATTAATTGGAGGTATTACAGACTCATGTGCTAGTGTCTCTAAGTTATTTAAGCAACAGATCGATCAGATTGCAAATACATAGACACTTAAGAATGGAAAACAGTAGAGAAATACAGTAAGCAAATACAAGAACACAAGAAATTAATAAGGAGTTCACCCTATCCTCCAGGGCTACATCTCCAGTCCAGCTCTCATTGGTGGCATTCTTTTATTGTGTCTTCAAGCAGAGAATTACAATGAAGGAGCTCAATGTGAGTCTCCTGAAACAGATTGGCTTGGCAGGGTGGTTCCTGGATTCCCCAAAACCACTAGAGTGCACAAACCCTTCTCTTTGCTAGCTCTTTGGCCTCTCTGGTCTGATAGATCCTCTCAGGGATGGCTTGAATCTCTCAAGCTCTCTGGTGCTCGACACTGCCTTTGGTCAGCTCGGTCCTCTGTCCTCTGTCTACTTTTTGCTTCACTAGTTCTTCTCTTCTGTCTTCTATCTTTGGTGTTCCCTCTTTCGGTTCCTGACTCTTCTCTGGCTTGTTTGTACATGGCTTCAAAGCCATTCAAGCTCATGGTGGTTTGCTTCCTCTTCCCCTTCGGATCGCCTGCTTGTAGTTGCGCTTGGAGTTCCCTGTTTCGGCGTCATCATCAGGCTCACAGGGAGTGGCCACTTGTCCTCCTGCAAACTACGCCAGCCTACTTCATTGGTTCAATTCTTCGTTTACGTCGTGGAATGAGTCTTCTGCCACCTTGGCGGTCAAAGCGGACTTCAAATTATTCTAAATCGTGGCGTAATCCCTTGTTGAATCCGGTCTCACCGTCGGGCGTGATATCAACTGTCAGATCTGGATCCCCTAGATCCAACGCCATCCGCTCATTTCGCGCGGTTGACTTGCTCGACCGTTAGCGTGAGATGAGCGGTGGTTTTCTCTCTCCTCCGCTTGCCACACGTCAGGCGCTAAGTGGAATCGCTCTGATTTCACCAAAACTACTTACCACCCAAGGATGCCTCCAATCAATACCACCGGGTTTGGAGCGAGTCCTGCCTTTAGCCATTAGCCTTCTGTCCCATGGTTTTCCTGGCTCCCACGCAATTGAGTGCTCGGGGCTAATCTATTTTGAGGGTTTTCGCCCAGTGATGTGCTAATCGCACATCAAAAACTCCCTCTGTTTCCCGATCCGGGCCTCCCAAGGGCTAATTTCGCCTCCCGCGCAGTCTCCATGGGCCTTAGTCAGCGCGCTTTGACTGAGGTCCTCGTCGTTCCATGCTGGCTACCACTGCCACCGGTTTAGAGGTGTTTTTGATGCTGTTTTAAATTCTTTGAAGTTTGTCCCGACCTGGTACAACCATGGCTCTGTTATGGATCCAATTCGGATCATCGGGTCTTTTTGAACTAAGATATTTTTGACAGCTGAATATGGTACAATTACCTTAGTGTGCAATTTGATCAAAAATGGTATAAAATGTTTAACCAATTTTAATAAAGCATAGGCCTTCTTTTTAACGTTAGTATAATTCAATTAAGCTCCTTGTAATCTTGAACTAAAGAATGCAATTGGTACCTCTACCTCTTGATTGTTTTTATGTGTCAAAATAGTTGCATAAGATTGATCCGAGGAAAAATTATACAAAATAAATTATTTATCATAATTTGGAGAAAAAAAGGAGGGATCTTGTGGAATGGCTTGTTTTATAGAATCAAAGGCTTCCTTTTCTGTTGCACTAAATTTAAAAATCACATTCTTATTAATCATATTTTTTAAGGGAAAGACTTTCTGTGCAAAATCAAGAATAAAATGCCTAGAAATTTTGATTTGTCCTAAGAAAGACTACATGGAATTCTTATTGTCTGGAATAGTTATTTATGATATGGCCTTCACTCTATCTGGATATATTATTATTCCTGTTAGAAACTAATTAATGAATAAATGAAATACATAAAATATTACGGAAACACAAATACAGAAACACATAAAACTAGAGAGACATAGATATACGTCGTTCACCCAATTTGGGCTACACCCATGGAGAAAAATCCAGTCCCTCCTTTTATATTATCCAACAAAATGAAGAGATACAACCTACAACATATCCGTTGTAATTTCCTCTTCGCTCTCACATGGTCTCCTCTCTCTTTCTTGCTCAAAATAATACTACACATCCACAATACAATTCCCACATACAAACCAAGGGGTTTCCATATATGGAATAAAACCATAAATTAAACATAACTTCTACTATCAGATCATCTGCCTAATGAACGACCTAGATTGATTACAAAATTACCACATTTAACAAGGCAAATTTTCATCTATTTTTATCTTCAGGGGGTGGGGGACTCCAAACATGCAACTTGCCCCCGTGGACCCCCCAAGCAATAATAGTGGGGGGAAAGCTCCCTCACACCCCCTCATTAGCAACTGGTATCTAAACATGGTTGAAACAAGACCTTTGAATTAGTAAGATAATAAAGCTTCACATCCAACAATTCGATTTTTTGAGTAAATTAACCTTAAAAGTTTTCCCTTTGATGAACAAAAAGATGACTTATTATGATTCAAAGAAATACCATATTTTCTACAATGTTTAAAAACTTGTTTTAAATCATGAATGTGATATTTTCATCTTTTAGAAAATATAGTAATATCATCAATATAAAATACATCAATTTTATTGATCAATCCTCGGAAAGAAATATCCATCACTCTCTGAAATGTTTCCCCAACATTTATGATACCAAATGGAATCTTCTAATAAGTGTATGTTCCCCATTTAGTCCTAAAAGTGGTTTTCAATCTATCACTGGGATGAACGAGGATTTGATTATATCCTAAAAATTCGTCAAGAAAAGACATCATTTCAGATCTAGCCACAGATTACAATATGTATTCCATGGGAGGCAATGGGAAAATATCTTTTTTCAGGAGCCTTATTAAGGTTTCTAAAGTTAATGTAGATTCTAATATCTTCATTTTTCTTCCAAACTAGAACAAGATTTGATACCCACTTTGAATTCTTGACTGGAAAAATAATCTTGGCCTTTAATAATTTGTTTAATTAAGCTTTGATATGAGGCTCAAGGTTAGGATGAATCTTCCTCAATTTATGTTGAACATGATTTTCATTGGGTAGAATTGGTATAATATGTTGAATAATTGAAGTATCATAGGCCTTGAGATCATCATAGTTATAGGCAAAGATATATTTATACCTTACGAGTAAATGAAAAAAAACCGAGTCTTTCATCTGGTGAAATTATGAGACCTAAATTGAAATTTTGAATTTTTCTTCTGTACCAAGGTTGATGAATTCAAATCTTAAATATGAACTAACAATTTTACAATTGGTAGGTATCTTAAATCTATCTTTGAGATCATAAAATTCCTCTAATTTGACTACAGATTTAGGGATTGAGTTTTCAATTTTTCTTTCATTGGAGGATTTATTCAATTCTTTGTCATGGGAGTCCCATCAATCAATTGATCATCATGCGTTCTCTCATAAGTGAGGAAATGTATGATATATTTTCCATCATTAAATACTCTCCAATTAGATATGTTATCGAGTATGGATGGTCAAAATATTAATTCAATTGAAAAGTGATAGACTGAAGTCCTTAGGTGGTATTAACCTAGAATAATTGTTAGCTAAAATATATACACTTTCATTTTGCAACCTTGGAATGGGACTAATATTGATTGCAAGGAAATGAGAAGTCAAATCTTGAACAAGTGATTGATAATGCTTCAAGTGACTAGAAACACAATGGATAGTATTCCTTCCCTGTTTAATGAAAATTTCCAAGTCATCGAATACTTTCAAGTATTTGACATATTGGATTATTTCCTTTCTTAGTTATTGTACAAGTTCTTTGTATTCCAAAATGTTATGTTTGCATTAAAATTCTAATCTTCGAGTGAGCATGGTATTTTCTTTGTTAGGGTTGATGACAATGCACCCCGTGAAAGCATTGTCATTAGATTTCGATCCATCGAAATATTATGTCCAAAAAACATTATCTATAAGTTTATTTACACATGAATATACAATATTGACATAGCACGAGGTATCAATATGTGAAATATTCTCAATTTCTGAACATACAAAATAAGATGAATAGGGAGATAATAGAGCAGGGAAATTTCCAAAAAATGATTCTGCAGAATAATCCCCTGGGATATTATTAGTAAATTCAATAGGTTCATTCTCTTAATCCAAATCACTAACAATATATTTCATGTTCTTTTCCCGATCAATTTTGATCTCATTGGGCTTACCATTGTATGGTAGCCAAAGATGAGACTAATCGGCTGCAAAATATCCATTTAATGTCTTTGACCAATCTTTGCTAAAAAAAAGACCATAAAATTTGGGGATATCATCTATTAAAACATCAATGATTTGAAATACCTTAGGTTGGTATGATAACCTAATTAATATTTATTTGGTTTCACCTAAACCTCTGAATTTCGAACTATCAAGTTGCATTATCTGAGTAGTCGATTCTCGTGGTCTAAAATTAAGTTTTTGGTAGAAAGAATAAGGCATAATGTTGGATGAAGTACTGGAATCGAATAAACAATTATGTTTATTTTTATTAAAATATTCAAAATTCAGAAGGAAAGGTGGGGTGTGAGAGTTTGATCTATCACCTATAAGGATTTCATCTGTTTGCTTCATTTTGTTAGAAGACAAAGAAGGCTTTGAATTGGTTTGGGTCTTTGTAGTTTTAGTAGTAACAACGATGGTCAGCAGAGGAGAGTTTGGAGTATAATTTAGAGAATTTAATAAAAAAAATTGTTGTTGTTTAAGTTTACTAACCTCATGAATTGAAATGTTAGCGTTTGTTTTCTTCATATCTTCTACAATATTATAGTCTATGCTATCAAAATTATGAGAATTTTGGGGTCAGGCTTATCTTCAATGGAACTTTTAATAGTAGGAGGGGAGAACCTAGGGTTGGTGTTGGAATCTTCTTTGTTAGAGCAAAGGAACTTGCCAGTATACCATTATTTGACGAAGGAGCATTTGCAGAACTTTGATTGGAAGCAGATGTGCTAGGAGTGATTTTTCTTATGATAGTAACAAGAAGGGTTTCTTCTTATTCATCTTCAAAAAGAGGACTAATAAAATCCTAAAAACCATTTGTGTCGGATATCTCTTCTTCTTTTGGTTTTTCTTCATCTTGTTCAAATTCTTGCTCCTCCTCTTCTTCTTTTTCTTCTTCCTCAGCAATAGAAATTTGAGCTAGAGTACGAGTTTGTTGTGTCCTTCTGAAAGGTTTGTAAGATCTTTTGGGAGAATATTCTTTTGAAACTTATTTCTTTAGGTCTACTACCTCATTCAACAAAGCTTTAATGACTTTATGTAATCCTTCCATATGAAATGCATCCTTAGTGCTCTTCTTTTTCTTCTTCTCATCTTCTTTAAAAGTGACCTTCTTAGTAGAGGTTGGTTTCTTCTCTTCAACAACTTCTTTCTTGGCTAGAGCAAGAATTCACTTTTCCACGATCAATGCTTCTTTCATATTATCTACCAAGGTTTTCTTCCCGACTCTATCTACGAACATAGCCATTGAAGATGGAAGGGAACCAATATACCAATATACATGCATGTCTCTTGGTTTGGATGTACTTGATATCTTATTCAAAGTTTTATTAAAATAATAATTAAAATCATTACCCTCTCATCAAGACCCATCTTAATATTAGATAGTTAAATTATTAACGAGGCCGGAGTCTTATTGTCACCAAATTTATTAATAAATATTTATTCGAAAGTATTCATATGGGGAATATAATTAGCAATTAAAAAAGTGTACAAGATGCAACCTTACCTTCAAAAGTATATGGAAATAATATACAAATGACATCCTCTTCAGAAGCATCATTCAGATTGATAGCCAACATAAAGTTATGAATATGTTCTTCAGGAGGAAGGCCATTATCAGAGTTAAATTTAGGTAACCATCCTTCAGGATGTTTAGGAATATTATGTAGAGAGGTTTGGATATTAAGAGTGCCTAGAGTCTCCCATGGTATGTGTGTCATTCTTGTAGAAGTATAAGTCAAAAGTAGCAGTAGTAGTTGATGATGATGGTATAGTGGGTGATGATGGACCTATTGAACTAGTAACAATAGGGGTGATTATTAGTTGAGTAGAAGAAGAAAACTTACATGAGGTTGAAAGAGGGAGTATTTGTGATGGATGAGTACTGACTGAAGTTATGGTAGGTGTAGGTGGAGTTGAACAAGAAGAAATAGTTCCACTAGGTGATGAATCAAAACCTGTAACAAGTTTCTTTCTATGATGAGTGTGTAGAAGAAATTCAAAATGTTTAATTCCTAGCTTCTAACTTTTATCTCTAGTTAAAATGTGAGAACTCTTTAGTGATGAAGAAACACTTCCTTCTCAGGCTTCAAATACTCAAGGTTGTTCTCGTGAAATGGATAATCCTTTAATCTTTTGAATAATGGTATGGATTTCAAGGGAACAAGTGGAACTAGAGGTAAAGGTGTATTTACTTAAGCCTCATTATAGGATCTTCTAATAGTGCTAGGAGGTGTGTGGGAAGGCTTAGAAACTTCAGATTGTGGGGCAAGTTATCATGAAGGATATCTACAAGTTAGACGAGAGATCAAGGGCATAGATGAACTCTTTGAATGGCTTGCAGTTTTCATATGATATTTTCTTTCCATTCAAAATATAATGGCCCTCCCTATAGTGCCAAAAATTTTGATGGCCATAATTGTACTCATTAACATTTATGAGACAACTAGGTTAGATCCCCAAGTTAGACTCTTTTATGTTTGGAATGGTGGTTCCAACTAATTTTGAATTGGGTCTAGTTATCTGTAGAGAGGCTTCTCCAGTGGTTGGAGACTTCGAAAGGGTGAAAGGTATATACATGAGTGGCAATGGATTGGTTATATCTAATAAAAGAGTAAACAAAGCATAAACTAAATTATGATATATACTAATAGCTACTTAATAATTGGGTACTGATACTTTATATGTGAAAAAGAGATGTATCTGATAACTAAAAATATATATCTTCAAGCTATTTTGTTAATTCAAATAACATAATTATAAATTAATTCAATTAAATAGTTAATTGAATTAATTTTATAAAACATTCACATATGATTCTAAATTCTCTTATACTTATAATCAATAGATATAAATATATCAAAAGTGATAATATTTAAATCAACTAATCATAAGTATAAACAAAAAAGAATAAAAGTACCAATTCTTCTTTATTCTTCATGGATCTGGAATCAACAAATGGTTTCACTTATATTAAAGAAAAGGAAGAGTAAAATAGTGTAACAAAGCAATTCTTGCAAAATTTCAGAACCCCTAGGCCTAAGCATGAGAGCCTCTTGAATAGTTTTTCAAAATAATAGAGAGAATATTTAGCAGACTGATATTCTCCCAACTAAATCGAAACAACTAGAATATAATATCTATTACTTACAATTTGAAACAAGATAATAAATTGATATGAATTGTTGCAGATGTGGAGCTAGTGGGCATTTTCCATTGTTGATGAACTTCTAGAAGTGATGTTAGCTTGAGAGGAGAATGAGGATTCATATTCATTTGAAAACTGAAGACGTGAGCTTGCAAAGGTGGAAGGAGTTGAGTTTCCTATTCAAAAATAACCTTGGTTACTTGAATATAACCATGTGGTTTGATTAAAAACTCCCAGGTCAATTCAAAATCTACCTTTAACAATTACTCGACTCTTTTAATACATTCTTCCCTATACCCACTTTTTTTTGTAATACTATTATCTTTAGGAATTCCTGTTATTCATCACCTAGAATCAAATTGGATTCCTTGAGCGACTGGGTAATAGATTGAACAATTGAATTTGAAATCCTCTCAGCGTCATTTATCAATCTCTTAACCAAATAGATCTTGTGCTTCCACATGTGGAGAGTTGTAAACTTTTGCATTTCATTAATATTAGGCAAGTTTGGAAAAATCCTTTTAGGGTCTTCTTTCCAATCAAAAATTTCACTAAGTTAATGTTTGGTATCATCATATTTCCTTTCAATATTAACCAATGAATCAACTAGCTTTTTTTGAGCCTGTATCAAACTTATCTTGTTGTAGAGGAGTTTTTGTTGATGTTGTAGCTATTGATTTAACTCATTAGCTTCATGTTTAAATTTGGAAAGGTTTAAAGCATACACCTATATTTGTTTTATCTTCTAATACAAATCATTTATCTTGTCATCCCTCTTCTTAATTTTAGACTCAAACTGATCTTTATCCATGGCGATTTGTTCCTACAAATGTACTTGAAACTGTGAAGATAATTGCTCTAATTGTTGTATTCTTTCATCTTTCTCTTTGATAAACTCTTTTACTTGGGCTATTTTATGAAATAAAGAATGTGTTAGGCTAAATTATCAGAAAGAATATGGGACCAATTAAAAATAAATCCATTGGAATTCCTATCAATGAGAGGGACCCAGTCTATAGGGAATTGTGAGACGTTTTGATGGGTGAACAACTGACCAAGCATGGAAGCAACAGAGCAATAACAGGGGCCTAAGGGTTGAATGGCATATCTAAGGACAAAGGACTCTTCATTGTGCTTATTTGGGGCACTTCTCCACTTTCTAATCAAGCTAAGAAGTCCTTTTTATTTACCCTCACATTTTGCTTTCATGAAGCCTTCAATGAACTGAGAATTATATACTAGATGTAGCTCAAAAAAATGACACATAGCCTGAATATGTTGTGAATTGAAGGAATCGATGATTGTCCCTCACAAGGTGAAAATTTTCCTCTCAATGATATCAAAATTCTCCACCACCCAACAAATCATATATGTGTAAGGGAGAAGCCTTGGAGGCACAACAATTTTGTGCAAGTGGGATTTGGTAGCATCTTCGTTCATTGTTTCAGAAGTTTTGTTGTCACTCTGGTCTGTAGTCACCATTTTTGATAGTTCAAAATATTCCACTTGAAATTATTCCTCAAGCAACTCATATATAGCATTCCAAGACAAAACGCCAAAATCCCTCATGCACATAGTATCAAGGAAGAGAAAGGTATCCAAAATATTCCCATCAATCATTTCTTTGAATGGCACACTTAGTTGTTGCAGATATGTTTTCTTCTCTGCTTTCACCATTCTAATAGTTGGTATAGGGCTTTCCACGGTGATAGGCTTAATAGAGAAAATGAGGATTAGAGGGATTTTACCAAATGAATTCAATATAACCGCAACTTAATATAACTTCAATCAATTATAAAGTGCATTAAAACTGACATGCAATAGTTAATTGGGAAAAAAGATGGTAAGTACAAAAATTTAATATAGGTACACTTTTCAAATATTTGTATTGGGGTGACAACTATTAAAGGACGATAGGTGTGTTACAGATCCATTTGGGCACATCAACACCAACCTACAGATCAGTACTATTAGGGACCATCAAACCCTAATTCAATTGTTACATGCCCTAAAGAAGTCAATCATCAGAATGCCTAGCTGCCCAAGAAGTTTCATGACCAAAATCATCCAGAAACTGCCTCTAAGAAGCTCAGGGTAGGTAGGCCTTCATTAGGGTGCACTGCAATGCAAACCATACACTGATAGGGTGCTATGCAGTGCACTTGGTCCCTCTTTGGCTTGCACTGGGCGAATTTGAGTGAATTTCCATGAGGGTTTGAAAGATTCCTTATCCATTGGATGCCTCTAGAAGTTTCCCAAGTTTATCTACTCCTTTGAGCTCGTATTTGGATGAGGAAGGGAGCTAAGGAACATCAATCTCTTTATCCCTTCTTCCATGGAACTAAATCGTAAGTTTGGGAGGGCATTCATTATCACCATTTATGGCATAACTTCCTTCATTCACCTATAAAAAGACCACTCATCTAAGTGATCAAGGACTGGCTTAGCTGGAAATTATTGAATTATAGGGAGTCATCCTGGGAGGAAAATATCGAAAGGAATAAGGAGTTCATGCATTATAAAAGGTTAATATGATTGCGAGTTGGAAGACATGGAAAGGGATAGTTTCATTGTCTAATGATAAAGTGGAGGGAAAATCAAGAGTGGGGCCAAAGCTGAAGTGAGATGATGAGTTCTTTCAGCGCTAGACTATCCTGACGCTTTCAAAAGGATGGATAATATGTATCTCCCGAGAAGAAGACTCGAGATGACGTGTAAAGGAGAAGGCATGAAGGGCCAATAAAAGGGTCGTAAGCCATGCAATATGGCAGAAGGAGGGACCAAGTAAAGTAATAAGTCATACTGGGAGGTGGATCCCGGATGAATTAAAAGGCACAATTTATGAATGACCAGGGGAAAAACCTCCAGGCAACATGTCAAGCGGATAAGTAAAGGGTGCAAAAGCATTAAAATAAATATTTATTAAATTCAAAAGTTCTGATACTTAGGTTTATTCAAATTATGCTGGGTTGGAGTGGTTCTTAGCCTTGTGCCTTATTAAATTGCAAAGGCCCAATAGATTTATTCAAATTATTCTTAGTTGTAGTGGTTCTTGGCCTTGGGCCTTATTACATATTTTATTAAATAACATATAAAATTTACCACTAAGCTAAAAGTATAAAATAAAATGGTTTTTTGAGTTTTTAAAAGAAATTTTAAGGCATACTCAAGTTTAAATTTTTTAAAAGGGTCCCTATTTTTTATTATGGTATTAATATAAAATGGGGGTTGTTGTTTTCCACAACACCGGGGAAAGTAAACGATATTGGATCGAGTAGATGTTACTCGGGGGGAATCATCTCGAGGGAGCTAATAACAGGGAGGTGGTAACTAGAAAAATGATCCCATGGATATGATCTCAGTAGAGAAGGTACCCAGGAAATGTAATACCAGGGAAAGTGTTAAAATATTGGCTCGGGGAAAGGGAGTATTGGGAACTGTGATATCGGAGAAGATAGATAATGTGATCATAGCGATATGGTGTATCTTCCATGTGGATCCCCACATAATAGTGGTTTCACACCACAAGGACCAGATGTGGCCACATGTGTGCCACATATATCCCTATCGATCACATGGTTGCTTTAATGGACTAAACTTATAACGGGCAGAACTTTTTGCTTGTGATCCAGATTAGGATAAATTTTATATTACTAAAAATCTCTTGACATGCTGAATGAAATATTTGCATTAATTTTAGGATTAAAAAACTTTGAGGAAAATAGGTTGTTGTAACCCCATATTCATAATATATCTTGAAGATCAGGTCAAAAGTGTAGTGCTCCCATAGCCAAAGATTATATAAGGGGTGGGAGGTGTTATAGAGTGGTACCAAAGCTCTGATTCAACACTTAGACTAGATGGGCTATCGAAGATAAAAAATTATCTAACATAAAATTGGAGCTTTGATACATAGTGGTATCAAAGCATAGGTTCAAAATTGGTCTTGAAGGAGCTCGCATGCAAAGAGTAGAATTAAATTTGTATTGGTGAGTAATTTGATTTTTTAAATGAATGTTGACTTAAACCAGTAGTTGATGTGATTGCTAACTTAGATGGAATTCTTATTTGTCCATTTTTTTTTGTAATATGTAACTACCATAGGATTTGGTTGTGCGAAAAACTTTAGATCAACATACTTGGTGTTAGAATACCAAGGATATGATTATTATGTGTATGCTTGATTTAGCTGATAGTTGTGTGTGTGTGAAATCACATAAGAAGACATGATCTACAATGGAAAACAAAGGACTGGTACAATACAACATGGATGGAACCTTTCTAACTAGGAAGAATATTCAATTGGAAATAAACTAGAAGAGATTTCCCTTGATTTTATGGATACCCTCAGAAGCTTGAGAGATGAACTAAGGAGTTGCAAGGTTGACAATGAAAATATTTTTAGAGCTTAGGAAAGGAAAGAAGAGGTGAATACAGTGATATTGCAGAGCTTATCATATTTGCAAATACAAAGGCAACATGAACTTGGTGTTAGTTATTTAGATATGCATAAATCCAAGCAAAGTCCATCTGAAATCCAGAAGCATGGATTATAAACTAGTAGGGGAAAAAGTAGCAAGTCAAGAAGAGGCACAAGCATGCAAGTGAAGACATAGTGAGAGGGGGAACTCTACTTAGCACACTGAAAAAGAGAAATAAATAGTCATGACAAACTATCTAGTGATATAACTAGGTTAAGAAGATACCATCAAAAAAGGGAGTGAGAAAAACACAATATTGGAAGAATTTAAGAAATAAAATCTGCTACGTTTTATGAATAGATTAAGAAGAGTGAAGAAGTAGAAGCTTGGATTTTTGGCTTAAAGAAATAATTCTGAGTCCATGACTATTCTTAGAATATGAATAGGGTTGAATTCTGAATAGATTGGAAGAAGAAAGACAAAACCAACTTTAGAAGGAAAGGAACACAACTCTCAGGGTACAAGAAAACAGGGAAAAATGTCTAGTGTAATACACTTGCTAAAGGTGAGTTCCAACAAAACTTCCCTACTGTAGATAGAGATCGACCTATCAAGTTACTAAGGTAAGAGGCAGAGGAACCTAGGAAAAATTCATTGAAGTGTTGAGGATGTGGAGCGGATCACATATTAAAAGACTACCCTCACAGATAATAGAGCAACAAGAAGTTGTATAATGTCCAAGGGGCACTAATAGTGAATGATGTGACGCAAAGCATAACTCAAATTTGTGCAACATTAGAAAACAAATAAGTAGATCATCAAGCCTCAGTGATTGAAATGGAAGGCATGGTTTCCAAACAACTTTCTTCAATTTTAATTAATTAAGGTTATAACTTTATTTATGTCATCCTCAAATTTGTAGAGACATGTGTATTATAGAAGAAATCACATCTAAAATCATGGTTAGTCCAGCTAGCTATGAGAGTAGAAAAGAGAGTGACTAATTTGGTGGAGTCATGCCACTTGGAAATAAGCAACATTCCCACAAAGGTCATGCTTATTATTTTTCCATTTGGCTCATATGATATATTCACTGGTATGGATTTATTGGTAGCCCATAGGACCAAAGTTGATAGTTATTGTAAATCATTGGAATGCCTTAGTGATGAAGGAGAGAAAAAGGTATTGCAGGAAATAAGAAAGCTTATTTTAGTAAGAAAATTTTTGGTGCTTCAAGTGTATAAATGAAGCACCCCATTATTAAAAAATATAATAATGCATTTATGGAGGAAGTGCCAGGATCGCAACCTAGGAGGGAAATTGATTTCTCCATTGAATTGATTCTCAATTTAGTGCCAATTTCCAAAACCCATATCATATTAGCATGCCAGAGTTGGTAGAATTAAAATTGCAACTAAAATAAATGTTGGATAAAGTATACATTAAACCGAGTCTATCACCATGGGGATCCCCAACGTTGTTTATAAAGAAGAAGGATGGCACACTACAATGATGTGTTGATTATAGATAGTCAAATAAAGGTACAATGAAGAATAAATACCCATTTCCCAGAATTCATGACCTATTTGATCAGTTGAGGGGAGACACAATGTTTTCCAAGATAGATTTGAGATTTGGTTATCATCAAGTTAGAACTAAAATATGAAGATATTCACAAGAAAACTTTTAGGATGAGATACAAACACTACAAGTTCGTAGTGGTGCCATTTTGGCTCACAAATTCCATATCCACATTCATGTACCTAATGAATAATGTCCTTATCTAGTATTTGGACAAGTTTGTGCTAGTCTTAGTTGATTTTATCTTGGTTTACTAAAAAAACGGAGAATAACCTGAAGACGGTGTTGTAATTACTATGAGAACAAATTAGTAACTGTGATTTCTTCCAATCACAAGTAAGATATTTGGGACTGTCATATAAAAGGAAGAAGTAGTTGTAGACCAAAAAAGGATCAAGGCCATAATGAAGCATCCCACTCCCCAAAATGTTATGGAGGTCAGATCCTTCATGGGATTGGCTAGATATTACTAACAATTCATAGAATGTTTTTCAAATATTGGACATCCAATAATATCTTTAAAAAACAAGTAAATTTTAAATGGACATAAGAGTGTGCAACTATAATTTTGAGAAACTTAAACACTTTATCACACATGCACCTATTCCGAGGATAACAGACTGAGAGAAGGATTTATTAGTTGGTACATATGCATTCAAGGAAGGATTAGGCGGAGTCTTGATGCAAGGACATGTAATTTTCTATGAATCAAGGAAACTAATGGAGCATGAAAAGAACTACGTGACTCATGACATAGAGTTAGTAACAATTGTGCATGTATTGAAAATGTAGAGACACTACTTGCTTGGTAGAAGGTTTTTGTTGATGTTAGATCATGGAGGATTGAGATACTTGTTTGATAAGCCTAAGTTAAATGCTAGACAAGACAAATGGTCAAATTTGATTAGACTTGAATTTGATTTTGAAATCAAGCATATTAAGGGAAAGGAAAATCGGGTAACAAATGCACTTAGCAAAAATCTGCAAGTAGCTCACTTGGTAGCCATAAGCACTTATGAAATTGATACCAAATAAAATATTAAAGAGGCATTACTACATGATGAGCGTTTCTAATATGTGAAGGAATGCTTATAGTAGGAACCAAAGGGAACAATATGCAAGAGTTATAAGCTAACTAATGATGGTACATTATTGTTCAAAGAAATATGGTATGTACCTTATGTGATTGACTTGAGGAAACTCATAATGGTTGAGTTTCACAGAATATATTATTTAGGTCATCTTGTTAACAAAAAATTATAACACTTGTAAATAAATTATATTATTGGTTAGGACTAAAGAAGGAAATGGTAAAATATATTTCCAAGTTCCTAGAATTCTAACAAGTCAAAATAGAATGCAAACATCCAGCAGGATTGTTATAGCCAATTCTAATTCCTAAGTGGAAATGGGAAGTCATATCCATGGAATTCATTATAGGATTTCCAAAGACACAAAATAGCATGGCGCCATTATGTTAGTAGTGGAAAAATTGAGCAAGGAATCTCAATTTTTAGCTTTTAAGTCCACCCACAAAGCTATTGACATAGATCCAATTTTTATAAAAGAAATATTCAAATCACATGGCATAGAAAAGAAGATCATTTCATATTGGGATGCCAAGTTCACTTCAAATATTTCGAAAGTTTTTTTTTGTAGGCTTTGGGACCCAACCATATTTTATCACAACATATCATCCTCAAATAGATGGTCAAGCTAAAAGGGTAAATAGAATCCTAGAAGACATGTTGAGGATGTATGTCATGCATTAGCTAAAGAGGTGGGAAGAATTCCTACCATTAGTTGAATTTGCATACAACAATGGGTACCAAGAGTCACTGAACATAAGTCATTTTGAGGCATTGTGTCAAAAAAATGAAATACGTCCATTAGTTGGGATGACTCAATGAATAGGGTGGTACTTGGACTTGACATGCTGAGATAAATGGAACAAGAAGTGATTAATATCAGGCATAAGTTGAAAGTAGCCCAGGATAGGAAAAATAATTATGCAAACCAACAAAGAATGCACAAAGAATTCCAAGTGGTATAACATGTATATCTCCACCTCAAACCAAGGAATTTCTCATTGAAAGTGGTATCATGTGCTAAATTAGCACGCAACATTTGTTGACCATTTCAAATTTTGGAAAGAGTGGAACCAATAGCTCATAGAATGGCCTTACAACCCACACTGAAAGCAGATGATGTATTTCATATTTCTTTTCTTAAAAGTATGTACATGACACTAATAATGTGATTTCTTGGTCTTTGATACATGTGGAACCTCAGGGAGAATCAAGACTAGAACCAATGTGCATCCTAGACCAAAGACATACCATGATCCAGGATCAAGTAATAAAGTAGGTCAAGGTGTAATGGAAGAAGTTTGGAATAGATGAAGCTACATAGTAATTTGAAGGCCAAATGAGAGAACTCTACCCTTTTTTGTTTAACGTATATATTGATGTAATAGTTGTTAATTATAAAGCTCAATTTTTTTTTTTGGTTTATAGAACACCAAGGACAGTGTTCCTTTAAGGTTGTGGGGTTTGTGACAACCCTCTCAGTTACCCCGACTTTTGTAATGTGACTATAATTCCAGTGCGGGCATAGGAGCCACAATGGTTGATGCAATTTGTTTTAAAACATTAAATTTAATTCTTATGATTTTGACTAAAGAATAATACAACATTTTGGATCCCAATGTCTGATGGAGCTTTTCTTGGGAAGCCAAGAATCCAACCTAAACTTGAAAGTGAAATTTAATGATTTATCTCTTACAAAATTAGGTGAGCCACTTACTATGATCCAGGTGGATATTGGTGGCCACCCTCCTATTCCACTTGGACAACCAACACTGTCTCTTTCAGTTTTTTAGTTTCCTTAATTGTAGCAAAGTTTACTATTTTTTGCAGTTTTTCGGGTCCTAAACTTCCGGAGCCGGTTTGAGACCCTAAACGACATTTTTAGGGAAAATAGGGAAACTAGAAAAGTCCCATCCTAATTTTCTCAGTTGTTTTTTTCCTACTCTTTGACATCTTCAAAGCGAGGTATTATGATAGCCAAACAGAGATGGTATGCCAAAGTTACGACCCCCGGAAATTAATGTACTAATTTACCAAAATGAGGCCCACAGTTTTGGCACTTCATCTCCTAGGGTTAGGTTTCTGGATGTTTAGGATTTTCCATTGTTTCTCAATAATAAATAGGTCTTGGAGACTCATTGAAACACAATTCAGAGGCATATAGTTGTCACATCTCTTCTCAGAGATAAACTACCATCGCTTGAGCTAGTCTTATTTCCATTCTGTTTGTAAGCATATTTCAGTATTTGATATTAATGAAATGAAGTGTTATTTCTACTACATCTTTGTATTTATGATTATATCTGTAATGTGTTGTGTTCCTATTTAAATTCAGATCATACTAGTAATAAATTTATGAGATGTGATTAGAGGCGGTGAAGGATAAGATGTTGCCATTAAGGAAATTTCAACTAAAAAATAGCTACCTAAGAAAAAATTAAGAAATTAATAAAATAATGCCACGTAGAGAATTTTTTAACATATTATTTTTATTATTTTACTTTTGTCAAAGTAACCCAAATAAATGTCACGTTTAGCAAAATAACTGTAATATATTTTATATATAAATTAATGTATTAGCACAAGATTTAATAAAATTAAATTAAAAAGGTAAATTTAAAATTAAAATTTAACTTTAAATTACCCATTTAAATTAAATTTAAATTTAAATTACTCAAATAGACGTCACTTTTATCAAAATAACAGTTTATATATTTCATATTTAAATTAATTTATTAACACAAGTTTTTAATAAAATTTAAATCAAAAAACTAAATTTAAAATTCAAATTAAATTTAAATTCAATTTCAAATTATCCAAATAAATGCACTATTATCAAAATCACTGTGTGTGTGTGTGTGTGTGTGTGTGTGTGTGTATATATATATATAATTATAATTAGTTGAGTGTGTTTTTAATGACGCATAACTAATTTAAATATTAAATTTACTTTTTTAATTTAAACTTTATTAAATCTTGTGTTAATATATATATATATATATATATATATATATATATATATATATATATCTATATATATATATATATATATATATATATATACATATATATATACATATATATATATAGATATATATATATATATATATAGATATATATATATATATATATATATATATATATATATCTATATATATATATATATATAGATATATATATATATATATATATTAACACAAGATTTAATAAAGTTTAAATTTAAAAAGTAAATTTAAAATTTAAATTAGTTATGCTTCATTAAAAACACACTCAACTCATATTTTACCTTTCATTAAAAATATTCTCGATATTATAACTTTTATAGAATAAGATATTAATTTTATGTTTAATATTTAATGTAGTTTTGGGTCACTTGGGCACCATTCACACTTTAGGTAAATTATATTATTAAATTTTTTATCGGTTCCTAGTCATACATGTATCACTTTTGAATTTTAAAGGATTTTGATTGGCTTACACATGATAACATGGAAATTCAATGTTAATTATTTAAAATCAAATTTCCTCTAATGCATTCCCCATAACACATCGAGGAGACATGCCTGAAACCCATCAAACACACAAAAAAGGACGTTGGAAACAAATATAGAAGAGAACAACTTAAGAGAATGACAACTCTCATTGATTGGTATTCTAGCTATCAAACTCTCTCTTGTGGATTAAGTTCACTTGATTTTTCTTGTGAACAAATTTTTTCTCTCTTTTGAGTGCATTGTTGACTGATGGATCATATGGGAGTTGTTTGTAATTAGAAGTAGAAGAAAGATTGGTGTATGAGCTAGTATGTAGATCCTTGTGCATGATTTAAATCCCTATGAACTATGTGTGGGGCCATTGCACTACGTGTCTAAGCCTACTTGGATTAGTGGAAGGCTCATAGTGATACTAAATCACTATGGTGCTTGTTTTATAGCCGATAAACCACATAGAAATGGAATTCTATGTCACTATGTTGCTTGTTGAGTAGATGATAAACCATTTGGATAATGGGCATCGAGCCTTTATGGTGCTTGATATGAAAATACAATTGATAAACCACCTAGAAGATGGATTCTAACCTTGGATGAATCCCTGTGAATGAACTTACAGGAAAGAGTGGGTTACTATGGTCCTTACTACCAGGAACAACTCATAAACCACCCTGGTTGTTAATGTAGGTACAACTAATAAACCACCTTTGTGCTTGATGTTAGAGGGTAGTTTATAAACCACCTCGACTATGGGATCCTTACTTTGAGTTTCAAACCAAGAATTTAATGTGAATTCCTTACGATAGCATTCCTCAGACATTGGATCCATCTCGGGGGTGGTCAACTACAAGAAAGTTGGTGTGTAGTTGGCTTATGGTTGGGTGGAGAGTGGAAGTCCCTCCTTCAATTTCTAGCCAATTTAAGACATATAGATAAGTATATTACATTTGTATATTTGAAACATGAACTGTGATGCTCATTTCTATGCTTTTGATTAGTACAAGATCGTGTGTGTCTATGATTTTAATGAATGCATGGACTATATTGTTCAATATTTAGTTCATGATTGATATGAGAAATTTCATTTATGCTCTCTTATTTGACAATAATGGCTTATGAATGATAGTAGATTAGGTTGTTTAGAGGATTAGTAATGTCTGATAGATGGACTACAACTCATCTTCTATAGTTATGAGAACATGTGTGTTCATTCTTTGTTAAATGGCAATCACAACTCCCTGAACAAGCTTATTTAGATTGCAAGTTGTGCAAAGGAAGCGACAATGGTTTATTATTTTTTTCATTGAATTGATGAAATAATCAAAGTAATTGAAATAACATCATTTCTATGTAAAATATGTTGAATGGTATGTATTGGATTAATTAATAATCCTTTTAATTAAGAAATTTTAATAAATGTTTAACCAATGTTTTAAACCTACCATCCCAGGGAATGTGGTACCTAAGGGTAATGTTAGAATATTGACTAGGGGAACATGATGTTGGGGAACATAATCCTCGGGGAAATTATCTTGGGGGAATTGACACCCGAGGAAGGCAAATGATATCATCCCATGGATATGGTACCTAGGGAATGATCCAGAGGGAGTTGGGACCAAGGAAATGGTACCTAGGGAAATGATCCTGAGGAGATGACCCAGGGGGAGAAGGTACCCAAGGAATGTAGTACCAAGGAAAGTGTGAGAATACCGACATTGGGAAAGGGAGTACCAAGAACTGCGATACCAAGGAAGCTAGATAATGTTTTAGTATTGATATGATATGTGTGCCATGTGAACCACCACGTGGCAGTGGCATGGAACCACATGGGACACATGTGTCCAGATGGGTGTCGTGTAGATTCCCCTTTATGGCATTTCCACTTTAATGGACTAAAGTTCTAAGGGGAATAACTTTGTGCTCATGACTCAGATTGAGGTAAATTTTATATCGTCAAAAATATCTTAATGAGATGAACAAAATACTAGAATTAATTTTAAGACTCAAAAAAATTGAGGATAATAGGTTGTAATAAATCCATCTTCATAGCAGATATTAGAGATCCAGTCAAAATGGTAGCACTCCAACAACCTAATATGGTTTAAGGGGTGGGAGCTATTATAGGATGTTTCACAGGAATAGTGGAATCATGACATTATAATAGCAGTGGTGTTGTAAAACTATAACAATAGGGTGGCATTGTAGAAACAGTGGAGTCACAATACTATAACAACAATGGTGTCACAACATTGTAACAACAAGGTAGTGTGGTAGCAATGTTTAACTTCCAACACTATAACAACAAGGTAGTGTCGTAGCAATGGTGAACTTGCAACACTGTAACAACAACAATGTTGCAACACTGTTATAGTAGCACGTTGTCGCAACAATGGTGAAGTCATGGAACTATAACAAAAACAAGAATGTAACACTATAATAGTAGGGTGGTGTCACAACAATAATGTTGTAGCACTCTTTATTTCACTCTCTAAACTACTAATTGAAATAAATTGATATGGATTTCTCACTAGACAAATATGCTCCTACATCACACATCCTTTGTAAGAAAAACATAATCTTCCAGATCATGTGGATGTGACTATAGATGTCACAGTGGAGGAAGGCCCTCGTAGGTGTGTCAATTCTTATTTAGAATCCAATAATGCATCCTTATAACCTTTGTTTCTCCACTTGACCAAATACTCATAATAATCCTTATTTTGAGTCCTCTTGTTAACCCTTTTCGGTAAGACTCACCCTAATTCTTCAACTAGTTTAATGGGAAATTATTTCTTTCAATTATCCCAGGCACCTTTTCCATCATTCCTTTATCCTTCTTGAAAATTGTATAAGTCAACAAAATATAATGTATGAGAGATGTAAAAATTCTCTAGTAACTCCAAGTTATATTCATTATCACATAATATTCTTTAGGATTGGACATGGTCTGATTTTTTTGTACTTTGAAATTACTATATGTACCCTTGGGAAATATTTCCTTCTCTAAATGTACCATCACTAAGTCTCCTTCTTCAAAATCCTTTTGTATTCTTTGTATGTCTAACCCTACTTATATTAGGCATTTCTTTATTTTAGCTTTAGTTTTACCTACTCATGCATCTCCTCCATGTCCTCTACAAACTCACTTGCATCAACACTCCTTTTAACTTCCACATTTGGAAACTTAACCAAATATGTAACTCCCCTTGGTGACCTTCCATAAACAGTTGAAACAAAATCTTTCCAATAGACCTATTAATTGAATCACTATAAGTGGATTCAACCTAGGCCAAAATCAAATCCCATTGTCCTATTTGTTTCTCCACTTAAAATCCCAAGGATTTTATTATCCACCTCAATTATTTTGTATGTTTGTGTATTGTATGTTGAGCTATACAACAACTTGGAACCCATCTTCTTCCAAAGTCCCCTTAAAAAATGTAGATGGAATTTGGTACCTTTATCAAAAGTTCTTCTCCTTGGTATTCCATGTATGTCATAATTTATAAGAAGAATAAAACAACCACTTCAGTAGTATCTAATTTCCTTGCATGATGTGAATTTTTCCATCTTTAAAAACATGTATATTATAACCATCATAGAATGATGACCTCTCTATGTCCTAGGTGATCCAAAACAAAGTCCATACTTATATATTCCCAAGGCCTCTATGGTAACACTGGAGTATGCAATCCTATGTTTTGAATCCTTCCTTTTGCTAACTAACAAATGCTATAACTCTCAAAAAATTTCTTAACATCCTTGTTGATGCTAGGCCAAAAATGTCTCTCCTTCATGAACATTATGGTCTTTTCAACACCAAAATGTCCACCCAAATTTCCATCATGTAGCTCTTTAACAAGATTCAAGGAATGCATAAGTTGTGATCCTTAAACAAGAATCCTTCTTGGATGTGGAAATCCATATACAATTTTTTATCGATACTCCACGGTGATTTTCATGCCTTCCAAAATTTTGTGAAGTCTACATCCTCTTCATACAACTCCTTCATACATTCAAAGCTCACAACTTCAGTTGAAAAGGTATTCAATAACATTATCCTCTTACTAAATGTATCTATAACTTTATTTGATTTTTCATACCCGTGCTTCAAACAAACATGCAACTTTGAAAAAATTAAATCCATTTGGAAAGTTTTTCATTAAGCTTACCTTGGTTATTGATATACTACATCTCCTTATGATCAGTAAATAAGTAGTCTCCTTTAGGAGAAAGTAGTGTCACCATTTATTTGAATTTTGTATAATAGAAAAGAACTCTTCATCATAAACATAGTATTTCCTCTTAGCATCATTTAGCTTCTTGCTAAAGAATAAAATTGGTCTTCCTTCTACACTCAAAATTTCTCTAATTATTGAACCAATAGCATCATAGTCCACTTGAAACACCTCATTAAAATCTGGAAGTACCGAAACTAGCTTTTTGGTTACCTTCTTCTTCAATTTTTCAAATGATTTCATCTCTTCTATTTTTCATTGGAAAAATCCCTTTCTTCACACATTGTATAAGTGGTACATAGATATCATTGAAATTTTAGATAAATTTTCTATATAAGCTTGCTAAACCATGAAATATTCTCACATCATAGGAACAATTAGGTGTTAGCCAATCTAAAATGGCATTTAACTTTTTGGGATCCATATTTAGGCCCTCCTAGGAAATCACAAATCCCAAGTACACTAAGTACTCCTTCAAGAACATACTGTTTTTCAAACTTATCAACAATTTATCTTCCCTTAATCATTGTAACACCTTTCTCACATGCTCCAACTGTTCTTCCTTTGTCTTACTGAAAATTAAAATGTCATCCAAACACACAACAAAAATGTTTCACAAAATGGTTTCAATGCTTCATTCATAAGTCTCATGAATGTACTAGGAGAATTAGTTAACCCAAAATAGATGACTATCCATTCAAACAATCCATCCTTAGTCTTAAATGTTGTATTCCATTCATCACCTTCCCTTATTCAAATGTGATGATATCCACTCTTCAAATCAATCTTTGAGATGTATTTTTCTCCACTCAAATAGTCCTTTAGGTCATCCATCTTAGCTAAGTGAAATATATACTTGCAGTGTTCATATTAATAGGCCATGAATATGTACACATTTGTCATTCACCTCCTTTATTGGGTGCCAACATTGTTAGTATAACACAAAGACTTAAACTCTCTTTTATTAGTCCTTTTTCAAGAAACTCTTTTACTTTCCTATTCACTTCTTCACTTTTTGTTGCAGTCATATGATAAGGAATTTTATTAGATGGACTTGACCCTAGTATTAAGTTAATATGATGTGATATGCTCCTCATGGGAGGTAATTTTGTTGGAAACTATTCCACAATAATCTCCTCAAATTCCTTCAAAAAATGTTGAATCTCTAATGGTATAAAGTTCATCTTCTCACCTTCTTGGACTTGTTTCAACATTATGTCAAAACATAATGAACCTTCCTTTGTTCCTTCAAAAACCCCTTAGTTAAACACAACATAATCTCGCTACTACTTTGTGTTGTTGTTGTCATTATATTTTCAAACATTGGTTCCAACTTGTATCATTGTGAAACCTTTTTGAATTCATAAGTATTCTTCATGCCATTGTGGAGAAAATTAATGTCGAATAAACATGGTCTTCCAACAAATACATGGCATGAATCTTGTTGGCTCACTAAGATGTCTTTTTATAGGCAATCTTAATCCCTACATTAGTTGTCAACCCGAGTTAAGTCTTTCTATTTCAAGAGTGCCAACACAGTATGTGTAGTGAAGTTAGAGGTTATCTAATGATGAATCGTTGCAATCATTAAAGTCCAATTCTTCAATCCAGTTCACACAACTCTGCAAAGAAACTATCTATGAAAGGAATGCTCACAACACCCTATGTAACTCCATACAACTTGTTCCGAAACCAATTGGAACTTGAATGCAAATGAGAATTACACGAAGAATTAATCAAATAGGCTTGAGACTAATAACACTCAATCAAGTAAAGAAACTATGATTATCGAACAACTCCACTCAACTCAAATAAATTTGTATTACTAAATAACAATAATAACCAGAAATTGAACAACAATCTATAAGTGAACAACAACAGCTATAAAAGATTCCGAAATGATAAACATTTTATATTGCAATCCGTAGAAGTTACTCAATCTTGTTTCTCAAGATTTATGTTAACATTCATTCGATCAAATAGAAATCAACCATACACTCACATATTCTAATCAAAGTGCTTACTTAAGTTTATCTCGCAATTTCGGTATAAAGCTAAGTGAACAGCAATGTAGGTCAATATCATCAATCTTCACAATAAGCAAAAGAACTAAATGTTAAATCAAATACAAGGACTGAATGTAAACTATAACACAAAAGAGTAGTGGAACTTCTTGTGACTGGGCCCAAAGTTGCCAGAAGCCTCTGCTTAATAAAAACTCAGAATACGGAGATGTATCAAGCACAACCTTCTTTCATTAATTCCAAAGTAACAGCTGACAAAGTCACTGAATTAACAACGTTTTACTCTAAAGAGAATAATTACATATCAAAAAGTTTGAACTGTCATCTAGTTGCCTTTCAGCCTTATATAACATGAAGGGGAAACTTGGATAACAGTGAATCCTCAGGATCAGGGGATCCTGAGGATTTCACAATATAAAATCTGATCATATGATAAAACAGGAGTATTTGAGCTAATCTTCTGCTTCCTTGTCTGCCCCAAATGCTATGTTTTTTCCCTTTATGGCCTCGTGCTGTCCTTCCAACTGAACAACTTTTTCCCAATCGCATCTTTGCATACAAAGATAGCAAAGAATTAGTTTTTCGTACTAAATTCGCCTATTCTATCACTAACTAGTTTCTTCCAACTTTGACTGATATTTTCCTCATTTTATTCTATAAACAGAGATAATATTATAAGGATGATCAATAAATGAAGCATTAAGTGAAGAGAAATCATACCTTTTTCTCGTCCCAACATACTCCCTAGCTTACCTTGTTGCACATCCTCGTGCAAGAGTATAGTTTAGATATAACTGGATGAGGGAATAAGTAGGGTATACTTCTTCCTTGTAATTCCTGAAACCATTCTTTTGCTTGAGGATAGTGAAAGCATGGGTTACCTCATGATCTTTTAAGTTATAATCACTACAGTATTGATGAGGAGGATACCATATGATTGGGGTTCTGTAGCGGCATCCTATCCAGTTTGGTCCCAATGTTAAAATAATATTGCTATATTTGAAAAAACGGGACGAGGCAGCTTGGAAGTTACAGTATTCGAACGACTCCTGACCCCTCACAATATTATTGGAAACTTCCCATCTTTGCTTAGATGTAGCTAAGGCTTCTTCTTTAATATCCTGGAAGTATTCCTTTCTGGCCTGAATGATATCAGTATGGATTGGCCCCAATTTGCCTACGACACCATTTTTCTGCATAAACTGCTTATGTCGGACAGATAGGAGCAGTGGCTGTGTAGGTTCTCCTCTGACCCATAGGTCAATTCCATATTCACGCCTTTTGAATGTGTTGTAAGCCTTGGCCCATTTTAGTTGATTAGCAGCAAAGGAAAGGAATGCTTGAAATTGAATGTCCCCTATGAAAGGGGCAGGGTGGCTATCCCTGTCATCCTCTAGAACAAAATTATGCATATAGAGCTCACAAAGGAGGTGCTGAATCTTCTCATTGTGTTCTCTAAAACACTTAATAAAATCAGGAGTGGTTTTAATTTCTGCTGATTTACCCGCCTTAACGGCCTTAACTTTTAACAGGAGATATCTCTCCATGAGAAATAAAGCATAATTAGTAGCAGGAGCTCGACAAGACAGTGTGTCTGAATAGAGAGAACAGACAGTCTCCATTTGTTCTCTGGCTTTCTGCAATTGACCTTTTAAATTTTCAACCTTCTTTTTCTCAGCCTTGTACTGAGAAAAAGTCTCATCCTCCATCCTGGTAAGTGCCTCGAATTTCTTCTTTAGCCCTTGGTGTTCGTGAAAAGGGATCACCTTCTCTTTATGTTGAGCTAGCTCTTGATGAACTGTTAAAAGTTCATTTTCTAACTTCCTAATAATGGCTTCTCTAACCAAGGGGGTGTAAAGAGGTGTTTCATCTGTTTGGACTTCTGCATCTTGGGTCTCCTCAGGGTCAGTCTGGATAGCAGCTTCAATTGCTTGAACATTTTCTTCAATCTCAGTCTGGACAGCAGTGTCCGCAGTGGGGTAGGCCGTTTGAGTCCCCTGTGAAAAGATACAGGGCTCCTCTGTTTGTATGGCAGTGTCTTCTCTAATAGTAGTCTCAGTCTGGGTTTCTCTTGGGCATCCCCTAAGAAACTTTTTCCGAGTCTCCGTATCCCTCACAAAACATTGTTCTATTTGTGTCCCTACATTCTCCATTTTTGCATTCAATTTCCTTGTCCTACTTGCTTCTTTTAACCAGTACTTCAACTGCCTGATTACCTGCTTCTGTTTTCTATATTTTCTAAGCACTTTCTTAAGTTTAACTTTGTAGGGCTCTTCTACTCTATGGCTCCCATGTGAGGTTGCATTACCTTCTACCAATTGCATAGGCTGCATTATGTTAATATCAGGAATGTTTTCAATTAGGGTTGTATTTGCTGAAGGGATTTCTTCTTCCAACTCATAATTATTTTGCATTTCATGTCCAGGAGATCCCAATGCAATGGCATCTCCTGAATACTCATCTTTCTCATGGTCTTCTTCTTGGTAGGCCTCGTCCACGAGGGACTTTGAAAAGGGAATATCCCTTAGCTGATTGGCATCCTCCAAGTTTTCACCTTCAGGGTTCCTTTCTGCTGGGGTTTCTTTGTGCTCCTTGGTTTCAAGGGGAGTTTCCACATTAGGAATTAACTCTCTCTGCTCCTCCATGGGATCAGTGCATGGCTGGGCTTGTTCATGACCGAATTTGTCAGCGGAAACCGACCGATCAGGGGTACAGTTCTGTCTTTCAATGTTCCCTGGCTGCTCCCTGCCCTCAGTAAACATTTCCATGCTTCCCAAAACCCTTGCCACTTCCTCCTCATAGTCTTGCAATAGAGGGTCTTGAGGACTAAGAGGAGGTGTGTGGGATGGTCCAGCTTCTTCTACTTGGATTAGAATGTGCAACTGGGATTTTACTCTCACTGAACGTCTATGCTTAGCTGATTCTAGGGGTGCAATGGGGTTTTTCCATTTTAATATTTTCTTTGGGCTTGGGGTTCTTGGCCCTTACTGCTCTGTTTCCTCATTTTCTGCGGGTGGAGCCAAGGTAGGATTTATGATACTATCCCATGTTAATTGTTTTTGTGCCAATCTATTTGTGATGATTAACTTAATTAACCCATGATGGCTGACTACACTATGTGGGTCCTTAGCTGTCCTTACCCATCGGGCAACATCATGTAATAGGGAATTTAAATAAAATGGTAAATTAACTGAAATTATTTGCTTTAAAATGGCTAGGAGTTTTAGTTGTTGAGGCTTTACCACGTCATGCCGGCCATCGCAAGTGATATATCTTTGGATGATGACTGCCAACTCTTTCCATGGTTGCTGCAATGCCAAAGGATGAATTCCTTTCCCCGTTCGTACCAGCCACTCACCTGGGTCTTGGAAGGCTTCAATTGCACTGTATAAAAGGACACGTTTGTCTACCCATTTTGCCCCTTCCGCCGGAAGTTGAGTAACTTCGGCCAGGAATTCTTTTGAAACTGTCATGCTTATGCCTTTGACCACTATACTATCGTTCTGCAAATTTTACAGAAGCTCCAGCATTAGGTCTTCATGGAATCCCTGCAATCTGTTCAAGTACTGTAACCAGCGAGCACGTTCAAGGATTTCATGGGCTTGATCCGACACCATCAGTACTAGAGGCTCACTCCGAATTGCTCTTCCACCCATAGTTGTTACAATTGGGTCTAGTTTTCTGAAGACAACTATGTTTTACCTCTGTAATGCAACAGAGCAGTGATGTATATCACAGCAATTATAAAGAAAATGACTCTACTTGGATAAGAATTATCATTTTTAGTTAAGTCGTCCATCCTGTCAGCCATACTTAATGCAAAATCGTATGTTTGCATGCCTGCCATAATGGTTTCCATTCTTCGACCAATCAGAATTTTCTGCCAATTATTACATATCCCTGCACATCATGCAAACGTACTCCGGAGGTAATCCGAATGATTATCGCACATTTATTCATAACGGGAATATGTGTTATCCATATGCAGGCCATCCCCCCCTCTGATGAGAGAAGGGTGTCCATGTCCTTTCAGCACGTGGAAAACAGGCAAATAACCAATGCGAAAGAAATGTCGGCAACCACTCTAAAAAACACAACACACAAATCAATAAAGCATGTAAGCGACATGCATCGTCAGACGCGAATTGGCCAAAAATAACAACAGCAATATCAAGTCATTATGTCAAATATTTTACCGTAAGCGGAATTAATCATATCAGCCTAATTGGCGGTTTATATTTAATGGTTGTCATTTAATACACAAACACATGGAGGATGATAAAAATTACCATGCTATGGAGCTTGTAAAAATGCTACCAAACGGAATTTTTCATTTAGACATAGGGTCATTGGTGATAAGAGGTAGATGTCATATGGCAATATAAGATAATACTTCAATACCACAGCAGAGCCACTGCTGCCAGCAAGCATTCATAGCCTCGGCAGGGTTGCTTTTTAACCCTCCCAAATGAGCCAGAGTCCTTTTTATGTTTTGATTTTTATCACAAAGAGACCACTATGTTGGCTTGGTGACTAGACAACCATAGTGCCACTCACCAGGGTGAAACAGAGATGATCAGGCTGGCTCGTGATGAGACCCCCTGTTCTTCTGACAATTTATTTATCAAGAAGATCATTACCTTGGTGTGGTAGCCAAATTGGAATGTCACCTGTTACATCCTTATGATCATGGTAGGCTGGCTCATGATGAGACCCCCTATCCTTTTTGGACAATGTTATAAGCATTTTTCTATTTTTATTTTATTTTTACAATTTTTCTTGTAAAAAGGGAGGCTCATTTGCTCCTTAAGAGTCAAGGATGGCGTAAGAAGTAAGAAGATGCCAATGGAAGTATTATACTCTTATCCCTTAACATTATATCGATGAGTTTTATCCAGTTGGAAGTATAAACATAAGCCAGCATGGATTAAAGGTAATGAATCATTTCCTGATGTGTCCCAAAAGAAAAGATGTTCAGACAACCATTATAAAGATACGCCATATTAGCTTGATGAATAAAGATAACCAACAAAAGGTTTTGAGAAGTTATAATGACATGGTTATTACCATATATCTTTAGAAAAGGCATGAATGCACATGGAGCTTATTTGCAAAAGGAAGAAGATCATCGTATAATGATTAAGGAAAAACAATGAGAAAAATTCAACATTTAGTTTGCAACAAGGTGTGGTTCACTCTGCAAAATAAAATAAAATAAATCCAAGGAAATAAAAATAAATAAGGAGAAATGCGTTGTTCAAAATGACAGGCGTTCAATAGTGTGAACAACAACAACAAATAAGAAGAATCAGTGTTGTTCAATCAAGTGAACGACAATTGTTTAATAATCTGAACAACAAAAACTAATAAATGGAAAATGTGTCGTTCAATCCATTGAACGACAGTCGTGAGAATACAAAGAAAACCGTGTTGTTCAATCAATTGAACGGCAGTCATCCAATTGTGTGAACAACAGAAAAAAACAAAAAAAACAAAGATAGTGTTGTTCAATGAAGTGAACAGCAAGCGTCTGCTAGCTTGAATAACAAGAAAATGTGTTGTTCAATCAATTGAATGGAAAACATCCAATAGTTTGAACAATGAAAACAATAAAAATGTGATGTTCAATCAATTGAACGGCAAACGTCCAATTGTTTGAAAAACGAAAAATGTGTTGTTCAATCAATTGAACAGAAAATGTTCGCTCATTTGAACAGTGATAAATGTGTTGTTTAATCAACTGAACGGCAAACGGTCGCTCGTTTTAACAGCGAAAAAAATGTGTTGTTCAATCAATTGAACGACAAACGTCCAATTGTTTGAACAACAAAAACAAACAAAAATGTGTTGTTCAATCAATTGAACGACAAACGTCTAATTTTTTGAACAAAAAAAAAATGTGTTGTTCAATCAATTGAACGACAAACGTTCACTTGTTTGAAGAACAAAAAATGTGTTGTTCAATCAATTGAATGGCAAACATTCAATTGGTTGAACAAAAAAAACAATAAAAATGTGTTGGTCAATCAATTGAGTGGCAATCGTCCAATTGTTTGAACAACGGAAAAAAATGTGATGTTCAATCAATTAAATGGCAAACATTTGCTTGCTTGAACAAAAAAAAGAAAAAAGAAAAAAACATATTTTCGTGGTAATGCCTACAAAGGTATGTACATTATTTACAATTTTTCAAGCAAGTTCAATTTTTTAAAGAAAAAGCTGCTAGGTTATCATTCCCTATAGCTAGAATTTTCATGGATGGGTCCTCACGTACCTACTTGCAGAAAGATTCTTTGGTAAGCGGTTGATGATAGAGGTGCACTCGATGCCCGTTTACCTTAAAGGAATGGCCGGATCCGTCTATGGTAGTCAAGGTAAGAGTACCATTGTTATGCACTTCTTGAATCTCATAAGGGCCAAGCCATCTTGTTTGCAACTTGCTTGGGAAGTCTTGGAACCTGGAATCATACAGAAGCGCCCAATCCCCTTTTTGAAACGTTTTCTTCTTGATAAGGTTGTCATGCCACTTTGCCCTTTGTTGTTGTATTATTGCAGTTCATTGCAGAGCAAGCAGTCGAGCTTCATCTAGTTCGTTAATCTATTGAAGATGCTTGGTTTGAGCTTCTGTTAAGTCTAGACCTACTTCCTGGGTTGTCCTTAGAGTCTTTATTTCGAATTCGATTGGAAAAATTGGTTCTTTACCGAACACAAGCTGGTAAGGAGAGTATCCAGTAGTATTCCTCCAAGTCGTACGGTAGGCCCACAAGGCCTCTGGCAGTCTAGCAGTCCAATCTCATTAGTGCATTGAGACTATTTTAGTCAGAATTGCTTCTATAACCTTGTTGGTGCTTTCTACCTGCCCGTTCGCCTGTGGGTGATACGAAGAAGTGATCATGTGCATGATATGATGGTTTCTTAGGGTGGCAGTAATCTTGTTACCTGTGAATTGCTTTCCCCCATCTGTGACCACTTCTCGCAGTAATCCATACTGCACAAATAGCCCAAAAAGGAAGTTAATCACTGCTTCCTCTGTGGCTCTTGGTAAATATATTGTTTCCACCCATTTTCTAGGCCTTCTAATTGGAAAGTGGATGAAACGGACCTACAAAATCTAATTGCCAATGCTAGAAGGGTTCTATGAAAAATTATGGCCACAAAGGCATTTCATCAGATTGACCAGGCCAGCCCATCCTTTGGCAATTATCACAGGGCTGGGCATATTTTTTAGCATCCTTAAAAATAGTGGACTAGTAATAGCCCATTTGTAATACCTTATGTCCTGTCCTTCGGTCTGCGAAATGTCCCCCACAGGGCTCGTCATGGAAAGCCTTCAGGATGTCATGGATCTCATCTTCACGGATACATCTGCATATACACATGTCAGACCCTGTATGAAAAAGATATCCACCTATCCAAGAGAACCGGGCACTATGCTGAACAATCAATTTTCTTTCCCTTGTTGTTAAATGTTTAAGTAGCTTTCCTACTGCCAGATAATTTGCCACATCTGTGTACCATGGCATCTTAACCACCACAGCAAATAGGTGCTCATCCGAGAATTGGTCATCTACCGCCAGTGGATCATTAACCTTCAGAATTCGAGATAGAAAATTAGCAACAGGATTCTCCTTTCTTGGATGATCCTTAATGGTAATGTCGAACTCCTGCAAAAGAAATAACCATCATGTTACTCGACCATTTGTGATAGGTTTATTAGCTAGATATCTAATGGCAGAGTGATCAGTGTACACAAAGACTTGGTAGCCAGTTATATAGTGTCTATATTTATTTATTGCATAAATAACTGCTAAGAATTCTTTTTCTATCACTGTGTAATTGAGTTCTGCAGGGGTGAGATTTTTGCTAATGTAATATATAGCATAAGGTTTCTTGTCCTCCTCCTAGTTGAGGATAGTGCCTATGGCTACATCTGATGCGTCCGTGGAAATATGAAAAGGAAGCTCCCAGTTTGGTCCACATAATACTGGTGTTGTTGAGACTAGTTTCTTTAATCTTGCAAAAGCTATGTCACACTTGTTAGACCAACTGAAATCAATGTTTCCAGTTAGAGCATATAAGGGTGTCACAATCTGTGAAAAATTCTTGATAAATCTGTGATAATAACCTGCATATCCTAGGAAACTACGTACCTCTGTTTGGGTGCAAGGGGTAGGCAGTAAAATAATTACCTATATTTTTCCTGGGTCTACCTGTATTCCTGCTGCAAATATGTAATGCCCCAGGATCACGCCCTCGATCATCATCATGTGACACTTGACATTGCTTAAACATAACCTGGTAGCGATGCATCGTTCTAAGACTTTTTCTAGCATTCGTAGTGCTTGATCAAAATCATCCCCATATGGAGTAAAATCATCCATATATACCTCTAGTCCTTCATTTATTAGATCAGCAAAGATGCTTAGTATAGCTCTCTGAAACGTGGCTAGGGCATTGCATAAGCCAAATGGTAATACTCTGTATGCGAATGTGCCCCAGGGACAGGTGAAGGTCATTTTGTCTTGGTCTTCAAGGGCAATCTGAATTTGATTGTACCCACTGAAGCCATCTAGAAAGGAGAAGAACTACTTCCTTGCCAACGTATCAAGGACCTGATCAATGAATGGGAGGGGAAAATGGTCTTTTTGTGTTTCCTTATTTAGCTCTCGATAGTCTACACAAATACGCCATTTCCCATTTTTCTTGGGGATGACCACCAAAGGGGAGACCCATTTACTGTCTAAGATAGGATAAATAAAGTTTACATCCAATAGCTTCTGTAATTCCTCTTTCACGATATCTTTGAGGTAAGGGTTCAACCTCCATTGAGGCTATCAGATGGGTCGTGCATCCTTCATATTAGGATAATCCCAAGCAAAAGCCCCTTTATCTTTCTACAATACCTGGATAAGATTTTTCTACTGTTCACTTTCCAGATTAGCATTGATATTTAGAACTTTTCCTGGTTCGATCTCAACTAGTTTACTGTTCTAAACAACAGTTGTCTGAATATGTTGGTCGTCTGTGTCCTTTAGGGGATCTTCCATGGCTTTGCTATCAAGAATTGCTTTCAGCATCTGACACTCCACATTGGTTGGCTGATTTATAAAATTGTTGATAATATCATCTTCAGTTTGATTTTTAAATTCTATCGCTTCCACTATTGTGAGTGGTGAACGAATGCTCTCTTCTAGGTACGTTGGTGGTTGCTTACATATTTTTACAATGGGCAAACTCGTCCTAGCAGGAGGGTATAACACCAAATTTTTTACAGCATCTCCCTTTGTGATAGTCATGTTGCCTTCTCGGTAGCCAATATATGCGTCAGCTGTTGCCAGCCAAGGTCGTCCCAGAATCAAAGGATGCCCATCCAACCTACTCCTTGGGTTTATAACCAAGAAGTCTACTGGATATTCCCATGAGTCAACAGAAACTGTAATATCTTGTAAAGTCCCTTCTGGTCTTACCACCAACCAATCAACAAGCTCTAATAAAGTGGTAGTTGGTTCTAAGGCTGTAATACCAAGTGCTTGACAAGTTTCTATTGTTAGTATGTTAATGGCAGCCCCTAGATCAACTAGGGTGTTTGGAAAAGAGCGGCCATATATCTGAACGGTTACTATGGGATTTCCAGGGTCTTCATATTTTATTGGAGTTTCCTCTCCCAAGAGTAAATCGGATAAGGTTCCTATGACATGAATAGTGGGTGAGGTTTTTACCTTCCTCACAGATCTTTTTACACATAATTCTTTGATGGTCTTGGCATAGATGGGAATGTCTTGAATAGCCTGGAGGAGGGAAATATTAATACACAAATTTTTTAGTTCCCCTACAAGATCAAAATCAAGATAAGTGATCGGTCTAGGTATCACTAGCCTTTCGGGGAATGGAGGAGAAGTGACCATAAGTTTTTCAGGGTCATCATGTTGATCTGTTTCTTCCCCTTGCTTTGATTCAGTATTATTTACAAGTGGTGGAACATGTACAGATGATGGTGGAGTTACAATTTCAATTGAAGGCTGGTCCCTGTTTTCCTCAGGGGTTATGACCCGACCTGACCTCAATCTGAGCTCATTACATTCTTTCTGCTCAATCTCATATTTTGGATTTTCAATAACCTATACCAACTAGACTGGCCTATTATTAGGATTCGGGTTTGGCTGAGCTGGTAACTGTGGCCGCAGAAGAGGTTGAGAATTCTGTTGTAATGTATAAGGAGCTGACAATGCGGTCTGAGGCTGGGGGCCTATTCCTGTAGGTACATTGGATATCCCTAAAGGTCGTTGCCAGTTTGTAGACAAATTCAAGTATTGTAAGGTGGAAGCAGGCCACTGGGATTGATAGGGATTGCCTTTCCAGACAAGAGTAAAAGGAGAATTCAGCTAGCCATTTCCTGGAAAAGATTGTGTTGGCCATGATGTCATAGGGAATGGTGGAATTTTCTAGTTTGGGTAGGATGATTGGCCTTTCCAGGCAACCCCATGGTTCTGTTGTTGATTAAACTACGTTGAAGGAAAAATTTAGGATGTGTCTTGTGACATACTTGTAGGTTTGGCTTGCCATTGTCGACGTTGATTCATCAAATATACCGATTTTGTTTCCTCGTCTGCTTCTTTGAATACTACTTTCAGCCTGAGTAATGATGGACACTGTTCAGTATCGTGGTCCTTCGTACAAATGGCGCATGTTCAAACCATGTCCAATGGGCATTCCCATTGGTTGTGCTTCTTTCGGCAACGTGGGCAGAAGATGGCCAAATTTTGCTCTGCTAAAGCTTGTTTTTGTTTGGCTTGTAGAACGTCCAACTGTGTTGTAAGAGTGCCCAGGATGTCTGTCTTAAAATCTTCTAGGAGGTTTCCAATCTCCATCCGCGTTATACCTCCACTATGTGGTTTGCTTCCTATGCTCATTTGATCTCGGCTAGCTGCTCCTGTACGTATGCTTCCTCGTGCACACTTGATACACAGACGAATTATTTCATCATACTCTTCTTTAGAAATATCCCCTTTTCCCATTAAGTTTAGAGTTTCTATCCATTCCTCTTTCATTCCTTTAATTAATATAGCGCTTAGGACTTCTTTTGGTAGGGTAGTGTGTGGAGATCGCTGCAAATTATAATTAAATAGTTCTATATATTCTTCTAGTGTTTCATTATCTTTTGCAGTCATATTGAAAATTTCATCTTTCAGTTCCCTAGTTTTACAAAAGCCCTGATATCTTTTAAGGAAGGAGGTTTTCATCTCGTCCCAAGAATTGATGGTTTTCCCACCTAGACCCATAAACCATCTTAAAGCTGCCCCTTTCAATTTTGAAGGGAATAATTACAGTTTTTGGGGGTCGGTGGTATAGTCGTACCCTCTACAGAGGATCCTCTATGATCATCCCATGAAAGGTTGGGATGTTCTGCAGAGGAATAACCTTCATAGGGGAATTGGCCACTTGGTCAACTATGGGGTATTCTAATGTCGAGGTTTGACCTTGGGGTGGTTGTTCTTCCATTTGATCAAAGATATTCCAATAGTCTTCAGGAATTTCAAGGGGTGCTTCCGTAATAAATAGAGAGTTAGCAACCTGAGCTAGTTTTACAGCACTACCTAGGTCTGGAATCTCAGGAGATCCTTGTTCCAACAGTTGTGGTTCTGCTTCAGTAGCCCCACTAGTTTCTCCTTTTCCTTCTCATAAATTACAAGATTTTCCCTCCTATAGAGGATCAGAGGGTAGGCTTATTGTAGCTTGAAAACTCTATTCCGATCCTCCTATTTGGCTTTGAATCTCAGCATGAGCTGCAGATGGTGGGCCTGCTGCTTGAGGGATGGCAGTAGAACTTTTTCCAGGTATAGCTTGGAATCCTACTAATGCTTAAGACTCTGCTCTTCTTATGATTTTTTCTATAAAGGTCATTCTCCCAAGGTTCACCGATCCTTTGGGTTTTGTGGATTTTGGTAGAGGATTCTATTCTTTCTCTATCTTTTTATTCCTAGTCATTCATAAAACAAATTCCTATTTAACCTCTAAAATTTTGTTGTAAAGCGGGCAGGTAAGCAAGCACTTTACTTGCTAGGTATGCAGGTTCTTACCTTTTGTTTTTAAAACCCAGTTTTCTTACAGCAAAGGAATAGAATTAATCACTTTGAACACTCTCCCCGCAACGGTGCCAAAATGGTGGCTCACTAAGATGTCTTTTTATAGGCAATCTTAATCCCTACATTAGTTGTCAACCCAAGGTAAGTCTTTCTATTTCAAGAGTGCCAATACAGCATGTGTAGTGAAGTTAGAGGTTATCTAATGATGAATCGTTGCAATCATTAAAGTCTGATTCTTCAATCCGGTTCACACAACTCTGCAAAGAAACTATCTATGAAAGGAATGCTCGCAACACCCTATGTAACTCCATACAACTTGTTCCGAAACCAATTGGAACTTGAATGCAAATGAGAATTACACAGAGAATTACTCAAATAGGCTTGAGACTAATCACACTTAATCAAGTAAAGCAACTATGATTATTGAACAACACCACTCAACTCAAATCAATCTATATTACTAAATAGCAATAACAACCAGCAATTGAACAACAATTTGTAAGTGAACAGCAACAGCTATAAAAGATTCCTAAATGATAAACATTTTATATTGCAATCCATAGAAGTTACTTAGTCTTTTTTCTCAAGATCTATGATAACATTCATTCGATCGAACAATAATCAACCATATATTCACTTATTCTAATCAAAGCGCTTACTTAAGTTTATCTCGCAATTTCGATATAAAGCTAAGTGAACAACAGTGTAGGTCAATATCATCAATCTTCACGATAAGAAAAAGAACTAAACGTTAAATCAAATACAAGGACTGAATGTAAACTATAACATAAAAGAGCAGTGGAACTTCTTGTGATTGGGCCCAGAGTCGCCAGAAGCCTCTACTTAATAAAAACTTAGAATACGGAGATGTATCAAGCGCAACCTTCTTTCATTAATTCCAAAGTAACAGCTGACAAAGTCACTGAATTAACAACTTTTTACTCTAAAGAGAATAATGACATATCAAAAAGTCTAAACTATCATCTAGTTTCATTTTGGCCTTATATAACACGAAGGGGAAACTTGGATAACAGCGAATCCTCAGGATCACGGGATCTTGAGGATTTCGCAATATAAAATCTGATCACATGATAAAACGAGGTAATATTCCACTTCCTTGTCTGCCCCAAACATCGTGGTGTTTCCCTTTATGGACTCTTGATGTCTTGTCAACTGAACAGCTTTTTCCCAATCGCATCTCTGCATACAAAGATAGCAAAGAATTAGTTTTTCATACTAAATTCTCCTATTCTATCACTAATTAGTTTCTTCCAACTTTGGCTGATATTTTCCTCATTTTATTCTATAAACAAAGATAATATTATAAGGATGATTGATAAATGAAGCACTAAGTGAAGAGAAATCATACCCTTTTTCTCATCCCAACACATCCATCTCTACTGCATCACCTAAGACCTATTCACTGAACTTTCCAATCTAAAAATTTAACAAGCACTAATCCATCACACTCACTTGATGTCCCTTTTGTAACCATGGAACTCAACATCTATTAGGATTGAAAATACATTTTAAGTTTAAATTCTCCTTGACGTTTTTGGATACCAAATTTCTATACTCCCATCGTCTATGACTAGATTACAAAATTTTCCCATAACCTTACATTGAGTCCTAAAAACCTTCCTTCTATGTTTAGGTTATTTTGTTGTATTCTTTTCAAGTTTAAGAAAAACTTTCCCAAACATTAAATTATCACCTTATTTCTACTAAAAAAACATTACATTTTCACTAATGTTGGTTTCCTCACCTTCTTATCTGACATGTGTTCAAGCTTCACATCTTCTTCCTGCATTGTGATTTTCTAGAAATTTGGATTCTTTATGCCCCTATACTCGACATCTATAGGGAATAATAATATTCCTACCTTTTACTCTTCCAAATCCTCTTCCTCTCCCAATGTCATTTCTTCTTTTATTACCCTGGATACTGGTGGATTAGTTTTCCTTTTCAGGGCCTCTATTAGTACTTCATCCAACCCTACTTTTGTGCCCTTTTCCTCGAAATTTCAATACGTTTTTTTCTTAATATTTTATTCCATTTCAAGACAATTTGATAGGCTTCATCCATATTTTGAAAGAAATGTGTGCTCATCTCATATTGAATTTGATACTTTAACTCATTCATGTATCTCTCCACTCTTTAATATTCTAGCTTTTTAATCCTTCACCCAAGTGATAGTTTAAAGAATTCCTCATTGTACTCCCAAACATGACCACTTTTTTACTTGAGTTCTATACTTTATTTTACAAGCGTTGTTGGTAATCAACATGTAGTAGTTTCTTTTTAATTTTTCTCACCATCTTCCTCCATGTTCTAATATTCTCTTGCTGATTTTTTACCTATCCTTTTATAGCATATCCCATCAAAGTGTAGCATGACCTTTTAACTCTATCATGGAAAATAAAACATGATTAGGGTCCTGAAATTCATGTATTGAAATTACCTTTTGAGCTCTCCTATCCAATCAATGAGAGTCTCAACCTTTAACCTACCGTCATGGCATGAAACTTCCACCTTTTGGCTACCTTTGTCTTTTAGAAAGGACATAAAATTTATTATTGGGTCCACTTCCTGAACATTTCCTTCTTCTTCAATTTAAATTATTCCTTGGAGTTTGCTTTAGCATCCTAAGTCTCCTATTTTCTAGGTCTTCTATTCTTCTTCTCAATTCCTCCAATTTTCGATTTCTAACATCTTGTCATGTTTCTCCCTCTCTACATAGTGATATTCCTACAAGCTGACTAATTTCCTTCAACTTGAATAGCATTCAAAGGCCTTATTTGGGCTTGGCTTTTCATAACTTGTCCTCTAGCAATTTCATGGAATAACCCCTCTCAGTTCCAACCACTAACAGACACTATAGAAGCACTAAAAAGAGACCAATTTTAGGAGCTTAAATGATCCCTGATACCACCTAAGGTAGGGGACCATATTATCCTCTACAAAACAACTACATGAGTTTGGTCTCCACCTAGAAAGCACACAATTACTAGTATGCTAGAATTAATAGAAACTAAAATACTAACACATACAGTGAGGAAATTCAGAAAATTATAGGAGAAAACATAGGAGACAACACTTTTTCATTTCCTTTTCATATACACAAATTGTTCTAAAAATATGTGTGCAATTATACCTCAACAGATGCACCATTTATTTCATCACTAGGCACACCTAACTATTCATCTTCCCTTGTATTCCTGCTTCCTTTTCCAGCTTCATAGGTTTTTCTTCCCTTTTTTACCTCTCCCCCTCCCTCTTTCCAACTACTTAATCTCTTAAACGATGATTATGAAATTGAACATTTATAGTGGTTTGACCTTCTCAACCATTTCCTAGTCCAATCATCATTCCTTTGTGTATTGAATAGTCACAATGGTTTGAATCCCATACTAATCATTGTTTCCTCATCCACTTTCCTAGCTAATTATTATTTCCTTGTATAGGTGGCCCATTAATTCACCATTGAGTCCCTTGAGACATGTGGGATCACTACAAGTCATTATCCATAGTGTTAATGGAGAGTTAAAGCATTGTAACAATTTGCAACATAATAATAGTATGACGGTGTCATAGAAATGGTGTAGTCATAGTGCTATAATAACAATTGTGTTACAACAATATAAGAGCAAGGAATTGTCACAATAACGATGGAGTCATGACATTGTAGCAACAATAACATCATAACATTATAATAGTAGGGTGGTGTCACAGAAACAATGAATTCATGACAATATAACAACATGGTGGTATCACAAAAAAGGTGAAGTCGCTGACTATAACAATAATGGAGTCACATGACACTATAAAAACAATGATGTCATGACATTGTAACAACAAGGTGGTGTCGCAACAATGGTGAATTCGTACCACTATAACAACAATGGGGTCGTAGAACTATAAGAGTAGGGAAATGTCGCAACAATGGTGTCACAACACTCTTACTTCATCCTTTAAGCTACTAACTAAAGTAGATTGATGAGGATGGGTTATTAGCCAAAGATGCAAATACCTTAGAGGCATACTATTAAAAAAAGGTCATTATTAATGTGATAATCATAAATGAGTAGAAACATTATCAAATGAATGCTAGGTTGTTAGTAATTAACTTGTAAAAAAATCATTTTTTATAATGCTTAGTAGGTTGTCAAGCAGAGTCTATTGTGATGTTATAAAATTTATCATACCAACTTAGATCCATTATAACCCTAGATTTATCAAGCGCTAAGAGAGACAAAATTTCTCAATATACAAATATTTCCTCAAATTTTACATTATTATTTTTAAGGTGCAAACATTTTCTCATATATTTTTATATAAATATTAAATAATATTACACTAAAAATAATTAAAATTACTTACATTTAAAAATAAAAATATACAAATCAGCTTTCATCTTAAAAAATTCAAATCAACCATTATTATTATATTAATTTAGAATTTAACTTTATTCAGATGGGAAGAAACAAATGGTATGTTCTAATAAAAATAAAGGTTACCAAATACTTATTAATATCCATGTTTCCACTGTGAAGGAGAATGACCACATAGTCCCTAACATGTGAATGGTTACTAGACAAATTTATAATAAAAAATAAACATAAATGCACCCGAAAGATACATACCTCCATCTCAATTATGAATGCATATAATTAAAAATAAATAAATGGTCGTTGTCAATGTGACGGTCATAAAACAGCAGTAGCATCTTTGAATGAATGTTAGTGTTGTTTTTTTTGTGAATTGTAAAGACTGATGTTTTACAATGGTAAGTGAGTTGTTATTTTGTAAGGTTTGTAAAATGTTGGCTTGATGGGGCCTGACCCAGATTTAGAGTTAATTAGCTAAACAAATCCCTACACTATTGGCCCTTTCAGCATCAGCTCGTGGAGCGCGGACTAAAGTCTCACTTGAAGAAGTATGGGGGGATGTTGGAACCAAGTTTCCGCACCCTCAAGATGTCTCAGGTCACTTCGTGCACTGTTCTGACCTACGATACCTTCGCGATATGCTATAATTGTCCTTTGCATATCCCTAACCAGGTGCTAAGGTGATTTCGCGTTGCTATGGCAGCGATCTGCGCTATTTCCCCAAGTTACACATCGTATCTTACTTATCCTCTTATAGATATTAGTCAACTTCACGTAAACAGATACTTTAACTCACATTCACTTAATTTATGCAGTTATATATAGACAACAGAAATGCAATTTATACCCAATATATTCAATATAGAAAGCAGGAAATAAATACACAAAATTGATGTAAAACTTCTCTTTACTAATGCTTCAACAATTACAGACTCGACTCACCCTACACACTCAACTACAGGGGTCTACACACTTAGCTGTGGACTACCAGGCCTCTGCGCACTTAGCTGCAGAGCCTTCTCCTACTCTACGACCCAAAGACTTGACTTTTCCCTTAGATCTTCCGCTATGCTTCTATTCCATGATCATTAAATTGATTCCTTTACAACTTAGAGCCTCACTCTATTTATACAATCCCATGGTTCGTAGACCATGGGTAGATCTCTCTAGCCGACATTACATTACAAAATTAAGGGTGGACAACCCTATGACTCATTTACAAGCTATGCGCTCCGCGCCCACAAAATGTGGATTCTTTACATCAAAGATACAATTTATGACCAAAATCTAGGCTTTTAGCCCCAAAACTTCCCTTGGGGGATCCCGCGCCCAATAGGCCCCCAACACAAACATCGTGACTTGCCCTCAAGTCACTCTATCGGTGCAGAGATCTTTGTGTGAAGACCTCCCAAGTCTGCCTGGACTGTTGCAAGGTCGACAGTGCACTGAGTAGCTGCCTGTTGTACTTCCTGTGCGCCCTGAGTAGTTGCATGTTCCTGTGTGCCCTGCATCTGCACGAGCTTTGATTCAATAAAAGTTGTAATGACGAACACCTCATCAATCCATGGTCATACGCACACCTTCAAAATGGATTCCTTGTTTCAAGCAGCATCCACCTGCTCCTTGAGCACTTTTACCTGCTGCATCCACGTGAGCCTTTGTGTAAAGGCAACCATCTGCACAGTCCCTTTTACTTTGTCGTATTTCTACTGTAGCTCACGCACCTCTGTTTCTAAGAAATGTATGTCCGGGTCCTCCTGCAGAGTTGTGAGAACCTCGAACGACTCTTCAAATAGCTTAATACAGTCCTTCACTGTACTGTTGATCTCTGTTATTCCTATTGTAATGGTGCTAGCGTGTTGTTCCTTCACCTCTGGTAGAGTTGAAGGCTACGCCTTCAATTGGAGCTCGAATATCTGAAGGTTCAGCTCTAGCTGAACCTTGGCCATCTCTTCCTTAGCCTCACGCACCCCTGCTGCTAGTTCCCAAATGCAGGCCTTCGTTGGTTCCTCTTCTTGGATGGCCAGCTCCGGGACCATCTAGCAGGCTTCATCGACCACCTACACAATATATTGGTTCTGCACCACTACTTCGTCACGTTGCAAGCTCAACTGTTCGATGTTGATACGTTGCTCGCTCATGACCTGGAGTGTGCAACCCTCCCTAGCTCACAGTTCTGTAGTAACCTCGTCCTACAAAACATAGAGCGTCTCTCGAGGGATCGTAGCCATATTTATCCCAACTCCCTTCAGCACACTAACCATAGGCCTGTCGACCTCATTTTCTGTAACCAGTGCTCCCTCTAGTGGTACTATAGTGTTGGTCATGCGGGCATTGTTGGTCACTTTAATTGCTTATTGAATTAAACAACAAAGTGCTACATAAATTGTCAACCCGAGGAAGTCTTGTTATTTCAAAGGCAACTGCATACTATATGTACTCAATCTTAAAAGCAACAAAAGTTGTAGTACAAACAAATCACACCTCACCTTAACAAACTGAAGCTCCACTCTGTATTACAGCAAATACACTCTATTGCAGATAACTACCAAAGAATGCTTAATTTCATTCAAAAAGTCATATAAGGAGAAAGAATCAATCTGCAAAGGAAAACAATGGCTATGCTGTAACAGAGAATCAGGACCCTATCCCCAGAGTGGGAATCTTCAGCACCTGCCTCTGATTATCTAGCTTGCCAATTCACTCTGTAACTTAATCATCGGTGAAACACCCATGAATTAACTTTGAACAAAAATCAATTGAGAAAGAAACAGAGTTTCAGCAAAGGTATTATAAACAATATTCAATAAACAGTACTTGTTAACAAGGTATGAATAAAAGACACACTTGACACACTACGGAAATATAATGGGTGAATCTTGTGATGAAGGTGGGCCCTGTCCTTCTCACAAGATTCCCCAGGAGACAAGAACTAGAAAAAGATGTTCAGAACAAAATTTTATTCATCCATCAATATGTCATATTACAAAAAGAATTCTAGTCCTGTTCCTTCAACTGAGCCTTTTCCACAGTCTGTTCATCCCCCTCTAATGTAGATGTCTCCTCTTTATAAAGAGGAGACATCTATTACAAAAGATTTACATTATAAATTCTATTTTAACCCATTATACAAAAATAGGGAAATCAGTTTCCCGTCAACAAAATGTTGTTACAGTAATACTGTCTTTAGATTATAGGCATTACATCCAGTGCAACAGCTTCCTCGGTGATCAGTCTGATTCCTCTGTTGCTATCAAATTTATAATGTAGATCTCAACTGTTTCAGCTTCGAGATTTGCGTGTCGTTCTTACTGTTTCAGCAACTGCAAAAATAGTCTTGCAAATTCCAGGCAGTTTCAGCAACGCGGACTGCACATCATTCTTTAACTGTTCAACAACTTAACAATTTAAAGATTAACTATGAAGATATCGTGATTATATGCTAAATAATTAAACGTATAGTGATGAGAAGAATCATTGCATACCTTTGGGATAATTGGGTTAAAACACTAACAAGGACTTTAAAATATAGGTTGAAAAGGATGATATCATGGCAAAATGTATGGTCAAAAAGGGACAATATGAGGTCCTCACATCCCCCCCAACTGAAGCAGTTGCATGTCCCCATGAAACATTTAATATGAGTCTGAGTCTGAGTACTGGGATGTACAGTGCAAATTACTTATACAGTAAGTATAGAAGGTGCTATCAACCGAATCTCTGAAGCCCTGGACACTCTGTAATCTCTGCCATGCTGCAAGCTCCTCCTTTTTGGACACCTTGAAGTAGGCCTTATATTGCTATACTGGCAACCAGAGAAGCAGGAAATGAAAATGATAACCCAACCATTTTTCGCCACACTGTTGAACACATTTAACGTAATTAGGTATTCGTGAAATTGTTGCGTGAAGATTAAGAGGGTTAAAGGGATGGTATTCCCTTCTCTCCTTAGGGCAATGTTCCCAGAATAGATTGTTTGCCTATATGGCAAGAGGTCCTTTCTTTTTGACATATTGTTGACACTCCTCTAACACTGCTGCCTATAATTCTCTGATATGCTCAGTCATTCCTGGTTCTCTTATAACTCGATGATGTTCAGCAATGAAAACAGCAGCATTCTGTGGTTCAGCTCGGATCCACAGAAGGTGATTTTCTTCGTTATGTTTCGCTGAAAGGAAAGCGTTTTACCACGTGAGTTGATTGGCCATGAAAGAGACAAAGGCTCTAATCTGAATGTCACCAGCCACAGGAATAAAATTAAGCTTTCTATCCTCCGGCATGGCTTCATTATGGAGATAGAGTTCACATAATATATTATGTTCACTGATTGATGCTTCTGCAAAGGTTTCAATAAACTATTGGGGTGTAGACACCTCATGAGGTCATCCATCTCTGACTGCTTTTACTTGGAAGAATGCTAGGCGTTCTGCTAGAGACACATAATAGTTAAAGGATGGTTTCTTGGTGGCCAGAAGTCTTTTAACTAACTCAAAGATAAGAGACAGCCTAGTTTTCAACTCCTTATTTTCCTTATGTTGTGCATGGAACTGTTCCAAGACTTCCCAATTTCTATATACATGATTCTGCCATAATGATTTATGTTCCTACAATGCCTTTTCTTGTGACAGGGCATACTCTTTCTTCCATATATCCCTGAGTTCTTGAATGCTTGAGGTCTGAGTGAAGACAGTCGCTGCACACCGAGGTTCAGTCTGGGTAAACACCATCTTTGTAGACTTTGGTTCAGTTTTAACGACGAGGGTAGGCCGGGATACTTGCGGTTTCACTTCCTCTTCAGAAATCTTTGAAGGCCCTACTAGTTCTTGTGTAACAGCAAGGCGTTCCTTTTTAACTATAACAGGAGTAACTGCAGGAGTGGATCTAGGCAATGGGACTTTGATTATCCTATAACCAGCTCGAGAATAGAGATCACCACATTGGTTGCACATGTATTCATTGTATCGATCCTTTTCTGCACTTTTCTCAGCTGCAGATGCTACCTGAGCTAAAGTATACAGATTAAGTTCTTTTTCATAAGCTTCCCTTGCCATCCTTAACTCCTGCTTATAAACCTCAATCTCAGATTTCAGAAACTCATTTTCTTGTTGAAGGGAAGCTAACGTGACAGGGCCTTCTGTAGCAGTTGCAGTCTCTGTAGCTGGTTCAAGTGGATGGGAGGATCGTTGTTTGGTGGCAGCTTCATTATTTGTATCCTCAGCAGGTGGTTCTTGTGTGACAACTGCTGGGTCATCAGCTAGTTCTGTAACAGCTATATCCTCCTGAGCATGCGAATTTTTCATATCAGCCGACTGAGTGGCTGGTTCTTCTGTAACAGCTACAGTTTGTGCAGTACCCTGGTTATCTACACTTTGCTCATCAGCAGGTGTCTGTTGGGTCCCTATAATACTAGTGATTACCCCATTACTATTGTAGTTATACCCCTTATTTATATTGTTGTGCCCCCATTACCCCCATATTGTTATTAATGTGCCCATAGAATCCCTCTATTGTTATTTTTGTGGCTTTATATTATTATTGTTAGGTCGGTTAGGTCGGCTGGATTATATTGTGACTCCATAGACTCCTATATATAGAAAGGAGGTTTTGTCATTTGTATCATCGAAGAATTGTTCATTTATGTAATGTAAAGGAGGTTTCCCCCTCGAAGAGGCTGAATTCTAAGGCGTGGATCTCTCTTTTCTATCTTTTTGTGAGCTGGTTTCATAACATTTGGTATCAGAGCTTTGGATTCTAGGGTTTCGCTGCTCCAAACAGTTCATCGTGGCATTTTCGCTATAACTTTTTTTATGTGACGTTTCAGAAGTTGCAAAAAAAACCCATTTGAGAAGAAATCACGCTGAACCTTGGGTCCGAATTTCAAAGCTTTTTGCGTGATATTTTTGGAGATATGATCTCAGGAAGTTGGTCTTTTTGCAGACTCCTGAATTACACTCAAAACAGGGGACCTGGGGAAAATCGTCATAACTTTCTGAGCATCGGATTGAAATTTCGTAAGAAGGTACAGAAAGAGAACGAACTGTAGTTTTCGTTTATATATTTTTTAGAGTCAAAGGTTGAAACAGTGACACGTGGCACTTCATACAAGTTCACTCTACTGAACTAGTCTATAATCAGGTCACTGCGGGAGATTGGGCATAACTCTTTCTTGGAGAATCCAATTTCGTTCAGACTAGTGGCATTGGAAAGAGGACATAGAAGGCTACTACAGGTCACAATTTCAGAACTGGATGATTCGAAATTACAGAGATACATCAGATTCAATATCAGGCTTCTACAAAGAAAAAAAAGGTGTGTAGTTTTTATTTTTTATTTTTGCATAAGCTTGGTTTGAAGGAATTCAAAGGGCATAGTAAAGCATTATTATCGGTAACTGATGCCCCGAGGAAAGAAAATGCAAACACCTAGTAAGGAACCTGAAAGCTCTAGCATGACTCATGAAGAAGAGGAAGAAATTCAACATGATATATCAAAATTACAAGATCAAGTGCAACAACTGTCCCTTGCACAAAAGGGAACAGAATCTAAGATGGATGGTTTAAAGAAAGATGTAGAAGCTAAGATGGATGGTTTAAAGAAAGGTGTAGAAGCTAAGATGGATTGTTTAAAGAAAGGCGTAGAAGCTAAGATGATTGACGTGGAAGCTAAGATGGATGATTTGAAGATAGATTTGAAGACAGACATGGACGAATTAAAGATAAATATGAATAAGTTGCTACAAGAAATCGTCCCTAAGGGTGAAAGGGTACTAAAGGAAACTCATGATGAGAACAAAATAAATGTTAATCATGATTCCATAGATGCTAATGTTGGATTGAAGAATCACCATATTCCAAAAATCGATATGAGGAAGTTTGATGGCAAGGATCCCGCCACATGGATATTACAGATGGAGCAGTTCTTCGATCTCAATAATGTGCAAAACACACAAAAGGTACGTATGGAAACTTTATATTTGGAACCAAATCAGTTTGTATGGTATCAATGGCTTTGCTCTCGTAAACAATTTATCACTTGGGCAATTTTTACGGAAGAATTGATAGCACATTATGAGGATACAAAAAGCAACACTTTTTTTAGCCAATTGATAAGTCTCAAACAAAAGGGTTCAATAATGGAGCACATTGAGGAGTTCCAAAAATTGAACATAAGGGTAAAAGATATTCCAGAGGAGCATAGGATTGATGTGTTCATAGGGTCTTTAAAGGATAATATCCAACATGATGTTCGCCTTTGGGAACCTGATTCATTAGAGAAGGCATTCAGGTTAGCAAGAAAAATGGAAAGCAAAATTATGGCAACCAGGAAGCATACCACTCACAACTATAAAGACGGAAGTGTTGTTGCCCCTAGTCTTCCACAACCTATAAGGTTGACACCACAACAATTGGAAGAAAAAAGAGCAAAAGGGCTTTGTTACAGTTGTGATAGCAAATACACTAAAGGTCATAAGTGTGCTGAGAAGAAATTATTCTACATAGATTGTGAAGAGGAAGAAGAAAAGGAGCAAGAAAGGTCAAAAGAAGAGGATATGTTCCAGGAACAAAGCCTAGATGAAGAACAAATAAATCCGACCATATCTTGTAATGCATTGGCGGGAATTACCACTCCTCAAACCATCAAGATAGAAGGACAAATCAAGAAGAAAAAGGTAATAGTGTTGATTGATTCAGGAAGCACCCACAATTTTATTCATTGTAGGGTAGCAAAAGAATTGAATTGCTTCCTATATCCAGCACCAGAGTGTCAAGTGATGATTGCAAATGGAGGAACAATAAATTGCTCTGGAAAGTGCCATAATATCAAGCTATCCATGGGAGAATATGTATTGACTAGCCCAATGCTTTCCATTCCAATGGGAGGTGTTGATGTTGTACTAGGAGTCCAATGGCTACAATCCTTGGGTACAATAGCTTTTAATTTTCAAGAACTTTTCATGAAATTTTCTGTGGAAGGAAAGGAAGTTGAATTAAGGGGTATTGCAGGGAAACCAGGAAAGATAATCAGCTCTAATGGTATGACAAAGCTTCTAAAAAAGGAGCAAAGAGGTGTAATTGCACAATTATGTTCGCTAGATGTTTCCACATTAGAATCATCTATTTCTCCAGATCTCCAAAAAGTCTTGGACAATCATTCCAAGGTATTTGAGACTCCCAAAGGTCTCCCACCTATGCGTGATCATGATCATGCTATTCATCTGATTCCAGGAAGTGTTCCTCCAAACATCAGGCCGTACAGATATCCCTATGTCCAAAAAAGTGAAATTGAACGTATGGTTGCAGAAATGCTAGAGGCTGGTATAATTCAACCGAGTCAAAGTTCTTTCTCTGCTCCAGTAGTATTGGTGCACAAGAAGGATGGATCATGGCGCATGTGTCAGAATTATAGGGAGCTCAACAAGCTCACTATTAAAGATAAGTTCCCCATTCCTGTCATTGATGAATTACTGGATGAATTGCATGGATCAATTTACTTCACCAAGTTGGATCTTCGTTCAGGATATCATCAAATCAGAATGAAGATTGAAGACATTCCGAAAACGGCATTTAGAACTCATGAGGGTCATTATGAATTTTTGGTCATGCCTTTTGGCCTTACCAATGCACCTTCAACATTTCAAGGTTTGATGAATTCAATTTTCAAACCATTCCTTAGAAAATTTGTGTTAGTATTTTTTGATGATATACTAATCTACAGCAAGTCTTGGAAGGATCATGTTGAACATGTTGACAGGGTGCTACAACTATTGGAGGAGAAACAATTATATGCCAAAAGATCCAAATGTTTCTTTGGAGTCCAGGAGGTGGAATATTTGGGTCATATTGTATCTCATGAAGGAGTTAAGGTAGACCCTAGCAAAATTAAAGCCATTAAGGAATGGAAAATCCCCACATCCATAAAGCATTTGCGAGGATTTCTTGGGTTGACAGGGTATTATCGCAAGTTTGTTAAGAATTATGGGAGAATAGCAGCACCTCTAACAACATTATTGAAGAAAGATGCATTTTCATGGACTCCGTAAGCAACAAAGGCCTTTGAACATCTTAAAGAGGCAATGTGCCAAGCACCGGTCTTAGCTACACCGGACTTCACAAAAACCTTTATTGTGGAATGTGATGCTTCAGGAAATGGAATTGGTGCTGTTCTAATGCAAGATGAAAGACCCATTGCTTTTGAAAGTCGTCCAATCAAGGGAAAGTTTTTAAGCAAAGCTATTTATGAGAAGGAAATGTTGGCAATACTCCATGCACTTAAGAAATGGCGACCCTACCTAATGGGAAGACACTTCAAGGTAAAAACGGATCATGATAGCCTTAAATACTTTTTAGAACAAAGATTATCCTCTGAAGAGCAACAAAAGTGGGTCACAAAGATGTTGGGTTATGACTTTGAAATCATCTACAAAAAAGGGAAGCAAAATGTGGTGGCAGATGCACTCTCAAGAAAGGATGAGGATGTGGAAGCATTTTTGTGCGCCATTTCTATTATCCAACCAGATTGGATAAATGAAGCAAGGGAGGAATGGAAGAATGACGAAGAAGTGTGGGCACTTATTCGAAAGCTACAACAAGATTCCAGTACGTCTGATACATTTAGCTGGAAAAATGATTCGTTATGGTACAAAGATCGCTTATACCTCTGTAAGAATTCCCAGCTAAAACAAAAGATTCTTATGGAATTGCACACTTCTCCCTTAGGAGGGCACTCAGGATTTTTAAAAACTTACCACAGGGTTAAGAAGGAATTTTTTTGGGATGGCCTTAAATCAGATATTCAAAAGTTTGTGGCAGAATGTTTGGTTTGCCAACAAAATAAAGTTGAAACAATTAAGACACCTGGTCTATTACAACCTTTATCCATTCCAAGCCAACGTTGGGAGGAGGTTTCAATGGATTTTATCACAGGTTTACCCAAGTCTGAGGGAAAGAGTGTCATCATGGTGGTAGTTGACAGACTTACCAAGTATGCACACTTTTGTGCATTATCACATCCATTTAAAGCCAGTACAGTTTCTACTGCATTTATGGAAACAATTCAAAAGCTACATGGAAACCCAAAGATTATTGTAAGTGACAGAGATCCCATTTTCACTGGAAATTTTTGGACACAATTATTTTCTTGTCTTGGTACTCAGTTAGCTCATAGCTCATCTTATCATCCTCAATCTGATGGGCAAACTGAGATAGTAAACAAATGTTTGGAAGGATATCTTCGTTGCTTTGTATCTGATAAACAGACACAATGGGTCAAATGGTTGCCTCTGGCTGAATGGTGGTATAACACTTCCTTTCATACAGCAACAAAAATGACCCCATTTATGGCACTTTATGGGTATCAACCACCATCCATCACATCATATTTAAGAGAAAATTCTAAGGTTCAGGCAGTGGAACATCACATCGAACATCAACAACAAGTCCTCCAACTCTTAAAGGATAACCTCGTGTTGGCACAGAATAGAATGAAACAACAGGCAGATCAACATCGCAGTGAAAGAAGTTTTGATGTAGGTGATTGGGTATTCCTACGGCTACAACCATATAAGCAAATGTCCCTCAAGCAAGCTAAGAAGGATAATAAATTATCACCAAAGTATTATGGTCCGTACAAGGTTTGGTACTATGGCATACAAATTGGAGCTTCCTGCAGCTTCTCGATTGCACCCAGTTTTCCATGTTTCATGCTTAAAGAAGGTTATAGGCGACAAGCTCCCAGTTCAAACAATATTGCCAGAACTTGACGAGGAAGGAAAAATTATATTGGAACTAGAAGCAGTTATAGAAACAAGAACTCGACAGCTACGAAATCGATCAATTTCAGAGTATCTTATCAAGTGGAAGAACTTATCCGCTGAAGATTCCACATGGGAGGATGAGAATTTTATGCAGAAGTATCCAAAACTACTCAAGCGTTGAGGACAACACTTTTTTGAAGGAGAGGGGCATGTTGGGTCCCTATAATACTAGTGATTACCCCATTACTATTGTAGTTATACCCCTTATTTATATTGTTGTGCCCCCATTACCCCCATATTGTTGTTAATGTGCCCATAGAATCCCTCTATTGTTATTTTTGTGGCTTTATATTATTATTGTTAGGTCGGCTGGATTATATTGTGACTCCATAGACTCCTATATATAGAAAGGAGGTTTTGTCATTTGTATCATTGAAGAATTGTTCATTTATGTAATGTAAAGGAGGTTTCCCCCTCGAAGAGGCTGAATTCTAAGACGTGGATCTCTCTTTTCTATCTTTTTGTGAGCTGGTTTCATAACAGTGTCTCTTATGTATCAACAGCTGAGTCAGTAGCAGCCAAGTCTTGGTCTGTTTTCTAGTCATGGTCATCAGCAGGTGGTTCTTGTGTAGCACCTGCTGGACTAGTAGCTGGTTCTTGTGGGGCAGCTACCTCTAGGTCATCTATCTTTTGCTCCTCAGCAGGTGGTTCTTGTGTAACACCTGTTGAGTCAGTAGCTGGTTCTTGTGGGGCAGCTACCTCTAGGTCGTCTATCTTTTGTTCCTCAGCAGGTGGTTCTTGTGTAACACCTGTTGAGTCAGTAGCTGGTTCTTGTGGGGCAGCTACCTCTAGGTCGTCTATCTTTTGTTCCTCAGCAGGTGGTTCTTGTGTAACACCTGTTGAATCAGTAGCTGGTTCTTGTGGGATAACTACCTCTAGGTCGTCTATCCTTTGCTCCTCAGCAGGTGGTTCTTGTGGGACAGCTACATGTTGTACATCGTCTTGGGTGTCTACTTTTGATAAATCAGCAGTTGGTTCTTGTGTAGCAGCTGCGTCTTCTGAAAGGAATGATGTCACAAAATCCTGAACATTTTGCATTTCAGTACCCGAGGGTGAGGAAGGTATGGATTCAGGGTCTAGTGGGGTATGGGGTTTTAGGATAATGGGTGGGGAATTTGGGGTGGCGGTCTCTGTTGTTGCTTCAGAAGACGTCCTCCTTTGTCTTCGAGGTAAGGAGGCAGGAAAAACAGTGGTTTTTCTTTTATGGGTAGCCTTCTCTGGGGTAGGAGGGACATCAGAAGTGATAGCTTCTTTAATTGAGGCCCTTGTTCGTCTTTTTGATGGGGGCACAGTCTTTTCTTGCCTTTTCCTTTTCAGCTTAGCAAGGGGAATGTCGTAGTCTGAATCATTGTTGGGGATATGGACAGTGGGAGTGGATGATTCAGGTAAATTATGGGGTGGGGTTGATGCAATGGAGGGGTCAATTGGACTAACTGTCATGGGTGGCTGGGGATTTTCAACATTTAATTGGGGAGTTTCGGCTGCTGCTTGAGAAATTTCGGCAGTTTCTTAAAGATTTTTGGCTGCTGGTTGAGGAACTTCAGTAGCTTACTGGGGGTTTTCAGCTACCGGTTGAGGAACTTCAACAGCTTCCTAGGGTGGGTTGTTAAGGGGAGGAGGATTCTACAGGGCCAACCCCCTCTAGATTAGAAGCTAAACCAGGTGATGGTGAGTGAGGGAGAGGAGTGGGTACTTTGCATTCGTGGAATAATGTGACATATTCTTTAGACACCCAAGCAGATAGTATGGCATATTTAATAAACGACCATGTCTTAAATGATTCAACAACACAAAGTCATGCTGGTACACTACCTGGTAACGTCCTTCGTAGGTGAGGTAGTGCTTGACAAACTCTGCAACCTTTGGCCATGGAGGTGGTAACGAATGCAGTGCAACACCCCTGCCTTTAGGTTCGACCCGTTCCCCAGGTAGAAGAAAATCTTGCTGTGCATTCAGAATGATGTGTTTACGACTGAACCAACGAATGCCATCGGCTGGTAATCCTGAAACCTGCGCTATATCTTCCTCTATTACTGGAATTCACACTCCCTGAATAGTAGAGTAACCTTCCTTTAAATTACGTGCGAATTCCAGGACTTGCTGAGAATCAAATTCCTGGAGCCTTCGGAAATAGTCCACCCAGCCTACTTGCAGAAAAATTTGATATGCTTCTGGGTGTAATTCCAATAGAGCCGTTGAACCAGGTTCATTTCAAACAGCATTACCTCCCATAGTTACCGGTTCAGTAAAATGCACAATACAGAGCTGAGTTACCATAGTCGAGACAAAGTAAAATATTGCAAATGAGGTTATGACATAATAAGACAGAGACGGGGTGACGAGACACGGTCATAATAAAAATGACAATGATTGGCATATCGGGTAATGATTGCAAGATTTTGATATTCCCCCGAACTACGGCTAAAATGATAAGTTTTGAATGTACGGCAATTTCGGCAATCATATCAGAATCTTCTCATTAACTATAGTTTAATATTTACACATAAACACGCATACCTCACGTTTTACCTTCAATTGTTGTGCTGAAAGTATAATCTTGTCGTTAATAGATCACCAATGGTTATGAAAAGGGGTTGTAAGATATGAGGGTATTTATATGAAAGGCTTTCTCTATTGACAGGAGGTAATAGTGAACGAACACAATTATCGGGATGAATGGCTGATTCTCTCAATGGAAAGTGATATGTATTGGTCATTTTTGAGAGAAATCGATGCCTCAATTACAGAACAATGGGAAAATTGATGCTTTTTCGGAAAGATGGAAAAGGTTGGTGTTTCAGCAATGGAGAAAAATGGGGAAAAGTTGGTGTTTTAGCAACAGGGAAAATAGGGAAAGTTGGTGTTTTAGCAACGGAGAAAATAGGCGAAAATTGGTGTTTCAGCAACGGAGAAATTGGTGTTTCAGCAACGGGAAAAAGAGATGTTGCTGTTAAAGAAAAATAGGAAAATGTTGCTGAAGGGTAGTATGAGGGGATGGATTATGAATTGAAGTGGAATGGAAATGTTTCCCAAACTGAAACCTGATCCTACTTGCAATGCAATTGTTCCTTCAGCCAGCCTCCGAATCTAAGACCTGCAAAATAATAAATTGTAACATGGCAGCCCTTGACAGGGATTATTAGTTAAGTAATCTAATCTAATAATAATACAAGAATATATAATGCAGAGATTAAATGCAATGAGGGGCAGCAGGCTCCCCCAAAAAGATATAATGTGAATCTGCCATGCAAGTGGCCTTAAAATCCTCCTTAGAAATTGGTTGCTGGTACAGACGAAGCCGATACCCATTTACTAACAATGGAGTTATAGAACCATCCATTGTTAGGAGCCTTACTCTTCCATTGGGAAAAACAGTATCTACCTCGTAAGGTCCTAGCCACCTTGTTCGTAGTTTCCCTTGAAAATTTTCAAACCTGGAATCATATAATAAAGCCCAATTGCCTTTTTGTAACTGCTTGTGCTTAATAGTTTTATCATGCCACCTGGTTCTTTGTTGTTGAATCATAGTTGTTTGATGGATGGCATCCAACCTTTTTTCATCCAATTCTTGCAACTGCTGCAACCTAGCTGTCTGTGCATCAGTTAAATCAAGGTTAACAACTAAAGCAATCCTTAAGGTTTTAATTTCAAATTCCATAGGAAAAAAAACACTTTTACCATAAACCAATTCATAGGGTGAAAACCCTGTAGTGTTTCTCCAAGTAGTTCTGTAAGCCCATAATGCCTCAAGCAGTCTTTGAGACCAATCCTTCCTATTCTCCTTCACTGTTTTTGTTAAAATAGCTTCTATGAATTTATTTGTACTTTCCACCTGACCATTAGCTTAGGGGTGGTAAGGTGTAGTCATTTTATGATTGATATGATATTTTTGAAGCGTAGCTTTAAAACGATGAGAATTGAAAGGAGATCCTCCATCTGTGACTAGTTCTCTAGGCACTCCAAATCTAACGAAGATTTCTTCAAATAAAAAGGTTAAAACAGATTCTTCATTAGCTTTAATAAGTGCCTTAGCTTCCACCCATTTAGTCATATAATCTGTACAAACCAATATATAAACTCTTTGGCTGGATGGAGGATTGATGGGCCCTACAAAATCTAGAGCCCATCTTTCAAAGGGTTCAAGTATTACCTGAGGGTTCAGTGGCATTTCATCTCTATGATTGGGTTGGCCCATTCTCTGACAACTGTCACAGGACCTAACATATTTCCTTTCATCCTTGAAAAGTGAGGGCCAATAATAACCCATCCTGAGAATTTTATGTGATGTTCTCTTATCAGCAAAATGCCCACCACAAGGGCCATCATGACAAGCCTTCAATATATCATAAACCTCATCTTCTCTAATACATCTTCTGATTTCCTGATCAAGTCCTGTATGAAAAAGAAACCCACTTATCCAGCTATACCGAGCACTTTGTTGAATGATCTTTCTTTTCTCCCGATGTGATAGGTGTGACGGTAGCTTCCCTACAATCAGATAATTAGCAATGTCTGCATACCATGGTGAGTGAGCAGATACTGCAAACAAGTATTCATCAGGAAAGGAATCATCTACTAGAGTATTATCATCAGTTTTTATTCGAGAAAGGAAATCAGAAACTACATTTTCTTTACCTGGTCGATCCACAATTGTAATATCAAATTCTTGTAGTAACAATAACCACCTGGTAACTCGAGCATTTGTAACAGATTTATTCATTAAATACTTTATAGCCGAGTGGTCAGTATGAACAAAAGTAGGATAACCAGTAATGTAATGTCGAAATTTATTAATAGCATAAATAACTGCTAAAAATTCTTTCTCAGTAACTGTGTAATTAAGCTCAGCAGGGGTCATATTCTTACTAATGAAATAGATAACATAAGGAAGATTATTCTCTTCTTGTCCCAAGAAAGCTCCAATTGCAGTATCCGAAGCATCAGAGGATATATGAAAGGGAAGTGCCCAATCAAGTCCCCTCAAAATAGGAGTTGTAGACAACTGATGCTTAATTTCATCAAATGCTTTCTGACAAGCATCAATCCACTTAAATTCAGCATTTTTCATAAGTAACACAAACAAAGGAGAAGCTATTTTAGAAAAAAAAATTGATAAATCTTCTGTAATATCCAGCATGTCCTAAAAAAATTCTTACATCAGTTTGTGTTTTAGGAATAGGGAGGGTCTGAATTACATGTACTTTGGATGGATCCACTTGAATCCCAAGGAATGAAATGAAGTGTCCTAGTACAATTCCCTCGTTCATCATCATATGACATTTTTCGATACTCAAGGAAAGATTAGCTTGTATGCATCGTTTAAGTACTTTCTCAAGGTTTTGTAATGCATCTTCAAAAGTCACACCATAGGGAGTGAAATCATCCATAAATATCTCCAAAGAATCATTAAGCATATTAGAAAAGATTCCTATCACTGCTCTTTGAAACGTTGCTGGAGCATTACATAGTCCAAATGGGAGAACTTTATAAGCAAAAGTCCCCCAAGGACTAGTAAAAGTGGTCTTGTCTTGATCTTGGGGTGCAATTCTGATTTGGTTATATCCACTAAAACCATCTAAAAAGGAAAAGAATTTCTTCCCTGACAAGCTGTCCAACACCTGATCAATAAATGGCAAGGGGAAATGATCTTTTTGGGTAGCTTTGTTTAAGGCTCTATAATCTACACACACTCTCTGTTTCCTATTTTTCTTAGGTACTATTACCAACGGAGAAACACATTCACTGTCAGATATAGGGTATATAAACCCTGCATTAAGCAACTTTTGAAGTTCTTCCTTAACAATTTTCCTCAAATTGGGATTCATTCGCCGCTGGGGTTGACAGAATGGTCGGGCCCCTTCCTTACTATAGATACAATGAGTACATAATTCAGGAGAGATCCCCTTCATATCTGTGTAATCCCATGCGAATTCTTCCTTGTTTTCACAGAGTAACTTCATTAGCTATTGTGTTTCAACATCTGATAAATTGGGGTTTATGTTCAATGTTTTGCCAGGTTTGATTTCTATTGTCATGCTTTTAGAGGAGATAGCAGTTGATGTTTGAGGTAGATTTTCAAATTTAAACTTTTCCTGTGTTTCAGGATCCAGAATTGTAGTTAACTGATTATATGTTTCAGAAGTAACTGAGGAAGGTTCAGAAATAAAATTACTAATTACTTCATCTTTTGTGGTGTCTTTAAGAGTTAAGGCTTGTCCAATGGTCAAAATGGGTTGAGTATCATTATCCTCATAGTCTAACCATACAGAATCATCATTGTTAATCATAGGTGTGGCATGAGGGTACAGCGTAAGCTGCTTAGTTTCACATCCATTAGAAATTGTCATTGAGCCTGATCTACAGCTGATAAAAGCATCTGCTATAGCCAGCCAGGGTCTCCCCAAAATCAGAGGATGCCCCCCCAACTTTGCTTTAGTTTGTAATACAACAAAGTCAGCTGGGTAATTCCAAGATTCGACTGAAATGATTAGGTCTTCAATGACCCCCTCCAGTTTGATTGTGGAATGATCAACTAATTCCAAGATAGTTGGTGTCTCTCTAATTACATTTTTCAACTGTAACAGTTGTGCAGTTTCAAGGGTCATAATATTTCTAGTAGCACCTAGGTCTACCAGAACTCATGAAACAATAGTTTTTCCAACCTGTACTGTGACTGTAGGTGACCAGGATCACCATATTATACAGGAGGAACTTTTCCTGACATTAAAGTAGCTAGATCACCCATCACATGAACTGTAAGGGGATCTTTAGCCTTCCTACCAGGTTTCTTGATGCAAATGTCTCTGATGGTTCTGGCATAGATTGGCACATCTCTGAGTGCTTGTAAAAGTGGAATTTTAACGTAAAGATTCTGCAGTTCCCCTAGAAGATTAAAAACAGGTGGCTCAGGTGTCTTAGCAAGAGCTAGACGTTCCGGGAATGGTGGCTCTACTGTTTCAGCAGTTTTATTAGAGGATGGCTCGATTGTTTCAGCAGTTTTGTTAGAGGATGGCTTGACTGTTTCAGCACCCTTATTCGGTAAATTATTCTTTTCTGTCTCTTCCTTATCAGAGTCAGAAGAGGTAATATCATCAATGATCGGCTCAACTATTCTCCCGGATCGTAAATGAATATCATTACATTGCACAGGAGATGTAGGTAGGTTCTGAATGTCGATGACTTGCACAGCTTTATTATTATTATTAGGGTTAGGGTTTGGTTGTACAGGCAGCTGAGGCTTCATGGTCTGATTATTCGGCGGAGTACCTGATAGGAGAGAAAGTTGTTGCTGGAACTGAGGGAATTGTTTTGTGAATGGAGTTTGTTGTGCTCTCCAGTTTGGGTTCCATTAGTTAAAATAGGATTTTTGTAGAAACCAGGGAGTCCACATTGCAGGGTCTACAAAGGGAGGGTTTGTTTGCTGCATGGGTGGGTATTGCATTTGGTTAAAGGGCAGGTAATTTGCTTGATTAAAAGAAGGATAATTATTCCAACGATTAAATGGCATACTAGAGTTCATACCTTGTCCTCGTGGCTGTCATTGCCTCCTTTGTGTCAGCAGATAAACTTCTTTAGCTTCCTCCTCAGTTGGTTGTAACGCTGCCTTTATCCCTAGTAAAGAGGGGCATTGTTGAGTTTCATGGTCCTTCTCACAAATGGTGCAGATTGGTACCTTGTCCAGTGGGCATTCCCTCAGTGGGTGTTTTTCTCTGCATTTAGGGCAGAAAATGGCCAAAGCAGCTTCTGCCTCTGCCTGCTTCTTTTTAACCTGCAAGGTATCAATCTGTGAAGCAAAAGAACTTAACATTTCAGTTTTGAATTCCTCAAGTAGATTACCTATTTCAGCTCTTGTTGCTCCTCCACTGGCTGATTTCTGGACCCTTGAATAAGTACTATCCCTGCTCTTTGATTTATTTGCAGCTCCTCTTGAACACCTCTTGCAGAGGTTAACGATTTCATCATACGATTCTTTAGATATATCCCCTTTACCAAGCATATTTAACATATCTAAACAATCATCCCTTACCCCTTTCAATAATATTGTTTTAAGAATATCTTTACTTACATCAGGGTGCTCAGATCTCTGTAGATTATACTGTAGTCTTTCCACAAAGTCCTCCAGATTTTCATCCTCCTTCTAAACCATCTTGAATAATTCCTCCCTTTTTTCTCTTGTCCAGCAATAGTCTTGGTATTTGGCCAGAAATTTCTCCTTCATCTGATCCCATGTTGTGATCACATGACCTCCCAAGCTCATAAACCATCTTAGTGCATTTCCTTTTAATGTTGCTAGAAACAACTTCAATTTTTTAGCATTATTAACATAATCATAACTTCTACACAATATATCAAATTCGAAAAGAAACTCATCAGGGTCTTCAGAGGATAAACCATGGAAGTTAGGTAGGGCTGAGAGTGGAATATTCTTCATAGGAGTTGTACCTCTGGGAAGTTCCTCAATAGGGAATTCCAAGGTAGAGAGAGAATTCTCGCCTCTTCCTTCGCCTCTACGTCCTCCACCAAAGATTCCTTCATTGTTTCCATCCATTGGTTGCTTTCCTGTTGCACTTGCCCGGTCTTCAGTGTTTTCTGTTGGACTCTCAATGTCCTGAACTGGTTCCTCAACTTCAATATCCTCTATTGGTTCTTCAATTTCAATATCTTCTATTGGTTCTTCAATTTCCTCCACTAGTTCCTCGGTATGTTCTACTGTTTCTACAACCCTTTCAGGTCCCACTACTTCCTCTGTTTGGTAGTCCGTTTGGAGAGAGTGTTGAGTCTGTGGCCTCCGAGAGCTTAGCCTCTGGGATGTCTCAGCTTTTGAAATAATCTCATCGATGAAAGTTTTTCTTCCTCCTCTTCCTTTGCCCTTGCCACCTGTAGGATTAGTTTTCTTGCGTCCTCTCATGCATCCTGCATATCTACAAGAAAATCATCAGTGCTTTTAAAATCTATAATTGCCTTCCCCGACAACGGCGCCAAAATGTTGGTCACTTTAATTGCTTATTGAATTAAACAACAAAATGCTACATAAATTGTCAACCTGAGGAAGTCTTGTTATTTCAAAGGCAACTGTGTACTATATGTACTCAATCTTAAAAGCAACAAAATTTGTAGTACAAACAAATCACACCTCACCTTAACAAACTGAAGCTCCACTTTGTATTACAGCAAATACACTCTATTGCAGATAACTACCAAAGAATGCTTAATTTCATTCAAAAAGTCATATAAGGAGAAAAAATCAATCTGCAAAGGAAAACAATGGCTATGCTGTAACAGAGAATCAGGACCCTATCCCCGGAGTGGGAATCTTCAGCACCTGCCTCTGATTATCTAGCTTGCCAATTCACTCTGTAACTTAATCACCGATGAAACACTCATGAATTAACTTTGAACAATAATCAATTGAGAAAGAAACAGAGTTTCAGCAAAGGTATTATAAACAATATTCAGTAAACAGTACTTGTTAACAAGGTATGAATAAAAGACACACTTGACACACTGTAGAAATATAATGGGTGAATCTTGTGATGAAGGTGGGCCCTGTCCTTCTCACAAGATTCCCCAGGAGACAAGAACTAGAAAAAAATGTTCAGAACAAAATTTTATTCATCCATCAATATGTCATATTACAAAAATAATTCTATTCTTGTTCCTTTAACTGAGCCTTTTCCATGGTCTATTCATCCCCCTCTAATGTAGATGTCTCCTCTTTATAAAGAGGAGACATCTATTAAAAAAGATTTACATTATAAATTCTATTTTAACCCATTATACAAAAATAGGGAAATCAGTTTCCCGTCAACAAAATGTTGTTAGAGTAATATTGTCTTTAGATTATAGGCGTTACATCCAGTGCAACAGCTTCCTCAGTGATCAGTCTGGTTCCTCTGTTGCTGTCAAATTTAGAATGCAGATCTCAACTGTTTCAGCTTCGAGATTTGCGTGTCGTTCTTACTGTTTCAGCAACTGCAAAAATAGTCTTGCAAATTCCAAGCAGTTTCAGCAACACGGACTGCACATCATTCTTTAACTGTTCAACAACTTAACAATTTAAAGATTAACTATGAAGATATCGTGATTATATGCTAAATAATTAAACGTATAGTGATGAGAAGAATCATTGCATACCTTTGGGATAATTGGGTTAAAACACTAACAAGGACTTTAAAATATAGGTTGAAAAGGATGATATCATGGCAAAATGTATGGTCAAAAAGGGACAATATGAGGTCCTAATAGGCGCGCAGCATTTCCTATGTCGCTGTCATGCCTAGTGTGAGGCTGGTTGACACAGTACCAGCCTGTGGAGTGCACACCTTCAACTTCTGTATCTGCACTCAAAGGGCTCCCAACATCATCTGGTGTTCCTCTGCAAACTGCTAGAGGGCCTCCACGGTGACGTCATGCACCATCTCCCCAATGTCATGGAGATCACGCACTGGGACCATAAGCTGCTTATCTTTCTTGGGTCTTGGCATGCGCGGAAATTTAGGGATTTCTGTGACTATCCGGCCACTTTCTAGGCTTCTCCTATTGTTATGGCCTACGCGGCCTCCTCAGCGGTCATTGCTCTGGTATCCACGGCTTCCTAAGGCACTGTCATCATTCTCGTTAGAAGGTCCTGCATTTCCTTCAGCAATGTTTAAAACACTGAGCTTTCTCTCAAAGCCTCAAAGTTCGAAAGGTTCATACACAGTTGATAGTGCAACAACTCATTTCTACAAATGGCAAGTGTTGTTCATTGGACAGCCACTTGTAATTTATAGTGCCTTTTGAATTTGAATTCGATCATTCCCCCCACTTTCGGTCCATTAATGCTCCCTTGGCGACAGATTTTCTCAAATCTAGCCCATAAAGTTCACCTTAAATGCCTGTCGCCTACTCCATTTGGTCTCAAACCAAGCATCACATCATGAATAGTGACTGTAACGGTCACTTTCCAGCCAACCCGCGTGGTAGTGCAGCTACCCTCGTGCTATCGCGGACCCTGTGACATTTCGCTACTACGCACAGTCCTGACATCACACAGCTCCCAGGCAGAGTAGTTTATAGTCCCACACCTCTTTTCAGCTGCCTGGAGCTCTAAGACTATGCTTCTTGTGGCTAGTCAGATGGTTGAGCCACCTGTGTATAGCTTCAAACGACTACCATTGACTTTTCCTAGGAAGAGTTATCCATTTAACTTTACCAACTGCACCACTCCACCATTTTTGATCTCCTTAATAACATACGGTCCCATCCAATGCATTCTGAGCTTCCCTGGGAATTTATCAAACTTACTATCGTACAACAATACCAAATCATTCGGCTTGAAGGTGCGCAACTTAATATGTCAATCATGCCAGGCCTTTTCGCACTGCTTTTGCACCTATTAGTGGAATCCAGTCAAAAATTGTTCTTCTTCGAGCTCCTCCAACTGTGCGAGCCTCTCCTCCAGGGCTCCGTGATCCATCATACCTATGAGTGCCACTATGCACAGACTAGGCATGATGTATTCCATAGGCATTACAGCTTCCACTCCATAGACAAGCCGAAAAGGTGTCTGTCCCATTAGTTTCTTGCATGTCGTCCTATAAGCCCATAATACTATGGGTACATGCAGGTCCCAATCACTTCATTGCGCATTACATACCTTGGTCAGTGTAGTCTCTAGTACTTTTTTAAACGCTTCTACTATCCCATTAGCTTGTGGGTGATACGGTGTGCTTTTCTGATGATACACCTAAAACTCTTCTGTCAGCGCGCTGATCGTCTCATTCAGGAAATGTGTACCGTGATCGCTCATCAAGATCTTCGGACATCCGAATCACGTCAATACGTGTTCAAACAGAAACTTCGCGGTCGTCATGGTCGTGTAATCTTTTACCGGTTGCGCTTCTTCCCAATGAGTCAGGTACTCTGTCGCAGTGATAATATATCTCGCACTTGTCTTTCCTTAAGGTTTGATAGGTCCTACAAAGTCGATTGCCCACTTTTCAAAGGGTTGCAATGTCATTTGTGGATTCAAAGGCATCTCATCCCTCCGTGATGGTTTACCTGTTCTTTGACATACATCATAGGCCTTGCAATGTGCTTTTGAATCCTGATGAAGGGTCGGCCACCACAACCCTGCGCGGAGAATCTTATGTGCAATCACTCTCCCTGCATAATGTCCTCCCACAGCTTCCCCATGATCATCCATGAGGATACTGCTTCATTCAAAGTTAGGTACATACCTTCGCAGTATCTCATCATTCCCCATCTTATATAGATGCCCCGCAATGACATAGAAATCTATCGCGCGCACCACTAGTTCCTTCTTCTGCTGGACAGAGTACCCTTTCGACGTAGTTCCAGTCGTGAGAAAGTGAATTATATCTTCAATCCGCTACGTGCACATCAAAGAGCTGCATGTCAGGTAATCCTTCCTCCAGACTAGTAGGTTCCTCTCCTGTCTCAATGTGCGATAGGTGATCTAGTCCCACATTCAATCGTCCAAGCTTCACAAAAACTTCAAAATCATATTCTTGGAACAATAAAATCCATCTGCATATGCGCCCCCCCAACACAGGCTTATTGACTAAGTATTTCAACACGGAATGATCTATATACATCTTGAAGTGTCCGCCTAGCAAGTAGTGTCGATATTTCTGGAGCGCATACACCATAACTAGTCCTTCGCGTTCAGTGGTGGACTAATTCTTTTCTGCTTTAGATAACATGCGACTTGCGAACACGATAGGGTGATCCAAGCCTTCTCCACCCTCCTGTGTTAGTACCGCTCCCAGCGCTATACTCGACGCATCAACATGGACATGAAACTCTTTCTTCCAGTGCGAAAATACCAGAATCAGTGCAGTGACCATCTTTTCTTTCAATACATCCAAGATTTTCTTACAGTCATCATTCCAACAGAACGTGACATCCTTTTTCAAAAAATTTTCCTTCGGTGCAGTGACCATCTTTTCTTTCAATACATCCAAGATTTTCTTACAGTCATCATTCCAATAGAACGTGACATCCTTTTTCAAAAGTTTTTCCATTGGCATGGTAATTTGGACATAGCTTTTGATGAACTTCCTATAGTACCCCGTATGCCCCAGAGTAGCACGCAGCTATTTTGCATTCCGTGGAGCTTACAAATTTAGAATCACTGTGATTTTTGTGGGGTCTACCATCAACCCTTGTCTACAAACCACATGCCCCAACAAGTTCCCAAAAGGAACGAGGAACGTACACTTCTTGAGGTTTAGTGAAATTTGGTATCTTCGGCATGTATCCAACATCAAGCACAAGTTCGCTACATGGCACCTAACCAGCCCAAATACAGTCCAGTCGTCAAAATAGACCTCCAAGAATTTATGAATATATTCCCTAAATGCTGCAACAACTATGTGCGAAAAGATAGCAGGGGCATTCTTCAATCCAAATGGCATGACATTATATTGAAAGCAACCCCACTCAGTCACGAAGGTTGTCTTGCTCCTATCCTCCGGCGCGATTTTGATTTGGTGGTACCCTAAGAACCCATCAGTGAAAGAATATGCTTCCTGACCACCTACATTGTCCAACACCTCATCTGTGAACGAAGTTGGGAATGGATCATGTACACATGTGTCGTTCAACTTTCTGAGATCCATGCATATTCTTATTTCTTCCAACTACTTCTTCTCTTGTACCACCATCGGGCTTACCCAATCAGATTCCTCCATAGGCTCGATGATGCCTGCCGCGAGCATCTTGTCTAGTTCTACGTGGACCTTCTCCTTGTATTTCAAATTTAAGTGATACGGCCTCTGCTTAACTGGCTTCGCGTCGGGTTTTAACGTGATCTTCATTACCCCTAAATCTCTGATTATTCCCTTCAAATCCGTAAACTTGGTCAGGAATAAATCCTAATATTCGCGAAGTAATTCAGCAACCTTATCCACCGTCGTTCTGTCCCAATAGTCTCCAATCTTCACGATTTTAGGTTCCACCTCCGTACCAATATTCACTTGCTTAGTCTTCACTGGCACGGTTATGTCAGGGTTCTCAATATGTGGTCCCTGAACCTCACGGTGGCCTTCTGTCTCTGGAATGTTAATTTTCCATGGATCTTTGTCTTCTTCTTCAGCAATTACATTATAACATTCCAGCGTGCAACTCAGCTGAGTAGCCCATTCAGGCTGAATCGATTCTATCAGCTCCTGTGGTATCCTAAATATGGTTGCTTTTACCTCTTGTAGCGCTTCATCAATGTTGTCCCACTCATCCTCAAAATTGAAGGTCACCACGAACCCTTTGCGCAGAACATCCCATTCACCTATCCCATGGTGGGGCTCTGTTTCTATGTATCAGTTCATTGGTGTAACAATCAAGGTACGACAGAACAGATGTACCCACCCAAGCTGTGGCTTTTCCCCATAGGCCTGCATCCATTTGGCTAGATGCGCACGTGGATCATCCTGTCCAGTGTACTTGTCTATCAATCGCACCCTATGCTTCCCAAATCGTACGCACATCATCCTTCTACATTCGCGCCAGTTGTCAAAGCTCCCTTTGTGCGTACCCCACCACCTCGCAGGCGTAGCGGACAGTACCCAATCCAAGGCCTGGAAGTGTTGCTTTTCTGACACCTCCCTTTCAAATTTATTCAAGAATGCATCTACCTCACTCAGGCCATCATAAGTAGGTAGGTCTCTTACTTCTGTCGATACACAGCGCAGCGACCTTGTCATCATATTACAATTTAGTGTAGTTACCTCATGTAACCAATTCTGCCATTGCTCCATCTCCTCATCTAAATCCGAAGTACAGGAGCTTTCGCACTCCCATATAAGCCGCCCATCAACGGTGGGATTCACTCACTCTTGGTTCTGCGTTGTTATCTTATAGATACAATCCAAATCATCATCACTTTCATAGTCGCGCACTAGCTCTGTATAGCGCGATCCTTCAGCAGGGTCCAAGGGTATAACTACGCATCAAGACTTCTTCTCAAAAATCATCTTGCGCTTTTTCAAATTAATCACCCCATTCATGTTAGTGGCCCAATTAATTCCTAAGAGCATGAATAGGGATTGATGTCATCAACAATCTCTATCACTTCAGATTCTTCCAGCGCATGCACTCCCTCAATATCCACAGTGATTCCCTATAATCGCCATCTCTATCACTTCAAATTCTGCCAACGCGCTCGCTCCCTCAATATCCACAGTAATTCCCTGTAATCACCCCATGGGTATTATCTTTTGCTGGTTCACCATTCGTAGTTGAATAAGAGACCATTGGAGCGTAGGTCTCCCCATTCGCTCCCATGTTTGCTTCGGCAGAAAATTCACATCCGATCCTAAATCCAAAATTACTTGATCCACCTCATATTCTCCAATCTGCGCAGTTAATCGCATTTCTCTTCATGTTCTTGTCTTGTGTTTTCCAATATTCCTAACTATGCATGGTTCTCCTGGCGCGGTCACAACGCATCTGTTAATGAGTTCCTGTAACCCTTTTATAGCTCTACTATTGTGCAGTAACTTCATACATGTTTCTAGGAACGTCGTAAGCATGGACGAGTCCATCTCCGGCTCCGGTCTATCTTTGCTTCCTGAAGTGGAGGCCTCAGCGAAGCTCTTCTTAGCTTCCATGAAATTTTCTCGAGCACGCTCCAAATCAAACTCCGCTTCTTTCATCGGAGCTTTGCGAACCCGAGTACTATCTTCCAGCTAGTTGCCTTTGTCATCTCCCATCGTGATTCCACTTCAGAGCACAATGTTCACATTCAGGTCTTCCTTGCGCAGCTCAGACCTCATCATCTGCAGGTTCTGAGTCGGGGGAGGCAGTAGCGCTCCTTTGTCGTGTATCCTAGCTATTAGCGTAGGACAATCTTCGATCTCATGATCAAACAAGTTGCAATACAAACATAACAAACGCATTAGGTTTCTACAATCGCGGGCATAATGTCCTGGCCCTTCGCAATTGTAACATATCAACTGTCCGCGACCTCTTCCAGGTCCTCCTCTGCCTCTGCCTCATCCACGCCCCTGAAATCTTATTCATGCCACTCCTACATTCTGGTCTAGGGGCCGCGATTCAGCTTAAACTATGTAGGTGGGAGTTCTATCCATCATCAAGTCATAGCTTTTACAAGTGTGCTCATCGTGTCCCACCGACCTACAAAAGTTATAGAACAATTGTTGTGAATTTTGTGTATACTTTTGTAACAAATGGCGGTTTTCCGTAGCGTGTTTTCCTCATATTTGACAGATCACGCACTACTAATCAGGCACCGCGTTAGGTCTTGCTTGTGCTTCTAGCCTTAATGGCATCAGTCCTCCTCCCGCGAGGTAATTTGCAAAAGTCGGGCAGTGGTCCTTGTCATGACCATGACCTTTGCATTTTACGCACCACACCTTTTCACACACTTCTGGTCGAGCTGTCCTATCCTGTTTCAGACTCTGCATCTCCATGCATAAATTCTTCAGTTGCACGTGGATCTATTGAACTCCCAAGTTGGGATCCTGCATCGGGGTCTCATGTAGCCTCATCACAATCTCTAAGGCCTCTGCCTGAGTCGTTAACTTTTGTTGTGATAGCGTGCTCCTTAAATGTGGCATTAGCGATGCTACAAACCATTCGCGATGTTGCCCATCCATTAAATTCATATTAGCTTCGCGAATCATACACTTCAGTCTCTAATCCAACTCCCAAGGAGTCTCACTTGGTAGCATCGTGATTTCTTTGAATCCAATGATCGACTGTGCTTCAGAATTCGGTCTGCTAAATTCTTTGTTTAGCACTGCTTGGATATCCGTGATTCCTGCATTTTGATTATCATTGGAGTGCTTAATATACCAGGTCAGCCTGCGGTCCTGCAGGGCACTAATCTGATCCGGATTTAAATAGGAACCAAAATATTACAGAGATAACCATAAACATTGAGATGCCGCGGAAATAATACCTCATTTCATTAATGTAAAACACTGAAATATGCTTACAAACAGAATTGGAAATAAACCAACTAGGGCGATGGTAGCTTATCTCTGAGAAGAGATGTGGCGGCTACATGCCTCTGAACCGTGTTACAATGAGGCTCGAAAGCCTATTTATTGTTGAGAAACAATGGAAAACCCTTAACATTCTAAAACCTAACCCTAGAAGATGAAACGCCAAATTGTGGGCCCCGTTTGGGTAAATTGGTACATCAACTTCCCGAGGTCGTAACTTTGGCATATGATCTCCGTTTGACACGCACAGTATCTCGCTAGAAAGATCTATCCAAGAACTACAACTTTTGGAGGAGCAATATCAGTCCATGGACCCGTGTTGCTCCCATTTTTCCCAAAAAACCATTGTTTAGGGCCTCAAAACGGCTCCGAAAGTTTAGGACCCGAAAAAGTGCTAAAACTAGTAAACTGGGCTACAATTAAGGAAACTGAAAAGCTTGAAGAAACAATGGTGGGGATCCAAGTGGATTTGGCAGGTGGCCACCAATATCCACCTGGATCATTCCTCCCCCCTTAGGAAGCAATGGTCCCCATTGCGTTGAGTTCCTCCATGAGATGAGGAAACTTCTGTTGAACTTGGTCCCTAGTGAGCCACTTGCCTTGGTGAAGGAATTGGCCTGCTTTGACAACTTGATACAATTGGATATTCTGCTAGCGAGTGTGCTTGATCTTTGTGTCCATGATCTGATTAGCTGCAGCTTGTTCCATGCAATCTGGGTTTAACTCTGTGGATGTGAGTTGTTCTACAATGTCAGAGGTGTCTAGTAATGGTGGAAAGTATGGCCAAAGGTGGTCCACATTGAACACTAGGTGCAGACCAAGGAATGGGGGAATGCTGAGCTCAACTGCATTGTCTCCCACAGCCTTGGTAATGGTGTAAGGACCATATCAGAGTGGTTTGAGTTTCCGATAGGCTTCGGTGAGGCATTCCTTTTGCAAATGCAACCAGACTTTGTCGCCCCCCTGAAACTTGTGTGGCACCCGATGTTGATCATGTCGCTGCTTGTACTTGGCATTTGATTTCTCCAGAATTTCATGGACCTGCTGGCGAATATGTTGGATGTTCTCAATGATGTTGTTTGCCTTATTTGTTTCGGACTGGACATGAGCCGAATCTGTGTGAGTCGCTGCAAATGGCATGGCCACATCAATGGGACATAGTGGTTGGAATCCCAAGCCCACCTGAAAAGGGCTGTGGCCAGTCGAGCTGTGGAGAGCCCAGTTGTAGTTATGCTAAACATATGGGAGGCTCTCGTCCCATGTGCGTGGATGCTTTGAGTTGTACATGCGCAGAATGTGTACAATCATCCTGTTGAGAACCTCTGTCTGGCCATCAGTTTGAGGATGGAAGGTTGTGGACTTAGTGAGTTTGGTGTCGAGCATCGACCAGAGACTAGACCAAAATGTACTGAGGAACCTGCTGTCCCGATCTAAGATGATAGACTGTGGGATCCCAAAGTGTACCCACACTCATTCAAAGAAGAGTTTAGCAGTGGCTTCTGCTGTGATGTTCTTCTTGCAGGCAGCCATAATGGCCATCTTTGAGAACCTGTCGACGACCACAAAAACACAGTCATTTCCATGCTTAGTGGAAGGAAGGCCTAACATGTAATCCATGGAGATGGATTCCCAAGGTCGACTAGGGGTAGGCAACGGGGTATAGAGGCCTTGCTTCTTGATGGTCGGTTTGGCAATGGTGTAGGCAGTGCATGATCTGATGTACTTCCTGACATCCTATCGAAGATTCAGCCAATAGAAATACTTCTGCAGTACTGCCACCATTTTCTCGACCCCGAAATGTCCAGCAACCTGATTGTAGTGTGCTTCCCAAATCATCTTGGCACGCTCGCTTGAAGGAACACAAAGGTGACCCAGGTGGCATAACAGGGCATCCTGGAGGTGAAAATCTGGAACATGCTGACCCTCTAAGAGTGTCTGGTAGGTGTGGCTGAATTCTGGGTCACTTTTGTAGAGAATTGGCCAATCAGAAGTCTCGTGCCCACAAGAGTTGAGGACAGTGTTTAATGCCATGATCAGTGGTCAACTGAGGCAATCTGCAACATTATTGGTGCTACCCTTCTTATACTTGATATTCAAATGGAACTGTTGCATGTATGTGGACCACTTCTAATGGCGATCATTCTGCAATTTCCCTTGGGTCTATATGAACTACAGGGGTCGGTGGTCTGTGTGGATGACCGTTTCCTTCCCCAAAATGTAATGCTTCCATTGTCGACAGGCCTGCACAATGGAATATATCTCTTTGTCATAAGTGGAATACTTTCGCACTGTGTCTGAAAGTGTCTCACTGTGATATGCCACTAGATGCCCGTGTTGAGTGAGGACTGCCCCAAGTCAGAGGCATTTGTCTCGACCTCAAATGGTTGTTGCAAGTTTGGTAATGTGAGCACTGGTGCCGTGCAAAGGCGATCTTTCAACTCTGTGAATGCCTTCTGTTGAGATTCAGACCAAAAGAATTTTGTTTGCGCTCCTCCCTTGGTGACTTGACTCAAGGGCCAAGTGATATGAGAAAATCCCAACACGAACCTACGGTAGAAGTTGGCAAGACCTAGAAAGCTACGAAGCTCTATCAGAGTGGTTGGAGATGGCCAATCTTGAATGACTTGGATCTTGGATGGATCCACATGTACCCCCTATTCATCAATAATGTATCCTAGATACTGAACCTGGGTCATGCCAAAAGTGCATTTCTCCAAATTGGCACATAACTTGTGTTGCTGCAGTGTTTGGAGAACTTGTCGGATGTGGTGGAGGTGTTCTTCCCAACTTTGGCTGAAGATCAGGATGTCATCCAAGTATACCACTACAAATGAGTTGGTGAATGGCCGCAAGATGTCATCCATTAGCCTCATGAAGGTTGCAGGAGCATTCGTCAATCCGAAAGGCATAACCAACCATTCGAAAAGGCCCTCCTTAGCTTTGAAGGCAGTCTTCTACACATCGGAGGGTTCGATTGGTACCTGGTGATATCTTGACTTCAAATTGATCTTGCTGAAATTACAGAGATAACCATAAACCAGAGTGTCACTTTTTTTATATTGTCATCTGTAACTCCTTTTGCTTCCCATACGGCTCTAACAACAAACCAAAATTAGTCTAGATCCTCATTTCCCACTCCCTTGAACACAGGAAACTTTATCGTGCTTGCCATATTGAATCGCGGTGGTGGCGGAGGTGGTACGAGTGAAGATGGAGGTGAAGGCGGTGAAGTTGGTGGTGGTGTGGGTGGGGGTGGTATTCGCGGAATTCTTTGCCTTATCAGATGGATCACAGTTCACGGTGAGACCATCGTGAGCTCTTCCTTGTCCCTTTGCGGAGGTGAAATCAAGGGGCTAGTTTCTGGTCCTTTATTTCCTTCGTTCCTGTAAGTTTTTCCACTTCGCGTAGCCCCGAACATCAAGGTAACTGCATAACCCTCTTTTCGCACAATAGAATTTTAATCCAAGTATTCAAAGACTTTACGTACTTACCTCATGGTCCCTTGAGAAAAGGTCGCTTTGCCTCGCTATAGCTGACTGAGGTGTCAACCGCCAACTCAGTAATGAATCCTCCTATAATCTAATCGAGCTAATGATCAACGACGTGCGCGATCTTATCCTCTGATGCTTCCCACCTGCACACTAACTCTAGGATCCACACAATAGGACCATCGAGTTTCCACCTTCCTTGGCTATCTGCTAGCTTCACGATCCACTCATACAACTTAGTAGGGAAAGGCATGAAGAAAATTTCGTGGATCTCTGTGTACAGGTAGCACTCTAACCACTCTTCTTTTGACAGTTGCAGGTTCCTTTTCTCCTGTGCCGCGAACTCTTGAATTCTTCTGTCCAACCAGTCTTCAATTTCCTTTTTAGTTGGATTCCAATGATACGACATCAGACACCTCTATGCAGATTCTAGTCGCGGCAACGAAACTGTTTTTTGGCTTGATGGGGCCTGACCCAAATTCAAAGTTAATTAGCCAAACAAATCCCTACACTATTGGCCCTTTTGGCATCAGCCTGCGGAGCGCAAACTGAAGTCTCACCTGAAGTAGTATGGGGGGATGCTGGAACCAAGTTTCGCACCCTCGAGATGTCTAAGGGGTCGATTTAATCCAACTATGCCTACCTTCGCGCAGGTCACTTCGCGCACTGTTTTGACTTGCGATATGCTATAATTGTCCTTTGCACAACCCTAACCAGGGGCTGACGTGATTTCGTGCTGCTATGGCAGCGGTCTGCGCTATTTCCCCAATTTATATCGCGTATCTTACTTATCCTCTTATAGATGTTAGTCAACTTCGCCTAAACAGATACTTTAACTCACATTCACTTAATTTACACAGTTATATATAGAAAACATAAATGCAATTTATACCCAATATATTCGATACAGAAAACAAGAAATAAATACACAGAATTGATGTAAAACTTCTCTTTATTAATGCTTCAATAGTTATAGACTTGACTCGCCCTGCACACTCAGCTGCAGGGGTCTGCGGACTACTAGGGCTCTGCGCACTCAGCTGCAGAGCCTTCTCCTACTCTACGACCCAAAGACTTGACTTTTCCCTTAGATCTTCCGCTATAATTTAATTTATAATATGTATATTTTTCTTTAAATATTAATTAGAATCAAATTTTTTAAATTGTATTTTTTTAATTTACATTAAAAAAGTCATTATTTAATATATTCATAATTAAAATAAATTTATATTAACTAATCTTTCAACTAATTAAAAACAAATTTTAAGGAACATAGTAAAAAAATATATAATTTATAAGATTAAAACTTTAGAGATTTTATGTTATGTCATACTATTCCACCAAACATATATAAATTTTATTTATCTTTATATTATTAAAAATTGATGTTTTCATATATTAATGTACTTTAAATTAGTTAAGAGTATAAGAACAAGCAAAAGGGATAGAAAATTTAAAATTTTCAAATTTTTATTTAAATTATTATTTTAATATTAAAAATAAAATTAATTATTTTAAATAAAATTTTATTAATTAAATTATAATTTTTTAAAATTATAAAATATTTAATAAAATATGTTAGGCTAATACTATGAATCTTTTAATTTGAATTTGAATTTACTCAAGCGTGAATGCATCTAATGATTGTAAGGAAAATGATACGTGTCCGTGTTAACAACGATCTTTGTCCACATATCAATACCGTATACTATCTTTATTCAGAGTAGTTTATTGAAGTTATTATTTTATTTGGAATATAGTGGAAATTTCAGTAAAATTTTGTTACAAATTTTGTGAAATGTAAATTATAGTTGTTAAATTTTTAGTTTTTGATAATATTAATTTTTATTTTTTTATAATTAAAAGAAAAATCAAACACTTTTATAAACAATTTTTTTGTATTTTTTTTTACCACATTAAAAAAAACACACACCTTTTTGTTCCGCCACTCAACCAGGGATTTAAGTTTACCGTGTAAAAGTCCTTAACGACCCACCTAGTAGATTATCATACGTTGAATGCAAGGTGGATATATTTAGAAAATTTTCCATATCATACACCGCCAATTTAGCCGTTTACCATGGGCAAGAAATTATTATAGTATTATAGTATTATTATCTTTTTTTTCTCCCATTCAGTTCGAAGGTTTATTATAGTATTTAAATATATAATTATATGACATATCATTTAATTGGGTATATGTTTGAGAGTTACTCATCTTGGTAGTGAGATCATTATAGTATTGTTTTTTGGTTAATGGTTATTAAAAGTGTATGCTTTTTAAAAGTAGCTTTGATAGTTGTATTTTACAAAAATATTATAGGATAAATGATTTTTTTGTGATATTAAAAAAATTGAAAATGAAATATATTTTATAGTATATTTAAATTAAATTTTAATTTAAGATATTATTTTATTATTAGTTTTTTTTAAGTGAATCAAGTTAGGGTTATTTTGAAAAAAAAAAATAATGTTTTTGGAATACACAAATAAAATTTCAAAACTTTTAAGTAATCTATTACTTTTTTAAGGTTTGATAGATTAATTTTGGTCTTGTAAATGATAATCATCACTATTATCATCATCACCATATTGAAAAGGATACATGATGATATGATTAAGTTAAGTATCATGTATTGTCTTAGTAAGCTAGTCAAAAAGGTAATAAGATTGAGTTAAAGTCTTCAAGCATCTTTTCTAGTCTTTAAGTATTGTCATAGCCCTTAAGAATAAGATTAAAATAGCATTCCCAACTAGGGGATTAGTAAAATTCATTAAGCCCTCAAGCACTTAATTTAGGCCCTCTTCTATGCATACTTTTGGAAGGATGTGAAGATCGACACTATAAGAAATTAAAAAGCCTTCATTTCACCCTTGTGTGTAGGAATAGGCTTCAATAGTTGAAATAGTATTATGTTGCCCCTTACCTTTTTATGTAAAGAAACCCTACTCAAATAACTTGCTTCTTGAAATGACTTTTTACTAGATGTTGAAGGATTTTGAAGCCTTTTATTTTGTTATTAAGTTATTCCATATTGTTGAGAGGATTCAAGCAACTCATTGTAGATTAGAGTATAATGGTGAATAGTCATAACCGAAGTGTTGAAAATGCCTAATCACAAACCAAGAAAGTTAAAACTAGTTATTCATTAGTAAGAGGGACTAAAGGTGACTGGGAAGCCTTCTTAAATATTCATTCAACCATAAGTGAGGTTGTTTGAGGTTATTCTCATACTTGAGAGTTTTCCAATCTTTTTGCAATGTATGCCAGTGTAGAGTGGATGTATTTGCAATATGTATGTGTGCTAAAGGAATTTTGAAAGGTTCAAAATTTAAAAATAAAAATAAATAAATAAAAATGAAAACGTATAAATCTAGAAAATTAGAAAGTTGGAATATTAAAATTTGCCCAGAAATGAAGTATGGGCATATCTTTAAGTGAAGTAAGGAAAGTGTAGAGTGGATGTATTTGCAATATGTATGTGTGCTAAAGGAATTTTGAAAGGTTCAAAATTTAAAAATAAAAATAAATAAATAAAAATGAAAACGTATAAATCTAGAAAATTAGAAAGTTGGAATATTAAAATTTGCCCAGAAATGAAGTATGGGCATATCTTTAAGTGAAGTAAGGAAATTCCGGCTAAATTTAACACTAAAATGCACATCTAGCCTTTATTACAAGGTCAAATTGAAAAACTCAACTTGGAAAGTGTGTTTACTTATTACTAATCTTACTACAATTTTAGATTTTTAATTTGACATATAAAAATTTATGCTCCCCACAATAAAATAAAGTAACTCCAAATTTTATTGTTTTCATTGGGTAGAAGTTAGAATTGAGTGCCTCCAAGAAATCTAGCTTCTCCATAAGCTAGATTAGGTGGGTCTATGAGTTAGGATAGATCATGTAGACTTAGAATGTGGATTTAAATTTTTTATTGGGAATATCCATGGCTTGTAGGCTAGTGTTGAGCCATTGAGACAATATTATTATTTTATAACAAACATACACAAAGAAGCTTTGTCTTTGAGCAAAATTCTATTAATTTATAGAATATTGTACAACTAATGAACACATTTCTATTAAATAATTTATACATTGTACAAAAACCATCATTTAAAATAAAATTGCAATAACTAAGATAGAAAGAAAACATATCGTGGTAAGTAATATATAATTTGAAGAATTGAGGACATGCTTAATCATCCTCATTCTCCCCTTTCTCTTCATCTTATTTTTCTTCACTTAAAAAAAGCCATCTCTAAAACATTTTATATCAATTCCCTTAATTATCTCAACTTCATTGTTTTATATCAATTGTCTTAATTCTCTCCACTTCATTAGGAGACAAATATTGAGAATAGAAAGTATAAGGAGATTCAAGTCTATTTTTTCATGGGGAAGTGGTATCAAAATTTTATTTTTTCCTCGTCTTCTTCTCCTTCTTATTCTTCATTTACCTATTTACACTCTTGTTTAGAGTAATATTTCGTATCTAACATTTTTATGTAACTAGTAATCAAAATAAGAACATATTAGTACATTAGATAAATAATTCAATTTCCCACAAAATTGTTAAACTAGAAATAATAATAATGAACAAAAGTTTGTGATTTGTTTTCTTTTTTAAGTGATGGTTTTCCTATCATATAAAGAAAAAGGATTTGTTTATCCGAAAATCAAAATTCCAATGAATGTTTCTCATCACCACTATAAATAGAAATTTTGAACTAGCATGAACTAGCATACACATGATCTTTTACTATATTAATTTATAAAAATCATGGTAATCTTTATACTATTCCTAGGAATTTTAATAGATGATTTGTTAGAATATACTATAAGTTTGATACACATTAAAAATTTTCATTTAAATAATATTATCACATATATTTCCATTATTGATGAGATTCTTCCTTCTAACCTTTCAACCATAACAACAAAATCAAATGTTATTTCATTGGATTATGATTAGATTTGATAAAGTGAATTAGCAAATAATTTATCTATACTAATAGTTTTCCATGCTATTTATTTATACTAATAGTTTGTCATGATTTCCGATTGCATATAAAAGACATGACATAATTCAATAGTCAAATTTGTTTGGGAACCCATCATGAGATACTTTTAGTACTCTTTTCTATGAGATGAAGACTCAATAACAAGGCAATTTTTTTATGTTTGATCAACAAAGAATCAATGCATGGATTTTATTAGGGAGGATTTTTTAAATAGTTATTAGTAAGAGAGGAAACAATGGTTGGCGTGAAATGTCACGGAACTACCAAAGTGTTACATGTCTCTTTGGGCACATCACTCCTGACATTCAGATCATTACAATTAGGACCAATCAAACCCTAATTCAGTTGTTACATGCCCTAGACAAGTCATCAAATTGAATGATTCCATCCATGAAAGTTTCCTAGCTTGAAACCCTGCTGAAATGCCTCCTTGGGACACCAGCACAGCCTTGGTCAGGGGTAACTACGTTGCAGAGCAGGTAGGCCCATTCAGGCTAGTACTATAGTGCACTTAGGCCCTCTTTGACCTGCTCTAAGCGAGAATGAGCAAAATTCACATTGGATTTTGGGAATATTCTCTGATTCTAGAGCATTATAGAAGGATGCCTAGCTCTTATCTCATCCTATGAGGTAAACTTTGGATAGACTATGGATCAATTACCCCTCTATCCTCTCATCCCTTTCTCCATGGAAACTAACTCCAATTTTGGAAAGTCATTCAATGCCCAATTTATGACATAACCACCTGCATTTCCCTAAAAATTTACCACTCCTCATAGTGATTAGGGGGCTGGAATTTGAAGATTGTAGAGAAATACTGTTGGTTTGAGATCTGAGTTCATGTCAAGTAATGTTATGTTGCTGGATTGATGTGCTTTTAATGTGACGAGGGTTTGGAATGAAGCTAGATGAGTGACACGGGATTGAACCACTTTGGGTGTAACTCTTTCTTCTACATCAATAAAGTTGTTTGTTGCTTTTCCCATATTCTTGTTCATATTTGTGATGCATATATGTTTCAATGTTGTCGATTCCATTGGTTTATAGTAGATAGATTATGTACTTTGATTGTTGTCATCTTCTATTTGTGTTGACAAGTACCAATTGAGCGAATTCAGTTCAAGTGGGAGCAACAGGAGAAATTCAAAGGAGATCAAGGAAGTGAAACATCACTAGTAAGTTCCTTAATCTCATCTATCTATTATAGAAAAAGGCTAAACCACTTTCTTTCTGTTGTTCTAAGAGAAATTCAAAGGAGATCAAGGAAGCGAAACATCACCAGTAAGTTCCTTAATCTCATCTATCTATTATAGAAAAAGGCTAAACCACTTTCTTTCTGTTGTTCTAAGTGTAGCTACCCACTTAGGGAAAATGTGTTTATCCGTAGATACAAATTCCATATAATAAATTGGTGACTCAACTGGGGAACAACTGTCATTTTGGGTAGTTTATCCTCATCATATTACATCCTAGTAGACTTTAATTGACTTCATTGGTCTCCTTTCAGTCATTTTCAAGTGTTTTTGGTAAAAAAAGCTTGCTTCAATGTCTCTTGGTTTGACTCTCTGGCACCAGCGCAATGTTGGTCTTGACACAGTGCACTACAGAGCAACCTTAGCTTAGAGACAATGCACTACAGCACACTGTCTCCCATTCAGGGTTGCGCTAATCCCTATCAAGCTAAAAAACCCATCTTTTTCTTGGTTTTTGCCAAATTTGCTTCTAATGTTGTTCGTTGAAAGATCAATGTTTTCTATGGTTCTGGAATCAATTTGTATTTGTTCTCCTAGCCCTACATTGTCCTTGATTGTTTAGTGTCTCTTAAGTGATTTCTTTATCATTATCAATTCATTTTCAAATTTAGCTTACAATCAATTAGTCTTTTCTAAAAAACAAGTGGCATAAAGTCTTCATTTATTTGAAAAATAAATTGTCGTAAAGTCTTTGTTTCTTGCGAAAAGTGTTGATTGATCATTTGTGCATTTAGTTTCCTTTTGTTCATCTAAACATTAAAGGAAAATAAAAGAAAAACATGCATATGAATTTAGAGGTTTGTGTGTGCTTGTAGGAATTGTATAGGGAAAGTTGCATTAGATGTGCTATATGCTCTTTGTTTAAAGATTCTGATTGCTCTATCCCTTTTAGTTAAGGTTTTCATTGTTCAAATCAAATGAAAAGAATGTTTCTCATCGTAGTTGCATTCTAGTAATTTCAGAAACATCACGCGATGAACCTGAAAGGCAAACTTTTAAGCAAGATCAACTAAAATTTATCTCAATTAACCTAATGGAGCATTGTAACTTAACGCATAACATTTAGAGGTCTAGGTTAGAGACGTGTTTCGGCATCGTTAAACATAGCAACTACCAGTAATGGTCTGCGATACATTCCGAGTGTGATACCTCATTCCACGTACGTAAGTATATCGTAGCTCGTCCATGTACTTTCGGGTATATGGGGAGGTGTTACAGTATGAAAAGTATAAAGGAATTCTCTCACTATGCAGTTTTGCATTAGACAGCGCTAACACGGATTGGGCCTCCACGTACTTTCGAGTATATTTGGGAGGACAACATTAGGTTGCTATCCTTCCATAGGTAACCGAGTCGACCACCTTGTACACAGTGATACACCGAAAAAAACATTTAGAGAGATTCCCTGCACGTATGTTAAGTCCTTGGTTTACTGAGCTAGTATAATGCAATTCACGGTTACTTAGTAATCCTTTTTCCTAGATTATCCCTCTTTTGTTTTGTTATGTTATTTTGATTAAAATAAAATTAATTAACTACGGATAACATCCTCCACGTCACTCCTTAGTTGATCTTAGGTTGAGACATATAGAAACAACTCTGGAGTCCACCGATCAAGGAATTCATTTTGATGGGAATCCTAGTCCTTTTCCTCCTTTCAGAAATATTGGTGCTCCTTATATGGCTAAATTTTCCCTTCCGGGACTTACCATCGGCTTGCCAATATGGTTGTTCTCAACCTCCTTGGCCCCGCAACTGAATATTCCTACAACTGGACAAAATAAACCTCTAGTTAATCTTAAAGTTGACCCTTTACCTTCTTCGTCGGTTGTTTCTTCCTCCCCTTCTTCCTCTTTGCCTGGTGAAAGTATTGACACTAGTAACCAGTTGGATAAGAAGAAGAAGAAAGGGAAGAAGAAGAAGAAGAAAATTTAGCAAGGGGGCAACCAAGAAACCATTACTTCGAATGCAAATTCTAATGAGAAACCATCCAATAAGCCTCACAAACTTCGATATACTTGCAAACTTTGTACGGGAGACCATATTCTTTGAAATTGTTCTAGTTTTCCTCAGATCTTAGAAGAATGGTCTTCTCATTCACATCACCCTATGTCATCAACTTCTAGAGATCATGCTGGTGACACACCATTAACTAGTGGTAGTAAAGTTCATGGAAAGAAGGGTAAAATTAAGTTTCCCTGTAGGTTATGAAAAGGGAATCATCCCATTCACCTTTGTCCCTATATGGATGAAGCCCAAAAAGTGTTGATAATTATCTTGCTTCTCCACAAAGACTTCCATCTAATTACAGGAGACTCTCCCTTAATCCTTCACTAGTTGATGAAGTGACTAACCCAAATCAACCGTTGGTCAAACCCACTCTCTCTAAATGTGAATCCCATGAGTCTATACCTGACCAATCACAAGTCGAGGTAAAAGTTGACCCGATTTCACCTTCAATTAATCGTACCTTTCTCGTAGAGAGTGAGTATGATACCACTCAGGTTCTTTTCGTTTCTTCAGATTCCAATGAGCTTGGAGGAAACCCTCCTGTTCCATCAAGACATGAGGAAAATCCTCCCATTCTCGTAACTCAAGGGGGTAATTCTCCCATTCTTACGGTGCCCCCTCCAAGTAGTTTGGTCATTTCCTTTGATTGGAATCGACTAGCAAGATGTCGTCTTCCTTCTTATGTGCCTTTCCAGATCATAATACAAGTTTATAATATGATTGTATCTGGCACTATTATAGATGAAGGTGCATCTATGAGTATCCTTTCCTCCACTGCTTGGCAAGCACTCGTTTCACCGCCACTTGTGCCTGTTACACAGAATCTGTTGGCTTTTAACAGAGGAACCAATCAACCATTGAGGATCCTTCCTTAGTTGCCTGTTACTTTGGGAGGAAAAATTGTTTATCTCAATGTGATGGTAGTCCCAGGCCCTTTATATTACAATTTACTTTGTGGGTGTGACTATGTTTATGACATTGGAGCTATTGTTTCAACACTCTTTTGAGTGATGTGTTTCCCGCATGAAGGCAAAATTTTCACTGTTGACCAGCGTTCATTTCCCGGTCCAAATATGCCTTCCAGACAACTATCTTCCCTAAATGGTCATTTTGTCCCAATGGTATCTTCCCTGCAACAGGTCAATTATGTGGCAACCCGTTCCATGCCTATATCAACTGATGATCAATTTCGTGACATTATGCATTATGTAATACGGGCATTAGAACCAGATCTCTCTAATGGATTCCTTGCTACATATCCCTTCCAGAGAATTGTTCTCCCATATGATGAGAACCTATTGGAAGTAATGACCTCTTATGGGTCGTGATCAAGGAATATTAGGATAGTTCTTTCACTGTGTCAACCTCATTAAAAAATGAAACAGGTCCAGAGCATAGTTCCTTGTCTTGTGTCAAACTTGTTAAAAAATGAAACAAGGAATATGAGCATAGTTCCTTGTCTTGCGTCAAGCTTGTTAAAAAATGAAACAAGGAATATGAGGATAGTTCTTTTATTGTGTCAACCTCATTAAAAAATGAAACAAGTCCACGAGCATAGTTCCTTGTCTTGTGTCAAGCTCGTTAAAAAATGAAACAAGGAATATGAGGATAGTTCATGGTCTTGTGTCAACCTTGTTAAAAAATGAAACAAAGGATATGAGCATAGTTCCTTGTATTGTGTCAAACTCATTAAAAAATGAAACAAGGAATATGAGGATAGTTCTTTTCCTGTGTCAACCTCATTAAAAAATGAAATAGGTCCTAGAGCATAGTTCCTTGTCTTGTGTCAAGCTCGTTAAAAAATGAAACAAGGAATCTGAGAAGAGTTCATTGTCTCGTGTCAAGCTCATTAAAAAATGAAACAAGGTCCTCTGAAGCAAAGTTCCAATTTGAGTGTTTGATTAGATCTCATAAAATCCCAATCAAGTCTTTCACTTGATCTCGTAAATGAACCTTAATTCCATCCACCTAATAGCCACGAGTAGTCTACTTAGGTGAATGTAATGAAGCTTGGGGAGCATGCACCTAGAATTGAGTCATCATGCTGGGGGCATGTAAACTGAATTCAAGCATAATTTTTTGTTTCAAGGTTGTGTAAAAATGAAACTGAATCCAAGCATAGTTTTTCGTTTCAAGCTTGTGTAAGCATGAAATTGAATTCAAGCATAGTTCCCTATGGTTCAAGCTTGTGTAAAATGAACCCATCTCCATTTTAACCCTTTTGATTGCCTTTCTATCAGCCTCTTCCATCAGATGAGCCTTGGTTATTCTCCTTCCATCGTCACTATTTTCTTGGTCGATCATACGCTTTCACTTGGTTGCTTTACCCTTTTTGAGGAATAGTTGCAATGAGTGGTCTTATTAGCCTGCCTATTGACCATAACATGTTTTGAGAAGTTCTAACATCACTGGAACTAGTTTCTATCTTAGACACCACTCGTTCCTCTAAGTGGAGTCCTCTTTAAGCTCTTTTTTAGACTCTCAAAACATGAAAAGGTTGCCGAGCGCTTGTCCTTTTCAGCTCGTAAACGGATTGGAAACAACATCTACTCAGTATAAGTTTAACCCCCGACTGAGATAGATTACTTACGAAAAAGGAATACGTTGATCGAACATGGTCAATAGGTTCTCTCTTGTATTATTTTACGTTTTTTCGGACTTGAGAGACAAATTTATGAAAAAGAACTTGTGGAGTTTTGTTTTTGTCCCTTTTCAAACTCTCTAAACATGAAAAGGGCCAAGTTCTCATTGTCGTTAAACTCGTTAAAACATAAAATAGCGACAAACTTGTCCATCATGACAAGACCAAGTTTCACCTTCACTAGGCTCGTTAAAACATCACATAGCAATGGATTCACCCAAAGGGTGGAATTATACTACAAGCATATGTTATCCACCTCAAGATTATTAAAAAATAAAGAAGTACTGGTCAACGATGATTGGGGAAAATGGGAAAAGGAGTAAATTACTTTATGGTAGAAAGTCGCTCTTGAACATGAAACTTTCACTTCATCTCTGTGATTATTTGGGTAGGGTTATCTACTTGATGGTTATCATGCCTATGGTCTATCACACCATCCATCACTTTGGTTTTGGGTCAACACTGCCAATTCATTCAGTGTCGTCGACATGTTCAAGAGAAGTCACTCAGTAAACTTCATCCTTTGCAATACTCATAAACCTTCATTTTCATGACCGCCATTCCTAAGCCTTGTGTCGTTAGTCACATTCTGTCTTCAAAATCATTACACTCGTTTTGTGTCATTGATGGGGGATACATCAAGGCCCTCCTGCGACAAGTCGCTTCTTGTTGACATCAGCACATTGTCCAAGAAGTTGACTTAGAAACACCCTTCCAGTACCTTGAGACCTGCATACATCAATGCCAAGTTTTCTGCTTTCGACGATAGCTTGACATCACTAGTCTTTGACCGAAAGACTTTGTATGGTGTTTGACATCAAAACATCTATTCACACCATGTAGAATGTATTGTAGTACCTTGAGAATCATTATCATTATCGGTGATTTCTCTCGCGTCTGTTAATGGCTTACATCATTGGCTGGTAATTAGATGGTGTCTTCCCATTTTCGACTTCAGATCACATTTTCACATGGTTAGACTCGTACTTGAGCGAACGATTGGATGAGATAGAGGACCCCATATCTAGTTTAATCCATCCAGGTTGTGATTTTAAGAGAGTACTTAATCATCTGTACGATGGCTTTACACAGATTGTCATCCTATCATGGGTCTATATCTGTAGATGACTATCTATTTTATGTACATGTAATGAAAAGTTTAAATGCTAAGTATGGGTATACCTTCCCTCAGAAATTCATGAAAAATTCAAAGATATCGTGATATTATGTATTGTAATCGATGCAGGTCACCGTCCGCTTCAGATCCTCCCCGTCACATCGTAAAGCATATCACTCGACATTATCATTTTCAACTTCATGCTTTAAGGGGCAACTGTTATAGGTCTATTGGGGCACATCAATCCCGACATTCAGATCAATGCAATTAGGGCTCATCAAACCCTAATTCAGTTGTTACATGCCCTAGATAAGTCATCAAATTGAATGCTTCCATCCATGAAAGTTTCCTAGCTTGAAACCCTGTTGAAATACCTCCTTGGGACACCAGTGCAACCTTAGTCAGGGGTAACTGCGCTACAGAGTAGGTAGGCCCATTCAGGCCTGCACTGTAGTGCACTTAGGCCCTCTTTGACCTGCGCTAGGCAAGAATGAGCGAAATTCACATTGGATTCTGGCAATATTCTTTGATTCTAGAGCATTCTAGAAGGATGCCCAGCTCTTATCTCATCTTATGAGGTCGACTTTGGATAGGGTATGGATCAATTACCCCTCTATCCTCTCATCCCTTTCTCCATGGAAACTAAATCCATTTTTGGAAAGTCATTCAATGCCCAATTTATGACATAACCACCTACATTTCCCTATAAATTGAGCACTCATCATAGTGACCAGGGGGCAGGAATTTGAATATTGTAGAGAAATATTGTTGTTTTGAGATTTGATTTCATGTCAAGTAATGTTATGTTGCTAGATTGATGTGATTTTGGTGTGACGAGGGGTTGGACTGAAGCTGGATGAGTGACATGGGATCAAACTGCTTTTGGTGTAACTCTTCCTTCTACATCAATAAAGTTGTTTGTTCCTTTTCCCATATTCTTGTTCATATCTATGATGCATATATGTTTCAATGTTGTCGATCCCATTGGTTTATGGTAGATAGATTGTGTACTTTGATCGTTGTTGTCCTTTGTTTCTATTGATAGGTACCAATTGAGTGGATTCAGTTCGAATGGGAGCGACGGACGCAATTCAAAGGAGATCAAGGAAGCGAAAGATCACTAGTAAGTTCCTTCATCTCATCTATCTATTATAGGAAAAGGTTAAACCAATTTCTTTTTGTTATTCTAAGTGTAGCTACCCACTTAGGGAAAATGTGTTTATCCGTAGATACAAATTCCATATAACACAAAGGTTGTAGCTTCTTCATGAAAAAATAATATTTTCAAAAATACATTCTCCCTTCAATTCATCAAGAGAAAATTCACAATGAAAATGATTTTTTTTTTAATTTACCTCTTATATTAGTGATAGAACATGTTTTAATTCTGGTCCCATTTCATTCTTCCACATTTTTCTAATGCTAACATTATTGTAACTATTGCAATCTTATCGTAACTAAGTAGAGATTAAAAATAAATTTCATTGCAAATCTCACTCCTTAATGAATGTTCAAATTATGCTTATTTAATGAAATTTAAAATCTCTAAGTTAATTAAGCTATGTTTAAACACTACCATTAATATGCTTGGGTTAGAAATTTTGGGCAACTAGCTTATACTTTTTGGCCCTAATTTGTTTTAGTTTTAATTTTTTTAGAAAAATTATATTATGTTAGTTTACCACCCAAATTCTATACGTTAAAAACATAATGTTTTCAAAATCTTGTGGCTAATTCTAACCCATTGAAAGAAATATATTTTGATAAAAAAACATTTTTTATATCTCTTAGAATGGTATTCTTAATGAAATAAGATATGTCATGGTAGAATCGGTTAAAATTTTATGTTTAAGAAAATCACATATATGTATGAATATATTAAATATTTTAGAGATGTGATGGATACGTTTTGGTGCTCAACAATGTGGCATATAACAAGACAATTATACTAATTTACCTTTAAAGGAAGGAAATTAGGTATCTTTAAACAAACACTCTAGAAAAATTTTAGAATGGACTTACATAATTTGACTTAAAGTAGATTTTGGGAATAGTAAGGCATGTTGTAGCTAAAGGAGAGATATCACTAATCAAGTATTAAGGAAGATGCCAACTGATTTGTGGTATACTATCATATTTTCCATATTCTAAGAATATGAGTAAAAAAGGACTATACAAATTATTTGCAGTACCAAAGATTCAATAGGAAGACATAACAACAGCTTTTAACACGGGCTATTAAGGTCACAATGAATATTGACTTGTTGAAGTTGATATATTTTTGCAGACAAAACATTTTTTGTTGTGTAAGGAGACTACTATTGTGAGTTATGGGGAAGGAATTTGCTCAAGGAGATTGTGTGACTTCGTGGACCATCAAAGATAATTGCATATTTACAACTTGTTTCATTGCATGATATTTAGACATTTGGAAAAGTAAAGGTCATAACCTAAAGCTCAAGAATTCTTCTAAAATGTTAAGCTAGAGATAAGTTTAAGAGTTAGGATTAACGGTTTTAGTATGTAAGAAGTTCTCATATAAGAATTTTCTTACTAGATGAATGGAATTTTCACCGTTTAATTTTTTTTTATGGGATGAATTTAATAGTACTTGTAGACTTGATCATTTATCCATAAACATAAATACAAACCATTGAATATATATAGAATATTTATGTGTAAGTCTAAAAAAAGGTTGAAGAGGAAGAGTGCATGGATGCATGCATTAGATTGAGATCATTTATAGTTAGAGATACAGGGTTATGTCGTACTTAAGGAAGGATTATTATCTTATATAATAAGATAAATGTGAAGAATATTTTTTTTTTTTTTCTAAGTAAGGCTAAACTATTATATTACAGCAAGAGCAAAGTTACATCATCAAAATTACAACGGGGCCGCGGCCCTGTAAGATTTGTCCTAGGACAGATAGTAGACACCGGAGTATTCATGCCAGGAGTACATAGGACACATGGACAAAAACTTAGAGCAACACTCATGTAGCTGACACATGAACAAAAGTACTTGAAGAACATCGACACAGAACAGAGATAACAGAAAACCGACACAATTACATAGAGACAGAGTAACAGATTCATATATGACCGCGTAGGGAGCTGACAGAGAAAAATTCTTGCTGTAAAACCTGGAGCGCGAGCTGGGCATGTTAATCTTCATCAGTAGTCTGCGGTTCATCTTCCGCCTTGCAGCAGGGAGGCTGGAGGATGGCCTTACCAGGGTTGCGCGTTCCACGGTCACTTGGGCCAGCGCCATAGTCACAAACAGGTTCTCTCGGGCCTGCTCCCGGGTCATGTATGGGCCGCATCATCTCAACAGCAGGGAATTCCATTTCCACCGTAGGAACAATCCCAGGAACACGCGGAGGGTTGGCACGGGGATTGCCTTCCTCATCTTCCCAAGGATTGCTGCAGTGCTCCACAGAGACAGTCACGAAGAAAGTAGAATTGGCTAAGGTGCAGGGAAGGCGGTATCTCACCATTGGGTGTTCCGTATGCCCACAGTCCATTCGCGCTGGAGGTTCCCCTATTCTGCCTCTGCCCGGGGGCCTTCCCCTCGGCCTTCTGCACTCAGAGGTTTCTTCAATTGAGGAAGAAGTCGAGGGGGCTCTTCCACTGTAGCCTCCCCTTCCACTGTAGCCTCCCCTTCCACTGTTACCCCTTCCACGATTGCGCTGCATTCTGGTCCTCTGAACAGGGCGATCAATTCCCCAACGCAACACCACTGTTGGCACAGGTTTACTGCTAGACCGAATCCTAGCCTCCCAATTGCCCAAAGCTGTGGCTGCAGAGCCTTAACCTTCGCTCTCAAAGCTTGAATGAGAGCCGAGACTCTGAACCTCCACCACTTCCTTCGAAACCAGAACAAGAGCCAACGAGAGATGTGGGTAAGTAAGCACTGCCAAATTCTCAGAATCGCAACTGGCTTGCTTGTGAGCCTGCCAATTGCCCCACTCTGCAGCTGCTAAACACTTACATTCGCTCTCAGGGCCAGAATGAGAGCCGAAGTGCTGAACCTCCGTCACCTCCTGCAAGATCAGAACAGGTGCAGACGGGAAATGTGGGAGAATGTCCGAGAGATTGCAGTTATGAAGCGCCATGTTTCGCTTCTCAAGACGTGCCATGAATGTCGACAGGACGCCTCTGTCAACACCCTTAACTCCCTTCCTTGAATGCAGCGGGTTGGTGAATTTATGGTGTGTCCTCCTGGCATGCGTGGCTCGTCCGGGCGGACACCTGCCCTTCGGACGAGCCTTATGCGCCATATGTCTAGCAACCACCCGCATCCGGGGGAGAGAGATCCTTTTGCACCAGGGTGATGCAGTCTTTTTTGAGTTGTTCATCTTCAACTATGTCCAGGGGTCCTGAGAAGTGAGTTGAGGTCTGGGAAACTCCTTGGTTAGCCAGTCTATCGGCTACCTTATTTGCTGTTCTTCGCACATGCTGAAAGTTGAAGCTATGTGGATTTGTAAGCTTTGCTTCCAAGGCTTCCAACCTGCTCAGGAGTCTCCAGCTGGTCGCTACCTTGTCCGTTGTTGTTCCTGCTTGGATTTTCTTGGCTGCATTGATTAGGATGAGAGAATCGCCTTCAACCTCCAGTGGAAGGAAGTGAAGTTGCTCTGCGAAGCAGATCCCATGCCAAAGTCCTTCCATTTCCGCTACATTATTGGTATCTTTGCCGAGAGAGCCATAATATATGTACATGGGTTTGCCTGTGTGACTTCTGATGATTCCTCCATAGCTTGCCGGACCAGGATTACCCTTTGCTGCTCCATCAAAGTTGAGCTTGAAAGAGTTGAGAGCCGGAGGGGACCAAGAGGATGGAGAGGTGGGGCCACGGGGGGGGCGCGTGGTGACCTTTGCAAAGGCTGAAAGGTCAAGATTCCATGCTTTAAAGATTTCCTTTTCTTGTTGCGTTTCTGGCATATCAGTGTCATACCAGGTTCTGATAGCTAAGGTTTCCTGGACATTTCTTTTATAGATGAGCCACAGGGCGTCTATTGTTCTGGAGGAGTTGTTGAAGATGCGTGAGTTACGCTCTTTCCAGAGCAGCCAATACATGAAACCTGGAGTAAGATCCCATAAGGAGTTGAGTATTTGGCATCGAAATGGATGCTTGTCCCAGTTCCTTATATTGTCCGTCACATCTTCGCTCCTTGGTGCTGCTCTTTTGTTGCAGTGCTCCACCCTCTCCCATAGTTGCTTTGCTAGTGGACAGGACTCCATTAAATGGCTGATTGTTTCAGTGTGGAGATTACAGTTCGGGCATCTATAGGGCCCGATGAATCCTCGCTTTAGCAAGTTATCCCAAGTGAGTATACGCCTCTTACTGAGCAACCATAGGAAAGTTGAGATTTTGGGCCAGAGCCCAGGAAGCCAGACTCGTGCCCAGATTTGGTCTTGATTCTCTTGGCTGTTTGAGTAGCGCAGCTGATGTGCTTCTTTCGTGGTAAATGTGCCCTTGTGCCTGTGACCCCATCTGAGCTTGTCCTGCTGGTTGGAGTAGCGTATTTTACGTTGCGCAAGTTCCTGGTCCAAGTTTGAAAATGTTTCACCTGCCCAGTCTCTTTGCCAGCTGTTTGCAAATCTCCATGTTTGGTATTCTTGATGGTGCGTTTGCTGCCAGAATTGATGCACGTGAATGAGGTTTTCTTGTTGCATATACGATTGCCAGAGTGGCATCTGGAATAGATTAGTCAGCTTGGGGAGTTGCTGCCACGAATCCTCCCAGAACTTGGCTGACGTACCTGAGTGTATTTCCCAAAAGCTATGGTCCTGTATGAAGCTGCTGTGTATCTTCGCCGCATTCCAGATTGGAGAGCCCTTGGCACTGGGGTTGATTCTGATTAGTTCTTGCCATTGACTTCCCATAGCGTATTTTGCTTGCCATAAGCGAGCCCAAGGTGTGTGAGGCTTGGAGAGCCAGTTCCACCACATGCGGGCTCCCATAGTGTTGTTGCTTTGAAGAGGATCTCGAAGCCCAAGGCCTCCCTCTGTTTTGGGTTTACATACATCTTTCCAATTCACGAGGGCCCATTTGCGGTTTCTGCCCGAGGAGCCCCAGAGGAAGTTTCGTTGAAGGTTGCGAATAGCTTTGAGGACCCATTTTGGAGTTGCCAGAGTGGAGAAGAGATACAACGGCATAGCTTGAAGGACAGACTTGATCAGGACCAATCTGCCGGCCATATTGAGAGCACGAAAGGTCCACAAAGAGAGTTTTGATTCCAGCTTATCAAGGAGGGATTGCCATGAGGCATTTTTAATAGCAGAGGCCGAGAGGGGCGCTCCTAGATATTTAGATGGCAGATGGGAGATGGTGAATCCCAAGATTCTGGCTATGTTCCTTTGAGTGGAGGGGGGGGGTATTGAAAAAGAAGAGCTGCGATTTGGAGGCGTTGATGGAGGTACCGGATGCTTCAGAGTAGAGGGAGAGGAGCGATTTAAACATGGAAGCTTCTTTTGAGGATGGGTGGCCAAATAACATGGTGTCATCCACGAATTGTTGATGGGTCAGCGGATTGAGGCCATGAATGGAGATACCCCTAAGCTTGTGAGAGGCTGTGGCTGCTTTGAGTAGTCTACTGAGCCCCTCTGCCATTAAGACAAAAAGAAAAGGGGAGAGAGGATCCCCTTGTCTTATGCCACGAGAGGGCCGAAATGGAGGAGAGGGGGATCCATTCAGAAGGACTGAGAAGCTAGGGGAGGTAATAAGGTTCATGATCCACCTGGTCCATGTAGCACTAAATCCAAAAGCTAGAAGCATTTTTTGGATAAAATTCCAACTAAGCTTATCAAAAGCTTTGGAGAGGTCGAGTTTTAGAATCATACCTGGTTTCTTGAGGATCTTTAAAGAGTGTATGACCTCGTTGGAAAGTATGATTCCATCCATAATCTGCCGTCCTTCCACATAGCCTGTCTGCTCCGGAGATATAAGTAGGGGAAGGAGAGGCTTGAGCCGATTTGCGATGACCTTTGAGATGAGCTTGTATATAACATTGCAGAGTGCGATAGGTCTGAAGTTCTCCGGCCTGTTGGGTTCTTCTCCTTTGGGAACCAGGGCTAGAAAAGTTGTATTGAGGGACGGTAGGATCCAATGCATGCTTCTGGATTCTTCGACCAGATTCCAAACTTCCTTCTTGATGAGGTCCCAGAATTCATGGAAAAAGTTAGCCGTGAAACCATCAGGACCTGGCGCTTTTCCATCCTTGAGTTGAGCCATGGCTTCGTCGACTTCTTGCATGGTAGTGGGCTGAAGTAATCTGTTGTTATGATCCTCAGTAATTATACTTGGAATGTGCTGTGTGATGGCTCGGATTGCTGCTTCTCTGTTTTCAATGGGCTCCGTTAATATTTCCTTAAAATACCCTGTGAATTCCTTTTCCATATCCTCATGCTCTTCAATTCTTTCACCTTGTTGGTTGTTGATGAACGCTATGTTATTATGCATTCGCCGTTGAATGGTGGTCTTGTGGAAGAATTTTGTGTTCTTCTCCCCTTCTTTGAGCCAGTTGATTCTTGATTTTTGCCGCCAGAGTATTTCTTCTTGCTTCCTGCGTTCCTCGATTTGGTTCCATAGTTCCTGTTCTTGTTGTGCTTGTTCTTCTGTTCTGCCTTGGAGGATGAGGCTTTGTTGGAGTTTACTCATTTGTTGTTCTAGTTGGAAGCGCTTCTCCTGAATGTTGCCAAAACTTGTGCGATTCCAGATTTTGAGGACATGTTTCAGATTCTTTAGCTTTTGCTGAAATTGATACATTTTGGCACCCTGCGGCGGAATGTAGGCTGCCCAAGCATCGTGAACAACCTTTTTGAATGTGGCGTTTGTGAACCAGAATGCCTCGAATCTGAAGGGTCTGTTGCATTGATTGCCTGGTCTGGTCCATTGTAGCAAAATTGGCCAGTGATCCGACCCTCCTTGTGGGAGGATGGAAGCATGAAAATCCCCTCCAAGATGGATTGCATTGTCAGAGAGAAAGAATCTATCAAGGCGGGAGGCTATGTGTTGTATGCCTCGTCGCTTGTTTGTCCAAGTGAAAATTCCATTAGAGGTAGGGATGTCCATGAGATGGTTGGTTCGAATGAATTCTTTGAGGCTTTCGCTGTCACTGTCGAGCCCTATTCGGCCTCCCTGTTTCTCCGTCATTGAAGTTATTATATTGAAGTCGCCACCCCCAATCCATAGCGGGAATTGTCTGCTTTCATTGAGTTGAGCAAGCGTTTCCAGAAGTTCTATCTTTTGCTGAACTAATTGAGGGAAATAGACATTTGTAAGGTGGCCATGTATGCCAGTGCCAACGAGATGGAATGATGCTTGAATGAAATGGAGTGTGGCGTGAAAGTCGTATAATGTGACTATCTGAGGGTTCCAAAAGATGGCTAAGCCTCCTGAGGCTCCAGAGGCATCAACAGAGATGGCTCTGCTTCCTGCCCAAACTTTGCCTCGGATTCGTTCAATAGCATCCGTGGTGCTTTTGGTTTCTTGCATAAAAACTATGGTTGGTTTTTCTTGCTGAATCAGGTGTTTGATCATTCTGTGTTTTGAGGGACTGTTGAATCCTCTCACATTCCATGATATTAGCTTCATGTAAACTATGGTTTGGGTTTGTAGAATTTTGTCAACTTAGGGAATCGCCCTGATTCCATAAGTATTTCACCTAATGCTATTGTGCGCTGGAGTTCTGTCTTCCGTCCTCTTTTCTTGAGGTCCTTGAGTAGCTTTTTTCCATCCCATGGGCTGCCTCCCTGGATACCCAGGCTTTTGTTATGCTGCACTTTGGCTAGGACTCCTTCCAGCTTGTCGATCTGCCAAGGTTGAATGGAGTTATATTCTTTTTGTTTGCATGCTGTTTCAAGTGTGAAGATATCTAATCCATCAATAGTGACATCCGCTTGATCTTCTTCCATAACAATGTTGTCATCTAGAGCTTCCTCATCCTCTTCGTGCTGAAGCCTGAGAGCAAGAGAAACATCGGTTTCCATATCGGTGTCCTGCTGCTGGCTATCCTTTGAGGAGTGTTCTTTGGAGAATGAGGAGGGACTGAAATTTGATATGGATTTGCCTTTCTCCATAGTGGGACGGGGTGTGGGTTTCATTGGATCAGGGACAGAGACTTGCATGGGATCTGGGCGTGAGTGAGGTGGAGAGGGCGGAGAGGGAATGTGAGGGGGTTCAGAACTGGGTTGGCCAATATTTTCTTGCGTTGCAAGAACGGAGAATTTATTCTGGTGGTCCACTTTGGGAGTGTTTTCAATGACTGGCTGGCTCTTTTTGGCATGCCTGCGGCGGTTGGGTATTTTGATGAAACCTTTTGAGTCCATTTCCGAGCTAGCAGCAGCTGCTTTGGACTGGACATTTAAGGGGCAGTCACGGAAGAGGTGACCGTGCTCATGACACTTACGACAGCGAAAGGGAATGTGTTCATAATCTAAAGATTGAGTCCATTCATAATCATCATGATAGAGCTTTACTGTGTCCGCGAGAGCGTTGGTAAGGTGCATCAGGATGCAGATCCTGGCATAAGAGATGTACTTGCGAGTCTTTGTCTCAGCTGCCACTCTGATGAAGGTGCCCAGTTTGTTGCCTATGTCTGCAAGTGTTTCTTCTTTCCAGTATTCTGCAGGGAGGGAGTACATCCTGATCCAGACTGGCGCCCAGCTGAAGTCCTCCTTGTCAGGATTGAATCTGGGCTTCCATTCAGTGAGATAGAGGCTTGAAGAATTGAAGAAGTACGGCCCTCCTTCGAATATTCTCACTCTATCCTCCACACAGTGAAATATAGCAGTGAAGAAGCCCTTTGGTCCTAGTTGCAGAGTTATTTGACCTTTGGGTTTCCACTTTGAGGCTATCCAGCCTTGTAAGGCCCTTTACGTTGGCCAGAAGCCTAAAAATTTTCCGATGAGTGCATGGTCTTGCATGTACTGGATTTCACCATTGATGCGCTGGCTGGGCAGGTCCACTTTGATGGGTTCAGCCGCTTTTGGGATGCAGGTAGCTGATGTAACTTTATGCTGAGTCTTTTTGGCTTTAGCAGGCGTCTCTTTTTCGTCTTCTACTTCTTCTGTAGGGGCCGTATGGATCCTTGCTTCCGCTTTCTGATTTGCGCCTTGTCCTGTCTCTGGGTCGGCGTCAGAAGGGGGCGTAGTCTGAGAGTGCCTGGTAGCGTCAGAGCTTGCAGAGTGTTTTGGAGGGGGAGCAGAGCTCTCCCCTCCTCCCGCCATATCCATTGCTATCGACCAGCAAGGAGTCGGCGGCTGTAGCAGGGCGAAAAAAACAGGGCGGCGGCTGGTTAGGGTTTGGGTGCAGTAGCAGAGCTCATCGTCGGCTCATCTTCGACCGATCTTGGGTGGAGTAAGTATTACTCAAAAACATGGAACTCTAAATGTGAAGAATATTATATCATACAAGATAAGACCAAATTGTGGAGTTATTATATATAGAGTTAAATTATGAGGAAATTTTGATATACTAGGAATTTCACATAGTTGTACAAGTGCAAAGAAGAACGACCCATATTATAAGAGGAAGATACAAAAGAAAAAATGTGAATGAAGATGAGAAATTATAAGTTGAAAAAGAAGCTAGAATAAAATGAACAATTTTTGGAAGAGAAAATTTATGATTTTGGGCCTTAATGAATTTTTGTAATAATGACTAATATTAAGAACAATAACAAGAAGCCTATCCTTAATCAACTTAAAAATACATGATTATATTATTAATATATAATCATTGCTTTAGACAACACGAGAATAAATCTTTCTTCAATTAAAAAATTATGTAAAAATTATTAAAATTAATTTTAAAATTATAAATAATAAAACATTTCAAATTTATAAAATTTATTTTAAAAATTGAAAATGATTTTCCCCATATCCAAATTCTAAAAGCAAAACATTTGTACATCAATTTTAAAAACCATAAAATACTCATCAACAACCAATACTATTAACATTATAATTCAAATTAAAATCTATATAATTTTTTATATAATAACATATAATTGTTATAAAGGATTCCTAATAATTACAAAAGTCGCTTATTTATATATTAATACAAAGCTTTTCAAATAAATTAATTACATCCAAAACAGTTGATGATTAAAAAATTCCGGGGCCCATATTAAATGGAAGGGTTATCATTATCCCAAAAGTAATCCTCTTTTTATCTTCCAATAATCATTCACAGTTTGCAATATTGAAATCACAAGCCCCCACACTAACTGTCTCACATAATATCTTTGAAAAGCTTCTCACTCTTAACCTATATTTCCTTTTAAACTGTTTTTTTTTTTTACAATACTCTTCCATTTTTCAAATAAGGTTCACCTCACATATGTAAAAGAACATTATTGAGAATGGAATCATATGAGTGTTTTTCCAAATGTCTAATTCAATTACAGCTGTCCTCTGTCCCACATAAAGAAAACGAGTCTCTAGTTCTTAGTGTGTGTCTATATATATAAAAGAGAATTTTGACAATTAAAATGCAATAAAATACATGGTACAGTCCTCAATAAGAGTTTGTTTTTTTTGTTTAGGAATTTTCGTAATGGCCTTAAGCTTAAGATTATAACATTATCCAAGGTGGATATAGTTTGAACCAGATGTCCAATCACGATTAAGACGTGTTGCCTCTTCTTTCCTTTGTCATGATTCATTCGTTGTAACGCCCTTTGATGATGTACATTTGTAAGTTGGATATACATTCACCTTCATATCCAATCACTGTACAAGGCATTTAACGTTTCCCATTTCTTAGTCAATAATTGTTTATATGACTAGATTCACTCCCTGTAGGTACTTATTGACATGTTTTAGTTATTTATATCGATATAAAAATCCTATAGTTGTTATTTGGAATATATAATGTTTTAGATAACTATATAGATGTGAGTCATTGAGCAATCTAATCAAGATCCCCCATAGTAGGATTTACAATTATTCTTGGTTTCCCCATAGTATGATGTACAATTATTCTTGGGTTCATTTCTCAATATTTATTATGTATCCATTTTGGATATGGACAATCCACCCTATTGAAAAGGATATATCATTAATGATCCAAATAAATGAAGCATGGAAATTTACTTGAGTAAGGAGGTTAAAAGGACGATGAGAATGAGATAAATCCTTAGAGAATCTTGTTTACTTCTAAAAATGTTGTATTAAAAATGTTGTATTCTCTCTTAAGAATAGGGCCTAGGATACCAGGGAATTATAAAAACCTCCATTTCACCCTTGTGCAAAGGGACAAGGTACCATATTAAACCCTTAGGGACAATATTAAACCCTTTGATGTAACATAATGGTCTTAAAATAAAAACTCATTTTTAATACATTAAAATATAAAGTAATTAAATCTTAAATTAAATAGTAAAAGAATAATAATATACATTAATAAAATCATAATTATGTTTCTTCATGGCTTAACTTTCATAAAATATAAAATAAAAGTTTTTATGATAATGATTAAAGTAACCAATAATAATGAAATTATAGTTTTTTTTGGTGGATTTCTATACGTATTAGCTGGTTTTGTTTTGTTTGTTTGTTTTTTTTTTGGTTCTCTAAGTTCTATCTTGTTGTCGCCCTAGGCTATGTTTTCTCACTACACCCTAGTGTCTGATAATAACCAAAGCTGTGTAGGAGTCAAGCACTCTAGTTTGTTAGTCAATGCAAGAATAAAGGATGAGAAGCTGACGTGGGGCAGGGTGGGGGCAGGGGCAGAAGATGTGGCCCCCAGGTCTGAAATCAAGCCCAATAGCAGGCCCAAGATGCTACCGTGACTTTCCATTAAATCGCCCCCCATGAGGCTAGAAATGCAATTCGGAAATTTGAAAATCTAGAAGCCAAATATAGGTAAGATTTCTTTGATTCAGAGATAATGGAAGATTTGCAGTCAATGGATTCATGACCTTGATCATATCGGGGGCAAGAAGAAGTAGTATTTTGGTGCTCTCTTTTTATACTGACAGATGAAAAACTTATTGGGAAGGGTCCTTATAAAGAAGCGAGCTAATAGATATAACATTTTTGTAAGCCTTGAAGATGTCAAATGAGTCCAAAGAAATCAAAGCGTGTGCCTTAAAAGAATAGATGCTAGATTGGGTCATATTGAGAACCATATCTACTGTGTTGTTACCATCTCAGTACCTACAGGATCAAGTGGCAAAGACCCAATCCTTGTTACTTCATCAAAATCCAAGTTGCAAAATGTTTGCTCATAATTTTTGTTTTATAAATTTGGCAGTAGATACTTGAATCATGCTAAGACTATTCATAATGTTAGAACTTTGAACAAGTCATTCCATAGGTTGGTGTTAAAAAATATCTAGTTTCCCACTAGGAAGATTGAGACCACCTATTGATAAACATTGTTAAGATGGATGGTTGACTGATGTGTTTGGTTTTCATGATTTTGTGAGGCAATAAAATATTAATCTACCAAAAAAAAAAAAGAACTTATAGTTGCGCGTCTTCAAGGAGACAATATCCATAACATATAAAATACTAGTTTTTATGATAATAATTAAAAGTATGTATCTTTGGATATATGAGACCAATTGTATAATTACACATAATAAGCATATCATTGTATATAACAATTAGGTAATAGGTTTGGGCTTAGTGATTAACGTACTCATCCCCTTTAAATAAGTGTTTTCTTCAATGCTTGATTAGATATAAAAGATTTTAAGAAGATCTTAACTTCCCAACTTGAATCCTTTGTTGACATATTTTTCTAGTTGATGACATAGTTTGTAATTCCTATATTCTAGTTTTATATTTGTGTCCTCATTATTATTTATAGTTTTAATATGACTTTTGTATCTTCATCAAACTTTGGAATTATGGTTTGTATCAGATTTTGTCCTTTGTTAACTTATTTCTCCATTTGATGAGTGTTAAACAAAAAATATCAAAATAGCAACCTTCATGTGTTTTAAAGGTTGTTTTGGGGACATCTTCTTACTTCATCTAATTTGATGATATCTAGAACAAAGATCCAAATTAGTAAAGAAATTTGATCCTTGCAACTCATCTAATATTCCATCAACGACATGAATAAGAAACTTATCTTTGTTGGTCATTTTTTTGAGTTGTCAATAATATAGATGTATACACCATGAACCTTCCTTTTTTTGAACCATCACTAATGGTGTAGAGAAAGAACTTTAGGTAGGTTGAATGATGTTGACCTCAACATTTCTTGAATCGTATGCTCAATCTAACTCTTTTGTTCATAAACATACTTATAAGACCTAATGTTAGGTGGTACATTTCTTTGTTGTAAATGAATAACATGGTCATAATATTGAGCATGTGGAACACCCTTAGGAATATCTCTAAATACCTTGGAATGATTATCAATAACTTTTTGGAGATTGACTCGAGAAAAGGTTATGCATGTTTTAGAATTTAATGAACATGATCGTGCAATTACACCATCGTATCCCTTCTTGAGTAATTTTGTCATGTTATTAGAACATGTCACTTTAGAGGGTTTCACTTGAATACCTCTAAAGTTCAATTTCCTTTCCTTTTGAGGAAAATCTCATGAAAAGTTTATGAAAATTAAGGGCCACCATTCCCAATGTTTGTAACCATCATACCCCTAATACAACATCAACACCATCCTTTAAGATTTAAATCATGGGATTATCCAACAAATACTCCCCCATATTGAGCTTAATACCATGGTAGTTCCCTAAATAATTTATAGCACCTTCATATAGAATCATTACTTAAAATTTTGGTGCTAGAAATATAAAGTAATCGAGAAGTTTACCATCAATAAACATTTTTACCTTTTGTTTTTATATATCCTTCTATCCTGAGGGTTTTTGGAGTATTTTTGTTATCCAACACATGACAAGTATGGTTGTAATAGTTTCTTCTAGTCCTAGACCTTGAGATGGTTTTGATTCTTGATCTTCTTCCTCTTCATATTTTATGTAGAAAAATTTCTTCTCATTGCATTTATTCCCTTTACTATACTTCTTGTCATAATTGACACATAGTCCTTTTGTTCTTCTTTTACACATTTTCTAAGGTGACAATCTTGTAGGTTGAGTGAGGGAGCATGGTTCGCTCATAGTTGCTAGTGACCACTCTTCTAGTAGCCATATTTTTACTTTCAATTTCCTTACCACACTAAAGTCTCTCTATGGAATTAGGTTTGAAAAGATGTACCTCATGTTGAATGATCTCCTTTAAAGTGCCCATAAAGAGATTTAACAAATTATCCTTTGCAATATTCTTTACCATAAGACTTAGTTTTTAGAATTCTTGAGCGTGCTTTGTAATTGGACCTCTTTTCCAAAGATTCATTAATTGACTAAAGAACATATTTCTCTTAATATCCCCATTATAATGTATTATCAATTCATTCATAAAAATGGTCGGTTCCAAAATTTTTTCTAAAGTTTGGATTTTTGTTGGGGAAACACATTACCTACATAAATTCATGGCTTCATTTTCAATAGTAGCCACACCACTCTATTCTATAATAGTGAGAGGAAATAGTTTCCAATGGTAGAGGAAACAAAAAAAAGATTTTAATGTGCTAAAAAAAATCAAGCATCAATTCTTGCATTACCAAAATTGTAGAATCTCTTTTAAGTGGAGATAAACACAAGTGCATATGCCATGGGAGCAGTCTTGATGCAAGGAGGAAGTCCTCTATTCTATCGCTCCTACATATTTCATGAAGTAGTTCTTAACTACCATGCCTATGACAAGAATCTCTATTCCTTGTTACAAGTTGTCAAAAAGTTGAAACTCTATATAATAGGCGAGAAGACCATCATCCACATAAATCACCAACTACTATAGTATCTTGAGGACTAGAATAAGCTATAACAAACTAGAAAATACAAGTGGATGGAGTTCTTACAAAAATTTGATATAGTCATCAAGTACAAGAAGGGTAGCAAGAATAGGTTGGAAAGCATTCTTTCAGCACCACCCACACCAAAAATTACAACTTTGGGAACTCTAATGCACATGGATCCTTTCACCCATGATGTATATAGAGAGGCATACATAGAAGTTGAGGACTTCAAGGAAGTGTTTAAATAGTTATAGAGCTATATTTATGTAGAAAATGGTGAAAACAGAGTTGAATATCATCTCCAGAACATGTTACTCTATAGGTTAGACAAGATTTTTGCTCCTAGAGGTGAGAAACTATATATTATCATATAGATGCACACTTCCAAGGTTGTAGGGAAATTTTGGTATAGGGAAAATAATTTCCAACTTACGGAGGAATGTGTACTGGTCCAGAATGCAAGAAGATGTATAATGATACATTAGAGGATGTATACTTAGTTGTGCCAACAATCCTAGTAATAGGAAGCAAAGTTTATCCCACCCCTTAACTATACCCACTCATCCTTTGGAAACCATTTCCATGTATTTTTTGGATGTTTACCAGCAACTAGGAAGGGGCATGACTACCTATTTTTGGGAGTTGTCAAGATCAACAAGATGTGCATGCTCATGCCTTGTATAAATGCCATCAAATAATAATAAGTAATGAACTTGTTCTTTGAACAGGTCAAGGTGCATATGGTATACCAAGTAGCATCATTTTAGATAGTGACAATAGATTTCTTAATTCATTTTGGACTAAGTTGTGGGAGAAGATGGACACAAAGTTGAAGAGGTCCATAGTATTCCATCCACAAATAGATGGGTAGACATAAGCAACTAAGAATACTCTAGTGAAACTTTTACGAGGTTATGGTAAAAAACATCTAAAGGAATAAGATGAAAACCTTATTTATATACAACATTCTTACAATAGAGTAGTCCACACTTCTATTGGTAAGTCCCTTTTTGAAACTTTCTTTGGATATTTTACACCTTCACCCTTGGATGTTGTATACAAATAATAAGGAGGGGTGAGGGGGACCTCACAAGAGATGCATTAAGAGTAGAAAAAATTGTGGATAATATTAGGTAGATCCATTTGAAAGTATAGGAGATGTTGAGGAAATCATAAGAAAAATATAAGGCCAAGGATGATCAACATGGGATAGAGAAGTCATTCAAAGTGGGAGATAGGGTATGGTTACAGTTAAACAAGGAAAATATGGTTGGGTCCTGGTAGGAATATCAAGGCTCTACAGTATGTTAGTTTTGAGGTATTGGAAAAGGTGGGATATAATTCCTACAAACTTAGTCCACCCTAAAACATGCACATTTACTAAGTAGCGAATGTGGAGAATCTCAAACTCTATGAGCTTTCCATGTTGCATAAAGAGGAGGGAAAGTCCTACCTACCATAGAGGACTTAGCACTAAATGCTAAAGTAGTTTTGACAGAGGACATAGCTTGTAAAACAGATCTAGATTTACAAGACAATGGTCATATGACCTTTGGTAGATTGGATTGAAAGGACAAATCTTAGGAAAATGAAATTAGTACTTTATGGAAAAGGTAGAGGAAACATTTTCTCACCTCATGTAGTAAAGATTTCGGGGAGGAAAATCCTTCCTAAATGGGGAGGTATGATCTAGATTGGATCATTGCATTATTTTTCATCTATCTCAATGCATTCATAGTGGAAAAAGTGGAGGAATTAGCTTGCAACGTCATTTTTAACAGTGGGTTCTAGTTTGCAGAATTGTGATTTAAAAACCTTTTGGAGCCATTTTGGGGCACTAAAATATTTTTTTTGGGGAAAAACACTTTCTTATGTAAACCCTATCATATTTTTCTACACTAAAATACCTTTCTAATGGTTCACGAATCAATCAAACAAAGTTCACATACAAAATTTATGTGCCCCACAAGTTGAGCTATTGTGTTGACCACCATGGTATGAGAGACTTCCACATTAACCCCTATTACTCATACACATGGGGCTATCCATGTGTGGAATTTCAAGAAGACTCTAAGAGGTCCAAAATCATAACACTAGTTGATCCATATTTAAACAGGAATGCAACGAATTACAAATATAACCATAAATACCAAGATGCAGTATAAATAACACTTCATTTCATTAATATCAAATACTGAAATATGCTTACAAACAGAATGGAAATAAGACTAGCTTAGGCGATGGTAGCTTATCTCTAAGAAGAGATGTGGCGACTACATGCCTCTGAACTGTGTTACAATGAGGCTCAAAGGCCTATTTATTATTGAGAAACAATGGAAAACCCTAAACATCCAAAAACCTAACCCTAGGATATGAAGTGCCAAACTATGGGCCCCATTTGGGTAAATTCATACATCAACTTCCCGGGGTCGTAACTTTGGCATACGATCTCCATTTGACGCACACAATACCTCGTTAGAAAGATCTATCCAAGGACTACAACTTTTGAAAGACCAACAGTGGTCTACGTTTTCCCAAAAAATGTCGTTGAGGGTCTCAAAACGGCTCCGGAAGTTCAAGAGCCCAAAAAACTACCAAAAATAGTAAATTGTGATATAAATAAGGAAACTGAAAAACTGAAAGAAACAATGGTGGGGGTACAAGTGGAATAGGTGGGTGGCCACCAATATCCACCTGGATCACTAGTTGAGGGTTGAGGGAGTCAAATCTTACTCCCAGTTGGATAGCAGGATATCTAAACTAGACCACTAGGAGGAGTAGGGGTTCCATCCTATGCTATTCGATTTTGTTCCATAATTGAGAAAACCAACTAGGAGTGGGAATTTATAAAGAACATAGATGGTATTAAGGTTTTATATCATATGTATAGACCATGAGTCTCAGGTAACTCTACAGAGAGTACCTTTACCTTTGTACTTGCATATTTCCATACTATAGAAAAGAGAGAAGAATTGGCTCACTTGCTAGCTAGGTTTTCTCACCTAAGGGTTTCATAGGGAAAAATTTGTGTCTATTATGAATTGTGTCAGTATTGCTTTTTTTTCTATTTTTCTTTCATTTCAACTAATTTATTTTAAGCACAAAAGTAATAAATAAAGAATCTGAGATATGAAGGGAATTAACATTCATGGTAAAGATTTCAAAAAATTTAGTAGATCCATTATGATGACTTGTTCTTGTGGAATATCCATAGTAGTTTACAAATTACCAAAAAGTTATAATGCGCCTAATATGGAGTTTTTATGTGAATTTTATGTCCCCGACAAGATAACAATCTAAATTCTTCACAAGTCCAAGTGGTAACCATACCAACTCACCATAATTACAATATAAGGAGTTACTAACATGTGCAAATCCACGAGATACTTATTAAATATTGACATAGGATTTTGTTGACGGTGATGGATACTGCCAACATATAGGGGGTATCCCCGATGTGAATTCCTAATTAGACCTTAAATTTTTTCTAGGAGAAGCCCCATTTGGAGTATCACTGGACCACCATCAATTAAGGTTTGCCTTGGTTTCAATGGATAACATAATAGATTATCCACATAACCTTTGAATAAACAATTTGACATTGTGAAACGCCGATTGTAATGTGTAAAAGGAGGCCTGCATGAGGGGGGAGAAAAGAGTGAGTCTCTAGAAGGAAAGTAATAGTACTATCCTAAGAGAGGCACATGAGAGCAAGGAAAGATTCATTAGTTATCTAGCGAAATGGTTCACATAGACACAATGATCACCAAAAAAAATACAACACACATTCAACAAGGTGAGCACAAAATCCAATGAAGTAGTTCAATTTCTTTAGTATATATTAACATAACATGTACCACAAACATCTAAATAATAGTCTTACAACATTCATGATACATGCATAAAAGTGTGTTGGCTCAATGAGCTTTTGATTATTAGGTGAAATATACAAGTACATAGTTACAATGGTGACACACTAGATCTAGTATTGGAACATTAATTCACTTCTTTCTTCTCTAAGGAATGGTTTTCTCTCCTATGCCAAAATGAAGAAGCCAAGGCTAGCTCTCCAAATTCTAAGCCTCTAAAAACATTTTTCTTGAGTTATGAGGTTTCGTTTATAACAAGAGGAATGACCTTTCATACCCCCTATATGACTCTTGAACTACCCTCATTACTCTTGGACTTGTACTATGACCATTGATGACCTTTGAACTTCTATAAGACTCTTTTATCCACATGTGACTTTTCATATTCTGCATATGAATCTTGGACTTCCAAACATTTACATTTTTTCATTTTCTTGAAAATACATAATTACATTCCACATGATGATGTGGCAAGACACATGGACACATATGACATTATGATGACACTTGTACAAGCCATAACTTGGTAATGATGATGTGGAAATGCCAAGTTTCTCTCTTTGTTTCTTTGTCTTCAATGTACATGAAATATATTATTTGTTCATCTTCACCCTTCAAAGGGTCATGGATCAGCATCACGACCTTCTAAGTCATCATGCATATAAATGACCATTTTTCAGTTGGTGACCAATAGTAGCTAATTTACAGTATCTTATAACGCGACCAAATTTTAGTCATTTTTAGCTTAGTCATTAATTGGTTTCCTCAATTTTACCATCTAGTAGTATATTTAGTCATTAATTTGGTCATTAAATTTTCATTGGTTTAGTCCTTAATTGTCACAATTAATAACCAAATATACAACAAAATATATTACTATATGAATCATCAAGAAAACGAATTAATGACCAAAATATACAACAAAATATATTACTATATGAATCATCGAGAAAATGAATTAATGACCAAAATGTTGGTCGTGTTATAAGCACTGTAAATTAGCTACTAATAGTCATATATATGCAAATTTTAGTCATCGTTTGAAACCAATTAATGACCAAAGAAAGATGACTAAATTTTAATCATGTTATAAGATACTGTAAATTAGCTACTAATAGTCATATATATGCAAAATTTAGTCATCATTTTAATAAAAAAATATCATTTGCAGTAGTCATCTATCATTTTTTGGTATTTTCATATTCATTATATAAACGGCCGATTTAGTAGTTTCTATTCATTTCATTTAATTTCATTCATAATCATTATAAACGACTAATTTAGTCATATAATCATTTTATCTGTGTTCATCATTAATTACTATAAAGTACTAATTTAGTAGTTTTAGATTGATTTTATGTGTTTATTATAATCAACATAAATTAATTAGTATGATTTTGCGACTAAATTTTTAAAAAATATCATACAATGTGCATGTTTATCTAATATGATAATGCAAAGTTACATATGTTAATTTCATGACTAAATAATATCAAGTGAAAATAAAAATAATTTCAACCATATAAATTTTATTATATAAAATATCAAGTATTACAATATGAGTTTCCAACTTAATATCGGTTGGACTACAATTTACACATGAAATATTGTCTCATCATTTCAAAACATTATCACTGTGTTGCCAAAACATTGCAAGTGAATTCACCAACTCTTAAGGCTTGACCATCAGTCTCTATGAGTGTGTCTTATGAAAGATATTGGCTATAAGGGTATCCCTAGACAGATTCTCTTCTCTCTCTCATTTTGAATTTGTCGCTCCAGTGTTATTGTTCTCTTCTTTCTTCAATTATTGCTTCTTACCATTGATATTGAATTCCTCTCTTGAAAATGAAAGAAGATACAATGCAAAGTATAAGACATACAAGACGATGAATACTTGAACATAAAATAAAATAGACTATAAAATATGTATACGACATATACCTCAACATTCGATAGTGGCCACTATGCAGCTATATGACTTGTATAAACAAAGAAAATAAAATGTCACCATAGAAAATAACACCTTAGGAACTTAGTATTCAACCTTCAAAAAAACCTTAGGCACTATCATACAAACTAAGTTACATGTTAAAAATATTAGGTAATAGATAACTTGTGCAAACAAATGGAAAAAAAAAAAAAGATCAATGTAAAAAATATCCTTATTGCTTATTCTAAAAGAGTCATGTTCCTTAAATTTGGATATTCTTTTGCCCACAGTAAAAGTTCCTCGCTATTCTAACCTATGTTTTTAGGATCATAAGATTGATCCAAAATCATATTGGATTGTGGGGACAAAATGATTCAACTTTCCAAGATGAGTACCTCACTTGGTTGAATGAAGGTGCTAGCTATGGGTAGTGTCAAAACCTTAGGGAAGCAGAACACTAAGGCCTAAGAAAATATATCACCACTTGTCCACTGAAAGAAAACATTTCAATCCCACAATGGCCTTTGGGAGTACATTTTGTTGGATGGAAATCAAACTATGAGAGATGATTGTCTAATACAATGAGAAGTGTACATATATTGTCACAATGCCCTTCACAGTCAAATCCTATAGTTTTGTCCTACAATATTAATCATATTAGAATATTTAATTATATATTATGACTATCAGATAGTTATTAGTTTGAATAATTAGTCTAAAATTGTGTTTTTAGTATTTATGTATACATGAAAATATTCGGAAAGGAAAAAGGTACTTTTTGTGACTAAAAATCACACAGCCATATCACAAAGCCATAAAACCATATGTACAACAAATTAACTCACAAACAATAAACTGGTGGGAAATGCAGACAACCATCATGTGGTATCTCATGCTCATGTAATTCTCTCTTATTCAAATAATTTAATAATACATTTAAATACATGAGTAAGTGGTCTTGAGATAGTGCGTCTATCTTAGACTCACTTGGTTGAGACAATTTCTCAACTTACACACTAATTTAGGAGAGCTAGTTGGAGAGAATCTCTTATCCAAATTAGAATCCTTGGTTTGAGGCATTCTCATGATTTTATTTATTTAATTTAATAATTGGATTTATTATTGATTTTTAAGAGAGTGAGGCTAACATTCCCCCCCAATGATAAATCCAAAATGAACAAGGAACCATCTTCCAAGTTCTCAAGTTGATCCTCAAAAACATTGCCTAAAGAACCACCAGAGTTGGATGCTGAAAAAAACTCAAATTTGAAGAGAACATGACTCAGTTGCATGTCTGATTCATCTCTAAATGTCGCTTGACAACTCCAACACATGCCAAGCTGCAAAAGGATCCAACTGTCCTTTTCTTGAAAACAGCATCCGGTGTCCACTAACACAATTTGATGAACACCCACTGGCGTATTTGCTGATGATGATCGCCCATTGGCTGAAGATGTCGAAAAACAACTCAATGTTGCTTTTGCTATGATGAAAGCTGCTCACTACTATTTTTGTTGTCGATCGCCCACTGGTGTATTTCCTGATGGTCACTGCTGATGAAAAATGCCCACTGGCTGATGAAGATGTCCACTCGCTAAAGAATATGCTCACTGGCTGCTTCGCTGATGTTGTCGAGACTTTCAGTCTGACAACCACTTGTCAATTTCATTGACATTTTCCCCCCTTTGTCAGCTGAAAGGAGAGACAATCTTCTTCAAATTATATCTGAATTCTGAACTCCCCCCCTTCAGGTGTAGGAGAGTTTCACTGTTGTACTCCCCCATTCAACTGCACGAGAGTACCATCTTCATTTGACTATGGACTGCAATATGTGTGAGTGGATCCGATTGTAAAACTTGTACAATCTTCTGGTTGTGGATGACCATTCCCAGGGATCAATCCATGAATAATTTATCTTCAATCTGGCTGACTGTCGTTGGTTGCAGCATTTCTCTGATGTATGATTGGACTTGCCACAATGGTGACAAGCATGGAAATCAAAACATTGATCTTCCAGATGACCAGTTCTTTGACAATGAGAACATTTCAATTTGACTGCAACTTGAGTTTGTGTGCATTTCTATTTGTCTGCACTTTTAGTTTGTGTGCATTGATGTTTGTCTGCAGCTTGCAGAAAACTTGTTGAGGTGATATGTTCAAGTAATCCGGCACTGACGAACTGAATGGGCTTTGAATAATCAAGGATATGTAAGTTGTCGTCATCTTCGACATATCCTAAGTTGCATCGATTTCGATTACTTTGAATTTCTTCCCATGGCTTGATGATGGGTTTGGAAGAAAGTTGCACTGGAACAACTTCAACACTTGAAGCTGGTTGGATGAATGAGTTCGAATGATCAGTTGTATCTAGAAAAGACTTGGAAGCAACATGCTTCTCTTGCAACTCAATTCTCTGCAGTTGTGATTCTAGTTGAAGGAACTCAATCGTTTCATGAGCATGTTGAAGATGCACTTGAATGTCAGCAAGAGTGGTTTTGCTGATGTGCACCATGTCATCGGCTAATGATAACATTAAATTGTGAAGAATTTGTGACAGTTAAATGTGTGTCGCCATGCTGTCTTTCTTACTTTGAAGGCAAGCTCGCTTGTACTATTTGCTGATTGCTGATGCTTTAAACAATTGCTTGAATTGTTGACTTGACGCTCTCTTGATGACGATCACTTTGCTTGAAAAGAACTTTATGAATGCTGTAATGAACTTTACACATGCTCACTTGTTGTGCGTTGAACTGTCGCAGTTGATTTGGTTACTTGACACGCTCACTTGATCTTAGTGCACTTGCTGTAGACACATGCTTGTTTTGATGCTTAATTGAAGATTAGAAGTCACACTCGTTTGATGATGATTGCTTGCTTGATTATTTTATGAACACGCTCTCTTGCTTGATTGTTTTTACTTGAAATACTTGTTTGTTTGATTGTTTGAACTCACACTTGCTTGCTTTCAATACTTGCTAGATTTGTAGAACTCGCTCGCTTGATGTTTGATTGATTGTTGCACACTCGCTTGAACATGTTTTAACAATTGATTGTTTTGAACTCTTGGGTGATTACTGCACTTAGTGATGCACTGAATGTGTTGAATAGGTGTCGAACACTGTTGAAAATTCACCCAAATGACAAATGATAAATTCAATGTTCAAGTAACAACTGACTTGACTTAATGATGCACTTTAACAAATCAAATGAGGGTGTTGGTTACAACCGAAAATGCACCTGTACAATTCAAGAACAGTTTATCTGCAAGTGATACAAAAAGTGTTGATGATGTTGATGTCGTTAGGCTTGAAGTACTTGATTTGTAGCGTCCTTAACTTGATGGCGTGAATTAGCTATTGTGAAATGTTGTTGCAGAATATTACTTTTATCAAGTCGATGATGTGACGCTTTGTGCTTATGAACTTAATTGATTATGGGAGCTTTGATTTCAGGAGCTTGATAGATGACTTGTATATGTAAACTTTCTTATTTGCATGTAGATGTTGTGTTTAAGCATAATAAAGAGAGTGTTTTTCGACTCAAATCATGCAAGCACATTCACGACACAGAGTGTACCTATGATCCCCTTATTCAATTTTAGGTGGATCTAGGACATGATCACCACAAAAAGATATGTTTTAATATAAATATGAGAGTACATCAACAATCAACTTCACCCTTATAACTCCATTGTTGACACGGTTTAAGTAATGATAATACAAAGATCTATCTTCAAAGTTAACTTCATTTTCTGCTCCACTTAACTTTCACATCAACCCTCACTTTTCTCACTTGACATTGTAACTTCTCAATTACAATTTTAACTTTGACTTGACTTGACTTTGCTGTTACTGCTTGAACTTTGTTCGAAGAAGTAGAGAATCGAACTTGGGTCTCTCAGATTAGACCCCTGCAAAGAAAACATATATTGTTGTCGAATTTGTTTGCTACATGCAAAAACAATCCTTTAATCCTTTCGCGAGATGTATATATAAAAACCCAACAAAATCAAGAAGCTATAGTTGCATACATTTTGCTTGTCGCATAAAGAATTGGTTCTCTCAAACAGGTCCAAAATCCCCAAAAATAAATTGTAAAGCATAAACTACTTAATGATCAAGGGGTCAACTTCCACCTAGCCCCAATCTCCCTGACTGTACAGATATGGTTTTCTACAGATACACCCAAAAAAGCTTGAAGAATATGTTAATTTTACTACTTGACCAGCTCATTAACCCAACCGAGATCATGGGATTCAGCGTTGGTGTTATCGAGATTCTTCTCAGGGTCTTCGTCACAGGATTCCACCTCATGGGAGCCCAAGCAGAGAGTGAAACCCCCAATTGGTCTCTGCACTTCCACTCTCATGGAGACCTAGGAGTCTGGCGAGATGATGGAGCACGTGGACAAAGGCAATTTTTCCTTGGACAGTTTAAAGCCGGGACAACCCCTGAGGATTCAGTGTGCGAGCCTTGTTTCTTTGCTTACGATTTTCAATACTGCGTAGTAGAGGCACCTCCTCAGAACTCAAGGGATGGACAAACCGATGATTGATGCTATTGTAGCTATTTTCTACTAATGACCCTCCTACAGCTCTAGCGGCAACAACTCTATTTTATGTTAAAGAGAGAGTCCATACAGGTTGGTAGAATTTATTTTTGTTTGTGGAAAAACCAGTGAACAGTTTTTGAAACCAACGTTTCGGACTAGCTTAGTGAGTCTATCATCAGGGCAATGTGATTTGTATTTTGAGAAGAGAGAGCATGAAATTATGGAGCTATTAATAGTTAATTGAAAAGATATTCAATGTTTTCTTTTATTGTCGGCTTACAAATGACTAACTAATTAATAATTATTTCTTTATATATATATATATATATATATAGATATATATTATTGTTATTATTTTATTATTATTTTAATTTTTTTATAATAATAATAATTAATATATATATATTACATTATATAAATATTATTATATTAATATTATAGTGCTATGTCATTAACATAGTAATATTATCTATAATATTAATAAACTATTAACAATATACTAATATATTAATATATTATTTAATTGTTTTATATTAATACATTAAGTAATATAATGTATTACTAATAATAGATTAATTCCTTAAACATTAATCTATTAGATATTTCCCAGATTAATATTTATTAATATTTCTTAAGACAAATACATTAATTATATAAACTAATATTATTAATAAATAAATAAATAAATTTAAATATATATACATAATCAATCACTAAATAAATAATAATAATAATAATAATAATAATAAATATATATATATATATATATATATATATATATATATATATATATATTAATTAATATACATATAAATTAATAAAGAAATAATTATTAATTAGTTAGTCATTTGTAAGCCGACAATAAAAGAAAACATCGAATATTTTTTCAATTAACTATTAATAGCTCCATAATTTCACGCTCTCTGTTCTCAAAATACAAATCACACTGCCCTGATGATGGACTCACTAAGCTAGTCCGAAACGTTGGTTTCAAAAACTGTTCACAGGTTTTTCCACAAACAAAAATAAACTCTATTTTATGTTCTTGCAAGTGATGGTCAAGATGAACATTTGCTAGATTCAGCCGTTTGCTTTAAATTTCTGCTAAAGCTGCTGCTTCCATCTCTTCCATAAGCAAGTGAGAAAAAGGGATCTCTCGGCAGCAAGATTTTAGGAGTAACCACAAATTCTAGTCTGTTGAAGGTGTCTTCTTCAGGTTTTGATCGCGGTGGTGTTGCAATCCTATCTAAGGTCTGAAAGCTACTTTCAACCATGAAGGAAATACATACCAGAAGCAGTGATGAAGACAGAGATGGGGATAGTTTTTCTGGGTAGGAGTTGAACTCGAAATGGCTTGCGTTATTGACGTTGGAGAAAGCCTGCCTATCTACGGTTGCACTTGAAGATAGCTGGGAAGAATACAACGATGCACCAAAACAAGAGCCTACACCTTCAAGCAATGGCCATGCAGCTGACTTTAATGACGATCGTAGTGAGATGATCGATTCTGATTCAGAAAGCTCTGCAGTTTGTTGTCTTCAAGCGTTAAAGCTCAAAGGAAAATTGCCTATGAAAAAACCAAATCTAAAGAAAATCTCGAAGGCAGCTACGTTTCACCGTGGCCAGGATGACCTCGAATGTGTCTTTTTTCAAGTGCTACAGGCTGCAGAGTCCTGAAAATTGATTGGAATATGTTGCGCTATTCGACATCAATGTTCCAATCTACACAAACAATCTGTTATAGATCCATGCTTCTCTATGATCCATATAGCTCTGTGATATGTAGAATTTGACACTAAAACTTTTAATGGCACAAAAAGATATTTGCAGCTTCCATTGAACTCCTATGCACTCCTTATTCCATGTAACAATAGTTTGGGTTTCAATTCCTACGAAAACATACAACAGTCAAATCCAACAGCCTACACAACATTCCGTTATAATTATATAAACTTTCCACAACAACACTTATACATACTGGCTCTGATACGACATGAAGAAAAATCACACAGTCATATCACAAAGCCATAAAATCATATGTACAACAAATTAAGTCACAAACAATAAACTGGCTGAAAATGCAGAGATCCATCATGTGGTCTCTCATGCTCATGTGATTCTCTCTTATTCAAATAATTTAATAATACATTTAAATACATGAGTAAGTGGTCTTAAGATAGTGCGTCTATCCTAGACTCACTTGGTTGACACAATTTCTCAATGTACACACTAATTTAGGAGAGCTAGTTGGAGAGAATCTCTCATCCAAACTAAAATCCTTGGTTTGAGGAATTCTCATGATTTTATTTATTTAATTTAATAATTGGATTTATTATTGATTTTTAAGAGAGTGAGGCTAACATTAATTTCGAGTGAATCTAAATACACAAGAAATTATGGTGCCTCGATGTTTCTCTAGCGGCTCTCATTGTACCAATTTCTCCCATGTCGTCTACTGATTTTGGTGAATTCCTCTTTGATGATGTCCAATGCCAATGCAGTGGACATTTATCCTTGATGTTTTTCTCAGCCAAAGGGAAGCTCCACAAGTAACAACCAAAAATTAACCTCAAATATATTATTGGGGGCCAAAATGCAGTAATTATATGACAAGCCAAGAAACACTGCACGTTAATAATCTTCCCTTTAATATTGACTAATAATTTATTTGCATGATCATGGAATACTAAAGTGTCAAGTAGGGACATTTAATGTCTGTGATCCATCAATATCACCTTTGAGAGTGCTTAGTAGTTAATACTTCCTATTAAACACACAGTAGATCACCAACTTCAAGGATAGGAATATAAACACAACAAAAATGAGATTAAAAGAAATGCTAGGAAGTCAAATGCGAGTAATATTGAGGCAATAAAATACCAAGCCCTTCACGTTAGCAAGGCATTCTTAGGCACTAAAACAGAAAATTCTTCCATTGCATCATTTTCACCTTTTCTTTAAATTCTTTAATTGAGAACATAACTTTCAGAAGGAAAAATTTAATTGAAAAAGGTCTCAAAATCCTAACAAATGCTTGAGTGATTGTCGTATCAATTAAACAGAAATGAAATCGTTCGATATGCTTTTAACTTGCGGAATATATTGAAGAATGTGAAGCTTTCTCATCCCTTGCTCCTAATCAAATTATAATTTGTGGGTTCCAATCAAGTAATTTCCCTCCAAGATAGTTAAGAGATCACTTTGGAGAAGGACTTCTAGAAGCATTGGGATAGTAGAAATAGAATTAACTAGGAGGAAAATGAAGCACTTTAGTGGGTGCTCCAAAATATTTGAAAGCAACTGAAAATGATTTTATACTCCCTCCACACATTTTAAAACAGAAACCATTAAACTGTCTCTCATTTATTTTCCACCTTTCTGTAATATGTAATTCTTTGAGAAAGAATAGAGCATTCATAAATATTGGCATGAAATAGGACTCTTCATAATCCTAATAAGTTGGGCTCTAAAAAATAAAAAAAATTCATGTAGTGAATAAATATTACATAGCAGATTTCAGTGATTAAAATGACAACTTTATTCTTAATCTCATTACAAAAAAAATAAATTCAACCCTAACTAGTTGGGATCTAACAAATCAAGAATTCCATGTAGTAAAGTAAACTTACGTGGTAGATCCCAATTATTTGCAATGAAAACTTTATTCTTGATCTTATTACAACATAGATAAATTCAAGAGTACATACATATTTCCTTATCTAAGACAAACTTTGAACACATTCTGATATTTCATAGAAATATAATGATACGATTTACCTGTAGGACATTAGAAAGCTCTCTACATCTCACACCCATCACTGGACAATAGTGTTATTGAGACACCATCTCATGGCATTAGAATCATGTAGATAGATAGTGTTATAGGGATACCTTGAAACACCTATTCAAGACACCTTCAAGCTTCAAATTCATCAATTGATTTACTTTACTAGCAAATTCTAGTGGGATTTCATTAAATACAACCCGACAAAAGTTATTTATGATAATTGTCATTGCCTGCTCTGGATCTATCCCCCTCTGGAAATAGAATAATTGATATTCCCCAATGCTTGAGGTACTTTCTTCATGTTCAACATGGGGTATTGGGTTCTTCACGTGGAAAAGGTTGAAAATATTAGATGTATAATGGAAACAAGCATGCAATTCAATGTTGCTCCTGAAGTCTCTTGGGTGAATTATAAAACACCATCTACTTAAAACATGATATATGGTAGTAACAAAAACCTACAATATCCCACTAAAGAATTCAAAATGTTGGAAATAGGAGATGTCTTAAACAATATCAACTATTTAATTGCATAATCACACTAAAATGGACAAATCTTTAAAATGTTGAAAAGTGTGGAAAAAATGGAGTTGGAATATTATAGTTATGTTAGGGTAGATATATCTATGTAAAATATAACTTCTATATAAAACACATAAATGTAACTTCTATATAATAAAAAAGTAGTTTGAATATTATAGTTACGTCAAGGTAGACATAGCTACGTGAAATGTAACTTCTATATAACATTCTAAATATCCTTTTTCAGTCATTTAAGAGACTAACAATTTTTTATCTTCAATGAATAACTTAATACTCCACCAAAAATAGCATTGAATTGGTTCTTCACCAACCAAGGGGAAGTATTAAAATAGTGTGAAAATTCTTATTGATTCCCTTGCCATATTTTGATATTTTATTTGTGTGCAGATTTAAGCTAGTGTAATGTAACTTCTACATATTAGACAAATTTAAATGTAAAAAATTATCCAGATTGAACTTATACAATTAACATATGCACAATAAGATACAAGATGCATGAGTTATAAGTAATATGACTTTTACATGTTATATCAAGACAAATGTTTTCTCATCTCATTAACTCTTATCTTATAGCTGGGGATGGATATAGCCTTTAAAATTATGAGCCATCCTTGTCATATCTTATATTTAATGATGGATATAGCTTTTAAAAGCATCAACCTTGTTTTTTATTTTATGTACGATCAATTTAAATGGAAGTTCTCATAATTTTATTAAATATTAACTTGTACAGCTGGAAATAAAATGATGTGGGGGTGGTGTTTCTAGTGATTTTCGAAACTTGTTTTAATTACCTAAATTTAGCCTATTTAAAGTAAATAGTTGCACTGACCATCTTATCTTCAAGTCGATAACTTTTCTTGAGGGCATCTTCACAACATCCACCATCTCTGAAAATTATGAACTATTAGTAGTATCTTGCACTAAATAGACAATGTTGGCATATAATCTTTTATTGTGTTTTTTTAGTATGTGTCACAAATTTATTGATATTTTATGATTCTTGGTTTCGATGTCCATGCTAAGAATGGATTCATCATGCCTGTGAGGATTTTTAGTTGTGCACGCATCATTTTTCTCACTTCTAATTGTATAAAAAATAGAGAGTATGCACAATGACATGTAGTGACATGTGGGTGTCTATTTTACTCAATGATATGCTTTATTTTTTAACCCATTCCAATCTTACCACAATGAAATTAAGAGAGAGAAGGACACTAGAAGGACTATCAATAAATGAAATTATAGACTTTAGAATGCAACTCAATTGTACTTGAATGTAGCGATAAGTATTTGCAATTTCCTAGTCACCGATGAGCATCGAATCACACTGTGAAAAATTCCTTGCATTATGAGAATTTGGTTGCACCTGCACTAATCCTCTGTAATAGTTCCTTGACTTGCCTATATATATACTTTTAGAAACAATCCTACTCTTGCAATTCTTCCCTATATGGATCATCTTTGCCCCCCTATTGATAATTATTTTTCAAGGCAACAGAATAGAACTCTCCAATTGCATCATCGTCTTTCAAAACAATGCTTGACTATTTCCAAGTGATTGTTAAACCAACCTCTACTCAGGTCCATGAAATCCTTAATTTGTCTCCATCGCATAAACCACTTTTCATAATAAAATTATAAATCTCACTTCTACATTCCTCATCCCCGACATACCAATTCTTTATAGTGGAATACTTTATCATTGCTCCCTCGGTGCAACAGAGATCTACTACTGTGTCATGGAGATGATTGGTGTTATAAAATGTTGTAGTGCATCCTTCAATATATGTCACAGAACTCCTCTCACCTCACAAAAATCCTCTCATCTACAACAATAAGAGTCCCCTCAAACTACCTGGTCTCCATCTCACTCATGTTGAAATAAGTGGATATTACCATGGGTGACAAAGTATGCTTGGGGATTTAATAGAAAGAGATATCACTAAAAATAAATACAATGCATCATAATAGTTATCAGCAGGAGGAACAACACTGGAAAGATACTTCCTAAATAGATAAAGATACTCCCAAATTACCTCTTATAATGAACAAAAGATAACATCAACTGCCTATAGAGTATACCTATGCATGGTAGCAATGAAAACATTGTCAAAAAATACATCTACAACAACGTTGGTCAATCTCTTATTTTAGTCAAGGACATGCCCAACTTTTGAGAAGTATCAAGCAGGTCAGGGTCCACCTCATCCATGCTCCTCTTCTTCTTCTACTCTCTCTATTTAGGTTCAGACTAATAGAAAAGGTCTTGGAAATTGATGGGTGGGTAAAAGTTATTAGACCATTTGGGTTCTTCAATTTTTAATCATTGTCTATAAGCATTGAATCTAAATTGTAAAAGCCATTCAGGTTCATTCTTTTTAGCTAAAATTAACCTTAGTTTTGGAGAGTTGTAAGGTTTAATGGATCTAAGTATATTATACTTAAAAGATAGTAACATGTTTTAAAACTGTAGGCATTGAGATCTGAATCTAAGGATGAAACATAAATTTTAATTTCATGAAAATTTTTGAGGAAGGTCTAGCATTTGCATCCTACCATAAAATTTGTTTGCATCACTCAAGCCCTTTGAATTTGGGCATGGTAGAGTCCATTACAAAAACAATCAACCACTAAAAAAAGGGTGAAAATAAAAAATAAAATTTCATGCATTCTGACCCTAGAAAAGTTAGGAAGGAGGAAACTGATATGTACAATAAGGACATGCAAAATGCTTACTTGTCCATTGTCTTTTGATAAATTGTTGGTGGCAATCAAGATTCATAATCATTAAACCATTTGTACAATAAGGACATGCAAAATGCTTACTTTTGCATTGTCTTTTGATGAATTGTTGGCAGCAATCAAGATCTGCATTATCATAATAATTAAACCCTCAACTCTAGATAAAATTTATGCTTTGATCATATAAACCGTCGAAATTGTTTACCCATAAGAACAAAAATCATCTTTCATAATCATTAAACCCTCAACTCTATATAAAATTTATGCTTTGATCATATAAACCGTCGAAATTGTTTACCCATAAGAACAAAAATCATCTTTAGTAAAAAAGAAGAACTCTCCAGAGTCCAAATTCATACCCATGTACAAATTACCAAAATCTCCACGCCCCAATGACCTTATTTCCTCCATCTAATAGTTGATGCTCTCCTAAGGTGTTTCCCAGGAAAACTCCATATGGGGTTTGAATTCCATGAAATCCATAGATCACGTTGATGGTATTCCTTCAAACTCCATATGGGGTTCGAATTCCATGAAATCCATAGATCATGTTGATGGTATTCCTTCTTCTAGCATTTCCACGCAAATATAGACAAGTTAGAGAAAAATTGTAATCTGTGAATATTTTATTTGAACCCAGCGCTAAACTGGAAATGAAAAAGAAAAGAAATATTTATAATGGAATAAATATTTATAATATAAAATAAAATATATAAATTGCAATTGGGTTAAATGATTTACTTTTAATAAGAATTTGTTATTTCCGGGTAAGACACTAAATTAAAAAGTAGAAGAAGTTAAAAATTATATTGGGATGAGTGTAAACATTTAAATATGACCTCAATTAATAATAAAATGTTAAATTAATAAAAATAATAAAATTCAAATTTTTATATTTTGACTTTGTTATTAACTTGTGAATATGCTTTGTTACAATACCATGGGCCAATACCATGGCTTATCAATACTACAAGTCCAAAAACCATAACTTATTTCACAACCAAAATATTTTATAACAATATGATAAGATTCTTAACCGTGGATATTCACCGCCACATTACTGTAGATATTATTAACTTGTAAAAAAAATACCATAATTGAATCTAAAAGGGAAGATGTTACAATTTGAGATATATCTAAACCCTCTATCCTCACCACTACTAAAAATATTACCATAGAAATTAAATTAAGGTTTTAATAAAATTAAGCTAAAATGGATCTATGTCAGTTCTTTGTATATATCTATATATATATATATATATATATATATATATATATAAAGAACTGGCATAGATCCATCTTAGCTAAGGATCCAAGGGATGAGAGCAAGCAAATTGACTAATTATAATAGATTAAATATAGTGCATGATTTTTTAAATTTTTTCATTATTTTATTTTCTTTGACATGATTGATCCAAAATATAGGTTTAATATTTTACAACCAATTAAGTTTTTTTAATTTAGATAATTTCTTAAACACAATACAATGTGATCAAATTTAAGAGAGAGTTGGGGAGGGGGCGGAGAGAGGGAGGGGGATAGTGAAAAAGTTGGAGGACAAAGGGAGAGAGAAAGAGAGAGTGATGGTGGGGGGAAGTGAGTGAGGTGGGAAAGAGGGAGCGAGAAGAAGGAAGAGAGAGGAGAGGGAGGGAGAGAGATGGAGTTGGAGTGGGAGAGAGAGGGAGGAAAGAACAAAGACATAGAGAGAGAGAGAGGAGTGAGAAGGAAGATATGGAGAGAGAGTGAGGGAGAGAGGAGAGGAGGGAAGAGAAAGAAGAGGAGAGGATAGAGATAGGGAGAGAAGGATAAGGGAGAGAGATGGAGACATAGAGATGGAGAAGGGCAGGGAGGAGGGTAGATAGTGATAGAGTTGGATATAAGAGAGAGAGAGAGAGAGAGAGAGAGAGAGAGAGGGAGAGTGCTTTGGGGGGGGCGAGAGATAGAGGGAGGTGGGAGATAAGGGATAGAGAGGAAGGAAGATAGAGATGGAATTGGAGGGGGTAGAAGAGGGAGGGAATAAGAAACACATAGAGGGAGAAATGTGGAGAGAGAGGGGGTGACAAGGGAGTCATGGAGAGAGAGTGAGGGAGAGAGGATAGCGGGAGGGAATAGAGAGAAGGATATAAATAGACAGGGAGAGAAGGGGAAGAGAGAGATAGAAAGAGAAGGGGAAGAGAGGGAGAGAGAATGTGTATATGTTTGTGGGGTGAGATAGAGAGAGGGAATAACAAAGAGACACAAATACAAGTATATATATTATATAGTATTATATAACCAACCTAGATTCATATTAACCCTATAATTATCAAGTGCTGAAAGGGATCCAATCTCTCAAGGTGCAAACATTTCCTCAAGTTTTTCACTAGAAAAAAAAGTTTGCACCTCGAGAGATTGGACCCCTCTCAGTGTTTGATAGATATGGGGAAAAGAGGGATCTAGGTTGGTTAATATGAAATTAAAGTAGTTTTTATTTGATATTATAGCATTAAAAAATTAAATTTAAATTGGAACTAGACCCAATTAGATTGAATGAATAGATTTTTAAAAAATTTATAAAATAATTTTTTTTATTAAAAATATATATTTTTAAAATTACAAATTATTAGAGATAAATAATGAAAATTTGGCTCACCTATATGCCATGTGAGGATGAAGAAGTGTTTAGGGAAGGATAACCTTCCAACCAATCTTTAACAACCTTTCAATCCCCTATCACTTATAAGTTTAGATTTCTTAACATAATTAAGATGACTAATATAAAAAATTGATTCATATTATTGTAGTACTTGTTAGGTAGTTGTACTTTTGTTCCTAGACTAAATTAGTCATTTATGTTAGTCATTTTTAGTTCGGTCACTTAAGATTGCTCATTTTTGGTAGTATTTCACTTGGAAAAGTTGTGGTGACTAACTTTTTTAGCCACCTAGTCACTAATTGCTCATTTTCTACTAGTGTAGATATCTATAAACATACTGAAAGGACTGAAAAGGAAGAAAATGTTGCATACAATAACATTTAAAATAAGAGGTGATACACCAGATTACTCATCTTCAGCTGAGTCAACTAGAGCTAAATCCTTTGCACTTGACCCGAGAAGTTCATATTGCAGAATGCATGGGATATGTTGTTCTATGCAGCTGAGGTGGGAATTTTGCTTCTGTAATTGGAATTTGATTCATTGAAAATCCTGACTGTAATCTGGGAATGTTTAAAAGGGCATGACCGAGCTTGAAGGGATATGCTCCAAATATTTAATCAAGAGGCTCTTCATCATCCAATACAAATGAATAGTCTGTTTATACTGTGAATGTAATGAATGGGCAAAGCCACTCACTCCAAACATCGAGTTTGATTTTTTCTTCCTTGCATATGGTGTATTAATATCCTCTACCTTCTCGATGGTTATTGAGCATGAATTCAGAGAATTTATGTTTCTAAAAACACATTAGAAATCCTAATATCAGTTTTGAAATTCATCTAGATAAAACTAAACAATCAATTTAGTGATTTTAATGATTTCAAATTCAGCAAATTATAAATGAGAGAGCTGAAAATGTAACTATGCGAATATCTGAAAGGTATTGATTTTAAAGTATGGATGTGCAGGGGATGCATTGGCCATAACACAGACTCTGTAGTCTGGCGTAGTTTTATTAAGATTCGTCATTTATTTCTTTCACTGCTTACATGGAGATTGGGCACGGAACACCACATAGCAATTGGTTGGGACAGTGTCTGGGGACCGGAGGACATCAACAATATACTGGATACTCTCATCCAGGGATTAAATGACCTAGGTATTTTCTTCTGGCAACAAGTCATTATGACTTGGCATAACATTTTCCCTGTACGGAAGCGTTATTCGGATCTGAATCTAGATGGACAGAATGTTGTGCTGTGGGATAAGATCTGCACGCAGCTGCAACTGACTGGTATCCGCAGGGACTCAGAATGTGACTCGATAGCATGGCGGGGCGAGATGAAGGCAGACAACATCATGGTGGTGGATGCATATATAACACTATGTTATCTGAAGGACAATCAGCCTAAGGTTGGATGGTTTACAAAATTCTAGAACACCCACATTCCTACAAAAAACACTATATTTCTCTGGTTGGTCTGGAGAAACAAAAATTTGACATGGGAAAATCTACAGAAAAGGAATTGGACTGGACCCGGATATTGTGTTCTTTGCAAGAATGCAGAAGAGGATAATGGGCATCTGTTGATCAAATGCCTTGAAGTTTCTATATTCTGGCAATATCTAGATGCAACATATGGATTAAAACTCCTGCAGTTCACATGCATTAATGACTGTCTTGAATGGTGGAGTAAACAACACAGTACATGACGTTATATTCCTCCTATTTTCATTTGGGAGATCTGGAGATGGAGGAATGATATTATCTTCAACAACCACTGAGAACAAGGAGATCTGGTGCTGGAAAGAATTAGAAACAAAATCTCTGTTGAAATACAAGTGGGGATCACAAGAAAACCCACAAAATCCAACACGGGCCCTGAGATCAAATACCCTATTGGATTCTTCGATGGTGCATCACAACGCAACATATGTGGATGCGGATTCATTCTCCTCATCGAACCAGAGCTGACATATTATGTTCACTGGGGGGCAGGTAGAGGCACCAATACAAAGGCTGAAGCTATGGCTTTATGGGGACTTCTCAAGTTTGTACATTTTCTAGATATTCTATATGTTCACATCTATGGCGACTCAAAGGTCATCATAGATTATGTTGGTGACAAGGCTATCATCTAAAAAGCCTCCATACAAGGCTGGTTAAATCAGATCAAGACGCTCTGGAACCCACTTCATCACTCCTCCATTCAACACATTAGCAGGGATTTCAACATTGAAGTGGGCCATCTCTCCAAAAAAGGCATCATAGACAACCTGGATGGTCTTCACATAGAGATCAAAATGGGCGAGATTTGGTACGAGGCTGGGATTATGCCATTTCTAGGATAAATTTCTAACCTAGTAATTTCTTTCTGGACATCACATAGATCCCATCAGTTTTCTTTTTTGAGTCTATAGTTACGGTATTTCAGACATCCTATATATATGCCTATTATTAGCTTCACATGTTATTACTATTTTTTGGAACTATCTGAAATCCACAAATGTTACATTAGTTTATGCTAATCGGGCCAGTTATTGGGAATTTTTTTTGTATGAAGGAAACATAGCAAATAGCACCGACAGTTTACTTCTAAAGTGCTTCTATTTAGGATACTATGATATGAAGAATATGTAATTACAAATCTTGAATGAATATAATGCTTTTTTCATCGTAAAAAAAAACTATGTGAATATCGTTATTGCACATCATTTTGTTAGCCATCCCAATTTATGCATAGACGCATCAATATCATTTACACAGAGTCAATGCATTAAGTACAGGAGAAATGCAGAGCCATACATGCCACACCTTATTACAAGCTCATTTTGCAAAGCAGAATAGAAGTTTTCAAAAATTGTTGTCACATGCAAATCAATCTATCAAAATGAAACTCACAGGCAAATCAACAGTGGCAAGATAAAAATGGCAATTCAAATAGTAAGAATTTGACTCGGCAGAAGAAAAACAACACATAGAAGACAAATCTGCAGTGAAATTTAGGCCCCAGACAAGCTCGATTATCTCAAAGAGTAGCTCAACCAAACTTTAGATATCAGTCTTTTATGAGGTACACATATTTCCATGTTATTGTTTTACTTGTACTAATTATGGTCATGAAGATGTGAATTTTAGGGTTAATTTATCATTCAAGACATAGTTACCAAGTTCAAATTCGAATTTGAATTCAGATTTGAATTCGATACGATATGATAAAAATTCAGATGAAAAAATTTCAATTTGGAAAAAAATCGACACTATACATCTTAAACATATTTTTTCCAGAAGAAAAAAGTTGTATATTCATTCATGAGATTTATATTTACATCTGCTTCATATCAGAATATCAAAAATAATAACTATATAGTTATCAGTGTAAGTAGTATGTCTTTCATACAGTGATGCCCCAGTCTAGTTCAGTATGCATACCTGTCTGTATATAGTGGAGCACAGGTATATACCATATCATAATTGACAATATGTGGTTCTATATTAGGCATATTCATTGTTCTCCGTAATTCCAAAAAAAGTATGAAACAAAAAGAATATAGCCGAGTGTTCTATGCGATGTTATCAAAATAAAAGAGTGTAGGTAAGAGATTCATCCTGGTATAGGCATAATCCCTGCCTCATGCCAAGTTTCACCCATTTTGATCTCCACATGTAGTCCATCCATCTTGTTTTCGATGCCCAGCTTGGAGAGCTGATTCGCTTCCAAGTTGAAGTCTTTGCGAATGTGTTGTATGGAGGATTTTTGTAGAGGGCTCCAGAGCGCCTTGAACTGATTTAGCCAACCTTGTACGGAGGATTTGTAAATTGTAGCCTTGTCTCCAACATAGTTAATAATGACTTTAGAGTCGCCATAGATGTGAACAGATTGTATATCCAAGAAATGTATCAACCACAAAAGTCCCTATAATGCCATTGCTTTAGCCTTTGTATTGGTTCCCTTTCCTGCCCCTAGTGAACATCATATGATAGCTCTTGTTCAATGTGTAATATGAAACCACAGCCACATACATGGTTTTTTGAGGCACCATCAAAGAAATCTGCCAAGTAATACGTCTTAAACACACACACACACACACACACATTATGTAACTTAAATACTTTGTCTTCATTTTCTTCCCATTTATTTTGAAATTTAAATAATTTTAATCAATATAATATACAGAACTCAAAATATATCTGTTTTTAGTTTTTGATTTTATTTTAAAATCCTTTTTATAATTAATACATTTAAAAATTAAATATTTGAAACTTATTTTTATAAAATTCCTCCTAACAGATATATATATATATATATATATATATATATATATATATATATATATATATATATATATATATATATATATATATATATTCTTAACATAAATATATATAAAAAATCAATTATTTTTTAGTCAACTTCAAAATTTTCTTTCCTTATTATCTCAGCTTTTTAAATTATTAAAGGAAACACTAAAATTTTGAAATCTAGGAAAATTTCAGCTCACCATTAGTTTCCATTTTACCTCCTATCCTGTCTCCATTGACATCTATTTTGTGTAAATTTTAAAATCTAGAAAAATTTCCATCACCATTAGTTTCCATTTTACATTATACATTAGTTTCCATTTTACCTGCTCCATTGACATCAGTTTTCTATTTTACATTATACATTAGTTTCCATTCTACTTGCTATCCTACCTCCATTGACATCTATTTTGTGTTAAGGAGTAATTACATTTACCAATCCTATCATAAACTATAAACTATGATTTTTTTTGTTTATCTAATTAGAAATATTAGACTTGCCTCTTTAAGTAAATAATAAGTTCGTTCAAAATTAGCTAGATTTTGATTGCACCCTTAAGTCCCATATTAGGTATTACCCACTGTCGGCTTACAAGAAAGAGATAGTAAGCAATACGAATGTGCAAAAAATAGGCCTAGAAATAACAAAAGCCTGATTAGGAATGCACACTCTCATTTCAGGCAGCTAATATGAACCAGATCAAATTTTTATCGAACTATTTGAAATACAAATCAAGCTCACGAATTTCCTTTTTTTTTCATCGATTCGGATGTATTTGGTAACTATGATTCAAGAAGATCATGCCACAAAGAAGAATGAATTAGCCTGATAATAAGTTTTCCCAAAAAAGGAGAAATAGGCCCACACTCAGTAATTTGTTTTGCCGACTGAATAATATGGTGCAATGCTATTTCTATCAAAATTATGGGAACAAGGAAGTTGTTTGCAGACTCATACACAATAGGCAAGCTCCTAAAATTAAACAATCAAACCAGCAACCCAAGGTATGAAAGAAAAAGCAAATGAAGAAAGTTGTGATTTGATTTTATAGGGTTAGAATGAAGGGAGGCAGTGGTATGTGGAGAGCAATTGTTCTAAGCCTATGTCAGGAGATAAAAGCAAGTTTTTGTCATGGAAACCAACTAGCGAATGTAATGTAATATTTGGAAATTGTCTTGGGACTTGTAGGCTCTTCTTATTGATGAAGCATAATTGCTCCATATTCCCTTCTTTTCCTTGGTAAACATCCTTCAAACCTGGCAAAGATATTTCTTTTGTCATGGAAACCAGTCAACAAATGTAATGTAATCTCTGGAAATTGTCTTGGGGGTTCTAGTCTCTTCTGATTGATGAAGCATAATTGCTCCATATTCCCTTCTTTTCCTTAGTAAACATCCTTCAAACTTGGAAAAGATGGGCACTTACCAGTAGAATGATTTTCTTCACATACAAAAAAAACTTCTATAAAATGCAAAGGACATTCATTCCTAGGGTGTTTCTTTGTGCACTAGGGGAAAAACATAGCCAATACTTTCTTTGCTTCTTCTTGTTTTCTTCTAATTTACAAAGTATTGATCTGCATGGAAAATGTGTGTAATATTTTAATTTTCATGTCTTCGAACATTCCTCATATTTCATTTTTAGTAGCACAAAGGAAGAAGAAGGACTTACAAACTCTTTCTCATTCTACCTTTTTATCTAATAGATTTAGATGATTTTTAAAAACCTACTTAGTTGTTAGATATCTCCATTGGCTAATAAGTTGAGAGTTTCCATGAGATCTTCTCAAACCCCCCCTTAATAGTATAGGCTTTAAGGAATCTAGATACAGTGTTAGGGGAATTTTGAGGTCTAAAATGGGTCTTCTAATGAAAATAATATAATAAGAGTTAAATAATAAGATAAAAGTTATGAATTTTCGAAGAAAAAAAAAACTATTTTTTTACTGTATTTTCAACTTGTCTCTTTGTATGATTACTTAAATTTTAGATGTAGAAACTCATTGAATGTGTAACTAAACTCTGCATCCAACGAGTACCCACTCTACATACTTCTGAGTAGATCCATATTGAAAAAACAAATGAAAATACATGGAAAAAAATGTGTTGAAACACGCATTTTTCATGTATTTTCATTTTTTTTTTCAATGTGAGTTTACTCAGAAGTATGCAGAGTGGGTACTTTTTGGATGTAGAATTTAATTCTGCATCAAAGGGTGTATACACCGAAATTTGAGTAATTCTACAACGAGATAAGCTAAAAATACAAACTCAAAAAGTAGTTTTATTATTTATCCTGCAAAATATTCTCCCCCGGGGATGACATCGTCATCTTGAATCCTATTGGTTATTTTAAAGTTAATTTTGTTAGCACATTTTTTGTTTTGAGGCCCATTTTTTACCTCAAAATTCCCTTAATTAGTGCAATTATGTTCCCTTCTATAACTCAGCTAGAATCCTTCCTCATATTCCTCTAAAAAATCATTTTCCCCTTGTGACAATCTCATTTCTAGTGTCCCTTGATCTACAATAATTTCAATATTTATTGTTATAATCTTATTGCATTTGATCCCAAGGGATGATACTATTACCTTCAAGTCTCACGAACCACTGGATAGTTGTATCCTTCAACATGGAATGAAAGAGATTCAGTTTTTGCTCATCCATGGTGTAGTTATAAGTCCTACATACAATAGTAAAATCAAACATAAAGGTGTTAGGATCTTGTATGATTAGGCCATAGAAGTGTGGAAGTTAGATGGGTTAATATTTTTCATTTTTTCTTTGCCATTTGTTTCTCTAATGGGGAATACAAACACTTCAGGTTGTCTTTCTTCAACTATAGTAGTAGGGATTGAAGGATTTTCTCCTCCTATAAACTCCTTAAATATCTTTGTTTGCTCACTCAAAAGGGCCTCAAGGGTCCCTATGGATAGGAAAAGAGGCTCATGGTTAGCTGAAAAGGGCTATTTGCTAGAAGGAGTGGGGGCTTTTGGTAAAAAATTTCCTATATTTTTTGTGTATTTTCTAAAAGAATGCTAATGTTTTTTTTGTTTTTGTTTTTGTTTTTTTTATGAAAGACAAAACAAGGAAAAAGAGTGAATCAATGAAAGAAAAAGGTAGTGCATAACTTGACACCTCAATGGAAATATAGAAAAAATTGATGGCCTTAATATTGCAACAACAATGTTTTTTTTCTCGGTAAAAAACTAGCTAGTCTATTGTATTATATTTACAGGTAAACTTTACAAACAATGAGACATGCCTTCTAGGGCCAACAGTTGCACCTTGGATAGCTTAGCTTTGAAACAAAAAGCTCCCCCGCAGGGGCAACACCTACAGGACTTCCAAAATCCCTCCAAAAACTTACTGAGGCTGGAGACCAAAATGACATGACTAACATCAGAACCTGGAACCGCATTGAGTTAAACATGAACGTGACGGCCCACGCAGGGGCTTCCATCCAAAACTGACTGTGGACCGTGTCCATCAAAGAACTTACAATGGACCGACATGAACAAGATAGTATTAAAAACTGAGAGTAACCAAGACCGACATAAACAAGACAGTATTAAAAACTACAAGTAAACAGACACAGTGATGACCAGAACCCAAATACCCGCAGAGACTTTTATCCTGGACCCGAGCTGAGAGAGAAAGGCATGTGCCGGTGCGTGCGTCGGAGGCTCAGTCATCGCAGAGACTTTTATCTTCCACGATATAGCTCCACCCTTGGCCCTCAGGGATTCCTTCCCACATGGTGGTCCATGGATCCTTTGCAGTGCCCTGAGGTTCCGGCTCCAGGGGATGTGAGGGGGCGTGCAGAATCTCTTTCCCTGAGGTGCCTGCCTCAATTGGTGGCTGCAAAACAGGGCTCTCCTCACCAGTACCTCTTGGAGGCTGCTCCACCGATCCTGGAGGTTTTCCCACAACATTTCCTTCAGGCACTTTAGTGAAAAGAACTGAAATATGAGCATTGATACCTGCATTATTCTTTGAGCTGCCCAGAGTGAACATGACTGAGCCAAATGCTGGAAGCACTGGCTCTCCTTCACTTGAGCTGCCAACCTCCATGAATTGCCCGGCTGGAATTGGTGTGGCTCTTGCCCTCCTATAACAGTAGCAGCAGCAGCAATGGTGGTGCTCATCAGCTGCAGGGGGTCGAGAGGATGAACCACGCCCTGGTCCCCTTCTGCTCGGTTGCCATTCCCGCAGCTTTGCCATGGACTCCCTGCTGCCTCCTTCGAGTACCTGAAGTGAATTGTAAAAACAAGCACAGTGCTGATTTCGCCCCAAACCACACACAGGCGTGACAACCACTGAGCAAACTTCGTCGGAGGGGGTGATTTCACTCCTCGCATCCAATTGTTCTTGAATGCTCTTGAATTGCCGCTCCCACCTAAGGCAATTCCTTGAGTTGCAGCGGCGGAAAGCCAAGACTGCGTGTTGAGGTGGTGAGACATCCACCCACCTCGAATTCCTCTGCGCTCGCACCTTCCCAGCTTCACCATGCCAATGAGTCTGCGTCGCCTCCCCTGCCCCTTGATATCGAGCATCATTCCCTCGTTGCGAGCGTCCATTAACTGCATTCTGCATCGCCATCGATTCACTCTGCTCGGCATTGAATGCCCAGAGCTCGAGTAGTGAAACATTAAACTATGACGGCGGTATTCCATTAAACATTAAAGTTAACACGGGGCGTCACATGCTGGGCATGTGGCTCAACCCCCTCTGACGTGCCAGCACCCGCATCCGGGGAATATTGCAACAACAATGTTGCAACAATGAGCAAGATGAATTGGATTGCAGTTAACTTGTGTGACATGGCTTTGTCTACTAGTTTACTCAGTAAATTTGAGTTATAGGCTAGAAGTAGAGTTGTGCATGTAGTGATTGCTAAAATCTAGAAATCTAGTTCAATTATTTTTAGTTTGACTCAATTAATGGAGCTCAAGTACTTAGTTGAGTTAGTTGAAGGTCTGTTGAGTAGTAGAATTGTTGTTAACTCAGTGATCTCTCAGTTAAACTATTCAGTCAACTAAAAAAATCCCAGACATGCATGGAATTCAAATTTACTATCTGGAGTGGAGGAAAAGCCACACTGTAATTATCAATTGTACACTAGTTGAGTGTACAAGCTTGGCAGTTAAGTAGGTGAATCAGTACTTGGGAATTGCGCAAGAAGATGGGAGGAAATTCCCATATTTTAGGAGGTAATTTCCTCAAGTATTGCCCAAGGAAATAGGAGCAAGTTGGGGCCTTGAATTGGCTAAGTGTTGGCCAGAGTAGGATAGTCAGCAGGAGAATAGGTTTACAGTGCAGGGTGTGCTTCAGGATTGAAGCAAGACATTGTAATAGTTTATCATTCTCATCTGATTAATGAAAAGCAGTGGAGGTATTTTCCTAGTTGGGTTCCCCTTTAAATCATTGCGTTCTTGTGGTGTTTTAATAGTTGCATGTGATTGCATGTGTTTCTAAATTGTGATTTCCATTCCACAGAATAGTAGAGGAAATTTGTAATCTCTTGATTTTAGTTCGATTTCATCAGTAGTAGAAATTTTCTATTAATTTCTACAGAGTTTATTACTGAACTTGGTGAAGAAAATGGACTAATTGCAGACTACTTAGGATTCCCTATTTTACTATAGGAAGATACCAACAAGCCAACAAAATAATTGAAATGTGATCCTAACGTGAGTAAGGGGGGAAGAAACGATGGGAAGTGATTTTATTAAGGTTGTAAAGGCATGGGAAACTTAGCTCTAAGCTTCATCATGACGAAACCAAGCCCTATCTACCATAATATTAGATGCACAACAAATTATAGAAATTATAACAACAAATGAAATGGAATGGAAAAAGGATTAAAGATGCAATGATAGTGATATGAATGATATAGAAAGCTGACATATTGTATAACTGGCATACAAAGAAGATTAACTTGTGGAACTATTGTAACACCTACCTCCCACATTTACCCACTTTCATCGATCTATCGAGGTAAACATGAGACAAAGAACTACTATGACATGACACAACCTCCTAAATCCACTTAAGGAAGTGGGGCCAACTAATGACCACAAACTGACAACTTAACACCTCCTACAGGAGCTATAGTCACTCAGGGGCTGAATAGCCACCCCAGGTGGCCAAACCATGAGCCAGACCTCTTTTTCCTTACCCTGAGCCCTCAACCGCTCCCACAACAAGTCATCCATGCGGTTGGAAGCCTCCAACCTCTCCCACAAGCCTACATCCAGCGGTTGCAACCCAAAATTTTTAGTTTAGAGCAAGTGGTCCTGAATTCTGAGCCTAAATTCCAATTCAACCTCCAAACCACTTCCCATAACTTAGTGAGACTTTCAAAAATGATAAATTACATCAATACAAAGATATTCATACAAATTTTCTCAAAGAATTGACCTAACTAGGCCTAACCATGACAGTCATTTCGTCAAACACATTGTGAACATGTAATATACATGTCATGAATGCATATCTGAACACAACGGTCTCCTACTTATCTGAGAATCATCAAGAAGGTCTATTTTCCTCTCATAATAGTTACAAATACATCTATTAGGTCATGCATTCAATAACCATTCATTTACCAATCAAAACATGATAAGAGCCATAACTAGAATTTGTCATGAAACCATGCTTATAACCAACATATAACCAAAATAATAGCAATTATAGAACAACCATCAAAGCCACATAATAAAAAGTATAAATATTCATGAAATACAATAGGAAAAGAGCTCTTATTAACATATGAAAAAGCCAACCAAGTCAAGGACTTCCACGTACCAGCTGACCATAGATTGGGCAGAGCCAAATCTTTCCTTCGGCCAATCACCCAAGTGCCATATTCCAAGCATGAATGTGGGACTTAAAAAAAATAACCAGGGCTTCCTTAGGCTTTACCACAATCTCACCAAACCAATAAAGGGGCTAATAGGCCTAAAACAAACACCTACACAACCAAGCTTTATCGCAATCTCGCCAAAATTGGTTAAGGGATCACTAGGCCCTAAACAAACACATAAAGAACCAGGCTTTACCGTAATCCCTCCAAAACCATTCAAGGGATTCCTAGGCCCTAAAAAAGCTTGGATGCTTCCATATTTCTTCACCAATACCTTGAGGAATTTGTCTGTCTCCACCCTTAGGCTTGACCATAATCTTGCCAAAACTAATCAAGGGATTCCTAGGCCCTTGGGAATTTTCCTGAGACCACCTCACCCAGTTCCAAAACCATCTAACAATCCAAATCTCAACCAAATGAAAGAACCCCATCACACCATTGTTATCCACAAATGGCAAGGCAAGGCTGAAACCATTACCACACTTGGAAAAACCCATGTCAATGACAAAAAGAGAACCAAATACACACATGCATGTACCATGCATGCCAAAAATAGCAAGGAAATCATACGTGCAACTCGATACCTACAATGTAGCCACTTGATCCAACTTTTCCTTGCTTGATCCTTGCTTTCCTTTTCTTTCTTTTCCTTTCTTTGCCTTCCTCTCTCCAATGCTAGGGTGCTCCAAGAATGCTCTAAGTGTGCAAGAGTGTGAGAGAGAGAGAGAATAGAGAGATAACTCCACCATAAAAATGCCAAAAGCTGTGAAATAATCCTCAGAAGCCTTCTTATTATTGAGGCCTCTATTTTCTTCATTTTCCACTATTTTCCTTCAATTTCCTCCTCATGAAATTATGTGACCTTTCATCTCCATTTTCTCCTAATTTCCTTTATTTTCATAAATAAATGGAAGTTAATGCCTCTTTTCTTTTTGAAAGCCTTTGCCAATGCCTTTGCCAATTTCCCCTTAGCCATAATAACCAAAATTAATACCCACTAGGATGTTTTACCCAACATTCAGCTTGGAATACGTGTCCCATGACCTTTGTCTTATTTTTCCTTTATTAACTTTATTACATGAAATTTTAACCCAAGTTTGTTAAGACCCCTCCCCCTTAGGGGAATATCACCCTCGATGTTTTATGATACCTATAACTAGCAATACCAATGAAAACCAAAACATACTACCCATGGAGCTTTATAACTTAGCTCAATGTAGTATTTACAATGAACAATTTGCTGAAAAGCAAAACCAACATGACAAACATGACAACATGACAACCATACCGCTTATTGGAGCTTTTTAACACAACTCATTGCGATATTTACAATAACAACCATGATAAATATGTACATGTACCAAAAATCCTTTGCCTCAACCAAAACAATGAAGGATACACAGCCCACATCTGATCAACCATCCCCTATGTAGCTTCATCGGGCCCAAAGTGCTTCCTCTGCACTCTAGCTTGCTCAATTGCTTGGTTCTGGAGCATACATTGTTTCCATTGCAATATGAACTAAGGTTCCAAATGGAATTCTCCTTCTGAATCCACCTATAATATAGACCAATCAATCACATCACCAACATATTTCACATATCTTTTAAGTAATGAAACAAGGAAAAGATCATGGAATTTCACTATTAGAGGTAGTGCAATTCTACAGGCCACTGGTCCAACCCTCACAAGGATCTCGAAAGGTCTGCAATACCGAGGTGCCAACTTGGCACATGACCTAATCCTCAAGGAGCTCCTCTTGGGCTTGATGTGCAAGTACACATGTTCCCCAACCTGAAACTCATTAAATTCCCTGCATTGATCTGCATAGCTCTTTTTTCTATCATGTGTTGCCTTTAGATCTTCTTGATAACCTGCATTTCCTGTTCCATCTCTGCCAACATGTCTGATCCTATCATTACCCTATTCACCGGATTGCTCCAGCTGATGGGAGTATTACAACTCCACCCATAAAGTTCCTCAAATGAACTCATCCTCAGAGACTCTAATACCTATTATTGTAAGCGAGCTCAACCAATGGAATATACTCCTCCCACCTCCTTTGTTGGTGCATAACATATATTCTCAGTATGTCCTCCAGAATTTTGTTGACTCTCTTTGTCTATCCATCTATTTGCGGATGATAAGTTGTACTAAAGGCCAAATATGTACTCAAACCTACAAAAAACTCCTTCCAAAACCTGGAAGTGATACTTGGAATCTCTGTCAAATACGATCTTCCTAGGAATACCATGTAATCTCGCTATCTCCCAGATGAAGACCTGAGCTACCTAACTAGATGAATACATAGACTTAACCACTATGAAGTGTGCTACCTTAGTCAATTTTTCAACCACAACCATGATGGAATCATGTTTTATAGATGTTCTCGGAAAACTTGTAAATAAATCCATAGAAATGACTTCCCATTTCCATTTTGAAATTAGAATCGGCTGCAATAAACAACCTATATGCTTGCACTCTGCTTTTTCATGTTGACAATCCAAACACCTGACGATGAAATCCGCTTCCTCTTTCTTTAGATTCAACCAATAATATAACTTCCTCATAGTTGTCAATGTCTTCTGATATCCTAGATGACCTGAATACATATTAACATGAAATTCCCTCAAGATAAGCTTCTTGAGCTCATTATTGTCTGACACATAGATATGTCCCTAAATCTCACTAAACCATCTGCCATGAGATGATAGTCCACATCCGGATCACTTGTACCCTACTTCTATAACCTGTTCCTAGGCCCCCTATACCTTTCATCATGTTGTCCTACATGTAAGATCTGATCATGTAAATCTATCCTATATGTACTCATAACTACTATATAATTTACATGTACTCTTCTGCTAAGGCATATACAACCCTGTACTCCTTACGCTTGATGTATTTGATCTCAAAGTCAAACTCAATGAGTGTAACCAACCACCTAGCCTACCTAGCATTCATATTTGGTTGGTTGAACAAGTACCTTAACCCACTATGATATCTCATCAACACAAACCTCATGCTAAGAAGATAATGCCTCCACATATTCAATGCATGAATGATCGTTGCCAACTCAAGATCATGTGTCACATAGTTTTGCTCATCCTCATTCACTTTCCTTGATTCGTATCATACCATCTGTCCCTCTTGCATCAAGATTCCACCAAGTCCTCTCTTGCAAGCATATGTAGACACTGGGAACTCTTTATCTAGGTATATAATCTTTAGAATTGGAGCGTTTGTAAGCAACTTCTTCAACTACTCAAAACTGGTTGCACATTCCTTTGTCCATTCAAATTTCTTTCCCTTTCTCTACAATGATGTAATAGGATAGGAAATCTGTGAGAAGTTCATGATGAAATTCCTATAGTAACCTGCTAACCCCATGAATGATCTACCCTCATCCACATTTCTAGGACCTACCCATTCCATGATACCACTGATATTTTATGAATCCACTGTTATGCCTTCCTTGGAAATAACATGTCCCAAGTGATGTACCTTTGTTTGAAAGAAAATTCATTTACTAAGCTTGGAATACAATTGATTTTCTCTTAGCAATCTCAACACTGCTGCTAAGTGTTCATCATGATCTTCCTCATTCTTAGAATATATCATCACTGAATACAATTACAAACATGTCCAGATAAGGACGCAACACACTATTCATCAAACTCATGAAAGTAATTGGACCATTAGTCAAAACAAAAGGAACCACAACAAACTCATAATTCTCATACTTGGTCTAGAAATCAGTCTTGTAGATGTCATCTTCTTTGATGCTTACCTGATGATATCATGATCTCAGATCAATCTTCGAGAACATTGTTGCTCCCTTCAATTGGTTGAACAATTCATCAATCCTCGGCAATGAATACATGTTCTTAATTGTCACCTTATTTAATTTCTTGTAATCAATGCATAAATGAGAGTACCATCCTTTTTCTTCATGAACAACACTAATGCATCCCAAGGTGATTTACTTGGCCCAATATATCCCTTATCAAGCATCTCCTTCAACTACAACTTCAATTCCACTAACTCTAGAGTCCTCATCATGTAAGGTGTCTGTGATGTTGGTGCTACCCCTAGTACCAACTCAATAGAAAATTTTCTCTCGTGTGAGGTGACAACTCTGAAATCTATGCTGGAAATACATCCTGAAATTGTTGCAAAACTAGGTACCTCTTCAAGACTTTTGTATCCTCAACATCCTTACCTTTATCACTAGAAATATGCACTGCAAATAATACACACCCTTTCTTGCGACTATGCTTTTCCTGCATAGTTGTAACCATTCTAATTGATGTCACCTTCTTCTTACCCTGCAAGATTATTTGTTCTCCATTGTCATCCAAGCACTCAATAGCCTTTTCATAACAATCCACCTTAGTCCTGTGAAGGTACAACCAATCCATACCCAGAATAATATTGTATGATCCCAATGGAAGTACATTCAGATGTGTTGATGTAGGCATACCATTCAACTCAAATGCACAAGCTCTTACCCAATGATGAACTCTTTTCTTAGTACCTATAGCCAACTTCACTAACCAAGACTCTGCATGCATTTCTTTTGTCAAACCACACTTATCCAGTAGGTCCAGTTTAACATAACTATAATTATATCCAGGGTCAATAAAAATAGGAACAACTTGATCACAAAGCTTACCGTCCATATCGATAATAGTTTCCTGGTGATTCGCCTTCCTGTTATCCAATGTTGCATAGATTTGAGGAATGCTCTGCCCAACGACCCACATGTCTGCGCCTCCTCAGCACTGTAGATCTGAGGCCTACCACCCTGATATGATGGACAATTCTTCTTGAGATGTTCCTTGCCACGTATCCAACACTGCAATTTTCTCCTAACTCACCCCTATTATGTTGATCTTTAGGATGTGACCCATGCCCCTTCTCAACTTCATTAAGCTTGAGTGTTTAAATATTTCCAACCCTTCTTAGATTCGGTATTACACTTCGATTGCTCATAATAGTGCTTCAACTTCCCAATTACTTCTTCCAATGACCGAGTCTCATCATACTCAATCTTATCCTTAAATGATAATGGAATCCACTAACAAGCCTTTGAACTTTGGTGTTCTCATCCTTGAGATATGACACATACCTCAAAAACTCCAGGAACTTAGTCATCTATTTGTCATCTATCATCGATCCCATATTCAACTCATAGAACTCCTTATATTTTTTTGTCATAGTACCTCTCTGACAAGTACTTATTCTTGAAGAGTCTCTTGAATTCATGCTAACTTAACTTCTTTGTCCTGATGTCTCTGACCCACTTCACATCTTCCCACCAAATGTCAGCTTTCCTTTTGAGGTTGAAAATAGCTATTTTAGCCTTGATGTGTAGAAATTTTGAATAATTAAACACTTATTCACAAAGATTATCCCAATTATACACTATTGCGGAATACATGCATAATACATAACCTCCTCTACGTTGATCATCAATTTAGCAGCATTAAAATCAATGAAACATCAATCACATGCACACATTAACACAATATGTAACCCGGGGAAAGCATACCGCTGAAAACCCCACACTATCTGTATATTAATGATTGAGAACATGTAACATTACATAGTACAATACTCCTCACAAGTACTCAGTACTATCTCCACCTGTTACACACAATACAGCTCAGATCTGATCTCCAAATCTCCTCCGCCGCTTGCCTGCCTCCACTGCAAAATCCTGCAAGAGAATGAATGAGAATGGCTAATCCAAACTCCTATTTACCTTGGCTGATCCAAAATCACATGAGCACAAGCTACAATTGCCTTGGTATTGGCCCACACTGCGCAGCCCTCATTGGCATAACTCAATCCATGCATGTGAAAAATCTCATGAACAACTGATAGTCACAACTCACCCTTTCACTTACCTCTAACACCTGTCTCTGTTGAACTGTCCATGCACTGAGTTAACTGATGTATCCTTCAGTTGCTTTATGAGTTAATAATTAGTGAATTAATTAATAATTTAATTCACACAACTCATTACTAGAGTATTCTTTAGTTAGACTAAAATACAACTAGTTCAACCAAGTCAAACTGAACACAACTCCATCAACTCCACATTCTACTCCACAGAACTCACATGCATGAATTCTAACTGAAGTCCTCCATGCAATAGCTCAACTAACACATAAGAAACCATGTGATTCCTTCTGTCAGCTGCATGTGCCACATCCGTAGCTCGAACTGAAGTGCTCCAAGAGAATAAGATAATGTTTAGAGTCGAAATATTACTAAGGGCTAATAATATTTGACTATTTCTATTTTTAGCCTGGCAGTCTAAAAATAGACTCTAATCACTCCGCTGTGAACCAAAAATAGAAGTCCATCTATTTTTCCCAACATGACCAATCATCCATAAACAACATCCTGCAACTCATAGACCATGATCCATATGTCTAAAAATAAACATAGTCTAAAAATAGACTTTGCGCCAAAAATAGCCTGCGGGCCCACTTAGTGAAGGCAACTCCTTTTCACTAAGATCCATCATCTTGTTGCATTTTCAACATGATGTTATCTATGTAATCATGCAACTCAAAGAATTTATTCATCCCAAGAAACCATGCCTTTGCATCTTCTGGCTTCAACTGTCCATCAAATGAGGTCGCTTGTATTTCTTGAACTCATCCAACAAATATCCCTTCTCACTCCTCCTGTAAGGCTGATAGTGATGATGACCATGACACCTGTTTGAACCAGAACTAGAATAGAACCCATATCGACCGCCTCTCCTATCATATGTATCCAAGAACATTCCATCTCTGGCTGTGTCATCCCTGTCTAACATGTGCCCACCATGAGACCTGCTACCATATGCTCCATCAGTCATGTCCACCTATCCATAACTAGTCCTTGGTTTTCCATGTCTCTGCAATTCTGACAAACTATGAAGGATAAATGTATCGAGCTCTTCTTGTTTCTCCTGTGCCCTAGAAATTCTTTCCTATGACTGAATGATTCTATCATTATCTACTTTACAACTTCTAATCTCTGGCTTTGAGCTTCTCAAAGCTTTTTCTATGTCTGGAGAGTACTCATCTCTTGGTTGTTCATCTGATCTATAAGGGAGTATTGTGATCTATAATCCACCATTTTTCTAGTCATCTTTTATCTTCTTCTTCCTACAAACATACCATGTCAGATAAACCAAATACAAACATAATCAACATACCTCAGTGAAGTTCAAGGGAGGCTATCTTGTCTGCAAAATTAATCTAGATTAGCATGATACATGTATATACATAATCATATCAATATATTGACATCATGCATGATAACACCAACTGCATACCATGACCTCATGCATGACAACCATAACCATGACAATGCATGCATAACAACCACATAAACACTGACATGCATGCATAACAAACACCTTCCGCCCATTCAGTCCAAGTGTTGAACCATGCTCTGGTACCAACCTGTAACACCTCCCTCCCACATTTACCCACTTTCACTGATTTGTCAGGAAAAACATGAGACAGAGAGCTACTATGGCATGACCCAACCTCCTAGATACACTAAAGGAAGTGGGGTCAACTAATGATCACAAAAAGACCACTTGATCCTCTTGTAGGAACTATAGGTAACTCAAGGGTTGAAAAGGCATCCCGGGTGGCCAAACCCTGAGATAGACCTCTTTCTCCTTTTAATAATACCTAAACCTCTTCGACAACAAGTCATCCATGTGGTTGGAAGCCTCCAAGCGCTCCCACAAGCCTGCATTCGAGCGGTTGCAACCCAAAAAGTTCAGTTCAGAGCATGTGGTCCTAGATTCTAAGCCTAAATTCTAGGCCAACCTCAAGACCACTACCTAAAACTTAGTAAAACTTTATAGAATGATAAATGACATCAAGACAAAGAAATTCATACAAATTTACTCAAAGACTTGACCTAAGTAGGCATAACCATGACAATCATTTCGTCAAACACATTGTGAACATGTAATCTACAGGTCATGAATGCATATCTAAACATAGGGGTCTGATACTTCTCTTAGAATCAACAAGAAGATCTATTTCCCTCTCATAATAGTTGCAAATACATCTATTAGGTCATGCATTCAATATCCATTCATTTACCAATCAAAACATGCTAAGAGCCATAACTAGAATATGTCATGAAACCATGCTTATAACCAAAATATAACCAAAATAATAACAATGATAGAAAAACCATCAAAGCCACATAATAATAATTATCAATACTCATGAAATACAAGAGGAAAAGAGCTCTTATTAATATATGCAAAAGCTAATCAAGTCAGGGACTTCCACGTACCACCCAACCATAGATTGGGTTGTACCAAAATTTTCTTTCAGCCAATCATCCCCGTGCCATACTCCAAGCATGAATGTGGAACTCACAACACAATAACTAGGGCTTACTCAGGCTTTACCACAATCTTGCCAAAACCATTTAAGGAACTCCTAGGCCTGAAACAAGCACCTACACAACCAAGCTTTACTACAATCTTACTAAAACCAGTTAAGGGATCACTAGGCCCTAAAAAAACACGTAAATAACCAAGCCTTACCACAATCCTACCAAAACCTGTCAAGGGATTCCTAGGCCCTAAACAATATTGGATTCCTCTAGATTTCTTCACCAATACCTTGAGGAACTTTCCCATCTCCAGCCTCAGGCTTTACTGCAATCCCACCAAAAATAGTCAAGGGATTGATAGGGCCTAGGGAATTTTCTTGAGACCACCTCACCCAGTTTGAAAACCATCTGACAATCCAAAGATCAACTAAATGAAATATTCCCATCACACCATGGCTATCCATAAATGACAAGGCAAGGCCAAAACCACTGTCACACCTAGCAAAACCCATGCCAGTGACAAAAATAGAACCAAATACACACATGCATGTATCATGCATGCCAAAAGTAGTAAGGAAATCATACATGCAAATCAATCCTTGTAAAGCAATCCCACTATAGCCAGTTGATCCAACATTTCCTTACTTGATCCTTGCTTTCCTTTTCTTTCTTGTCCTTTCTCCAATGTTAGAGTTATCCAAGAATTCTCTAAGTGTGCAAGAGTATGGGAGAGAGAGAATAGAGAGAGAGCTCCACCATAGAACTATCAAAAGCTGTGAACTAGTCCTCAGAATCATTTTTATTATTAAGGCCTCAATTTTTTTCATTTTCCACTATTTTCCTTCAATTTCCTCCTCACACAATTTTGAAATCTCCCTTTTCTCCTAATTTCCTTTATTTTCATAAATAAAAGCCAATTAATGGTTCTTTGCCTTTTTAAAGCCTTTGCCAATTTCCCCTTAGCCATAATAACCAAAATGAACACCCACTAGGATGTTTTGCCCAACATTCAGCTTGGAATACATGTCCCATGACCTTGGTCTTATTTTGCCTTTATCAACTCTATTACATGAACTTTTAACCCGGGGTTGTTACAACTACCTACTTAGCCATGCACCAAGCTATCAAACTCTAATTTCCAGCAATGCTAATTCAAAAGCTAAATGATACAAATGAGACATTGAAATATAAGAGGCCTTTGAAGCTCCTAGGGTGGGCCCAACCCAAGGATGCTCAAAGTCCTTGAAGAAGAACCAAGGTAAGAATTGGAATGAGGTGCTGCTTCAATTAATTAAAAATATGTCTTACATAAGAAATTACAATACTGCAAAACTTGCTTAGAAATATTCAAAATCCTATTCTTCCTTTTCTACTACTATCCTACTACCAAGTCAAATCTCTTATTTATACATCAGGCGGGGGAGAAACCCCCTTGAGAGGAGGGTTGCATTTCCCTCCAAAATCTCTAAAAAGAGGACATGTTATCCCAAATCTAACTCACAACAACATGAGGAGGCATTAAATTCCTCGAGCTTGTCGAGTTTGAGTGTTTCCGCTGCAAGTAGTAAGTCCCTAGAATCTCTCTAGTGTTGGATTCCTCATAATATCTTTGTAAATCCCTCACAATAAACATATTAAGGAAAATAAAGTATGAAAACCACATCAAATACTCTAAGGCCTCATTAAGCTAAGAAAATATACCATTAAGTGTAAAAGGTAGGGTCAAACATCATTCTATGTCCCTAGGAGTGGACTGCTAGGCCTTATAATTTACTGATTTTGGAGGCCCATCAAATACTAGACAAGTTTTAGACACTCATTCAATAATTAGAAATTGAACTTAAGTGTGTAACTTGACTAAGTATTGTCAAACAATTATTTAATTGGAATAACATTAAACTCTATTAATATTTAGGATGGAATATGTGTAGAGGAACCTCATTTATCCTTAAGGAAATAGAAAAAATGATTTGGCTTGGGGTTTAGCTAACACCACAAATAACTAGGTCGAGGATCTGACAGTGTTCCAAGGTATGCAAATGTTGAAAGTATGCTAGAATAAGTAAGCAAAACGTGGTCAATGACTCCAACAATAGAAAATGACTCCTCCATTGTCATCCAATTACTTCCCAAACGTCCCACCCATTTAAATACTAATATTAACTGGTTAATATGAAAAACTTTGTAATTACAAAAGATTTAGAAACAATCTCCTTTTACCAACTTTTGAAGGCTTATAATGTTGAGATAGATCATCTTTCAAATTTAAGTATGTAGTTGGAGGAATGATTTTTTTGAACAAAAGGAAGGGAGCCATCTGATATGCCCCTTCCTTGATATTATTGTGCATTAAATTAGTAATAACAATGGTGTTGACATGAATTGCCATGACGATGGGAATTTATGGTCTCGCCTTACCTCCATTCCAATGATTTTTTTCAACATTGGTTTAGCTTATCTGGAAGGTGGCACAAGAGTCATGGTTGTTGCATTAGATTACTATCATGATGTGGGTTGTCTTTTCCTCACTCTTAATTTTTCCTCTCTATGTTTAAGATGGTGAGGGAAATATTTTGTCATGTGAGAACATTTTATAGTTATGGATGTTCTCTCTGATCTTGGTTTCTCATCCTTTTTGCATCTCAAATGGTTCACAATGTCAAGGGTTGAGTGAGAACCATTAATCAATGCCAAGGTTTGTGAGACACGTGGTGCCACCCTCTAGCGTGGGAAATATCATGGTGGTGGTCTTAATGCCATAATGTAGAAATGACAAATGTGTGATGTGTGATATGGTAAATGTAAAAAAAACATATGGGCAATGCGAACTGGGAATTGTAGAGGTTGTGTTGGTAAGAGGTGACAAAGGATATGCTTCAATGGAGCAAATTGAATGAAATGTGGGATCAAAATTTGTTGATTGAGGCATGGGAGTAAGACGAAAATTTGGCTAAATTTACAATTTATCTTCAAGCCCTATCGGACATGGAGAAAGGTACAAGTATTTACCTGCAAACTCAAGAGACTAGGTACTTGACATTAGAGAAAAAGATGACTATGGTTACTTTTTGGTTTAGATTAATAATATATTAGAATTCTTACACATTCCTTACTCTAAATCAGCAACAACAAAACATATAGAAGAGAAAATACGACCAAATTAAAGAAAATTAAATGCTATATAACACCATTTATGGAAATACGACCAAATTAAAGAAAATTAAGGGCCATATAACACAATTTATGGGCCAATGTTTTAGTCTCTTTTACCTGCATTACAATGTTTGTTACTACCATATGAGTATGGTTAGCAATATTTACCATGTCAAAGTTTTTAAAACTGGGATAAGCTTTTTAGAGGCTTTAATTTTTTCAGTTTATACTTTTGCTTTCGTGACAACATCAACGGACCTAGCCAAGAACTTTTTAAGTATAATTTACTCATTATTATTAGGGAAAACATTAGTTTAAAGATAATAAAATTATTCTTTCACTTTATAATTAATTTGCTTAATAATTTTAATATTATAATATGTGAGAATTTTCATTGCTATTCATAATGTCTCATTCTTGAGATAGCTTTCAACATTCATACTCTATTGTTCTTCAAATATTTTAGAAGAACATATTTAAAATTAAATATTATGGGAAAAAAGGTAACGCACACAGGAGCATCTTCAAAATCATTTTAATATTAAGTTGCAATGTAATATTATAATGGAAAATAAATTTTATGTAATCTTTCAATAAATTTTGTTCTCAATTCCACGCTTATATTATGATGGAAAATCACTTTTCCACGATTTTGTTCGATTCGAATCCCCAATAAAGTTAAAACGAGGTGTAAACCTCGAGAAGAATCGCAAACCAAAGCCTAGACACTCATGATAAAGCACATCCTTTGAGCCTCATAGGAGTCGGCCTTCAACATGAATGGTTCGGCCACCATCAAAATCAAACTAAAATCGTTGTGTTCTTAGTGGGTCCTCTCCCTCCCTTACTTTCCAAGTGAACCACAGCTGATTGGAGTCCTCCTCATATTTCCAAGTAGGTTTATATTGGAGTCCTCCTCATATTTCCAGTTAGGTTCATAAAGTCCACACCGGGCTTTGCAAACCATGTCTCTTTCTCTTTCATTATCAAGAGAATAAGAGGTGCATTTTATTTGTCTTCTTAGCATTTAGTTATGCTAAAATTTCATAAACTCTATAGTGGACCTTCACAACAAATCATGTCTTTTTCTCATACATCAACTAGAGAAGAATAAGTAGTGTCTTTAGCAATAAGCTAGGTTGAAATTTTCACCAATGAGTAAGGTATCAAAAAGCTCATTAGATACTTAATTTTAGAAAGATGCACATTCCCTCAAGCTATTGGAGGTATAAATTTTTTACATGTTTAATAATTGATTGTAAATATTAAGAGTTACCTAAAATATAATGTGTCAAGCTTCAATCCTCTATTCCATTTTTGCACTAACAAATTGAGGGTAGAATAATGCATCAACTTTTCTTTTTTCCTTTCAACGTGAGTAGAATGAAAAAATTGGGTAGCTTGCCAAACGATTGACAACATAATATGTAAAAACAATCTCCTACTTTAGACTTATTGTAAGTAACAGAAATTGGTCATAAAATTAAATATAGTAGCTAGAAAACAATATATTTTTCCTTTGATATAGATTGGATCATTATATTATTTTCATCCATATTGATGTTCTTAGGGTGGAAAAATTGGAGGAATTGGCTCACATGACCATTTTTATCAATAGGTCTCAATTTGGTGAATTGGAGTCTAAAACCTTCTAGAATAGTTTGAGGCATCAACTGACACTTTTGGGGGGTAAAACGTTGGCGCTTAATCATTGCACCCCCTAGCACTATTCTACATGAAGATATCTTTCCAATGACATAAGAATCACCTCTATCAGAATCTGTATACAAAAGTTATGTCCCCCAAAAGTTGACCTTTTTTTTAACCATCGTGATTCGAGAGTGTTGGAAACCAAGAAAACACTGTGAGGGGGGTGAATCATTATTTTCTAAATTTTAACAAAATATTTGGTCATTTAAACACATCCAACAATGCAGTAGTGCACCAATCACATAAAATTTGAATGTAGGATATTTATATGGAAACCCGTACAAGAGAAAATTTTATATCTTCTTTTAATTATAATGTAAATGTAAGCACAACTTCAATTTACATCATATTTTGTAGGCACCAACCTACAGGAAGAACCAACCCCCATTCCTTTGTAAGTACCCACTTTCCAGAAGCACTAATTCCCACTATTTGTAGGAACCAACCTTCTAGAGGCACCAACCCCCTGATCTTTATAGGAACCAACATGAAGGAGACTCCAATCCCTTGATCTACAAGCATCCACTTGATTCAACCACCCATATCCCCCTTTCATACATTTTTAGGCTTAAATCCACAGGAGTTTTAAAACAAACTTACTCATATAACTTCTTTCTTACAACTCTACATTGGCCTTTCTCTAGGTTTCTTCTATTCCTTCTCAAATTTGTTTTAGTCCCCAATTCTTTACTAGATATTTTAGATATGAACTTAAATGCATCTATTGAGATCCCATACACTAATCCTTTAGCCTTCTTTTGCAAATAGAATCTACATATGCACTACATTTCTTCATCTCTCACTCAGGTTTAATCACAACGTTCAGATCTACTTAGAATCTCTTCTCCTCTTGCTTAGATAAAATTGCAACATACAAATATTTTATGCATCTCTTCTTTCTCTACAACAGACTCTGCTTCGCTACATTTATCGTCCTCTCCCACTCTCCATTTTAGCCTAGTTCTGATCTCAAAATTCTATTCTTGCAGCCTCTGCCAAGGACTCTTGTGCATACATTTTGTTAGCTCACCATCATTTTGCACTTAGCTCCTTGTATTTTCATTAGCACATTTCTCTTCTCTACATACTTTGTCTTAGATCCGCAATGATTGACACAACGATTCTTTAGATATTTGTTTCCTCTTCCACACAGTAGCTCCAGATCTCTTGATATTTTTACTTACATGGGCTAATAATAATATTCAAGATTTATTGAATGCTTTTATAGATTATGCCCTTTCTTTAGCATGGGCATCGATCCATGGTTTTCACCCATGATATTTCAACTTTCCTTCATCACACATCAATCAGTTTCACACCCTCCTTACTCACTCTAGATTGGTTCTACTCTTCATCGATATTGCGTAGCACATCTCTTCATTCAAAAGAACTTGATGTCCCTCTCATGGAATTCATACACACAACCCATGTATGGTTAACAAAATTTCTTCTGCCAATTTTTCACATTGTGTGCACATCCATTGAACTTCCTCTCATTGATTTGCATGGGACTACTTCACTAGTTAATCTGCATGAGGAACCTTATTTTCTCATGTCTTTATCTTTCTATACATAGTTGTAGAACTTGACTTCACCACAATCCTTTATTATATTTTGGCCAATTTTGGCACTCGAACAACTAGTCACAACTACCTTGAGTGCTTTAATGTCTGGCCCCATGTGACCTACGGTGTGACCATATAATCAAGATAGTCTTTCAGATCCTGAGTATTGGGTATATTTGCAGCGTTTTAAACAGATGAGTGCAAGGCCAAAATTTTGATATCGAGGAACCCTTCGGTGCTTATTTCCTCAACCTTTGCAATCAGGGGTTGTGATCATGGTGTTGACCATCTCAACTCTCACATATTGGAGAAACCATTCAATTTTTTAAACACCGGACTCCGAGATAGAAGTTCCAAGACCAGAATAGATGATAGGCCCTTACGCATCTCTTTCTAAACCCATTGGGATTAGGAGCTATGACCTAGAGCCGGTCCTTCATTAAATCACCACTCATCAGTGAAGCAAAACAAACAATGACCATCCTCCAACTAGTGGTTCAATGGACAAACTCATATTTGACATCAATTTTCATGGAATGTTTCTTGTTAACTACTATGAAATATCCATCATCTATTGGCCACCACCTAATAGGAAAACTTTGTTGTTGTTCACAACACCCTTCCAGTCGAGATATTTTCCTGAAAAATATGTCACTTGAAGCCCTGCCATCTATTGTTGTTCACAACACCCTTCCAACTCGACTATTCTCCTGATGGATATGTCACTTGAAAACATGTCATCTGCTGGAGATATTTTTCCCTCTACCTACTTGTCACTCGTTGGCCATGTTCTTCTATGCATTGTTCTAAAGTTCTAATGATATGGTACCTTGGTAGCCTAGTGAGGGACCCACGTTCTACATCACTTGACAATTCATTCATCCATGTCATTTGTTTTAGGAGACTATTGTTTTCCATGTGTCCTCCCGCACGTGTTCCTATCGCATGTCATTTTCCAACTATCAATTTGGCCACCTAAAAATTTCGAATTCACCTACCACATGTCACCCCCATGTGCAACCATGTCACCTATTTTCCACATATACTCCATTGTGGCATCCACATCAATTGTTCCACATTCTTAGATCTTGGATATTAGGGTTTTTTAGATTGTACGTCCCAATTGAGCTTTGCTTCTGCACTTCCAAAATTCAATTCAAATCTCAGATCTTGAGGTTTTCATATTGGTACTTGAGCACAATCCTATGGCCCTTGGTGATCAAGAGCGATGTCTGAAGGCATTACCTCCTCTACACCTTTCCTTCTCAGTAGTTTCAATCAGCTTGACTTCTACATGGCGTTTGGGGTTTTGGGTTCATCCCTCTTGAGCTTGTCTTGACTCACTTCAAACTGGCTTTTCTCCTTGTTGACAAAACTCAACAAACTCCACCTTAGTTTGACATCAATGAATGCACTTGACATCAATGACAACACATACTCAAGAATCTGCCAACGCACTCAACAAGATCCCCCTTTAGCGTTGATGGTAACAACACTATACATTGTTGGTCATTGTTGGCTTTGGGATTGACTTCCTCTATTAGGTTATTGTCCTCCCAAGCTACTTTCTGCACACTTTGTTTGTGTCTTCTCACTATGTCTTCTCACTCTCCCCCTTTGACATCCACCTTTTCAAAATTATGAAAACTTTCACAAATATAATAAAATTCAAATAAATTTTAGAACAAAAAATTTTATATATAAAAGAAGGAGATGATGCTCCCAAAACGTTAATTATTGCTAGGAATATGAATGATGCACTATCATTGATAATTGGAAGACATTCAACAAAAAAAATAAATAAATAAATAAATAAAAATAAATAAATAAATAAAAAATAAAAATAAAAATAAAAATAAAAAATAAAAATAAAAATAAAAATAAAAATAAAAATAAAAATAAAAATAAAAATAAAATAAATACAATAAAAAATAAAAATAAAATAATAAATAATAAAATAAAAATAAATAAATAAATACATAAAAATAATAAATAAATAAATTAAATTAAATTAAAAATTAAAAATAAATAAATAAAATAAAAATAAATAAATAATAATAAATAAATAAATAAATAAAATATTAAAAATTAAAAATTAAAAATAAAATTAAAAATTAAAAAAAATAAAAATAAAATAATAAAATAACATAAATATATATATATATATATATATATATATATATATATATATAAAATAAAAATAAAAAAATAAAAATAAAAATAAAAAATAAAAAATAAGAAATAAAAAAATATATATATTGTGATTAAAATGCATTTATAAATATAGTGCATATCATCATATCTTAGAGAAAGATTTGTTATTTTTGTATCTTTCATTTATATAATAATAACATTTTTTTTTTTGTAAATCGCTGCATTTTGTATTCATATCCAAAATAAAGATTGTATCGCTAACATTTTCAGAACCTGTTGGGAAACAAAATAACCCAACAGATCAATATCACGCATACCCAATAAAGTAGTATCACCCAAATCCATAGAGACCAGAGCCAAAATATCCTCATCTGATCAACAAAGATCAAGACTATAGGGAAATTACAATCCATCTATAGTCATCAAACCATCGAACCAGACTATCAATATGACCAAGCAAGGTGCACAAGAGGCACACAAAATCAACTATAAGCATCCATAAGGCACAAATATCTATCCATAAGCATTCATAAAAAAACATAAGTCAAACAAAACCATCCATTATCCTTAATAAAAACCAATAGGTGCACAATACCATAAGAAAATACAACCGTCATTGAAAAACACTGGAAATTGCAACAATTTTAATGCAAAGAGGAGATGTTAAATGACAACCACCTCCAAGACAAAAGCTTTGTATATGAACCAATGTCCCATGCTATCAGGAATGAGGATGGAAAGAAAATGCACAATAAATCAAATAACACTAAAGTTGTTTCAGAAATGGAGAGGGTTTACAGTCTACAGTACGGGTTACTACTGCAGATAACGAAACCAACCTGTCCCAACACTATTCTCTCGGATCAAGCAGTCTAGGTGGTTTTTTTTTTTTTTGACTTCAGTTTTTATTTGAAGGGTTTTACATTACTCTCCTCCTCGCTGGCTCACCATTGCGATACCCCGGCTACACCTCCCTGTTTACCCGCTACCTGCTACCTCCCTGACGGTTCAACACTCTCGACGGTGTTGTTTCTCCACTGTTCTCGTGTGCATTTTCGGATATCGCCCTTGTCGCCGGTGTTACTCCTCATAACATATTCCTACTCCATTGGCAGTTGGTGCGATGGATTTAGACCGAGTGGACTACTCGAAAGACCCGCTGGAGGAGGGATCCATTTGGATGTCCACGCATTCAACATCGAAGGGAATGCTAACCTACAATGACATCTTAACCGGCACTACTGACGAGCTACCACAGTTCTCTGCTCCTTCCGACCCTGTGGTTATCTTACCGGATGACGCGCCAACCTAGTCGGCTCTCTCCTCACCTCCCCCGTCACCGTCTACCTTGGGGTTTATCTCAGGTTGCCTTAGCCCTAGCCCCGATGACTCTGGCCCTATTCTTGAACCCCCGTTGACTTCGGTTACCCACACAACACTGCCCATTACTAATTTCACTCCTGAACAGGCTCCCTTGAACCCCCTCTTCTCTTCTACCCCCCCATTAGGCTATTTCACGACCATACTACCACTCTCAGAAGCCCTCCCCGCAAACCCCAACCCTCCGGTGGAAGTTATAGAGGATATCAAAAGAGGCTTGGAACACCACCCATCTGTAGGTGAGCCTCGACCCCTAAAGAAGCATAAATGCTTTAAGACCAGGGCAGAGGACGTAATTCTGAGGCTCGAGGAGGATATACAGTGGGGTGACACCATGGATTTTGCAGATAGAGTTCTTGTCGGCAGAATTAGGGGTCGAAATTACACTGCGACACGCTTGAATATTTGGGCCTCGGAGGTTTGGGGTCACCACTTGGTCGACATCCCCTTTGTTCAAACATTCGTGCATGGTTGGTTTGCGTTGAGATTTTCCAAACCTGACCACACGAATTGGGTATTGTCCTCCTACTAGCATTTCGAGCATGCCCCAGTATTATTGAAGTGTTAGATGCCCTGATTCGATCCGGAGACAAAATAGATTGGGGTCAGACCTATTTGGATCATGCTACCTGGCTTGCCGCTGCAATTTTGGTCAGAAGATATATTCAAAAGGATTGGGAACTCACTCGGCACTTACATGGAATATGATAAATCGTACTAGTCCACGGGTCTGATGGCTTATCCGAAGATTTTGGTGCACTTAGACACCAGAGGAGGACTGCAAGAACACATCACCATTCAATGGAGATCTTTCTCGCGCAAACAGTTATTGGATTATGAAGGAGTACCTTACCGGTGCCAGAGATGTCATAAGGTCGGACACCTATTCAGAAATTGTCCGCTGAACTACAAGGATAAGAAAGAGACACAGAATAAGGATTTCGAAAAATTGGAACCTCATCCACAGTAGCCGATTGAGGTGGAAGATACAGAGGAACAGTAGATGGAAAATGAAGCTGTGAAGGTGGACACTACTAAAGGATCAAAGAAGAAGTGTGGGAAGACACCATACCAGCCACTCTCCCCTCCACTGACGAGATCTCGGGTGGCTCAGGGAGATGTCTTCTCCATGGGTCTATCTAATTCCTCTTTCCCTCTCAACTCATCATTAGTTGTAACAAATAGTTCAATTAACTCAAATCCCACATCGATCTCATCTGAATTTAATCTGAATTCATCTCACTGTATTCCCCCCTCTGTGGGTCATTTGATTAATCATGGTACCTAGCCGTCTCAACCCATCAATGTGGCTTGCACCTTTCAATCCCCCCCTCTAATATTTACATTTACCCAACCATCCATCACTTCGGTACCCTTCCACCCCCAAACTCCCCATTCGATAGCCTCCAACTCTCGATATCCTCTGCATTCAAAAGGCAGACTTCATGAGCTGGATGCTGTCAGTTTTGATGTGGAGGACACCCCTATACCCCTTAAACCTCCCAGGGGTCGACCATCATCCCTCTCCAAAGCCAAGCACCTTGCTGGCAAAGAGGTGGCGCTAGGCAAACAACAGACAATTGACAGGGTTCTTAGAGCAAGGAATACCCTAGCACCCCCCCTCCCCACCCCCCCCCCCCCCCCCAACCCCCCCTCCATGAAGATCCTATCTTTCAATTGTCGAGGGTTAGCTAGCCCTGGTAAAAAACTAGCTTTGAGAAGACTTTTTACATCTGCTATAGTTGACATCATATTTCTACAAGAAACCCTAGGCATGTCTAGCACTATTATCCCTCTCCTGGAACCATGGTTGCCTGGCTGGTCATTCCATGATTTGGACATTTCAGGTCGCTCTGGATGTTTCAGGTCACTTTGGTGGCATTGCCCTAGGAGTTAAGAATCACACCATTGAATTGAAAAGGGTTTGGGGGGGGAATTAGATACCTGGGGGTTGACATACACTCTGCCACCTTAGAGGCAAAATACAGAATTATCAATGTATATGTCCCTTGTCATGACAGGGCTGATTACTGGAGGAAATTGCTTAGATCCTCAATTTTCAAGAAAGACAATATCATCCTGGGAGGGGACCTAAATTTCTCTATTGGTTTCATGGAATCATGGGGTCAACAGGCTCAGATAGATGGGCTGTCTAACTTCTTTTCAAATCTCTTGGAGGATCACAACTGGATTGACATCCCCTCTGCAAAGATTCAATTCACCTATAGGAACAATAGAATTGGGGAACACAGTCTTGCCAGGAGACTGGATAGATTTCTCATCAAGGAGGTCTTATACAATGCGATCCCACGGATTAGACAATGGGTAGGATCAGGAGGCATATCTAATCACAGACCTATTTTCCTTGAATTGGATGGTGATAAGCACAGAATTAAGGCACCCTTCAAGTTTAACTCTTCTTGGTTACGAGACCCCACATATATCAAACTAGTATCTGATTACTGGATTAATCACTCGATTGGGGAAGGAGGGGATGTTGCTGATGGGTTTGTGCACAACCTAAAGGAGTTGAAATCCTTATCCAAAGATTGGGCACACAAGAAGAGGATACAGGATGACCTCATACTTCGGAATGTTGAACAGGAAATCTCCACATATGAGGAAAACACTGAAGGCACATTTTACACCTAGGACCACAAAGATATGATCACCTCCCTTATCCAACAAAGGACACAAATACTAAAGGACAGGGAAGAAAGCTGGAGGCTTAGAAGCAGGGCGATCTGGTTAAAGGAGGGTGATGATAACACTAGATTCTATCATAAATTTGCAAATGGACGGAAGGCCATAAATACTATTTGGGAACTACAGAATGAACATGGGCATACAGTTCAATCATCATGCAATCTGGCTAACCTAGCCACCTCACACTTTAAAGACATTTACAAGGATCCTCATAACGTTAACTTGGTGGAAGTGATGCACACTATTGAGTATTTCCCTAGGTTTGTGGAACATGATGAGGCTCTGGAACTTACAAGGGAGGTCACTATGGGAGAACTTGAGGCCACATTAAAATGGTTCAAGAAAGATAAGAGCCCAGGACCAGATGGCTGGTCTATTGAGTTCTACATCGCTTTTTTTGACATTCTAGACACAAATCTACTAAAGGTCATTGAGGAATGCCGTAGGAATGGCAAGATGTCTGTGGCCATCAACTCTACATTTATTGCCCTTATCCCCAAATCGGATAACCCCTCCACTTTCAATGACTTCCGGCCTATATCTCTATGTAACTGCATCTATAAGATTATTGCCAAGATCATCGCTAATCGCCTCAAACCCATCCTATCTTCCCACATATCCCCTGAGCAATTTTCTTTCCTCCAAATCGACAAATTCATGAAGCTATTGGAACAGCTCAAGAATTACTTCATTTTGTCCATCTGAGAAAATTGAAAGGCATGATTTTAAAAGTTGATTTATCAAAAGCTTTTGACAGAGTCAACTCGTTCTACATCAGATGTTACTAACTCATTTGGGCTTTCCATATGCTTATATTAAATGGATAATGTGATGTATCACCAATGTATCTTTCAGTGTACTAATAAATGGAGCAACTACCCCCTTTTTTCATGCTGAGCGGGGGCTCAGAGAGGGATGCCCACTCTCCCCACTTCTATTTCTTCTCATCATGGAAGGATTGAGCAGGATCATTGGAGCTGAACATAGAAGGGGTAGGATAGAAGGCATTAAAATCACGGAATCATGCATCCTTACACATGTTTTATTTGTGGATGATGTGCTCATCTTCTTGAATGGGAGCATTGGGGATATCACAGCACTTCAGAATGCCTTTGGACTATTTCAGCAAGCTACTGGTATGGCCATTAATGTCAGCAAATCCACACTGACAGCCACGGGATGTACACAACATGAGATTCAATTTGCACTCCGGCGTTTTCCCTTTACCCTTCTATCCATTGAAGAGGGGTTGAGATACCTTGGATATAGACTAAAGCCACAAGGATACAAAAACATTGATTGGATATGGCTCATCACCAAGATTGAAAAGCGCCTCAGCATCTAGTATCACAAGTACCTTTCAAGGGTTGGCCAACTAGTCCTCATCAAAGCAGTCATGGAAGCTACACCTGTATATTGGATGACGCTAGCTTGGATACCCAGAGGTATTCTAGCCAGATTACAAAACATTTGCTACCGTTTTTTATGGAAAGGGAACCAACAAGGAAGAATATTTTCCTAGGTAAAATGGGATACCATTGCCAGACCTAAAAGATGGGGAGGATGGGGAATAAAGCGACTGGACATATTCTCCAAAGCTCTGGCGGAAAAACTGGGTTGGAAACTTATTAATACAAACAGTCTATGGACTAAAGTTGCTATGGACAAATATATTAGACCCTCCTATATCATGGACTGGATTCGGCATGAACAACGAGTTAGCTCTAATATATCGATCATTTGGAATGTTGTCATAAACTCCATCAACCTCATTCGAGACAGACTTACATGGAGAATACAATCTGGAACTTTTGTTCGAATCGGGTTTGACCCCTAGATCGGATGTGGCAATGCCCATAGACTGCCCACGGATTTGAAGCATTATCTTGTAGGCCAAGGAATTACGCATATCAGTCACATAGTGGATGAGGTGCACTCCTCAATGTTTCAACAAGCCTGGAAATCTGTACTTGACCTCAACATACCTGCACATTGGCAACATAAATGGCTTCATTATACTGTTGCACTAACTGAGTCATATATTCAGATCACAGAAGAAGAAGACGAGATCATTTGGGCTCATGCCAAGCACGATAGTTACACACCAAAGGAAGGGTATTTTATCTTGATGGAACCAATCAAGCCTCAACATATTGAACCTTGGTGGAAAGCCTTATGGAAACTTAAAGCTGTACCTCGATCTCATGTTCTCATGTGGACAATCCTCTTCAACAACCGATAGGATCAAACCTAATGAAGCGAGCTTTCCACGGACCGTTTTGGTGTCATTTATGCAAAGCGAATTTTGAGGACACTGATCATTTCTTTCTGGATTGTCCTGTAACTAAAGAGCAATGGAGACATATAACATCACACTACCCCTCTTTAAAATCTTGGCAGGGAAGGAATATCACAGAGGCTTGGAGTTTATGGTGGACTGCTCATAGTGGGAAAGAAAGGAATATGCCCTTAATCATGTGCTGAGCTATCTGGATTGCTAGGAATTAGGCTATTTTTCATCACAAGGCTCCACACTGGAACTCAATACTGCCAAGGATCACTACTGAGTATGACCTGCTACTCGAAGAAGACTCTGTCCCTTCCACTAGAGTCATACAACCTAAAATCATCAATAAGTCCATCCCGTGGGCCTATTTCGATGGATCAGCCCAGGATTTGGGATGTGGGGGAGGGGCAATTCTATATTTATCTGATGTTCACTGTTTTAAAATTCAAATGGGCCTGGGAAGGGGAACCAACAATTTTGCTGAACTCTGCACTGCCAAATATCTCATACAATTTGCCTTAGAAATATAACACATACACCTACAACTCTTTGGGGATTCTAAAATTGTATGCAATTGGTTAAATAAAATAGCAAATTGCACTGCATACTCATTGAGGCACATATTGGCTGAGGCTCACAGGCTTATATCATTATTTGACACTTTTGTATGTCATCACATTTTCAGGGAGCGCAACACAGGGGCAGACTTCCTATCAAAGGAGGCAGCGCACAGACAGGATGACAATTGGTTAATACAGGAGGAGAAGGATGGTGCTTTCTACCAGCACTACCACAGACCGTTCATAGATTTACATGCAGTATAATGGGCTCACGAGCCTGGTAGAAATTTTTGATTATATATCTAAGTTTTTTATGGATTTTCACACAAACAATACTATGATTGCTCTCTCTGCATAGAGACAATATTTTATGTTGATTTTATGCTGATACATTAGTGCTCCCTGCGTGGAACACATGTTTTTGATTTTTGTACATCTATATACTGATAGGCTATCACCTCACATATGCATATGCTATGACATCTACAAAATGTAATTTTCAAACATTAATGGAAATTACGACTTTTTTCCAGGGGAAAAAAAACACTAAAGTTGTTTCTCCAAGAAGAACCATAAACATCATTTTGCCACAAGATGCAAAAATAATTTCATCATCATACCATTGATACCCATGACCACATATCTTTGAGCTTGAGTGGCTATAAAGAAACCAAAGATAAAGGCTTAAGGCCCTCCAAAGAAACCCCAGAGCAATATTTAGAACCACTTTGTCCCTATGATATCCAAAAGAAGTGGAGCATGATAGCAAACAAAAGATATCATACCTATATAATCTATAATGAAAATAAGATAGAGACCACCCTGAAGAATCACTTTGTCCCTTTGATATCCAAATAAAGTGGAGCATGATAACAAACAAAAGATACCATACCTATATACTCCATAATGAAAATAAGATGAAGACCACCTAAAGAATCCATACCCGAAGAATACATACAATAATTTATAACAAAAATCTTGGAAACCACTATTTCTAATCATAATCAAAGGACATGAAAAATACATATAAAAATTTATGACAAAAATCCTTAAACCACCATTTCTAATCATAATCAAAGAAAATTAGAGCAAATATCTGAATGTTATCACCCAAAAGATTCTTGAGGTCACCAAAGACAAAATCTTTGGTTATGAAGATATAATAATAAAAACTTATTATATTATAAATTTATTTACATATTATTATTTTGTTTATAAATTGATAATTTAATTAATTATTTTTATTTTATTTTTTATTATTAAAATTTTAAATAATTTATGAAATTAAAAATAGTGATGGATATTGTTAAATATTTTTTCCTAATTATCCATTCAAATTTTTATAAATAAAAAAATGTTATACCTAATTTTATTCGAAAATTTCTTTACAAAATAAACCACTATAAAAAAAACTCTTCTCTCTTAAAACCAATTATATTATCAATTAATATAATTTATTAGAAATTGATATGATTTAATGAAATGGAAATTTTAAATAATTTTAATAACTTGTTTTTTAACCCAAAGCTATTCTTACCCTCACAAAGCAACCCACGTTTCTAAAATTAAAATAATAATAATAATATGATGTATAATACATAAAATGTATTATAAAGAAAAATAATTAGATAAACATGTCCGCAAGTTCGGTAGTAAGCAAAATCAAGGTGATAATAATAAGGTTTATCTTTTGCTGCACATGACCAAAAGCATGGCCAATGAAATCACGATTAAGTGGAAGGGTCGTGATTAAGTAAAAGGGTAGTGGAAGGTTCCCAATCATCATTATTTGAATTTTGAAAATTGCATATTTGAAATTTGGAATTCCATGTTTTTTATTTGCACTACAGGAAGCTTCCCGATTTGGAACTTTGAATCAATATTATTTTATTAATCGTACTTTACATTAATATTAAATATTAAATATTAAAATATATAATATAAATTTAAAAAATAATTAAATAATTAATTATATTTCTTTATAATTGTTTAGTTACTTTTTAAAATCTAAACATGTATATTTTTAATATAGAATATAAAAATATTTTTATATGGACAATATATTATATATATTTTAATCCCACAGAACATATTCAAACAATAATTAATATGAATCTAAAATATTATATATAATAATTGAAATTAGATAAAAAGAATAACAATATTGTTCCCAACTTTTTAAACTAGACACTCTCTCTATATATAACTTTCTACATAATTCTTTTATATATATAATTTTAAAAAGTTTAATTATTAAATATATGTATTCAATCTACATTTATGGATAACAATCAATGATGATTGTCTTCACTGTTGGTTTAACAATTAAGTTATGATAGATTTTCTCACTATTAAAAACAAAGTTCAATATACATATTCAATTGCTAAACAATTTAATAATTCAACTTTTTACTTAATTTTAATAATTCAATTTTTATAATAATTGCCGAGGGCTTCTTATTTCAACTTAAGTGGATGAAGATTTGTTGACTTTTTATTTTATTTTTTTAATTGATGGCCTAGATTGGTTCTCAAGGGAATATGCTCAACATATGTTTACTCTGAATGCTTATCAAGGGTTGTAGTGTATTACAAAGTATTAGGTTGCATTGACTTTTAATAAATTAAAAAAATTAGATTTGTGCCAAGTGGCTCCCCGCCCACCAATTTCCTAGGGATTTGAGATTATTCCAATTTTCCTCCATGATAAGTTCATCATTATTATTTATAACATTCATTTATATATAAACAAATTTTATTTAGCAAAATGGTCCATTACTTTTAATAAATTAAAAAAATTAGATTACTGCCAAGTGGCTCCCCACCCACCAATTCTAATAAGTTCCTCCATGGTAAGTTCCTCGGTATTATTAATAACATTCATTTATATATAAGCAAATTTTATTTAGCAAAATGGTCCATTTTACAATAAGATGTGTAATACTTTTTTTTCTCTCAAGTTAAAGTTGATCCATAAACTTTTTATACATGGTTAATCAAGTAAATGTGTGTATTGTTAAATCATTCTTAGTGTTGCAATCATTTTTATGAAGCATTCGATTATATCAACCACATTAATATTTTTAATGTGATTGTACTAGTAATTATTTTTTTCCCGTAGAAAAAGTCGTAATTTATATTCATGTATGAAATAAATTACATTTTGTAGATGCTTTGAGCATATGCAGATAGCTATCCATGTGTGGACAAAATACAATGATAGAGAGAAAAAAATAAATAAAATACAACAATCCTATACTTTTCTGCCCTTCTTCTTTTCCACCCTACGCCAGCCTTGAGAGTCAGGAGGGGGAACGATGATGGCCTGCGGGTTCTCTTGTGTGTTCACTGGAGGTTCTTTGTCGGATTCTGATCCTTCAGATCCATGAGTTCTTTTGATGCCACTCACTTCCAGCTGTGGAGTTTGCTGCTGCTAAATATGGTCCTCCATTTGTGGGTCTGGTGCTATTTCGTCCTGTGTGCCATTCTGTTCCATATTTATATCAGGTTCCTCTTGGTTTACTGTATGCTCTGGCTGAATGTCCTCTTCTTCCAGCGGTTCTGTATGCTGCCACCCGTTGGGCTTTTTTTGCTGTTTCTTGTTTCCTTTTGGATCCTTTCTGACCTGTGGGCAGGAGTTTTGGAGGTGTCCTGTTTGCCTGCATCTGCGACATCTGAATGCAGTGTTTTCATAGTCTAGGGGTTGAGTCCGCTGAGTGTTGTTATAGTTCAATGTTATATGATCAGGCAGCCCCTGGCTCAGGTCCACTTCAACGCAAATTCTGGCATAAGTGAAGATTTCTTTGCTAATTCTGTCTTCATCGATTTTTAGGAATTTCCCAAAGGAATTCCCAATGGTAATTAATACTTTATGATGCCAGAAGTGTAATGGGAGGTTGTGTAGTCTCACCCAAACAGGCATTGTTGAGATTTTCATAGTGTTCGCGTCAAAATCAGCGAACCAAAGGGTAACAAAGAGACCAGCATTACCCCAGAACCAAGGCCCCTCATTGATGATACTATCCCTTTCTTCCTCTGTGTGGAAAGTAACAATGAAAAAGCCTTTGGAACATAGGTATATATCACATTCTGGTGTCCAGCTGGAGTAAACCCATTGATGTAAAGCATCGGATTTTGGCCAGTAACCATTAAATCTACATATGACAGCATGTTTAGAGAATTCAGAGTGTAGTGCATTTACCTCTGGTATAGTAACTTGGAGCGTTGGGGTTTCCAGTTTTTGTTCTACTATATATGGACCTGGTTGTTCTGGTGGTGATGTTGGTTTGTTCTGCATTTTTTCTTTCCCCTTTACTGCATCACGAAAGGAGCCTGGAGTCTTTGAGCTAGATCCGTTGCATCCTCCGCGCAGTCTTAGATTGAGAAAAATGGTTGTGTCCTGACAGATCCCGTATTCCTGTAGAGTATGATGGTCCTGTAGGCTACGACCTTCACAGATCAGGTTTTGGTGTCTTGTGGGTATTCCGAGTTGGTTTTGTATTTCGTTTTTTAGCTCTTGTATATTTAATCCCATGCTGAGTCGCATGCAGCGGTGGCTGCCCCCTGTTAATTTGATGAAGATTTGGATCCCATCTTTACCCTGGCAGTATGATTTCATTTGCTTGTCAGATCCTGGATCCCCTCTGCTCGATCGATTCAGTTTTTCACCGATCTGCTGCCTGGGTTCTGGGTGTTCTCGGATATTGGTCAGATCAGAAGGATCCAGCCCAGATCTGCAGTCTTTGTACCAAACCCTTGTGGGTGGGATCGGATCTGCCACATGCAGTCCCCCTTCTGACCCGGCGACCTCAGAAGGTGCATCCGATACATACCCCGTGGAAGCCAGCTCTTGGGGGGAAGCCCTTCCTCCTCGCTGGTCAGCGACATCATCAACCCTCGAACAAGAACGCAGATGCTGAAACGGGGATATCTGAGCCGGTTCCTGCAGCGCAAGCGGGTAAGCAACATTGTTGCGTCCATGCTGCAACGGGGTAGCAAAGGGAATCGAAAACCGCGGAGAAGTTTTCCAGTCCTGGCCGACCCAGCTTCCCGCGTTCTGCTGTTCATTTTCCCTGCATCCTAGGGCTAAATCAGGAAGACTTCTAAGAGGCGTTCGGCGCTCAGCAGGAGGAAGAGGTTCTACTCTCAGGTGGTCGCTGTGTCCTGTGAAGCCGACTCTGAGGGAAATTCGTTGGATCTCATCGTCCTTGTTGGTATCGAACCCTCTCTCGGTCACTCAATAATCACAACTAGTAATTATTATTAGAATGCTCACAAAATTAAAATATAACCTATATAATTATTACATTGTTCAATTATATAACAAATATTGTATAATATAATTTTGATAATAATAAAATATAAAATATAAAAAAATAGTTATTTTATTTTATAAATTTAATCTGTATCAATCAAATAAATAATTGTTATTTTATTTATTTAAATTTTTAATAAATATATGATTATAATGAATTTGAATTTTAAAATTTTTTTAGTTATTATTTTTAAAATAATATATATGTATATATATATCTAAAAGGAAGAGACTAGTTCCCAAGCAAAAGGATAACAGTGAATATGCTAGTTCCCAAACAAAAGGATAACAATGTATAGATATCTATATAGATATATATCTATATATATATCGCAAAAGGATAACAATGGAATCATATCATTTTCTTTTCGTATCATTGTTGAGTTGAATCGCAGTGAACATTCATTATTGGTTCCAATTTAGATAAGCTTTAGTTTAAGTGTTGCTATTGAATGACAGTGAACATTATTATTTGTTACAACTTGATCATGTTTTCAATCAAACTATTGCTGAATTGAGTTCGATAGCGGTGAATATTTATTATTGGTTCCAGCTTGATAATGTTTTTAATTAAACACGGGTGTCGAGTTGAATGGCAATGGACATTTATTATTGGTTACAACTTGATAATGTTTTTAATGAATCCTAATCATGCCAAGAGTTTTTAGATCAAAATTTTCCAAATGATAATAATCCTTACCTTCAAAATTTTCATGAAATGATAGTGTTGTATAACTCTTTCCAACATAAAACTTAATAGTTTGTAAATGTAGAATTCAAGACGAACTTTGTAGGAAAATTAATTATATATGTTTTTAAAACATAAAACTTAATAGTTTGTAAATGTAGAATTCAAGACGAACTTTGTAGGAAAATAATTATATATGTTTTTAAAAGAGAAAATATAAAGGGATGGAATTTGGTATGAAATTAACCATATTTATAAGGTTAGTATGGAATTATTTTATATATAAAATGATTAATAATTTTTTTTGACTGAAACGGTTATGGAGTATTTATATTCATCTTGGTCTGAATGCCGAAAATCTGATTACATTGAGGATGTCTATATCCTGTTGCAACTCACTGCTAAGAATGAGAATGCAGCTGAAGCTTGAAGACTTATTCCTTGATAAGGAATCTATAGATTCAATTTCAGAGATTTTTCCCCACTTGAAGATACAAACAAATTTATTTAAGAGCAAGCAGTAAAACATGGCAATAATCAGCTTATGGGATGGGTTCCCATGATTCTTCTTCGTCTTTCATCTTGACCCCAGTAGAGAGGAGGGCAGCTTTGTTGGCTTCAATGTCCGCCTTTTTATTATGAGTTCTCAGCACATGGTAGTAATTCAACTTCTGAAAAGCGTTTTCCAAGCCCTTAATTCTAGATATCAGCCTTGCTAGTTTAAGATCCAAAGCTGGGGAATTGGAAACCATTGTGTTTATAATGATCTAGGAGTCACCTACAACATTAGCTTCATTTATATTTAAATCTTTGAGGATCTTGAGGCCTTGAAAGAGGGCCAAAGCCTCAGCTTGAATGATGGATGAATGTCCAAGCCCCCAAGCAAAGGAATGAATTTTTCCCCAATTGGATTTACAACAACACCTCCTGCACTAGCTTTGCCCGGATTGCCCTTTGCTGCCCCATCAAAAAAGAGAGAGTGCCTTGAGTGCGATTTGAGCCAGTCTTGAAAGTCAGTTTCAGATTTCCTTATTTGCCAGTCTTGAAAGTCAGTTTCAGATTTCCTTATTTGCCAGTCTTGAAAGTCAGTTTCAGATTTCCTTATTTGCCAGTCTTTAAGAGGAGGGACGTTTCTAACTACTGATTGAAATTGTAAGTCAAGGAATGATCCCCAAGCAATGTCCTGTTGGCTGAGATTAGAATAATCTTTTATATCAGTCAAGCACTCCTTTAAATGACTTTTAATCTTGATTTCTAAGGCCTTGTGATTCTGTTTAGTATTTCTGAAAATTCTTCTGTTTCGTTCTAGCCATATCTTCCAACAAATAACCTTTGGAAGGACAACCCATGCAATTTTGATTATTTGATTTTTAGGAGATGGGCCAGGATATTTGATTGCCCAATTAGAAAAAAGATCAGTAGTGGAACAAGGAAGCAAAAAGTTGGGATCCAAATTGTGAATAAAGGAGAACCAGATCTGCTTAGAGAAGTTGCATTCAAGGATTAAATGGACTGTTGTCTTTGCATTTTCGTTGCACAACAAGTAGATGGAGGGACCGTAGAACCCTTTCCTCTGCAATATGTCATACGTTAGGATTTTGCCATGGCAGAGAAGCCAGGAAAAGAAATCGACTTTGGGCCATGAAGGAAAATGCCAGAGACCCTGCCAAGGTACTGGGTCGGGGGGAACGTATGGCCTCTCATTTAGCTTGGCATATCCCATGGAGATAGCGTAGCCTCTGGCATTCGGCTCCCAGCCTTTCGAATCTCTTTTCCTCATGTGCGTGGGCGCCAAGCCATGAAGGAGGTAAAGCAACGTGGACCATTCATTGATCAGATGAGCCGACACCTTAATACGTTTCCAACCTGCCCAAACAGAATCTCTCCAAAGAGAAATATCCCACAGCGAACACAACCCCTCTCTATCCATCCAACATCGCAGTGCTCTAATGGAGGCCCTGTCTTCAATTGGGTCCATATGCATGATTTTATCAGTCCAGATGTTGATCTTTTTTCCATTTCTTGGGATCCAGTAGGAGTGCGCATTGATTAAAGGAGTAGCTTTAACATACAGTTTAAGGAACGACGAGTTAGGCAAATGATGTTGGCATTATGAGACAAGTGTTGTCCTTGATGGCAAACCACACTGATGACAAATCATAGTGCAGAAGGTCAGCAACAAGGAATTGATGATCAGTCTACAAGTATGAAGAAAAATATATACACGCTAGTTCACTATATCCCAAGTAGCGTATACAAGCAGGTTCACTATATACCAAGTCGCGTATACGCAGGTTCGATATATACCAAGTCGCGTATACAAGCAGGTTGGCTTCAGCAAAAGAGCGTGTATGTGGAAATCTTATCTTTGGTCCACGGCGGTTATTCCTTGGAAGTTGTGCCTATGGTTTTGGACCTTGGTGTCTCGACGGACGTGTTGATCCCTAGTTTTGAAGTTGATGGTATTGGATTTCTATGGTTGTGGCCCTTGGTATTGAACAAGGCCTAAGGCTATATAAGGAGAAGGAAATCATTAGGCAAATGTATCTGAAATGTCTTGAATATCTGATGAAGCATTAGATCCAGTATGCAGGGTTATGGGTTGATGATGCATTGCTTGATCTGAGCTAAGGAGAGATCTCTCCGGTTGATGGAGAACTAGATCTAAGGAGAGATCGGGATCAAATGGTTTGAAATGAACTATCTTTATGATGCTTATTCTAGATCTACATACTGACGCATGTATAGTTCTATAAGTGTTATGAATATGACTGATGTCTGGTACAGCTGCAAGTTATGAGAAATTATTTTTAGATCTGTACGCGGGTTGTCTTTGGCAAAAGCGCGTATACACGCGGTTTTGATTCATCGAAGTAGCGTATACATTGTAAAGCTTGATATTTGAAGTTGCAGATGGATCTGATGGTTATTACAGAGTTCTGTGTCTGCTCTGTGTTCTGGTGACTGTTGTTAACAGGGTTTCAGTGATTCAGAGTTTGATGATTGTTTTGAGCTTCAATGATAGTTATGGGTCCAGTATGAAAATTGGATGAAAAGTGGCCTTACAGATTATGTGTTGTGCTTCAGTGTATCCAGTCTGAAAATTGATGAAACGTGGTACTTGGAGGTGAGAAGATTGTAGGCAAGCACCTACGTACTAGTATCTAAGCTAGTACAAAAGCTAAAGGAGATCTTTGGAGCATTGTAGCAGGTAGCAGCCTGCGTACTAGTAAATGGATCGGCTAGTACAAGAGCAAAGGGGGTTGTAGCTCCCGTACTGGTATAAGACTGCACCAGTACAAATATTGTAAAAGGATTTTCTTATTAAGAAGAAGATTGAGATGACTTGCAGTAGGTGGTTTTCACCCACATTGGGTTTCCACCTTATATCTTTGTGTTCATGTGTGTGGCTCTTGTGTGATGTTCTGTTCTGTTATTCTGCACCTGTTTACTGTTAATATGCTTAATAATGATCTGATGCATTTACTGAAGATTAAGCTAACTGAATTATAAGATCTCTGGATATACGCGAGTTTCATTAGACACAGTAGCGTGTACACGCGGGTTCACTTAATTGAAGTAGCGTATATGTTTCTGAGTATGAAATTGAAAAGTTTGATTGATCTGATAATACTGATTCACCCCCCCCTCTCAGTATTATTTCCAACAATTGGTATCAGAGAGGGTCTTTTGGTAGAAGCTTGATCGCTTGAAGGAGATCCGTGGAACAATGGGAAAGAAGCTTAAGAAGAAAGCTCATAAGAAGAAGAAGACATCTCAGAAGATCTATGACAGTGGGAGAGTCGATTGGGGATTAGGTATAAGAAGCTCTTCAGATTCAGAATCAGATTCAGAATCATTATCAGGTATGAATGTGTTATCCCCTGATGTTCCAGCTATATTTCCTTGTGAAAGAGATGGAAGTGATAGTGAAACTACTGAACATGCTTGTATGGGTGAGCAAGAAAAGTGTCAAATAGAGGCAGTATTTAGAAGGCTTGCAGACAAAGTTAAAGATCAACAAGATCTATTGAACAAAAGGGAATGTGCTTTCAAAGAAGAAGTTACCAAACTAAAGGCCCAACTAGAAGAAGGAAACAAGGTAAGAAAGCTACTCAAGGACAAGGAAGACCAATGTAAAAAATTGCAGCATGAAGTGACATCATTAAGAAAAGAAGTCAACGAAAGAAGCACAACCATCAAGAAACTAAAAGATAGATCCAGCTACTATAAAAATCTTGAAGCTACAATCCTCTCACTAAAAGGAGATCTTGAAGAATCAAAGAAGCAGAATACAGATCTACTCCAAGCTGTTGCAAAACAAGAAAACGAAGTCACCAGCTTAAAATCTCAACTGGAATGTGCCTTCCGAGTTCGTCAAATGCAGCAGGATCTGTATGAAGAACAAGAAAAAGAAATTCTCAAACTAAGGGAACAAATGGAAGAAGGAAGGAAAGCTGAAGAAGTTTTGAAAAAGAAATCTCTTGAAAAGGAAGAACAGCTTCAGGTTGAGGTAAATATCTTGAAAGGTAAACTAGAAGAAAAGGATAAGCTTTTACGATTTCAAGATAGCTCTAAAGTATTGGATGATATTCTTAGTAGACAAAGGTCCGCTGCTATAAAGACTGGTCTTGGTTTCCATGAATATGTTGAAGGTGAATCTAGTTCACAAGGTGAGGCAAGAAACTCTAAAAGGAAATCTAAAGTGATCAACGAAGAAGTGAAAGATCAATCTCATCATCAACCAAGGAAAGAGATTCCTCAAAGAAAATCCTTTACTCCTCCTATGAATAATGTTGAATGTTATGTATGTCATAATCTTGGACATGTTGCAGCTAGATGTAGAAGAAGAAGAGTTCAAGACCATTATGCAGAAAGGTCATCTCAATCAAGGTACTTTTATGGATATTTCTTTGCTTGCAATATGTTTGGTCACAAAGCTACTGATTGCTACAGGAGGAATATGAAACATGTAAGATGTTATGCATGTAACAAGCTTGGACATATAGCAAAGGAATGCAGGAACAAAGGATGGACATCACACCAAAAGAAGAAAACCTCATCACACTTGAAGATATGGAGGAAGAAGGAAGTACAGTCAGCACAATGTACTGAGACACAGCACAGCACAGACATATCAGACTCAGGGGGAGCTGAAAGTGTAAACCTTCAGTGTCCTGAATCTCATACGCAAGTTCCTTAAAGGGAAATCGCGTATATACGCGAGTTCGACACTGCAAAGTCGCGTATATGTCAGTCTGAGGAAAAGCAGTGGGGACAGGCCCAGAAAAGGGGATCTGATATGATTCGGTCCATTATTTGCTCTATTGGTTAATAATTACAGTCGGCTGAGGATGTGTGAAAATGCTTTGATACTTGTAAGATGTCTAGAAGTGTTTTGATCCTAACTTGAGGATGATGATGTTTTGATGCTTATTGCTGATATATGCATGATCAGATCTAACAGATGGCACTGGTTGAGGGGGAGCATATGCCTTTAGTAATTCATTGTTGGCATTATGGTTAATAATCCTTGGTGATGATTCTTATATGGCCAAATGATATATCTTGCTATGATGTGACTCTTGGGGCTACATAGTTAATGATCAGATCAGATTTATGGTTGATTGCTTGATAATGCATATATGGTGCTTACATGGTGATATTCATAAGGACAAGGAGAAGTACAAAGCTTTAATACACATCTTCCTCACTTGATGATGAGTCACTTATATACTGCTGTTGTCATATGCATAAAGATCATACAGTTATGATGCAGGCACTCTTGTGAATAAGGATCGTTGCTGATATCAAGAAGTTTTGTCAAATGAGCTTGAGCTCAAGATACATGGTGCTGATACATGGATGACTACTCAAGGTTGCTTTGTTGGAGACATGGTGATGAGTTCTTATCTATATAATGATAGGTTGATACTTGCATGTGTTGATTGATGCAGATGTTCCCAAGTAATGATACTTGGATCATGTAGAGCTTGATGAAATGGCTATGGTGGTTTCACACATGTGAATGACTCTGAATTCTGTTCAAAGGGATGAATTGATGCAGACATACCTTGTTATAGGTTGATGACTTATTCTCTACAGGACATTTACAGGTTGCTGATATGGAAATTGGTATACGCGAGTTGGATAAGGACTATCCGCGTATATACGCTTGTTTATGAAGATACAGACGCGTATATGATAATTTGAAGGAAATCAGTGGGTCAAACCCAGAATGAAGATTCTGATTTGGGTCTGACAGAGACCATCTGGCACAGGTTCAGGGGGAGCAGATAATCTTCCAATGATGCATTGTTGGCATTATCTTAGAAGCCTTTGGTTCTAGTTCACAAGTTGTTGTTGATTTCAGGTGAAACAAAGTCAGAGGAAGAACAAAAGGATCTCTTGGTTGCTGATCTGAATGCTGATTGACAAGATGCTGGCGATATCAGTTATTTGTGACTTTCATAAGTCTTGGTCTAGATCTATTGTCGCTATGTCATGTATCTCATTTGTGATATCTCTTTTATGGTGTCAAGGTCATGTAACGGCCTATTTTGGTTTCCCCACTATGCCTGGGATGATTGATGCAATATGATTGGTTGTCATATGTAAACTTTTGATGTATCCCCACTTGGTTGGGTGGATGAGTCAATTTTTGTATATCCTCACTAAGTTGAGAGATGGATGTATGTATGAGTCTTTGATGATAGGAAGGTCTTTTATGATGTATAGAGTCATGTTCTTCTTGAAGAACATATTTTGCAGATCTTGCCTACAGTCAGGAAGAGCATGAACAGCACACTTCAGCGATACAGAGATTCAGCATGTACTCAGAGGAAGCATGGACAGATTGGTACACCTTGGCATATACAAAGGGGGAGATTATTCAGAGATTTCAGCAGGTACTCAGGGGGAGTATGGACAGTGGAATGATTCAGCAAAGGAAGAGAATATCTTGGTCCACCCTTTGCCCTTAATGTCAAAGGGGGAGAGTGATTTGGTGTTGTTGCCATCAAGTCCAAAGGGGGAGATTGTTGGCATTATGATGCATGTGTTGTACTTGATGGCAACCCTCTCATAGAAGAATATCTCACTTATGTATAACTGGATGAATCTTCAGAAGAGATATCAGATGTGACTGATGGAGGATGGCTCAAAGGAATCAGATGATAGTTCTAAGTGTGACAAGTTAGCTTTGCCATCAAGTCCAAAGGGGGAGATTGTTGGCATTATGAGACAAGTGTTGTCCTTGATGGCAAACCACACTGATGACAAATCATAGTGTAGAAGGTCAGCAGCAAGGAATTGATGATCAGTCTACAAGTATGAAGAAAAATATATACACGCTAGTTCACTATATCCCAAGTAGCGTATACAAGCAGGTTCACTATATACCAAGTCGCGTATACGCAGGTTCGATATATACCAAGTCGCGTATACAAGCAGGTTGGCTTCAGCGAAAGAGCGTGTATGTGGAAATCTTATCTTTGGTCCACGGCGGTTATTCCTTGGAAGTTGTGCCTATGGTTTTGGACCTTGGTGTCTCGACAGACGTGTTGATCCCTAGTTTTGAAGTTGATGGTATTGGATTTCTATGGTTGTGGCCCTTGGTATTGAACAAGGCCTAAGGCTATATAAGGAGAAGGAAATCATTAGGCAAATGTATCTGAAATGTCTTGAATATCTGATGAAGCATTAGATCCAGTATGCAGGGTTATGGGTTGATGATGCATTGCTTGATCTGAGCTAAGGAGAGATCTCTCCGGTTGATGGAGAACTAGATCTAAGGAGAGATCGGGATCAAATGGTTTGAAATGAACTATCTTTATGATGCTTATTCTAGATCTACATACTGACGCATGTATAGTTCTATAAGTGTTATGAGTATGACTGATGTCTGGTACAGCTGCAAGTTATGAGAAATTATTTTTAGATCTGTACGCGGGTTGTCTTTGGCAAAAGCGCGTATACACGCGGTTTTGATTCATCGAAGTAGCGTATACATTGTAAAGCTTGATATTTGAAGTTGCAGATGGATCTGATGGTTATTACAGAGTTCTGTGTCTGCTCTGTGTTCTGGTGACTGTTGTTAACAGGGTTTCAGTGATTCAGAGTTTGATGATTGTTTTGAGCTTCAATGATAGTTATGGGTCCAGTATGAAAATTGGATGAAAAGTGGCCTTACAGATTATGTGTTGTGCTTCAGTGTATCCAGTCTGAAAATTGATGAAACGTGGTACCTGGAGGTGAGAAGATTGTAGGCAAGCACCTACGTACTAGTATCTAAGCTAGTACAAAAGCTAAAGGAGATCTTTGGAGCATTGTAGCAGGTAGCAGCCTGCGTACTAGTAAATGGATCGGCTAGTACAAGAGCAAAGGGGGTTGTAGCTCCCGTACTGGTATAAGACTGCACCAGTACAAATATTGTAAAAGGATTTTCTTATTAAGAAGAAGATTGAGATGATTTGCAGTAGGTGGTTTTCACCCACATTGGGTTTCCACCTTATATCTTTGTGTTCATGTGTGTGGCTCTTGTGTGATGTTCTGTTCTGTTATTCTGCACCTGTTTACTGTTAATATGCTTAATAATGATCTGATGCATTTACTGAAGATTAAGCTAACTGAATTATAAGATCTCTGGATATACGCGAGTTTCATTAGACACAGTAGCGTGTACACGCGGGTTCACTTAATTGAAGTAGCGTATATGTTTCTGAGTATGAAATTGAAAAGTTTGATTGATCTGATAATACTGATTCACCCCCCCCTCTCAGTATTATTTCCAACAAATGAATCACATTGTCTAAATAGCTAGAACGAGGACCTCTGAAATACTTTTTCCAGAGAGCCAATTGGGCCCAGCCAGGCTTGGGCGCAATGATCCTCCAGATAATCTTAGTTGCCATAGCCACATTCTACTAACAGAGGTTCTTGAAATTCAAACCACCCTCCCACAGTGGCTTGGAGATGGTTTCCCAACTGATAAGGGGAATCTTGTTTTCATTATGTTTTCCTCCCTTCCAAAAGAACCTCCACATAAACTCTTCCATTTTTTTTAATATGATTGCCAGAGCAAGAAGCCCAGCAAATTGAAATAGAGGAAGGCTGGTAAGCACAAATTTAATTAGGACCAATTTGCCAGTAGTATTGAGCCAGGAGTAACCCCAAGCTTGGATCCTAGTCTTGAATTTTTCAAGCTGAAGGGGCCAGTCTTTGCTTGCAGGTCTCTTATGAAAAACAGGGAGGCCCAAGTATTTGAAATAGGTCCAAGAAGAGGAGGCTGCAAAACCCAAACATCTAGAAATAGTGGAGAGAAATCTGGGTGAAGTGTTCCAACTGAAGATGTGACATTTGTTCTTATTTACAACGCTGCATGAGGCCTCACTAAAATCATCCAAAACTGCTTTAAATTTAGAGGCAGAGGAAAGAGAGGCAGTACCCAAAAGCAAAGTGTCATCCACAAATAAGGTGTCATTTATGTTTTTGACCCCTCTTGCAATACACAGTTGATTAATATCTTGATCTTGCATCTTTTTGTCTAACAAGAAGCGGAGAATAGAGGCTTGGATGACAAATAGCAGAGGGGAAAGAGGACACCCCTGCCTAAGTTCTCTCGAAGCTTTGAAAAAACCAATGGCTCTTCCATTTATAAGAGGAGCAATCCATGGCTCTGAGATGCATGCCTAGATCCATTTAATGAAGTTTGCTCCAAAACCAAACTTGCTCATGACTTTTAAAAGAAAGCTATGATTTACTCGATCAAAGGCATTTGCTAAATCGAGTTTAATTACCATACCTTGTTCTTTTCGAAGAAGACTTGAATGAATTGCCTCTTGAACCAGGGTGAAGTTGTCCAGGATCTGCCTTCCTTGGATGAAGCCTCCCTGATTCTCCGGAATTATTTTGGGAAGAATGAGCTTCAATCTATTTGCAATTACTTTGGTGATTAACTTGTACCCAGTATTGCATAGGGAAATTGGACAAAATCTGTTGAAGTTGTTGGCGCCTTTTTCCATGGGTATGAGGGCTAAGAAAGCAGAGTTTGTGTTGCCTCCTATTTTCTAAGTATTTTGAGACTTTTGAACCATTTTGAGAAGATCCTTTTCAACAACCGGCCAACAAACTTGGAGAAACCTGGTAGAGAAGCCATCTGGCCTAAGGGCCTTATCCGGATCCATATCAAAAAGGGCCTTTTTAACTTCATCTTTAGTGACTTTGGCCTCAAGGATCTCGTTCATACGAGAAGAAATTGCAGAAGGAATAATGTCTAACAGATTTGAGTGTTGGTGCGGATCCTTATCTTCACTATACAAGTTTTGAAAGTGAGAAAAGGCTGCTTTCTTAATGCCTTCAAAATCCTTGCGAGTGTCGTTATCCTCCTTAATCTCAGAAATAGTGTTGAAGCATTTCCTGGCCTGGGCTTGTTTGTGGAAAAAAGCAGTGTTCCTATCCCCTACTTTGAGCCATAGATTTCGAGATTTTAATCTCCAGTGTTCTTCTTCAGCTAAGCAGGCCTTAGGAAGGCGCTGTTGCAGATGAGCCTCTTGATCTAACAACTCCTCTGTGACTATAGCATTCTCCATATGAGTTTGATGAGAGGCAAGAGAGGCTTTAATGGCTTTTCTTTCTGTTTCAGGGTTGGACAGGGTTTTGACCCATCGTTTTAGAACTCCTTTTACCCTTCTAAGCTTTTCCTCCCAGATAAAGAAAGGAGATCCTTTGACAGGCTGACTCCAACATTCCTTGACTGTTTGCGTGAAGTTTGGCTCCTTGACCCAGAGGGGACTAAATCTAAAGGGAATAGGACCCAGATCAAGATGGGCTAGGAGCTCTAGCTTTAAGGGCTTATGGTCCGAGATGCTGCTAGCAAGAATGTGCATTATGGGTTCTAAACCTAGTAACAGATAGGAGCTTTGAATGAAAAATCTATCTAATCTGGAAACAATATGACCAGGGCCCACTCTTTTGTTAGACCAGGAGTACTTACCGAAAGAAGGTTTGATATCCAACAAGTCCCAGTCCTGCATAAGATCCTCCGCCCATTCCATTGCCGGATCTCGGACAACGCTGCCTCCCCTTTTTTCAGACGAGTGAAGAGTGAGATTGAGGTCTCTAACAATAATTATATTTTCCAGGTTTATCAAGTCTTCTTTGTGCCTTATAGAATCCCAACAATCCTTTTTTTCCCCCACATTGACTGGAGAGTATACATTGAAAAGGCAAAAGATTTCCTTAGTATCCAGATTCTGCATTTTCAGCAGCAACCAGTGAGTATTACTAGCCTCAAAGGTGACTGCAAATTTGCTGGCGTTCCATAGAGTGCCAATCCCTCCCGAGGCACCCCAGGCAGAGATTGCTCTTGCTTCACTTTTAACCCAAAGTTTCTTGCTTGCTTGCAGAAAGACTCTGTCTTCCAGCTTAGTCTCCTGGATGAGAAGTATGTTTGGAGTTTCTGTTCTTATTAAGCTTCTCATGGCTTCTTCCTTAACTTTACTCCCCATACCTCTACAATTCCAGGAGATGACCTTCATTATTTATGTTTTTGGTGGGCTCCCTTGGAGCCTTGGGGTTGATTTTTCAACATCCTAGGCTTTGAGGCTAGCAGTTTTTCCAGAGTTGGCTGGCTGCCCTATAGCTTGTCTTTGTAAGTCTCCTGCTCTCTTTTTTCCCTGTCAGTTTTGCGGCCTCTTGTAGATCTTTTTACCGAGGTTTGGGACTCTCCTATTTCTCCTTCCTCCTCTGACTCGTCCATTTCCTGCTCTTCTTCCTCATCTTCTAAAGTCGTACCTATGGGATCTTCAGCACTTGTTCCTTTAAGGGGGGTTGAGGAAGTACCTTTGCTTGCAGAAACTGGTTTTTGGTTCTCGGTCTCCTGGGTAGCTTCTGTCTCCTTTTGGACCACGACCTCCTGGGTGTCCTCTGGTTGCGAGCTAAGAGGATCGAACTTATTTTTTGGAGCAGGCTTGGGCAGGATCTGCTGAGCAGAGGCCTGGTGAGGTCCTTTGCCATTAGGGCCTCTCGGCTTCTGTGTCTTAAGATAAGGTTTGGGGCACTTGGCTTGATTCCATCCGTCCTCCTTCCCCTGCACAACCTCATTGTTGGTCGGGCAGCCTCTGGCGAAGTGACCATAAACATGGCATTTCTGGCATTTGAAGGGCAGCTGCTCATAGTCCAGTTTCTGCAAGTGCGTCCAACTTCCGACATTTATTTTGATGGCCTCTGGTAGCCCCACCTCCAAATCTACTTCTACACAGATCCTGGCGCAGTCATATTGGTCCTTATTGTTCGCTTAGTCTATAAATTTCCCCAGGGCATTTCCAGTGTGCATCAAAGAGTCCCAATTCCAACAATGCATTGGGAGATTTGGAAGTCTAACCCACACCGAGACTGCTTTGGGCACATCTACTGCCGGATCGAAATCTGGAGTCCATTTATTCAGATACAAACCCTGAGGGCCCATGAAGTAGGGGCCGTTTTGGAAGATCAGATCTTTGTCATCCTTTGAAGTGAATTCGAAGAGGAAGTATCCTCTCCCCAGAAAGTAAGAGGTAACACTTTCTTTGATCAACGATGCCCAGTTTTTGTTGACCCAGCTCTCAGTGGATTTTGGGGACGGCCATAGCCCAGTGAACTGGCCAATGAGAGCTCATTCGGCCAAAGACAATGCAACTTGGATCGGGGTTTCTGGAGGAAGGGAGATCACAGGAATATCATCTAGCTTTTTTACAAATTTCGCAGCTTCAGAATTCTTCTTCTTTGGGAGCCCTGCCAAGAGCCGATTGAAGGCCTCAGATGGCGAGAGCGGTGGAGGAGAAGGTAGAGGCGCCTAGGGAGTGCCCAACACCTCCATGGTCGCAAGCCCTAGGGAACGGGCCTGTCAAAAGCTAGCAGGTAGCAACGCGGTCCTCCATGAACCAGTCCGACCGCAGTATGAAGGAGAGCCCCAGGCGGACATGCCCGCAGGGATCAGGGTGGAAGAGAGCGGACACGCTCGTTGTCTACAGAACACGCGAGATGTGGATCTCGAGGGTTTGCAGAGCAGGAGCCAAGTTGTAGAGCCCAAGCATTTTAACACAATGTTGTAAAATGATTAATATTAAAAATAACATTTTTATGAATTTTATATATTTATTTTAAATTTAATGAGTTAATTTAATTGATCGTGTGTATTTAACTAATTTTATGTTGACAGATATTTTATTTGATTATTTTAAGTTATATACACATTTTAATTATTGGGTAATTTATTGGGAATACAAATGTCTTTTGAATTTTTCCGTGAGGTTTTATTTTAGATTTTTTTTTTCTACATATTTTCATTAGTGATACATGAATCAATCAAAGGGGTGTAAGTGCTAGAGAGATCATGTATGGTCTCAATAGAAAAGAGGAACCAAATTTTATTTGTGTCTCGAGTTTACCATTAACACTGAGGTGGAGGCATTGATAATATTTCTAGGTTTGGGAAGGGTTAAAGCATAAGAGGGTGAACATCAATATTTGTTGGGTATTCAAAAGAAACAATAAGTTACCTCCTAACTAATCATCTCTTCATATTCTTCCCTTATCTTGCATCATTCACCACTCCTTATCTCTAGCTAGGGATTTTGAAGGAATTAGATTCTATCAAGTGCTAAGAACTCACGATCAAGTGCTATGGAATAGATTGTTTGACCAATCTTGACATGATTTTGAACAAAGGAAAATTGCATGTAAAAGGAGGAAGTCTCATTATATCACACCTCGCATGAAATTTCATACCATTACAACACAATGAGCTTGATCCTTGAGTGTCTTGTTATATGACTATCTTGATCTATACATTTATGGGCTTTAGTTTCTCATATATTCTATTTCTCTATCTTTTTGGCATCCATTCCCATTAAGGGGTCCATGGAGCATTCAAATTGTGCATGTGGTTTATGGTTTATGGTTTCGAGTTGTATGCTATGTGACAAAAGATTTCTTCCCTTCTCTTCCCCTTAGCCTCTGCTCTAGCTAATAATTTTGATGCAATTAGATTCTATCAAGAACTAAGAACCCACAACCAAATCATTGATCATTTGGTAAATCTTCGCATGGTGTGGAACAAAGGAAAATTACATGTAAAAGGAGGAGGTCTTATTATATCAACACCTCCAATGAGTTGTTTCCTCGAGTGTATTATCATACAACTCTCTTGATTTATGAATTTATGGGCTTTAGCTTCTCACATATTCTAATTCTCTCTCCTTTTGGCATGTATGCTCATTAATGGGTCCATCCATTCTTTTTGTGCATGTGGTTTATGGTTTTAAGTTATATGGTGTGTGATAGGTTTCTTACATTTTCTTCGCCCTAGCCTCTAATCTAGTTAGGGAGGGAATTTGAAGCAATTAGATTATATCAAGTGCTAAGAACCCACAACCACATTATTGTGTTGTGAAAAATATTGAGAGGGGGGGGGGGGGGGGGGGGGGGGGGGGGGGGGGGCGGGGGGGTGGGCGGGAATCAATATTTTCAAATCATTAAACTTTTCAATTTCATTTGCTGATTTCTGTACGCAATTTTATAGAAGGGAACCCGTGTGTGTACGCGATTGTTCTTAAGATAACTAGCGTATATCTAGTCAACTTACTTTTCAATTAATTAATCTTCTGTGTATTTTGATCTAGTACATCAGTACTTCATTAAATCTTAAATAAACAGTAACCATGTGTAGTAAGAACAAAATAAACCATCACACATAAGAAACACACATGAACACCAGGATTTAAGGTGGAAACCCAATCTGGGAAAAAATCACCTGTTGTTATTGTCTTTGTCTTCTTTTTAATATAAAGAAAAGATTTTAAAATCTTGTACTGGTGCAAACTCATACTAGTACGCAGGAACCCACCTGCAGAAGGCTGCAACCCCTAGATCTAGTACCTAATGGAAGGGAGCTCCAACCCCACTAATCCAATTTACCAGTTACCACTGGAAGGAAGCTTCAACTCCCTCATTGAAGGCTCCAACCTTCAACACCTTCGGGGACCACATTTCATAAATTTTCATATTGGATCCACCTGCTACAAAACATCACAACTTGTAGGCCACGTTTCATCAAATTTTCAAACTGGACCCACTACCAACATTTAAGCCCAAAACCAATCATTAAAACTGAATCTTATCACTATAAATTGATCATCAATCTTTGACCCAACGAAATCAATCAATCATTGAAACCAAATCACTGAATCAACTGAATCAACCAAAACTCAATCAATCATATGAAACTCAAACTTAAATAACTAGAACAATGAGAACATTGTAACAAGAATACCAATGAACATGTTACACATCATAGAAACCAGATTCTATTACTACAAACCTTGATCAACCATATGTCAAAATATATACGCTACTTTAATTTAGTAAACTCATGTGTGTACATGCCTTTCATGAAGCATACCCGCATACAGATCTTAAACCACTGAAACCTGAAAACTGAACCACTGTCACTTTGAAACAAACACTGAATCATACACATATTTACTGCATCATTATGAAACAATCACATAAATTTCTCTGATCTTCAATCATAATCAGCAAGTAACTTCAACATTCTTCAATCAATCAATCCATAACCAAAACATCACTGTTTAGGCCCATAACATCAAGAATACTTCATTGACAGATAGAAGAAAAACATCAAAACTAATTAAACTGATCATACATCCTTTTCATCAAAAACCTGCTTTATGTACGTGCTTTTTCAAATCATATCTGTGTGTGTACCCTCTTTTCAAGAAACAAGCCTGCATATATGTGACTTACCAGAAACACACTCACATGGGTACACACCTTGCATGCTACAAAACTTGCGTACATATCTGTAATTTCAGAATTAAATCTTCGCTGCAACACATAACTTTAGACATACCCAGATCTCGGCATACATAGGAAAATCACATGTTAAGATGCTATCAACCCAAATCAAATCATCTCATAATCATGATTTTCATCTCAGATCTATTGGATTTGATCCATCATCAAACTCCTGGGTGCATACTTAGTTCTAGATCAAGCAAAGCATCAATATCCCATTACATGCATTATTGCTTCAGATCTAACTATTCATCACTTGCACACCTCTACCACTTTGATCTTCATATCCTTATATAGTTTAGCCTTTATCCAATACCACAAGTCAAAACCATACTCCAACTGATGGTTTTCTTAGATAGGATCAAAACATCCATTGTTGGGCTCAATACCACAGGGAAATACCATGGTAAGGACCCTTGGTATTTAGAATACCATGGTGTGGAAACTGTATGCACCTTTGCTTCTTCATACTCACGTGTGTATGCGACTTTTCCTAACAGAACCCGCGTATACTTCTTGAACTCTCAACTTTATCATTCCTTTGCCTCTTAACGACTATGCCTTTGTCAAAACACTTTGTCACATCTGCAGACACATCCTGTTTACATCTTCATCAAGTAGGTTTCCATCAAAGGACGACTCATCAAGTAGGTTTTTCAATAAGTACAACTCATCAGGTAGGTTGTCGTTCATTAGGTAGGTTGCCATCAAAGACAACACATAATTCATAATGTCGACAATCACCGCCTTTGGACTTGATGGAAACCACTTTGGTGTTTGGTCACAACAACCTATAAATACCTGTAAAACACATCAAACCAAGAATAAAACCAAGCTATTCTCCAAACACCAAGCTACTTTCCCCCTTTGACATCAAGGGAAAAGGGCTGACCAATGTTGAATGAAGACTTATGTATGTGAATCGCACTCCCCTTGAGCACATGCTAAAGTTTTTGAGAGATGTACAATGAAGTACATGAATCTATGACTCGTATGACTTGTCCTATCACCAAGGACTCAAACTTACATCAATCACCCAATCATAGTGGGTTTACATATTTGAGATCATTATTACAACAACTTCCCAAACACAGTGGGGTTACGAATTACATCACATATCCAAAATGACTTGACCACAATCGTCCATACATGACTGAATTTTACAATGATTACATCATAGGTGTTTACCTGGTGTTTACATAAAATGATAGGTAAGACATTTATAGCCAAGACCAAAGACCTCAATAAGACCATAATAGTCATCAACAACTATCGTACACCATATATGATCTATACCATAAGCATGTGTCAGCAGCATTTCATCATCAATATGTAAGACAGTACAATGGAGCTTCAATATCATCAACCTGTGACCTGGTATGTAGCCACAACATCATAAGAGAGGACCAAGAATATCATCATAAATTAAGATAGAAAAATTTAGCATCATTCTTCAATATGCCATGTTTCCAAGTATCATCCAATGGATGTAGTAGTATCATATAACCATGTCTTCAAAACATCATTCTCTTGGCCCAAATTCTTCATAAGAAGAATTATCACACCAACACCACTTCATCAAGAGTTATTCCATCAATATGCAACTTAAGTAGACATAATCAACTATTCATCATAGCATGAGATAACAAATTCATCATTCAAGGATTTCATCAACATAAGCAACATCACCAAAGAATCATTATGTATGAAGCAAAAATAATGCCAACAATGCATTATTAGAAGCATAGAAAATGCTCCCCCTGAACCTGTGCCAACTGTTCACTGTCAAATCTGATCATATTATTTCATATATCAGTAAGAATCATCAAAGCATCATCATCAACCAGTCATCCATCAAGTCATCAACAACTTATAAAGGCCAAAAACACTTCTAAATAGCATCAACAAACTGTAACCATCAACCATCAAAATCATGAAAGTCAAATAATAATTGACTGAAGCATATCAAACCCTTCTCCTGAGTCTGTCCCACTATTTCTTCATCAAACCAAGATATATGCGACTGTTCAATTCAGAACTCGCATATGCACACGACTTTTCTTTATAGGATTCGTGTACATAAAGTGAAATACTGAAATTTCACACCTTCATATCCCCCTGAGTCTGTTATGTCTGTACCTATGCACTGTTACTACACCAGAGCCACTGTTAGTAGAATAAATAGTATGAAAATGAAAAACAACCATGGGAATCATCATCAAGAGAAAACATGTATTACTCCCCCTGAGATTACACATCACTAATTCTGAGGACCTATTTTTCATGAGGTCAAGTACCTCTCACCACTTCTGCAGTCATTGTTAAGAGTTATTCGTTCAAGAATAATGGACTACAATGGGCCCCATCTTCTTTTAGTCTGAGTCTGGATCTTTCTCATATCTATCAGAATTTCGTTCTTCAAACATGTTATGCTCCTATACCAATAGGTGTCATATTTCATGATTGACTGGTAAAATGCCAAATATGTTCATCCTTTCCATGCTGCAAAGGTTCCATATTTTGAAAAAAATCAAAAAATTAAAAAATGAAAAGAGGGTATGCCCTAAAAGAAAGATCAAAGGGAAAAAAGAATGAATTGGTCAAAAAGAAAAGGAATTGAACCCCAAAGAAAAGACCAGGAAAGTGTGCTAGTCCAAAATGCCACTACTATTCTGTTTTTGCAAAGAATTTCATCGTGTGCAGTTAGTTGACTCTTGCCACACTTGATGGATGGCCAAACAGCTTAATCTTGGCCAGTTCATGTTTAAATTTCTTGTTTTAGAGATAGAGAATAAAATCTGTCCAAACAGTTCAAGCTTGGCAGATAAGTAGTTAGATAGAGAAACAAAGGTGCTCAACAGCTAAATCTGAGCCCCTGGAAGAAATAAGGGCAGACTTAGATAGGATGGCAGTTAAAAGAAAAGAAGAGAGTAAGGGTTTGCTAGTTTAAATGCACCCAAGGAAAAAGGAAGAAAAAATGTTAGGTATAATAGGCTGGGTAGGTAGTTTTGATGTTGCAGAAGCAGGTTTATGAGCAATTTTGTCTTTCAAAGGTGATTCATCTTAGTACTATCATAAGTACCATGGCAACTATGTGGTGACTAATCAAATGAAGTATGTCTAACTTCCCCTCGCACTTCTTCCAAAAAACACTTACTAACCTCCCCCCAAGGATATTGAGATCTGCTCAATACTCCTAGTTCACTCCATTTCATGAAAAAGTTTAAGTGAAATCACAACTTTGCTTAGGCACAAAGCCACATTTCTTGTGTAAAAATCCTTTTTCTTTCCCTTTTGCCTAAGTTGCCGAAATTTATGCCTAGCACATTCAATTTCAAAACCCATATTAACTGCTAACCGTATTGTATAAACCCCTATACTTTTCCCCTTCCCGTATTATGTACATAAAGGAAAAACCCAAGAGTTTATTATATCCCGCCCCGGTTTAGTTATAAACCATATTATTTCGGGAATTAAAGGTTTAACAGAAACCTTTTAATAACCCATTACAACGCCATTTAAAAAGTTTTATCAACATCTGGTTGATTAAATAATTTAACCCAAGGCCCCCGAACCAATCATACCCGCCCACAGCAAAAAATATTATTTAATTGCGTCGGGCCCACGCTGTTTGAACCCCGCGCCATAGCCCTCCGCCAACTCCTTTCACCACCAACCGTTGGATTTGGCGCTCCCCATCCAACGACCCAGATCGATATCGCGGCGCACCTCCACACCAATCTTTAACGCCCGAGGAACGGTGGTATTCCCGCCGTACCGTGGGACAGGTGGTGCCCTCCCGGCATGCTCGTGCCCCTCCCCACCCAATACCACCTTGGCCCAAAAGCGGTGCGGGCTGATACCGCTTACCGCCCCCACTGACATCATCGCCATGTCACCCGTTGATGTCACCTCCGCGTCGCGACAAAACACCACATCATGCTGACGTCATCCGAAAAAAGCGCCAAAAGCCTGCGAAATCGATTTTTGTCAAAAACCCGTGAAAGTGTCGTTTTCGTTCATTTCTATTGGTTATTTTCACGATATCGGTGCATGCGAATTACGTTGAAGCTGTTACCAGAGCTATAGTTTGCCACCCAGCCAAACAGAGTCCACAGTCGTGTTCTCCAGCTCGTCGCGCAACCTACAGACTGCACATTTCGTCCTCAAAGACAGGTATTTACCTTAATTCGGTTTCCAAACCCTGTGAATTTCAGTTTTCTCTGCAAAATTTTCCAAAGAAGCCAAATTCTAGTTGAATTCACCATACTGCCTTCAAATAAGCGCACCAGAACCACTGCTCTTTTACCCATTTTTACCAAAAAACCCTGCAAATTTCGCTTTTCCCTATAGATTTGACCTAGTGAGCTAAATTCAAATCGACTTTGGTCTGCAATTCCCAGAGAAAAGCCCCAGAACTGTTGTTTTGCCTATTTTTGCTACAAAAACACAAACCCTAGTTCAAAAACACAAAAAACCGAAAATGGAGGCTCTGGTGGCCCTGAACATTGCTCCCCTTAATGCGCCACATAAAGAGCTGGAGTGGTTACCCTTAGCAGACAGAGATTTTCAAATCCAAGACTTAACTGGTAATGAAAACCACCTCCAGGCATTTTGTGAAATTAGAAACAGTCACAGAAGTAACTCTGATTTATATGGAATATGGGAATCCAATCTGCCCAGGTACTACCTCCCCTCAGTAAATGTTTTCCCAGATATTATCCACCTGTGCTGTGCCAATTATGAACCTATACAAAGAGCAGTCAAGTCTCCATGTGGAACTGTTCTCTTTTATATAACTCCTCAAGCCATAAATGAGATGTTACACTTCAAATCCATTCAGCCTCTGGCTCCCCTTTCTATGGGATTCTTGCTTGAGCAGGGCCCTAAAATGCCAAACTCAGAGATAACCTGCATTGCTCAAACATTTATGAGACCAGATTGCCAGCCCAAATTCCCACCTCCCTTTCCACATGTCTGGTTCAATAAAGCTGGAAGATTCATCATTGATATGATATCCTATGTCCTGGGATTCAAGATAAGTGAATATGTTAATGAGACCACCCTAGTTCTGTTGTCGACATTTACTCTAGGACAGCCCCCTGCTGTCAAATATGACTATGCTACTTTCATTGCCAATAAGATCCATGACCAACTCTTGAATCTAGACAGAGAAGGAGTCTTCAAGTATACCTCTTATATATATATCATCTATTCATGTATTTCCAAATAGATAGTTTTCAGTTTCCCATCAGAAAATTGGATTCTAAAGGAGAAAGGAGGTCTGTGATCTTTTGGACCTCAGTCTTCCATGAAGTCCATAACTCTCCTTACACTTACTGTGAATTCATTGATTTGTTTATACATCCAGTCTCCTCTCTACTGATGAGAACTCCTCCTCCTAGACTCTCTGGTGATATGCAAAAAATTTTACAGCTCTCCAAAAGCTACAAAATAGGTGACTGGTACTTCTACCAGAATCACACTGAGATCAGGATATATGGCTGTGAGTTGTGCCCTTATAAACTGCCAAAATATGTGCCTATGAGACTGTTTGCTCTGGAATATTTTAGGCAACTAATAAATTCAGATCTAACTCATTTTTACAGTGCAAAGAAAAAAGCCCAGCTGAAAATAAGAAACTAGCTAGGCCCTTTAATATTTAACAAAAAGGAAGCATGGCAAGATGCTGATAAAATATTGGGGGAAAAACTCAAATTAAAGAGGAGCTTTTGGTGGGTACCCTATGATCCAAATGGCTTCATCACTGAAAGAAAAGTAAAAAATAGGCTATTAGCCTATAAACATTGTAGGATCCCTGAAATAGAGCAATTTTCTAATCAAGATGAGTGGGTAGAGGGCACATTAATTGAATAACTCACTAGGGAAGAAAAGATGGAACAAGCTATGAAAAATCTTGAAAAGACTCTTGACCTGGACTCTTTTGGACAGGCATTTTTTGAGCTGCCTCAGCAGACCAGAGTGGGTACATCATCTGTTGGAACTTCACAGCAACCTGCCCAAGAAAGCACTACACCAGCTGCAGGGACATCAAAGGGCAAAGAAGTGCTAGATACAGAACAACACATAATGACAGATCAGCCAGCATCATCAAAGGAACAGGGCCAAGGGAAAATTCCTCCTGTCCAGACCAAAGCACCAGAGATACCAGCATTACAGACTCCTCTAAATGAGGAAAAGGGCAGGAAGAGAGACAGAGAAGAGGCCACACCTGTAAGTGGACCAGCAGAGCAACCAAGGGCAAAAAGGCAAAGAATAAATCCTCTACCTGAAGAGGAAATTATTGAGGAAACCATAGAAATCCCAAGAGGTGAGGGGGCAACCAGCCCACTGATCTCCTCGGTAATAGAAACCACCAGCTCTCATAGGCAGGACATAGAAAGGCAACATAGTGTGGAAGTTTCATCCACAAGACCATCAAGCAAGCAGGCCTTAGATGTCAAAAGAACATTCACAGAGATTAAGGCTAGAAATGATCCATTGAGGCTGCAACTTTATGACCAATTTCTCAAGATGACCCCCGCCAACCAACAAAGGTTAATGTTTGCATATGACATTACAGAAGGAAAAACGATCTTGAGCCACTTTAAGCCCAAAGTGCAGCAACCACAATCAGCAACTGACTACATTAGAAGAAATCTGGAGGTCCTTGCCAAAGACATTCATCCTATGGACCAGATTGAGCTGCATAAGCAAACTGGAGAGATGGTCTAGTCTACATTGGCAGATAAGGCAATGCTAGCTTATAAATTGCAGAACTCATTGAACAACACATCTGCCCAACTAGATTTGGAGAAGGCATCTTCTTTAGCCAAAGACAACAGAATAAAGTCCTTGGAAGAGATTATCATCGAGCTGGGACATGATCCCAAGGATGCCAAAGGCATAAAAGCCCTAATAAAGAAAAATGAAGAGAACATTGCTGCCCTTAGGAAAAAGTTGAAGTTGCCTACTACCATGCATCCACAAACTACAGAGGTTGTACAACAAAAAGCAGAGGAGAACATGATGGACTTGCTGATGAGAATGAATCAAAGACTAAGTGAGACAGAGCAGGAATTGGAGAAAGCATTACAACAAAAGCAGGGAGTGTCGACCTCCCAGCCACCCGAAGTAACTCCAGTAGTTACAACTGCCCCTCCCACAGTTACAACAGCAGTGCCTTCCACTGTCCCAGCATCAACAACAACAAGTACTTCAACAACAACAACAACAACGAGCAGCAACACTACCATGACCACACAGGAGTTAATAAAAGCTATGGAGGAATTAAAACTCCAAGTATCAGAATTAAAAGAGGCCAAAGAGAAATTGGAAAAATTAGAAGTGAGTTATGACAAATCTAAAATGACTGTGGTAGAAAAGACAAGAGAGGTGAAGGCATTAGAGAACAGAGTAAAAACATTAGAAAATGACCTCTCTTTAGATAAGCCTCTGGGGGAAATAAAAGGCATTTTGTGGGCTAACATCAGTAAATCCATTAGTAATGTGTGGAGATCTATTCAAATTATATATGAGCAGATTGACTTGATAGCAGCAGCCCAAGTGGAAATTCAAAAGGCCAGAAATTTATTGGGACATATGCCCGAACAGGCCAACAGGTTAATACATTTTTTGAACACTAAGACCAGTGAAGAACTAGCAGCCCTGGACATCAGAGACAGGATAGGCACCATTCTTACAATCAAAAGAGTTCTGACCATGAGGACCCTGATGCAGAATTTGGAGAGGAAGTGCCAGGATATGCAAGTGGAGATAGACTCTTTTATAGAGAGATTTGCAGTTTTACATGAAAGGGGCTTGCCAAGTCTGTTGGGAAGAAATGAACGCCTGTTGAGACAAGTTGAGTACACACACAGGTTGAATAAACATTCTACTGATCAACTAAATGCATCATCAAGCACATCAGCAGAGAAATCCCTTCCATCTGGCCAAACCCTCTACACCAACTTGGAAAATCTATTCTATAATGAGCATGAAGTGAAACATCTTTTTACAGTCCAGCCTAACTTATACAGGTACACAGACGCTGATGAGACTTTCAGAAAGCTGCAAAGACATCAGTTACCAAAGGAGCATTGGTGGCAAAGCATGCTGCAAATTCTATAAACATATTTCTAGTATCTTTTACATCCTTGGTGAATCAAAAGTCTTGGTACCAGATACCATAAAATGGAGAATAGGAATGGATGAGAGTTATGCGGGGCAACAATGTATCAAATCAAAATTAAAAGCACCCGAGAAAGTCGGGGCAGCAGCGCGAAATATCAGCGGAAACAACCACCAGCCGACTCACCAAGTTTACAGCCAGCACATCGCACCAACTGAGCGGCCAACACATCAACATTTACTTCTTCATTTATTTCTCCCTGTTTTCAAGATCATTTACTCCTCCTGTAAAGTAGGTAGAAGAAGTTATTACTAGATATTATTTCTTTGAGATATTTTGTAAACACTTTTGTACAAATACCTCCCCAAGCGAAGTATTCGGGGTTGGTGATACATTTCTTAGACTGCGGCGTAACTCTGAAAACCTTCTTAATACAAAAGCTGTTGGAATCCATTTTTGTTGGACTCTCTGGATGTGGAATTGATGGCAGAGGACCATGTTATAGAATGCTTGAATCATTGCATGGATCAATAAGTCCTTCTAACTTATGTTTTACAGTTTTTGCGTTTTATATATCATCTATGTTTCATAGTCTAAATAACAGGGAAAAAGAATAACTCAGAACTTGCTTGACTGCACTCTGTGTTCAATCTCTGTCATTGTTAATGTTTTCTTCAGAATTAGCATAAACATGAATTCTTAACTGCTCCTGTTTCCCCTGGTTCTTACATCTTGAATATTAGCTAAGGAATTCTTAACTGCTCCCTAGCAATAATCATCCATTTTCCCTCTGTCTGCATGATGAAGGATTCTTAATTTCCCTTCACCCACTGACTCCATCCCATCCTAGTTCAGCTTATTATTTGTTCCATGATTGATTACCTTGCTCTGTAGTACCACCCTCTGTCAAAGAAACCATATCCAGCAGTTCATTCTCATAGACTCCATTAGCCCAATGGATTGAACTTCTCAGATTTACACCCCTGTTCTATTAAAAATCACCATCCAAAAATCAAACAAACCCTTGTACTTCATAACTAGCCTAATATACCTCAAAACAAAGCTAAATCATAAAGAGAGAGCCCTCTCTAGATGCAAATTGGCTAGAACCTGCATCTAAAAGATTGGTCTGTGGTTACCTCGACTGTATTCCCTTTTCTACAACTTTTGGGGAACAACCTGAGTGATAACATCATTGGTGACTCCACTGGGGACGGAACGATTGTTTTTTACTGCTTTCCATTTTCTAAAGCTACAGATGGAGCCTGAAGTTAGCCAGGTAGCCTTTGAAACTGTTTTTTCTATGCAATTACAAGAGTAAATAAAAGCTGCTTCAGTCTATCTCCAGCCTAGTTTTAGGCTTTGAACAACTGTCTCAAAGACTTGATCAGTTTCCTTTTTCAATAGATCTTTAGGAAAATTCAAGACTCTCATAGTTTAAAACTTCCTAGAAAGATATTGTTAAAAGTTGTATTCTTCAAATATTTCAAGAAAAAACCAAAATATATTCAGAAGCTAGCTCCAAAGAAGAAGATCCGTTATACCAGATCGAATCCGGATCCAAATCCTCCACCTATCTTTGAAAATCTTAATTTAATCCCTAAGAACCTTAGAAGCCGAGAGAATCAAGAATGTTCCGTTGATTTACACCTCAGCAGAACCCTACCCAAACTAAGCTTACTGCTGGAAAATCACAAGTCCTTTCTGCCATTACTGTTGCTTCTCAAAGTTCACCATCAGCACTTCAAAACATCTTTTCCACTCCCCCATCCACAGCATATATTTCCACTGTTATCCTTGTTCGTCCAGCTGTTACACTTATCTATGTAAATATGTCAAACCGATATGCTCCCCTGCAGTTACTTGCAAATCCAGGGGCTATGCCTCAAGATTATCAAAGCAAAATCACCTATTTTGATGGTGCTGGCACCTATACAGCTCAACAACATAATAAGAAAATGACAGATTATTTTGAAAACTATGAGATTGATGATGATGATGTGAGAATGAAGATATTTGTTCAAAGTTTAACTGGTGATGTTAGGACGTGGTTTAGGGCACTCCCCACAAACACTATTGCTGATCCAGAAGCCCTTTATCAGACTTTCTTGAACAGATGGAAAAAGAAGAAGGACCCTCTACACATCCTATCAAAATATGAAAGCTTGAAAAGAGGCCCAGAAGAAATTGTTCAAGATTACTGTACCAGATTTAATAATGTATACAATTCTATCTCTCAGAATCTCAGACCCCCACCAGACCTGGCCTTGATCAAATTCCCTGATGGATTTGATTCTGACATGGCTTACCAGCTTAGGGAAAGAGCTCCTCCAAGCTTAGAAGACATGCAGAGTATAGCTGTCAGTGTAGAGGCCAATCTAATTTCTAAACGAGCTCGAGCCAGAGCTGAAAGGAGGACACCTTTCAAAGAAGAACCCTTTGCGTTTGAAAAAAGTTAGATGCAATTATTAAAGGAATGGATAGACTGGGTGATGGAGTAGAAACAATTGAGAGGAAATCCTCTTGGCATGGTCAACCGAGCAACACTGGAAGAAACCCAAATTTTAGGAAAAATCAGAATCCCAATACTGGAAAGGCTGGTCCTGACCAAAACATTAGACCTCCATTCCAGGAAAACTACGCTGAAGCTTCAACTTCTAGTGAGCCAATAGAAGACTCTCAAATTAACTTAATGGGTCTAAATAGTGAACAACAAATTTTCTTGACTGAAGAAGACCAAAGCCTCACTCTCTTAATGAATTCCAACTGCAATCAGGCGAATCTTTTGATTTTAAGGAGGGATATGATACAACCATCTATGAGATTCAGAAAAAATATAAGTTGAGGAGCAGAACAATAGATGTTCCTGAACCCAATAAGCACAAAGATGCCAAGCAAGCCTAAAAAAGAAAAGGTTAATAACCCCCCTATACAACTCCCTGCTAGAACAGACTTCAACCCAAAAGAACCAACGGTTGAGGACATATCAAACAGTCAACCATCAAACATTCAGCCTTCCACTTTCTTTCATCCCAATGAAAATGCAAAGGAGCCTCCTGAAATTGAGTTTGAAGCAGATTCAGCTCATAATAGCACTCCCGATAAAGAAAAAAGCATTGAAAACACAGCAGAACAAGAAAATCTTGCTACCCGAAATGCAAAAATTCAAATAGAAAAACCTTTCAACCTTGAAACCGAAATAGGCAAATTAAAAATAGCCATTCCATTGTCCGAGTTGGCTAAACATGATGTCTATAGAGAACAAATCAGCAGATCACTTCAAATTTCACAAAATAGAGATGCAGTGAATGTCCTTGATGACCAACCAGAATTATTTTTTGGCCCTGAAGTAAATGGTAAATCAGTAGATGGAGGTGTTCCTCCTTTCTATGTAAGTCTAAACATTCATGATAAATTACTTCACAATGCAATGTTTAATTCTGGAGCTTCCCATAATTTAATGCCCGAGTCTGTGATGGAAAAGTTGGACCTAGATATCACCAGGCTATATAAAGACTTGTTCTCTTTCGATTCTAGCTAGGTCAGATGTTTAGGGTTAATCAAAGATTTATGTGTATCTCTAGTTCAATACCCTGTCAAGACAATTTTAATGGATGTAGTGGTAGCTAATATCCCACCAAAATATGGCATGTTACTGTCCAGATCTTGGGGTGCAAAGCTCCAGGGATCTTTATAGTTGGATATGTCCTATGCCACCATCTCAGTCTTTGGCCAGCCAAAGAGATTGTACAGGGAAACTTTGATGAAATATGTGGTAAGCACCCAGGAGAAACCCCAAAATTTTCCCATCTATTCCATCCATTCTGATATGGACTCTTTCATCCTATACAACGCTGAAATTTGCCCTCCAACAAATGACAAGGTTTTAGCATCAGCACAAGAAAAATTCATAAATGAAAAATCTAGTGTTCAGATTCGAGAAATTTATGTGACCAATGATACAACAGACACACAAGGGAAACCACATGAAACTGAAAATCCAATTCTGCCTACTAAGCAAATTTTTAAAATGCCTGATACTAGCTACAAAAATGAAATTCTTTGGTACTTAGAATTTGATGGATCAGTGAATAAACTAGGAGCAGGGGCAGGAATTTGGATACATAACATGGAAAATGATCATGCTGAAGGACATGCATACAGGGTGAATTTTAGATGCACAAATAACATGGCTGAATATGAAGCCCTCCTGCTAGGACTCAAATTGATCAAAAATCTAGAGGCAGTTAGGATATCAATTCTGGGAGACTCTGATTTGGTTATTCAACAAATGAAAGGAAACTTCCTCACAAATGACCTCAGGTTAATATCTTATAGAGGGGTAGCAATCGAAATACTCAATACGTTTCTAGAATCATAGCTTGCCAAAATTCCAAGGAAACACAATTTTCATGCTCACAGTTTGGCAACATTTGCCAACACTTGTAAACTGCCATTTGAGCCGAATCATCATTTTACAACTGAAGTTAAACACAGGCCGACTGTACCAGACAATGTGAAAAACTGACAAGTGTTTGACAATGACACTCAGATTAATAATTTCCTGATTTTAAAAGAAGAATTTTCCAGCACAAACATAGACACAGGCATTGTCGGTGAAGTTGATCAAATAGACAAAATTGAAACTCACATTTCAGCTAAAACAACAAATCGAATATTACATCCAACAGAATTTACCAACAGAGTTGCAAGAGCTTAAAGAAATAAACTTTGATGAAACTGTTGAAGAAGAGTATGAAGTTATTGACTTAAAGGACAATTTTTTATCCACAGGATTAACTCCTGTGGAAGATATTTTTGACTCTAATGATATTCCAAGGAAACCCAAAATGCAGCCTTTAAACGCAGAAATTGAGGACTATAACATAGGGACTCAACAAAATCCTAAAATGATAAAATTTTCTAAAACTTTGCCTCCTGACCAAAAGCTGAAATATATTGAACTGTTCAAAGAATTTCAGGATGTCTTTGCATGGAGTTATGAAGATCTCAAGTCCTATGATACTTCTGTAATTCAGCATACAATACCCCTAAAAGAAAATCAAAAACCTTTCAAGCAAAAACTTAGAAGGGTCAACCCTGTACTCCTTCCTCTCATTGAAAAAGAAGTCAAAAGAATGTATGAAGCTGGCATAATTGCACCCATTAGATTTTCAGAATGGGTATCCAATCTAGTGCCCACTAGGAAGAAAACAGGAGAAATCAGGCTATGTGTTGATTTGAGGAATCTGAACAAAGTCTCTTTAAAAGACCACTACCCCTTACCTAAGATGGACCACATTTTGCAAAAGGTAGTAGGTGCCTCTAGAATTTCACTATTAGATGGATTTTCAGGCTTTAACCAGATCCTAGTTCACCCTGATGACCAAGATAAGATTGCTTTTACAACACCTTGGGGAACTTTCAAGTATGTAAAGATGCCATTCGGACTCAAAAATGCAGGCGCAACATTCCAGCGTGAAATGGACATAGCTTTTGCTAAGGAAATTCATGATTTCCTGGTCATATACCTAGATGATCTCACTGCCTTTTCCAAATCAGATCAGGAACACCTAGATCATCTCAGGTAAGTGTTTGTAATCTGCAGAAAATATGGTATATCACTAAACCCAAAGAAATCATTATTTGGCCTAGAAGAGGGCAAACTGTTAGGTCACATCATCTCCAAAGAAGGTATTAGAATAGACCCGGATAGAATGCAAGCCATTCTACAAGTTCCTTACCCTAGAAATATCAAAGAACTTCAAGCTTTCCTAGGGAAAATTAATTTTCTAAGAAGATTCATACCCAACTTGGCTAAACTGATAAGATTGTTGAACAACATGCTGAAGAAAGATTCCAAAGTCAAATGGACAATAGAAGCTAAACAAGCCTTTGAAGAAATCAAAATAGCTTTAACCAAAACACCAGTCCTCACAAGCCCGAAATTTGACAGAGACTTTATAATCTTTTCCTTTGCATCAGAACATACTATTGCTGTTGTTTTATTACAAAAAGATGACCAAGGGTGTGAAAAACCCATAGCCTTTTTCAGCAAAGCGCTTAGAGATGCACCACTTAAATATCAAATCATGGAAAAACAGGCTTATGCCCTGGTAAAAGCTATTAAGGACTTCAGAGTTTATATCTTATACTCTCATGTAATAGCTTATGTACCAAGTACTGTGGTCAAGGATATTCTAACTCAAGAAGGAATTGAAGGCAAAAGAGGCAAATGGATAGCTAACATTTTGGAATATGACATTGAAATTAAACCAACAAAGCTGATAAAAGGACAAGGATTAGCTAAACTTATGACTGAAACCAACTTTCAAGCCCTTGACATCAATGAACTGGATAATGAACAGGAGATGACGACTCCATAGATCAATCAAGCCTTTTTACAATCACCTTGGTATGCTGATATAATTTATGTATTGTTAAACCTGCAGGCTCCTCTAGGGTTATCCAGAACTAAAAAGAGATTTCTGAAAATGAAAGCTTCAAAATTCTGTATTTTAGATAATGTTTTATTTTGGAAAAATCATGAAGGCATTTTACTGAGTTGCTTAACAAAGGATGAAACTGACAAAGTGCTGAAAGAATTTCATGCAGGGGACTGTGGTGGGCATTTGTATTGGAAATCAACTGCTGATAAAATCCTAAGGGCTGGATTTTATTGGCCCACCCTGTTTGCTGATGTAAAGAAATTTGTAACTTCTTGCCATAAGTGTCAAATTTTTGAAGGCAAGAGAAAGCTTCTACCTCTACCCCTCAAACCAATTTCCACTGAAAGACCATTTCAACAATGGGGTTTAGATTTCATTAGGGAAATTCACCCTCCCTCTTCTGGCCAGCATAAATGGATTTTGACTGCCACGGACTACTTCACCAAGTGGATAGAGGCCATCCCTTGTAGATAGGCCAATGATTTAGTAATCATGCAATTCCTAGAAACCAATATCTGGTCCAAATTTGGCTGTCCTGAAAAGATTATAACTGATAATGCTGCTGCTTTTAAATCCAAAAGAATGATCAATTTTTGTCACAAATACGACATCACCTTAGGCCACTCCATAGCATATTACCCTCAAGGTGATGGTCTAGCTGAATCATCCAATAAAATTCTGATCAATATCATTAAGAAAGTATTGGAGGAAAACAAGAAAAATTGGCATAAGAAGCTTATCAATGCACTTTGGGCAGACAGATTGACTACAAAGAGATCCATTGGAATAAGCTCCTATGAATTGGTTTATGGCATGGAGGCTATATTCCCCTCATCTTTGGGAGTCCCTGTGATAAAGTTGCTGCAAGAAGTGTAGGCAGAACCCAATGACATTCAGAGAAGAATAAATTAGACTATTCATTTACAGCAGACTAGAGAAGAAGTGTATCAAAGATCTCAACTTCTACAAGAAAAACTCAAAAAGATATTTTACAAGAGGACTAAAGCTGAAGATTTCTTCGTAGGAGACAAGGTTCTGAAATGGGATTCCAAAAGGGAAGATAAAGGAAAACATGGGAAGTTTGACTTCTTATGGAAGGGACCTTTTGCTATTCAGGCTTCACAAGGAAACAACACCTACTTTTTGAAGAGATTGGATGGCACAGAAGCAAAATATGGGCTAGTCAATGGTCGGATGCTGAAGCATTATTTTGATCCAGAAGTGTATCAAAGATCTCAACTTCTACAAGAAAAACTCAAAAAGATATTTGACAAGAGGACTAAAGCTGAAGATTTCTTCGTAGGAGACAAGGTTCTGAAATGGGATTCCAAAATGGAAGATAAAGGAAAACATGGGAAGTTTGACTTCTTATGGAAGGGACCTTTTGCTATTCAGGCTTCACAAGGAAACAACACCTACTTTTTGAAGAGATTGGATGGCATAGAAGCAAAATATGGGCTAGTCAATGGTCGGATGCTGAAGCATTATTTTGATCCAGTTTGTTGATATGTCAGGACTCTGACTTGTACATAAGAGTGTTTAGTTTTTGCAGTTTATTACAGCAATAAGATGGGAAGGAATATGTAGGAAATTTTGAGGAACAGTCAAGGAACTGCGCTACCTTTTTTGTGTTACCTTTTCTTACTTTACCAGATATTGAAAAAGAAGACTTGGGAGCTGTAAATAAGAGAACAAACATTCAGACAAACCATCCAAAACAGAGCTGTAATTGTTTGAATGGGCTAATGAGAAATGTATATATGTTGCATAGGTACAGTTTTGTTTACTTACAGCCAAGGGGAAATTTCAGAATGCAGCAATAATTGAATATAAGGCCATCTAAACTGCTGTTCTTGACTTTTCATTAGGAAAAACCATCCCCAAGTGGAGCCAGTGTTATGCTCCTATACCAATAGGTGTCATATTTCATGATTGACTGATAAAATGCCAAATATGTTCATCCTTTCCATGCTACAAAGGTTCCATAGCTTGAAAAAATCAAAAATTAAAAAATGAAAAGAGGGTATGCCCTAAAAGAAAGATCAAATGGCAAAAAGAATGAATTGGTCAAAAAGAAAAGGAAATGAACCCCAAAGAAAAGACCAGGAAAGTGTGCTAGTCCAAAATGCCACTACTATTCTGTTTTTGCAAAGAATTTCATCGTGTGCAGTTAGTTGACTCTTACCACACTTGATGGAGGGCCGAACAGCCTAATCTTGGCCAGTTCATGTTTAAATTTCTTGTTTTAGAGATAGAGAACAAAATCTGTCCAAACAGTTCAAGCTTGGCAGATAAGTAGCTAGATAGAGAAACAAAGGTGCTCAACAGCTAAATCTAAGCCCCTGGAAGAAATAAGGGCAGACTTAGATAGAATGGCGGTTAAAAGAAAATAAGAGAGTAAGGGTTTGCTAGTTTAAATGCACCCAAGGAAAAAGGAAGAAAAATGTTAGGTATAATAGGTTGGGTAGACAGTTTTGATGTTGCAGAAGCAGGTTTATGAGCAATTTTGTCTTTCAAAGGTGATTCATCTTAGTACTATCATAAGTACCATGGAAACTATGTGGTGACTGATCAAATGAAGAATGTCTAACTTCCCCTCGCACTTCTTCCAAAAAACACTTACTAACCTCCCCCCAAGAATATTGAGATCTGCTCAATACTCCTAGTTAACTCCATTTCATGAAAAAGTTTAAGTGAAATCACAACTTTGCTTAGGCACAAAGCCACATCCTTTTTCTTTCCCTTTTACCTAAGTTGCCAAACTTTATGCCTATCATATTCAATTTCAAAACCCATATTAATTGCTAACCGTATTGTATAAACCCCTATACTTTTCCCCTGCCCGTATTATGTACATAAAGGAAAAACCCAAGAGTTTATTAAATCCCGCCTTGGTTTAGTTATAAACCATATTATTTCGGGAATTAAAGGTTTAACAGAAACCTTTTAATAACCCATTACAACGCCATTTAAAAAGTTTTATCAACTTTCGGTTTATTAAATAATTTAACCCAAGGCCCCCGAACCAATCATACCTGCCCACAGCAAAAAATATTATTTAATTGCGTCGGGCCCACGCTGTTTAAACCCCGTGCCATAGCCCTCTGCCAATTCCTTTCATCGCCAACTGTTGGATTTGGCCCTCCCCATCCAACGGCCCAGATCGATATCGCGGCACCCCTCCACACCAATCTTTAACACCCGGAGAACGGTGGTATTCCTGCCGTACCGTGGGACAGGTGGTGCCCTCCCGGCATGCTCGCACCCCCCCACCCAATACCACCTTGGCCCAAAAGCGGTGCGGGCCGATACCGCTTACCACCCCCACTGACCCCCCCACTGACGTCATCACCACGTCACCCGCTGACGTCACCTCCGCGTTGCGACAAAACACCATGTCATGCTGACGTCATCCGAAAAAGCGCCAAAAGCCCGCAAAACCGATTTTTGTCAAAAACCCGTGAAAGTGTCATTTTCATTCATTTCTATTGGTTATTTTCACGAGACCGGTGCATGTGAATTACGTCGAAGTTGAGCTACCAGAGCTATAGTCCGCCACCCAACCAAACAGAGTCCACAGTCCTGTTCTCCAACTCGTCCCGCAACCTGCAAACTACACATTTCGTCCTCAAAGATAGGTATTTACCTTAATTCGGTTTCCAAACCCTGTGAATTTTAGTTTTCTCTGCAAAATTTTCCAAAGAAGCTAAATTCTAGTTGAATTCATCGTACTGCCTTAAAATAAATGCACCAGAACCACTGCTCTTTTACCCATTTTTACCAAAAAACCCTTCAAATTTCGCTTTTCTCTATAGATTTCACCCAGTGAGCTAAATTCAAATCGACTTTGGTCTGCAATTCCCAGAGAAAATCCCCAGAACTATTGTTTTTCCTATTTTTGCTACAAAAACCCAAACCCCAGTTCAAAAACACAAAAAACCGAAAATGGAGGCTCCGGTGGCCCTGAACATTTCTCCCCTTAATGCGCCACATAAAGAGCTGGAGTGGTTACCCTTAGCAGATAGAGATTTTCAAATCCAAGACTTAACTGGTAATGAAAACCACCTCTAGGGATTTTGTGAAATTAAAAACAATCACAGAAGTAACTCTGATTTATATGGAATATGGGAATCCAATCTGCCCAGGTACTACCTCCCCTCAGTAAATGTTTTCCCATATATTATCCACCTATGCTGTGCCAGTTATGAACATGTACAAAGAGCAGTCAAGTCTCCATCTGGAACTGTTCTCTTTTATATAACTCCTCAAGCCATAAATGAGATGTTACACTTCAAACCCATTCAGCCTCTGGCTCCCCTTTCTATGGGATTCTTGCTTGAGCAGGGCCCTAAAATGCCAAACTCAGAGATAACTCGCATTGCTCAAACATTTATCAGACCATATTACCAACCCTAATTCCCACCTCCCTTTCCACATGTCTGGTTCAATAAAGCTGGAAGATTCATCATTGATATGATATTCTATATCCTGGGATTCAAGACAAGTGAATATGTTGATGAGACCACCCTAGTTCTGCTGTCCACATTTACTCCAGGACAGCCCCCTGCTGTCAAATATGACTATGCTACTTTCATTGCCAACAAGATCCATGACCAACTCTTGAATCTAGACAGAGAAGGAGTCTTCAAGTATACCTCTTATATATATCATCTGTTCCTGTATTTCCAAACAGACAGTTTTCAGTTTCCCATCAGAAAATTGGATTCTAAAGGAGAAAGGAGGTCTGTGATCTTTTGGACCTCAGTCTTCCATGAAGTCCATAACTCTCCTTACACTTACTGTGAATTCATTGATTTGTTTATACATCCGGTCTCCTCTCTACTGATGAGAACTCCTCCTCCTAGACTCTCTGGTGATATGCAGAAAATTTTACAGCTCTCCAAAAGCTACAAAATAGGTGACTGGTACTTCTACCAGACCAAAGCACCAGAGATACCAACATTACAGACTCCTTTAAATGAGGAAAAGGGCAGGAAGAGAGACAGAGAAGAGGCTACACCTGTAAGTGGACCAGCAGAGCAACCAGGGGCAAAAAGGCAAAGAATAAATCCTCTACCTGAAGAGGAAATTATTGAGGAAATCATAGAAAGCCCAAGAGGCAAGGGGGCAACCAGCCCACAGATCTCCCCAGTAATAGAAACATCCACCAGCTCTCATAGGTAGGACTTAGAAAGGCAGCATAGTGTGGAAGTTTCATCCACAAGACCATCAAGCAAGCAGGCCTCAGATGTCAAAAGAACATTCACAAAGATTAAGGCTAGAAATGATCCATTGAGGCTACAACTTTATGACCAATTTCTCAAGATGACCCCCACCAACCAGCAAAGGTTAATGTCTGCATATGACATTAAAGAAGGAAAAATGATCTTGAGCCACTTTAAGCCCAAAGTGCAGCAACCACAGTCAACAGCTGACTACATTAGAACAAATCTGGAGGTCCTTGCCAAAGACATTCATCCTATGGACCAGATTGAGCTTCATAAGCAAACTGGAGAGATGGTCTACTCTACATTGGTAGATAAGGAAATGCTGGCTTATAAATTGCAGAACTCATTGAACAACACATCTGCCCGACTAGATTTGGAGAAGGCATCTTCTTTAGCCAAAGACAACAGAATAAAGTCCTTGGAAGAGATTATCATTGAGCTGGGACATGACCCCAAGGATGCCAAAGGCATAAAAGCCCTAATAAAGAAAAAAGAAGAGAACAATGTTGCCTTTAGAAAACAGTTGAAGCTGCCTACTACCATGCATCCACAAACTACAGAGGTTGTACAACAAAAAGCAGAGGAGGACATGATGGACTTGCTGATGAGAATGAATCAAAGACTAAGTGAGACAGAGCAGGAATTGGAGAAAGCATTAAAAGAAAAGCAGGGAGTGTCGACCTCCCAGCCACCCGAAGTAACTCCAGCAGTTACAACTGCCCCTCCCACAGTTACAACAGCAGCGCCTTCCACTGTTTCAGCGTCAACAACAACAGGTACTTTAGCAACAACAATAGCAGTGAGCAACAACACTACCATGACCATAGAGGAGTTAATAAAAGCTATGGAGGAATTAGAACTCCAAGTATCAGAATTAAAAGAGGCTAAAGAGAAATTGGCAAAATTATAAGTGAGCTATGACAAATCTAAAATGACTCTGGTAGAAAAGACAAGAGAGGTGAAGGCATTAGAGAACATAGTAAAAACATTGGAAAATGACCTTTCTTTAGATAAGCCTCTGGGAGAAATCAAAGGCATTTTGTGGGCTAACATCAGTGAATCCATTAGTAATGTGTGGAGATCTATTCAAATTATATATGAGCAGATTGACTTGATAGCAGCAGCCCAAGTGGAAATTCAAAAGGTCATAAATTTATTCGGACATATGCCCAAACAGGCCAACAGGTTAATACATTTTTTGAACACTAAGACCAGTGAAGAACTAGTAGCCCTGGACATCAGAGACAGGACAGGCACCATTCTTACAATCAAAAGAGTTCTAACCATGAGGACCCTGATGCAGAATTTGGAGAGGAAGTGCCAGGATATGCAAGTGGAGATAGACTCTTTTATAGAGAGATTTGCAGTTTTACATGAAAGGGGCTTGCCAAGTCTGTTGGGAAGAAATGAACGCCTGTTGAGACAAGCTGAGTACACGCACAGGTTGAATAAACATGCTGCTGATCAACTAAATGCATCATCAAGCACATCAGCAGAGAAAGCCCTTCCATCTGGCCAAACCCTCTACAACAACTTGGAAAATCTATTCTATATTGAGCATGAAGTGAAACATCTTTTTACAGTCCAGCCTAACTTCTACAGGTACACAGACGCTGATGAGACTTTCAGAAAGCTGCAAAGACATCAGTTACCAGAGGAGCATTGGTGGCAAAGCATGCTGCAAATTCTATAAACATATTTCTGGTATCTTTTACATCCTTGGTGAATCAAAAGTCTTGGTACCAGATACCATAAAACGGAGAATAGGAATGGATGAGAGTTATGCGGGGCAACAATGTATCAAATCAAAATTAAAAGCACCCGAGAAAGCCGGGGTAGCAGCGCGGAATATCAACGGAAACAACCACCAGCCGACTCACCAAGTTTACAGCCAGCACATCACACCAACTGAGCGGCCAACACAACAACATTTACTTCCTCATTTATTTCTCCCTGTTTTCAAGATCATTTACTCCTCCTATAAAGTAGGTAGAAGAACTTATTACTAGATATTATCTCTTTGAGATATTTTGTAAACACTTTTTTACAAATACCTCCCCAAGTGAAGTATTCGGGGTTGGTGATACATTTCTTAGACTGCGTTGTAACTCTGAAAACCTTCTTAATACAAAAGCTATTGGAATCCATTGTTGCTGGACTCTTTGGATGTGGAATTGATGGCAGAGGACCTGTTGAGGCCTCGAAGATCGCTGCCACAACAAAGGGGAAACCACCCGGTCCGGACCTTAGTGCAGCTCCTTTTCCGTTTGGAATAGTGGTTCCGACTGGGGATAATGGGACCAGTTTCCCAAGAACTATAAGTGAATGGGATGGATGAATGACTTATGACATAAGATGGTAATAAGCGGACAGCTAAACTACAAACCAAAATGTAATAACTCTAATTGGATCCCGGGACTTATCACTTGGTAAAGCGTAGCGTTTGATGGTCTGTGCTTTAAGGCAGGCATATAGATGACTCTAACACTTTAAGCATAGACGTTTAAACCATTTAAACATTGCTCTGCATAATTAGTTATGCAGAGCGATAAGAGCAAATTACTACACTTAATCATTCATATCATTGATACATACATGAGTGAAAGAGATAACAAATCACCAAAACATTCAATAGTGAAACGAAATGAAGATTCGTTGTTATATCGCATACATGCATTCAACAATAGCAAAGATAATAACACAGCAATTCATATAATAAGAAAGAACACAGATACAGATAATAGTACCATGTAAGCTGATCGATCAATCCAGTATATTAATCACTATGTCGCAGTTCTTCCTTCAAATAGGAAAGCATTCCAAACAACAGACAGTCGTGCGCAGTTGTATAAAACAACCTTCTAATCAAAATTAAGAACCGTTGGTCGAGTTTCACAAAAAGAATATAGACTGAAGCACAATAGTGCAAACTTCAGCCTTTAAGTCTTATTACAAAATTTTACGACCCTTTCCAAAACAATGAAAGGGTCTATAAATACTATACTAATCTAAATATCTAAACAACTGAAAAGCTATTAAATTGGCATCAATAAATGTTTGTTCCATCTTTCTTGGCAATCTGGCAGTTGGCGGCAATGCTTCATTCGGTGGGTTCTTTGCCTTTACACCTTAGCTGACATATCGCCAGCATTGGCTCTACTTCTGGTGGAGTGTTGAGACGCGAAGTTAGCTGGGCATCATATGTAGCATCTTGAATGTCGGGGATCAGGCATCCGAGGGCATCTGATAAACACTTGAGAGCAGACCTTTGAGTATGTGGCTTGACTAGAAAGAGCCAATATGTATCAGAGGTTAAAGTATTTACTCCTGTAATTAACTTCCTCTGTTCCTCCAAGTCATGGTAATTTGTTTGTTCAAGCATATCTGCTGTTGTTATGCTTCCAGGTGTGCACTTGGAAATCATGTTAGCCAAATAAAGTGTATCATTGACTAGGTCGGTCATATTGCTGGCAATTATTTTACACCTGGAAGCCGCCCTTTCTGCTTTCATTACCTGAGTGTTCCATTCCGTGAAGAGGATGTCTTTGTACACTTCATGGATTCGGGATAAATTCGCCGCTTTCCCTTCGTTAGTGTCTTGCCACTCAATATAATCGGATATGGCTTCTTCGGCCTGATCTAGCTCATTCCCGGCCTTCTCTATTTGCTCACACACTGTTGTAGATATTTCGCATAATTGCTCAGCCTTAGTAAGTTTTTGACATAAAAGTCTGATATGAGATATTAATGCGCCATTTATTTGAGTTGCCTCTGCTCTGAAGAGTTTCACATTCTGTGTGCTCTTGATACCTTCAAGCTGTGTTGATAGTTGAGCTATTCGCTCATCTTTTGATTTCATCATCAACTCATTTGATGCTTTCAACTGTGACAATGCCTCCGACAATTCTTTTGCCTTCTGAGTTTCACTTTGGTCTATCCTTTGTCTTTCAATTTGCAGTTGCTGGGTTAACAAATTGTTTTCCTACTGTTGAGCCAACAACTGCTCTTCCACCTGCGCTGCTTTTTTTTTTTCTTCAATTACCTCTGCCCGTAATGCATATATTTCATGGTCCTTAGTCTTCAACAGAAGACTTACCTCCGATGCTTTGTCGATGGTTGTTGCAGAATAAGCTCCCGCGAATTGTGACAGCTTTGTCAGATCATCGGAGGGATCCAAATCCTCCTTCCAGAACATATTGCCCGTGACTGTTTGCTCAGGCAAGATAGAAGGTTGATCAAGCCTTCGTCTTTTCTTAGAGCGCTTAATAATGGCTCTATGCTTTGGGCTGTAGAAAATATCCAGGGGAGGAATTTCTTCCACCTGGAGAACAATTTGATCGGAAGGGTCCTTATTGATTACCTCGACATCCTGTGAAATGGGTGGGCCGCTGGTCCCTCCTAGAACCTGAGAAGAAGTGGTATCGGGCGCATCGCTTGTTTTAGAGGAGCCTTTGTCTTTGGAGCCTTCCTTACCACTGATAATGGAATCGAATTGGTTCCATTGTTTAATCAATTCAGAATCGGTGGAGGTTTGCTTATGTTGCTCTGTAGGGGCTTTGCTCCGTTCCTTTTCTTGTTCTAACTTCTGCTGTTCTTCAAGTGCTTTTCGCTGTTGCTCCTCTAATTCCTTTTTCTGCCTATCTGCCAGTTCTTTCTTTAGTTTCTCTTCTTCCTTCTTCTTCCTCTGCTCTTCTTCCTTCTTCTTCCTTTGCTCTTCTTCCTTCTTTGCCTTTTGCTGTCTTTCTATCTGCTCCTTTTTCTGCCTCTCTGCTTGCTCTTTTCTCTGCTTCTCAGCCTGCAGCTTCTTCTGCCTTTCCTCCTGTTGTTTATCCTGTTCTTTAGTTGTAATCGGAGGTGAATGTATTTGTTGCCGACCAGGCTCGCTTGAGGAAGACGCTGGGGTTGTGGATAATAACTCTAGGGGCAGAGTTTGCAACCTCTGTTCCCTAAGTTTATTAAACTCAGTCAACGCCTCATCATTGTATTTCATTATTGCAAGCTGTTTGGCTTGGCTTATTGATTCTATATCTACGAACAGGTCATCAAATAGATCCTCTTGATGATCAACTTTTGTCAATTTTGCTTGTTCTAGGGCAGTGTAGGCAGTTTGCTTTGGATCATAGAGTCTGCTTGGGAGAGTGGCCAAGGATAAAGATTGGATTTTTGTTGCTTCTTTTTCTGCGTGCTTGTAATTAAGCAGAGTAAAAACCCCAATTCTTAAAGGAAAAGAGGGCCAACCTTTCTTCTTCTCTTCTTTGATAGTTTGTGTGACACTCTCGGCCATAATCTGGTAACAGATTTCCCGGGCTAACAGCTTGTCTGGGATATATAAGGGGAGGACATGCGGCCTAGCCTTACTCCCAAAAACTCTGATATAGGTGAAATACTCCTCCCCGAACCAACTTGCTACGGCTGGTAAGTCGAAAGAAGCTTCATAGGAAATTATGGGAATGGGTCTGTCATAAATAGAATAGTAAATGGGCACCATGAAACCATTACAAATTTGGTACAAATGGTCCTTGTAAGAGGACTTCCACAATTTCTGATGGTATAGATGAATGGGTGTTGGATCTTGGGTGGTCCATCTCCAACCGAGAACAGGAAACTTAGAATTAAGACACAGAGTATCCATAATGTAAGCAGAATAATAAAATGGAGGGATTTTCCTTTCGGAGACTATAGTTTTGCTTCTGAATTCACGAACAGCTACGACCAACTTATCAGAAAGAATAGTGGCCCAATCCATGATTATAGCATTGATAGCCGCTTCCATTAAGGGAACCATGTCAATATTGATATTAACAGAGTCATGTAATCCCCACAGTCTACACATCATAATCCCCGCATAGCAATAGGGAGAAGCCAAAGAAACGTTGGAGTACTTACCCGAACTTTCATGCTTGTGCTTGGCTAGGTTCTGCCTCCAATCTCGGAGGGGTTCGGATGGTGATTCATTTTCACTTGCGAATTTTTCCACGAAGGTTCTGTTGTAGACTAGCTCCGGTTCAGGCAGATGATACATTCGCCTCAGGTCATCAGGCTTGAATGACCCGAAAATCCTTCCGTCCCTTGTATGGAAAATTCTATCAGTGATGGGGATTTCTTCAATTGCCCAGTGCACCACATCTGTGTAAGGGAGAACCTGCTCTCTGGCCGCTATTCTGTGTAAAAAGGAATCGGCCAAGTCTTTGAGCGTTGCATCGGATTTCCTTAGTACATCAACACTAACTGTTCTCACTGTCACTTTTGGTTGCTCGGCCTCCAACAGATTATATGTGCCCTGCCATGTGCTCCTAGCAAGACCAGCGCACGTAGTGTCCGAGATTAAGCCTTTCTTCGAAATTGAAGCAGCTTGACCTGCAACAGGTGTTGTAGTAGAACCAGAACTCTTCTTATTTTTCTTCCCCATCAAGTTTAGGTTTTTCTCAACAAACGAACTCTACACAAGCGCAAGAGAAATCGTAATACGAGAAATAATGAAAACAAAGCGTAATGGGAAAGATATATATCACTTGAAGCGTGGCGCTATTAATTTTCAAAAAATGGCTGCGGATCCAATCACTGGTAAGGGATCGTATATGCATTAATGGTGATTTTAAGGCCTGCTATCCATTAAATGACCTTTACGCTGTTATTCAGTTGAATGACCTCCCAACGCGTGCAACAGATATGATATGCCTTAGACGCAAGTATTCGTTAACCGAAGGGGCAAAGTTATTAAATACGCATGCCTTACCTTATCCCTGCATTTAACGGCATTTTGAAAACTGCGCTTTATCCACCGGCTTTAAATATAACTTTAAAGCTTAAAGCAATCGCTTTTTTGAAATGCCGATTACCGATGAATAATGTCGCATCGCATGGGGGAAAGAGTTACTTATCGTTTGAAAGTAGCCCTGGCGAACGCCGATAGCGATATCGCATCGCATCGGGGAAAGACCTGAGCGCCTTATGAGAGTGCATAGGATACTGCCGACGGCCGATAGCAATATCGCATCGGGTCGGGGTTTAAAACTTAAAGCGTTTTCCCATAAGGGGCCGGGCCGATAGCCGATCGCCGATATAGCGTCGCATCGGGGTGTAAGATATGTGCTCTTTATGCGTATGCATCGAATACCGCCGATCGCCGATAGCGATATCGCATCGGCAAATACCAAAGTGTCATTTAAATGCATCTCTCTTGTCATTGCGATATGCGATCTTTCGATCGCTTTATCGCAATAACAAAGATTTTATTTTGGAAACATTGTTATTCGAAAAAGGCTCCAATTCACTAACACTTTTGATTATCATACCTTTTTCGAACAAATTCATTAATACCAATTAAATTTTTTTTTAAAAGGGACCCATTTCATATGTTAATCATTTGTAAATACATTCAGAACGAAATGGGGGGTTGTTGTAGGGCACAACAATTGGTGATTCGTTGGTAGAACCAGTTATCTCTGAAATTAATACAAACACTCAAGTTTTTCAAAAATAGAAACTCAATCAGAAGGAGAAACTTCTAATATAACTAGATATTCATGTGTTCTGAATAAAGTGAACTCAATTTTGTTAACTGTGTCTCATTTAGTTTCAAGAAACCAAATACATAATAAGTTTCAAAAATAAGTCTTTATTGGTTCATAGTGATAGAATAGAAAACTTTCCCAAATCAGCTTTTATAATTAACCCCTCTGTCATAGGTAGAGCCTCTGTTGCCAACAAACATTTATAGTCTCGACAGGGATACCTTTTAACCATAGTATTGTCCACTTTTCCATTCACATAAGAGTGTGATTAACAGAATGAATCCATAAAATGTTTTCATATTTTATTTTTCATATGTTTTTCTTTATAATAAATAAGATAAAAAGCCACTGTCCTGGTTTGGTAGCTAGTTTATGACAATGCCATTCACTAGGAATAATTTAACTGATCAAGCTGGCTCGTGATGAGACCCCTTGTCTTGAAATTTCAAGCCATTACCCTGTTTTGGTAGGCAATATTGGTAATGTCAGTTAACCTATTTCCCTATGAACATGGTAAGCAGGCTTATGATAAGACCTCTTATCTTTAATCTTTTATATTTTAGAATTACACTCTGAGTAATCATAACCTTTAGTGAATGGGGTGAACAATTTTCTCCTTAAGAGTAGGTGGATGACAGGTGAAGAGTTGAAGATACTGAAAATGGGTTAGCCTCTATCTTTTAACAGATAACCTTTGGAGACTAGTTTTGGAAACAGAAAATGATTCGGAACTTTTACCTCCTGAAAGGAGTCTTCAAAATTTAGATTGTAGTTTCAGAACACAATGATATCTAATTTCCTAGAAACTAGTTCTTTTGATTGAGGGTTCTATTATCTAAAAACAAATATTTATATTATTTTGTAAGACAACTTCGTCAAACACAACAAAAGGTCAATAGAGATACTCTACAACTTTATTTCCTACCAATCCTACAAACTACGCAAATCTACAAAAGGAGAAGGGGTTACCTTCTCAATTAAATAATTTCTTCAGGATCAGGCCATTGACAGGGAGAGAATCTCTCATCCCTGATAAGTCTTGCAATATAAAAGTTGAATGGCCTATCTTTTCACAGATCTGAAATGGTCCAAGCCACATTTTCTGAAATTTGGTATGCTTACCTTTATCTTCATGGGCCTTGTCCCATTTGAGAACCAAGTCACCAACTTGAAGTTGTTTGGAACCAGATGATGCTGAGTCAAAAGATGCTTTGATGATTTGTTGATGTTTAGCATGAGTGATTCTGGCTTTTTCCCTCTCTTCCTCTAATTTAAGAATTTGGTCATGTCTAAGTTGGATAGAAGAAGACGGAGTCTCTTGAATGAACTGCACTAGGGCTAAAGATGGAAGAACAAGATTTGTAGGCAACACGACTTCTTTTCCATATACCAGATTGAAAGGAGAGGTCCCTATAGAAGCCTTTTGTGTTATTCTATCAGCCCATAATGCAAAGACCAAAGATTTATGCCAGTTTCTATGATTCTGTTCAACGGTTCGCTTAATGATTTTGATGAGATTCTTATTAGTAGATTCGGCTAAACCGTTTCCCTGGGGATAATAATTGGAAGAATATTTCAGTTTAAACCCTCTTTTAATAGCAAAATCATATATAGCGTTTCCTGAAAAATAAGAAGCATTATAAAAAACAAGAGCGTTTGGAACACCAAACCTGGTAATGATGAATTGGTCAATGAACTCGATGATTGCCTCTGCATTTGCCGCCTTCAAAGGAATAGCCTCTACCCATTTAGTAAAATAATCAGTAGCGGTAAGGATATACCTATGTTGTTTGGAAGATGGTGGAGTAATTTCCCCGATGATATCTAACCCCCATTGTTCGAATGGCTGTTCAATGTTGACAGGTTGAAGAGGGAAAGCTGATTTTCGTTGTCTTCCACCAGATGTTTGGCAATTAAGGCATTTTCTTACGTGCTCATGGCAATCTCTAAATAGAGTAGGCCAATAATATCCAGCATGAATAATCTTGTGAGCTGTTGTGTCAGCTCCAAAATGTCCCCCAGCTGGTCCATCATGTAGCTCCTGCAAAACCTTTTGAGCTTCAGGTTTCTCAAGACATCTTAACATAATAGAATCATAATTTTGTTTAAACAACACATCATCAATGAGAGTGAAATTCTTAGCTTTTAACCTAACGGCCCTTTTATTCTTGTAAGATAAATTTGGAGGAGCATAACCGTTCTTCAGATAAAATATCAAATCAGCATATTGAGATTCAGAATCAGTGACACTTATCTGATTGATTGATTCAGTCTGATCCATATCGCTTGATTCACGAATATTTGATGCTCCTGCCAATATCCTGCAAAAACCTTGGCCCCTGACAATCTTTGCTGGCTTTATTTCTAAGTCATACTCTTGAAGCGCTGTAACCCAATTGGCTCTTTTTTCACCCAATTCTTTCTGAATTAATAGTTGCCTAACTGCCGGGAAAGGAACTATTACCTTTGTATGGGTTTTTAGAAGGAAGGGTCTATAATGCTTGACTGCTTTGAATACAGCAAAGGCTTGTTTTTCCACATCCGAATAATTCAATTCGGCACCTTGAAGATTTGAACTGAAAAATGATATGGGTGCTTCTAAGTTGTTATCATTCAGTTGTGTGAGTACTGCGGCATATGAAGTGTTGGACGCGATGGTATATAGTGTAAAATGATTAGAAAAATTTGGAGTATTCAAGGCTGGGGCATTAATTATTGACTGTTTGATAACATCAAAAGCTTGTTTTTCTTCTGATCCCCATTTGAAGACTGAATTCTTCTTGATCATTGTCTGAAGTGGTAATACAATCTGTGAAAAATCTGGAACAAATCGTTTGACAAAATTAATCTGTCCTAAAAACGACTGCATTGATTTTTTGTTATGTGGGAAAGGGATTTCAGAAATTTCATTAATCCGATTAGGGTCAATATAAATACCATCTTTGGATACTATAAATCCTAAGAGTTTTCCTTGATCTAGAGCAAAGAAGGACTTTTTGGGGTTTAGAGAAATACCATATCTTTTGCATCTATGAAAGATCTGATTTAAGTCGTGCAAATGATTATCTCTCTTCTTAGAATACACAGTAATATCGTCTAGATAGATGACTACTGATCGATTAATTAACCCTCTGAAGGCTATGTCCATAGCTCTCTGAAATGTCGCTCCGGCATTTATAAGACCAAAAGGCATTTTCTGATATGCATAGGTTCCCCATTTTGTTCTGAATGTAGTTTTAAGCTGGTCATCGGGTTGTACCAGAACTTGATTGTACCCTGAAAAACCATCTAGAAAAGACATCAATTCAGAACCTGCCACCGATTGGAGAATTTGCTCCATAGTGGGTAATGGGAAGTTGTCTTTTAAGCTCGCTTTGTTTAAATTCCTGAAATCAATACAAATTTGAATATTGCCATTTTTCTTCCTGACTGGCACCATGTTAGAGACCCAGTTTGAATGTCGGACTGGAAAAATAATTTTGGCTTTCAAAAGCTTATTAAGTTCCGACTTAATCTGGCTCTCCAAATTAGGGTGTATTTTTCTTAATTTTTGCTGAATTGGTTTTTTATCAGGAAGCATAGGAATGGTATGCTGGATAATAGATGTGTCATATGTCTTTAAGTCATCATATTTCCAAGCAAAAACCTGTTTGTTCTTTCTCAACAATTTAATAAATGCTTCCTTTTCATTCTGAGAGAGTCCTGTTCCTAAATTGATGTTTTGAGGAGACTCTTTAGTTCCTAGATTTATCAATTCAAACCTAAGGGTAGAACTTTGAAGCTTTGTGTTAATTACAGGTTTAAACCTGTCTTTAATATCATAAAGATCTTCTAATTTTACCACTGGTTTGGGGATCGAATTTTCTTTGAGCACTTCTTTCATCTGGGAATCATGATCATCTTCGTCAATAACTTGCTTATCATAAGAATTCTCAGAAGTTAAAAATTGCAAAATATCATCATCATGATTAAATACTCTCCAATTAGTGACATTGTCAGGAATTGAGGGTCTGAAAAGTAATTCTACAGAAAATCTATCGAGGCTGTAGTCTTCAGAAGGTAGAAGCTTTGAAGCTACATTGGCTAGTAAATCTGCGGCTGAATTTTGAGATCGAGGTATAGAAGAAATGTTGAATGCCAAAAAGTGTGAGGTAAGCTCTTGGACGAGCGATTGGTAATGTTTAAGGTGAGTCGAAAGGCAATGAATTGCATTTCTAACTTGTTTGACAATGATTTCCGAATCGCCGAATACCTTTAGATATCGCACCTCCAAGCCGATTGCTTTGTATAATCCTTGGATTAAAGCTTCGTATTCGGCAGTATTGTTAGTGCACTCAAACTCTAACCTACAAGACAACATTGTCTTTTCTCCTTGCGGACTAACCAATATACATCCAGCTCCTGAACCTTCAGTGGACTTAGAGCCATCAAAATACAGAGACCAGAATAAAGGAATATTAACAAAAGTATCTACATTTTTCTCAGCATCATTAAAACATCTGGACCTATCAGTTTGTGAAAAATTTTCTATTTGAGATGTAAAATGATTAACTGAAAAAGGAGATGGTTGGGCAACAAAGTTGCCAAAGAATGATTCTGCCGAATAATTCCCCAAAATGTTGTTGTTGAATGCCACAGGTTGGTTTTCTTGCTCGAATTCAGTAACTGTGTGGGTCATATGCTTCTCACGGTCAATCCTTATTTGATTTGGCTTTCCCTTGTAGGGAAGCCACATATGTGACCAATCTGTAGAAATATACCCGTGCAGTTTTTCGGACCAATCTCTGCTCAATATTAAGCCATAGAATTCAGGTATGTCGGCAATTAAGATGTCAATTCTCTGTACAACCCTGGGGTCGGCAGACAACCTGATGGTTACAGAATTAATTTCACCCACTACCTGCACTTTAGTCCTATCCAACTGCACAATATGAGTAGCTGACTTCTGTGGCTCAATATTCAGCTTAGAACAAACTGAAGCTGGCATTATATTAGATGAAGCCCCTGAATCAATTAAACAGTTGTGCAGGTTTCTATTATAAATCTCGTACGTCAGCAGGAAGGGTGGGGTGTGAGAATTTGATTTATCTCCAATTAGAACTGAATCGGTAGCTTCGACCATACCTGCAGGAGGCTGGCCTTGATCGTTGGCAGCTCTTGTACTGGGAAGGGGAGTAGAGGGAACAACATTCAATTCTTTGAGAAGTAACTTTTGTTGATGTTTTAATTTGCTAAGCTCAAACATAGTTATATTTGCCTTAGTTTTCTTCATGTCATCAACAATGTTATATTCCATTGAATCAGATATTACTAATGTCTTGGATGTTGAAGGAGAACTAGAAGTTGAAGGCTGATTTTGGGGAGCTACTACAGGCGATTTCTTAGGAGGAACTTTTTCTTTTGCTGTAGAAGCACCTGCACTTCTTTTCTTTGATGTTGCCTGAGCAGGTTCGGAAGTATTTTTACTTCTAGTAGTAACCGGAAAGGCTTCTTCTTCATTCTCAGTATCAGAGTTTGGGAGTATAAAATCCCACATTCCATGGCATTCAGCTATTTCTTCTTCATCATCGGTTTGTAAAGTTGTTTCCTCTTCCTCTTCTTCTTGGTCTGAGTCTGCATTGGATATAACATTGGGCGGCTTTGATTCAGTTTTCTTGTAAGTTCTAAATGGTCTTTTATTTGAGGTTTCGGCCACCTGCTTCTTGATGTCAACCATTTCGTTAGACAATGTTTTAAGGACCTTTTGTAAACCTTCCATGTCATAGGGGTCCTTTGGGGTTTTCTTCTTGGAATCTTCTTTAAACGAGACTTTTTTAGCTTTTCAGTCTTGTAGAGCAGCTTTCTTCTCAAGAGCATTAATGCGCTTTTCAACAGCAAGTGCTTCTTTCATGTTTTCAGCTAGGGTAGGTTTCCCAGCCCTATCTACAAAAATAGCTATGTTGGCAGGTAGGGCGGTAATATACCATTTGCTTCGGATTTGTTCACTTGGTTTAGAATCAGTAGGGATTTTATTCAGGAGTTTATTAAATCTGGCATTAAACTCCTTTATTGGTTCCCTGTGCTCTATCCTTAGATTGGAGAGATCGTTTATTAAAGTAGCTAAGGACCTATCATCTCCATACTTGGTAAGGAACTGCTCTTGGCATGTGTTCCAACTGGTAATTGAACTAGCAGGTAAGGAAAAATACCAAGATCCTGCTGATCCTTGTAAGGTGTAGGGAAAGAGTCTTACAACAACATCTTTCTCTGTCACTCCTTTTAAGTTAACTGCCAACATAAAATTGTTAATATGTTCTTCAGCTTGGGTTCCATTATCTGGATTAAATTTAGGCAGCCATTTTTCGGGGGCATCTGGTAGATCATGCAATGGTCCAGGCATGTTGACCGCACCCGGTCTAGTCCATGGGTCTGCCATTATGCTAGCGACAGTGGTTGACACTACTGTTGGAATTCCAGATATTTGGGGAGGTATCAAAGATGAAGAGTGAATAGGTTGAGATATTGAGGCTCCTGTTCCCTGATGAACAACAATTTGTAATGGAGGGGTGGGTGGTTGACTTTGCAGATGAGGAGATGAAATGGAGGATGTGGAAGAAAAATCCCCACTATCAGATCCTTCAGTATTTTTCTTTGGATTTTTCCTTTTGGGTAAAGGAAACTCAGTAGGTTCAATACCAAGTTTTTCGCTCTGAAGTCTAGTAAGAGGATGATTGAGGTTGAACTGCGAAGTCGCACTACTTTCTGATATCTCAGATTTCTGTGGTGAAATCGAGAAGCTCTGAAGTTTATGGATTAGAGACTGAACTTCAGGAGATTCAAGACTTAGTTGTTCTGGGATATGATGGGATTGAGCAGTGGTGGTAGATTCCTCTTCTTCTTGGTTATGGGCTGGTGAACCAGCGTGTAATTGAGAAGAACGAGGAGATTTGGAGGGAGAATTACTCTTAGAATGACTTGCCGATTTAGGTCTGCTTGCCATTCACAGTCAATGCCCTCCTTCTAGCGCCAATTTTGTTGAGGCCTCGAAGATCGCTGCCACAACAAAGGGGAAACCACCCGGTCCGGACCTTAGTGCAGCTCCTTTTCCGTTTGGAATAGTGGTTCCGACTGGGGATAATGGGACCAGTTTCCCAAGAACTATAAGTGAATGGGATGGATGAATGACTTATGACATAATATGGTAATAAGCGGACAACTAAACTACAAACCAAAATGTAATAACTCTAATTGGATCCCGGGACTTATCACTTGGTAAAGCGTAGCGTTTGATGGTCTGTGCTTTAAGGCAGGCATATAGATGACTCTAACACTTTAAGCATAGACGTTTAAACCATTTAAACATTGCTCTGCATAATTAGTTATGCAGAGCGATAAGAGCAAATTACTACACTTAATCATTCATATCATTGATACATACATGAGTGAAAGAGATAACAAATCACCAAAACATTCAATAGTGAAACGAAATGAAGATTCGTTGTTATATCGCATACATGCATTCAACAATAGCAAAGATAATAACACAGCAATTCATATAATAAGAAAGAACACAGATACAGATAATAGTACCATGTAAGCTGATCGATCAATCCAGTATATTAATCACTATGTCGCAGTTCTTCCTTCAAATAGGAAAGCATTCCAAACAACAGACAGTCGTGCGCAGTTGTATAAAACAGCCTTCTAATCAAAATTAAGAACCGTTGGTCGAGTTTCACAAAAAGAATATAGACTGAAGCACAATAGTGCAAACTTCAGCCTTTAAGTCTTATTACAAAATTTTACGACCCTTTCCAAAACAATGAAAGGGTCTATAAATACTATACTAATCTAAATATCTAAGCAACTGAAAAGCTATTAAATTGGCATCAATAAATGTTTGTTCCATCTTTCTTGGCAATCTGGCAGTTGGCGGCAATGCTTCATTCGGTGGGTTCTTTGCCTTTACAACTTAGCTGACATATCGCCAGCATTGGCTCTACTTCTGGTGGAGTGTTGAGACGCGAAGTTAGCTGGGCATCATATGTAGCATCTTGAATGTCGGGGATCAGGCATCCGAGGGCATCTGTTAAACACTTGAGAGCAGACCTTTGAGTATGTGGCTTGACTAGAAAGAGCCAATATGTATCAGAGGTTAAAGTATTTACTCCTGTAATTAACTTCCTCTGTTCCTCCAAGTCATGGTAATTTGTTTGTTCAAGCATATCTGCTGTTGTTATGCTTCCAGGTGTGCACTTGGAAATCATGTTAGCCAAATAAAGTGTATCATTGACTAGGTCGGTCATATTGCTGGCAATTATTTTACACCTGGAAGCCGCCCTTTCTGCTTTCATTACCTGAGTGTTCCATTCCGTGAAGAGGATGTCTTTGTACGCTTCATGGATTCGGGATAAATTCGCCGCTTTCCCTTCGTTAGTGTCTTGCCACTCAATATAATCGGATATGGCTTCTTCAGCCTGATCTAGCTCATTCCTGGCCTTCTCTATTTGCTCACACACTGTTGTAGATATTTCGCATAATTGCTCAGCCTTAGTAAGTTTTTGACATAAAAGTCTGATCTGAGATATTAATGCGCCATTTATTTGAGTTGCCTCTGCTCTGAAGAGTTTCACATTCTGTGTGCTCTTGATACCTTCAAGCTGTGTTGATAGTTGAGCTATTCGCTCATCTTTTGATTTCATCATCAACTCATTTGATGCTTTCAACTGTGACAATGCCTCCGACAATTCTTTTGCCTTCTGAGTTTCACTTTGGTCTATCCTTTGTCTTTCAATTTGCAGTTGCTGGGTTAACAAATTGTTTTCCTGCTGTTGAGCCAGCAACTGCTCTTCCACCTGCGCTGCTTTGTTTTTTGCTTCAATTACCTCTGCCTGTAATGCATATATTTCATGGTCCTTAGTCTTCAACAGAAGACTTACCTCCGATGCTTTGTCGATGGTTGCTGCAGAATAAGCTCCCGCGAATTGCGACAGCTTTGTCAGATCATCGGAGGGATCCAAATCCTCCTTCCAGACCATATTGCCCGTGACTGTTTGCTCAGGCAAGATAGAAGGTTGATCAAGCCTTTGTCTTTTCTTAGAGCGTTTAATAACGGCTCTATGGTTTGGGCTGTAGAAAATATCCAGGGGAGGAATTTCTTCCACCTAGAGAACAATTTGATCGGAAGGGTCCTTATTGATTACCTCGACATCCTGTGAAATGGGTGGGCCGCTGGTCCCTCCTAGAACCTGAGAAGAAGTGGTATCGGGCGCATCGCTTGTTTTAGAGGAGCCTTTGTCTTTGGAGCCTTCCTTACCACTGATAATGGAATCAAATTGGTTCCATTGTTTAATCAATTCAGAATCGGTGGAGGTTTACTTATGTTGCTCTGTAGGGGCTTTGCTCCATTCCTTTTCTTGTTCTAACTTCTGCTGTTCTTCAAGTGCTTTTCGCTGTTGCTCCTCTAATTCCTTTTTCTGCCTATCTGCCAGTTCTTTCTTTAGTTTCTCTTCTTCCTTCTTCTTCCTCTGCTCTTCTTCCTTCTTCTTCCTCTGCTCTTCTTCCTTCTTTGCCTTTTGCTGTCTTTCTATCTGCTCCTTTTTCTGCCTCTCTGCTTGCTCTTTTCTCTGCTTCTTAGCCTGCAGCTTCTTCTGCCTTTCCTCCTGTTGTTTATCCTGTTCTTTAGTTGTAACCGGAGGTGAATGTATTTGTTGCCGACCAGGCTCGCTTGAGGAAGACGCTGGGGTTGTGGATAATAACTCTAGGGGCAGAGTTTGCAACCTCTGTTCCCTAAGTTTATTAAACTCAGTCAACGCCTCATCATTGTATTTCATTATTGCAAGCTGTTTGGCTTGGCTTATTGATTCTATACCTACGAACAGGTCATCAAACAGATCCTCTTGATGATCAACTTTTGTCAATTTTGCTTGTTCTAGGGCAGTGTAGGCAGTTTGCTTTGGATCATAGAGTCTGCTTGGGAGAGTGGCCAAGGATAAAGATTGGATTTTTGTTGCTTCTTTTTCTGCGTGCTTGTAATTAAGCAGAGTAAAAACCCCAATTCTTAAAGGAAAAGAGGGCCAACCTTTCTTCTTCTCTTCTTTGAGAGTTTGTGTGACACTCTCGGCCATAATCTGGTAACAGATTTCCTGGGCTAACAGCTTGTCTGGGATATATAAGGGGAGGACATGCGGCCTAGCCTTACTCCCAAAAACTCTGATATAGGTGAAATACTCCTCCCCGAACCAACTTGCTACGGCTGGTAAGTCGAAAGAAGCTTCATAGGAAATTCTGGGAATGGGTCTGTCATAAATAGAATAGTAAATGGGCACCATGAAACCATTACAAATTTGGTACAAATGGTCCTTGTAAGAGGACTTCCACAATTTCTGATGGTATAGATGAATGGGTGTTGGATCTTGGGTGGTCCATCTCCAACCGAGAACAGGAAACTCAGAATTAAGACACAGAGTATCCATAATGTAAGCAGAATAATAAAATGGAGGGATTTTCCTTTCGGAGACTATAGTTTTGCTTCTGAATTCACGAACAGCTACGACCAACTTATCAGAAAGAATAGTGGCCCAATCCATGATTATAGCATTGATAGCCGCTTCCATTAAGGGAACCATGTCAATATTGATATTAACAGAGTCATGTAATCCCCACAGTCTACACATCATAATCCCCGCATAGCAATAGGGAGAAGCCAAAGAAACGTTGGAGTACTTACCCGAACTTTCATGCTTGTGCTTGGCTGGGTTCTGCCTCCAATCTCGGAGGGGTTCAGATGGTGATTCATTTTCACTTGCGAATTTTTCCACGAAGGTTCTGTTGTAGACTAGCTCCGGTTCAGGCAGATGATACATTCGCCTCAGGTCATCAGGCTTGAATGACCCGAAAATCCTTCCGTCCCTTGTATGGAAAATTCTATCAGTGATGGGGATTTCTTCAATTGCCCAGCGCACCACATCTGTGTAAGGGAGAACCTGCTCTCTGGCCGCTATTCTGTGTAAAAAGGAATCGGCCAAGTCTTTGAGCGTTGCATCAGATTTCCTTAGTACATCAACACTAACTGTTCTCACTGTCACTTTTGGTTGCTCGGCCTCCAACAGATTATATGTGCCCTGCCATGTGCTCCTAGCAAGACCAGCGCACGTAGTGTCCGAGATTAAGCCTTTCTTCGAAATTGAAGCAGCTTGACCTGCAACAGGTGTTGTAGTAGAACCAGAACTCTTCTTATTTTTCTTCCCCATCACGTTTAGGCTTTTCTCAACAAACGAACTCTACACAAGCGCAAGAGAAATCGTAATACGAGAAATAATGAAAACAAAGCGTAATGGGAAAGATATATATCACTTGAAGCGTGGCGCTATTAATTTTCAAAAAATGGCTGCGGATCCAATCACTGGTAAGGGATCGTATATGCATTAATGGTGATTTTAAGGCCTGCTATCCATTAAATGACCTTTACGCTGTTATTCAGTTGAATGACCTCCCAACGCGTGCAACAGATATGATATGCCTTAGACGCAAGTATTCGTTAACCGAAGGGGCAAAGTTATTAAATACGCATGCCTTACCTTATCCCTGCATTTAACGGCATTTTGAAAACTGCGCTTTATCCACCGGCTTTAAATATAACTTTAAAGATTAAAGCAATCGCTTTTTTGAAATGCCGATTACCGATGAATAATGTCGCATTGCATGGGGGAAAGAGTTACTTATCGTTTGAAAGTAGCCCTGGCGAACGCCGATAGCGATATCGCATCGCATCGGGGAAAGACTTGAGCGCCTTATGAGAGTGCATAGGATACCGCCGACGGCCGATAGCGATATCGCATCGGGTCGGGGTTTAAAACTTAAAGCGTTTTCCCATAAGGGACCGGGCCGATAGCCGATCGCCGATATAGCGTCGCATCGGGGTGTAAGATATGTGCTCTTTATGCGTATGCATCGAATACCGCCGATCGCCGATAGCGATATCGCATCGGTAAATACCAAAGTGTCATTTAAATGCATCTCTCTTGTCATTGCGATATGCGATCTTTCGATCGCTTTATCGCAATAACAAAGATTTTATTTTGGAAACATTGTTATTCGAAAAAGGCTCCAATTCACTAACACTTTTGATTATCATACCTTTTTCGAACAAATTCATTAATACCAATTAATTTTTTTTTTAAAAGGGACCCATTTCATATGTTAATCATTTGTAAATACATTCAGAATGAAATGGGGGGTTGTTGTAGGGCACAACAGGACCATGTTACAGAATTCTTGAATCATTGCATGGATCAATAAGTCTTTCTAACTTATGTTTTACAGTTTCTGTGTTTTATATATCATCTATGTTTCATAGTCTAAATAACAGGGAAAAAGAATAACTCAGAACTTGCTTGACTGCACTCTGTGTTCAATCTCTGTCATTGTTAATGTTTTCTTCAGAATTAGCATAAACAGGAATTCTTAACTACTCCTGTTTCCCCTGGTTCTTACATCTTGAATATGAGCTAAGGAATTCTTAACTGCTCCCTAGCAATAATCATCCATTTTCCCTTTGTCTGCATGATGAAGGATTCTTAATTTCCCTTCACCCACTGACTCCATCCCATCCTATTCCAACTTATAATTTGTTCTATGATTGATTACCTTGCTCTGTAGTACCACCCTCTATCAAAGAAAACATATCCAACAGTTCATTCTCATAGACTCCATTAGCCGAATGGACTAAACTTCTCAGATTTACACCCCTGTTCTATTGAAAATCACCATCCAAAAATCAAACCAACCCTTGTACTTCATAACTAGCCTAATATACCTCAAAACAAAGCTAAATCATAAAGAGAGAGCCCTCTCTGGATGTAGATTGGCTAGAACTTGCATCTAAAAGATTGGTTTGTGGTTACCTCAGTCGTATTCCCTTTTGTACAACTTTTGGGGAACAACCTGAGTGATAACAAAACACATATAATTTGTAAGGATTTCTATATCCTCTTATTATGACTTTTCCAGTTACTTCATTCATAACCTTACACTTGGTTGATGTAAACACAATTATATTTCCCTTATCTGCCATTTGTCCTACACTTAGAATATTCTTTTTTAGCCCTTGAACTAATAAATCATCAGATGCTGCTCTAGTTTTATTAATTCTAGCTTTACCTTATCCTAGAACTTTTTCTGAAACATCATTTCCAAGAATAACATTACCATGATGATTCTTCCTGAGAGACTCCATTTTACTCTTATCTTCATTCATGGGATGAGAACATCCACTATCTATGTACCATTAATCTTCATCTTCAAATGAGAAGAGAGCAAGACCACACCTTATTTGTTCTTCATTTTGTTTCTTATTGGTGGATCCACCTTTTTCAAATTTTTTGATATTAATGTTGAATCTAGTTGCTTACCATGTTGTCTGCAGCGATAAATATACTTGTTCTTGCATTCTTTTACAACATGCCCAAACTTGTTACAAGCATAACATATTATATATTTCATATTCCTTCTATTGCAATCAAAGGCTTTGTGACCAAACATATCGCAAGCAAAACAATATCCCTTAAAGTACTTGGAAGATGATGATCTTTCTGTGAGATAGTTATTAGCTTGAAACATTCTACTCCTGCAATTGGCTGCAACATGTCCATAATGATGACATATAGAACATTCAACATTATTGATCGGAGGAGAAAATCGATTAACACTTCTATAGTCAGAAGTAAATGGTTTCCTTTAAATATTTTCTTTCCTTGGTTGTTGATGAGGTTGACTTCTTATCTCTTTGTTGAGCATTACAGATTTTGCATTAGAATTCCTTGCCTCAGCTTGTGAACTAGATTCTCCTTCAACAGTTTCATTAAAACCAAGACCAGATTTGATGGCAGGAGACATTTGACTACTAAGAGTATTATCCAAAATCTTAGTGCTATCTTGAAATCGTAAATGTTTATCCTTTTCTTTTCCTTTTGTAGTAGCTTTGAAGTCCGCTTCTCTCATATCTGAAGGACCGCCTTTCCTCATCTCAAATTTTGTCAATATTCCATGGAGTTTATCAAGTGCAAGACTTTTCAGATCCTGCATTTCTTCAATAGCAGATACTTTGGATTCGAACTTTGGAGTTAGAGATCTCAAAATCTTTTCAATAATAGAAGCATCTTTTATTTCTTCACCAATATTTCTCATGGAATTCACAACTTCAACTACTCTAAGAAAAAATGTTGGAATTATTTCATCATCATGCATTTTCAATGTCTCATATTGAATTCCGAATGTTTGAAGTTTAGGACTTTTTACCTTGATGTTGCCTTCATAACTTTGGATAATCTTATCCCACATTCCCTTTGTTGTGTTTAGCTGCATTACCTTCACAAAATCAGTCTCGGCCGAACTTCCCAAGATGGCATTTATAACTTTTGCATTGGTTTCATACTCTTTATTTCCTACGGTATCTGAAGGAATATAGGTTGTATATTGATATCCACTTTCAATGATTTCCCACACATAATATCCTAGTGCTTGCAAGTATGCTCTCATGCTAACTTTCCAAAAAAAATTTAGTTCCATTAAATATAGGAGGTATGATAGAAAATACTCCTTCATGACTACTTATCTTGATGGATCTCCTTTAAGCAATCAAGCTTCTTCCAAAGGACCTGCTCTGATACCGATTGTTGGGAAAAATACTAAGAGGGGGGGGGGGTGTTCAATCAATATTTTCAAATCATTAAAATTTTCAATTTCATTTCCTAATTTATATATGTGACTTTACATAAGGGAACCCCCGTATGTATGTGACTATTCTTAAGACAATTAGCATATATCCAGTCAACTTACTTTTCAATTAATTCATCTTCTGTTTATTTTGATCCAGTGCATCAGTGCTTCATTAAACATTAAATAGATAGTAACCATGAGCAGTAAGAACAAAATAAACCATAACACATAAGAAACACACATGAACACTAGGATTTAAGGTGGAAACCCATTGCGGAAAAAAACCACCTGCTGTTGCCATCTCTGTATTTTTTTTAATATAAATAAAATCTTTTATAATCTTGTACTAACACAGACTCATACTAGCATATAGACACCCACCTGCAAAAGGCTACCACCTTTTCTCGTTTTCTAGCTCCTACTAGAAGGGAGCTCCAACCCCTGATCTAATTTACCAAGTACCACTAGAAGGAAGCTTCAACTCCCTCATTGAAGGCTCCAACCCTCAACACCTTCCGGGACCACATTTCATATACTTTTAGACTAGATCCACCTGCTACACAACATCACAACTTGTAGGCCATGTTTCATCAAATTTTTAGATTGGACCCACTACCAACATTTAAGCCCAAAACCAATCATAAAAATTGAATCTTATCATGATAACTCAATCATCAATCTCTAACCCAACTGAATCAATCAATCACTGAAACCAAATTATTGAATCTATTGAATCAACCAAAACTCAACTAATCATTTGAAACCCAAAATTAAATAACTAGAACAGTCAGAACATTGTAACCAAAACACCAATCAACATGATGGCACACCACAGAAACTAGATTATGTTACTACAAACCCTGATCAACCATATATCAAAATATATACACTACTTTATTGTAGCAAACTTGTGTGTGTACGCACCTTCCATGAAGCATACCCGCATATCGATCTTAAACCACTGAAACTTGAAAACTGAACCACTATCACTCTGAAACAAACAATGAATCATACACATATTTACTACATCATTATGAAACAATCACATAAATTTTTTTGGTCTTCAATCACAATCAGCAAGTAACTTCAACATTCTTCAATCAATCAACCCATAACCAAAACATCATTGTTTAATCCCATAACATCAAGAAGACTTCATTGACATACAACAAAAACACATCAAAACTGATTAAACTGATTAAACATCCTTTTCATCAAAACCCTAATTTCTTTACATGATTTCTTCAAAGCATATCCGTGTGTGTACGTGCTTTTCAAGAAACAAACTTATGTGTACGTGACTTACCAGAAACACACTCGTGTGTGTACATGCCTTGCAGGCTATAAAACGTGCGTATAGATTTGCAATTTCAGAATTGAATATTCACTGCAACACAGAAATTTAGACACACCCAGGTAAATCACGAATTAAGACGCTATCAACCTAAATCAAATCATCCCATAATCATGATTGTCATCTTAGATCTATTGGATCTGATCCATCATCAAACTCTCGGGTGCATACTTAGTTTTAGATCAAGCAAAGCATCAATAGCCCATTACATGCATATTTTCTTCAAATCTAACTATTCATCACTTGCATACCTCTACCACTTCAATCTTCATCTCCTTATATAGTTTAGCCTTTATCCAATACCACATGTCAAAACCATTATCTAGTTGATGGTTTTCTTAGATGGGATTAAAACATCCGTTGTTGGACTCAATACCACAGGGAAATACCATGGTAAGGACCCTTGGTATTTAGAATACCATGGTGTGGAAACTGTACGCACCTTTGCTTCTTCATAATCGCGTGTGTACGCGACTTTGCTTAACAGAACCCACATATACTTCTTGAAATTTCAACTTTATCATTCCTTTGCCTCTTAACTATTGTGCCTTTGTCAAAACACTTTGTCACAACTGTAGACACATCCTGTTTACATATTCATCAAGTAGGTTTCCATCAAAGGACAACTCATCATGTAGGTTTGTCATCAAGGACAACTCATCAGGTAGGTTGCCATTCATTAGGTAGGTTGCCATCAAGGACAACCCATAATTCATAATGCCAACATATTGATCATTTGGAAAATATTGGGATGGGTTTGAATGAAGGAAAAATTCATGTAAAATGGGGAGGTATCATTATATCAACACCTCCCATGAAATTTCATACTATTTGAACATAATGGGCTTAATCCTTGAGTGATTTTTCATACAACTCTCTTACTTTATGAATTTATGGGATTTAACTTCTAACTTATTCTAATGCTCTCTCATTTTGGAAGAGATATATGGAGAAGTCTTTTTGTGCATGTATTTTATGGTTTTGAGTTGTATGGTATGTGATACAGGGTTTATTCATTTCTCTTCCCCTTAGCTTCTCCTCTACCTAGGGATTTTGAAACAATTAGATTCTAGCAAGTGCTAAGAACCCACAACCAAGTCTTTGATCATTTGGCCAATCTTAGAATGGGTTTGAATGAAGGAAAATTGCATGTGAAAGGGAGAGATATCATTATATCAACACCTCCCATGAAATTTCATATTGTTTGAACATAATGGGCTTGATCCTTAAGTGTCTTTTCATACAACTCTCTTATTCTTGTTGTGCATGTGGCTTATGGTTTTGAATTGTATGATATGTGATAGAGGATTTCTTCCTTTCTCTCCCCCCTAGCCTAAACTATATCTAGGGATTTTGAAGCAATTTGATTCTATCAAGTGCTAAGAACCCACAACCAATTCATTAATCATTTTACCAATCTTGGCATGGGTTTGTACAAAGGAAAATTGCATGTAAAAGGGGGAGGTATCATTACATCAACACTGCCCATGAACTTTCATAATATTTGAACATAATTGGCTTGATCCTTGGGTGTATTATCATGAAAATTTCTTACTTGATGAATTTATGGGCTTTAACTTTTCACATATTCTAATGCTATCTCCTTTTGGAAGGTATGTTCATTAAGGGGTCCATGGAGCATTCTTGTTGTGCATGTGGTTTATGATTTTTAGTTGTATGGTATGTGATAGAGTGTTTCATCCTTCTCTTCCCCATAGACTCTAATATATCAAAAAGAGCTCAAGTGTAGGAGACAATGGTGTTATCTAATTATTCCTTGTGGATTAGTCTAAGCATTTTAAATTAACTTCATTTTTTGAACTCGACTCAACTTCTGTTTGGTTCTAGATCATCTTCAATTTTGGCATGAAATATCACATAAGTGATTACCATGTTAGGTGTATGTTAAATGACACATGGCATAGTGTTAAATGGTGTGAACATGTGGTGGTGAAATTCTAACAACTTTTGATTTCCTCACAGTTGAAATTGTGTGTTTGGCATGACGAATGTCAGGTCAAGTTCTCAATGTTGATTCAAGAAAAGATGGAAAAGTTAATGGATCAAAATATGGAATAGCGGATGAACAAAATGATGGAAGTTGAAGATAAAATGGAAAATATAATGGATAAATGATGGAGTGATTACAAATTTCCAAGAGAGCCTTGCTCTTATATGTCCTAGTAAATGAACAATTCCCTAAAAATAATATTGTAAACCAAGGGAATCATGAAAGGAGAAAAAAATTGTTGAGCTCTAGTCACATACGAAAATTATTTAATACATTTTGAGAACATGAATATTGAATCCCATAATCATGATCATTCATCACCTCAACATCCACATCATCGGCGGTTCAACTCAAGACCAATGAATTATTTAATTCCAAAGACTAATATGATGGAGTTTGATGGTGAACATCCTATAATATCAATATTCTAGATGAAGATATTATTTGGTCTACACCAAGTCACGATTTTATAAATGGTAACTCTTGAATCCTTATATTTAGAACCTAATCAATTTGTTTGGTACAAATGAATTTGAAAATGAAAAGAGGACATTATTGTCTCTTAGATAATTTTTATGGATGAATTGATATCACATTGTGTGGATATTAAGAGAAACATATTCTTTATTCAATTGCAAATCTCTAGCAAAGGGGTCTAGTTATAGAGAACATTCAACAATTTCAAAACATAAGTCCTTAGAGTAAATAACATTCTAGAGGATAATTTGTTAGATACTTTTATGGAAATTTAAATGTGAATGTTGAACATGATATGCATCTCTTAGAGCTTAAATACTTAGATCATGCTTTCAATGTGCTAGGGAAAGTTGAAAGTAAAATTGAGAACTACTACAAGGGTTACCAATAATAACCATACACCGCACCATGTTCCCTCTCCTAACCTCACTCAACCTACAAGGTTGAAACCTTAGCCAATGGATGAAAGAAGAACAAAGTGAATGTGTTTCAAACACAACAATGTTTCTATCATAAGTGCAATGAGAGGAAAATATTCTACATAGATTGTGAAGAGAAATAAAATCAAGAAGTGGAACTATCACAATATTTAGAACTAGAAGAGACTACTCCAACCATATCTTGTCATGAATCGATGATTTCAAATGGAAGTACCAATTTGTTTATAGAGAAATTCCATAAATTTAAGATCACGATGGGGGAGCATTTATTAGATAGTTCAATTATTGTGATCCAAATGGGTAGTGTTTATGTTGTATTAGGGGCTCAATGGCTACAATCATTAGAAACAATGGATCTTAAATTTCATTTTTCTTGAGAATTTCCTCAAAAAGTTAGGAAATTGAAATTAGGGGTATTATTCAAGGGAAACCATAGAAAGTGATCATATATAATGGCACGAAAAAGATTCTGAAAAATGGACTCCATGGTTCAATTGCACAATTATGCTCATTAGATGTTCAAACACTCGGACTCTCTATGTAGTATAGCTATAAGGGATAATATGAAGTACCTATGGAGGTATCTAATGGAAATAAAATTTCATATTTGGATACTATATGATTATGTATGGAGGCCATAAGGCCCATACTATGAGCATAATTATTGTGAGAAGACTTACTAGAAGGTTCCTTCTATTGGAATATTCCTTCTCTAGAATGTTCTTAGGAGATAAAGAACACTATATAACGAAGTGTAAGCAATGGAATATAGCATGGTGAATATTGTTGTAATATTATCAAGCTTTGCTTGAGGAGTGCATTCCCTCCATAAAGAATAATATATGGTGTTCTCCTCCCTCAAGGGGTTTTTCTACAATTCTTGTGTTTATTCTTTTGTGTTATTGATTTGGTTTATTATCCAAGTTAATGGTTTATCTTATTTTATAATTTTAGATCTATTGAAGTACATAATAATTGGTATTAGAGAACTTTATTGGCCTAAGAAAAGGGAATACTTTTTTTCTTTTTGAAGATTATTTCAAGGGAAAAAAGAAGGTGACCAACTAAAAATTAATTTTTGAAACTTTTGAGTAGAATTTTAATAACTAGTTGTAGATCTAAAATCCTCTCTAAAAATTTCCCAGGCTTTAAAAAATATTGTTTGAAACAAAGTATAAGAATCGGAGATACCATTGATGTAAAATCAACTATTTTAAGGGTTTTCCTATAAATAAACACATGATTTGTAGATCAAATATATTTTTATGGAGAAATTAGATTTTTGTCAAACTAGTGCCATTAGATGCATGGTGGATGTGTCGTTTCATAATTTGGGTCCCAATAGAAAATTGGAGAAGTGTAGTTGCAATTATTCCCATTTTAATTTAGCTTCCTCAAGCAGTTCCATTGAAAAGGAAGTACTTCTATTTGAAATCCTAGTTCTACCTTTTGGGTTCTCAAGACAAGATGAATCTTACTAGAAAAGATGATGGTCCTAGTATTGAAGAATAGATAGAGTTCAAAAGGTTAATTTGGAAAAAGAGCTAGAGAATTTCATTCCACATTGGTTTCAAAAAATATGCTTTCATATGATGGAGATAATTGGATTTTAGTAAAATGAAGGTACTTTCTGATGAATAATATGAAAAATTACTTTTCAATAAATGTTATAGCATGATTTTCCATCCATATACATGTTATGACTTGATATATCATTCCTTTAATTTTGTAGATATCCATTCTCCCTGCAACTCTTCAAAAAATCAATTTTGAATTCATCATTGTGCTTCTTCTAAAATTAGAGCATGTACATAAAATACTATTCTTCTAAAAGAAAAATGTGCACATATGCAATTTCTCTTTAACTAACTTGCTTATATCTACAATTTTCACTGAAAAAATTAAATGTGCACATAATAACATGTTTTCAAATGGGGTTTATGGGTTTTAATGAGGATCCGCCTCTTGTATCTTGTTCCCAATGACCCTAATCACCTTTTAGGAGTATATAAAGAAGCTTATGGTGGAGGAGGAGGGGGAGAGAATACTAGTACCCTTATGTTGGAAAAATAATTTTTGCAAGTTTATTGTTTAGTCTTGAGTTTTTAGGTTCCCCATCATAGTAAAAAAAGTTATTTCTAGAATAATTCTCTTTCATCCTCTTACATTGAAGCGAGTGCCCTTCTTTTTCAATTTTCTTGTGTGGATAAGTGGAGGCTGGTGGAATTGAGATTCAATGGCATAAGATAAAGAAATTTCGAACAGGGTTCTGCATGGTGTTGATGATCCATATTGCATCATTATATTGTTTTTCACCCATCTCCATGCGTACAAAGTGGAAAAAGTGGAGGAACCATCTCACGAGATTGTTTTTACTAGCGAGACCCAATTTGGCAAAACAAGGTCTGAAACCTTCCAGGAGCACTTTGAGGCATCGAATGACATTTTTTGGGGGTAAAAGTTTTCTTCTTTAGTGCTGCACCATTTCATGATATTCTACACACAAATATCTTTCCAACAATGCAAGAAGCATGTTAACCAGATTTTGCATGCGAAAGTTATGCTAGTTAGAAGTTTCCCTTTCTGTTTTCACACCCATAATTCAGGAGGATGTTGTGTCAGCCACCATTATTCATGGAAAAGGGGCTAGACATGTGATTATGATGTAAAAGACTCTGGAAGATTCTATATTATAACTCTAATTAAGAGTTGAGTTAGTCAAACCTAACTACTAGTGGGCTATTGAGTTGCGTTATAACATAGCCACTAGGGTGAAAAGGGATTCCATTCTTTCGAGTGCATTTGTTCCATAGCTGAGAAAAAATAGCTAAGAGGGATAGGAGGTAGAGAAAATAGGGAGATTTTTTGTACTGTAGCAGCCCATGGGCCATAAGCCATACTTCTTTTTACTTACAGCCATATTTCTAGACAGAGAAAGAGAGCAGAGTGGCCTCACCTTCCAACTCGGTTTTTCTCCTAAAAGGGTTTTCGAGAGAAAATATTGTGTATTATGTGTGTGTGAGATTGTATCTTTTCATTCTCTGTTTTCTGCATAATTTTCATTAGCATGCATGCATTATTAAAAGTAAACCTACAGATCTAGAAATCTAATTAAACTATAATAGTGTAGAATCTCATATTTTAAATATAATATTATCAGATCTATTGTGACAAACTATCTAGTGGAATATCCATGACAATTTACGGATTAGCTGATAGCAATGAAATAGGTGACATATTTTCATTTATGTTTTGATTTAATAGAGAACTCACTTCATTTCTATCTCAATCCAACTATAGCATTATGTTATTATTAACCTAACTACATTGAATTGGCTACATTTACTTGTTTGATTCCAAGTATTTGGAATAGTTACGATTTATTATTAGATTTCCTCCACTTTCCTCTTATTCTATTTTATGTTCATTTCTTTGGAGAATGTTGTGGAAGACTAGTTTGGGAGAGAGAAGACTCTTCATCCAAGATCATCTCCAACCATTGAAATTCCAAGTAAGTATTTATTTCCCTCTAATCATTTATAATGATATCCATTAATCTACTATTCTAGGGTCATGGTGTATTTTCCCTCTATTCGCTCACTTTTGACTACAATGGGGAAAAACTCTTGAAGACTATCTCCTAGGTTATTGTGTTTGTTTGTAGAGTGATTTCTATATTTATTTCATGTTTATTTCAAACTATACCTTTAGTTTTCAATCTTTTGTGCAACAATATTCTTTTTGTTTTGGAGTTAGTTTTCAAATGTTGGCATAAGTACTTTGTATACACTACTTGTTGTGAAAAATCATACATATATGTTCTTTTTTTCCTTTAGAAAAGGTGTGTATATCTGTATATTATCTTAGTTTCAATGACATGCATGTCTTGTCAGTGTAAAATCCACCTTCTAGACTTTGGCAAGCCTGTTTGGAAATATTATAGTCTTTCTTTGAGTGTCTTGGTTGATGTTTGGATATCTTGTTTGATTTATGTAAGTTTAAGAAAGACAAGTTGTCTTGGATTCAAATGTTTTTGAATAACTTTTTGTCGTTTTTATAGGTCTTGGGTCTCTAAGCCTTTTAAGATTGATTTTTGATAAAAATATTTCATGTGGGTTCTCTAGATTGTTTTTTTTAAGACTACAGATCTCTTATGTAGACCTTCTTATCCTTCTCTCTAGCATCTCTTTCTTTTAAAGAATAAAAAGGGCAAAATTTGCTTCTTTACATTAGGGTTCCTACTTCTTTTGATCTACTTCTTTCTTAGCAAAAATTTAAAAAAGAAAAGTTTGATGTAATAGATAATTTCCTTTCATAGAGTTATTGCATTTATATTTGAGAAAGGAAGGATATCAATGAACTTCTTTCTTGTTTAGTTTCTTTCTTTCTTAAAAAGAAAAAAAAAACCTTGCTGCTAGTTATTTGGTTTTTCTTTTGAAAAGTTTCATTCCTCGGAAAGATAGTTGCATTTGATTCTAAGAAAGGAAAGAAAAGAAAAAATCAATTTATAAAAAGTTTGTAGTTTAAAAATTCAAAGACAATTACATCAGTGAAGAATAAGCATTATGATTTATGGTAAATGTTCTTATAATTACATTAGGTAGAGTATGAAAACTTTAAAAATTTCATTTCAGATACCTTTTGAGTAAGGTAACAACCCTTAAAATATATTCTCTTATATAAAATCAACTAGAATTTTTGGTTCATAGAAAATCAAATTTTAATCTAGATTATAGGGCCTTCGAGTAGGATTGGAGAGTAAATTCTCTAAGGACAACAAATTAAACCATAATTTCATTAAAGATTGGTCAAAGCCTAATATTTCATAAGTGATGATGGGGAAGCTCCAAAAACACATGAATAAATCACCAGGTCATGTTTTGATAAGTGGAGGGGGATCACTCCTCTCTATCTTATATCAACATATGTGAACTACTATAAATATGGGTACTCCTGTTAGGAATGAACCTCTATTTGTTTTCCCTTCATAATTTTTAGGCCGAGATTCCCACATGTATGGTTCCAAATGGAGATTGTTCCCCTTGATCATTGATTGTTAGTTGGCATCTTATCTGCATATTCTAGGTTCCTCCTAGGTGACTACAAGGGGGAGTACCTAGGGTCGCTGAGCCATTCATTACATCATCATTACAATGCTCCTGAAGGATGCCTTGAAAATAAAGTTTACTTGCATTTGTAAATTTTATGGAAGAAGGTTAGTTTAACTACTCCTTACACCTTTATTTGCATGCCTTAGGCCTTAATTAGCTAAATACTTCCTTCAGAAGGCCCCTTACTGACTATTTTATATTCTAGCATTAGGTCCTAACTTGTTCCTGTTTCAAGATTACTTTCATATAGTTATTAAGATAATATTGGTTCTATATAAATTTTAAATATCCCTAATACTTCTAGGTTAAACATAAACCCCATTATTAGGATTGATACTTTGGTTGTTGTTTTCCTTGGGTCTTCTTATGATCTATATCCTTTCCATACACCTTCTTCTCCATTGTCCAACATGAGTAGTCTTGGTCACACTACTAGGACTAGGGGCACCCAAACCCTTATTTCTATCATAAGTGAGGAGGTGGGGGGAAGGGAGTGGGGAGTTAAATCTCCTATCTCTAACACTCAAATGGCTAGTGCACTTGTTCTAGTTTTTGGGACTGCCCAAAATCCTATTCATAGTTGGAGAACTCAACCCATGGATTTACATATTGTGAGTGCTTCTTTTGAGATGTCATTGATTATATTTACAACTATCTCATCAGTATATTCCACCATCTTCATGAGCCCTATGTCTAACATCAATATTTCTAAAACTACAATTTAGGTTTTCCCCTTTGGGGGAGGACATGTTCCTCCTTCAAATCCCTCAATAAGAAGTGGGGCTTTCCCATTTCTGGGACCTTTAGCAGGGACAAAATCTTTTCAAGGATTTGAGGTTCAAATGGGTGGAACATTTCCATTCTTCAATGGACTAATAGAAAACATCCATTTCTTGTTATTTTCTCAACATGGGAGTAATAATTTCCTCTCTTATGGGATGCCAATTGGATCCATCCCTTTTTAGAATTTATGGAATCCTATGGAAGGGAACCTTCCTCAATATGGGATGTTGGAAAGGGGAAATGATACTTATGAAGAGGGTCTTGAAGGTTTTAATATCAACCTGTTGAGGCCCCGAAAATCGGGTCGACAACAAGGGGGATACCCGCCCGGTCCGGACCTTGGTTGGCAGCTCCTTATCCGTTTGGTATAGCGGGTCCGACTGGGGATAATGGGACCAGTTTCCCAATATATGGGTGTGTGTGTGTATAATTGGATGTTGCTGATCTAACAGTAACTATCTAAGCTATTCTAATTCAAACTTTAATCTAATTCTATACTATGGTAATCTAATAAAAACAACACATCTAATCTATGCTAACCCGGGATGTAACTCTTCTATTATGCGATCTAAAGAGATTTCATATAACAACTGGTAATAAAGATCATTCAGTGATTATAAGAAAGGAAATCAATTAACATGAACTATTTCACATAAAAAGTTAGGAAAAACAGTTATGAACAACATATCGCATAATAAGCTATTCATACATTAAACATAAATAAATAGCTACCACTGTACAAAAGTGCCAAATGGTAACTCAAGCATTCATGCAATAACATATAAACAACTAAAAACTGTATATCACTTTAACATATAAGCAGAAATGGTCAAGAGATAAAGTACCATTTATGACTGGTCCTACTCATAAGCTTCAAGCAATAATGATTTATTTCTCCTTGCTCTAACATATACTAAGAGTACAGAAGTGCAACATGTTATGAAACCAGCTCAAAAGAAGATAGAAAAGATAGATCAACGCCTTAGAATTCAGCCTCTTCGAGGGGGCAACCTCCTTTACATTACATAAATGAACAATTCTTGGATGATACCAATGACAAAACCTCCTTTCTATATATAGGAGTCTAAGGAGTCACAATATAATCCAGCCGACCTAGCAATAATAATATAAAGCCACAAAAATAACAATAGAGGGATTCTATGGGGCACAGAAATAACAACATGGGGGTAATAGGGGCACAACAATATAAATAAGTCGTATAACTACAATAGTAATGGGGTAATCACTAGTATTATAGGGACCCAACATGCCCCTCTCCTTCAAAAAAGTGTTGTCCTCAACGCTTGAGTAGTTTTGGATACTTCTGCATAAAATTCTCATCCTCCCATGTGGAATCTTCAGCGGATAAGTTCTTCCACTTGATAAGATACTCTGAAATTGATCGATTTCGTAGCTGTCGAGTTCTTGTTTCTGTGACTGCTTCTGGTTCCAATATAATTTTTCCTTCCTCGTCAAGTTCTGGCAATATTGTTTGAACTGGGAGCTTGTCGCCTATAACCTTCTTTAAACATGAGACATGGAAAACTGGGTGCAATCGAGAAGCTGCAGGAAGCTCCAATTTGTATGCCATAGCACCAATCTTTTGCAACACCTTGTACGGACCATAATACTTTGGTGATAATTTATTATCCTTCTTAGCTTGCTTTAGGGACATTTGCTTATATGGTTGTAGCCGTAGGAATACCCAATCACCTACATCAAAACTTCTTTCACTGCGATGTTGATCTGCCTGTTGTTTCATTCTATTTTGTGCCAACACGAGGTTATCCTTTAAGAGTTGGAGGACTTGTTGTTGATGTTCGATGTGATGTTCCACTGCCTGAACCTTAGAATTTTCTCTTAAATATGATGTGATGGATGGTGGTTGATACCCATAAAGTGCCATAAATGGGGTCATTTTTGTTGCTGTATGGAAGGAAGTGTTATACCACCATTCAGCCAGAGGCAACCATTTGACCCATTGTGTCTGTTTATCAGATACAAAGCAACGAATATATCCTTCCAAACATTTGTTTACTATCTCAGTTTTCCCATAAGATTGAGGATGATAAGATGAGCTATGAGCTAACTGAGTACCAAGACAAGAAAATAATTCTGTCCAAAAATTTCCAGTGAAAATGGGATCTCTGTCACTTACAATAATCTTTGGGTTTCCATGTAGCTTTTGAATTGTTTCCATAAATGCAGTAGAAACTGTACTGGTTTTAAATGGATGTGATAATGCACAAAAGTGTGCATACTTGGTAAGTCTGTCAACTACCACCATGATGACACTCTTTCCCTCAGACTTGGGTAAACCTGTGATAAAATCCATTGAAACCTCCTCCCAACGTTGGCTTGGAATGGATAAAGGTTGTAATAGACCCGGTGTCTTAATTGTTTCAACTTTATTTTGTTGGAAAACCAAACATTCTGCCACAAACTTTTGAATATCTGATTTAAGGCCATCCCAAAAAAATTCCTTCTTAACCCTGTGGTAAGTTTTTAAAAATCCTGAGTGCCCTCCTAAGGGAGAAGTGTGCAATTCCATAAGAATCTTTTGTTTTAGTTGGGAATTCTTACAGAGGTATAAGCGATCTTTGTACCATAATGAATCATTTTTCCAGCTAAATGTATCAGACGTACTGGAATCTTGTTGTAGCTTTCGAATAAGTGCCCACACTTCTTCATCATTCTTCCATTCCTCCCTTGCTTCGTTTATCCAATTTGGTTGGATAATAGAAATGGCGCACAACAATGCTTCCACATCCTCACCCTTTCTTGAGAGTGCATCTGCCACCACATTTTGCTTCCCTTTCTTGTAGATGATTTCAAAGTCATAACCCAACATCTTTGTGACCCACTTTTGTTGCTCTTCAGAGGATAATATTTGTTCTAAAAAGTATTTAAGGCTATCATGATCCGTTTTTACCTTGAAGTGTCTTCCCATTAGGTAGGGTCGCCATTTCTTAAGTGCATGGAGTATTGCCAACATTTCCTTCTCATAAATAGCTTTGCTTAAAAACTTTCCCTTGATTGGACGACTTTCAAAAGCAATGGGTCTTTCATCTTGCATTAGAACAGCACCAATTCCATTTCCTGAAGCATCACATTCCACAATAAAGGTTTTTGTGAAGTCCGGTGTAGCTAAGACTGGTGCTTGGCACATTGCCTCTTTAAGATGTTCAAAGGCCTTTGTTGCTTCCGGAGTCCATGAAAATGCATCTTTCTTCAATAATGTTGTTAGAGGTGCTGCTATTCTCCCATAATTCTTAACAAACTTGCGATAATACCCTATCAACCCAAGAAATCCTCGCAGATGCTTTATGGATGTGGGGATTTTCCATTCCTTAATGGCTTTAATTTTGCTAGGGTCTACCTTAACTCCTTCATGAGATACAATATGACCCAAATATTCCACCTCCTGGACTCCAAAGAAACATTTGGATCTTTTTGCATATAATTGTTTCTCCTCCAATAGTTGTAGCACCCTGTCAACATGTTCAACATGATCCTTCCAAGACTTGCTGTAGATTAGTATATCATCAAAAAATACTAACACAAATTTTCTAAGGAATGGTTTGAAAATTGAATTCATCAAACCTTGAAATGTTGAAGGTGCATTAGTAAGGCCAAAAGGCATGACCAAAAATTCATAATGACCCTCATGAGTTCTAAATGCTGTTTTTGGAATGTCTTCAATCTTCATTCTGATTTGATGATATCCTGAACGAAGATCCAACTTGGTGAAGTAAATTGATCCATGCAATTCATCCAGTAATTCATCAATGACAGGAATGGGGAACTTATCTTTAATAGTGAGCTTGTTGAGCTCCCTATAATCCGGACACATGCGCCATGATCCATCCTTCTTGTGCACCAATACTACTGGAGCAGAGAAAGAACTTTGACTTGGTTGAATTATACCAGCCTCTAGCATTTCTGCAACCATACGTTCAATTTCACTTTTTTGGACATAGGGATATCTGTACGGCCTGATGTTTGGAGGAACACTTCTTGGAATCAGATGAATAGCATGATCATGATCATGCATAGGTGGGAGACCTTTGGGAGTCTCAAATACCTTGGAATGATTGTCCAGGACTTTTTGGAGATCTGGAGAAATAGATGATTCCAATGTGGAAACATCTAGCGAACATAATTGTGCAATTACACCTCTTTGCTCCTTTTTTAGAAGCTTTGTCATACCATTAGAGCTGATTATCTTTCTTGGTTTCCCTGCAATACCCCTTAATTCAACTTCCTTTCCTTCTGTAGAAAATTTGATGAAAAGTTCTTGAAAATTAAAAGCTATTGTACCCAAGGATTGTAGCCATTGGACTCCTAGTACAACATTAGCACCTCCCATTGGAATGGAAAGCATTGGGCTAGTCAATACATATTCTCCCATGGATAGCTTGATATTATGGCACCTTCCAGAGCAATTTAATGTTCCTCCATTTGCAATCATCACTTGACACTCTGGTGCTGGATATAGGAAGCAATTCATTTCTTTTGCTACCCTACAATGAATAAAATTGTGGGTTCTTCCTGAATCAATCAACACTATTACCTTTTTATTCTTGATTTGTCCTTCTATCTTGATGGTTTGAGGAGTGGTAATTCCCGCCAATGCATTACAAGATATGGTCGGATTTATTTGTTCTTCATCTAGGCTTTGTTCCTGGAGTATATCTTCTTCTTTTGACCTTTCTTGCTCCTTTTCTTCTTCCTCTTCACAATCTATGTAGAATAATTTCTTCTCAGCACACTTATGACCTTTAGTGTATTTGCTATCACAACTGTAACAAATCCCTTTTGCTCTTTTTTCTTCCAATTTTTGTGGTGTCAACCTTATAGGTTGTGGAAGACTAGGGGCAACAACACTTCCGTCTTTATAGTTGTGAGTGGTATGCTTCCTAGTTGCCATAATTTTGCTTTCCATTTTTCTTGCTAACCTGAATGCCTTCTCTAATGAATCAGGTTCCCAAAGGCGAACATCATGTTGGATATTATCCTTTAAAGACCCTATGAACACATCAATCCTATGCTCCTCTGGAATATCTTTTACCCTTATGTTCAATTTTTGGAACTCCTCAATGTGCTCCATTACTGAACCCTTTTGTTTGAGACTTATCAATTGGCTAAAAAAAGTGTTGCTTTTTGTATCTTCATAATGTGCTATCAATTCTTCCGTAAAAATTGCCCAAGTGATAAATTTTTTATGAGAGCAAAGCCATTGATACCATACAAACTGATTTGGTTCCAAATATACAGATGCCATACGTAACTTTTGTGTGTTTTGCACATTATTGAGATCGAAGAACTACTCCATCTGTAATATCCATGTGGCGGGATCCTTGCCATCAAACTTCCTCATATCGATTTTTGGAATATGGTGGGTCTTCGATCCAACATTAGAGTCTATGGAATCATGATTAACATTACTTTTTTTCACATCATGAGTTTTCTTTACAACATTTTCACCATTAGTAAGTATTTCTTGTAGAAAATTTGTCAAATCTGTCTTCAAATCTACCATGTCTGTCTTCAAATCTGCCATGTCTGTCTTCAAATCTTCCATGTCTCTCTTCAAATCTGTCTTCGAATCATCCATCTTAGCTTCCATGCCCTTTATCTTAGATTCCACGCCATTTATCTTAGCTTCTGTTAGCTTTTGTGAGCGTGACATTTGTTGCACTTGTTCTTGTAATTTTGATATATCATGTAGCATTTCTTCCTCTTCTTCATGAGTCATGCTAGAGCTTTCAGATTCCTTACTAGGTGTTTGCATTTTCTTTCCTCGGGGCATCAGTTACCGATAATAATGCTTTACTATGCCCTTTGAATTCCGTTAAACCAAGCTTACACAAAAATTTAAAAAAAACTACACACCTTTTTTCACTTTATAGAAGCCTGATATTGAATCTGATGTATCTCTGTAATTTCAGATCATCTAGTTCTAAAGTTGTGATCTGTAGTAGCCTTCTGCGTCCTATTTCCAATGCCACAAGTCTGACCCAAATTGGATTCTCCAAGGAAGAGTTATGTGAAATCTCCCACAGTGACTTGCTTTTAGACTAGTTCAGTATAGCGAACTTGTACGACGTGCCAAGAGTCACTGTTTCAATCTTTGGATCTAAACCTCACATACAAGAAACTACAGTCCGTCTTCTTTTTGTACCTTCTTACGAAATTTCAATCCAATCCCCAGAGAGAAAGTTATGACGATTTTCCTCAGGTCACCTGTTTTGTATGTAATTCCGGAGTCTGCAAAAAGACCAACTTCCTCAGATCATATCTCCGCAAATATCGCGCGAAAAGCTCTGAAATTCGGACCCAAGGTTCAGTGCGCATTTTTCTCAAATGGGTTTTTTTTGCAACTTCTGAAACGTCACAAAAAAAAAGTTATAGCGAAAATTCCACGATGACCTGTTTGGAGCAGCGAAACCCTAGAATCCAAAGCTCTGATACCAAATGTTATGAAACCAGCTCAAGAGAAGATAGAAAAGATAGATCAACGCCTTAGAATTCAGTCTCTTCGAGGGGGAAACCTCCTTTACATTACATAAATGAACAATTCTTGGATGATACCAATGACAAAACCTCCTTTCTATATATAGGAGTCTAAGGAGTCACAATATAATCCAGCCGACCTAGCAATAATAATATAAAGCCACAAAAATAACAATAGAGGGATTCTATGGGGCACAGAAATAACAACATGGGGGTAATAGGGGCACAACAATATAAATAAGGGGTATAACTACAATAGTAATGGGGTAATCACTAGTATTATAGGGACCCAACACAACATCAGTAGCAAATATCAAATGCAAACGTCAACAAATCTTGATCCATTCATTCACCAAAACCTCCTCGGAGGGTGCAAAAGTGCATGTTCTGAGGACAAGTTTTTGATAAATTTCTGGACCCTTCTCTAAATGCACAAGAAGGGTTTAAATAATACTAACTAAATAACTTAATTACACATATTCAGGATACGGTTCGAATGACCGCCCTTTTTCTAAGCAAAATTATTTCTAAAAATTAAATCTAATATCTAACTATTTCTGCATTTGCTCCTTAATGTAGCGAGCATTCAATATTTGCCTGGGTAGAGTCGGCTGACTGTCTTCCGCTTTTGGTTGAGCTAAGCAAACAGAAATGGCAAGCGCTGGCACTATTTTTTCCAGCAAAATAGCAGATATACTTGAGAATCATCTCTGACTATGTGGATTTACTGTGTATGCTCAGTAATAACCCAAGTTCCACTTGGTTAACCCTCAAATTGCCTCTGCCTTTGCTTTCTTGCGTTTCTGGGCTTATGAGTGACTAAGCAATTAGGGACTTCTCTTTTTGAGCAATTTTCTCAGCGATGCGCGATTAGCGCTAATCGCACATCAAAAACTGCCTTCGTTCTTTGATCCGGGCCTTTCTGGTGCGTTTTTCGCCTTTAGCGCCTTTCCTTCATCGGGTATAAGCTTTAAAATTTTGCAAACATACTGCTTTTGTAAGCTTCTAACCTTGAGCGTTAAATCGCCTGTTGATATCAGCATTGTTCAATTATTCATTGAACCATGGCTCTGACTGATAGATCTGTAATGGATAGCTCAGCAGCGCTCTAGAATTCGCGGCTCTGTTGCATGCGGTATCCGTTCATGAGGGAATTTCTTCTCTGCTTCTGAGCATTGGAGCTTTATCCTTTTTCCTTAATCGCTCCCTGCACATTGCTTCATATTGTTTCTGTTTTTCATTCCTGCAGTTCATACATAAGGAGAGAGTAATGATAATAAAAATTGACAAGAAAGCTCTGAGTTCTACGGATGTACCAAAACATGCCGCCTGACGTGAACTAACTCTTCGAAAAACACAAAACTGTCTTTCATTAACACTTGGCGTACATTCATTAATTTTCATTAACGCGCGTATTCAATTTTTTTTGAATGTTGAGCCGGGGAAAATCTACGATGGATGATCTCTGCGATTCGCATTGGAGCATCGCATCATCGCGTTATCATGTTTTCATCAAGATGTGTTATCGCAAGGTTGACCGATCATGCCGATTGCAGGATTACAGATTGTTGTTTCGCGCGATCGCAGTATCGCATTATCGCAGGATCGCAGATTGTTACAATTCGTTAAATAATTATGTGTTGTTTTTGCGATGTTGCGATATGCGAATTCGCATATCGGCCATTGGCGATTTCTTAAAATTTTTGTTTGTGAGCATTTCTTAATGCATGCGATGCGATGGATTTCGCATTGCATTTTCGCAGTTTATCATTCTACTCACAAGGAAATGTCCTATCTTCTTTGTGTGATGCGATATTTTCTTAAGGAGTATAATACATGAGTTTTAATTGAATTTTTTGCTAAGGGTCCCCACTTACCTAGTGTTATTGCTAATACTAAATAAGGAGGGGGGTTGTTGGTGGCCACAACACAACCCTAGACTCTCTCTAAACAATCCCTCACAACCTAATGCCAATAAAAATCTAGGATTTTCTTTTATGAGTTCTAGAAAACTAGGTGGTCCCCCCTCCAACAGTTGGGACTCTATGTCCCATACCCATTTATCTTTTCTGGAAGCTCTCAACTTGTCATATCTCTCTAACCTTATGAATGATATAATACAGTATTATTTGAAGTAGCCTCTAGTCCCCACCAAGCTTCCTTCAAACATTTCAATGTTTGAAGGGAAATATAGTGAATATCACGCTAATCGTATAAGTAATTTACACCTTTGGTGTTCTCAAATTCCCTAATAAATGATTCCATCATGCTGATGGTATTTCAATGAAAACTTACTAGGGTTTAATTGATGTGGTATATTGAGTTGAAGTGGGGCTAATTCATAAATTTCAATGGTTTGGAAACTATATTTCTAAACCACTTTCAATTACCTCTCTATTATAATGCTAGAAATGAAATCCTAGAGAACTTCAAATAGGGTAATGGTACCCACATCTCTAATCACATAATATAAGAATGGTGGATAGGAAATAAAATGGTGAAGGTTGAAATTCCTAAATAATTTCTCATATAATGGTTCCTAAAGTCTTTATTTACGTACATTTTGAAGGATGTATCTCTTTTATGAGTGTACACTCAATATCAAGCTATATTTAAGGCCCGTCAACAAGATTTGATTTATTCACAATTTAGGTTCCTTTATGATATTTTTACAAATGATTTATTCACAATTTAGGTTCCTTTATGATATTTTTACAAATGCATCGTGATAAAATAGTAATCTTATGAAACCAAAGCTAGGGCCACACACTAATGGTGTTATTTACTCTATCGATACTTCGATGACAAATTTTATTGTGAGTCAGCTATAACAAATGCTTTTACATGAACTGAACTTCAGCCAAACTTAGATGATGACTGCTCCCACCACAAAAAAAATGTTGTACACAATGTACTTGAATCTTATAGTTCCAAATGAAATACAAAATCCAGTGAAAAGAAGAAAAATAAGGTAAATAAGAAAGAAGGCGAGGGAGGAATAATAAAAACAAGGCCATTACTAATATTGGCAAGGAAAAAAATGAAAGGAAGAATATTAAGTTTCCTTGCAAGATTTGTAAGGAAGATTAATTGATGCCATTATGCCCACGACTATAAGAAGCAAAACACTTATTGATGTAGCAAGGCTCCATGAGTTAGCAATATATGCTTAATAAAACGTTTACCCAAGGGAAATAATTATTTGTTGTTAAGCCCTATATAATGCTAATAATTAGGAAAACAAGAAAATATAAGCAAAGTGGTGAAAAAGGCATGAATCCATTCTCTTACTCATTTTATTGATCTCAAGATATGAATTTATAATACATCAAGTAGAACATTTTAGATCTATATCTCACTAACAACTCATTAGTATATCATGACAACACCTCAACAATGATAAGATTCACAACTCATTTCTATGTGGTTTAAAACTTTATGATTGTTTATGGACTCACAATCTAATATCCCCCCCCACCGCCTTAATCAAGTTCACCAATAACTTTTGTGATCTTGAATTTGAAACTAATAAATTGAGCTTCGATGAAGATATGCTTGAAAATCCACCAATATCTAGATGTTTGGAAGTGACCGATTTCCATGTCTAAACATTCCGAATGAATAATTAAAATAATCACGGACTTCTTATTGAGAATACTAGTTTATATGGTGGAATTCACAAATGTTGATCGAAGTTTAATTGACTTATTAGAATTTGAAGCTTGAAGCCTGATATATGATATTCCCCTTTTCCTGGTGCAAGGTGAGAAGTTTATCAATAGTTAATTTTAAAAATGATACAAGTGGGGGATTTGTATTCTTTAGGTGATGGTTTTGTTGGTTGACCACTAACCATCTTCACTTCATCTAGTGGTTTTTAGGTTGTGCAGTAAACAACTTCCATGGATACTAATGGTTTATGGTTTACCATTAACCATTCTTCTTTGAATAATGTGGTACTTTCTGAATGACCACTAACCAATCTTCTTTGAATAATATGGTAGTTTCTAGATGACCACTAAACAATCTGATTTGAATAATGTGGTGGTTTTTTATTTTCCATTAACCATCTTCACTTCATTAGTTTACTCCTCCCCTTAAATATGTAGAAGAATTTATTTTATCATTTTGCTCCCCACTTTGAGGTGGGGAAAGTACCATTTTTTATTCTAGAGAAAATATAGAATTGGATTTGGGTCATGCCCAAAATCATCTAGAACAATTACTTGATAGCTTCTTGCTTTTGCATTTTCATATTTTTTCTATGTCTTTACCTCTGTCTTGACAAGGCAGTAAGACTATTGTAGCTTCTTTACTTGTAGATTCCAACTCCAAGAATTTATCCATCCATAATTAATTATATTCTTAACCCACTTTTGCTTTTGAAATTTTTTAGATAAGTGATTTGTATTCCCAAAATGAATGCAATGATGGAGATGAAAAACTAACTCTCCATGTGACCAAATCTTTGACAATATTATTATTTTTTCAATATTTTGGGCATCTTCAAGAAATAATGCATTCACAAATTGAACTAGTTTAGAGTAATCCAGAATATGCAAGTTGTTTCCTTTTTCACATCCCAAGCCATGTTGGTTTTTATTGAATTATTCTCTTTCCAAGGTCTAAAAAACATCTTATAAAGACCCTTTGGTTGTTCCTTTGCTATGCCACATTTATTGTGCAACCACTGTTGTTGTTATTATGTGAATTTTCTTTTGACTCATCTTCATTCATTATTTCCTTCATCAATTCATTGTATGATTCCATCAAGTCATCTATATCACAATGAGAATCAACAATTTGTAGTATTTCATTTGTTTCACATGTCACATTAAACTTTTGGATAAGATCCTTTGTATCATTTGTTGCATCAATATTCTCTAATAACTCCTCTATGTCACAACTTGCATCAACATTCTAGATGAGTTCATTTGTATCACAAATTGCATTAGCTTTTTGTATGAGGTCCTCTGTGTCACAAATTACATCTATCTTAGTTGTAGATGTTATATCATCAAGTTTATCCTTCTTTTGTCTTAATTTTATTTGAAGTGTATTAATCAATTGATCTTCCATATCTAGATCACTTTGAAGATTATTTGTCAAATGTTGAGTATTAATAATTTGGTCAATGATGTTTTGTTTGTATTAGAAGTCCCACTCAAGAGACTTAATTTGATTTTGCAATTCATGGTTGTACTCTTACAAATCCTTGATTTCCTAAGATGCATTTTGTAAATATTTTCCACCTTTACGCATTTTTGTCACACTCACTTTTCATGCTCACTTGTATTCATTTTCTTCCACTTTGTTTCACTTATTTCACACTCAATTTAAAGTCACCTTAGGGTGCCGAGTACCACCGATCACGCACCCCAAAGTATGATCTTGAATTTTATAATTGTTTTATCATGAGAATCAAAATAACACCAACACAAAGTACCTTTGACCCCCTTATTCAATTTCAAGGTGGTTTCTGACAAGGAGCAAGATATTTTTTAAGGATTTAACATTTTTCCTATATATAGTATTGTAGGCGACTATTATAGTTTGAAAATTCATGCATATAGAATGTAGGCGAATATTCAATAAATGACATTAATTTACTATTAAAATTGGTAAATTTTTGGCAAATATCATCCATTTAATCATATATGTAAAAAATTGGTGAATTTTTTAACCAAATTGATAAATATTTTTTTCCGCAAAATACAAAATTTATTTTAATATAATATTCATCTTACAATTATATTGACTAAATATAAACTCAAAAAAAGTTCTTCCTTAATAATATCACCAACCTCCTTTTACAAAAATTAATACTTCTTCAATTTCACTATAATACTCATAAAAATAATAAACAAACCACTTTTAAAAAAATAAAAATAAAAATAAAATAAATAAATAAGATATATCATTCCTTAAATCCCATTTATATCAAGGGCATACTTCAACAAAGAACATGAATACATTCTTACTCTCTAAAATGAGATGCTTTTAAATTACTAATCTTTATCCTTATATCCTACGCCCTTTTTAAGTGTATAAAATAGTTTTACACTTAAGTAATGAAAAACTCATTTTTATTTTTTTTTCGATTTTGTTACTTTTAATACAAAAATAATAAAATATTACTTGAACCACTAATCTATGCCATTAAAACAATTCACAAATTTGTGAATTGAGATTTATAAAAGGTGTGGTGTTTTTATGGTTTTTATTTTTATTTTTAAACATAGGTTAACTTTTCGCCATGAATGAGCTTGTTGATGTAAACCTAAATTATAATTAGAAACTTGTATTTAATAAAATTTCACTTTCAAACATGAATATATTTCCAATAATTTTCTAGTGAGAGCCTGTACATAGAGCCAAAGATGCCCAAATAGAAAAATAAATCCAAAACAATAATTTGTATCTAAATATTTCTACATTTATGTAGAGACCAATCACAAATTTTTTTGAGAGCATGAGATATTAGGAGTTGCATCCACCCTTTTTTTTTTTTAATTAAAACAAAATAATTATGTTGTACATATTATGAAAAAAACGTTAGATGCACCTGTCCACGGAATGAACTCTAAGTAGCCAAGGATAAAAGCCTATTGAGCATCCAATTTAAGAAACTATATGGTTGGGTGCATCAAACCCTTTCTTCTTCTTTATACAATGGTCTTTTATTAGCTTCCATAAGCCGATGTGGATAGAACTATTAGTATTTATTCCTTAAGTATACACTTGTGTTGATCCAAAATTGTATAAAAAACGAAATGTGATTGGAGGTTCAGATCATTTTTTGGAGTTCTATAGTAAATGTAGCCATTTTCATTATTTCTCCTGAGAGAAAAATAACATTTCTATTGATGGGGCTCCCAAATAGGTAAAACATAAAGCCCACCTATCCTTTCCTAGGCTCATAAAGGCTACATTAAACCGCTCTTTTTTCACTTAATAACACTTTCCTAACTTAATGAGTTCATAGGAGGGTCAAGGATATTTTTCATACTTTATATGCTTAACATGACTATTGTGCATGATATTAAGGGGATTTTTCACATATTTCAAGGAGATCTAGTTAGAGATATTCATGGGGCCTACTCCCTGCTACAAAAGACTTCTAATTCATTTGGCTAAGGATAATAAATACTCCTTCATGTTGTTGCACGATGAGTCAGGAAACATGATTTATATTTTTAGGAATTTTGTAGGGAGAGAAGTGCTCTCCTCAAGGAGGTTCCCCCTACCCATATTTTATAAATAGAGGGCTTTAGTAGCCTAGTAGACTAGTATAAGTAAGAGAATAACAACGTAGAGCATTAGGAAGTTTAGACTTTAAAGTTATGCAACTTTGTCCCATGTACAAGCAATTCTTCAGTGAATGAAAGTAATCTTAATTTTAGTTCTTAGTCTGCTTCTCCTTAAGGGTTTTGAGCCTACTTGTGTTAGGGCCTATCCCAAGTGCTTAGGATGCCTCTTGTACCATTACCATTTATGCATTTGTTTATATCTGCAGTTTATTTTTGAATATTACATTTATACATGGCTACTTAGCTATTTTTTGAACAATCCTTTCTTACACAATATATAATAATTAAATGATAATGTTGGTAGTGGTTATGTCATTCAAAAAAAATTCTTATTTATTTATTTAAGTTCACAATGCTTACTATTGTTTATTTCTTGTCCATCATTTACTATTTTACTATGTCTGCGCAACCCCCTATTTTATAGATACAGGAAACCCTACAACCATGTATCTTGTTGAATAAACCCTAATACCACTGATGTAATGACTCAAACATGTGTGCCTTATAATTTCTTAGTCCTTCCTTAGCTTCTTTCATTTTCCAACCTCGCCTTTAGCATTTTTCCTGCCCGTTGGATTGTGTCCTATAGCAAAACATAGACTCTTATAGAAATTTGTGATTCACTTTAGAAACTTGCCCAAATTTGTATCAAACTCATGATTCACCTTCTTTGTTGTGTTAAAATTCCCCTAGAACCATGAGAATGGAATTTAGAAGTAGCGAGACCAAGTAGATGTCTTGACCTAGATTGCTTTAAAAATTGCTTCTTTCCTGCAGAATTAGGGTTTACTATTTATAAGATTTTACTTCAATAGTGTGTTTGATTTCCTTACACAATAGAACATGTATGCTTTAATTTCATTTTAGTTAAGATGAGTTTCCTTCATTTATTTTACAATTAGCATAGGTAACAAAGTCATCAAAGTAATGAGGACTGTAACCTCAAAACGAAAACTCTAGCCCAAAAAACCCCCATTTTTGCGCAAAAAATTGAAAAAAACACCCCGAAAGTGAAAAGTGTTGACGTTGCATGAACATATTTTTTAATTGAAATTTAAAAACAAAATAGAAACAACATTAAAAACTTTTGTTTTTGCATTAAACATGAGAAAAAACCTCAAAACAAGAAGTGTTGATGCATCTTGATGTTGCATCAAGAATTCTTTTTATGTTAGGTCTCCATAATACTAGTGATTTCCCCCATTACTATTGTCATTATAGCCCTTATCGTTATTGTTGTGCCCCTATTGTCCCCATATTGTTATTATTGTGTCCCATAGAAGCCCACTATTGTTATTATTGTGCCCTTATATTATTATTGTTATGTCAGCTTTGATTATATTGTGACCTGTTAGACTCCTATATATAGAAAGGAGGTTTTTTCATTTGTATCATCCAAGATTTGTTCATTTGTGTAATGTAAAATAGGTTTCTCCCTTGAAGAGGCTGATTTTGAAGGTGTTGATCTATCTTTTCTTCTATTTTGTATCAGATCTTTGGATTTTAGGGTTTCGCTGCTCCAAATAGGTCATCGTGGAATATTTTCTATAATGTTTTTTTGGCGACATTTCAGAAGCTAAAAAAAAACCCATTTGAGCCAAGATCTCTCTGAACTTTGTGTTTGAATTTCCAATATTTTCTCGCTATATTTTTGGATATATGATCCAAGGACGTTAGGCTTTTTGCAGGATCCCGAATTATATCTCAAACAGGTGACCTAAGGAAAATAGTCATAACTTTTTTTATGATCATAAGATTGAAATTTAGTAAGAGGTTAAAGAAATAGGATGACCTATAGTTTTCTTTGTATCAGTTTCAAGTCCTAAGGTCGAAACAATGACACTTGGCACTTTATACAATTCTGCTCTACTGAACTAGTCTATAATCAAGTCATTGTGGGAGATTTGGAATAAATCTTCCTTGGAGAATCCAATCTTGATCAAAATTGCGGGGTTAGAAAGATGAATCGGAGAGCTATCATAGGTCACAATTTCAGACCTTGGAGATCCGAAATTACAGAGATACAACAGATTCAATATCAAGCTCCTATAAAGTAAAAAAATGTGTGTAGTTTTTAATTTTATTTTGCATAAGTTTGGTTTGAAACATTAGTTTGAAGGAATTCAAAGGGAATAGTGAAGCATTATTATCATTAATTGATGGCCCGAATTAATAAAGTGGAAACACCTAGTAAGAAACCTGAAATATCTAGCATGACTCATGAAGAAGAGGAAGATATGCAACATGATATATCTAAATTACAAGACCAAGTGCAACAAATTTCACTCTCACAAAAAGTAATAGAAGCTAAGATGGATGGTTTAAAGAAAGGCATGGAAGCTAATATAGATGGTATGAAAGACAACATTTAAGATTGGAAGAAAGACATCGAAGGTTGGAAGGAAGGTTTGACAAATTTTCTACAAGAAAGGCTTCCTAATGGAAAAAATGTAGTAGAAGAAACTCATAATGAGAAAAAAATAAATATTAATCATGATTCGAAGAATGAAAACATTGAAGATTTGAAGAAATACATAGAAGGTTTGAAGGAAGTTTTGAAAAAGTTGCTACAAGAAAGGCTTCTTAATGGAGAAAAGGTAGTAGAGGAAATTCATGATGAGAACAAAAGAAATGTTAATCATGATTTCATAGACTCTAACGTTGGAACAAAGACCCACCACATTCCAAATATTGATATGAGAAAGTTTGATGGTAAGGATCCCGTAACATGGATACTATAGATGGAACAATATTTCAATCTCCATAATGTGAAAAACACACAAAAGGTACGCATTACAACTTTATATTTGGAACCAAATCAGTTTGTATGGTATCGATGGCTTTTCTCTCGTAAACAAATTGTCACTTGGAAAATTTTTACAGAATAAATGATAGCACATTATGAGGATACAAAAAGCAACACCTTTTTTAGCCAATTGATAAGTCTCAAACAAAAGGGTTCAATGATGGAGCACATTGAGGACTTCCAAAAATTGAATATAAGGGTAAAATATACTCCAGAGGAGCATAGGATTGATGTGGTCATAAGGAATTTAAAGGATAACATCCAACATGAGGTTCGCCTTTGGGAACTTGATTCATTGGAGAAGGCATTTAGGTTGGCAAGAAAAATATAAAGAAAAATTATGGCAACAAGGAAGCCTACCACTCACAACTATAAAGATGGAAGTGTTGTTGTTCCTAGCCTTCCACAACCTACAAGGTTGACACAACAACAATTGGAAGAAAAAAGAGAAAAATGGATTTGTTATAGTTGTGATAGAAAATACACTAAAGGTCATAAGTATGCTGAGAAGAAATTATTTTACATAGATTGTGAAGAGGAGTAAGAAAAGGAACATGAAACATCAAAAGAAGAGGATATACACCAAGAACAAAGCCTAGAGAAAGAAGAAATGAATCTGACCATATATTGTAATGCATTGGCCAAAATTACCACTCCTCAAACTATCAAGATAGAAGGACATATCAAGAAGAAAAAGGTAATAGTGTTGATTAATTCAGGTAGTACCAATAAATTTTATTCATTGTAAGATAGGCAAGGAATTGAATTTCTTCCTATATCTAGCACCAGAGTTTCAAGTGATGGTTGCAAGTGGAGGAACCATAAATTGCTTTGAAAAATGCCATAATATCAAGCTATCCATGGGAGAAGATGTATTGAATAGCCCAATGATTTCCATTCCAATCGGTGGTGCTAATGTTGTACTAGGAGTCCAATGGATACAATCCTTGGGTATAATAGCTTTTAATTTTGAAGAAATTTTCATGAAATTTTCTTCAGAAGGAAAGGAAGTTGAATTAAGGGGTATCACAGGGAAACTGGGAAACAAATTAAGCTCTAACGGAATGACAAAGCTTCTAAAGAAATAACAATGAGGTGTAATTGCACAATTATGTTCGCTCGAGGTTCCCACATTGAAATCATCTATTTCTCCAGATCTCCAAAAAGTCTTGGAAAATAATTCCAAGGTATTTGAGACTCCCAAAGGCCTCCCACCTATTCATGATCATGATAATGCCATTCATTTGATTCCAGGAAGTGTTCCTCCAAACATCAGGCCTTACATATATCCCTATGCCCAAAAGAGTGAAATTGAATGTATGGTTGCAGAAATGCTAGAGGCTGGGATAATTCAACCTAGTCAAAGTTCTTTCTCTGCTCCAGTAGTATTGGTGCACAAGAAGGATGGATCATGGTGCATGTGTCCAAATTATAGGGAGCTCAACAAGCTCACTATTAAAGATAATTTTCCCATTCTTGTCATTGATGAATTTCATGGATCAGTTTACTTCACCAAGTTGGATATTCGTTCAGGATATCATCAAATCAGAACGAAGACTAAAGACATTCTAAAAACAAAATTTAGAACTAATTAGGGTCATTATGAATTTTTGGTCATGCCTTTTGGCCTTACCAATGCAAATTCTACATTTCAAGGTTTGATGAATTCCATTTTCAAACCCTTCCTTAGAAAATTTGTGTTAGTATTTTTTGATGATATACTAATCTACAACAAGTCTTGGAAGGATCATGTTCAACATGTTGACAGGGTTCTCAAACTATTGGAGGAGAAATAATTATATGCAAAAAGCTCCAAATGTTTCTTTGGAGTACAAGAGGTGGAATATCTGGGTCATATTGTATCTCATGAAGGTGTTAAGGTAGACCCTAGCAAAATTAAAGCCATTAAGGAATGGAAAATCCCCACATCCATAAAGCATCTACGAGGATTTCTTGGGTTGACAAGGTATTATAGCAAGTTTGTTAAGAATTATGGGAGAATAACAACACCTCAAACAACATTATTGAAGAAATATGAATTTTCATGGACTCCAGAAGCAACGAAAGCCTTTGAACATCTTAAAGAGGCAATGTGCCAAGCACTGGTCTTAGCTATGCTAGACTTCACAAAAACATTTATTGTGTAATGTGATGCCTCAGCAAATGGAATTGGTGATGCTTTAATGCAAGAAGAAAGACCAATTGCTTTCGAAAGTTGTCCAGTCAAAGGAAAGCATTTACACAAAGCTATTTATGAGAAGGAAATGTTGGAAATACTACATGCACTTAAGAAATGGCGACCCTACCTAATGGGAAGACACTTCAAGGTAAAAATGGATCATGATAGTCTTAAATACTTTTTAGAACAAATATTATCTTCAGAAGAGCAGCAAAAATGGGTCACAAAGATGTTGGGTTATGACTTTGAAATCATCTACAAAAAAGGGAAGAAAAATTATGTGGTAGATGCACTCTCAAGAAAAGATGAGGATGTGGAAGCATTGCTTTGCACCATTTCTATAATCCAACTGGATTGGATAAACAAAGCAAGGGATGAATGGAAGAATGAAGAAGAAGCATGGGAACTTATTCGAAAGTTACAACAAGATCCCAGTACATCTGATACATTTAGTTGAAAAAATGATTCGTTATGGTACAAATATCACTTATATCTATGTAATAATTCCCAACTCAAGCATAATATTCCTATGGAATTGCACACCTCTCCCTTAGGAGGGCACTTCGGATTTTTAAAAACTTACCACAGGGTTAAGAAGGAATTTTTTTGGGATGGCCTTAAATTGGATATTCAAAAGTTTGTGGCAAAATGTTTAGTTTACCAACAAAATAAAGTTGAAACAATTAATACCCCAGGTCTATTACACCCTTTATCCATTCCAAGCCAACATTGGGAGGAGGTTTCGATGGATTTTATCACAGGTTTACCCAAGTTCGAAGGAAAGAGTGTCATCATGGTGGTAGTTGACAGAGTTACCAAGTATTGACACTTTTGTGCATTATCGCATCCATTTAAAGCAAGTACTGTTTCTACTACATTTATGGAAACAATTCAAAAGCTACATGGAAACCCAAAGATTATTGTAAGCGACATAGATCCCATTTTCACTGGAAATTTTTGGACATAATTATTTTCTTGTCTTGGTACTCAGTTAGCTCATAGCTCATCTTTTCATCCTCAATTTGATGAGAAAACTGAGATAGTAAACAAATGTTTGGAAGGATATCTTCGTTTCTTTGTATCTGATAAACATACACAATGGGTCAAATGGTTACCTCTGGCTCAATGGTGGTATAACACTTCCTTCCATATTACAACAAAAATGACCCCATTTATGGAACATTATGGATATCATCCACCATCCATCACATCATATTTAAGAGAAAATTCTAAGGTTCAAGTAGTGGAAGATCACATCGAGCATCAACAACAGGTTCTCCAACTCTTAAAGGATAACCTCACTTTGGCACAGAATAGAGTGAAACAACAGGTAGATCAACATCATAGTGAAAGAAGTTTTTTGTAGGTGACTTGGTATTCCTATGGCTACAATCATATAAACAAATGTCCCTCAAGAAAGCTAAGAAGGATAATAAATTAATGGTCTTTACAAGGTGTTGCAAAAGATTGGTACTATGGCATACAAATTGGAGCTTCCTGCAGCTTCTCGAGTGCACCCAGTTTTCCATGTTTCATGATTAAAGAAGGTTATAGGTGACAATCTCCTAGTTCAAACAATATTGCTAGAACTTGACGAGGAAGGAAAAATCATATTGGAACCTAAAGCAGTCACAAAAGAAAGACCTCGACAGCTATGGAATCGATCAATTTAGGAGTATCTTATCAACTGGAAGAGCTTACCCACTGAAGATTCCACATGGGAGGTGCGAATTTTATACAGAAGCATCCAAAACTACTCAAGCATTGAGGACAACACTTTTTTGAAGGAGAGGGGCATGATAGGTCTTTATAATACTAGTGATTCCCCCATTACTATTGTCATTGTAGCCCGTATTTTTATTGTTGTGCCCCTATTGTCTCCATATTGTTATTATTGTGCCCCATAGAAGCCCACTATTGTTATTGTTGTGCCCTTATATTATTATTGTTATGTCAGCTTTGATTATATTGTGACCTGTTAGACTCCTATATATAGAAAGGAGGTTTTGTCATTTGTGTCATCCAAGAATTGTTCATTTGTGTAGTGTAATGGAGGTTTCCCCCTCGAAGAGGCTGATTTTGAAGGCGTTGATCTATCTTTTCTTCTATTTTATGAGCTGCTTGTATAACATTTTATAGTTAAGATTCCAACTTTTTCAACAATGACATTAGAAATTTTTTTTTTTTATGCAATAAACATGAAAAAAAACCCTAAAATCGAAAGTGTCGATGCTGCATCAACCCTTTTTTTGGTTAAAATTCCAACATTTTTTAATACTTTCATTAAAAAAATTTATGACTTCCAAAAACCTTACAATTCCATAGTTTTTTATGATAGCATTAAATATAAAATATCATGACTCCAAAAAACCTAAAAATTCCAATAATTTTCAACCATGGCGTTATAGATAAATATCATGAATTGAAAAAACCTTAAATTTTTGACATTTTTCAGCCATGGCGTTAAAGATAAAATACCATGACTTTGAAAAACCTTAAAATTTTGGCATTTTTAGCCATGGAATTAAAACCAAATATCGTGACTAGAAAAAACCTTAAAAATGAACACCTAAATCAAAGAGTCATAGAAAACTTTTTTTCTTTTTAAATGTCAAAATTCTGCAAATTCTCTACAAATCTACCTCTAAGACCATGTAGAAAATCTGACTGTAGATTAACCCGATAATGCAATATACCAAAGCAAAATACTATAATCTACTTCTACTATCAATTTGTGGAAGCTTAAATATTGAGCAAGATCGAGCTGAACACATATAACCAGAAGAAGAAGAATCAATGCACATGAAACACAGAAAATACTCAGGGAAAAGCCTCAGCTAAAAACCCCACTATCTGTATTATCATACAAGGTGGAAATACATAAGAATTATACAAAGCCTTAGCTCTCACAACTAGCCAGCTCTCAGTACAATCCTCTTGGATGCTCATAGGCAATCAAATCTTCCCACAAGCCTTCCTCTCTACCCTCCAAGCTCCTATTTCCTTGTGCAATTACCTCTGGGATGATCTCCTTCACCGAGTGTAACACTGCTCTCACACACTGCTCTAACACACTGTCAGAACTGCACAATCCTCAAGGAACCTTCCCTTGACTACATGCATGAGTTTCCTTTATAGGAGAAAACATGCAACTGATAGTACATTGTCCTTGACATTTAGCTCAACTGGGTCTTTCTCAAAATAGACATGCATGAGTTTTTGATGAGGGAATCTTCAGTTATATGGAGTACACTAGTTGAGTGTATGCATGCATCAACTGACTGATAACTCACAATTATTTCCTCAAATAGTTTGGAACTAATTTAACTGGACTTAACTCAGTAAACTAAGCTAACTAATTACAACTCAAATATAACTCAATCTTATCTCCTTAATTAAGGGATAGTCTCCTTAATTTAAGGGATAACTATTGCATGACTTTAGAAAGACTTTAACTTGAATTTCTCCAACTAATTAATCCATAAAGAATTAATTAATTATTTCCAAGTAGCTGGTGAGACTAAATTCGAATTTAATTCACAATTTTAATTCAAGGAAAAATTAAAATTAGAATATTTTGGATTCTATTTTTATCATTTCTTGTTGCTATTTTCAACACTAACTCTCAACAAGAAAGGAATTCAACTCAATCCCAATCGTGAACCTTTGGAATGTTCTGCATGGAACACTTATCTCTAGTGTTGTTGCTCTAACAATTCTAGAAACAAAAAAAAACATCCAACCTGAATCAGTATGATGCATCTGTCATTAAAGTCTCTGACTGCTATTGCCTCTGTCAACTAAAAACTTTGCACTTCGGTTGACTCCGCCTTTATGCACTGTTGTTAATCCTTCTCTGTGCTCTTCAGTATCTAGCTACTCTATCCTCTGTCACTTTGATCTCTGACTGCATCAATCCCACTGATTCCTCCTGCTACTATGTACTTTGGGCTCCCATAGCAAGGTATGATTCATGAGGTAAAACCTCTCAATGGACCCTGCCCAATTTCAGCCTTCATGAGACTATCACTTCACATCACCCCACCTCACAGGTATGGCTGCATGTGATCCCTCTGCCCACTTCCCCAATTATGGCTCCTCCACAATTGTTTGAGACTTCTTCTGGGACTGCATGTTGAGAGGTAATTTACTCTCCCTCTCAACCACCAAGTCTCTAACATTTGCCTTGCTCCTCAAGGCTTTGCATGCATCTTTAACCTCAAGAGCATACCAGGTTCTTGACTTGTGAATCGATCTGTTTCACCTGTCTCGTGGTGATGTGTCTAAGGAAAACCTTTCCCTTACTAAAGACAACATTGTAGCTTTTGTCCTCCAACATCATGACTGATACCAAGTTCTTCTTCAATCCAAGCACATACTTCACATCTATCAAGGTGATAAGAGCTCCATGTTCCCTCTAAAAAGCAACCGTGGCCAATATTGAACACTATACCTTTCTTCGTCACCCATCTCTATGTGCATCTTGAGGTCTTTCTCCTCTAAGGCACTGAATAAAGTTTTATTGCCAGTCATGTGGAATGAAGCTCCACTGTCAATATACCAAACACAACCCATCATCGATGACACCATGCATGCGATGAGAGTAAAGTCCATTTCAAACTGAGAGGTTAATGCCTCACCTTCTGATTCTTCTGAGGATCCCTTCTTGGACTTCCTTAATGGGTAATTAGTTGCATAATGTCCCATCTCGTGACAATTAAAGCATCTCACTTTAGACTTGTCACCCTTCTTCCCTCCAATTTGGTATGAGAATCCTTTCCCCTCCCTTTCCTTGCCTCACTTGCTAAGGCCAGATTTTCTTCATCATCATCCTTGGATGAAGAACCATCTCGTGTGCTCCTCCTGATCTCCTTCTGCATGAGATCCGACCACAGTTGTTCCCAATTCGGCAGTTTCTCCCTTCCATTCACGGAGTCCTGGTAGCTATTCCAACTCTTTGGAAGGCCAAGGAGTGTGAGGCTCACCATATCATCATCAACAGTAGTTATTCCCACACTACCAAGCTCATCTCTGCAAGTGGTAAGATTTTTCAGATATGTGGAAATAGTATCGCTCTTGTCCATTTTAATTCTTCGAAGCTTATCCTTTAGAGCTAATCTCCTATGGTCTCTACTATTCTGGTAGAGGTCCTTCAATGTCTTCCACATTGAAAATGGAGTATCCTTCCCATGGAGACTCGAGACAATATGGTCTCGAACTCCCTCAAGGATGATTCGTCTTGCCTTCGCCACACACTTCTTCCACTCAACCAACTCTTGTGCATTAGTTGAAGTTGGCTTTGGGATTTCTTGATCAATGAAATCCTTCAAGTTGTTGTCTTCTAATACAACCTCCATGCGATCTTTCCATGCTATGTAATTCGAGTTACCTTCCAAGGCATACTCGAGTCTCAAGCCATAGAACAGCATTGGCCAACCTTGAAGTATGATAAGAATTCAATTTGCACCTGCAACCCCGAACTTCAAACTTCGAATTCTCTTCTCTGTATACTGTTCAGAGCTCCAATAAACTTTTCTTCGATACCATGTAGAAATTTCTCTATAGATCAGTTAGCTCTGATACCATGTAGAAAATCTAACTGGAGATTAACCCGATAATGCAATATACCAAAGCAAAATACTATAATCTACTTCTACTATCAATTTGTGGAAGCTTAAAGATTGAGCAAGATCAAGCTGAACACATATAACCAGAAGAAGAAGAATCAATGCACATGAAACACAGAAAATACTCAAGGGAAAGCCTCAGCTAAAAACCCCACTATTTGTATTATCATACAAGGTGGAAATACATCATAATTATACAAAGCCTTAGCTCTCACAACTAGCCAGCTCTCAGTACAATCCTCCTGGATGCTCATAGGCAATCAAAGCTTCTCACAAGCCTTCCTCTCTGCCCTCCAAGCTCCTATTTCCTTGTGCAGTTACCTATGGCATGATCTCCTTCACCCAGTGTAACACTGCTCTCACACACTGCTCTAACACATTGTCAAAACTGCACAATCCTCAAGGAACCTTCCCTTGACTGCATGCATGAGTTTCCTTTATAGGAGAAAACATGCAACTGATAGTACATTGTCCTTGACATTTAGCTCAACTAGGTATTTCTCAGAATAAATATGCATGAGTTTCTGATGAGGGAATCTTCAGTAATCTAGAGTACACTGGTTAAGTGCATGCATGCATCAACTGATTGATAACTCACAATTAGTTCCTCAAACAGTTTGGAACTAATTTAACTAGACTTAACTTAATAAATTGAGTTAACTAGTTACAACTCAAATATAACTCAATCTTATCTCCTTAATTAAGGGATAATCTCCTTAATTTAAAGGATAACTGTTGCATGACTTCAGAAAGACTTATAACTTGAATTTCTCCAACTAATTAATCCATAATGAATTAATTAATTATTTCTAAGCAATTGGTGAGACTAAATTCGAATTTAATTCACAATTTTAATCAAGGACAAATTAAAATTGGAATATTCTGGATTCTATTTTTATCATTTCTTGTTGCTATTTTCAACATTAAAATGCTAAAAGTATAACTCTTTTAAAATATTAGAATAAGAGAACTTCACACATTACGATGGAAATTTAAAAGTCAACAATCAAATTGACACACAGTGGGGGTAGACTTGACCTCTTGCAATGAAAACTTAAAAATCAACCATGAAATTAACACACAGTGGGGGCAAACTTGATCCACGTAACAATAACATTAAAATCAACTACCAAATTAATACATAGTGGGGTCAGGTTGCTAGCAGAGCATCGACATAGCCACTGCAGTAAAAAAAAGGTTAAAATAAATAAATAAAAATGAGAAAACAAAACAAAGCCAAAAAAATAAAATTCAAAATAATAAAAAGTGAAAAAAATAAAATGAAAACATAAAAAACTATTTAAAAAAAATTCCACAAAAATTAAAACATAAAAAATGATAAAAAACCCCAAAAAAATGAAGCATAAAAAAAATAAAACAAAAAGAACCCATAAAAGAGAAAAATTCCATCATAAAAAAAATGAGAAAAAAAAGGAAAAAATAAAAAGATTAATGAAAACAAAATTATGTCTCACTAAAAAATAGAATTAAAAAAGAGTTAAAATTTTAATAAATAAAAATAAAAATGAAACAAGGGGTAGGGCCAGGCATCAATTCCAGAATCGACAACCCGCCATATAGCTCCTATCACCCTACCCAAGACCCTTTGGCACTAGGGCGGGGATCCCTGTCCCGAAACCAATTTTATATTGATATTTATATTTATTTATTAACTGTTTTTCCAATGTATTTTTAAATTTAATTTTAATATTTCTTTTTTTGATTTTTTATTATTTTTTAAATATTTTTAATATTTTTATTATTTTTTTGAAATATTTTTAATTTTTTCTTAAAATACCTTTTTAGTTTGTTTTACAATTTATTTATTTTTTTAATTGCATTTTTTTTTCTTTTCTTATATTAATTTGTTTAGTTTTTGTTGTTGTTGTTGTGTTTTTTTTTCATTTTTTTAAATAAATTTTCTAGCTAAAAATGAGCTCTTCTTTTTATGGCTTCTCACAGCTAGTTTTTCCTTAGCTACTGAGGGTTTTTTGCAGATATGGAACAAGCGAGCCCATTTGGATCCTTGTGGTGGTCGCAATTCCACTACTTTGAGAGCCCTGAAATCCTTCTGCAATTGTGTCTGCTCTTTGATGGAGCATTTTGTTTACTATGCCATGGAGGAGGAGGAGGCAACATTCAAAGCCCTATTGCAGGCTCAAAAAATTTGGGGGACTTCGTCCACCCCCCCAATTTTTTTGTGAAGAAATTAGCTCTGGTCTCGACAGTGGATCTCTCTCCTTTGGATCCATGGAAGAGAGCCTTAGCTCTCTTAGAAAAAGCGTTGGTTGTCAAGTTGATGGGTTCGTGGCCAAATCCAAAAGTTGTTGAATCTTGGATCATGGAACAATGGGCCCCCAAGCTACAAGGTTAGGTAACTTTATTTGCAGTTCAAGGGGCTTCTATGTCTTTTTGTTTCTCAATAAAATGGATAGAGATTTTATTTTGAGATCAGGTTTATATTTCATGGGGTCTAGAGGCCTCTTTATAACTCCATTGACTCTTGACTTCAATCTAGATTAAGAGATCACTATTTTGCCGATGTGGATTAGGCTACCACACTGCCCTCTTCATCTTTGGGGGGTTGATGCATTAAACAACATCGGGAAAAAGATGGGCCACTATATGGATGAAGAAGAACCAAAAGGAGATCAATTTTCTTATGTCCGCATCTATGTTGAAGTAAACCACAATGAAGGTTTACTGGAGAATCGAAAGATAAATCTAGGAGAATGCAACTATATTCAGGAATTGGACTACAAGTTGATTCCTTTCAAATTCATCATTTGTTATTATCATGGGCACTTTGCCAAAAACTACCCCTACAAAAAAAATGATGAAGAGGCTCAAGCCCTTATTTCTAAAGAGACAACTTTAGAACTAGCACAAAAGCGAAGAAGGAATCAACAAAACAGGGTTGCACCCTCAAACAAATCTATTGAAGCAAATCCAATACCATAACCTTCCTTGAGCAAAAAATATTTGGAGACTCTTCAAGATTTGAAAGAAGAAGAAGAATATTCCCCTATGGATGAATCCCCAAGAGAGGATTAGAGAAATATAAAAGTGTTGGTGGAAAATAAAGAGAAAGCCCCTTCATGGGTGGACCTTCTTGATCTAGAGTCAAAGTTTGTGAAAAGAGCATTGGAATTGACACCTTCAGCTCTTACGACGATGAAGCAGTGTACCCCAAAGGTTTACATGGAAGTTATGGCAATTAGAGAAGCTCATGTAAAATCATGCATGAGAGGTAATGCTGAAAAATCCCTCTCCTTGAATTCAGTGGAAACACCTCTCACAAGAGGAAGGAAATCTAATAAAGAAAAGAGAGAATGCGAAACAAAATCTAACTTGGCTTCAGGATCCCAAATCCATGTGGATTCTCTGCTCCAAAATCCTCTGAAATAACTCAATGTACTATTCACAATGTCTTTAGGGTGCCTCTTCTGCTGCTTGACCACTATGGCCACTAGACATGTTTTGTAATTAGTCACAACAACTCCTATGTTGGGTTGATCACCGTGAATCCTGCGACCTTCTCGATGTGAAAATTTCCATTTTATATCAATGAGAACGCCTTCCATAATGAGGTCCTTTCATGGCCTGGAATCATAGCCATGTAGCACAATGGTGAGGCGTTATATTCATTTGATGTTATGTGCCCTACGGACTCTGCTGAGGATGCTCCATCTTCATCTCAGAAACAATCTTCTGATACTGATGAAGGCCTCCAACTGCTACTGAAGAAGGTATAGGAATGTATCTCTTTGGCACACATGAAATGGAAAGAGGTAGGTTCCCTAGTCCATCAAGCTACTAATGTTCATGCAATTACACCTATGTATGTTGTGTCACCAACCATTGCTTCCACTCTTCCTCTGTCCACCAACCCCACATCGCTTTCCCCTCACTAGCCCTGTAAACATCCCAATCCTACTACATTCAACCTCATTGATGTCATGGTTGAGGGTACTACAGCTAATAATCAGCCCGTCGTGCTTGTTACTAAATATCAACCCCCTTCACTGCATCCTATCCATAATTCATTGCTAAATACTTCAGAAGAAAACATTTTTGACCAACATAATTCTAATACTGGTTTTGATGACATTGATTAGATGGACATTGAACTAGTTGTTGTCACCTCTATCATCCGCCCTCCATATGGTACCCCTCGTCCACCATCATTTCCATAATTTATTGAGTCGTATGTTCCCACAATGTTCGTCCCTTCATCTTCACCTAGCTCCACCATTTCTACTGAGTAGGTCACTACCTTCATTCGTGACCCTGAAAATTGTCAAAAAGTCCTTTCCCTCATTGCATAATAGTAAGATAGTGTTCCTCTTCTGCCATCACCTGTTATGTTAAAACTCCACTAAGGAAAACCATAAAAATAAGTTATTAATGGACAACCATTGTAGCATAGGTTTCGACTGTCGGATACCCTCTTAGCCGATTATCTTCATACATGGTCTAGTCCACAACTATTTCAATTCGTTCGAGTTTCTATTACATAGCTCGAAGAACATATTGTTCATGTGGATTCATAGTGTACATATATTTCTGTTACATATGATCAGCATCAACAACAACTCGCCATGGTTACAAGCGAGCATGATCAATTGCAGGAAGATAAAGCCTAGTTAGAGCAACATATTTTAGATATGAGTACCAAATTTTAGTCTATGTGGCCCACCCTTGCCATGTTTATTGATGAATGGCCCAAATATTCCCTTGCTGAATGTTGTGACTTTTTTGAAGCTACTTGTTTGAAATTAGTTACGCAGAATCAAGAACTATAAGCTACTGTCAGTAAAATTTCCTAGGCACTCCCATCTCAGTCTACCCAATATCGTGAGAAGATTTCTCAAGATATTATTGCAACATTGATAGTAAAATATGCCCTTCCATAATTCATGAATGACTCTTAGAGTACTTTCAGTCAAGTCTTTAATCGGAGCGGTGTTCTTGCCTGGAAGAATCACCTCGTATATCTGCTCTGGGAAAATGTCAAGCAATTTTTTACTCAAGCTATGAGCACCTCCAATTTGGAATGGCAGAAAGAGATATTGGTGCAAGAAAATGCGTTGCATGCTTAGATCAGCTAGATAGAAGACGCCTCACAATTCACCAACTGAGTACTTTGTGACCTTCGTCCCATCACGCAGTATCAATTTTTCACTTTGAAGGCTCTCACTATGCACATTGATGGAAAATTTCAGGAGATCATATAGTCCCATCCCACTTAACTTAATGTTGAGACCACTGCACAGTATTTGGGCCAAGTAGCTTCTATATTAGAAGCATGAATTCTATTAGGAAACAACTGGAACCAATGAAGTGCTGACAAATCAAGGACCAGATGCACTAGTGACAAATTAACTCGAGGGCGAGTCAATTGGTTTTGGTAGGGGCTTGTTTGTTCCTTCGTTTTTTGGGAGAAATATGGAAAATAGGCTCGCAAAACAATTGTGAAGGATGAATGAAAAAAGTTACGGAAGCAGATCATTGGAAAATTGAATGTGATAGTAAAATAAATATTGGGACTTGAGCAGCAGGAAAAACAGGAAAATGCACCTATGTAAGTAGGAAATTTGGATTAATTTTGAAATAATCAAGAGGAAAAATAAATAATGTACCAAGATTTTTTCAGAGTGGACCATATCAAGGGCGAGATCAAGGAACCTCTACGAGGACTAGATCAAGCGAGTGGCCCTATAAAAGAAGATGTAGAGGAACAAACCAGGCATGCATAATTGGATTAATGAATGGAGTGAAACAATTGATCAATTGTTAGAGCTTCTATTCCACATGTTTTCCATTATTGTTGATACTTTCCAATAGAATTCTACTATCCACATAGATTTGGATTTATGTATATGGTCTATAATGTTTGGTGTAATGTGATTTGATCTAAGAAGATCATGTAAGGTTGTATGGATCCTAGGTGTAATGGTTGGGCTATATTAATATGAAAAGGTGTTTTTGGGAAGTTTTTTGTCTCTTGTATCAATATTTGCATGACCCCTTTTTAAAATTTTGTATCTTGTTTAAGTATATGTTGTCTTTTCCTTTTATTTTATGAATTTATGTCACGATAATGAGTAGTTTTGTGGGATGATAAGATGATAATGATGCAAATAATAGTATGACCAAATTAAATTTCCGCCACTGATCTAGATCCCTTATTTATTCCATTGGTTATCTCTCTCCTTGGGTGAGACACTCCTTTTGTAAGGGAGTGAAAATGCCAACGAAAAGCTAGACTATGATGACCTCGTTTGTTGGAAAACTCAGGCCGAACCCTTGGTCCTCATTGCTCTAAATATTTTACCAACAATATCCCTCCAGTTAATTCTATAATTTGTAAACCAAGAAATAATGAAAGTCCTCTCAGCATGGACATTTTGAATTCATCTTGCATATCATCTAAATTTTTTTGACTAAGTTCATTTGCATCACTACCAAAAAAAATGTCATCAAAATAAACAAAAAGCATCACAAGATTTTCATTTTCAGATTTGATATATAGGTTGTTGTTTTTTTCTTATCTTTTGACCCACGTTGTAGTAGATATATATTTATCTCATCTAGAATACCATGCCCTAGGTGCTTTTTTAAGATCATATAATTCCTTTTCCCATGATTTTTCCTGGAGCATCATTTCCAAAAGTGACACTTCCTTTGTTGTCTTATTTTAGTGATAGAAACTTATTTTTATCACCTATCATATGCTTTGAACACCCACTATATACATACCAATGGCTAGCTTGATTTTGTGCATACAAAATAATGACACAATTTTCACTGGTTTCTTCCTTTTTCTTCTACCATACCATGTGTTCTTCTTTTCCTTGCTTGCTCTTAGCAGCTAGTTTAAATTTGTTGATTTTACATCCAGTTTCCTTATGCAAATATTTATTACAATTATAACATTTAAGCATGTCAAGCAAAGGAGAAACCAAATTGCTATCCATGTGTATATTTCTATTTAATCTAGAAAATATGTTATTTTGTGGATAGAATGTATTTCTCTTATTTTTCATTTTCCCATTTCTAAGAGATGATCTACAACTTGAAGCTTAATGTCCATAATTTGTTTATTCAAAGAAATAACCATGAAATTTATTCTTATTGTTGGCATTATGACACAGGTTTGGCGCTATGACACAGGTGTTGTCCTTGATGGAAACTCACTCAGATGACAGATCACAGGTCAGGCTCTCAGAATGAAGGAAAAAGACATATACACAGGTTCCTCTTAACAAAGTTGCGTATACACGCGGGATCGACGTTCAAAAGGCGCGTATACGTATGCACTCACTTTCATGCAAGGAAAAGCATGTACATGTGGGAAGACTTATTTTTGGTCCGTGGTATTTAGTCCTTGGTATTTGGACCTATGGTTTTAAACCATGGTATCTTGTCCGAAGTGTTGAACCTAGGTATTGGGTCCATGGTATTGATTCTTTATGGTTTTGGACCGTGGTATTGAGTAAGGCATAAGACTATCAAAGGGAAGGAAATCATTAGGCAAAGGTATTCACTTAAGCATTGAATATCTTATGAAGAGTAAGATCTAGAATTGGGTTATGGTGCATAGTTGAATTTGAACCAAGGAGGAACTTGAGCGCTAGAAGAAGGATAAGTTCTATTGTTGGGTCAAGATCTTAAGGCTTGAATAGTAGTATCTTTATGTGATTTTGATCTGTTATATTTGGCGCATGACTTCATCTATAAATCTGATAATCTGGGTATAACTGATGTCTGAATAAGTGATAAGGGTAAATTATCTTTTATAGATCTGTACGTAGGTTCGACACAGCAGAGGCGTGTATACATGCTGGTTCAGAAAGTCAAAGCTGTGTATACGCTTGTTGGCCTTAATACAGAAGCATATGCATGCAGGTTATTCATCTTGAAGTAGCGTACGTCTTCTGAAATATGTTTTAGCTACTTCTGTTTATTGCTGCAGTGTTCTGGGTTCAGGATTGGTTTCTGGTTACTGTTAATGTATTTTGGTTACATCATTCAAAAAAGTAATTGGTTGGTTCAGTTTTGATAGAAGCAAAGGAGATTGGTTGATGTAGATGTTTGATTATTGTAATTGATGGATCTAGTCTAAAAATTTATGAAACGTGGTCCCTGGAAGAAAAGAGAAGGTTGTAGCCTTTTGTAGGTTAGCACCTATGTACTAGTACATCAACTAGTACAAGAGCTAAGGGGGTTGTAGCTCCCTTCCAGGAGAAGCTAGAGAAAGAGAGAAGGTTGTAGCCTTCTGCAGGTGGAAGCCTACGTACTGGTATAAGAATGCACCAGTACAGAAACATTGCAAAAAGAAGTTTCTAATTAAAAGAAGATAAAGACGAATTGCAGCAGGTGGTTTTCACCCACATTGGGTTTCCACCTTATATCTTGTGTTCTTGTGTGTGACTGTCTGCTCTATTTCACTGTTCCTGGTTACTATTTATATGGTTTTGATGCACAGATTAATGATCAACATCTGAAGAATAAATTAAATTATAAGTCTGCAGGTTATACGCTGGTTTCCTTAACTGTAGTTGCGTATATACGCAGTTTTCACTAACTGAAGTAGCGTATACAAACTGATTGTGAAATGAAAAATAATTAACTTGATAATACTGATTCACCCCCCCTCTCAGTATTATTTCCAACAATTGGGATCAAAGTGGGTCCTTCAGAAGAAGCTTGATCACTTGAAGGAAGATCTATCATCATGAGCAACTACGGAAAAGAGGCATCGATCAGGACACCAATCTTTGATGGGAGCAACTTCATCTATTGGAAGGTAAGAATCACATCCTATCTTCAATCTCTTGGTACAGAAGTTTGGGATATCGTGGAAGCAGGATACACATTTCCATCAGCAAATCCTACAGATACGGTTGGTAAGAAGCAGTATGAAACAAATGCAAAGGCTGTCAATACTCTATTAGGGAGTTATCTCAATTAGAATTTGTCAAGGTTATGCAGCTCAAAACCACAAAAGAAATATGGGACAAGATCGTTATGAGCTATGAAGGAGACGATCAGGTAAAACGTGTAAAAATACAAACTCTTAGAATTCGATATGAAAATCTCAGAATGTACAATGATGAAAGTGTGGCTAATTATTTCTTACGTATAGATTGGATTGTTAATCGTATGAAAAACTTGGGTGAAGAGATAAAAGAAGTTACTTTGGTTGAAAAGGTTCTAAGATCTTTGTCTTCTAAGTTTGAATCAAAAGTCTCTGCCATAGAAGAAAAATAGGAGCTACAGATTATTACCATGTCACAGCTGCACGGAATCCTAACTGCTTTCGAAATAAGAAAAGGGGGACCATCAGACAGGAGAGAAGCTGCATTCAATGCTTCAGGAGAAGGAGATTACAATGAGTTAGGACATATGTTAGAAGGAGAGGAAGAGTCAAACTTTGTCAAGAACCTTCAACGGGGTTTCAGAAGATTCAGAGGTAAGCTACCTTTCAAATGCTTTGCTTGTGGAAGAGTCGGTCACTATGTAGCCAAGTGTCCTCATAAAGATAAGCTTGATAAAGGTAAGGAACCAATTAGATGGAACAAAAAACAAAATGTAAGTAAGAAGATATACTATACACATGAAGACAATGATGGATTTTCAATTAGTGATGAAGATGAACAATGTAATTATTATAGACTTTTGATGGCTTTTGAAGATGATGATTTCTTGGACGCTATAGATGAAAATGATCTCTATGAAGAAATTTCTAAACTTAAAATCTGTTTAGAAGAAAAGAGTATGATTATAGACACTCTGACATTCCAACTTTCTGAAAGGGAAAAACACAATGAAAAGTTAGAATGTGAAATTGTGGGACTTAGAAAAGATATTGAGAAAACAAAAGCTCTTAATCTTAGATTTGCTAAAGGATCTGAAACTTTAGATGAGATTATCAAAGTGTAGCGTTCTCCACTAATCAAGACAGGTCTTGGATATATTGAAGAAGCATCTCAAGCACAGAAGCCATCCACCTCCAAAAGTTATCTTGATGCAGCAAGGAGAAGTGAACAGGTTGAAAATCGACAACAAAGGCATAAAGCAGATCACCAGGTAAATCAGGGTCAATCTACCTCAAGGATGAACAAAGATCACCAAGTACATCAGGGACAATCTACTTCAAGGATGAACAGAAGCTACAACCAACCGCAGGTAAATCATTCTCAATTTTCCTCAAGAATGAATGTCTATGGAAACTACAATCACCTGGATGGAAGGTTTGATAATCACAGGAATTTCTTCAATGGCCAATGTTTCTCTTGTCATAACTTTGGACACAAAGCAGCTCAATGTGTTGCCTACAAGACCATCATGACCAGAGAAGCACGAAATCAAAGGAGTGTGACTGGAATCATGAAAAGAACCTACAATAACTTTTTTTCTCTTGAAAATGAAATAGAATGTTCTATTTGTAACAACTTCGGTCATGAAGATTCTGAATGCAGGAGTAGGTTTCGGCAAACAACTCAGAAGGAGAAAGCTTCATTGAGTCCCAAAACATGGAGGAAGAAAGAACCACAACCAGAAAGATGTGGTATAGCCTTATATGTGGAAGGACAGGAAAATCAGTGGTACATCGATAGTGGATGCTCGAAACATATGACAGGTGATAAAGAAAAACTTTAGTCATATATTGCCTTGGAAAAGGAAAGGAAGGTCTCATTTGGAAATGACACCCTTGCACTCATAAAAGGTAAAGGTTCTGTTCTTTTGAAAGAAAAGGTCAAAGATGGGAATGTTATGTATGTTGATGGCTTAAAGCATAATCTATTAAGTGTCAGTCAAATGTGTGATCAAGGAAATGAGGTAATATTTCGATCAAATGGATGTATTGTTCGTGAGCTTGATATAGGAGGAACAATGATCAAAGGCATAAGAACTCCAAATAATTTATACATACTCAAGGGAGGACAAAAAAAATGCTAGCTAAGCAAGAATTATGAACACTGGCTATGGCACAGAAGATTGGGGCATCTAAGCTTCTCTCAGATAAGGAAAGCATGCAAATATTAGGAAATTCGTGATCTCCCTGACATCAAAATTCCAAACAATACAATATGAAAATCATGTCAGTTTGGTAAGAAAACCAGAACTAACTTTCATGAGAAGGAAGGATCAGCAAGTAAGCCACTTGAACTTGTCCATACAGATGTATGTGGTCCATCCAGGAAAAGGTCACCTCGAGGAGAAGAATACTTCATATTGTTCATTGACGATTTTTCTAGGATGTGTTGGATAGGACTTCTGAAGCATAAAGACGAAGATTTCGAAAAGTTCAAAGCATTCAAAGCCTTGGTTGAAAATGAATCAGATCACAAAATCAAATGCCTCAGGTCTGATCGAGGAGGGGAATTTACCTCGGATGAATTTTTTGATTTTTGTGAAGAACATGGAATAAGAAGGGAATTCTCTACTCCAAGGACTCCTCAGCAAAATGGAGTAGTAGAAAGGATGAATAGAACGGTTCAACAAATGGATCGTGCTATGCTCAATGAGTCTGGAACTCCTGCAACCTTCTGGGGTGAAGCTGCATTTGCTGCCGTTACTATTCTCAACAAGACAAATGTCCAGGTGAACAACACTCAAACTCCTCATGAACTCTGGTATGGTAAGACTCCTACGGTAAAATACTTCAAAATTTTTGGAAGCAAATGTTACATCAAAAGGACTGATGAAAACCTTGGCAAGTTTGAACCTAGAGTAGATGAAGGCATTCTCCTTGGTTACTCTCCCCAAAGCAAAGGATATAAGTGTTACAATAAAATACTTAGAAAAATTGTTGAAAGTATTGATGTAGTGGTTGATGAAGAAGGAAACATTCCAAGGGAGGTAAAATCTGAAGATTTTGAAGATGATGAGGACTATCCTTCAACATCAAATCAGACTAATGATGAAGAAGAAACCTATGAGGCACCAGAAGAACAGATAAGGGTAGAAGAAAAGACTCCATCCAGGTACGTCCAAAAGAATCATCCAGAAACTCAAATTTTGGGGCAGAAAGAGGCAGGTGTTCAAACAAGAAGAACTATTTCAGAAGCTTCAAGCTATCTAGCATTGCTCTCCTCCACTGAACCTCGAAATGTAAGTGAAGCATGGAAAGATGAATGTTTGGTCAAGGCCATGAATGAAGAACTTGAGCAGATTGAAATGAATAACACTTGGGAGTTGGTTCCTAGACCAAATGATAAGAATGTCATAGGGACAAAATGGATATTCAAAAACAAGTTGAATGAGAATGGAGATGTTATTAGAAACAAGGCCAGACTTGTTTGTAAAGGGTATGCTCAACAAGAAGGTATAGACATTGAAGAAACTTTTGCACCAGTTTCCAGACTTGAAGCGATAAGAATGTTTCTTGCTCTTTCTAGCTTTCAGAAGTTCAAAGTATATCAAATGGAAGTGAAATCTGCCTTTCTAAATGGAGACTTGGAAGAAGAAGTGTATATTGAGCAACCAGATGGGTTTATCCTTGGAAATGATACAAAACTTGTATGCAGACTCAAAAAGGCTCTCTATGGCCTTAAACAGGCTCCAAGGGCTTGGTATTATCGTTTGTACAAGTACCTCCATCAGCAAGGTTTTACAAAAGGATCAACAGGTAGCAATCTATATATAAAAATTGACAATGATAAGTTGCTAATACTTGTTCTGTATGTTGATGATATCATCTTTGGTAGCAATGAAGAATACATGAGTCAAAACTTTGCTTTAGCGATGCAAAAAGAATTCGAAATTTCCTTACTTGGTGAGCTCACATATTTTCTTGGTTTACAAGTCCAACAAAACAAAGACGGTATCTTTCTATCACAAACCAAGTACCTCAAGCGGATCTTGAAGAAATATGGGATGGAGGATTCAAAACCAGTATGTACCCCTATGGTAATAGGATGCAGCCTCAACGCAAATGATGAATCAGCAGTAGTGCATCAACCAACCTATAGATCCATGATTGGAAGTCTGCTCTATTTAACAGGTACCCGACCAGACATCATGCATGCAGTGGGAATAGTTGGAAGATTCCAGGAAAATCCAAAGGAAGCACACCTTCAGGCACTTAAAAGGATCTTCAAATATCTTCAAGGAACACAAAACTATGGTTTATGGTATCCTAGAGACACAGATCTCACACTTCATGCATATACAAATGCAGATTGGGTAGGAAGCGTGGATGACAAAAAAAACACTAGTGGTGGTGCATTCTTTATGGGTTCCAGATTAGTATCTTGGTTCAGCAAGAAACCAAGCTCAATTGCATTATCTACAGCTGAAGAAGAATATGTGGCTGCTGCATCTTGTTGCACACAACTTCTTTGGATGATGCAAACATTGCAAGACATTCAAATCACTTGTACTCCACCTATCTCCATTTTTTGTGATAATACAAGTGCAATCAGTATTTCAAAGAATCCAGTCATGCATTCGAAGACCAAGCACATACCCATCAAATATCTTTTCTCCAGGAACAAGTGCTTGAACAAAAGGTCAAATTGGAGTATGTCCCCTCCAAAGAACAAGTTGCTGATATATTCACCAAACCACTGCCCAGGGAGACATTTGAATACCTCAGACAAAAGCTGGGAGTAGTTGACGCATCATCTTGCTATTGAAATTATTTGTTTCAGAGAACAGTGGTTGTACGCGAGTTTCATGAAGCATATCTGCGTACACACGTAGGTTTCTATGGATACAGTCGCATATATTTTGGTTGAAGAAAATCAGTGGGGCTAGACTCAGGATGAAAAGAGTCTGATATGGGTCTGACAGAGACCATCTGGCACAGGCTCAGGGGGAGCATATACTTCTAATAATGCATTGTTGGCATTATCTTAGAAGATCTTGGTTCAATTTCACAGTTGTTTTTGTTCAGGTGGAACAGGTGCAGAAGAAGATCATGGTTGCTGGTCTGAATGATGATTGACAGATGCTGCTGATGTTAGTTGATGATCTTAGATATTTTTGTCTCTATGTCATGTATTTCTTTTATTATTAAGGTCATGTAATGGCCTATGTTGGTTTCCCCACTATGCTTGGGATGGATGATGTAATGTTCTTGTGTAAACTATTGGTATATCCCCACTTGGTTGGGAAATGGTTGTATGTATGAGTCTTTGGTGATAGGAAGGTCATGTATGATGTATAAAGTCATGTTTCTTCTTGTAGAACATCTTTTTGCAGACCTTGCCTACTGTCAGGGGGAGCATGGACAGCACAACAGAGCAGATATTTCAGCATGTACTCAGGGGGAGCATAACCCTTTGCCCTTGATGAAAAAGGGGGAGAATGACTTTGAGGAACTTGGGGTTGCCATCAAGTCCAAAGGGGGAGATTGTTGGCATTATGACATAGGTTTGGCACTATGACACAGGTGTTGTCCTTGATGGCAACTCACTCAGATGACAGATCACAGGTCAGGCTCTCAGAATGAAGGAAAAAGACATATACGCAGGTTCCTCTTAACAAAGTTGTGTATACATGCGGGATCGATGTTCAAAAGGCGTGTATACGTATGCACACACTTTCATGCAAGGAAAAGTGCGTAAATGTGGGAAGACTTATTTTTCGTCCGTGGTATTTAGTCCTTGGTATTTGGACCTATGGTTTTAAACCATGGTATCTCGTCTGAAGTGTTGAACCCAGGTATTGGGTCCATGGTATTGATTCTTTATGGTTTTGGACCGTGGTATTGAGTAAGGCATAAGACTATAAAAGGGAAGGAGATCATTAGGCAAAGGCATTCACTTAAGCATTGAATATCTTATGAAGAGTAAGATCTAGAATTGGGTTATGGTGCATAGCTGAATCTGAACCAAGGAGGAACTTGAGCGTTAGAAGAAGGATAAGTTCTATTGTTGGGTCAAGATCTTAAGGCTTGAATAGTAGTATCTTTGTGTGATTTTGATATGTTATATTTGGCGCATGACTTCATCTATAAATCTGATAATCTGGGTATAACTGATGTCTGAATAAGTGATAAGGGTAAATTATCTTTTATAGATCTGTACGCAGGTTCGGCACAGCAGAGGCACGTATACACGCTGGTTCAGAAATTCAAAGCTGCGTATACACTTGTTGGCCTTAATACAGAAGCATATGCACACAGGTTATTCATATTGAAGTAGTGTACGTCTTCTGAAATATGTTTTAGCTACTTCTATTTATTGCTGCAGTTTTCTGGGTTCAGGATTAGTTTCTGGTTGTTGTTAATGTATTCTGGTTACATCATTCAGAAAATTAATTGGTTGGTTCAGTTTTGATAGAAGAAAAGGAGATTGGTCGATGCAGATGTTTGATTATTGTAATTGATGGATCCAGTCTAAAAATCTATGAAACGTGGTCCCTGGAAAAAAAAAGAAGGTTGTAGCCTTTTGTAGGTCAACACATATGTACCAGTACTTCAGCTAGTACAAGAGCTAAGGGGGTTGTTGCTCCCTTCCGGGAGAAGCTGGAGAACGAGAGAAGGTTGTAGCCTTCTACAGGTAGAAGCCTGCGTACTGGTATAAGACTGCACCAGTACAGAAACATTGTAAAAAGAAGTTTCTAATTAAAAGAAGATAGAGACGAATTGCAATAGGTGGTTTTCACCCACATTGGGTTTCCACCTTATATCTTGTGTTCTTGTGTGTGACTGTCTGCTCTGTTTTATTGTTCTTGGTTACTGTTTATATGGTTCTAATGCACAGATTAATGATCAATATCTGAAGAATACATTAAATTATAAGTCTGCAGGTTATAAGCTGGTTTCCTTAACTATAGTTGCGTATATACGCAGTTTTCACTAATTGAAGTAGCGTATACAAACTGATTGTGAAATGAAAAATAATTAACTTGATAATACTGATTCACCCCCCTTTCAGTGTTATTTCCAACACTTATATCTAAGAACAATTTTCATGTTGATTTTTTGTTCTCATCTTATTAGAGGCGCAATAGTTATTTACTAAATTTTGTGGCTGTTTCTTGCATTTAATTGTTGCTATTGATTTTTGTTTTCAACCACCTTAATATTTCTATTCTTTCTTTTTCCTTGATGCTCTTATTGTTTGTGACCATGTTATTTATTTTCACCACGTTCTGGTCTCTTGACTGCTTCAACTAAGATAATTGGTTCTTTTCCTTAAAGTGCTTCGATCTTGACTCTCATTTATAGCCCAAACTAGTTTTGATAAGAGGGGATCATTGAACATTCAAAATTTCATCCAATTTACTAGTTCCTTTGATAAATTTCTGATTTTGATTCATTCATTCCTTAGTCTTTTCTAACTATTTTCTAAGGGAGACTACATCCTCCTCTAGAATTTCACATTCCATGCCTTTTTCTTTTAAGTTCCAGTAAGTTTTCCTCAATTTTATTTGCTTCCTTAATTTTCAGGAGAGGAGGTGCCAAATTTTCAGTATTACCTTTGTCCTTTTCAAAGTTTTCCAACATCTCTTTTTGCATCTTATTCTTTTTCCTTAGCCTTTGAATTTCCTCTAAAGCACTAATTAGTTCACCTTACAATTATATTTCATCCACTTATTCATTAAAACCTACCTGTTCTTCTTCTGGAGTCTCCAAATCCATGAACATGAACTCTTTTGTGCTTCCTTCATTTGTGTCCTCGTCAAAGGACTGTACATATTCATCTTATGAGGAACTGAATCATCGTGGGTAGAGAAACTCTTCTTTTTTATCCTTTTTTTTGTAATTTTCTATACTTATCCTTATATTGATGTTCACTCTTGTTTATATTTTGTGTACACTTAAACGCATAATTACCTACTTCACCACAATTGAAACACTTGAAAGGAAACTTACCTTTGTATTTACCTTATCCTCTCTTAAATATTTTGACAAACTTTACATCCTCTTCTTTTGATTCAAAACTTGGGTCATCTTGGTCTTCTTTGGAATTTTTGTCAACTTTGAAGGTCACCTCCCTTATTGTAGTTCTTCTATTTGCAATCCTCATTTCATAGGCAGTCAATGTTCCATGCAATTGATCCAACATTAGAGTGTTGAGATCTGTCATTTCCTCAATAGATGACATCGTGGCATTGAATATTCCAGGGAGTGATTTCAACACATTTTGAACTACAACTAACTCGGGTATGGTTTCATCAAGTCCTCTTATTGTATTGACTACTTCATCCACTCGAAGGAAGAATTTAGTTATTTCCTCATCCTCATGCATCTTTAGGGATTCAAACTAAATTTTGTAGCCTTGAAGTTTATCCTTCTTTACTTTATTGTTCCCTTCATAGAAAATTCTCATTTTGTCCCATATTGCTTTTGCGATAGTGCAATCCATTACTTTCACCAATTTAGATTTAGGTAGTTCGACAAGGAGTGTGTTCATTTCTTGAGAATTATAAGTAAATTCAATCTTATCATCTTTCGTAATTATGACTGTTGGCTTTGTATACAAATATTGCATTTTGTCCCAGACATCTACACCAAGATACTGTAAGTAAGTCCTCATCCTTAACTTCTAGAATCTATAGTTTGTTCCAGTGCACATCCGAGCCTTGTTGGTGTGACCTCCATCCTAGTTAGACATTATCTTGGATCTTCCTTCCAGTTGTTAGACTATTGTTGAAGACTTAAATCTGATAACAATTTTTAGATTCTAGGAAAATACTGAGAGGGGAGTGATTAGTGTTTTAACAATTTCAAAAATTCCTTGTCTATAGTAAAAAAATACTTAGCGACATGGTAATAATAAATAGCACACCAATCTCATAAAATCTAGACACAAGGTATTAACACGGAAACCCAATTGTGAAAACCACAATATATTTTTAATTATGATGAAAAATTAATTTACAAATTCATATTACATCAATTTCCGTAGGCTACACCATACTAAAGGCTTCCACCTCCTTTCTTTCTACAAGCACCAACTTTTTTATTTTTCAGAAACCAACCTGAAGGAAGCACCAAATCCCTATTGTGCAAGCACCTGCTTGCACAACCCTTTATATCCATCTTTCATAAATTTTCAAACGCTTATAAAAAATGCTTCTCTTTTATATACTCATCAATGAAAAAATTCTTAACTCTCTCAAACACCAATTCATTTCCCTCTCTACAAATACAAAATTCTCAGATATAGTCTCAACAATATTGTTGATGTTTATAAATTATTAGAGTTTCTTTTGTTCTCAACTGATTTTCTATTTCTAAAATTAGCAACTAGTTCCACTTTAGCTTTGTTCTTTATATTAATTATTGTCTATTCTATTATTCATTTTCATTAATATTTGTGTTCTATTGTTGTTCAATCAATTGACACTTACTTCAAAAAATCTGTTCGTAATTTGTGTGCAAACAATTAGTTTTCATTCCCTACATGTTGTTTTGAAATAAAGTTTGACTTCTTAATTATATTTTAATTCTAGTTTTATTTTGTATTTAACTGGTGTTTGGATTGCAATTAGTTGTTCTTCTAATTTTGTCACTAAAGCTAAAAATTTCTAGAATGACTAGCTTGATTTAGCACCCTTTCTCTTTTAAAAACATAGGTTATAACCTTGGCTTAGCCTACAACACCTAACCTCTTCATTCAGACCTCCAACATTGACTTCCCAATGATTTATTTGACTCCCACTCGATCAACGATTGATGTTTATTGTAGAGTCAATCCATATGCTCAATAATTAAATAAGGGGGCGGGGGTTCCACAATTTTTTTATTCATGGATAACCCTTTCACATGTTCCTAAAAACATTTCATGCACTGATATTTTGTCTCTTGGATCCTATCGTCTAGTAAAATTGTAGCCCCTCTATTTCTGACAATTAATGTGGGGAGGGGGCATTTTGGCACATTATAGACTCATTAATTAGTATTTGGGTTTTGTAGACTTTCTGTGAAATAACTGGATGCCCAGATGCCTAGATATCTGGATGGTCCAAATGAGTTTTAAAATGTTTCATTCCCACTGTCTAGTCAAATGCTAAATCATGTTACACTGAATTTTTTTTGCAAACTGGCACCTTGGCATGAATACTAAGTATGTGCCATGTTATCTACTAACATCATCACTACCACATGTCAACCTTTGAGTGTGTTAGAAATTAATTAACGGCAATGAAATCCACAAAATATTGTGGAAACAGAAATACAAAAACGCATAAACCAACAGAGACACAGATGTACGTGGTTCACCCAATTTTTGCCACATCCATGGCAAAACAACCAGTCATTCATTTTATATTATCCAAAAAAATGAAGAGATACAATCTACAACATATCAATTGTAACTTCGTCTTTGCTCTCACACAGCCTCCTCTCTCTCACTCTCACTCAAAATAATCCTACACATCCGCAATACAATTCCCCCATATAAATCGAGGGCTTCCTTCTAAGGAAAAACCGCAAATTAACATAACTTCTACTGCTAGATCATCCACCTAATGAATGGCCCAAACTGACTACGAAATTACAAAATTTTACAAGGAAAATTTTCATCTATTTTTAGCTTCAGGGATGCTTCCCCTGAACCGCCATGAGTGGGTGGTTGATAAAAGTCGTCATCTCCCCCCTCTAACCCCCCTAGCGGCAATTAAATGACCGATGTTTTTTCCCCATTAGGAACAGGGGTCCACCGCGATTGAAACAAAAACCTATGAATAATCAGGAAGATAATCAAGCTCCACACCCAACAATCTCGCACTTGGAGACTGATTATAGCCACTCCACCATTGTTTCACTTACTGGACAATGCTTCGACTTTGGAACTAGTTGTTTCTCAATTCATCGTCATACATGAAGAGGAATTAAAATTGAGAAAAAATCAGTTTCTCCTTGGTTACAACTTTTGTTAACATATTTGAAGGATTATAGCTAGTGTGTATCTTTTCCAGCTTCAAATGTCCATCTTCCAACACTGACCATATGAAATGGTAGTTAATTTGTATATGTTTAGTCTTGGAATGAAATTTTGAGTTCTTTGCAAGATGAATGGCATTATGGTTTTCATTGTATAATTGGTCCATCTCCTGCTTCTTGCCCAACTCATCCATAAACCTTTGTAACCAAATGATTTCTTTACTAGCCTTTGTAGCAACAACATACTCTTCTTCCATTGTTAAAAGTGCAACAATGTTTTGCAACTTTGAAACCTAATTGAAATTTGTTCCACCTATAATAAACACATACTTTATGGTGCTCCTCCTATTATCTCTATCACCTGCCATATCTGCATCAACATGTCCCTGTAAAGCAATGTTTGAACCACCAAATCATAATTCTTGATTTGTGGTACCTCTAAAATACCAGAGAATCCACTTCACTATCATCCATTGCTATGTTCCTAGATTGATAATATATTTGCTTACAAATCCCACTGCCTGTGAAATATCAAGCCTTGTGTAGACCATTGCATATATTAAGCTTCCAACTACTGATGCATATGGAAATTTACATATATAATCCATATCTTCTTGGGTATTGGGACACATCACCTTACTTAGTTTGAAATGTCTAGCCAAAGGTGTACTAATTGGTTTTTCATTCCGCATATTAAATCTTTCCAACACCATTTCTATGTACTCACTCTGAGACAATGTTAATTTGTGATTTTTCCTGTCTCTAGTTATTCTCATACCGAGGATTTGTTTTGCAACACCTAGATCCTTCATTTGAAATGAATTTGCCAATTTTATTTTGAGCACATTTATTTCCTGCATGTTAGACCCTGCAACAAGCATGTCATCAACATAAAATATCAATATAATATAGTTTCCATCATTTTTCTTTTTTAAGATAAACACATTGGTCAGAGTGGCATCTAGTATAACCTTGTTTAGACATAAACTTGCCAAAGTTTAGATACCCCTGCCTTGGAGCCTATTTTGAGGCATACAATCTCTTCTTCAATTTGACACTAATTTCTCCTTTCCTTTTACCTCATACCCTTGTGGCTGCTGCATATATATTTCTTCCTCCAAATCCCCATGGAGAAAGGTTGTCTTTACATCTAACTACTCAAGATGTAAATCTTCTGCTGCCACTATACTTAAAATAGTTCTGATTGAAGTCATCTTAACAACAGGAGAAAAAAATTCATCAAAGTCTATACCTTTCTTTTGTGCAAACCCCTTCACTCCAATTCTAGCCTTATATCTCTATTTTCCTCCATCTTCTTCCTTCAACCTATAAACCCATTTATTCTACAATTTTATTTTACCTCCAGGTAACTTGACTAATTTCCAAGTCTGGTTATGCATCAAGAAGTCCATATCTTCTTCCATTTCTTTCTCCCACTTCTTCATGGTTTCTATCTGCATTTCTTCTTCATATCTTTTTGGTTCACTAGAATTAGTCAACAATACATAATATAATGAAGGAGAGTAGCGTTCAGGGGGTCTACTTATCCTAGTAGATCTTCTAACACCACTTTCAGGTGTTTTAGGTGCCTGTTGTTGTTGTGGTGTTGTTTTGGCTTCTAATCATTATTATTTTGAAGCACCTTTACTTTTTCTATGATCTCATCAAGCACTGCATATTCTTTGTTTTCCTTTTCTTGTTTCTTTTCCTGCATTTGATCCTTATACAAGAACTTTTCATTGAATATGACATCTCTTCTCCTAATGATTTTGTGATTTTCATAATCATATAAGTGATAACCAAAATCGTTAACACCATATCCAATAAAGGTACATTTATTTGATTTTTCCTCAAGCTTCACTCCATTTTCTTTATTAATGTGGACAAAGGGCTCATAAATGAAAGTCTTTAAAAATGACTAGTTTACCTTTTTACCTATCCATGCCTCCTCTGGAATACCACCATCCAAGGAACTTGAAGGCCCCCTATTTAATAGATAAACAACAATATGTACAAAATTTTGCCAAAATTGTAAGGGAAACCCTCCATGAAATCTCATGCATCTTGCATGCTCCATTATTGTCCTGTGTATCCTTTCTGACACACCATTTTCCTGTGGTGTTCCTGGAACTGTCTTCTCTCTACAAATTCCATGTTTTGGATAGTAGTTATCAACCTCTTTGTTGTAGTATTCACCTCCATTGTCTGATATGAGACACTTCAACTTATTTCATGTCTCATTCTCAACCAAAGATTTCCATTTCTTGAAAGTATCAAATACATCATATCTGTTATGAATACAATAAATCTAGGATTTTCTAGTTGCATCATCAATAAAAGTAACATAATAGTGAGAGCCACCAAGAGATGATACCTGAGCTAGTCCCCATACATATGTATGCACAAGCTCTAATTTTTCTCTCTTCTTTTCCTTCCCAACTCTGATAAATCTGACTCTCTTCTGTTTTCCGTAAACATAATTCTCATAGAAATCCAAATCAACATGCTTCAAACCTGGCAAAAAATTTCTTGAATGAAGAATATGTATCCCTTTCTCACTCATGTTCTTGAGCCTATGATGCCACAATGGCACATTTTCTCCTATGGAGGTTAAAGCATTAACAAAATTAGAAATATCATTGCATAAATACAACATACCAACCTTTTCTCCTTTTTCTATTACCAGGGATCCTTTAGTGACTTTCTAGGTCTTTTCTACGAATGTAGTTACATACCCTTCACCACCTAAATGCCCTGTTGAAATTAGGTTTTTCTTCAGATCTGGAACATTCCTTACCTCCTTCAATAACCATTGGTTTCCATTCTATTTCTTTATAAAAACCTTATCCATTCCAACTATTTTACAAGGTTTATCATCACCCAAATGAACGTGTCCAAAATCTTCTTGAATGTAGTTATGAAAATGGTTCCTATCAGGTGTGGCATGGAATGAGGCCCATGAATCTACCACCAAAGAATCAATAATATTATCTAATGAAATAATCAAATAATATTGCAACACATCACCTATCACATTTGCTTCATGATTATTATCTTGTATTCCATCTCTTTCTTTTCCTTTCTGATATTTGCAATCTTTCTTCAGGTGTCCTTTCTTCCCACCTTTCTAGCACAATATCCCTAATCTATATTTGGATCTGCCTTTTCTTGACTTACTTCGATTTCCTAGGCTCCTTCCTCTTTCCATTTTTCTTCCCCTAGTCTCTGAATTCAAAGAATTACCTGATGTCTCACCTGAGACTTTCTGTCACATTTCCTTGCTAAGGATAGCACCAACAATATCATCAAGCTTTAAAGTGTTAGATCCATAAACAAAGTTACTGATAACCATAACTTAGCCATTCAGAGCTTCTAGAAATTAGCACAGAAACAATAGAGCCCTAAAATCATCATCAAAATTTTCCCCTACAGAACTTAACTAACTGGTAACCGTGTTAAATTCATTTAAATGATCAAAAACATATGCACCTTCTGACATCTTCATATTAAATAGACACTTCATAAGAAATACCTTATTTGAGGTCGAGGGTTTTTCATATAGGTTTTCTAGTGTCGTCATTAAACCTTCTATTTTCATTTCGTTTGAAATATTGAATGCCACCAACATTTCTAGACATAGCCATGTTGTTCTTAGTGCCTTTTTGTTGATAATCTCCCATTCCACGTTTGTCATACTCGTCAACTTATTTGTTTTACTGCTCAATTATAGTTATAGATCTTTTTGATACATATAATATTCCATCTACATCTTCCATAGTTGGTAGTTTTGGCTTCTAAAATTCTTGACCCTAAACATACCATCTTCTGCCATTACCCCACTCGAACTAGGAACCCTTCTCTCCTGCGAGTTTATTAGCTAAATAGACCTTTGACTCTAATACTAGTTTTAGAAATTAATTAACAGAGCAATGAAATACACAAAATATTGTGGAAACACAAATAAAAAAACACATAAAATAAGAGAGATGTAGATATACGTGGTTCACCTAATTTGGGCTATGTCCATGGAGAAGCAGCCAATCCTTCCTTTTATATTATCTAGGAAAATGAAGAGATACAACCTACACAGATATGTTGTAATTTCCTCTTCACTCTCACAAAATCACTTGTCTCTCTCTCTCTCTCTCACTCAGAATAATCCTACACAACCGCAATACAATTCCCTCATATAAACTGAGTGTTACCTTCTAGGGAAAAAAACCCCTAAATTAACATAGCTTCTACCGTCAGATCATCCGCCTAATGAACAACACGGATTGACTAAGAAATTACAATATTTTACAAGGAAAATTTTCATTTGCTTTTAGCTTCAAGGGCACTTCCCACGAACCCTTGCCGGGGGGGGGCTCATAATATTCATCTTCGCCCCCCTGATGGCAATTAAACAGACGGTGTTTCCACCCTATTAGGAATAGGGGTCCAACGCGACTCAAACAAAAACCTATGAACAATCAGGTATATAATCAGGCTCCACACCCAACAAAGTGGTACCAAGTGTCACTCATATTCAACCCACTTGGCCACCCAAAAGGTTCAAAAACACCTACCATGTGTCATGCTACCAAGGTGCCACATCATTGTGCTTTCTATGTCATTGCTACTTGTCATTAGTTTGATGCAGGAGCATCTACAATTTTTTATAAACATTATTAGATATATATATATATATATATATATATATATATATATATATATATATATATATATATATATATATTTTTAAGGAAGTTGGATTCCTCATGAAATGATTTTCATTTTGTAATAATTATTTGGACTCTAGAAACATTATGATCGAATATTATGGATTAGGCTAGCAAAAGATAAAAAGTAGTCATAGTTTTTATTTTTCCAAACTAGTTACTAAAATAATGGGTCTTATTCGCTTCTTATGGCCCTTGATCCTAGTTTAGATTTAGAATGATTTTTATAAATTAGTAAGTATGTCAAGAACTATAGAAGGATTGGAAGTATATATGCAAGAGAAGGATAAAGCTAATTCTTTACATTATGAATCCCCTCTTGATTTATTGAAGGAAAAAACTATCTTGTTATAATATATTTTTCAAGATATGATATTATTTTGGTTTTAGTGGAGTATTGAAAATGAATGTACAGGTAGCGTATTTGTTGATTGATGCATATTCCAAGTAACCAATTGATTCTCTTTCATTACTCTATAAAATTTTGTTTGAGTGATAATATTGTTGTATTCAGGATGCATGCATAGAATAAATTCAATAATTTCTAGTGTTGTTAATTTATGATTGTTAATTCAGTATTACATAATGGAAAATTAAATATTGGAATGTATTATGGTGAATGATTCCAGTTGGTTGTTAATTCTTCTAAATCATATTGTTAATACTAGAGTTTAGCTATCAATTGTTGAGAAAATTTAATTGACATGAAGGGGTTTATTTTTTTCAAATCGAGTTGCAATCCCATTGGATGACTGTGTAAACCTTGGTATTTAACACAAATTATTTTCTGAAGATTAATTTGGCTGAACATTGGCATCAAGTGGTACCATAGAAGCAACAATAGTTATTCTAAAATTGAAGATCGATGAGGACAAGAAACAGGAGTAGCTCAAGGATCACGAGTGGGAAGGCCAACAACAAATGTGGCTTTGTAGGCAGAATTGTGGAGACTTCATGAGAGGATGACATCCATGGAAGCTGTAAAAAACAATATGAATTGACATGGGATATGTTAGTGATGTTGAAGAAGAGGATTTTAGTGAGGAAGAAGCAGAGGAGTCACAAGGGGAAAAAATGTTAAAGATGTTTGCCAACATGTCCATCGGGCCAAAAATGGAAGTACCATTATATGAAGGTAACTTGAATGCTAATGAGTTATGGATATGATACATGCATTAGATAAATACTTTGATAATGAGGATGTTGAAAAAGATAATAAATTCAAGTATGCAATGACTAGACTTAAAGGGGATTCAACCGTATGGTGAGATGAGGTACAAGTTGAATGAAGGAGGAAATAAAAATCCAAAATTAAAGATTGGGACAAGATGGTGGCAAAACTTAAAGGTAATTTTTTACCTAGAGATTATCATATTAATATTTTTAAGAAATTGCAAAACCTTAAAAAAAGGAACATGACTATTAAATAATACACTAGGGAATTTTACAAATTAAACATTACTGTTGAATATGTAGAAGAGAATGATGAAAAAGTTACAAGGTAAATTACTTGTTTAATGTTTGATATTTAAGATGAAATTAGCTTGTTGTCTTTGAAAACTGTGGAAGATGCATATCAAGCATCTTTGACAAAAGAGAATATTTCCCATAAACAAAAACCAAGGAGTAGAGGAAGAATTCCTGGAAAGGATAAAGGAAAAACTAGAAAACAAGGAGTTGAGTCTCCAAAGCAAGAAGAAGGAAGTTACAGTAGTCAAACACCATGAGCAAGTTATTTTAAAGGGATGAGATCATTTTACAGAGGTAGAGGTCAAGGAAGAGATTATCGACCCATATGTTTCAATTTTTGACAATTAGGGCACATGTCTTGTGAATGTGCCCAACATAGATTAGCAAACCAATGGGGTGCTCATATGGTAGAGGCAAAGGGGGAGGATGGAGATCTAGTTGCAGTTGTAAATGCTCCTGAAGAAGGTGAGTATTTCTATTAAAAAGAGTGTTGATCCAAGAAGAAAGCGAGATCAAGGAACCATCTCAAAGGAGGAGTTTGTTTAGAACTATTTGTAAGCCCAAAGGTAAGTGTTGAAAACTTGTGATTGATAGTGGTAACACAAATAATCTAGTCTCTGTTGAAATGGTAGAAAAGTTAAACTTAAAGAAGACACCACATCCTACACCTTATAAGGTCTCTTGGTTACAAAAGGGCCACCAAGTTTTGCTTTCTGCGCAATGTAAGGTAGAATTTCAAATTGGAAGTTATAAATATGAAATTGTGTGTGATGTCTTGCCAAGGGATGCCTGCCATATTTTCTAAGAAGGCCTTAGAAATACAATAGGGACATAATACATAATAGTAACCAAAACACTTATAGTTTTGAGAATGATGGGAAATTACATACAATTCTACCATTAAAGGATGCAAGTAGTAGGCAGGTGTTAATGTTGGATAACAAATAATTTTTTAAGGATGAAGCATAATGCAAGGAATGTGAACCAGTAATTCAGGTAAATCATTTGTTTCCATAATAGAAATATTTGTTTAATGAACATGAGAATATGATAATCAATGAATTTTTTATGGTTGAAAGTAGAGATAAACCAAGAGTATCCATGGCATAAATGGTTATGAATGAGGATATTTTAATAAATGAACAAAAGAAGAATGCCAAGGAAAAGGTTTCTTTGGAAAGCAATGAGAATTTAATGTGTGAAAATCTCCAAATTCTAGATGAGACTACCATAATGTAGAATCTTTTTGACAAGAAATGGAAGCGTTCAATAGAGAAAGTACCTTGGGAAACATATAGAAAAAATATTCAAATTAATTTTGACATGTTTGTTTCATGCGTAGGAAAGATGGTTTCAATTGTATAGGTTCATGTCCCTACAAAAAAGTCCTTGAAGGAATTATCCAGAAGGACTGAGAGAGCTAAGTTTCCAAGAGCATACCAAGATAGATTTCATTTTTTTAATGGATATTCATGGGATGTGTTGTACCTTAAGAAACCAATTTCCTCGCTGTAGGGAAATTGTTTTTAAGACATTAATAAATATTATTTACTGTCACTTATTTTTCACTTAAATATATGTTTTGTCTTTAAATGAAGGACCTGGAAACTTGGTCTTTAACCCTTAGTACATGTATGACCAGAACATCTCAGAATGCCATTTGTTGCTAGATATAAATAATGAATGAAGAAAGCTTGAAGGAAAAGTTAAAGATAGTATGCCAATCTTTCACAGAAACTACTATCCATCACTTAGAAGAATTATGGAAATGAGAACTGAATCATAGACAATATGCTGCTTAACAGAAACTACTATCTGTGACTCTGGGAGAAGTTAAAGATAATATGTTGGTCTTTCACAGAAACTATTATCTATAACTTAGAAAAGAAGGTGGGAACTTCAAGTATAGGAGCACTCTTTTAAGAAATTTTAACTTTATCTACATAAGAAAATAAAGACCTGCAGCTTCATTACCATACTTGAAAGAAGAAAACATAACATGGCACATAACAGAGAAGGTTACAAAATTATACCCAACAGCTCATGGAAATTTCTGATTCTTTCATTATTCAACAATGATATCAGGAATATAGTGGCCTAGTCTCTAGGTTCTCCAAAATTCCAACCCTTAGTAAATTTTCCTCTTTTTATACATTGTGGAACAGTTGTTGATTTCTGAAACTGCCCAAACTATCTAACTGCTTTTCTAACTATATGAAGTAAAAACTATTACAGAATTTTACAGAGGGTAAAAGACACCTCAAAGAACATGAAATAACAAGAATATAACTGAATTCGGAAGGGGATGATAACTACTGGCTTGCTCTGTTGATTCGCTGCTGAATTCCTCTGTAAATTCACTAATGATGCTTAATTCACGTTAGCCGTAATGAAATATGTTTAGTTTGCGTAATCCTGGGCTTACACGAGCATTTTGATTGGCCAAAACGCAAAGAAACATATCGGATTGTCTTCCTCTTCAGCTTCGACTCTAACCCTGATTTTTCACTTTACACAGCGAAATTAACGCGAACCTTTTATTAATACAGAACTCAAAAGAGTTAATCCTGCTTTCGCCCGTTCAGTGCTTCGTTGACTTCCATCGCAAATCGCAATCGGCCTGATAATCACTGTAAAACTTAACTTACACACCCTTAGGCTGCATAACTATGGAAGTGCTGGACTTATGCATAAATCCTTTATATTTGTGCTTTTCTATTGTAAACCTTTTATAATGAAAATATATTATAAAACATGCCTTTTCCGCTTTCAATATGGGCTCCACACAATTTTCGAAGCATTCCTTTCCACCGATATATCCCCACCGTAGATCTGTGCTTTTCGGATTAGACGGTCTACAAAGATTTCAGGTGGAACATAAGCCCTGAGAATACCCACCCGAAATGGGCAGTATTCTCTCTCCACCCAGCTGTTACGTGTTGAACAATAAATGGAGTCGGGTGAGATCCACTAAAAATTACTTACCATTTTTTTTCCACCTGAAAACCTGCTTGTAGCTTGAAATCCACCTTTTCATACGTTTCACGGACCCGTCGGAGCTTTTAAATATAATATATATCCTTTCAGGTTCGACATCACAAATCGAGATCAGTGGAACCCATATGCATGTATATAAAGGGCTTTTCGATATAGCGGACCCGCCGAACTTTTAAACACAATGTATATATTTCAGGTCCGGCTATATATGTTTTAACACTTGTTTCCTTTGTAAATCTGATATATTTCTTTATTTGCTTCTCGTTTCAATATGCACTTATCTATATATATATATATATATATATATATATATATATATATATATATATATATATATATATATATCTATATATATATATATATCGGGTCTAGTTCTATATAACCATTTATATAATGACTTGATTTGTTTGTATAGCAACTTTGGCTACTCCGGGGCCGATTCTTTTACAGTTCTTTTAGCAATTCCGCTATGCCATTATCACTTCTTCATCTAGCTTTTATCTCTTCTTTTTGAAGTATTTTCAAGTTCTTGTATGAAAAATGAATATTAAAGGTAACAAAAAATGCATGTTACAACATCTGGCTCCACCTGGGGATAGTGCTTCTGCCACAGAAGCACTAAGAACCGTAGATTAGTGCCTTATCCATTGGGCATGGAGTCATATATTGCTTCTCCAAACTTAACTGTGTGAAAAATTTGTACAGTGATCCCATGCTAATATCTGCAGCGATAAGATGCTTGTTGAGAATCATAGATCAGTAGCCTTAGTTGGGCATGGAGTCCAAAACTACGAAAACCCTAAAACTTGACAAACTGGAACCTGACAATCTTGAAGTTTGAAACCTCTGCAAACCAGTTTCCAACTGGGAATGTCCCCCTTATTCATCAACTAATAATTAAATCGAAGAACTACAACTGGAAACCAAATGCTCAACACCTGAGCTTATTTATGTACAAATTGATACATATGTACATGATTGATCTCCATCAAGTGAAGTCAATCTTCCAATGATACCAGATTAACATTTGAGTGCATAATCTTGAACCATTCTGCCAGTGAATCTTGAAAAAATAATTCATTCTGAGTTTCTCTTGAGTTCCAATGTTGTGATCCTGAATGTGTTCATCCTGTGAAACCTTCCCTGAGTCAACAACCACATCATTGGGGTTAGAAAACCTTTCAAGAGGAACAAGTCCCTTTAGCAAAATATTATCCTTCAATTGAAAAATCTTCAAATTAGCTATTGAATCTTTTAAACCAGTAATTTCTGCAACTTTTGTTGTTTCTTCTTTATCTTGATCAATTTCTATGCCCTGAAACTCCTCAACTATACTAAAAAATTCTTTAATCTGCTGATCATCTTCAAAAGCTTGCCAATTTTTAACATTATCAGGAACAGAGGATCTGTGTCGCCTTGGATTAATAGGAGGCTTGAAAATACTAGCAGACACAACCAATGAATCTGCTAATCTATTCTCATTTCTTGGAATAAATTGAATGTCAAAAGCTTCAAAAAAGTTCTCAATCAAGTCCCATACCTCATATCTGTATACCCTAAGCCTAGGGTTCTTTGTTTGGAAATGATTTTTTATTTTCTTGATGATCAGCTCTGAATCTCCAAAAGTAGAACTTGACTTAACTCCCATCTGTTTAGTTGTTTGTAGAGCAATAATCAAGGACTCATACTCTGCCACATTGTTTGTTGCCTCGAACTCTAATTTGAAAGAAAAAGGGAACATATTACCTTCAGGCGCAATTAGAAGAAAACCAACACCTGTTCCTTCCTTGGAATAAGCTCCATCAAAGAAGCATTTCCACACTCCTTCAGTTTGCAGCTCTGTAATTACATTGGCTGAAGCAAGATGCTTCTGATTATCTTTAGCCAACTCTGCATTATCATACAGTATGAAACAAGCAAAATCATCCTTCTCCTGACTATATACAGGTGAATTGCTTGATCCATTTTTTGTAATTTTTTTTACAAACCTAGTTTCTCTGTACAATCTCCTCTCCTCCCCACCAAAAATCGGTATAACATCATATGTAAAATCTAGTTTAAAAACACCTCCCAATTTAGCCCCCCAGGACCTAGATAGAAGTGTTCCAAATCTAGCAGGAATATCTACTACTACAGCATCCATGACCAAGCTTCTAGCTGGAATTTGGGCTAGTGACATTGCAAGATCCTTAATAACTCCCAGATACCTGACTTTGCTCGAATCAAAAGACTACAAGTCCCTATAGGGTTTGGTAACTTGTAGATTTAGTTTCTTCATTACTGACAAAGGCATAAGATTGTGTGATGCTCCCGAATCAAACATACAATTATGTAAGAGGAAGTCACGGACCACTAAGGAAATATAAAAAGGAGGTATTGAAGCATCTACTTCCTCTACATGTGGACCAAAAACCACTACTGGTTTGTCTTCCTGTAGATTTGTAGTATCATTTATAATCTCATTTTCTTTCACATTAACAACCTCAGCAATCTCCTTTTCATAAATAGGTATTTTTGTCAATTCTATAAGAGGAACCTGAATTCTTACCTTTTCCAACTCCTTAGTAAGACTAAACAAGTGATCCTGTTTAGTAGTCCTTTCATTCTCCTCTTCACCTTTTTTCATGACTGGGATTACTTGAGGAATTGAAACAAGTCTCTCCAAAAGAATTTTTCCAGTTTGATCTTGAGAAGACTCACCTTGAAGTATCTGTGTCTTGCCATTTACATTCTGTTGCTGCTTTCCTTTATTCACTTGTTTTGTAGACTGAGATTCTTGTGGAGTCGCCTTTGGTGAGGAAGTTGAAACTTGCTGCTCACTTTCATTTTCTTGATTTCTTGACCTCTTCCTCGATCTCAAGTCATATTTCTTATGTAGTTCAGCCTGCATAAAATCAGAAAATTGCTTCCAATATTCATCAATTTTATCATGAATGGCATATGTTTCATCATATTCATACTCTTCTTCTTCGATACCAAGTTCATCTTCATCCACTGCATATAATGTAAAAATTTGATCTTCAGGATGCTCTTGTTTTTCAACAGGACCTGCCTCTATATATAATGGTGCTTGAATTTGATCTTGATCTTTTCTTTCCCTTTGGAAGATTTTCAAAGGTTGTCTTCTGTATTGGGGATTAAAGCTCTTATTACACTGTGTTTTCTTCTGAAAACTCTTATTTTCTAACTCTAATCTACTTACCTTATTTGACAAAATTTTAATCACATCACACATATCCTCCAATGTTTTACTTTGAGAGGATTCCATCTTTACCTTTCCCTTTTCTTGGGTAGGCTATGTTTTTGGTGCTTTTCCTACAGCCACCAGATTTGCTTCTATCTCTAATGCATCTGTTTGGATCTGATCAAGGGTTGGAGCTCTTCTTTCCCTTAATGTGAATCCAAAATTTGATTCAAAAGCCCCTACAAAAGTTATTTTTGCACTAGCAGGAGGAGGCTTAATCTCCGCTAGGAGACTATTGTACAATTTGTTAAATCTTCTGACAAATTCAACCACAGTTTCATCAGACTTTTTCTTTATGGCATTAAACTCTATTAATGAATACCCATGGTCTCTTTTTTCTCCCCATCTCTGAATAAACAAACGTTCCATCTCTTCCCAAGAAGGAATAGTATTATTGGGAAGTCCTTTAAACCATTTCCTTGCTTCTCCATCCAAGGACTGAACAAAAAGTCTTAGAGCAACATCTACATGTTCAATGTCTTTGTTTGCTACAAAATTGCAAAATACTAACACATGATTCTCTGCAGTTTGTTCATCTTCCCTTGTAAAACGAGGAAGAGTTTTGAGGTAATCCTGTGGCATTTGATTTAATGGTTGTGGCAATTGAAGAGGTGCATATCTATTCATCAAGAATGCAGGTACTGCCATGTTTATTGAACTTTGATTACCAACAGATGTGGAACCTGATTGAGAGGTAAATGGAATGTGCACAGGTGGTAATGTGGCTATTGGTTGAGGTTGAATGATTATAGCAGATAAATGAAAAGTAACAGATTCTAAATATTTCTCTTGATAGTTAGGTTCCTAAAATGAAGATGATGAAAAAGATGACTCTTTATCAGATGAATGTTCAAGTGAATTGATCCCTGATGCAAACAATGTAGGAATTGGTGTAATTGGAATCTTATACCTTCCAACCCTCTTAGAAAATATCCTTTCAGGATCTGAAAGAGCTTGAACCTTCTATTGTGAAGTGTCGGATCTTGTATGGGGTCTTCTTAAAGCCAGAGTTATTGCTTTGATTAAAAACAACCAAATATTTCCTCCTCACTGAACAACCATAGGAAGATATTGAAACCTAGGGAAAAGTCTTCTTGCCTTCTCTCCCCGGCAACGACGCTAATTAATGTTGTACCTTAAGAAACCAATTTCCTAGCTATAGGGAAATTGTGCTTAAGACATTAATAAATATTATTTACTGTCACTTATTTGTCACTTAATATATGTTGTGTCTTTAAATGAAGGACCTGGAAACTTGGTCTTTAACCCTTAGTACATGTATGACTAGAACATCTCAGAATGCCATTTGTTGCTAGATATAAATGATGAATGAAGAAAGCTTGAAGGAAAAGTTAAAGATAGTATGCTGATCTTTCACAAAAACTACTATCCATCACTTAGAAGAATTATGGAAATGAGAACTGAATCATAGAAAATATGCTGCTTAACAAAAACTACTATCTGTGACTTTGGGAGAAGTTAAACATAATATGCTGGTCTTTCATAGAAACTATTATCTATAACTTAGAAAAGAAGGTGGGAATTTCAAGTATAGGAGCGCTCTTTTAAGGAATTTTAACTTTATCTACATAAGCAAATAAAGACCTGCAGCTTCATTACCATACTTGAAAGAAGAAAACATAACATGGCACATAACAGAGAAGGTTACAAAATTATACCCAACAGCTCGTGGAAACTTCTGATTCTTTCATTGATCAACAATGATATCAGGAATACAGTGGCCTAGTCTCCAGGTTCTTGAAATTTCCAACCCTTTCTTAGTAAATTTTCCTCTTTTTATACATTGTGGAACAGTTGTTGATTTCTGAAACTGCCCAAACTATCTAACTGCTTTTCTAACTATATGAAGTAAAAACTATTACAGAATTTTATAGAGGGTAAAAGACACCTCAAAGAACATGAAATAACAAGAACATAACTGAATTCAGAAGGGGATGATAACTGCTGGCTTGCTCTGTTGATCCGCTGTCGAATTTCTCTGCAAATGCCCTAATGATGCTTAATTCGCTTTAGCCGTAATGAAATATGTTTAGTTTGTGTAATCCTAGGCTTACATGGGCATTATGATTGGCCAAAATGCAAAGAAACATACCGAATTGTCTTCCTCTTCAGCTTTGGCTCTAACCCTGATTTTCCACTTTACACAGCGAAATTAATGCGAACCTTTGATTATTACGGAACTCAAAAGAGTTAATCCTACTTTATAAACCTATCAAATCCGGCGATTCAGCACTCTGATAACTTCCATCGCAAATCACAATCGGCCTGATAATCACTGTAAAACTTAACTTACGCACCCTTAAGCCACACAACTATGGAAGTGTTGGACTTATGCGTAAATTCTTTATATCTGTGCTTTTCTATTGTAAAATTTTTATAATGAAAATATATTATAAAACATTCCTTTTCCGCTTTCAATACGGGCTCCGCACAATTTTCGAAGCATTCCTTTCCGCCGATATATCCCCACCGTAGATCTGTGCTTTTCAGATCAAACGGTCTACAAAGATTTTGGGTGGAACATAAGCCCGGAGAATACCCGCCCGAAATGGATGGTTTTCTCTCTCCACCCTGCTGCTATGTGTTGAACAATAAGTGGAGTTGGTTGAGCTCCACTAAAAACTACTTACCATTTTTTCTCTGCCTGAAAACCTGCTTGTAGCTTGAAATCCACCTTTTCGTATGTCTCGTGGACCCACCGGAGCTTTTAAATATAATATATATCCTTTCAGGTCCGTCGTCGCAAATCGCGATCAGAGGAACCCATATGCATGTATATAAAGGACTTTTCGATACAACGGACCCGCTGAACTTTTAAACACAATGTATATATTTTAGGTCCCGCTATATATGTTTTAACACTTGTTTCCTTTGTAAATATGATATATTTCTTTATTTGTTTCTCGTTTCAATATGAACATATATATCTATATCTATATATATATATATATATATATATATATTGGGTCTATTTGTATATAACCATTTATATAATGACTTGATTTGTTTGTATGGTAACTTTGGCTACTCCGGGGCCGATTCTTTTACAGTTCGTTTAGCAATTCTGCTATGCCATTATCACTTCTTCATCTAGCTTTTATCTCTTCTTTTTGAAGTATTTTCAAGTTATTGTATGAAAAATGAATATTAAGGGCAACAAAAAATGCATGTTACAACAGGATGCAAGAGGAAATTTATGTTATCATGAAACGTTTTAGCCAAAGACAATTTATAGAAAAGGGTTAAAGATATCTTCGATAGGAGTCCAAGAATATTTTTTTCTTTGGGAGTTTGATGCTGGAGCATCAACAAATTTTTATAAACATTATTAGCTATTATTTTTTTGAGGAAGTTGGATTCCTCATGAAATTATATTAATTTTGTAATAATCAGTTGGACTCTAGAAGCATTATCATCGAATATTATGGATTAGGCTAGAAAAAAATAAAGAATAGTTTTAGTTTTGATTTGTCCAAATTAGTTACTAAAATAATGGTTCTTATCCACTTCATATGGATCTTGATCCTATTTTAGATTTATAAATATTTTTATAAATTAGCAATTATGTGGAGAACTAGAGAAGGATTGGAAGTATGTGTGTAAGAGGAGGATAAATATAATTCTTTCCACTATGAATCATCTCTTGATTCATTGAAGGAAAACACTATTTTGTTGTAATATATTTTTCAAGATATGATATTATTTTGGTTTTAGTAGAGTATTGCAAATGAATGTATAGGCAACATACTTATTGATTGATGCATATTCCAAGTAACCATTTTCTCCTCTTTCATTACTCTATAAAAAATGTGTGTGAGTGATAATATTGTTGCAGTAAGAATGCATGCATAGAAGAAATTCAATAATTTCTAGTGTGGTTAATTTATGATTGTTAGTTCAGTACAACATCATGGAAAATTAAATATTGGAATGTAGTATGGTGAATGATTCCAGCTAGTTGTTAAGTCTTCGAAATCATATTTTTAAGACCAGAGTTTAGATATCAATTGTTGAGGAAATTGAATTGATATGAAGGGGTTTATTTTATTTTTTTCAAATCAAATTGCATTCTCATTGGATGACTATGTAAACCTTGGTATTTAACACAAATTGTTTCTTGAAGAGTAATTTGGTAGAAACTTGGCATCAAGGTCTCTGGCACTATATTTTACAACACTTTTATTCATTAATTAAAAGTCCCATGGAAATAAGTTCATGTTATATGCCAATGATGGGAATATTTCCATTTCGTAAAGTTCGTCAACTGTTGCACTGCACCATCATGCCAGTATTCATGGAACACTTAGCCTAAATCTCTGCAGTGGGACATGAAATGTCATGCCTATTGACGAAAATATTTTCATCTTTTTCCTTCTATTGAACTTGGCATTATCGAATTCTAAAACCTCTACAAACCATTTCATTTATGTGTCATGATGATGTGTCATGCCAATTGTCTTACCACATCATCCTCATGCTATGTTTCACCCTATGAGTGGTGCCACGTGCCACCTATAAAAGGGCCACTTGGACAATCGAAAGTGTCAAAGATGCATGATATGCGAAACCTTCCTCATCATGCCACGTGTCCCATACCATGTCGTCACTACGCTAACTATCCTACCAACTACCTACCACATCATCCAAGTCCACTAATCACACTCTTCCATCTGTCACCTGCCACCATCTCATTTGTATCAGGATAGGGTCTGAGGTCTTTTGGTTTTGTGCCATTTTCCTTTGTTAAATTTATAAATCTCAAATGTAAATTTCAAAATGCGTGTTGTGTCACATGGAGTCTGCCACTGTGAAGTCTGTTAGCCATGGCCAACTTCATAATACTTCTCTGATAAAACCTCCACATCATGTTGTGAAATCACATGCTAACTAATAGAAATTTTTGTCATTCTATAGGGTATTTCAACCATGCCTCCTATCACTAGAGTCCATCACCATGGAGTTGTAACTATTGAGAAAATTCCCATCCCATAGAATCTGTTAACCACACCTTCTGTTAGTGAGTAGAACCACGTGCCTCTAGAAGCTTTCCAAACTTCAAACTTTAATTATTGTTGATCCCTTGGGATTTTTCCAAAGTTCCATATACAATTGGAAATATCTCTTAGAGGTATATCCAATTGACCACTTTTCATATGCTTTTGAACTCTTTACCTTTAGAAAAAATCCCTTTAAGGATAGGCCACATCTCATTAATAATCACTTGTTCTCTTAACATCAATGACTAGATTTTGACATCAATGAAAACACTTTTCTCAACATCCTCTTGTATCTAGTAGTGGAGATTCTTGGTATGGTTTTAGTTGATGAATATGATGAGCTCAAGGAGCATGTCATATATTACCTACATTAAGTATTGATAGGTCTTGAAATGAATTATTCACATGTGGAAAAGTCATCTTTAGTGCCAACCCATGTTGTATAACAACTTCATCACTATATTCTATTGAAAAAGACCATTGTTGTAGCTAATGGAAATCCATTTTAGTTTTTCCTAAATAGGATATTTGTTGACGGAATATTCAATAAGTGGATTGTGAATTTTCAATATTCAATATCAAGTTTACATTAATGAAATATAATAAACATCTAGTATTTGAAGAGTTAATTTTGTACTAGCCTAGGTTATTTCCTGGATCATCCATCTATTATCAAATATGTTTTCCCACATATATTCCCACTGATATGTGACAAATAAAAATTATCCACTTATATTCCTCTAATGATATAAACATACACACTTACATAATTTGAAAGATATGTAAGGATATATGCACGCCTTTCCATTGAAGGCTAATCCTAGCTTGGCTTGATTGGTTTTTTTCCCAGGAGTTCCTTTCCTAGCCAACAACAATTGACTCCTACAAGAAACAATCAAAAAACATCTCAACTCTATCTCCCTATGCTAAGGCCAGTCATATCAATCATACACATCTATATAAAAAAACATAGACACATTCATTCACATGAAACAATAAAAAAACCAAATGGGGGAAACCATTAGGATTATTTTAAGACATAGTTCTTATAGTAGTTGAAAGTCTTCTTAGCTCCTACATAAGAGGCTCCTACTCTCACCTATACTCATAGTTTAGGCTCACTGTAATTGTTGGGTATGTGTTATATACTTTCCAAGACTACCCACAAGAATTATATGTTGTGCTAGGAATGGAAAGGGGAGTCACAAGGGGGTTGGAATCCCCCATGTACAAATGTTTGGGGCCAACACCCTTGAATGAAGTTTTGGGTAGTTTTTTGTGTTGTTCGTAGCACTTTTCGACATACAATTTTCACTTTTATCTATTGTGTGGTGTGTTGGGAATAATATTGAGAGGGGGGGGGGGGGGCCTAAATTAGTATTTACAAATAAATAACTTTTTCCATTTCATAATCATATTTATATATGCTACTTCAGTGAAGGGAACTCGCGTGTGCATGAAACTATTCTTAAGGCAACCAGCATATATCTAGTGAACTTATGATTCAGTTAATTCATCATATGTTGATCTTTAATCAGTGCATCAATACTTTATTAAACATTAAATAGTAACCATGTGCAGTAATAACAGAATAAACCATCACATATAAGAAGCACACATGAACACCAAGATTTAAGGTGGAAACCCAATGCGGGAGAATAACCACCTGCTGATGTTGTCTCTGTCTTCTTTTAATATAAAGAATAATCTATTTACAATATTGTACTGGTGCAGACTCATACCAGTACGCAGACACCCACCTGCAAAAGGCTACAACCTTCTCTCGCTCTCCAGCTTCTATTGGAAGGGAGCTAAAACCCCCTGGATCTTGAACTGGATGATATGTTTACCAGTACGTAGGCGTTAGCCTACCACCTTCACTCGTTCTCTAGCTGCTACTAAAATGGAGCTCCAAGCCCCTGATCTAATCACCAACCACTACTGGCGGGAAACTTCGACTTCCTCACTGAAGGTTCCAACCCGTAGTATCCTCCAGGGACAATGTTTCATAAATTTTCATACTGGATACTCTTGGTACACATCAATACAATATGAAGACCAAGTTTCATCAAATTTTCATACTGGACCCGTCAGTAACATTGAAGCTCAAAATCAATCACCACTATAATAGAACTATCAAATACATCTGCATCAACCAATCACTGACACTCAATCATCAATCTCTGAATCAACCATAAGAAACTCAATCATCAATCTTTGAATCAACCAATCACTAAAAACTCTGACATAACTGAACCACCTAATCATCAATTTCTCGATCAACCACAACTGAATCGATCAATCACTGAAAACTCAATCAATCGACACTTAATCAAACTTCAACCAATCAACGGAACAAACAGACCACTATAACCAGTACATAGATCTAAACCTAGAACACTACATCAACAACCAGAACCAACTGCAACCTCAAAATTCATGTGTTAGAATGTATATGCTACTTCATTGAAGACAACCTGCATGTATACGCTACTTCAATTAACCCAACCTATGTATACCTCTAAAAGTATTGAATTATAAAACCTCTGAACCAAAACTGTACCAACCAATGACATTTTGAAGATCTGTTGTCATATTACAGATTTATAAATAGATAACAGTAAGGATCACCCTTCTTACTCAATCAATTAATCAACGAGACTCAATCTCCTTATACAATCAATTTTACTTTCAGATCTAATGAAGACATCATTGATAAACAATAGTAAAATAGTAGCACTGATTAGATAGATTAGTCATCCTTGAACAACAAGCTTTTCTTCTGCATACACTACTCGGAAGTGTCAAACCAGCATGTATATGCGCCTTCACCAAGGCGAACCAACATATAGATCTCGGACCAAAACAACACTTAGAACCTGTGGTATTCTTGGACGGATCAAATAACCGTTACTCTGCTCAATATTGTGGGCTAATACCATGGTATTGACCCTTGGTATTCTTTAACCTTAATTTTCCATCCAATACGTGCTTTTCCTTTTGTGAAAGTGTGTGCATATGTATAAGATCATTTTGTACAATGAACCCACTTGTATACGTTCTTTTTGTATAGTGAACCGACGTATAAAACTTAACATACCTAAAAACATTATTTTTCCTCAATTGCTTGATTCTGATCTATAGTCCTTTGTTCCATCATCCCGTTCTTCTGTACCATTACTCTGTTACCTCTTAATAGACCTGTCATAATGTGATTTTAAATTGTATATTACTTCTAAACTAATTCCTTTGAACTTCCCTGCATTTTGTCACATCTGTAAACATAGCTGCCATGAATTCTGTCACATATTTTTTATACATTTATCAATTACTCCATTCATCAAAGAACAACTGTTATCAAGGAAAACACACACTAACAATCTCCCTGTATCAAACCTTTGACCATTATTATGTTCCATCATTTTTCCACCTTTGATCTGTCCTGTAGATTCATCTAGTTACCATATACTTGTTCTACTACAAGTGGGTTTCCATCAAGTACAACACATGCATCATAATGCCAACAATCTCCCCCTTTGGACTTGATGGCAACTACTTTGGTGTTTGGTCACCACAACCTGTAAATAACATGAAGACAAGCACCAAGTTGTTATAAACATCAAGCTACTCTCCAAACACCAAGCTACTCTTCCCCTTTGACATCAAGGACAAAGGGTTGACTGACCAATGTTAAATGAAGACTTCCATATCTGAACTACTGAATATGAACATTGATCATGCTCCCCCTAGGCACATGTTGAATTATATAATCAAACTCCCGCTTAGTACATGCTGAGATGCACTATACATCTATGCTCCCCCTGAGCATATGTAGAGTCTGCAGAAATATTTTTGAAAGAATAACATGACTCTATAACTCAACTAAGTGAGCATGACCTTGCTATCACCAATGACTCATACATATATCAATCACCCAGTCAAGTGGGGATACATCAAATGACTCAACCAAGTGGGATTAAATATTTGACATGATCTCAAAAGTCCATACATGACTGAATATGACAATTATTACATCATAGGTCTTTACATGGCCTTTACATAAAATGATATACATGACATTTATAACAAAGACAAAAGATATAAACAAGACCATGATAGTCATAAGAAACTATCATACACCATGTATGACCTGCACCATAAGCATCTATCAACAGTGTCCAGGCCAGCAACCTGTATATGTCCAACATCAGTTTGAAAGATAAGCCAATGTACCTTTAATATCATCAACCTGTGAGAAAGTATGTTGCATATGGATATCAACTCATCCTCTTGATCTCATCAAGATCAACTTGATCTGTTTCCTTTGTAGAAAGAGTCTTATCATAACCTTCCATGAATCAGCTAAGCATATTTCATATCTCTGAGCAGTAACACAAAATCACTCACATCATATCATATGTATGTGAAACCACCATATTCATCATCCATGACTATACCATTAACATTGTACCAAGAACTATATGATCTTTCCATAACATCCCTCAATATATCAACCATTTATCTTTACTAGGGATTTTTACAACATCCCACATCCGATAAGCATCAACCATGATAATCAACATATGTGAGAATCAAACCTATCATCATAAAGTAAGAAGTCATCATCATTATGTGACTAAGTAATCCATGTTTCCATGTCTTCATGAAACCTACAATAACACCATTCTCTTGGCCAACCAACAATATTTACCAATGTGTAATTTAAGTAATCATTCATGTATCAGCATAATATGTATCCATCGTAGAGATAGCAATATGTATCTAGCAAACCATGAGCTCATAGTCATTTGTCAAGCTTTCTTGATACCATCAACAATAGCAATCTTCAACCTATAGGAATCCTCATCCATAACTGCACCATATGAAATTTATGCATCTTTGAAGGCATGATGATAGCAGCATAAAAGAAATGACACTTATGAAATAATGAAGTTGTGTACTCAAGATTTGTTCTTCTCCTTGTCCTTATGAAGATCACCATGTAAGAAACATACCATATGTACTGTATGCATCATCAAAAGAGTCTTGCACAATCATTCATAAATCTGATATGAATAACAACTATGTGGCTCAAGCAATATAAGTATCATCTAAGATTCCATCATAGGAAAATCATGATTGTAGCATAGCATGATGTATCATTTAAACACTTCAACAACAGAAGCATCCTCACCATTGATAAGAATCGTTATGTACCAAAGACTTCTAAACATAATGCCAACAATGCAGTATTAGAAGCATAACATATTCTCCTCGCGAACCTGTGCCAACTGTTCACTGTCAGATCTGATCATTGCATACATCAATAAGGATCATCAAGGCATCATCATCAACTAGTTACACATCAAGTCATCAACAACTTATGAGGGTCAAAATCACTTCTAAGTAACATCCATAGAATGTAGTCATCAATCATCAAGACATAAAATATAATTGATAATTGTCGGAACCATATGAGACGCTTTTTTCACTGAGTCTCTCCTACTGCATCTTCATCAAACCAACATATGCGTGACTATGCAGCTTCTTACTCATGTATATACATGACTTGTATTTATGATAACTGTGTATGAGAATTAGAACACTAAAATTTCATACTTTCAGTTCCTCCTGAGTCTATTATGTCTGTATATTGAGTTATGCCATATTTTTCTAACTGTAATTCCTTCTTCTTCCATACCTTAGAGTGTGATGATGTTTTCTCCTTTTGGTATGTTGGCCGAAATTTTCTCCTGCATTCTTTTGCTATATGCCCAAACTTGTTACAAGCATAACATCTTATATGTTTCATATTCCTTCTAAAGAAATCAATGGCTTTGTGACCAAACATATTGCAAGAAAAACAATATCCCTTAAAGTACTTGGAAGATGATGATCTTTCTGTGTGACGGTTATTAGCCTGAACCATTCTACTTTTTCATCTGGCTGCAACATGTCCAAAATTATGACATATAAAACATCCAACATTATACATAAGGGGAAAGAATCGATTAACACTTCCATAGTTAGGAGTACATTATTTTCTTTGAAGACTTTCTTTCCTTGGTTGTTGATGGGGTTGACCTCTTATCTCCTTGTTGAGAATTTTGGATTTTGCGTTAGAATTCCTTTCTTCATTTTGTGAGCTATATTTACCTTTAACAGTTTCATGAAAACTAAGACCAGATTTGATGGGAGGAGACCTTTGATTACTAAGAATATTATCCAAAATATTAGTACTATCTTGAAATCGTAACAGTTTATCCTTTTCTTCTAATTTACCTTTTAGGATATTTACCTCAACCTGATATTGCTCTTCCTTTTCAAGATACTACTTCTTCACGATTTCTTTAACTTTTCTTCCTTATTCCACTTGTTTCCTTAATTTGAGAACCTCATTTTCTTGTTCTTCAAATGCTTGAACTAGTTCTTCATTCAGTTTATTTGAATTTTTAAGATCTTCTTTTAGAGAGACCATAGCTTCAAGACCTTCACAATAACTGGTTCTTTCTATAAGTTCCTTGTTTGTTGTATCCTTTTCATTTACTTCAGTTCTCAATGATGTCACTTCATCCTTCAGTTTTTGGCATTGATCTTCCTTTTCCTTGTACTGCTTCTTTACTTTGTTTCCTTCCTCCAACTGAGCTTTTAACCTGGTAACTTCTTCTTTGAGGGTACACTCCCTTTTGTCAAATAGATCTTGTTGATCTCTAATTTTGTCTATGAGCCTTTTAACTTCTGCCTCTATATTTCTTTCACTTTCACCCATAAAAGCAAATTCAGTTGTTTCACTATCACTTTCATTATCATCAATATTGCATGAACAAAGAAATGTATCACCAGTAGACCAAAAATTTGTACCTAATAATTATTTTGCTTGTTCATCTTCAATCTAAAGTAATTCTAAATCTGAATACTTACTTCCATGTAATGGCCAATTGTCTCTCCTGTTGTCACTATTCCTTTGAGATGTCTTATTGTTACAACGAATCTCCTTCAAGCGATCAAGCTTTTGCCAAAGTACCCACTTGGATACCAATTGTTGGGAATAATACTCAAAGGCGGGGGTGAATCAATATTTACAAATCAATAACTTTTTCCATTTCATAATTAGATTTATATACGCTACTTCAGTGAAGGGAACTCACGTGTGCAAGCAACTGTTCTTAAGGAAACCAGTGTATATCTAGTGAACTTATGATTTAGTTAATTAATCATATGTTGATCTTTACTTAGTGCATCAGTAGTTTATTAAACATTAAATAGTAACCGTGTACAATAATAACAGAGTAAACCATCACACATAAGCAACACACATGAACACCAATATTTAAGGTGGAAACCCAATGCGGGAGAAAAACCACCTGCTGTTGTTGTCTCTTTCTTCTTTTAATTTAAATAATAATCTATTTACAATCTTGTACTGGTGAAAAATCATACCAGTACGTAGGCACCCACCTACAGAAGGCTACAACCTTCTCTTGTTTTCAAACTTCTACTGGAAGGGAGCTACAACCCCCTCACTCTTGAATTGGATGATATGTTTACCAATACGTAGGAACCGACCTACCATCTTCACTCATTCTCCAGCTGCGACTGGAAGGGAGCTCCAACCCACTGATCTAATCACCAGCCATTATTGGCAAGAAGCTTGGACTTCCTGAAGGCTCCAACCCTTAGTATCCTCTAGGGACCATGTTTCATAAATTTTCAGAATGGATACTCCTGGTACACATCAATATAATATGAAGGCCATGTTTCATCAAATTTTCATACTGGACCCGTCAATAAAATTGAAGCTCAAGATCAATCACCACTGCAATACAACCATCAAATACATCTACATCAACCAATCGCTGAAACTCAATCATCAATCTATGATATAATTGAAACCCAATCATCAATCTCTTAATCAACCACAAGAAACTCAATCATCAATCTCTGAATCAACCAATCACTGAAACCTCCGACATAACTGAATCACCTAATCATCAGTTTTTGAATCAACCACAACTGAATTGATCAATCACTGAAAACTCAATCAATCGACACTTAATAAAAATTCAACCAATCAACTGGAACAGATAGATCATTGTAACTAGTACACTGATCTGAACCCAGAACACTGCATCAACAACCAGAACCAACTGCAACCTCAAAATTCATGTGTCAAAATTTATACGCTACTTCAGTGAAGCCAACCTGCATCTATACGCTACTTCAATTAACCAAACCTGATTATACCTCTAAAAGTACTGAATCATAAGACCTATAAACCAAAACTGTACCAACCAATGACATTCTGAAGATCTAATGTCATATTACAAAGTTATAAACAAATAACAACAAGGATCACCCTTCTTACTCAATCAATCAGTCAATGAGACTCACTCTCCTTATATAATAAATTTTCCTTTCATATCTAATGAAGACATCATTGAAAAATGACAGTAAAATAGAAACATTGATCATATAGATCAGTCATCCCTGAACAATAAGCTTTTCTTCTGCATATGCTACTTGGAAGTGTTGAAACAGCATGTATACGTGCCTTCACTGAGGTGAACCAGCGTATAGATATCGAACCAAAACAACACTTATAACTTGTGGTATTCTTGGATAGGATCAAATAACCATTACTCTACTCAATATTGTGGGCTAATACCATGGTATTGACCCTTGGTATTCTTTAACCTTAATTTTCCTTAATTTTCCATCCCATATGCGTTTTTCCTTCTGTGAAAGTGTGTGCATATGTATATGCTCTTTTTGTACAGTGAACCCACTTGTATACACTATCTTTCTATAGTGAACCCACGTATACAACTTAACATACCTGAAAACATTATTTTTCCTCAATTGCTTGATTTTGATCTGTAGTCCTTTGTTCCATCATCCTGTTCTTTTGTACCATTACTCTGTTACCTCTGAATAGACCTGTTATAATGTGATTTTCCATTGTATATTACTTCTAAACTGATTCCTTTGAACTTCCCTGCATTTTTTCACATCTGTAAACACAACTGCCATGCATTCTGTCACATCCTATTTATACTTTTATCAATTAGTTCATTCATCAAAGAACAATTGTTATCAAGGACAACACACACTAACAATCTCCCTGTATCAAACCTTTGACCATTATTTTGTTCCATCATTTTGTCACCTCTAATCTGTCCTGTAGATTCATCTAGTTACCATATACTTGTTCTACTACAAGTGGGTTTCCATCAAGTACAACACATGCATCATAATGCCAACAATCTCCCCCTTTGGACTTGATGGCAACTACTTTGGTGTTTGGTCACCACAACCTGTAAATAACATCAAGACAAGCACCAAGTTGTTCTAAACATCAAGATACTCTCCAAACACAACTCTTCAAACACCAAGCTACTCTCCCCCTTTGACATCAAGGGAAAAGGGTTGACTGTCCAATTTTAAATTAAGACTTCCATATCTAAACTGTTGAATATGAACATCGATCATGCTTCCCCTAGACATGTGCTGAATTCTCTAATCAAACTCCCCCTTAGTACATGTTGAGATGCACTATACCATCCATGCTCCCCCTCAGCATATGCAGAGTCTGCAAAAATATTTTTGAAAGAATAACATGACTCTATAACTCAAATAAGTGAGTGTGACCTTCCTATCACCAATGAATCATAAATACATCAATCACCTAGTCAAGTGGGGATACATCAAATGACTCAACCACTCAACCAAGTGGGATTACATATTTGACATGATCTCAAAAGTCCATACATGACTAAATATGACAATTATTACATGATAGGTCTTTACATGACCTTTACATCAAATGATATACATAACTTTTACAAAAAAGACCAAATATCTAAACAAGACCATGATAGTCATCAACAAATATCATACACCATATATGATCTGCACCCTAAGCATCTGTCAGCAGCATCCAGACCAAAATCCTATATATGTCCAACATAATTTTGCAAGATAAGCCAATGTACCTTTAATATCATCAACCTGTGACAAATTATGCTGCATATGGATATCAACCCATCCTCTTGATCTCATCAAGATCAACTTGCCTCGTTTCCTTAGTAGAAAGAGCCTTATCATAACCTTCTATGAATCAACTAAGCATATGTCATATCTCCAAGTAGTAACACAAAATCATTCACATCATATCATATGTATGTGAAAACACCATAGTCATCATCCATGACTATACCATCATCATTGTACCAAGAACTGTATGATCTTTCCATAACATCCCTCAATATATCAACCATTTATCTTTACTAGGGATTTTTCCAACATCCCACATCTAATAAGCATCAACCATGATAATCAACATATGTGAGAATCAAACCTATCATCATAAAGTAAGAAGTCATCATCATTATGTGACTAAGTAAGCCATGTCTCCATGTCTTCAAATAGCTATGTCTTCATGAAACCTGCAATAACACCATTCTCTTGGCCAACCAACAATATTTACCAATGTGTAATTTAAGTAATCATTCATGTATCAACATAATATGTATCCATCATAGAGATAGAAATATGTATCTAGAAAACCATGAGCTCATAGTCATTTGTCAAGATTTCTTGATACCATCAACAACAACAATCCTCAACCATGTGAGAGCCAAGAACTATAGGAATCCTCATCCATAACTGCACCATATGAATTTTATGCATCTTTGAAGGCATGATGACAGTAGCATAAAATAAATGACACTTATCAAATAATGAAGTTGTGTACTCAAGCTTTGTTCTTCTCCTTGTCCTTATGAAGATCACCATGTAAGAAACATACCATATGTACTGTATGCATCATCAAAAGAGTCATCCACAATCATCCATAAATCTGATCTAAATAACAACTATGTGGCTCAAGCAATATAAGTATCATCTGAGATTTCATCATAGGCAACTCATGACTGCAGCATAGCATGATGTATCATTTAAACACTTCAACAACATAAGCATCCTCACCATTGATAAGAATCATTATGTACCAAAGACTTCTAAACATAATGCCAACAATGCATTATTAGAAGCATAGCATATTCTCCCCCTGAACCTATGCCAATTGTTCATTGTTATATCTGATCATTGCATATATCAGTAAGGATCATCAAGGCATCATCATCAACTAGTTATACATCAAGTCATCAACAACTTATGAGGGTCAAAATCACTTCTAAGTAACATCCACAAACTGTAGTCATCAATCATCTAGACATAAAAGATAATTGATAATTGTCTGAACCATATCAGACCCTTTTTTCTCTGAGTCTGTCCTACTGCATCTTCATCAAACCAACATATACGCGACTGTGCAGCTTCTAACTCGCGTATATACGCGACTAGTATTTATGATAACTATGTATGAGAATTAGAACACTGAAATTTCATACTTTCAGTTCCTCATGAGTCTGTTTTGTCTGTATATTGAGTTATGCCATATTTTTCTGACTGTAATTTAGTGTTCTTCCATACCTTGGAGTGTGATGATGTTTTCTCCTTTTGGTATGTTGGCTGAAATTTTCTCCTACATTCTTTTGCTATATTCCCAAAGTTGTTACAAGCATAACATCTTATATGTTTCATATTCCTTCTAAAGAAATCAATGGCTTTATGACCAAACATATTGCAAGAAAAACAATATCCCTTAAAATACCTGGAAGCTGATGATCTTTCTGTGTGACGGTTATTAGCTTGAACAATTCTACTTCTCAATCTGGCTGCAACATGTCCAAAATTATGACATATAAAACATCCAAAATTATTCATTAGAGGAAAGAATCGATTAACGCATCCATAGTTAGGAGTAAATGATTTTCTTTGAATACTTTATTTCCTTGGTTGTTGATGGGGTTGACCTCTTATCTCCTTGTTGAGAATTTCATATTTTGCATTAGAATTCCTTTCTTCAGTTTGTGAGTTAGATTCACCTTTAATAGTTTCATGAAAACCAAGACCAAATTTGATGGTAGGAGATCTTTGACTACTAATAATATTATCCAAAATCTTAGTACTATCTTGAAATCATAACAGTTTATCCTTTTCTTCTAATTTACCTTTTAGGATATCTACCTCAACCTGATATTGCTCTTACTTTTCAAGATATTTCTTCATGATTTCTTCAACTTATCTTCATTCTTCCACTTGTTGCCTTAATTTGAGAACCTCATTTTCTTTTTCTTCAAATGCATGAAGTAGTTATTCATTTTGTTTATTTGAATTTTTAAGATATTCTTTTAGAGAGACGACCATAGCTTTAAGACCTTCATAGTAACTTGTGCTTTCTATAAGTTCCTTGTTTGTTGTATCCTTTTCATTTACTTCATTTCTCAATGATGTCACTTCATCCTGCAGTCTTTTACATTGATCTTCCTTTTCCTTGTATTGCTTCTTTACATTGTTTCCTTCATCCAACTGAGCTTTTAACCTGGTAACTTCTTATTTGAGGGTACACTCCCTTTTGTCAAATAGATCTTGTTGATCTCTAATTTTGTCTATGAGCCTTTTAACTTATGCCTCTATATTTCTTTCACTTTCACCCATAAGAGAAAATTCATTTGTTTCAATATCACTTTCATTATCATCAATATTGCATGAATAGAGAAATGTATCACCAGAAGACCAAAAATTTGTACCTGATAATTCTTTTGCTTGTTCATCTTCAATTTGAAGTGATTCTGAATCTGAATACTTACTTCCACCTAATAGCCAATTGTCTCTCCTGCTGTCATTGTTCCTTTGAGATGTCTTCTTCTTCTTAGGTGCTTTCTTCTTTTGCTTCTTTCCCATTGTTACAACGGATCTCCTTCAAGAAATCAAGCTTTTGCCAAAGGACCCACTCTGATACCAATTGTTGGGAATAATACTGAGAGGGGGGGAGGTGAATCAATATTTAGAAATAAATAACTTTTTCCATTTAGTAATCAACTTTATATATGCTACCTCAGTGAAGGGAACTTGCGTGTGCACTTAACTATTCTTAAGGAAACCAACATATATCCAATGAAATTATGATTCAGTTAATTCATAGCATGTTGATCTGTAATCAGTGCATCAATTGTTTATTAAAAATTAAACAGTAACTATGTACAGTGATAACAGAATAAACCATCACACATAAGAAACACACATGAACACCAAGATTTAAGGTGGAAACCCAATGCGGGAGAAAAACGACATATTGTTGTTGTCTCTGTCTTCTTTTAATATAAAGAATATTTTGTTTACAATCTTGTACTAGTGAAGAATCATGGACCCACCTGCAGAAGGCTACAACCTTCTCTCGTTCTCTGGCTTCTACTGAAAGGGAGATACAACCCCCTCTCTCTTGAACTAGCTGATATGTTTACCAGTATGTAGGCATCGGCCTACCACCTTCACTCGTTCTCCAACTGCTACTGGAAGGGAGCTCCAACACCCTAATCTAATCAACAGCAGCTACTGGAAGGAAGCTTCGACTTCCTCATTGAAGGCTCCAACCCTTAGTATCCTCCAGGGACCACATTTCATAAATTTTCAGAGTGGATACTCCTAGTACACATCAGTACAATATGAAGGCCATGTTTCATCAAATTTTCATACTGGACACATCAGTAACATTGAAGCTTAAAATTAATCACGACTGCAATACAACCATCAAATACATCTGCATCAACCAATCACTGAAACTCAATCATCAATCTCTGATATAAATGAAACCCAATCATCAATCTCTAAATCAGCCAATCACCGAAACATCTGACATAACTGAATTTCGTAGTCATCAATTTTTAAATCAACCACAACTGAATCAATCAATCACTGAAAACTCAATCAACCGAAACTTAATCAAAATTCAACCAATCAACTTGAACAGAAAGATTATTGTAACCAGTACACAGATCTAAACCCATAACATTGCATCAACAACTAGAACCAATTGCAACCTCAAGATTCATGTGTCAGAATGTATACGCTACTTCATTGAAGCCAACCTGCATGTATACACTACTTCAATTAACCCAACCTACGTATACCTATAAAAGTACTGAATCATAAAACCTCTGAACCAAAACTGTACCAACCAATGACATTTTGAAGTTCTATTGTCATATTATAGAGTTCTAAACAGATAATAGCAAGGATCACGCTTCGTACTCAATCAATCAATAAAATAGACTCAATCTCCTTATACAATCAATTTTACTTTCAGATCTAATGAAGACATCATTGAAAAAAAAAAGTAAAACAACATCACTGATAAGATAGATCAGTCATCCCTAAACAAAAAGATTTTCTTTTGCATACACTATTTGGAAGTGCCGAACCAGCGTGTAAATGCACCTTCACCAAGGTGAACCAATGTATAGATCTCAGACCAAAATTACACTTAGAATCTGTGGTATTCTTGGACTGGATCAAATAACCATTACTCTGCTTAATATTGTGGGCTACTACCATGGTATTGACCCTTGATATTCTTTAACCTTAATTTCCCATCCCATACGCGTTTTTCCTTCTACGAAAGTGCATGCATACGTATACGCTCTTTTTTTACAGTGAACCTACTTGTATATGCTCTTTTTGTATAATGAACTCACGTATACAACTTAACATACCTGAAAACATTATTTTTCCTCAATTACTTGATTCTAATCTGTAGTCCTTTGTTCCATCATCTTGTTCTTCTGTACAATTACTCTGTTACCTCTGAATAGACCTGTTGTAATATGATTTTCCATTGTATATTACTTCTGAATTGATTCCTTTGAACTGCCTTGCATTTTGTCACATTTGTAAACACAACTGCCATGCATTCTGTCACATCCTGTTTATACTTTTATCAATTAGTTCATTCATCAAAGAACAACTATTATCAAGGACAACACACACTAAAAATATCCATTTATCAAACCTTTGACCATTATTATGTTCCATCATTTTGTCACCTTTGATCTGTCGTGTAGATTCATCTAGTTACCATATACTTTTTCTGCTACAAGTGGGTTTCCATCAAGTACAACACATGCATCATAATGCCAACATGGTGCATGTTGGTTTATCCCATGGTTTTTTAATTTATATTAATTATCTATAGTTGTATTCTAATCCAAGGTAAATGGATTGGCATTTTATGGATACCATAGGATATACATATTTTATTATAATACTAAAAAAGTCTTTCTAGTTTTACTAGTTTTGATTTCTAGGGTAAAATATATTATATTAATGTGCTTGTGTTCCATTGCATATTTTCTGTTTTATGAATAATATATTTGCAATGATTAATTATAAATGGTTAGAACCTACATGTGGTATTAGAGTAGTTTTGACTTCAATGGAATGCTTTTATCGTTAAGGTGTTTGGCTCAAACCTGTATTAGAACTTGTTACAGTCAGATATTTACTAAATCAATTCTTGCGGTGAATGGAAATGGAAATTAGTTCAAAATATATATCAAGAAATTCAATGGGAAAATTTTTGTGCTGTGCAAGCTCAAAATGGAAGATCTATTGGTGGAAAAGCAAATGTATTGTTGTGGATATGGGTTGTGTACCAATGGGGATGTCAATAGAAGACTAGGCTAAGTTGGATAGAAAAGAAAAGAGCACAATATGGTTATGTATGTAAGATTTAATATTATGAAATGTTTCAGGAGAAACTATAATGAAGGCATTGTTGAACAATTTATGGAATTTATATCAGTCTATGTCCCAAGTGAATAAATTGTCCCTATCGAAAAAGATGTATATCCTTATAATGAAGGATGAAGAGTTGATGACAGAGCATCTGAATGCCTTCAATTATATTTTAAGTTAGCTATTATCTATTGATATTAGTATTTTAGATGAATATAATTGTATTAGTTTGTTGTATTCATTACCAAATCCATGGGATAGTCTGGTTGTTTCCATAGGTAGTGATGTAACTACTTTAAGTTTTGATTAAACTGTCTCATCCTTGTTATCAGAGGAGATGAGTTACAAAAACATAGAAAGTCATAAAACTAATTATTCCTTATCTATAAGAGGATACTCCCAAAATACAAATATACATAAATCCTCAATTCTGATATCTAAATCCATAGAAATATTTAGATATAGAAGGAAATAAATAAAGGTGTGTTGCAGATGTGGAAAAGAATGGAATTGCAAGAAAGATTGTAGATCCGAAATTGTTAAGAAAGGGAAGGGATTTGTTGGCTTAGGGGTTCCTAACCCAGGTTCAGAGTTCATTGCGCCAACCAAAAAAACCCTACACTGTTGGCCCTTCGGCAACAACCCGCGTAGCGTAGGCTGCAGTCCCACTCGAAGCAATATTGGGGGATGCAAGAACCAATTTTCTTCCTCCAGAGACTAGTGTGATGTCTTCCAGCGCCTTGGATCTACCCCCGCATAGATCGATAGAATTCTACAGATCATTACTATAACTCAGTTAAAGCATCCTTCTGACCTTGACGAAGGTCCATGATTAGTCCTTGTAGACCTTAAAAAATAAATTTACCTACTTATGCGCATCAAAAAGTAACCCTAGATTGGATTTCGCGTAGATCTACTTAATTCATTAGAAAACATAAGAGAAATTGTCCGTAGCTTCGTGGAAGTGGCTAAGAATTTGTTTCATACATTATTAAGACAGATTCAGTAAATTCGTGTAGCATTCAATCACTATTTCATAAACATATCATTAATTGGTAGCATATAACATAAACAGATACAAACGGAAACACTGAGTAATTATTCGCAAAACTATCTTTATTGATCTTCAATTCATTGATTATAGACTCTTCTTACCCTGTGCACACAGCTAGAAGGGTCTACGCACTCAACTGCGAACTCTACCCAGGCCTCCTGCGGACTCAGCTGCAGGAGCCTTCCCTTCTCTACCTAAGCGCAGGAAGCAGAGCCTTCCTGCCTTAGCTCTTGCCCAAGACGACAAAACTCTTCAATGTAACCAATTCTAGATCAAAACTTACTTCTAAGACCCTCTAATACTTAACTATTTATAGATTTCCTAATACAATACCATGGCCCCCAGCTCATGGGTGAGTCTTCAAAACCGACCAAAAGCAAGGGGCTAAAGCCCCTTTGACTCTATCTATCTGCGTGCTATAGGTCCACATTTCATGGAGACTTTACATATTTTACAAAATTATTTACAAAAATGACTAAGTTTAATCCAATTATACCCCTGGGGACCCCATCCCAACAACCCCCCAACACAAAGATCGTGACTCTCCCTCGAGTCACTGAGATGGTTGTTCCACTTTCTAGCGGAGCTCGTTGAATGCCTTGGTTATCGCTTCAAGCTCCGCAATACTCTGTTTTGCTGCTTGTTGTACCTCCTTGACCAATTTCTCTATGGTTGGCCCCTCTACTTCCAGTTATGTAGTCCTCTGTGTCTTCTGCATTGCCTTCAGTTTCTCATGAATGTTCTGTGAAAGCTAGCAGGCTTCCTCTATCCAAGGCTCAAACCGGGCTCTGAGCAAGAACTTTGTTTTCTGCAACTCCTGGATCTGCATCAATTTTGCCTTGCCTTCCTACAAGCATGAGAAGTGCTGGATTAGCGGCAACATCTACGGTATCGTACGGATCTCATCGTACTGCTATTACGCTTCCCTGATTTTTGTGTTCAACTGTTGCAGTGTAGGATCCTCCTTCAGTATATCCCATAGGCCCATTGCCTAAATGAAGAGATGGTCGAAACCTTGAACTGTGACATCTAACTGAGCCATTAATTCTTTTATTTCCGCACCTTTTTTTCTCAAACCTCTGACGGTGTGGTCAGCTATAACTTCAACTACAGCTCAACTATTTGCATTCGAAGATCGAAAGTCACCTTATCGACCTTTTCTTTTGACGCGCACACTCTAACATCCAATTTTCTCACTTTAGCGGAGGTCTATGCATCTTCAGGTAATTTCAGCTTAGGCACATACTTGCAAGCCTGCTCGATTGCTGTGACCAAGTTCTGGTGTTGCGTTTGCAACTCCTCCTGCTCCTTCAAGGCCTGAGTTTTTTCGACGAATAACTGCTTGTTATTGACTTTAAACTCACTGACCATAGTGAGTGCATGTTGTTTTCTGATCTTTAGCTCATTAGAGACCCCCTGATGTAGTGCATGAAGAGTCTCGAGTGGCAACGAGACAAGGTTCAGTCCCATATCTTTCATTGTGTGAAGCACCACGCGATCCTCATCTGATTCCACACGGACTGACCCCTCTAGTAAAGGAAAGGCTTTGAGATCCAGAGGTCATTCGATCTCTGTGACAGTGCTACAACCCTACGTCAGGCTCGCTTTCACGCTGCTCGCCTTTCCAACATCCACCTGAATCCTTTTTGCCTGGATTTGCATCTCGCGCAGATCCTTCTGGACACTTCCTAGTGTCTGCATGTATTTCTACTCAAACTACTGCAACACCTCTGTCATTGTTTCCTGAATATTTTCGTTGATCTCATCGAGATCACCTTCTCTCAACACCATGGGATCCAGATGTGTCTCCTTGTTAGACTTATGCTTCTTCTTTTGGCCACTCGGCTGTTCCTGTTTGCATTTCTTCAGAATGAATAGAATTCTCTGCTCCTCACCACCTCCTCCTCCCTACTCTGAAAGTTCTCGTTTGTCAGTGTGGTACGTAGAAAATTTCTCACTCTCCTCAGCATCCTTATGTTCCTTGTCTTCCTTCTCTTTAGTAGCGTACTCTTCCTCTATTCGTGCCTGCTCTACAGCTGCCTTAGTAGCCTCCTTCTTATTTTTCTCAGCCAATGTGCGTGAAAATTTCTTAGCGGCTTCCTTCCACTTCTGTGCAGCAGAGCTCTCCGTGCCATTGCTGGTTCCCACCTCCAATGTTGTAGGATCGTGCTACTCTGGCGGCCAATATGCTATGACTTCCTGCACATTCATCTCAGACACTAGATAAGGCAATACATGCCATGTTCCTTCGGGGTCCTTCCGCGCACGGATTGAGACGTTGTGAAAATTAGCCTTGAACTCCGCATAGGCTGTTAACTGCCCAAACAAGGTTGGGAACAACCTCAACCACTGATTGATTACCATCTGAAGGTCCATATTCATTAGGACCCATAAAATCTTTGTTTCTTTAATGCGTGCCACATCCTTTGTGGCCCAGAGCGAGGCAAACCTTGTGACCTCAAGCAATTCATCCTTGTTTGGAGGAAATTGGCTATCCTCCAGTAACCTCCATGCAACTAAGACAATCGATAGCAAAAGCCAAGCGTAATGAAAGGGCTTGTTATCATATTGGGCTTCTTTGTAGTTCGCGAGGAACTCCTGGTAGAGATACCTCAACCAATTATATTGAATGCCCTTCGCACACTATGTAGAAAGTGATACAATCGGCACTGGAACTTCATCCCTGCAATACTTTCACATGATCTTTCCTGCGAGGATTTGGGCATTGAACTAGAATGTCTAGTCTTGTATCGACAAAATTAAGTATCCTTGCGACTTCTTCACAAGACCATACTTCTTTTTCATTTTATCAGCAAGCTCCTTTTCTCCTCTTTTTCTTGCAAATTCCTTGGCAAGGTTCGCTCCTTTGTGGGCCAGATTCGTTACCCTGTGGATCAACATATATGTTATCGGAATAGGCTTCCCTAGCCACAAAATCCCATCGTGCACTAGTGCGAGGAGCTGGTGCACACAGACCATATTGATAGGGGAGCGGTGATAATGTGGTACCAATAGCATATTCAACAGCCCCGACTACTCAACACCGTGGACCCACTTCATAGGTTCTAACTATGTAACTCATGTGTTGTCATAGTATATCTTTGTCATATACTTATGGGTCGCCATATGTAGAAATTTATCCTGATCCATGATGTATCAGTCCTCTCATTTCAACAATGGGATACACGCAAGCTTAGGGCCTTCGAATGTGACTTGCTCCAGCTGCAGAGGAGTGGACACCCCAAATTTTACCGAATTAGGGTCCTTGGTCACCTTAGTTTTTCCCTTCCGCAGAGGGATGTATTCAAGTAGCATGGAGATAGGCTCAATGCCCTCGGCATCGACTTCTTCAATGCCTTGGTACTCTTCTTCCTCTAAATCCACTACTTTCTCTAGTTGTTTGCCCTTTTTCTACTTTGGTTATGGCTTTGTATGCTTCCGCGGTGAGATTCACATTGACACTGGCTTCTTTTGTTTTTCCTTTGTGGCTAGTTACTTTTCTTTCATATTGGGTTTCTTGTCTTTTGTCACCATTTATTTTGGCCTAGGCGACCTCGGCGTCGTAGGAACAGTAGGTGTAGTCTCCATACTAGATTCTTCGGGACCTAGTGTGTTAGATACAATGGCTTCTGAACTGAGGGCTTTGGTGGGGTTAGTGGCAATCATTATTTCCATAAATAGCTCTCGGGTTGTTGGATAAAAATTCACAAATGAGGGGTGCATCACAAATTCTTCCCAGAACGCTCTACTCACATGCGTCAGACAAAAAAATGCTCCAACAATTCTAATAATGCAAAGTGTTCTGTACTGAACCAACATGCTCATTTTATAGGGGGGTTTGAATTCAAATCCGACCATTCCCCTCGAATTCTAATAATAAATGTTATTTTGGCAGCAGATCTTCAAATATTTTTGCCTTAATTAATGCCTCCCCGCTCCTCTTAACCACTTTCTAGTCATCAAATCATGAATAGTAACTCCAACGGTCATTTTCTTGTTGGTTTGTGCGGTACCTTTCCCTCTTGCACAACATCCTGAACATAGCTTCATCTGGTGCATCCTCATCACTCTTCGTGCAACCTGCTTGTTGATTTTTCCTCCAAACCGGGCAGTATAGTTTATAGTCCCGTGCTCCCTTGCAACTACCTAGAGCATTAAGATTATCATGCTCCCATATAACCATTGTGTAGGATCCCTCGTATATAGCTTCAATCTCCTCTGATTCACTTTTCCCGAGAAGGACTCTCCATTCAGCTTTGCGAGCTGAACTGCGCCATCATCTGTAATTTCCTTGACAATATATGATCCTAGCTAATGCATCTAGAATTTATCCAAAAATTTATTGAACTTACTATCATATAACAACACAAGATCGTTTACCTTGAATGTGCGAAGCTTGATATGGTGATCATGCCATGCTTTTCCATGTTCCTTATGTACTTGTTGGTAGAATCCTACCAAAAATTGATCCTCCTCTAGCTCCATGAGTTGTGTGAGCCATTCTTCCAAGGCCTCGTGATCCTCCATATCCATCAAAGTTGCTATGCGCAGACTCGACACAATGTATTCCATAGGCATTACTTCCTCGACCCCATAGACTAATCTAAACAGTGTTTGCCTTGTCAACGTCTTATAGATTGTCCTATAGCACTGTAGGTATGTGCACATGCCAATCATTCTTCTGTGTGTTATAGATATTTTTCAGCGCATTCTCCAAAATTTTGTTAAAAGCTTCGACAGTCCCATTCGCCTGTGGGTGATATGGTGTACTCTTTTGATGGTAGACCTAGAATTCCTCTGTCAGCGTGCTAATTGTTTCATTTAGAAAGTGCATACCCCTGTTGCTCATCAAAACCTTCGGGCATCCAAACCTTGTTAAGACATGTTCAAACAAGAATTTTTCTGTCATAGACCCTCTACAATCTTTTATCGGCAGTGTTTTCACCCATCTAGTTAAATACTCCATCACAGTGATAATGTAGCGCACACCCATTTTCCTTGTAGGTGGCTAAATTGGTATGATAAAATCAATTGCCCACTTCTCAAATACCTGTAAAGATACCTGAGGATGTAGCGATAGCTCATCCCTTCACGATGGTTTGCCAATCCTTTGACATGCATCGCACACCTTATAGTATGCTTTGGAATCCTTCTGTAATGTTGGCCACCATAACCCTGCAAGTAAAATCTTCTGTGCGGTTTATTTTCCTGCATAATGACCTCCCGTAGCTCCTCCATGAGCCTCAGTGGGGATACTCTCACACTAAAAGTCCAGCACATATCTCCGCAACATTTCATCTGCACCCATTTTGTACAAATGTCCTGCAATGACCAAAAAATCGGTTGTGCGTACTACTAATTCTTTCTTCTACTGATTTGTATATCCTTCATGCGCCATCCCTGTAGTTAAGAAGTGAATAATATTAGAAAAATGGTTATCAGCTACACGTACCGCAAAGAGCTTCACATCGAACAACCCTTCCTCCAAATTACTAGGTTCTTCACCTATTTCAATTCGCAACAGATGGTTAGGTCCAACATTCAACCTTCTCGGATTCACAATGACTTCAAAGTCATACTCCTAAAATAATAACAACCATCTGCAAATATTTCCAACCAACACAGGCTTGTTGACTAGGTATTTTAAGGCAAAATGATTCGTATACATCTTGAAATGCCCTCCCAACAGATAATTCCTGAATTTTTGTAACGCGTAGACAATGGCGAACCCTTCGCACTCAGTCGTTGAATAATTTTTCTCAACCTTTGATAAATTCTTGCTAGGAAAGGCTATATGGTGGTCCATTTCTCCTTCGCTTTCCTAATTTAGCATTGCACCTAGCGCAATGCAAGAAGCATCCACATGTACATGAAACTCATTTTTCCAATTGAGAAATACCAAGATTGGTGTAGTTACCATATTTTCTTTCAACACATCTAAGTTGCGTTGACATTCTTTATCCCAATAGAATGTCTCATCCTTCTTTAGAATTTTTTCCATGGGTGCGGTAATTTGAGCATAATCTTTGATGAATTTTTATAGTATCCTGTGTGTCCCAGTGTGCGTGCAACTTCTTAACATTCCTAGGGGCCTCCAAGTTCACGATCACCACAATCTTTGTAGGTTCAACCATAAATCCTTGTTTGCACACAACATGACCCAAAAAGATCCCAAAAGGAACATAGAATATACATTTTTTCAAATTTAGCGCTATCTGGTATCTTCGACATGTATCCAACATAAGGCACAGACTTGCTACATGGCGCTTCACCAAGCCAAACACCGTCCAGTCATCAAAGTACACTTCCAAGAACTTATGAATGAATTCTTTGAACATTGCTATGACTATGTGGGAAAATATTGTGGGTGCGTTCTTCAAGCCAAACGACATAACAATGTATTGAAAGAAACCCCACTCTATCGCGAAGGTGGTTTTGCTTCTATCCTCTGGGGCAATCTTAATTTGATGATACCCAAAAAATCTATCAGTAAAGGAATAGGCCTCCTTCCCTCCAACATTGTCTAACACTTCATCTGTAAAAGGCATCAGAAATGGATCATGAACACATTCATCCTTAAGCTTCCGCAGATCTACGCATATCCTTATTTCACCATTTTGTTTCTTCTTTTAGACCGCCATCGGGCTCACCCAATCAGACTCTTCAATAGGTTTGATAATGCCTGCCTCCAACATTTTATCCAGCTCTTGGTGAAGTTTTCCTTATACTTAGGGTTAAGGCGATAAAGCCTTTGTTTAAGAGGATTTTCGTCTAGTTTCAATGTGATCTTCATAACACCCAAATCACCAAGTATGCCCTTTCAATATGACAGCTTAGTGGGGAATAGATCCTGATATTCGCGAAGTAATTCAACAACTTTTTCTACTGTAGCGTCATCCCAATAGTCTCTGATATTCACAAACTTTGGTTCTTATTCAGTACCAATGTTTACTTGATTTGTTTTCCAAGGTGCAGAGATGTCTGGGTTCTCTACTTGCGGGCCTTCAACTTCTCAATGCCCTTCTGTCTTCGGAATGTTGATATTCCTCGGGTCTTCTTCCTCCTCCTCATCGATCACATTATAGCATTCCATGGTGTGGCACAACTATGTGCTCCAATCTGGTTGGGTCCATTCCATAGGTTCCTTCAGTGTTCTGATGATGACCACTTTGGTCTCTTGAAGCGCTTCGTCGATGCTTGCAAATCCGTCCTTGAAGTTGAAAGTCAATAAGAAACCTTCCTCAATACATCCGATTCTGTAGTTCCATGGCAGAGCTCTGTTACAAGGTACCAGTTCATGGGGATTATATTTGAGGTATGACAAAATGTGTGTACCCATTCTGGCTACGGTTCTCTCCCCCATACCTTAGTCCATTTTTCTAGGTGATCGCATGGATCATCCTTCCCATTATACTTCTCAATCATTCTGGTATTAGCCTGCCCAAACCATAGCTTCATCATTCTCTTGTAATCTCGCCATCTAGAAAAGCTATCCTTATGCGCACACTACCATTGTGCGGGCGTAGTGTGCAACTCCAATTCCAATGCTTGAAAGCGGTGGTCCTCAGGGACTTTAAGCTGAAATTCTTCTAAAATTATATCTACTTTAGTCATACCATCATAATAAGGTAACTTTCTTACCTCTGACAAAACACAGCGCATCGACTTTTTCATCATATTGCATCTAATGTAGATACTTCATGTAAGAGATTCTGCCAATGCTCTAATTCCTCATCTAAATTAGAGGCACAGGAACTTTCCCGATCCCATGAAATCTGTCCATTTGTCATTGGATTGATCCAATCCTGTTATAACAATGTTATCTTGTAGATTTGATACAATTCATTGTCACTTTCCACATAATCGTGGACTGGTTTAGTATAGCGCGTCTCTTCTGTAGGATCCAGTGGCACTATAACCCTTAACGACTTTCTTTCAAACAACATTGTCCTCTTCTTTAAATTAATGACCCCATTCATGTCAATAGCTGAGTCGATTCCTAGGAGCATAGGGTAGGGATTACTTTCATCAACAATTTCTATAACTTCAAAGTCCGCTACTACACTCACACCACTGATATCAACCGTTAATCCATATAAGCGTTGCATGGGGATAATTTTTTGTTGATTCACCATCCTGAGATGAATCAGAGACGACTGCAACGTAGGCGTCCCATCCTTTCCCATGTCTTTTTTGGTAGGACATTCGCATCAGATCCCAAGTCTAAAATGTCCTGGTCCATTTCATAGTCACCTATCTGCGTTGTTAGCCGTATCTCTCACCCTATGCATGCCTTATGATTCCTAATTTTTCTAACCGCGCGCTACTCTGAAGGAGTATTTTCCTTATTGGCACACTTTTCGATTAGGTCCTGCAATCCTTCCACAGCCTTCCTGTCATGCAGTAATTTTATGCAGGTCTCCAAAACGGTAGTGAGTATGGAAGGATCAACCTCTTATGTCGCACTCATTTCTTGCGTCTTGTCTTGGATTTTTGAGGTGGAGGCCTCAACGAATCTCTTCTTGGCTTCCATGAATGTTTCCTTAGTGTGATTAAGATTAAAGCTGACTTCTTTCTTTAGAGCTTTGCAGACCCATCCATTGTCTTTAGGCTTCTTGCCCTTATCTGCACCAGTCATCATACTGCTTCTTAGTACAATATTGATGTTCCGATCCTCCTCATGGGGTTTAGCCCTCATCATTTTTAAATTTTGTGTAGGCTGATGAGGTAGCGGTTTCTTCTCTTGCATCTTAGCTATTAACACCAGACATTCTTCTATGGCATGGTCAAACTATCTGCAGTATTGACACAAAGGGTGTGTAGGATTATGGCAATCTCGCTCGAAGTGCGGCGATTGTTCGCAGTTGTAGCAAATAATTTGACCACGGCCTCTACCAGGTCCTCCTCCTCCTCCTTGTCCTCGACCTTGAAAACCTCCGCACACTCCTCCGACGCCTTGATCTAGAGGTTTAGTATCTACTTGCATACGGTAAGTAGGGGTTCTTTCTATCATCAACTCATAGCTTCGACAATGGTGCTCATCATGGCCCACATATTTGTAGAAATTACAGAACAACTGCTGAGGAGTCTGAATGAACTTCTAAAGCAAGTGGCAGTTATCCACCGCATGTTGCCCAGTAACTTGACAAATGGCGCACCATAGCACAACCCCCGTGCTCGGCCCTACTGGGGCTTCTAGCTTTAAGGGAATTGCCCCCCCCCCCCTTGTAATATAATTCGCATACATGGGACAATGATCTTTATCATGTCGTGGCCCTTGCACTTCAAAGACCAAAATTTTGCGTTCACTTCTGGCTTAGTCTCCTTGTCTTTCTTCAAACTCTGTAACTCTAGGTGTAGGCTTGCTAACTGTGAGTGGATCTAGTACACTCCTAGGTTTGTATCCTGAATAGGTGATGCATGTAGCCTCATCGCGATCTCCAAGGCTTCTTCATGTGCTGCTACCTTATGTTGTGACAAAGAAATTATCAAATGGGGAAAAAGTGAAATGAACTAGTCGCTATGCTAGCTATCTGAGACTTGCATGTTAACCTGTTTGATCTGGCACTTCAAAGTCTGATCAAAGTCCCGAGGTGTCTCCTCAACCCTCATCATGATCTCTTTAAATTCAGTCACCAACTACGAGACAGATTTAGGCTTACTAAACTCTTTGTTCAAAGTCATCTACGTTTCTACTAGCGATGCCTGAGGATTGTCATCACAATACTTAATGTACTAGGTTAGGGCGCGATCCTACAAAGCAGTAACCAACTAATCCTTCTATATATTATCATCAGTGGTTTGTTGCATTATCCATACAGCATTCGTAACAAACCAGAACTGCTATGGGTCTTTGTTGGGAACGGGTTCCCCCAAGAGCAGTCTTGGGGCTAAAAGCCCATGTTTTGGTATAATTTTGTAATAAAGTTGTAAAGTCTCCACATTTTGTGGTCGCAGAGTGTGAAGGTGTCAATATTCTTAAAGGGTTGTCCACCCTTATTTTGTAAATTGTCAAGTTGGCTGTAAAGATCCACCCATGGTCCGCTGACCATGGGATTGTATAAAAAGGAGCTAAGTAAGTAAGTTCTAAGGAGGGAGTAGGAAAGAGAGAAGCATTGGAGTTTTGGGAGATAAGTCTAAGGTTTTCAAGTTGTAGCGTAGGTAGAGGCTCTGCATTTGAGTGCGCGGAGGCCTAGGGTGGAATTCCGCAGCTGAGTGTGCGGACCCCTGTAGCTATGTGCGCAAGGTAGATAAAGTCTGTATTAAACTGGAAGATATCAATAAAGAGAAGTATTTTGCAATTACTATGTATTTAGTTCTTGTTAATGCATCTGATTATATTGTGTTTTGGGTTTAAAATGTTTATTTGATGCGTGAATATATGTGATTGTATCAAGTAAGGATATCAGTTTATGTGGCGCTAACTATGATTGATTAATAAAACAAGTAAAACACTTGAGATAAGTTGGGAACCTATAGAATACATTGTCATAGCTGCACGAAAGTACCTGGATCATGGGTTAAGGCTGCACAAAGGTCAATCGTACACCTTTGTGGAGGTACTGAAGGATGGAATAAAGGGTAGACTGACAAAGCCCTAAGGCTTAGTGACCTGTGAGAAAGTAGGGGCAGAGGGTATAAACCGACATCACAACAATATCAGGGTGCGAAACTTGGTCTAGCATTCCCCCATACTGCTTTGGGTGAGACTTCAGTCTGTGCTCCGTGGGCTAATTTTGAAAGGGCCAATAGTGTAGGGATTTGTTTGGCTAACTAACGCTGAACCTAGGTTAGGCCCCACAAAGCCAGCAAATGGTTCTGTTGTCGGGACTGGAATCTGCATGAGAGATGTGTGATGCCATATCACTGGAACCTAACTAAGAAAGAGGTCGAAGACTGGTTGGATAGAAAAATCCATGAATTCACGACACAGGAGAACAGAAACCCATGGATGACAAAGGAACAGTAGCTAGACAAGTACCTGTATACAAAAACCCATGAGATTTTTTCTTTTCCTTTCCAGTTGAGTTATACGAGTGGATCGCAAAGCTAATGGATAGCTAAGGAAGGTGGAGGCTTGACGGTCCTATTGTCTGGACCCCGGATCTGGTACAGAGACTGGAAGATTTTGAGGATAAGATCGCCTACGTTGTTGATCATTGGCTCGATCGTATCATAGGGGGATCTGTGACTAAATTCACGGTCAATGCCTCAGTCAGTTACAGTGAGGTGGAGTAGCGATTTTTCAAAGGTCGCAAGGTAAGTACTTGAAGTCTTTAAATACTTGGATTAAGATTTTATTGTGTGAAAAACAGGTTATGCAGCTACCTTGATGTTCGGAGCTACACAAAGTGGAAAGAATTACAGGAATGAAGGAAGAAAGGGTCCTGAATACAACCCACTGATTTCCGCTCCATTGAGTGATGAAGAGGGAGTAGCACAGGCTGCTCCGTGGAGTGTAGTCCAGTTAATAAAATGAGGGTACCCGCGACTACCACCTCCACCCACATCGCCTCCACCTTCACCACCATCGCCCTGCCACGACTTCGCCCACATCACCACCACCTCCACCACAATTCAGCATGGCGAATTCAATGAAGATGCCTTTGTTTAAGGGCTTGGGAAATGGGGACCTGGACCAGTTCTAGTTCATCGTAAAAGCTATATGGGAAGCTCAGGGCATCACAGATGATCACATGAGGAAGGCAATGTTGGTTAGCGCTTTGCAGGATCACGCGCTAACTTGGTACATCAAGTATTCTAACGATAACCTAAATGTTGGTTTGGCGAAAATCTAGACTGCACTGAATAAAGAGTTCAATAGGCCTAAATCTGAGGCATAGGAAATTGTGGGGTTTAAGGAAATCGCGATGAAACCAAGTGAGACACCTTGGGAATTGGATTAGAGATTGAAGTGTAAAATCTGCGAAGCTAATATGAACTTAACAGATGGACAACATTGCGAATGGTTCGTGGCTTCGCTCCTACCTTACCTAAGGGCTTCACTGTCACAACAGAATATTACGACTCAGGAAGAGGCCTTGGAGATTGCCATAAGATTTCATGAAACACCGATGCAAGATTTTAATCTGGGGGTTCAGCAAATCCATGTGCAGTTGCAAAACCTTTGCCATGAAATGCAAATTTTGAAGCAGGATAGAACAGTTCGACTAGAGGTGTGCGAAGAAATATGGTGCCTGAAATGTAAAGGTCATGGGCATGAAAAAGACCACTGCCTAGTCTTTGTGAATTATATTGCAGGAGGAGGACCGATGCCTTTGAGGCTGGAAGCCCAAGCAGGACTGAGCTCGGGGCCTTCGTTGTGGTGTGTTATATTTCAAGTAGTATGGAAACATACAACTAATAATTGTCATTTGCTATAGAAGTTTGTACAAACACCGCAACAATTGTTCTGCAACTTCTGTGATCGGTAGGGCATGATGAGCACAATTACCGAAGTTATGAATTGATGATGGACAAAACACCCACCTATAGAGTTTAGGCAGAAACACGCCCCCCTGACCAGAGCATTGGGATGGCGTGAACAAGATTTTAGGGGCGCGGACGAGGCTGAGGTGGAGGAGGACCTGGAAGAGGTCGGGGACAGCTGATCTATTATAATTGCAGAGGACCGGGACACTATGCCTGTGAATGCACTAACCCAATGCGTCCATAATGAAAATATTGTACTTAGTTTGATCATGAGACGGAGGACTGTCCTACACTGATAGCAAGGATATGCAACAAAGGGGTGCTACCACCGCAACCGACTCAAAACCTGCAGATGATGAGGGTTGAGCCTCGCGAAGAGGATCGGAATGTGAATATAGTGCTCCAAAGCGGAATTTCAACAGGCAATGATAAGGGGAAATAACCCAAAGATAGCGCATGGGTTCGCAAAGCTCTAGAGAAGGAGGCTTAATTTGATTTGGATCACGCACGCGAATTGTTCATGGAAGCAAAAAGAGCTTCCTTGAGGCCTCTACCTCGGGGAGCTGGGATAAGCCTATTCAGGAAATGGACCCTTCTATGCTTACGACCTTTTTAGAGACCTACATGAAGCTGCTGCGTGATAGCAAGGCTACGAAGGGGTTACAAGAACTTATAAATAGATGCGTTGGAAATGCTCTAGGTGAACTGCGCATGGTACGGAAGATTGGTAAGCATAAATCAAGGACAGGGTGTGAGATGAGACTCACCGCGCAGATAGGAGAATATGAAATGGATCAGGTTATTTTGGATCTGGGGTCAGATGTGAACGTTTTACTGAAGCAGACTTGGGAGCGGATGGGGAGACCCGTGCTGTAGTGGTCTCCGATTCAGTTAAGGATGGAAAATCAGCAGAAGATCATCCCCATGGGATGGTTGCAAGGAGTAACTATAGATATTGAAGGTGCAAGTGCATTGGTTGACATTGAGGTGATAGAAATTGTGGATGACAGCAACCCCTACCCTGCGCTCCTTAGCATTGATTGGGCTACTGACATGAATGGGGTAATCAACCTAAAGAAGTGAAAGATGATATTTGAAAAGAAATCGCTTCACGTAATAGTACCCCTAGATCCTACTGAAGGATCATGTTATACTGAATTAGTCCGTGATTATGAAAGCGAAGACGATTTGGACTACATATATAAGATAATAGCGTGAGACCAATATTGGGTGAATCTGACAGTGGATGGAAGAATTACATGGGATCACGAGAGTTCCTGCAACTCAAACTCGGATGAAGAATTAGAGAGCTGGAAGAATCGGCTACATGAAGTAACCACGTTGAGTTGTAACATGATGACCTGGTCATTGCACTGTGTGTCGTTAGTGATAAGGAATCTACCCACTTATGATGTCTTGAATGATGTGGATGTGTTTTTGGATGCATTTGAGAGGGAAGTACCAGAGAAGCATTGCTTCTAGGCTTTGGACTAAGCACTGCACGCTACACCCGCAAGATGGTGGGGTATGCACAAGGGTAGTTTTGATGATTGGCACGAGTCTAGGAGGATGATGAGAACACGCTTTAAGAAGCCAATGGTACAAGTGACAGACAAGTATGATGGGACGGATGATCCGCGTACACACTTGGCCAAATGAGCTAAGGCTTATGGAGCGAAGCCCCAACCTGAATGGGTGCACTTGTTCTGTCACACCTTGGATCTCATCCAAATGAACTGTTACTTGGAGATAGAGCTCTACTATGACACAGGCGAATGGGATACTCTGCGCGAAGGATTCATAATTACGTTCAGCTTTGAAGATGGGTTTGACATTATTGACGAAGTGCTACAAGAATTTAAAGCAGCAATATTTAGGATACTGCAGGATCCTTTGGATTTGATTAATCCCGATTGGACTACTCAGCTGAGCCACGCGTTGGAATGCTATAACATGACTGCTGAAGAAGAAGACAAGGATCCATGAAATATTAATGTCCCTGAAACCGAGGGTCACTGCGAGGTCGAGGGACCGCAGATCGAGAATCATGATATAACTGAGCCACTGAAAATGAAAGAGGTAAATATTGGTACGAAGGCAGAGCCCAAATTTGCGAAGATTGGAGATTACTAGGATGGCGCGATGGTAGGTAAGGTCGCTGAATTGCTCCGCGAATACTAGGATTTTTTCCCTACCAAGTTTATGGAGTTAAAAGGGATAATAGGGGACCTGGGCATTATGAAGATCATGCTAAAACTAGACGCAAAGCTGGTCCACTTAGAGTTAGATAATATGCTCGCAATAGGCATCATTGAGCCTGTAGAAGAATCTAATTGGGTAAGCCCAATGGTGTTACAGGGAAAGAAGAAAAAGGATGAAATAAGGATATGCGTAGATCTCAGGAAGTTGAATGACGCTTGCGTACATGATCCTTTCCCGACTCCATTCACTGATAAGGTATTGGATAATGTAGGTGGCTAGGAAGCGTACTCCTTCACTGATGGGTTCTCTGGGTACCATCAGATCAAAATCATGCTTGAAGATAGAAGAAGGATGACCTTCGCGACTGAATGGGGATGTTTTCAGTACACTGTAATGCCTTTCGGAATGAAGAATGCGCCTACCATGTTTTTGCGTGTAGTCATTGCTTCATTCAAAGAATTCATTCATAAGTTTCTGGAGGTGTACTTTGATGACTGGACTATGTTTGGGTTGGTAAAATGCCATGTGGTTAGTTTGCGCTTAATGCTAGATACTTGTCAAAGGTACCAAATTGCACTCAATCTGAAGAAATGTTTGTTTAATGTTCCTTTTGGGACTCCGTTGGGTCATGTGGTTTGTAGATAGGGACTAATGGTATATCCTGCAAAGATCACAGTGGTACTTAACTTGGAAGCACCAAAGAGTGTGAAAAAACTGTGTGCAACCTTGGGACATACTAGGTACTACATGAAGTTTATCAAGGGCTATGCCCAGATCAACGCACCTATGGAAAAGTTGTTAAAAAAGGATGTCACATTTTGTTGGAATGAGGACTGTCAGAAAATCTTGGATGTGTTGAAAGGAAAAATGGTCACCGCGCCAATTTTAGTCTTCCCGGATTGGAAGAAGGAGTTTCATGTACATGTAGACGTGTCATGTATAGCACTGGGAGCAGTACTGACACAGGCCGACGGAGGAGAATTGGACCATCCTATAGCGTTCGCAAGTAGGAGGTTATCCAAGGCTGAGAAGAACTATTCCACCACCGAGCGCGAAGGATTAGCCATGGTATACGCGCTCCAAAAGTTTAGAAACTATTTGTTGGGTGGACATTTTAAGATGTATACAGACCATTTTTCATTGAAATACCTGGTCAATAAGCCTATCTTGGGGGGGAGAATCTATAAGTGGTTCTTATTATTCCAGGAGTATGATTTTGAGGTTATTGTGAAGGTTGGACGTCTGAACGCAAGACTAAACCATCTATCGAGCATTGAAATGGGGGAATAGCCCACTAATTTGGAGGATAGATTGCCTGACGCATAGCTCTTTGCAGTGCACGTCGCAGAAGGTCACTTGGAAGACATCATTCACTTCCTAATGACATGAACTGCCCCAGAAGGATACACCATCTAGCAGAAAAAAGAGTTAGTGGTGCACGTGGCAAACTTTTCTGTCATTGCTAGACATCTGTATAAAATGGGGTCTAATGAAGTATTATAATGATATGTACCAGAGTTTGAAAGGAGCAGTATCCTCGCAGATGCTCATGGGGGCGCTGCGGGAGGGCATTACACAGGAAGGGTGACTGCACAGAAGATTCTACGTGCAAGGTTGTGGTGGCCAACCCTCCATCAGGATTCAAAAGCTTACTGCAAGGCGTGTGATGTGTGTCAAAGGACTGGCAGGCCATTACAGAGAGATGAGCTTCCTCTGAACCCACATATGATGTTACAAACTTTCGAGAAATGGGCGATAAATTTTTTGGGACCCATTCAGCCCCAAGGAAAGAAGACAGAAGCGCAGTACATTATCACCATGACTGAGTATCTGACTCGATGGGAGGAGGCATAGCCTGTGAAGGACTTTACAAGCGTGACCATCACAAATTTTCTCTTTGAGTATGTACTGACGTGATTTGGGTGTCCAAATATTTTGATGAGTGATTGTGGTACACACTTTATGAATGAAACGATCAACACGCTGATGGAGGAATTTCATGTGTATCACCAGCAAAGCATGCCTTACCACCCAAAGGCTAATCGGATAGTGGAAGCTTGCAATAAGGTGCTGGAGAACACGCTGACTAAGGTTTGCAACACTTAGCAAAGTGATTGGGACCCACACATACCCACAGTACTATGGGCCTATTAAACAAAATGCAAAAAGTTGACTGGGTAGACACCCCTTAGGCTTGTATATGGTTTTGAAGCAGTGATGCCCATGGAATACATTGTGACTAGTTTGCACATAGTGGCACTCACGAGTGTGACGGATCCCAGAGCCCTGGAAGAGAGGCTCGCGCAGCTTGCTGAGCTTGAGGAAGAAATATTTCTGGTTGGATTTCACCAACAGGTCCAAAAGTAGCGCGAAAAAGCATGGCATGATCGGCACATTAAGTTGCGCACCTTTAAGGTAAATGATCTGGTTTTGTTATATGACAACAATTTCGATAAATTTCTAGGGAAATTCAGAATGCACTGGCTAGGGCCCTATGTCATTAAGGAGATTACCTATGGTGGAGCAGTTCAGTTGGTCAAATTGAATGGAGATCCCTTCCCAGGAAAGGTGAATGGCAACTGAAAGGAGGCACAGGACTATAAACTACACTGCCCAGGTTTGGGAACTACATGATTAGAGGATTATGTGGAATGAGGAAATGTCATAGGGTTCGTAAAAGTGCGAAGGGAGCTACGCTACAGAAAGAAAAATCATGTAGGTTAGCCAAAAAGTGACTGTTAAAGTCATTGTTCATGATTTGACGATAAAAATGTGGCCAAATGGAGTAGACGGCTAGCATTTGAGACAAAATTTATGGGTAAGATCCTTGGAAATCTGCCACCAATCCGGCATTAATGAACCGAATGTGGGGGGAACATTTGGATTTGAATTCAAATTGGCCTATAAATTATAGATGGAGGCCCAACGAAAAACACTTGGCATTTTGAACATTGAGTTGGTGAGCTCTCAGATGTGCATGACCCGCGCATTCTTTGAAGCATTGCTTGACTACCCAGTGTTAGATCGATTTCCAGAATCCAACTGCAATTTCATCCATGATTTTAATCCATGATCTAAAGCTATGGACGCCGAAGCAGTGATAGCCGAGGGGGTTGTGCTGGAGTTTGTTATGGAGGCAGAGGGAGCTGCTCCAAAGGTATTAGCTGAAGTCCCCAAGTCACCACGAATGCCTAGACCGAAGCCTACCCCGACCAAGAAGAGTGTGAAGGATAAGAAGGGCAAGCAGTTTGCGATATCGGTGCACGCGTCGCCTAGAAGAAACCCATCGAAGGACAAGCCCACTGCACAGGAAAAGGGAAAAACCATTAACTTGGAGCCGAAGGAGGAAGAAATTGAGGACATCCCAATGGATGATGAGGATTTGGGGGTGGAAGTGGAGGAAGTTGAAGTCGAGGGTTCTGACCCTATCACTAAGTTGCCCGAGTACGTCCCTTCGCACAAGGGCAAGACCAAGGTGCCAAAGGACATTGACGAAAGCAAGGTCACTTTACACACACCTCTACTACCGAACGAGATTGTCTTTGAGGGACCGCACTTGGGGTGGGTTTCCCTATTGAAACTGGAAGATTGGGACTTAGCGACAAAATAGCTAATGTGCCGCGTTGTTCACACAACCACTAGGATGACTACATTAGAACCGTGGAAGTGGCTCAGGGGAGTAGACAAGACAAGTCTACTCAACCTGCTATGGGTGTCGCACTATAATCGAACACCCATTACAATATTGGTCATCAAGCAGTTGCTATGCTTAGTGCACTATGGGTGTTTGTGGCTGGAGGAGCCGATACCCATCACCAACAGGTTGATCTATAGGATCACACGGTTGCCCTATATAGGGGAGAATCCGGCCATGATGTTTGGTAGAAAAGGTGGCGAGTAGGCCCTCATGGAGGCCATGAAGGAGAAATTCAAGCTTGTAAAGAAGCCATAAGGCTATGCCATCTCAAGTATCTGTGACCCTATGGTTAAGGTGGCTACGCAGATCCTAGCAGGAAAAGTTGTGAGGAAGTGTCGTGCAAATGAAGTATCGGCATCAGTTGTTGCTCTAGCGGCCCAATGCGCCAAAGGGGTCCAGTTTAATTGGGTGCACTATCTCTGTGGTGAGTTCCTTGTGAACTACTGCGAGGCACAAGATCTGACCAAGACGTTCCACTATGCATGGCTCTTGCTGCCCATTGTACTGGTAGCCTGGGAGCTACCAGAAGACATTCAATTCCCCTCGGTCGCACCGGACCTCCCAAAAGCAGTGAAGTACACTTCGCTGTGGGAGACCAAGGATACTAAACACATCAAGGATACCAAGATCTTCTGGATCTTGATGGAAATGAACATCTGCATGGCCATCAATCGCAACCCGCCATTGTCACCTACTGTGTTTGCCAAACTGCAGGAGTACGCGGAGTTCAAGGCAGACTTTCAATGCGTATCGATCATGACACGGAAGGACCCTGAGCAGACATGGCATCACTTTACTTACTTGGCAATGGATGATGCGATTGGTGTAGTTCATGATCGTTGGCCGGCAGAGTGGCGCACTGCCTCAGACATGGCAGCAGGGTCGAGCAAGTCCGCTGCGCAATGCAAAAAGGAGGAGGCCAAGCTCAAGATGGCACAGTTGGCTGAGAAGAGGAAGAAAGAAGCTGCTGACAAGGCCTAGGTAGAGTGCGATGCCACCCAACAGGCAGAAAAGCAGACAGGTGAAACAGAGCGTGGCTCTGACAAAGGCGCGAGGTCACCTTCGCCTGCAACAGAGGAAGAAGTGGATGAGCAAACAAAGCAGCATGGAGCGGACCAATAGACGGTGTCATACCACATGAAATGTCCAAGAGAACAAGAAAAAGGGGGTGCCGCAGAAGAAATCCAAGGCCAGTAAGACATCGTTGGAGCCAATCACCCTAACAGAGGGAGATTTGAATGGCATTGGATACATGTGCGGGATGTCAACGCGGAGGTACTGCAGCAGTTTGAGCAGTAGAAACATCAACTATTGGGGGCCATCCAAACGGGTCTGAAGGCGTTGTAGATCCACGCATCAGTGTCCACCAGCGTTGCTATCGGTACTTCAGAAGCTACCGAGATGCTGCATGCGAAGGACTCTGGAGCGATAGTGCTGCCGGATGGAGCACTGACCATAGGAAATGACGCTGATAGGCCCGTTGTCACCGTCCTCAAGGGAGTGGGGTTGAATTTGATAGTGCTTCCTAGCGAGGTGCTCCACCTACTACAGGATGGAGTGATCACGAAGCTGAGGGCCCGTGAACAACGCTCTGTGCAGGTGATTAGTGAATAGCAGATCAATAATGTGCAACTGGCCCTACAACGAGACTCTACCCTTGCCATCATGACTGAGGTAACCGACCGAAACAAGCGCATAGTTCAGGTTGTGGAAGAGGCATGCCGAATGGTCCCAGAGTTGGCCATTCCTAAGGGAGAACTGGTCGAGGTGCGCGTTCGCAAGCTTGATACAGGGGTGCATGACGCTCACATAGAGTTGGTTAAGGTTCAACTGGAGCTGAACCTACAGATTGTAGATTTACAGTTGAAGGCCTAGCCTTCAACTCTGCTAAAAGTAAAGGAGCAGCGTACAACTGCTGTCACAGAGGCGATAGTGGTGGTAGACAGTGCAGTAGAAGACTGCACACGGCTTTTTGAACAATCGTTTGAGGTCCTGATGAGCTTGCAGGAGGATCCTAATGTACAGTGGCTGGAGACTGAGGCACGAGAACTGCAGTAGCACTATGATGAAGTAAAAGGCCATGCACCGTCGCTCTCACACAAAGACTAGCGAAGCTACAGGAGGCCAAAACATTGAAGGAACAGGTAGATGCAGCGCAACACAAAGAGGTAGTGTTGAAGGCGCACTTAAAGCCCTGGTTGGATGAAGCTTATTCGGTCATGGCCTCTATTGAAGGCAAGCTTGCTAATCTGCAAGCGACTCAGCAGAAGCTTCAAGTTGACAGTTCAGGACCAGTGACAAAGTAGTTGGTTGATGAAGTGAAGCAGGCAACCGCACAGTGCACCACCGAGGTTTCCATCATACAAGTCGAGTTGGGAGGTCTTTGCGTGAATATCTCCGCACCCACATAGTGACTCGAGGGCGAGTCACCATGTTTGTGTTGGCGGCCCATTGGGAACGGGTTCCCCCAAGAGAAGTTTTGGGGCTAAAAGCCCATGTTTTGGGATAATTTTGTAATAAAGTTGTAAATTCTCTGCATTTTTTGGTCACGGAGCGCGAAGGTGTCAAGAGTCATAAAGGTTTATCTGCCCTTATTTTGTAAAGTGTCAAGTGGGCTGTAAATATCTAGCCATGGTCCGTGGACCATGGGATTGTATAAAAGGGAGCTAAGTAAGTAAGCCCTAAGGAGGGAGTAGTGAAGAGAGAAGCATTGGAGTTTTGGTAGAGAAGTCTAAGGTTTTCAAGTTGTAGTGTAGGTGGAGGCTCTGCAACTGAGTGCATAGAGGCCTAGGGCGAAAGTATACAGATGAGTGTGCGGACCCCTGCAGCTGTGTGCACAAGATAGATAGAGTCTGTATTAAACTAGAAGATATCAATAAAGAGAAGTATTCTGCAATTACTGTGTATTTAGTTCTTGTTAATGCATTTGATTATATTGTGTTTTGGGTTTAATTTACAATGTTTATTTGACGCGTGAATATATGTGATTGTATCAAGTAAGGATATCAGTTTACGCATCGCTAACTATGATTGATTAATAAAATAAGTAAAACACTTGAGATAGCTTGGGAACCTATACAATACATTTTCATAGCTATGCGAAAGTACCTGGATCACGAGTTAAGGTTGTGCGAAGGTCAATCATACACATTCGCAGAGGTACTGCAAGATAGAATAAAGGGTAGACTAATAGATCCCTAAGGCTTAGTGACTTGCGTGAAAGTAGGGGCAGAGGGTATAAACCGACATCACGACCATCTCAGGGTGCAGAAACTTGGTTCCAGTATCCCCCCATACTGCTTCGGGTGAGACTTTGATCCACGCTCCGCGGGCTGATGCCGAAAGGGCCAGTAATGTAGGGATTTAATTGGCTAACTAATGTTGATCCTAGGTTAGGCCCCATAAAGTCAACAGTCTTCACTTCCTATGCCCTTGAAGATCAGAATATTCATTGTGTTCTCCATGTTGAATGGTGGTAGTGGAGGTGGTGGTGTGGGTTAAGGTGTATGTGGTGGAGGTGGAGGTGGAGGCAGAGTGGATGGATGATGTGTTCTAGGAAAACCATGAGTTATTAGCTGAACAACGCTTCATGGTGTAGTCTGCACCACCCCTTTCTCGTCACTTGAAGGAGGTCCAATCAATGGGATATACTTGAGTCCTGATTCTTCACGATTTCTAAAGAATCTTTCACTTTGTGTAACTCCGAACTTCAAGGTAATGGAATTACCCTCTTTTCACATAATAGCATTTTAATCCAAGTATTCAATGACCTTAAATACTTACCTCGCGGTCCCTTGAAGAATCTTTGCTCTGCTTTGCTATAGTTCACTGAGGTGTCAACTGCAAATTCTATAACGAATCCTCCGAGAATTCGATCAAGCCAATAATCGACAGCCCATGCAGTCTTGTTTTCAGAGGATTCTAGTCATGGCACCAATTCTGAAGTCCACACTATAGGACTATCGAGCTTCCAGCTTCCTTGACTATCTATTAATTTGGCTAACCACTCGTATAGTTCAATTGGGAAAGTGTAGAAGAAGATTTTGTGTACCTTTTTATACAAATATCTATTCAGCTACTCCTCCTTCAACAGGCACAGATTCCTATTTTCTTGAGCTGTGAACTTATGAATCTTCCGATCTAACCACTTTTCAATCTCCTTCTTAGTTGGATTCCAATGTTACGACATCACATGTCTCTTTAAGCAGATTCTAGTCCCGGCAATGGAACCATTTGTTGGCTTAGGGGGTCCTAACCTAGGTTCAGAGTTAGTTGCACCAACCAACAAAACCCTACACTTCTAGCCCTTTCGGAAACAACCCATGTAGTGTAGGCTGCAATCTCACCTGAAGCAGTATTGGGGGATGAAAGAACAAAGTTTCTGCATCCAGAGACTAGTATGATTTCTTACAACGCCTTGGATCTACCTCTGCGTAGAACGATAGACGTCTAGGACTTGTTATTGTAACTCAGTTAAAGTGGCCTTCTGACCTTCACAAAGGTCCACGATCAGTCCTTATGGACCTTAAACAATCAATTTACCTACTTACGCACATCAAAAAGTAACCCTAGATTGGATTTCACGTAGATCTACTTAATTCATTACAAAACATAAGAGAAATGGCATGTAACTTTGTGGAAGTGGCTAAGCATTCGTTTCATACATTATTAAACTAGATTAAGGAAATTTGTGTAGTGTTCAATCATTATTTCATAAACAGATCATTAATCGACAACATATAACATAAACAGATACAAACGGAAATACTCAGTAATTCTTTGGAAAACTGTCTTTATTCATCTTCAATTCACTGATTACAGAATCTTCTTACCCTGCGCACATAGCTGCAAGGGTCTGCGCACTCAGTTTCGGACTCTACCTAGGCTTCCTGTGCACTCAACTGTAAGTTCCTTCCCTTCTCCAACTAAGCGCAAGAAGCAGAGCCTTCCTTCCTTAGCTCTTTCCCAGGACAAAAAACTCTTCAATGTACCCAATTCTCTATCAAAACTTACTTCTAAGACCCGCTAAGACTAAACTATTTATATCTTTCCTAATACAATACCATGGCCCCTGGCTCATGGGTGAGTCTTCAAAACCAACCAAAAATAAGGGGCTAAGTCCCCTTTGAATCTATCTATCTGCGCGCTCCACGTCCACATTTCGCGGAGACATTACATCTTTTACAAAATTATTTACAAAAACGACTAAGTTTAATCCAATTCTACCCCTGGGGACCCCATCCCAACAGGATTTGATGATGCTCCTTCTACAGAAGAAAAAACCTCCTCATATGAAGGAGGGGATGTGTACTTGGATTTTTCAAGTACACGTGTAGATAATAAGGCATGGATAGTTGACTCAGGGGCATCCTTTCATACGAATCCTCATAGAGAGTGGTCTTGCACGAATAAAAGATATATTGGTCATGTTTTTTTCTGATATGAACTTATGCAGGAACGAAATAGAATGAAAACATACACATAAACATATATATGCATCATAAATAAATATTCACTCCATTAATTTAACATAACTAAAATATGCTTACGTACAGAATGGAAATACACTAGCTCGAGCGATGGTAGCTTATCTTTGAGAAGAGATGTGGTGGCTACATGCCTCTGAATTGTGTTATAATGTGGCTAAAGGGCCTTTTCATTATTGAATAACAAAGGGAAACCCTAAACAACCAAAACCATAACCCTAGGAGATGAAACACCAAGAGTTTGTGGGCCCCGTTGGGGTTAGTTGAACGACCAACTTCCTAGGGTCATAACTTGGTCATATGATCTTTATTTGGCCCGTACGACACCTCGTTAGAAATATATCTCTGAGTAATATAGGATTTGTGGTAGGCTTGTGCCTATGGCTACTACCACGGACCTCAAAAAAATGTCGTTTAGGGGGTCAAAACAACTCTGAAAGTTCAAGACCCCAAAAACTACTAAAAATAGTAAATCCTACTATAATCAAGGAAACTAATGAAACAAACTAGATTTACAGGTGGAATAAGAGGGTGGCCACCAATATCCACCGATATCATTCCTCCCCCTTTAGGAAGCAATGGTCCCTATTACATGCCTCCATGAGGTGAGGAAATTTCTATCAAACCTGGTCTCTGGTGAGCCACTTTCCCTGGTGAAGGAATTGGCCTACTTTGACAACTTGATATAGCTATATCCTCTATCGACAAGTGTTCCTGATCTATGTGTCCATGATCCTATCATTTATGGCTTGTTTGATACAATTTGGGTTGAGCTTTGTTGGTTTCAACTACTCAACAATGTCGGATGTGTCCAACAATGGGGGAAAGTATGGTCACAATCAATCCACATTGAATACTAGGTGCAGGCCAAGGAATGATGGAGTGTTGAGCTCGAAGCCATTGTCCCCTATATCCTTAGTTATGGTGTAAGGCCAATATCATAGTGGGAAAAGCTTGCGGTGGGGCCCGACGAGGCACTCCTTCTGCAAATGTAACCAAACATTGTCTCCCACCTGGAACTTTTGTGGCACCTGATGTTGATCATGATGTTGCTTTTACTTATCATTTTCTCTATCCAATATGTCATGGACCTGCTAGTAGATGTGATGAACACACTCAATGAAGTTTTTAGCTCTATCATCTTTGGATTATACATGAGATGAATCTTCTTGAGGAGTTGCAAATGGTATGCCAACATCAATGTGACATAGTGACTGGAATCCCAGTCCCACCTGAAACGGGTTGTCTCCAATTGAGCTATGGAGAGCCCTATTGTAGTTGTGTTGTACATAATGGAGGCTCTCATCCCATGTGTGTGGGTGCTTCAAGTTGTACATGTGCAAGACGTGCACGCTCATCCTGTTGATGACTTATGTTTGGCCATCAATTTGGTGGTGAAATGTTGTGGACTTAGTGAGCTTGGTATCCAACAACGACTAGAGGCTTGACCAAAATGCACTTAGGAATCATTTGAATCGATCCCAAAGTTTACCCATACTTGTTCAAAGAATATTTTGGCAGCGGATTCTACTATGAGAATATTCTTGTAGGCCACTATAATGACCATCTTAGAGAATTTGTCGATGACCATGAAAAAAAATCACTTCCATGCTTGGTAGAAAGAAGGCCTTACATGTAATCCATGGAGATGGATTCCTAGGGTTGGCTAGGAGTAGGTAGAGGAGTATAAAAGCCTTGCTTCTTAGTTGTAGGTTTGGAAATGGTGCAGGAAGTGCAATATATGATGTACTTCCCAACATCCTTTCAATGGTTTAGCCAATAAAAATACTTCTATAACACTGCCACTATCTTCTCTACCCCAAAATGTCCAGCGACTTGATGTAGTGCACCTCCTAAATCATCTTGGACCACTCTCTTGAAGGAACACAGAGGTGTCTCGGGTGGCATAACAGTGTGTTCTGGAGGTGAAATTCAATAACTTTCCTACCTGCTTGGAGCATCTGGTATGTGGCGTCAAATTCTGGATCACTCTTGTAAAGATCTGGCCATCCCAAAGTCTCATATCCACAAGAGTTGAGCACAGTGGTCAGCATCATATCCAATGGTCGACTGAGGTAGTATGCAACACTATTGGTTCTTCCATTCTTGACCGTAATGTTCAAATGGATCTCTTTTAGATATGTGGACCATATTTTATGGCGATCATTCTACAACTTTCCTTGTGTTTGTATGAACTACAAGGGTTGGTGGTCTGTGTGGATTACCGTTTCCTTCCCCATAATGTAATGCCTTTATTTTTGGAGAGCCTGCACAATGGAGTACATCTCCTTGTCATAGGTGGGATGCTTTTAGATTGTATCTAAAATCGTCTCACTTTGATATGCCACCGGATGCCCCTACTGGGTAAGAACTGCACCAATAACATAATAAGAGGAATATGTCTCAATTTCAAATGGTTGATGCAGGTATGGTAATGCGAGCACTGGTGTAGAGAAGAGGAGATGCTTCAAATTTGAAAATTCTCTCTATTAGATTCACACGAAAAGAACTTTACTTTTTCTCTTCCCTTGGTGACTTGACTCAAAGACTAAGTGATATGAGAGAATCCCAACACAAACCTGCGATAGAAATTGGTAAGACCCAGAAAGTTGTGGAGCTCTGTTAGAGTGGTTAGGGCTAGCCAATCTTGAATAACTTGTATCTTAGTTGGGTCCACATGCACACCACACTCAATAATGATGTACCCTAGATATTGAACCTGGGCCATCCCAAAAGTGCATTTCTACAAATTGGCACACAATTTTTGTTGTCGCAGGGTTTAGAGGACCTATCTAATATGGTGTATGTGCTCTTCCCAACTTTGGCTGAAGATCAGGATGTCTTCTAGGTACACTACCATGAATGAGTTGGTGAAGGGCTGCCAGATTGTTGGCTACGTGGGGCCTGACCCAAGGTCAGCAGTGAGTTTAGCCTAAAAAATCCTGAAACTACTGACCCTTTTGGCAATAGTCCGTGGTGCGCGGACTGAGGTCTCACCCGAGGTAGTATGGAAGGGTGTTGGAACCAGGTTTCCACACCCTAGGGATGTCTTGATGAAGTCTGGGAAGTTCAAGAACTGATCCTGCGCGCTTGCGCTACTTCGCACAGTCGTCTATCCTTCGCAGCTTGTGCGACTGCCTTCGCGCAACTCTTATAAAGAGCATGGAAAGGTGTTGTCTAGATCCTTTATCGTTATTGTGCTATTATTATAGATCTTAAATTAATTGCATATACCCAATATTCTCATTAATCATTCAACATTCATAGCAAGTGCGTGCAATCATAAAACCGTAAAGAGATGCATAAACATAACAGGGGCATAAACTCAGTATTTCCGAATCAACTTATCTTTTATTAATTCTCTGTCCAAGTACAATCCCAACTCTGCCATGCGCACTCAGCTACAGGGGTTTGCACACCCAATTGCGGACTCTACCAGGCCTCTGCTCACATAGCTGCAGAGCCTCTCCCTACTACTACAACCCAAGACTCGGACTTACAGACTCAGAGCAAATTCCTCATCCAAAATAATATATGACTCAGACCAAGACTGACTTTACACTTAGAGCCTCGCTCTATTTATACAATCCCATGGTCTGCGGACCATGGGTAGGTTGACACATTGTATATTAAATTACATTATTTTAGGGCAGACAACCCTAGACTCTCGCGCTCTGCGCCTACATTTTGCGGGGTCTTTAGATTACATTGACCAAAACTCAGGCTTTAAGCCCCAAAAACATGCTATGGGGGGATCCGGTGCCCAACAGGCCCCCAACACAATCATCATGACTCATCCCGAGTCACTTGGCTAGTGCGGTGATCTTTGCGCAGAGTCCATCCAGCAACTTTTGTGCTTCGCTTACATCCGCAACACATTCTTCCGCTGTACGTTGTACCAGTTGTGCGCATATCTCTGATGCGTCATTTTCAGGTGCAATTCCTTGCCTGAGTGCATATATGCCCTGCATCTGTGCCAGCTTTCCCTCGATCTTGGCGGTGACCGTGAATGCTTCCTCGAGCCAACGTTAGATGCGTTCTTTAAGCACTGCTTCAATCTAATGCGCAACATTCACCTGTTCGTTTAGAGCCTGGGCCTCCCTCATCTTGGCCAGTTGCTGAGTAAGGGCGACCATCTGCGCGGTCCCCTGGACATTGTCATAGGACTACTGTAACTCCCGCACTTCTGTCTCTAAACGTTGTAGCATTGGGTCTTCCTATAGTGAAGTGAGGGTGAAGAGTGATTGATCTAACAAGCTCGTGCAATCATGTATGGTGATTTCTATTGCTTCCAACCACGATTGAATGGTGCGGTGGCACTGCTCTCTGACTTCTGGGGGTGTAGAGGGCTACGCCTTCAGCTGCAGTTTTGTGATCTGCAGGTTGAGGTCCAGCTGGATCCTCGTTGCTTCCTCCTTTGCCTCGCAGAATCCACTAGCCAATCTGTGGATCCACTTACCTACTGGCAAGTCGGTTGCAATCTCTAGCTCGAGGACGTGGCGACATGCTTCCTCGACGATTTGATCCAACTGTTGAGTCTATGCTACCGCTTCATCGCATTGGAGGCTCAGTTGCTCGATGTTGATTCGCTATTCACTGAGCATCTATATTGCGCTTCCTTACCTAGTGCGGAGCCCTGTCGTCGCTCCATCCTGTAGTTGGTATGTTGGGTTGTGTTATATTCTTTCCACGACTAGCCCACATAGTTAACCAGGGGTTAGAGAGGGGGCAGAGCCCCCTTTCGTTACATCGATTGTGTAGCAGGGGGGGGGGGATCACAGGGGGTTTGAGGCATACCCATAACCCCACTTTATGGGGTCCGGGACAATACCCTAGAAAATTTTGGTTTTGGACCCTATGTTAGGATGGGTGGACCCACCTATGGTTTTGTGCATGATTTTCGCACATGTTTTTGGATGAGATGGTTTTTGGTCCATGGTATGGACGCGATGGTTTTTCGGTCCATGGTATTGGATGCTTTGGCATGTATAAATATGTATTATAACATTGAAAGGAAAAGAATGAAAAATCAAGCTGGTAGTCCCAGTTTTTGGGATCCAGGGGAAAATCTCTGTGTATATGTGTTTTATGTGTTATGCTATTGCATTGTTTATTTTCTGTGTTTTAGAATTCGTATGCAGGTAATTTCTGTATGGGGTTAAAACCTACATTTGGTATCAGAGTTGTTTTGGCTTCAAGGGGACGCCTTTGTTACTGAGGGGTTTTGCTCAGGCCTGTGGTAGACCCTGTTCAGTGGGAGATCTACAAGATCGATTCTAGTGGTGAAAGAAGATGGTGAGTGGTGGAAAGATAGAGATCGAGAAATTTAATGGTCAGAGTTTTGAGTTTTGGAAACTCAAGATGGAGGATCTGTTGGTGGATAAAGATCATTGGATTGTAGTAGATCCAGGTACTAAACCAACGGGAGTGTTCGATGAAGAACGGAAGAAGTTGGATCGGAAGGCAAAGAGCATAATACGATTATGTGTCTCAGATTCAGTATTGTTGAACGTATCAAGGGAAGCTACGACGAAGGATTTGTGGGCCAAGTTAGGGACTTTGTACCAATCTAAGTCTCTGGTGAATAAACTTTTCCTGCGGAAAACGTTGTATAACCTGAGGATGAAGGATGGAGACTCAGTGACAGAGCATTTGAACGCATTTAATACTGTGGTAAGTCTGTTAGCATCCATTGAAATTAAAATTTCATATGAAGATAAGTGCATCAGTTTGTTGTGTTCTCTACCAGATTCGTGGGATAGTCTGGTTATTACAATAGTTAGCAATGTGACTACCTTGCAGTTTGATGAAATAGTCTCTTCCTTGCTGACGGAGGAGATGAGATGGAAAAATATGGAGAGCCAGAATGGTGATGCCTTTTCTGTACGAGGACGGAACCAGAACATAAACAAAAATAAGTCATCGAGTGGGAGATCTAAAACTCCAGGAAAACCTGTAAAGGTGATGTGCTGGAAATGCGGAAAGGAAGGGCACTACAAAAAGGACTGTAAATCTAAACCTCCTGATAAAGGAAAGGGATCTGATGATGCTCCTTCTGTAGAGGTGAAAACCACCTCAGATGAAGGTGGGGATGTGTACTTGGCTTCTTCAAGTGCACATGTAGATCATGAGGCATGGTTGATTGACTCAGGTGCATCCTTTCACTTCACTCTCCATAGAGAGTGGTTCCGTGAGTATGAGAAATATGGTGGTGGTGATGTCTTCTTAGGGGATGATAGGAAGGCTAGAATCATTGGTCGCAGAAAAGTAAAGTTGAAGTTACAAGGTGGAAGGGTTAGAACACTTTCGGGTGTTCTACATATTCCTGCATTGGCCAAAAATCTGATTTCTGTAAGCAAGCTGGATGATGCAGGTGTAAAAACAGTGTTTGAGAAGGATACCTGCAAAATGGTTCAGGGAGAACTGGTATTGATGCGGGGAGTTCGAATTGGAACTCTGTACAAGCTGCAAGGTAGCACTGTTATTGATGGGTGCAACAGTTTTGTGGTTTCTGAAAGTGGAGCAGAAAATCTAGTGGTCTCTGGAGAGAAGACATGTTGTGGCATCAAAGTCTTGGGCATATTGGAGAGAAGGGCCTTCAAATACTTCATGGTAAAGGTATGGTAGAAGGTATGAGTAATAGCTCTCTGGATTTTGATTTCTGTGAAAATTGTGTATATGGGAAGCAGAATCGGGTGAGTTTCCTCTCTGGTAGTAAGAGGGAAAAACATATATTAGAACTTGTGCACAGTGATGTGTTTGGACCTGTAAAGGTTCCATCACTGGGTAAGTCTATGTACTATGTATCATTTATAGATGACTTCTCAAGGAATACATGGATATATTTCCTTAAGAAGAAATCTGAAGCCTTTGACAGGTTTAAAGAATTTAAGGCTCTCGTAGAAAATTAGACAGAGAAGAAGATAAAGGTGCTGAGGACAGATAATGGTGGAGAGTTTTGCAGCAACGAATTTGAAGAATTCTGTAAGAAGTGTGGTATAGCACGACAGAAGACTACTCCATATATACCTCAGCAAAATGGAGTTGCAAAAAGAACGAATAAGACATTGATGGAGAGGGCAAGAAGTATGCTCAGTGGTGCTGGGTTAGGATAGGAATTCTAGGCAGAGGCGGTGGAGACAGCATGTTACCTGGTCAATAGATCACCTTCATCAGCGTTGGAGGAGAAGACTCCATAAGAGATATGGACTGGTAAGAAACCCTCTCTATCACATCTGAGGGTATTTGGATGTGATGCATATGTACATGTTCCAAAGGAGAAATGAACCAAGTAGGATAGTAAATCTAAAAAGTGCATCTTTATTGGGTATAAGGATGGTTTAAAGGGTTATAAGCTTTGGAACCCAGCAACAAGGAAGGTTGTGTACAACCAAGATGTGGTGTTCAGAGAGGTGAAAGATGTTATTAAACATGAAGTCCAACCAAAGGAACCTGAGTAGATAGAGTTTGAGCTAAAGGAAGAAGAATCAGACTCTACAGCAGAGGAGGAACCAAAAGATGAAGAGCCAAAAACTCTAGGTGTAAGAAGATCAGTTCAAGAAAGAAGGTAGCCAGAGAGGTATAGTCCATCTACTTTCTATTCAAATTTTTCTTTATCTATTACTGATGATGATCCCAGAACTATGAAGGAAGCAATAGATTTAGAGGATAGAAAACTCTGGAAAGAGGCCATGGTTGATGAAATTGCATCTTTGCACAAAAATGAGGCTTGGGATCTGGTGGAGTTGCCGACTGGAAGGAAACCCATTGGCAGCAAATGGGTGTTCAAGAAGAAGACAAATGCAGAATGAAAGGTGGAGAAATACAAAGCTCAGTTGGTAGCAAAAGGTTATTCCCAGGTGCCGAGAATTGATTTTGGTGATATTTTTTCTCCTGTTGCCAAGATAACTTCTATTAGGTTACTTTTATTTGTTGCTGCTGATTTTGATTTTGAGGTAGAACAGATGGATGTGAAGACAATATTTCTTCATGGGGATTTGGAAGAGGAGATCTACATGAAGCAACCTAAAGGCTTTGCAGTGAAGGGTAAGAAAGAACTGGTATGCAAGTTAAAGAAGTCTCTGTATGGGTTAAAATAGTCACCAAGGATGTGGTATCAGAAATTTGATACATTTATACGGGGACTTGGCTTCACCAGAAGCAAAGCAGATCACTGTGTGTATTTTAAATTAATTCGTGACCATGTTATTTATCTGGTCTTGTATGTGGATGATATGTTGCTGGTTGGAAATGACAAATAAATTATCCAGGATTTGAAGACCCAATTGTCCTCCAAATTCGACATGAAAGATCTTGGTGCTGCAAACTATATTTTGGGCATGGAAATTAAAAGAGATCGGGCAAAGAGGAAGCTCTGGTTAAACTAGAGGAAGTATGTTGAGACAATACTACAGAGGTTTAATATGCAGGATAGTAAACCGGTGAAGGTTCCTATTCCTGTAGGTGTAAAGCTATCTGTTGAACAGTGTCCCAAGACACAAGAAGAGGAAGAGGATATGTCCCATGTTCCATATGCAAGTGCAGTTGGTAGCCTGATGTATGCAATGGTCTGTACTAGACCAGACATTGCACATGCAATAGGAGTATTGAGCATGTTTATGTCAAAACTAGGGAAGGAGCACTGGACAACAGTGAAGCGGGGTTTCAGGTATTTGCGTGGCACTAGTGATTATGGTTTGTGATACCAAGGAAGATCAGGATTGGACAGAATGTTGGATATTCGTGGCTTTGTTGATGCAGACTAGGCTGGAGATTTGGATCAGAGAAGATCTACAAGTGGGTATCTGTTTAACCTATTTGGAGGTGCAGTTAGTTGGATGAGTAAGAAACAATCTGTAGTGGCACTATCAACTACAGAGGCAGAATACATGGAAGCCACTCATGCAAGCAAGGAAGAAGTTTGGTTGCAGAGATTGTGTTCAAGTATGGGGTTAGTACAGGGAGCTATAAGGATAGACTGTGACAGCCAAAGTGAAATTTTCTTGGCAAAGAACCCCGCATATCATTCAAATACAAAGCACATTGATGTTCAGTATCACTTTGTGAGGGATATGATAGAAGACAAAAAGGTGTTGTTGGTAAAGGTGGACACTTTGAAGCATACTGCAGATGCATTCACAAAATTTGTGAGCTCTGAGAAGTTCTCTTGGTGTAGAGAGGCAATGGGCATTTCAGGGTTGGAAAAATGACTAAGCTCTCTTGTGGCCCCCTTGTGGAAAGAAAACAACAAGTGGGAGAATGTTGGGTTGTGTTATATTCTTTCCATGACTAGCCCACGTAGTTAACCGGGGGGTTAGAGAGGGGGCAGAGCCCCCTTTCGTTACGTCGATTATGTAGCCGGGGGGGGTCACAGGGGGTTTGAGGCGTACTCGTAAGCCCACTTTATGGGGTCCGGGGCAGTGCCCCCGAAAATTTTGGTTTTGGACCCTATGTTAGGATGGGTGGACCCACTTATGGTTTTGTGCATGATTTTCACACATGTTTTTGGACGCGATGTTTTTCGGTCTATGGTATTGGACACGGTGGTTTTTCAGTCCAAGTATTGGATGCTTCGGCATGTATAAATATGTATTATAACATTGAAAGGAAAAGAATGAAAAATCAAGCTGGTAGTCCCAGTTTTGGGATCTAGGGGAAAATCTCTGTGTATATGTGTTTTATGTGTTATGCTCTCGCATTTTTTATTTTCTATGTTTTAGAATTCGTATGCATGTAATTTCTGTATGGGGTTAAAAACTACATGGTATAATATCTCTCATGGAAGGGTAGCCAAGTTTAGGCCAAGTCCCTTGAGCCGGCCTACCATGGCTCTGTCCTCCATGTTTTCCGCTGTCAGTGCTCCTTCCGACAGCGCGACGGTATTAGCCATTTTGGCCCACAGCAACTGCTCTATTGCTGATGTACCCGTAGCCCTGTAGATGGCTACCGTTCCCTGCTATGGGGGCCGCACCTGAAGTTCTTGGAGTTGCACCCTGAGTGCCCCCAACACATTCTATTGCTCTATCATTACTTCCTAGAGCACCCCCCTAGTGACCTCATGAACTATGTCACTGATGTCGTATAGGTCACCCTCGGTCAATGTAATAGGTTCCCCATCTAATTTGGAAGCCTTGGTATTTTTCTTGGGCCCTGTCCGTTCTGTACTATGCGGCCACTTTAGCTGTGTTGATGATGTGTGTGGGTCCGCTCCTGCTGCTGTGTCATCTGTCCCTTGTCCTATGGTCAGGTCCAGGCCTCTTCCTTCCTGCGTCATGGTTGCCTCAGATGCTGGTGCTACTGCTTCCTTTTCTGTGACAGCCTTCGTTGCCTCACGGGAAGCCCATACTTCTTCAGCTAGCTGCTCGTTCCACTTCTATTGTGCTAGCAGCTTAGTAGCATCCTTCTATCTTTGAATCATCATCTCATTGCGAGCCACTAGATCTGGTGTGTGCCATTCTGGTGGCCATGAGTCGAGCACCACAAAAACAACATCATCAATTGCGATGAAGGGGAGTGTGGTCCATTTCTGCTCCGGATCCTTCCGCACCCTGATATACACATTGTGCATATCTGCTTTAAAGTATGCAAAGCTCTGCAAAATGTCATATACCGTGGGGGATAAGCATGCCGCTTGTTGATCCACATTCATATGCTCACCTCCATTAGTATCCAGAAGATCTTGGTTTCATGGATTCGCGTGGCATCCTTCATCGCCCATAGCGACGCATATTTTGCTGCCTTTGGCAAGTCCTGGTCAAGGGGAGGAAACTGACTATCCTCCGGCAATTCTCCTACAACCAACAGGATGGATAAGAGCAACCACGCATAGTGGAAGGTCTTACCCTACTCCTGGGCTCCCTGCAATTTGTCATGAACTCCTCGCAAAGGAACTGCGCCCAGTTGAACCGTACCCCTTCTGCGCATTGCTCAGCTAGCATGATGACCATTGTTGGTACCTCATTGCCACGACATTTTCTCATCACTTTTCCTGCCAGCAATTGGGTAGCGAATCAGACCCTTTTGTCTTGAATGCTAGTAATAACGTAACCCCTCTAATTTTTCTCCAACTTATATTTCTTTTTCATGGCCTCTGTAATCACCAAGTCTCCACTTGTACTAGTTATTTCTGTGGGGTCCCCTCCCATACAGGGAAGCCGAAAAATCTTATGAATAAGCTTCGTCATGATGGGAATGGGCTCCTCTAGCCACAAGTACCCATCGTGCACCAAGAAAAGCAGTTGCCTGATGACAAATATCATGATTGGTGCCCGATGAAAGTGTGGAATCCATAGGAGGTGGAGTAGCCCAGCCTCCTCCACCCCGCGCAGCCATTTCCGTGGCTGCAGCACTGTAACTGCCCCCTCCTTGCTTTGTTTCATTAGTTGGCTAGTTTCCAAATGAGGGAACTTTTCGCTATCTGTGAGGTCCCAGTCTTCAAACTTCATCGTGGGTATGCGGCCCACAGTCGAACCTTCAAATAGAATTCCCTCAGGGAGGAACGAGGTTTTGAGTGTGCTTTTAACGGCATCCAAATCTTTAGGTACTTTTACCCTCCCTTTCTGCAGAGGGAAATAGTTGGGCAGCTTTGTTGCGGCACGTACTGGCTGAATGTCTTCCCCCATTTCTACCTCTGATCCAATCTCTTCTACATATGCCTAGAAATCCTCCTCCTCATCATCGCTCTCAATATTAACCATTTTCCCCTTCTCTTCCATAGATAGCTTACTAAACCGCGGGTTTCGTGGAGACATACAAACCAGTCCTACTCCCTGTGGGTGCTTTTCAGGCCTCGGCATTTGGGGAGATTTTCAAATTTCCGGTGCATCCCCCACTGGTGACATAGGGCTTGGTGTGGCTTCCTCGGCTGTCGACATCGCTCTACTCAGAAGGTCTTGTGTCTCTTTTGGCAATGCTTCAAACACTGAACTTGCTTTCAAAGCCTCTAAAGTTGTAAAGTCCATACGCAATAACTGAATTCTCAAGATGCCAAGGGTTGTTCGGTGGATGACCATCTGGGATTTATAGGCCTGCTGGAATTCAAATTCGACCATTCCCCCCTCCTTTGGCTCATTAATGCCATATTGGCGGCAGATCGTTTCAAATCTAGTTCTGACTCCATGTCTTAATTGCCCACCGCCTGCTCCTTGTTGTCTTAAATGGGATATCTTATCATGAACAGTGACCCCAACAGTCACTTCCCAGTCTACTTACGTGACAGTGTGGCCTCCCATGTGTGGCTGTGACTTTTGGGATTGACTGAGCCTGCGCGCAGTCCTCCTATTGCGCCGCTTCCATACTGACTCTTTTATAGTCCCGTGCTCTATTCCAACTACTTGGAGTGCTAAGACTGTGCTTTCTACGAATAGTCAGGTGGTTACTCCACCCACGTGAGGCTTCCCTACACCTTCCAGCCTAGTCCGTGGGTACCCCGCAATTATCCTAACGTCAATTAACGCTTCACGTTCTTCTTTACATGGTGCGCTCCCCCGATTCCTTTGTCTAGTGGGGTGCGGCCACAGCCACGGTAGCAAAGCCATAAATCCTTCCAATGCAGTAGTATGGCTGCCTACCTTTTGTTCTGTCGAGCTTAGTTTCTCAGCGCGGCCTACCTATGTGATTTCAGTTTCTAGTTTGTTGATTTCTTCGTCCAAGATCCTGCTTTTCTTCCTCAACTGTACTTGATCTTCTTCGAGTTCGTGAATTTTCAAGCTCCCTTGCTGAATGGCTTCCTAAATCTGCATATGTTTGACATCGCGCAGTGGCATAATTCCTTCATCTTGGTCCTTACGAATCGTTCCAATTATGCGAGGATTCCTTCCTCCCAAACTTATGGCCTTGACTCTACCTGTCATCTTTAGGATCATTTTCGCGCTCAAATTCTTTTACATGGTCCTAGAGGCCCATTGAACCGCTGGCACGCACTAGTCCCAATCAGTCCATCTGGCTTGGTGAACCTTATTCAAGATCCCGCATACCCTCTTGAATGCTTTTATGTGGAACTTTTGCGGTGTGCAGTGCTTTTCCTGCTGTTGCAGCTGGTTCCGAGTGTCGATCCATAGTCTAGGGTGTGGGGTTGTGGACGACCCAGCCCACGTTTATACCAATCGACACAGGTGAGTGCGCAACCTTCTCGGTCCTGGCTGCCTGAGTCTCATTCGGCACTGGGGGCTTCCAATCCGTAATCGCATCCGCATTTTACCTTTGTGCCAGCTTTCCATGGTCTTTGGACATGTACTCCATCCCCGTACAGGTGTCACGCATAGTATTCCTTCCAGCACAGCGTACTGCTACTATTCTGGTACCACGCTTCTAACTTGGTCCAAGAATTTATCCACCGTTGTCACTTCATCATGTGTTGGCAGTCCCTTGCCTTTGTTGTCACGCGACGGAGTGATCTAGTCATCATGTTGCAACTTAGCGTTGTCACCTCGTGCAACCGGTTCTGCCAGTGTTCTACTTCCTTGTCTGAATCCAAAGTGTAGCAGTTGTCGCTCTCCCACGAGATTCTTCCATCCGTGGTCAGATTCACCCAATCCTGATCTTGTGCAGTTATCTGGTAAGTGAAATCCAGCTCATCGTCGTGCACGGGTTCAGTGTAGCGTGCTCCTTCGGATGGGTCTAACGGGACTACCATGCGTAGTGAATTTTTCTCGAATATCGTCTTCCTCTTCTTCAGGTTGATGACTCCATTCATATCATTTGTGCAGTCGATTCATAACAACGTGGGATAAGGATTGTTGTGATCAAAAATCTCTGTCACTTCAAAGTTTGTTTGTGTGCTCGCACCTTCAATATCGACTGTTACTCCTTGCAACCTTCCCATGGGCACGATCTTCTATTGGTTCATCATTCGTAATTTAATTGGGGACCACTACAACGCGGGCCTGCCCATGTGTTCCCAGGTTTGCTTAGGTAACACATTCGTGTCGGACCCTAGGTCCAAGATTACCTGATCCATTTCCTATTCACCAATCTGCGCCGTCAATCTCATCTCCCTTCCAGTGTGCAATGTATGCTTTCCCAGTTTCCAAACTATGTGTGGTTCACCCGACCCTGCGCACCTAGTGATCAGCTCTTGTAGTCCTTTAACTGCCCTATTATTGTGCAACAGCTTCATGCATGTATCTAGAAAGGTAGTAAGCATGGAAGGATCCATTCCCTAGACTAGTTGATCCTTACTACCTGAAGTGGAGGCCTCCGTGAAGCTCTTTTTAGCTTCCATAAATGTCTCCTTTGTGCATTCTAAGTCAAACGTAGGTTCCTTTGTAGGAGCCTTGCGAACCCATGTATCTTCCGCGGGCTGCTTCACATTATCTTCCCTTGTGGTCGCACCATTTTTGAGCATCATGTTCACGTTTGGGTCTTCATCAAGGGGTTCAGATTTCATCATTTGGATATTCTGAGTCGGAGGGGACTGGAGTACCCCTTTCTCGCGCATCTGTATTATCAACGTAGGACAATATATTATTTCATGATCAAATTGATCACAATATGAACAAGACATTCTCGTTGGATCAGTGCAATCACGGGCGTAGTGTCCTGGTCCTCCGCAATTTTAGAAAATAAATTGTCCATGGCCCCTTCCTGGACCCATTCCTCCTCGTCCCCGACCTTGGCCCTGAAATCTAGCATGCACCATCCCCATGGCTGGGTCGAGGCCTTACGCTTTTGTCTGCATTCTATAGGCTGGGGTTCGCTCCATCATCAACTCGTAGTTGAAACAAGTACACTCGTCATGGCCCACCGATCTACAAAAATTACAAAAATTTGCTGGGGAGTCTATGTATACTTCTACAATAAATGACAGTTATCCATCGTGTGCTTTCCCCCTATCTGATAGATCGCGCACCATAGCGCAGGTGTTGCACGTGGCCCTGCCTATGCTTCTGGTCTCAACGAAATCAGTCCCCCTCCTGCCAAGTACTTTGCAAATACTCGACAGTGATCCTTGTCGTGGCCCTAACCTTTGCATTTTATACACCATACTTCATTGTGCACCTCTGGTCGCGGTGCCCTATTTTGCTTCAAACTCTGCATCTCCAAGCATAGATTCTATAGCTGCGCATGGATTTGTTGAACTCCCAACCCAGAGTCTTGTATTGGGGTCTCATGCAACCCTATCTCCATTTCCAATGTTTCAGCGTGGGTTGAAAGCTTCTGTTGTGACAGCGCCATCCTCAGGTGTAGTGTCAAGGATGCCACAAACCATGCATGGTGTTGCGCATCTGTGAGCATCATATTAGCCTCGTGTATTGTACTCTTTAATCGCTGATCCAGATCCCAGGGGGTCTCACCCGAGAGCATCGTGATCTCTTTAAATCCAATGATTGACTGTGTTTCAGACTTCAGTCAACTAAATTCTTTTTTCAATGCATTCTGGATCTCTATTATTCCTACATTTGGGTGATCATTGGAATGCTTGATATACCATGTCAATGCGTGATCCTGTAGCATGCTCACCAATGTAGCCTTCTTAATGTTGTCATCCATGACCCCTTGTGCTTCCCATACTGCTCTTACCATGAACCAGAACTGATCCGGATCCTCATTTCCTACTCCTCTGAATATGGGTAGCTTGATCGTGCTCGCCATGCTGAAATGCAAGGGTGGTGGAGGTGGAGTGGGTGGAGATGGAGGTGAAGGAGGTGAAGCGGGTGGTGGCGTAAGTGGAGGTGGTAACTGCGGAATGCGTTGCCTTATCAAACTGACCGCACTTCTTAGAGAGACCCGAGCGAGCTCTTCCTTGCTCTCTCGCGAAGGTGAAATCAAGGGACTGTTTCCTAATTCCCCACTACCTTTGTAGATCCTTCCGCTCCGTGTCGTTCCAAACATTAATGTATTCACATCACCCATTTTTCACATAATAACATCTTAATCCAGGTATTCAGGGATTTAATGTACCTACCTCGTGGTCCCTTGAGAAAATGTTGCTCTGCATCATTGTAGCTTACAGTCATGTCTATCGCAAACTTAGTGATAAATCCCCCTATTATCTAGTCGAGCCAATGGTCCACAGCTCGTGCGATCTTATCTTCTGATGTCTCTAGTCTGCGCACTAATTTTGGAGTCCACACTATCGGTTGATCGAGCTTATACCTTCCCTGGCTATTGGCTAACCTCACGATCCACTCATACAGTTCAGAAGGGAAGGACACGCAAAAGATCTCGTGAATTTCTGTATATACGTAGCGATCCAGCCACCTCTTCTCAGATATCTGCGGAGTTCTGTTTTCTTGTGTCACGAACTCATGAAGCTTCTTGTCCAACCACTCTTCAATTTACTCCTTTGTGGGGTTCCAATGGCACGACATCAGACATCCCTTAGGCAGATCCCGGTCCTGGCAACAGAACCATTTGTTGGCTACGTGGGGCCTAACCCAAGTTCAGCAGTGAGTTTAGCCAAACAAATCCTGAAACTACCGACCCTTTCGACAACAATTTGCAGTGCACAGACTGAGATCTCACTCGAGGTAGTATGGGAGGGTATTGTAACTAGCTTTCCACACCCTGGGGATGTCTTGATGAAGTCTGGGAAGTTTGCGAACCGATCTTGCACGCTTGTGCTGCTCCGCGCAGCCGTCTGCCCTTCGTAGCTTATGCAACTGCTTTTGTGTAGCTCTTATAAAGAGCACAGGGAGGTGTTTTCTAGATCCTTTATCCTTACTGTGCTATTATTATAGATCCTAACTTAATTGCATATACCCAATATTATCATTAATCATTCAACATTCATAGCAAATGCGTGCAATCATAAAACCGTAAAGAGATGCATAAACATAACAGGAGAATAAACACACAGTATTTCCGAATCAACTTATATTTTATTAATTCTCTGTCCAAGTACAATCCCAACTCCGCCCTATGCACTCAACTGCAAGGATCCACACACCCAGCTGTGGACTCTACCAGGCCTCTGCGCACACAGCTGCAGAGCCTCTCCCTACTACTACAACCCAAGACTCGGACTTACAGACTTAGAGCAAATTCCTCATCAAAAAGAATATCTGACGTCAGACCAAGATTGACTTTACACTTAGAGCCTCACTCTATTTATACAATCCCATGGTCCATAGACCATGGGTAGGCCGACACATTCTATATTAAATTACATTATTTTAGGGCAGACAACCCTAGACTCTCGCGCTTTGCGTCCGCATTCTGCGGGGTCTTTACATTACATTGATCAAAACTCGGGCTCTAAGCCCAAAAAACATGTTATGGGGGGATCTGTAGCCCAACACAGATATCATCCATCAGTTACATGAAGGTTGTGGGGGAATTCGTCAACTTGAAAGGCATGACCACCGATTCGAAAAGGCCCTCCTTGAATTTGAAGGCAATCTTCCACACATCGAAGGTTTCAATTTGTAGTTGGTGATAATCAGACTTCAAGTCAATCTTGCTGAAATATTTGGCCCTCTTGAGTTGGTATAGAAGGTCATCAATCTGTGGGATTGGATACCTATTCCAGACAGTGGTCTTATTTAGTGCCTAATAGTCAATACAAATGTTAGTGTTAATGTCTTCACACTGCCATCAATGATCAAAATTTTCTCTTTTGCATTTCATAGTAGGAGCCCCATACTGATGAGTCATTCCATTAGGTCATGGATTCACTGATGGTAGGGTTTACATCCAATTTTTCTCCTCATAATTTGTACTCGCTGATCCTCTTTCATATTTCAGTCATGGTTCATGATTTTTTCTGCAGCTTATGTTATTAGGTCTTAGGGTTTGGTGTCTTAGGTTTTAGGGTTTTTTCATGGTTAAAATCAATTATTTCATGCCAATAACGATCAACAAGGATATGAGGAGGACAATAAAGAGTCTTAAAAGTCATAATTTATCAGTTTGAGAGACAAATGTAGTTCTCACCTCAAAACTAGTTTTGAGGTGAAAACAGAGTATTATGTTTTTTATCTTTCTTTATGATGTAATTTTATTTTTTTTATATGTAATATTTGTTCCCAAGCTCCTCCTAAGCTTGTGAGGTGCCAAGCATCTACCACTACAAAAAATCAAAGTGAAATAGAGCATTAGTCCACTTGCAAGCAAAAGAGAATACACTTGAGAAAAGCAGAGTATTGAAAGAAACAAAGAGACATTACAAAAATGGGTTTTCAAAAGCAAAAATTAAAAGGGATCATATATAAACTCATTCTTTCCTATTTTCATGCCATTGTGTTATTTAGCAAATCCAAAGAGCCAAGGAGAGAGGAAACACGATTTCTAAGTGTCATTGAATGAAATAGAGGAAAGCGTTGCGCTCCTGTAGCTAGCGCTATGCTACTAGCCTGGCGCTGCGCTCTTGGCATTTTCACACAGTGCAAATTAACACTGGCACTGCGCTCTTGGACCAGTGCTACACTCCTGTAGCTAGCATTGCGCTTTGACCACCAAAGCCCAAAAGTGCTCCAAGCATCCAAATTTCACCAAGTTTCTTCCATATTTTCTCTTAGCAAGTAAGTAATATCACTCCTTTTGTTGCTTAGTGTGCACATGTGAAGATTTCCTTGGTTTTTCATCCTCAAATTTAAAACCCTAATCTCTATTATAAAACCCTAGTTTTCCTACATTCTTTCCGTAAGCTATAACCCTTATTCCATTACTTCTATCACACTCTATTACCCACTTATCACTCCCCAAACCCCCTCCCTCATACATTTTTCCCACACTTCCTCCGGGTCGTTGCCCATAGCATCGTCCATACTTTACCACTGTGCAAACTAAGGGAAACATGGATAGAGACAGTGATCAAGAATATGAGGAGGAAACATTCAATAATAGTTCTATAGAGAGGCATAGGCAACAGAGGAAGCCCCATAAAGGAGGGAAAATCATCAGAGAGGAGCCCACTATTTTGAGAGAATTACAGGCTTGCCCATTTGCCGTTTCTTATTTCAGACATCAAGCATGTTTTGAATGTTGTGAAATGGTGGAAAGAGTTCAGTTTCACCATGAGTTGGCCAGACTTTTTGTGACTCATTTACATAATAATGAGGTGACACTTGCCAGAGTAACCTTCACAATATCGCCAGCTATCATTTCAGAGGCCACTAGAATCCCTAATGTTGGTGAAAAATGGTACAAGGGTCATGATCTTGATGAGGATTACTATGAACCTTACATCAAGCCTCAATACAAAAACCAGGTGAAGAGGCTTTTCCCCTTTAAATTTTTGGAGAACAGGTATGTTCCTTTGATGAGGATTATCATCAAGTATTTCACTTGTGAAGGTAGATTCTCCCAGTTGTATGCTTACCATATCAGACTCCTCATGCACTTCACCAGGGTAAGAATGATGAATCTCCCATATTTCTTGTTTAGAAATATTGATAAGATAGCTCACATTGTGCGGAAGAAACCATACCCTCAGCAGTTGAACAACATCTATCATTACTCTTTGATCAAAATCATTGTTCTTCACCATCTGAGTCTTCTTAACATTCCTTGGGAGACTTTCATTGCTCATGAGATGTTCAAAGGTCCACAGATCCCTTCACCAGTGCATCAAGAAGAAGGTGGGCCTTCTAGCCATGGAGAAACAAGGGAAGAGGTCAAGGAAACCAAAACTGCTGAGGTGACAGTGTACTTAACATATCAAAGAGGCACAAGGAGACTTTTTGCAGCTGCCAGGCAAGTGTTTGCTCCACAAGGTGTGGAAGGGGCCTTGCCTTCGTCATCAATCCACAAGCAAATGTTTGCTCCAAAAGGTGTGGAAGGGGCTTTGCCTTCATCATCGAAAAAATAGGTACAGGTTGAACAGTTGAGCAAAGGCAAGGAAAAGGTGCAATAGGAAGAGATTGGTGATGAGGAGGAAAGAGATTTTCACCTGATTGAGCATGAGGAGCCACAGTAGCACTTCACTCATCATGGAAGTGGCATTATTGATTTGGAGGCTCAGGATGAAGAAACTGTCAAGGACATTATCATTCAAGAGAGGGAAGCTCAAATACAAGCTTTGGCGGACAATTTAGAGAGAGCCAAGTTCATCATCAGATATCTAGAACAGGAAAACAAACAATTGAGTGACAAACAAGTCCTCATGGAGCTGCAAATGATCAAAGCAAATAGGCAATTGGATAAAGAGGCTCATGTCACATTTACTCCTATTGAGTAAGAGATTGAAAATGATATGGAAACTTGGCTTGAGAGGGTCAACATACATATTGAAGGACTAATTGAGAAGGCCAATAGGGATAAGAAAATGCTCCACCACATGGCCTATCATTACATGACCCGCAACAAAATCTGTAACATGAGGATTAGAAAATTGAAGGCAAGACTAAGGAGAGCTTTGGAAGGCAAAAAGAAGCAAGATGAATTGATAGTGTTAGCTGAAGCCTCCCTAATCCATCAAAGCAGCTGATGGTGGTGTCCCATGCCAAATTTGGGAAAATTTTGGAAAGTTTTGCATTTTTGGAATTTTGTAATTTTTAACACAGAAATTTTGCCCGGTGGCACTGCGCTTTTTCCTGGAGCATCAGATGGAGAAAAGGTTTGCATATTTGGATTCAAGATGATGAGGACATGCACCCTGGAAATTTTCAGAAGTTTTGGAGCAAATCTGGGTCACCAAAAGGTCCAAAAACTACCAAAAAATGACCTCTCTGCCTCTTTTTGGACACACAGAAGCAGTCTTGGGAGATTCAAGTTTTGAGGGAGAAAATGACCTCTAAATTCAAAAATTCTAGGTGTTCCAGAAACTAGACTTGAAGACCTTTCCAATGAGCTATCATGGGCTCAATTTGGCTAAGGGGAAGGCCTCCCAAAGTATGCTGAAAGTGACGCTATGCTTCCAGCCGATGGCGCTACGCTTTTGACCATTTTGCTCAGTAAGCCAAAATTCGCCTGTTTTGACTGGAATCTGATTTCTATCTCCTCATGGATGTTTTCACTGATATAATTAATGACATAGTATGTAATTGTAATGGTAAAATAGTCTTAGAGGGTAGATTCATTAGTTAGAGGTGGTTTTGAGGCAAATTAATATGTTTCCACTCTTTTAGAGGCAGGTTGTTTGACTGCCTATATTCTAGTTCTTAGTTGGGAAATGGTTGAAACAGCCCCTCTTCTCATGGATTCGACCCCTGATGGTCAGGATGAGTGGTTTTGATGTCTATATTATGTATTTTCTTTCTCATTTGCAAGGGTTGGATTCACTTGGATGCTCTGAACAATATTGTACATCATTGTAAGCAGTTTGGCAAGGAAATTAATAGGAGTTGCAGCTATTTTTATGGGATACCTGTGGTATGGTGCTTTTGCATAGTTTCTTCTTTTTTTATCAGTTGTTTACATGTTTTATGTGTGCCATCATCTATTTCACTGCTTCTAACTGAATGATATCAAGATAGATAGGTAGAATTCATTGTTTGCAGTGCTCTACCTTGGGAAACCATTCAGTATTCTATGTTTTCTGCTGTTTGAGAAGGATACATGATCTTTTCATGCCCTCCTCAGCTCCTCACCAGTCTTACACATCTCACCTCACTCAGTTTCAAGTGCCAAAGCCTCTACCTACCTTACCCCATAGAACACCCTGCATTCTGACCTAATTTCCCAGACCTAAATTGCCCAGCTCCATCTGATCCAGAAAAAAACCAACAAAATCAATCAAAACCCTAGAGCTACTATACCTAGCATAAAATCTTGTTCATGATCCAGTCATTTTGACTAAGATTTATAAGGAGAGAGCCCTCTCCCAACCTGCTAGGGCTAGCTACCAGGTTAAGCTTGGTTTGTGGTTATCCTAGGATTGCCTTCCTTCAACCTGAGGTCAAATCTAGGCTCTAACAACAAATACTCCATATTTTTTCCTTCTTTTGTACCAACACTATCGGCCTCCCATAAGGTGATGAACTTGACCTGATGTGCCCTTTCTAGAATAGCTCTTGAATCTCCCTCTTGATTTCATCATTCTACAGAATAGAGCATCGATAGATTGGTTCATTGGGTATTTGTGTAGCCAGGGTCAGATCAATGGAGTGCTTGACCTAACAATGTAGGGATACCCCTATGGGTGAGGTGAAGATGTCCCTGTACTCCTCCACGATCTTGCCCATTTTTCGCTGCCATGTAGAGGAGCCGTGTCTAGAGGCTATGGACGTGGCCACAATCTTCCCCTTGTTCTAAGGGAAAATCATAAGGAAGACAAATTTCATGGTCTGGGAAATGATCTTATTTTATTTTTAAGCAGAGATCAAAGAAATGGTAGTAGGCAGCGCTACCTTTGGTATCTTGTACAATTTCTTACCTAAAGTAATAATAAGAGAATGAGGTCAAGATTCATATACAACATGACACTTCCATAGGTATGGTTGACCTAATAAAACATCACATACTTCGAGAGGGGAAATGTTTCACAATACCTCATCTGCAAAGGGCTTGATACTATAATAGGCGACACTGCTGGCTGACTTGGAGATCTAGCCCTTGGTGGAGGCACTCGATCATGTATGGTCGTGGGTGCAGCGTTGTTGGAAGCTTAAATCTCTTAAGGACCTCGGCTGAGATCAGGCTCTTCTGGCTCCCATTGTCAACGATGAACTGCATCGGTGAACCCTTTAGCCACATCGTTGAGTGGAAGAGATGCTCCCCCTCCTCTAGATCCTCAAGTTCTTCCTTGTGAATCTTGGTTGTGGCTACCATCGTAGTGGGTTTAGTGTCAATGATTTGTTTTCCCTTGTTAGGTTCCAACTCATATTCAGAGCATGCATCCATCTTTGAGTCTTTTAGCTCAGCCACAAGTTCCTGCTTCGCATGACATTCGTTCGTGTTGTGAGTGGGAGTTTTATGGAACTCATATAAATTGTTGGTTTCCTTCTTCACCTTACCATTATTCTTGGATTTCTTCTACAAGGATTTTTCCTAGGGGGTCGTGGCTTGACATTTCCCATTTCATTGTGGCTTGGGGGAACCTTTGTTCTACTTTGGGTTCGCGGATCCAAAGTCTCACTTCTTCTGCTGAAATTTCTACTCAATCTTGGAAGCATATCGGTATGATGCACCAAGAAAGGAGATGTTCGGGAACTCAATTTCCTCTTGAATGTATTTGGGTAAGAAACTATAGTACTTGAGCATCGGATGTTTCTCAAAATCTTTGATACCCAAATTTGTGCGCAAAGTATGGAAAATATTTGTCAAATCATGCACATCTTGATCCCTTTCTTTCCATAATGTGGTCCACTATATACACTTGTCCTCATATCTTCCCACGGGGTAATATTGTTCCTTGATGGCATCTCATAATGAATTCCAAGTGGGTGTGGCTAAAAGAAGTGATGTTTCTCTCTCCTCCCTCTATTCACAGTAGGTTTCCCACGAGTCCTTGACATGGGGGACAACTTTGAGGAGTGCAAAAGTAATATTTTCCCAATTGGAAAAATCATGAACCAAAAAATATCCTTCCAATAAATTTAACCATCTATCTACGATGTTTTCATTTATCTAGCCTTCAAATATGGGAATTTCAAATTTGACTTGTACCTTGAAGGGAGTGGTGCCTCTAGAGTGGCTGTCGGATGAAGATGTGTTGCCTGTGGGCATCCGCTGAAGGATCTAGGCAAATTTTTCCATCATCACATTCCTCTATCACTCAAGGGCTTCTTCAAGCAATATTTTGAAAGGATCTCCTACTCCCTCGTCTTAATTTTCTTAAGCCATGGGGGGACTTTAGGGTTTGTGAGGCTGGTCATCCAAAGTTTCATCCAGTTTGAACCCTAACTCCTTATAATCAAACCTTGTTGGGGACATGCAAAGAAAAATAGAGAAAGAAAAGACCGTTATGATACCACTAATCCGAACTTATGTAGGAATGCAATAGAATATAGACATAAACATAAACACAAAGATGCAACAAAAATAAATATTCATTCCATTAATATAATACAACTAAAATATGCTTACGTATAGAATGGAAATAAACTAGCTCGGGCGATGGTAGCTTATCTTTGAGAAGAGATGTGGTAGCTACATGCCTCTGAACAGTGTTACAAAGATGCTTAAGGGCCATTTTATTATTTAATAACAAAGGGAAACCCTAAACAACCAAAACCATAACCCTAGGAGATGAAAAGCTAAGAGTTTGTGGGCCCTATTGGGGTTAGTTGAGCAGTCAACTTCCCCGGGTCATAACTTGGTCATATGATCTCCATTTGGTGTGTATGATAGCTCGTTAAAAATATCTCTCTAATTACTACAGGATTTGTGTTAGCCCCATTCCTACCACCTACCTACAACTATGGGCTTTCTGCAGACTTCAAAAAAGCATCGTTTAGGGGGAAAAAACAAATCCGAAAGTTAAGGACCTGACAAAAACTGCTAAAAATAGTAAAAGTTCTTATAATCAAGGAAACTGATGAAGCCAAATTGAGGTCTAGATGGAATAGATGGGTGGCCACCAATATCCACCAGTATCATTTGCATAGGATATCATTTGACATTCAAAATCATATGATGAGGAAAGGTCAGTTTGAAGCTCATTATTGGAAGGATTAAACACTTTCTAGTGTTTTGCACATCCCAGTAATGACCAAAAAAATGATTTATATAAGAAATATGAGTGATATAGGTGTAAAAACAATGTTTGAAAAGGATATTTGTGAGAACATTTGAGTAGCAATAGTATGTTTGAGGGGGGGTTCATATAGGAACATTCTTAGGCCCCTATACTAGTGTAACCCCTTATTGTTATTAGTACAACCCACTTATTATATTGATGTACCCATGTAGTGCCCATATTGTTACTATTGTGCCCCATAGAAGCCCACTATTGTTATTATTGTGCCCTTACATTATTATTGTTATGTCGGCTCTGATTATGCTATGACCCCTTAGACTCCTATATATAGAAAGGAGGTCTTTTCATTTGTATCATCCAAGAATTTTTCATTTATGTAACATAAAGGAGGTTTCCCCCTCGAAGAGGCTGAATTCTAAGGCATTGATCTATCTTTTGTATCTTTTCTTGAGCTGGTTTCATAACATTTGGTATCAAAGCTTTGGATTTTAGGGTTTCACTGCTCCAAACAGGTCATCGTGTAATTTTCACTATAGCTTTTTTTTTGCGATGTTTCAGAAGTTGTAAAAAAAACCGATTTGAGAAGAAATCACACTGAACCTCGGATCCAAATTTCACAGCTTTCCGTGCTATATTTGCGGAGATATGATCTGAGGAAGTTGGTCTTTTTGCAGACTCCTGAATTACATTCCAAACAAGTGACCTGGGGAAGATCGTCATAACTTTCTCTCTAGGGATCGGATTGAAATTTCGTAAGAAGGTACAGAAATAGGATAGATTTTAGTTTTTTGTATGCATTTTTCAGATACAAAGGTCGAAACAATGACACATGGCACTTCATACAATTTCGCTCTTCTGGAAAGGTCTATAATCAGGTCATCTTGGGAGATTGTACATAACTCTTTCTTAGAGAATCCAATTTGAATCAGACTGGTGGCATTGGAAAGAGGACAAAGAGGGCTACTATAGGTCACAATTTCAGAACTTAAAGATCCGAAAGTACAGAGTTACAGTCGTTTCAAGGTCAAGCTCCTAAAATCAAGAAAAAGCAAGATGAGGAAGTTTGATGGCAAGGATCCGGTAAATTGGATACTTCAGATGGAGCAATATTTTGATCTACATGGTGTACAACTGTTACAAAAGGTATGTATTGCATCTTCATATTTAGAACCAGATCAATTTTTATGCTACGAATGGCTTTGTTCTCGTAAACAACTTGTTACGTGGTCAATTTTCACATAGGAAATGATAGCACATTATGAGGATACAAAGAGCAACACCACAACAATTAGAAAGAGTAAAAGGGCTTTGTGTAATAGTGGAAAGCAAAATTATGGAAACCAAGAAGCGTACCCCTCACAACTATAAATATGGAAGTGTTGTTTCTCCTAGCCTTCCACAACCTACAAGGGTTACACCACAACAATTGGAAGAAAAAAGAGAAAAAGGGCTTTGTTACAATTGTGATAGCAAATGCACTAAAGGTCATAAGTGTGCTGAGAAGAAATTATTTTACATAGAATATGAAGAGGAGGAAGAAAAGGATCAAGAAACATCAAAAGAAGAAGATATACGCCAGGACCCCACCCCAGAGAAAGAAGAAATGAATCAGACCATATCGTGTAAAGCATTGGCAAGAATTACCACTCCACAAACTCTCAAGATAGAAGGACATATCAAGAAGAAAAAGGCGCAAGAAGTAAAAGATCACATCGAGAAAGAAGAAATGAATCCAACCATATCTTGTAATTCATTGGTTGAAATTACCACTCCTCAAACTATCAAGATAGAAGGACATATCAAGAAGAAAAAATTTCAAGAAGTGAAAGATCACATCGAGCATCAAGAAATGAATCCAACCATATCTTGTAAAGGATTGGAAGAAATTACCACTCCTCAAACTCTAGAGATAGAAGGACATATCAAGAAGAAAAAGGTTCAAGCAGTGAAAGATCACATCAAGCATCAACAACAAGTTCTCCAACTTTTAAAGGATAACGCCACTTCGGTGCAAAATCAAATGAAACAACAAGTAGATCAACATCGTAGTGAAAAATGTTTTGATATAGGTGATTGGGTATTTTTATTGCTACATCTCAAGCAAGCTATTTATGAGAAGGAAATGTTGGCAATACTACATGCACTTAAAAAATGGAGACCTTACCGAATGGGAAGACTCTTCAAGGATAAGGATGTGGAAGCATTGTTTTGTGCTATTTCTATTATCCAACTAGATTGGATAAACGAAGCAAGGGATGAATGGAAGAAGGACGAAGAAGTATGGCCAGTTATTCAAAAGTTGCAAAAGATCTCAATTCAAAAAATATTGCCAGAAATTGAAGAGGAAGGAAAAATCATATTGGAACCTGGAGCAGTCATAGAAACAAGAACCCGACAGCTACGAAATCGATCAACTTCAGAGTATCTCATCAAGTGGAAGAACTTACCCGCTAAAGATTCCACATGGGAGGACAAGAATTTTATACAGAAGCATCAAGAACTACTCAAGCGTTGAGGACAACACTTTTTGAAGGAGAGGGACATGTTAGGCCCCTATACTACTAGTGTAACCCCTTATTGTTATTAGTACAACCCACTTATTATATTGATGTACCCATGTAGTACCCATATTGTTACTATTGTGCCCCATAGAAGCCCACTATTGTTATTATTGTGCCCTTACATTATTATTGTTATGTCAGCTATGATTATGTTATGACCCCTTAGACTCCTATATATAGAAAGGAGGTCTTTTCATTTGTATCATCCAAGAATTGTTCATTTATGTAATGTAAAGGAGGTTGCCCCCTTGAAGAGGCTGAATTCTAAGGCGTTGATCTATCTTTTGTATCTTTTCTTGAGCTGGTTTCATAACAAACATTGTATAATATAATAATAAGAAAGGTTAGTGATGGGTGAAATGATTCCATTGTTCCTGAGAGTGGAGGTAAAGAAGGAAAACATCCTACACTCTTTGGAGAAAAAACTATGTTATAGCATTAAATATTGGGACATACCGAAGATAAGGGCCTTTGACTACTAGATGGTAATGGTATCATAGGATCTATAACTAATTTCTCTCTATATTTTGGTTGATGTAAACAATTTTTATATGGGAAGCAGAATTAGGTAATATTCTCTATGATGTTACAACTACATATAGAATATTATGGTTGGTGCACAATGTTGTGTTTGGATTTGTGTTGATTCCATCACTGTGTAAATCTTAAAACTGTGCCTTATTTAAATGTGAACTCTTGAGGAATAACTAGATTTATTTACTCAATAATAATTCTAAAGTCTTTGACAAATTCAAAGAGTTTAAGGATCTTGTGGAAAATTAGACAAAGAATAAAATTAAGGTGTCGAGGATGAATTTGAAGATTTATGTAAGATGTTAAATATAGCAAGGAAGAATAATATTCCATATACACCTCAAAAGAATGGAGTTGTAGAAAGGATCAGCAAGATGGTGATGTGGAAAGAAAGGAGCATGCTCAGTGGTGCCACATTAGAACATGAATTCTAGGTAGAGGAAATGGACATTATGTGTTACCTAGTAAATAGAACACCCTCATCAATGTTGGATGGCAAGAATCCACATTAGGTATGGATTTGTAAGAAACATCTCCTAAATATCTCAGGGTATTTGGTTGTGATGGTTTTATTTATGTTCCATAGGAGAATAGGAGAAAAATATATTTTATTTGATATCAAGATGGTATCAAAGGTTATAATCTTTGGAGCACATAAAATAAGAGGGTTGTGTAGAGTCGAGATGTTGTATTAGAGAAATAAGATATTTTTTCAAAGAGGAAGGCATACCAAGGGAGAAAGAATTAAAAAAGACAGAATTTGAATTTAAGGATGACAAATAATACTCTACAAAATAACAAGAATTGAAAGGAGAACCAAAAAATTTAGTATTGAGGAGATTATTTTGGGAAAGAAGGAAACTATAAAGATATAGTCCACTTGATTTCAATTCAAATTTAATTTTTTTTATTACTCATGACGATCCTAGAACTATTAAGGAGGTAAGGAAATCAGAGCATAGAAAACTCTAGTAAAGGGCCATGTTTGAATAAATGGTAGCCTTGGACAAGAATGAGGCATGGGATCTAGTGTAGTTGTTGGTTAGAAGAAAATCCATTGGCAACAACTGGGTGTTTAAGAAGAAGGGGAATGTAGAAACATAGGGGCTTCATTGGAGGAGCAATACCATACCATGTGTGTTCATATTGGGGGATATATATTGAGGAAAAAATGACATAATATATTGATCATATAATAGGGGGTAAAGGGTTTTTATATGTTGTGTATAAAACATGAACCTAAAAGTTAATGAAAAAATATAAAGAGGTATAAAAAATGTTAATGAAAAAATGGATACCTAAAATATCGATTGAAAGTAGGGACTTTTTAAATTGGGAAGGTGCATTGGATTCGTATTGGTAGGGGGTTAAATAAAGTGGTTTTTAGAGGTATTTTCCAATATGTAGTCAAAATAAGGGTATTTCTTAGTATGTCATTAACACACTTGCTATGTGAGAGGCTCATTGAGTGACGCCCCCATGTGCAGAATGTAGAGTGGAGAAATACAAAGCTTGATTAGTAGTAAAAGGTCATTCCTATATAGAGGGAATTGAATTTGGTGAGATATTTTCTCCCATTTCCAAGTTAATTTCTATTATATTTCTTTTATTTGTTTTTGTTGTTTTTTATTTTGAAGTAGAATAAATGGACATGGACAAAACATTCCTACATGGGGATACAAAAGAAGAAATCTACATGAGGCACCTAAAAGGATTTGTAATGAAGGGAAAGACAAATTTGGTATGTAGGCTAAAAAGGTCTCTATATGGGTTAAAGCAATCACCAAGGATGTCGTATAAATTTTTTTATACTTACATATTTGTACTTGGATTCACAAGGAGAAAAGTTGATCACTATTTGTATTTCAAAATAGTTGGTGATAATCTTATTTATTTGGTCTTATATGTTGATGATATGTTGTTGTTTGGAAATGACAAGGAAATCATCCAGGAAGTGAAAACTCTATTTTTCTCTAAATTTGACACGAGGTATCCTGGTGCCACAAATTTCATTTTGGGAATGAAAATAAAAAGAGATTGGGAAAGAATGAAACTATGTTAAATTAAAAGAAGTATGTCAATAAATTATTGCATATGTTTAATATGTGGGAAGATAAATCGATAAAGGTACCTATCCTTATAGGTGTAAATTTATTTAGATATTAGTGTCTCAAGAAACAATAAGAGGAAGATTCATGGCCCATGTTCCATATGCCAATGCAATTGGAATTTCGATGTATCTAATGATCTATAATAGACTAGACATCATACATGTAATGGGAGCATTGTGAAGGTATATTTCAAAACTAGGGAAGGAGCATGTAACAACAATAAAGATGGCTTTCAGGTATTTATGTGGCACCACTAGTTATGGATTGCAGTACTAAGGAAGACTAGGATTTGACAAAGTGTTGGGAATACATGGCTTTGTTGATGTAGACTAGGTTGGAGATCTAGATCACATAAATATAAAAGCAGATATGTGTTTAACCTATTTGGAGGAGCTATCAATGAGATAAGAAAGAGATTGTTTGCAGTGGCACTCTCAACTATAGAAGCTAAATACATGGCAACAAATCATGCAAGAAAAAAAGAAATATTGTTATAGATATTTTATTCAAGTATTGTGTTTGTACAATAAGCTATGAGGATATATTGCGATAGTCAAAGTGGAATATTCCTGGTGAAGAGAATTACATATCATTCTAAGACAAATATTATTACTGGTGAATACCACTTTTTGAGAGATATGATTGAAGATAAGGTGTTTTTGTTGAACATGAACACTTTGAAGAATTTTTCATATTCATTAAAAATATATATGAGCACCATGAAAACATCAAGATGTATAGAGACAATTGACACTTTTTCCCTAGATTGTTGATCATGTTCTCTTGTGGGAGGATGTTGGGTATGTGTTATTACTCACACAGCTATTCTCATGCATTATAAAATGCCTAGGTGCAATGGGGGGGTGATAGGGGAGGAAAATACCCCCTATGTAGGGGTTTAGGGGAAATTTCGTTGAAAAACAATTGGTTGGTTTTTTTGTGTTCATTTTTGGTAGTTTTTAGCACGTGATTTTTATTTTAGTAGTTTTTTGGGGAATGGTGGTTAATCCCATGGTTTTTTAATTTTTGGTTAATGAAATATGGTTGTATTCTAATCCATAGTAAAGGATTGGTGGTTTATGGATGCCACAAGATAAACATATTGTGTTATAATACTAAAAAAAATCTTTCTAGTTTTCCCAGTTTGGGTTTCCAAGGTAAACCTCTATGTCGATGTGTGTATGAAGCATCACATATTTTATGTTTTACAAAGAATTTGTTTATAGAAATTATCCATACATCATTAAATCCTACACTTATCATGGTATGTAACCAAATCATAAAAGAGAAGAAACGATAGATAACGACTTGAAAATTATCCTCTTCAAGGGACCAACCTCATTTACATCACATAAATGAAAAATTCTTGGATGATACAAATTACAAGACATCCTTGGTATATATAGGAGTCTAAGGGGTCACAATAAAGTCAAATCCTACATAACATTAATAATGTAAGGGCACACCAATAACAATAGTGGGCTTTTATGGGGCACACAAATAACAATATGATGGCTACATGGGCACAATAATAACAATAAGGGGGATACATTAACAATAACAATAAGGAGGCTACAATAATACTATAGGGACCTAACATTCCTCTCCCCTTCATAAAAAGTGTTTTCCTCAGTGATTGAGTAGTTCTGGATGCTTATGTATAAAAATGATCATCCTCCCATGTGGAATATTTAGTGGGTAAGTTCTTCCACTTAATGAGATACCCTAAAATGATCAAATTTGTAGCTATTGGGTTCTTATTTCCATGAATTATTTAGGCTCCCATATGGCTTTTCATTCTTTTTCAAGTTCTATATTTGAAATGGGACCTTGTCACCGATAACCTTCTTTAAGCATAAAACATGGAAAACTGGGTGTACTCAGGAAGATGCAAGCAACTCCAATTTGTATGTCATAGTACCAATATTTTGCAACACCTTGTAAGGACCAGATGTTGGATTTGTGGGGCTTGACCCAGGTTCAGCGTTAGTTATCTAACCAAATCCCTACACTAATGGCCCTTTTGGCATCAACCCACGGAGTGCGGACCGAAGTCTCACCCGAAGCAGTATGGGGGGATGCTGGAACCAAGTTTCCACACCCTAAGATGGTCGTGATGTTAGTTTATACCCTCTATCCCTACTTTTGCGCAAGTCACTAAGCCTTAGGGTTCTATTAGTCTACCCTTTATTCTGTCCTTCAGTACCTCCGTGAAGGTGTACGATTGACCTTCGTGCAGCCTTAACCCATGGTCCAGGTACTTTCGCACAGCTATGAAAATGTATTGTATAGGTTCCAAAGTTAACTCAAGTGTTTTACTTATTTTATTAATCAATCATAGTTAGCGTCGCGTAAAATGATATCCTTGCATTCAGTTAACAGATACAACCACATATATTCGTGCATCAAATAAACATTGTAAATTAAACCCAAAACACAATATAATTAGATGCATTAATAAGAACTAAATACACAGTAATTGCATAATACTTCTATTTATTGATATCCTCCAGTTTAAGAAAAACTCTATCCACGCTGTGCACACAGCTGCAAGGGTTCGCGCACTCAGCTGCAGACTTCCACCCTAGGCCTCTGTGCACTCAGCTGTAGAGCCTCTACCTATGCTAAGACCTGAAAACCTTAGACTTCTCTACCAAAACTCCAATGCTTCTCTCTTCACTACTCCTTTCTTAGAGCTTACTTAGCTCCTTTTTATACAATCCCATGGTTCACGGACCATGGGTGGATCTTTACAGCCGACTTGACACTTTACAAAATAAGGGCGGACAACCCTTTATGACTCTTGACACCTTCGTGCTTTGCGACCATAAAATGCGGAGACTTTACAACTTTATTACAAAATTATCCCAAAACATGGGCTTTTAGCCCCAAAACTGCTCTTGGGGGAACCCATTCCCAACAGGCCCCCAACACAAACATGGTGACTTGCCCTCGAGTCACTCTGCGGGCGCAGAGATCTTGACGTGAAGACCTCCCAGCTCGATCTGTATGATGGCAACCTTGGTGGTGCACTGTGTGGCCGCCTGATTCACTTCATCAACCAACTGCTCTGTCACTAGTCCTGAACTGTCATCGTGAAGCTTCTGCTGAGTTTCTTGCAGATTAGCAAGCTTGCCTTCAATAAAGGTCGTGACCAAATAAGCTTCGTACAACCAGGGCTTTAAGCATGCCTTCAGCACTGCCTCTTTGTGTTGCGCTACATCTACCTATTCCTTTAATGTTTTGGCCTCCTGCAGCTTCGCCAGTCTCTGTGTGAGAGCGACGGTACGCGTTGTACCTTTTACTTCGTCATAGTGCTGCTGCAGTTCTCACGCCTCTGTCTCCAGCCGCTGTACATTAGGATCCACTTGCAGGCTCGTCAAGACCTCGAACGACTGTTAAAAAAGTCGTGTGAAGTCTGCTACTGCACAGTCTATTGCCGCTATCGTCTCTGTGATAACTATTGCACGTTGCTCCTTTACTTTTGGCGAAGTTGAAGGCTGGGCCTTCAACTGTAAATATGCAATCTGTAGGTTCAGCTCTAGCTAAACCTTAGCCAACTCTGTGCAAGCATCGTGCACCCCTGTAGAAAGATTGCAAATGCACACTTCGACTAGTTCTCCATGGGGAATGGGTAACTCCGGGACCATTCGGCATGCCTCTTCCACAACTTGAACTATGCACTTGTTCCGATCAGTTACCTTAGTCATGGTGGTGAGGGCAGAGTCTCGGTGTAAGGCCAGCTGCACATTATTGATCTGTTGTTCACTGATCACCTGCACAGCACGCTGTTTGTGGGCCTTCAGCTCCGCGATCACTCCATCCTACAGTAGTTGAAGCACCTCAACAAGAGGCGCTGCCAAATTCAACCCCACTCCCTTGAAATCACTGACAGTGGGCCTATCAGCTTCGTTTTCCGTGGTCAGTGCTCCATCCGGTAGCACTATCGCTTGAGAGTCCTCTGCATGGAGCATCTCAGTAGCTTCTAAAGTACCAATAGCGAGGTTGGTGGACATAATTCCAATCTGTGATTCACAGATCTACAACTCCTGCAGACTCATCTAGATGGCCCCCAATAGTTGTTGTTGGTGCTGCTTGAACTGCTGCAGTACCTCCGTAGTGACATCCCGCACTGTGTCTCTAATGTCATTCAAATCTCCCTCTGTTAGGGTGATAGGGTCCAATGACATCTTATTGGCCTTGGATTTCTTCTGTGGCCCCCCTTTTTATTGTTCTGTTAGAAGTTTGATGTGGTACAACGCCATCTATGGGTCTGCTCCATGCTGCTCTGTTTTCTCGTCCATTTCTTCCTCTGTTGCGGGCGAAGGTGACCTCGTGCCTTTGTTAGAGCCATGCTATGTTTCACCTATCTACTTTTTTGCCTGCTCAGCGGCATCACTCTCTACCTGGGCCTTGTCAGTGGCCTCCTTCTTCCTCTTCTTGGCCAGCTTCGCCATCTTGAGCTTGGCCTCCTCCTTTTTGCGCTGCGCCATGGACTTGCTCAACCCCACTACCAAGTCTAAGGTAGTGCACCACTTTGCCGACCAACCATCAAGAACTTCACCAATTGTGTCATCTGTCGCCAGGTAAGGCAAGTCATTCCACATCTACTCAAGGTCCTTTCGTGCCCTGATCGATACGGGCTAAAAGTCTGCCTTGAACTCCGCGTACTCCTGCATTTTGGAAAACACAGTAGGTGAAAATCACGGTTTGCGATTGATGGCCATGCGAGTGTTCATTTCCATCAAGATCCAGAAGATCTTGCTATCCTTGATGCGTTGATCATCCTTGGTCGCCCACAGCAAAGCATACTTCACTACTTCTGGTAGGTCCGGCGTGACCAAGGGGAATTGACTATCTTCCGGCAGCTCGCAAGCTACAAGTACAATGGACAGCAAGAGCCACGCATAGTGGAAGGTCTTACTGAGCTTTTGTGCCTTGTGGCAGTTTGCAAGGAACTCACCGCAAAGATAGCACACCCAATTAAAATGGACCCCTTTGGCACATTGGGCTGCTAGAGCGATGACTGGTGCCGACACATCATGTACGCGACACTTCCTCATAACTTTTCCTGCCAGGATTTGCGTGGCCAACTTGACCCTATGGTCATAGATGCTCAAGATGGCATAGCTCGTGACTTCTTTATGAGCTTGAATTTCTCCTTCATGGCCTATGCGAGGGCCTGCTCACCACCTTTTATGCCAAACATCATGGCCAGATTCTCCCCTATATAGGGAAACCGCGTGATCCTATGGATCAACCTGTTAGTGATAGTTAGCGGCACCTCCAACCATAGACACCCATCATGCAACAAGCATAGCAACTTCTTGATGACCAATACTGTAATGGGTGTTTGATTATAGTGTGGCACCCATAGCAGGTTGAGCAGACCTACCTTGTATACTCCCCTAAGCCACTTTCGTGGTTCTAATGCAGTCATCCCGGTGGTTGTGTGAACAATGCGACACATCATTTGTTTTGTCTCCTAGTGTGGGAACTTCTCATGGTAAAATAAGTCCCAATCTTCCAGTTTCAACAGCGGAACCCACCCCAAGCACGGTCCTTCAAAGACAATCTCATCTGGTAGTAGAGGTGTGTGCAAGGCAACCTTGCTTTCATCAATGTCCTTTGGCACCTTGGTCTTGCCCTTGCACGGAGGGACGTACTCGGGCAACTTAGTGATAGGGTCAAAACCCTTGACTTCAACTTCCTCCACTTCCACCCCCAAATCCTCATCATCCATCGGGATGTCCTCAATTTCTTCCTCCTCCGGCTCCAAGTTAATGGTTTTGCCCTTTTCCTATGCGGTGGGCTTGTCCTTCAGTGGGTTTATTCTAGGCAACACACACATCGGTATCGCAGCCACTTGCCCTTCTTATCCTTCACACTCTCCTTGGTCGGGGTAGGATTCGGTCTAGTTATCCATGGTGACTTGGGGACTTCAACTAATACCTCTGGAGCAGCTCTCTCTACCTCCATAACAATCTCTGGCATAGCCCCCTTAGTTGTCACTGCTTCGGTGTCCATAGCTTTGGATCCTAGGATAAAATCATGGATGAAATTGTGGTTGGATTCTGGAAATCGATCAAACACTGGGCAGTCAAGCAATGCTTCGAAGAATGCACGGGTCATGCACGTCTGAGAGCTCACCAACTCAATGTTCAAAATGCCAAGTGTTCTTCGTTGGGCCTCCATCTGTAATTTTTAGGCCAGTTTGAATTCAAATCCGACCGTTCCCCCCACATTTAGTTTATTAATGCCGGATTGGAGGCAAATTTCCAAGGATCTTACCCATAAATTTTGTCTTAAATGCTAGTTTCCCGCTCCATTTGGCCTCATTCTTATCGTCAAATCATGAACAGTGACTTTAATGGTCACTTTACGGCTGACCTGCACGATTTTTCTCTGGGTAGCGCAACTCTATTCACGCTGTCACGAACCCTGTGACATTTCCTTGTTCTGCACAATCATCCAATCACGTAGTTCCCCAACCTGGGCAATGTAGTTTATAGTCTCGTGCCTCCTTTTAGCTGCTTGAGGCGCTAAGACTATACTACCTTCATATAGTCACCTGGCTGGATCACTGGTGTATGGCTTCAATTGGTTGCCATTCACCTTTCTTGGGAAGGTATCTCCATTCAATTTAACCAACTGAAATACTCCACCATTGGTAATCTCCTTAATGACATAGGGCCCTAGCCAGTGCATTCTGAATTTCCTTGGAAATTTATCAAACTTGTTGTCATATAACAAAACCAGATCATTTACCTTAAAGGTGCACAGCTTAATGTGCTGATCATGCCATGCTTTTTCGCACTGCTTTTGGACCTGTTGGTGAAATCTAGCCAGAAATCTTTCTTCCTCAAGCTCAGCAAGTTGCACGAGCCTCTCTTCCAAGGCTCCACGATCCATCATACCCGTGATTGCCACTATGCGCAGACTAGGCATAATGTATTCCATGGGCATCATTGCTTCAACACCATATACGGGCCTAGAGGGTGTTTGTTCAGTCAACTTTTTGCATGTCGTTCGATAGGCCCATAGTACTACAGGTATTCGTAGGTCAGAATCACTTCGTTGAGCATTGCAAACCTTAGTCAGCATGTTCTCGAACACCTTATTGAAAGCTTCCACCATCCCATTAGCCTATGGGTGGTAAGGCGTGATTTTCTGGTGATACACCTGAAATTCCTCCGTCAGCACGCCGATCGTTTCATTCAGAAAGTGCGTACCATGATCACTCATCAAAATCTTTGGACACCCAAATTGTGTCATTACATACTCAAAGAGAAACTTCACGGCATTCATGCTTGTGTAGTCCTTCACAAGTTGTGCCTCCACCCATCAAGTCAGATACTCAGTCGCGGTGATAATGTACCACGCTCTCGTCTTCTTTCCTTGGGGCTAAATGGGTCCCACAAAATCTATCGCCCATTTCTCGAAAGGTTGTAACATCATCTATGGGTTCAGAGGTAGCTCATCTCCCTGTGATGGCCTGTCAGTCCTTTGACACACATCACACACCTTGCAGTAAGCTTTTGAATCACGATGGAGGGTTGGCCACCACAACCCTACATGTAGAATCTTCTGTGTAGTCGCCCTTCCTGCGTAATTCCCTCCCGCGGTGCCCCCATGAGCGTCTGCGAGGATACTGCTTCTTTCAAACTCTGGTACGTATTGTCATAGTACTTCATCAGACCCCATTTTGTACAGATGTCTGGCAATGACAGAAAAGTCCGTCGCATGCACCACTAACTCCTTTTTCTGCTGGATAGTGTAGCCTTCTGGGGCAGTTCTTGTCATTACGAAGTGTATGATGTATTCAAAGTGACCATCCACAACACGCATTGCAAAGATCTACGCGTCAGGCAATCCCTCCTCCAAATTAGTGGGCTCTTCCCCCATTTCAATGCGCGACAGATGGCCTGGTCCCACATTCAGTCATCCAAGCTTCACAATAACCTCAAATCATACTCCTGGAACAATAACAACCAACTATAGATTCTCCCCCCCCAACACAGGCTTATTGACCATGTATTTCAATGCAGAATGGTTCGTATACATCTTAAAATGTCCACCCAACAAATAATGTCTAAACTTCTAGAGCGTGTATACCATGGCTAATCCTTCGCGCTCGGTGGTGGAATAGTTCTTCTCAGCCTTGGATAACCTCTTGCTTGTGAACGCTATAGGATGGTCCAATTCTCCTTCGCCGACCTGTGTCAGTACTGCTCCCAGTGCTATACATGACGCGTCTACATGTACATGAAACTCCTTCTTCCAATCCAGGAAGACTAAAATTGGCACGGTCACCATTTTTCCTTTCAGCACATCCAAGCTTTTTTGATAGTCCCTATTCCAATAGAGTGTGACATCCTTTCTCAACAACTTTTCCATAAGTATGGTGATCTGGGCATATCCCTTGATAAACTTCCTGTAGTACCCAGTATGTCCCAAGGTTGTGCGCAACTGTTTCACACTCCTCAGCGCCTCCAAGTTAAGTATCACTGTGATCTTCATGAGATCTACCATCAGTCCATGTCTACAAACCACATGACCTAGCAGAGTCCCAAAAGGAACACAAAACAAACATTTCTTTAGATTGAGCGCAATTTGGTACCTTCGACAAGTATCTAGCATTAAGCGCAAACTGGCCACATGGCATTTTACCAACCCAAACATAGTCCAGTCATCAAAGTACACCTCCAGAAACTTATGAATGAAGTCTTTGAATGCAGAAATGATTACACACGAAAAAATCGTAGGCGCATTCTTCAATCCGAAAGGCATTACAGTGTACTGAAAGCATCCCCATTTAGTTGTGAAGGTCATCTTGATTCTATCTTCAGGTGCGATTTTGATCTGATGGTGCCCAGAGAACCCATCAACGAAGGAGTATGCTTCCTGGCCACCTACATTATCCAGTACCTCATCAGTGAATGGAGTCAGGAAAGGATCATGTACACAAGCGTCATTCAACTTCCTGAGATCTACGCATATCCTTATTTCATCCTTTTTCTTCTTTTCCTGTACCACCATTGGGCTTACCCAATCAGATTCTTCTACAGGTTCAATGATTCCCACCATGAGCATCTTATCTAACTCTAAGTGGACCTTCTCCTTATACTTCATATTGAGACGGTAAGGTCTTTTCTTAACCAGCTTCGTGTCAGGTTTTAGTGTGATATTCATAATGCACAAGTCCCCTATTATCCCTTTTAACTCCGTAAACTTGGTAGGGAAAAAATCCTAGTATTAGTAGAGCAATTTGGAGACCTTATCTATCATCGCGTCATCCCAGTAATCTCCAATCTTCACAAATTTGGGCTCTGTCTCCGTACCAATATTTACATGTTTTGTTTTCAGTGGTGCAGTTATATCAGGATTCTCGATCTACGGTCCCTCGACCTCACAGTGACCCTTGGTTTCAGGGATTTTAATATTTCTTGGATCCTCGTCTTCTTATTCAGCAGTCACATTATAACATGCACGTGGCTCAGTTGAGTAGTCCAATCGGGTTGAATCAGATCCAAAGGATCCTGCGGTATCCTAAAGATTGCTGCTTTAACTTCTTATAGCGCTTCATCAATACAGTCAAACCCATCTTTGAAGTTGAATTTCATTATGAATCCTTCATGCAGAATATCCCATTTGCATGTGCCATGGCAGAGCTCTGTCCCCAAGTACTAGTTCATCGGGATGACATCCAAGGTGTGATAGAACAAGTGCACCCATTCAGGTTGGCACTTCACTCCATAAGCCTTAGCCCATTTAGCTAAGTGTGCACAAGGATCATCCCTCCCATCATACTTCTGTCACTCATACCTTCGGCTTCCCAAAGCATGTTATCATCATCCTCCTACACTTGCACCAATCATCAAAACTACCCTTATTCATACCCCACCATCTTGCAGGCGTAGCGCGCAGTGTCCAGTCCAAAGCTTGGAAGCGCTGCTTCTCTGGTACTTACCTTTCAAATGCATCCAAAAACACATCCACCTCATTCAAGCCATCATAAGTGGGCATATTTATTACCTTTGATGACACACAGTGCAACGACCAGGTCATCATGTTACAACTCAACGTGGTTACTTCATGTAGCTGATTCTGCCAGTGCTCTAATTCTTCTTCCGAGTTTGAGTTGAAGGAACTCTCGCGATCCCATGTAATTCGTCCATCCACTGTCAGTTTCCCCCAATATTGGTCTCACACTGTTATCTTATATATGCATTCCAAATCATCATCGCTTTCGTAATCACGGGCTAATTCAGTATAGCGCGATGCTTCAGCAGGATCTAGGGGTACTATTACTCAAAGCAATTTATTTTCAAATATCATATTTCGCTTCTTTAGGTTGATTACCTTGTTCATGTCAGTAGCCCAATCAATGCCAAGGAGTGCAGGGTAGGGGTTGTTGTCATCCACAATTTCTATCACTTCAAAGTCAGCCAATTCGCTCGCGCCTTCAATATCTACAGTTACTCCTTGCAGCCGTCCCATGGGGATGATCTTCTATTGATTTTCCATCCTTAACTGAATCAGAGACCAATGCAGCATGGGTCGCCGCATCCGCTCCCAAGTCTTCTTTGGCAAAATTTTCATGTCTGACCCCAGATCCAGAATAACCTGATCCATTTCATATTCTCCTATCTGTGCAGTGATTCTCATCTCATGCCCTATCCTTGCTTTATGCTTACGAATCTTCCGTACCATGCGCGGTTCACCTGAAGCGTTTCCGGCGCATCTATTTATAAGTTCCTGTAGCCCCTTCAGAGCCTTGCTATCGTGCAACAGCTTCATGCAGGTCTCTAGAAAGGTCGTAAGCATAGAAGGATCCATTTCATGAACAGGCTTATCCCAGCCCCCTGAGGTAGAGGCCTCAGCAAAGCTCTTTTTTTCTTCCATGAACGTTTCGCCTGCATGCTCCAAATCAAATTCAACCTCCTTCGCCGAAGCTTTGTGAACCCATGTGTTGTCTTTAGACTATTTCCCCTTATCATTTCTCATTGCAATTCCACTTCAGAGCACTATATTCACATCCGGATGCTCTTCACGAGGCTCAGCCCTCATCATCTGTAGGTTCTTAGTCAGCTACGGTGGTAGCACCCCTTTGTCAGTTATCCTTGCTATCAGTGTAGGATAGTCCTCCATCTCATGATCAAACTGAGTACAATATTTGCATGAAGGATGCGTTGGGTTAGTTCATTCATGGAAATAGTGTCCTGGTCATCCGCAATTGTAATAGATCAGTTGTCCCCGACCTCTTCCAGGTCCTCCTCCACCTTGGCCTCGTCTGCACCCCTAAAATCTTGTTCGCGCCATCCCAACGCTCTGGTCAGGGGGCGCATTTCTACCTAAACTCTATAGGCAGTGTTATGTCCATCATCAATTCATAACTTCGGCAGTTGCGCTCATCATGCCCTACTAATCTGCAGAAGTTGTAGAACAGTTGTTGCGGTGTTTGTACAAACTTCTGCAACAAATGACAATTATCAGTTGTATGTTTCCCTGCTACTTGACATATAGCTCACCACAACGCAGGCCTCACGCTCAGTCCTACTTGGGCTTCCAGCCTCAAAGGCATCGGTCCTCCTCCTACAATATAATTCGCAAAGACCGGGCAGTGGTCTTTGTCATGCCCCTAACCTTTACAATTCAGGCACCATATTTCTTCACGCGCCTCTAGTCAAACTGTTCTGTGCTGATTCAAACTTTACATTTCGAGGCAAAGGTTTTACAACTGCACATAGATCTGCTGAACCCCTAGATTCCTATCTTGCATCGGTGTTTCATTCAATCTTATGGCAATCTCCAAGGCCTCTGCTTGAGTCGCAATCTTCTGTTGTGACAGTGCAACCCTTAGGTGAGGCAGGAGTGAAGCCACGAACCATTCACGGTGTTTCCCATCTGTTAAGTTCATATTAGCTTCACGGATTTTACACTTCAATCTCTGATCCAATTCCCAAGGTGTCTCAATTAGTTTCATATTCCTTTCCTTAAACCCCACAATCGACTGTGCCTCAAATTTAAGCCTACTGAACTCTTTATTCAACGTGATCTGGATCTCTGCCAACCCAACGTTTGGGTTATCGTTAGAGTACTTGATGTACCAAGTTAGCGTGCGATCTTGCAAAGTGCTAACCAATGTTTCCTTCTTCATGTGATCATCTACAACACCCTGAGCTTCCCATACAACTTTTACGATGAACCAGAACTAGTCCGGGTCCTCATTTCCCAAGCCCTTAAACAAAGGAAGCTTCGTTGAATTCGCCATGTTGAGCTGAGGTGGAGGTGGTGGTGATGTGGGAAAATTTTTGGGGGGCGATGGTGGTGAAGGTGGAGGTGGTAGTCGCAGGAACCCTCATTTTAATAACTGAACTACACTTCACGGAGAAGCCTGCGCTACTCCCTCTTCATCACTCAATGGAGCTGAAATCAGTGGGTTGTTTTCAAGACCCTTTCTTCCTTCATTCCTGTAAGTCTTTCCACTTTGCGTAGCTCCAAACATCAAGGTAGCTGCATAACCCATTTTTCACACAATAACATCTTAATACAAGTATTTAAGACTTCAAGTACTTACCTCGTGGACCTTTAAAAAGTGTCGCTCTGCCTCACTGTAACTGACTCAGGTATTGACCACGAATTCAGTCACAAATCCCCCTATGATACAATCGGTCCATTGATCAACAGTGCCAGCAATCTTATCCTTAGAAGCTTCCAGTCTTTGTACCAAGTCCGGGTTCCAGACAATAGGGCCGTCAAGCCTCCACCTTCCTTGGTTATCCGCTAGCTTCGTGATCCACTTGTATAACTCAACTGGAAAGGAACAGAAAAAGATCTCATGCATTTCTGTATATAGGTACCTATCCAGCCACTGTTCCTTTGTCAGCCGCGGGTTTCTATTCTCCTGTGCCACAACTTCGTGGATTTTTCTATCCAACCAGTCTTCGACCTCTTTCTTAGTTGGATTCCAGTGATACGACATCACACATCTCTCATGCAGATTCTGGTCCCAGCAACAGAACTATTTGTTAGATTTGTGGGGCCTGACCCAGATTCAACGTTAGTTAGCCAAACAAATCCCTACATTATTAGCCCTTTCAGCATCAGCCCACAAATCGCAGACCGAAGTCTCACCCGAAGCAGTATGGGGGGATGCTGGAACCAAGTCTTTGCACCCTGAGATGGTCGTGATGTTAGTTTATACCCTCTACCCATACTTTTGCATAGGTCACTAAGCCTTAGCGCTCTATCAGTCTACCCTTTATTATGTCCTTCAGTACCTTCGTGAAGGTGTACATTTGACCTTCGCACAGCCTTAACCCATGGTCCAGGTACTTTCGCGCAGCTATGACAATGTATTATATAGGTTCCCAAGTTAACTCAAGTTTTACTTATTTTATTAATCAATCATAGTTAGCGCCTCATAAACTGATATCCTTACTTGCATTCAATTAACCGATACAATCACATATATTCGCTTATCAAATAAACATTGTAAATTAAACCCAAAATGAAATATAATGAAATGCATTAACAAGAACTAAATACACAGTAATTTCAGAATACTTCTCTTTATTGATATCTTCCAGTTTAATACAGACTTTATCTACCTTGTGCACACAACTGCAGGGGTCCACACACTCAGCTGCGGACTTCCACCCTAGGCCTCTGTGCACTCAGCTGTAGAGCCTCTACCTACTCTAAGACCTGAAAACCTTAGACTTATCTACCAAAACTCCAATGCTTCTCTCTTCACTAGTCCCTTCTTAGAGCTTACTTACTTAGCTCCTTTTTATACAATCCGATGGTCTACAGACCATGGGTGGATCTTTATAGCCGACTTGACACTTTACAAAATAAGGGTAGACAACCCTTTATGACTTTTGAAACCTTTGCGCTCCACGACCACAAAATGCGGAGACTTTTCAACTTTATTACAAAATTATCCCAAAACATGGGCTTTTAGCCCCAAAACTACTCTTGGGGGAACCCGTTCCCAACACCAGAGTACTTTGGTTATAATTTAGTATCCTTCTTAGCTTGCTTGAGGGACATTTGTTTGTATGGTTGTAGTCGTAAAAATACCTAGTCACCTATGTCAAAACGTCTTTCACTTTGATATTGATATGTCTATTGTTTCATTCAATTCTCTTGGAATTATGACAAATGTGTTGTCCTTGATGGCAACCTACTTCATGAAGATTGTCAACAAGATAAGTTTACAAGATAGTGATAAAGTCATAGTAATCTAAAGATAGAAGACTGATGAAGGTGGTGTTTTTAGAAATACATGCGGGTTATGTGATGCAAATAATCTTACACACACGGCTATAGAGAAGAGAAAGTGTGTATAGTTTCCGCACCATGGTATTCTCAATAGCAAGGGTCTTTACCATGGTATTGGCCGATAGTAATGAGCGCAACAACCGATATTTCATCCCATCCAAGAATACCATCGACATTATTAAGGATTTGACCCGTGGTATTGGATAAGGCCTAATCTATATAAGGAGATGGAGATCAAAGTGCTAAGTGTGTAAGTTATGGGTTATTAATATAGAATTTTATATAAAATAAGTATGCACCGGGGAGTATGATGATGGATCAAATCTAATAGATCTGAAATGAATATACATTGAATAATCTGCTTATGGGTTGGTTTGATCTGTGATGATAATGATTTGACTTGTGTTTATTATTTTGTATGGGTTTGACTGAAGTTCTTTTATGCAGCGAAGGTATGAGTCAATAATTACAGATCTCTATGTAGGTTTGTTTTAGAAAAAGTGCGTACATACATGGATCAAATTTTGAGTAGTAGTGTATTGATTATGCAGTATAGATAGATCTGTACGCAGGTATCAAATATGAAAGGAACGTACATACATAGAAGTGTTTTTTAAGGGTCGTGTACATATGCTAGGGTTTTGTTGAATATGACGTCTAATCAACTTGATCAACCTTGTTGTGTTTTCTATTTTCTGTCAATGAGGTCTTTCATGATGATATGGGTTTAACAATGATGGTTGAGGTTGAATGATTTGTTGAATAGTCATGATTCTACTATTTGTATTTGGTTCAAAGATCTATGATTGGTTATGTAAGTGATTTGGTGAGTATTTCAGTATGACAGTGATTCAATTTTAGGGTTCAGTGTTTTGAGATCTGTACGCAGGTATGCTTCATGGAAAGTGTGTATATATGTAGATATGCTTAATAACATTAGCGTATATATTTTGATATATGGTTGATCAGGGTTTGCAGTGACAGAATCTAGTTTTTTTGATAAACAATATGTGGATTGGTATTCTGGTGAATGAATTTATATTTATCTAATTGCTTTGGTTGTTTGAGCTTGATTTGGGTCTCAGTTGGTACAGTGATTAAGTGATTTGATATGATGATTGGTTTTATGATTTGATATTAACCTTAAATGATGGTAGTGGGTCTAGTATGAAATTTTGATGAAATGTGGCTTGCAGATTTGATGTTTTTGGTTCAGGTGGATCCATTATGAAAATTATGAAACGTGGTCCACGAAAGTGCTGAGGGTTGGAGCCTTCATTAAGGGAGTCGAAGCTTCCTTCCAGTGGTAGCTGGTAAATCAGATCAGGGGGTAGGAGCTCCCTTTCAGTGGGTGTTGGAGAATGAGAGAAGGTTGTATCCTTCTGCATGTGAGTTCCTGCATGTTGTTATGAGTATTCTATTGTACAGTATTGTACGAAGTATTTCTTTATAATAAAAACAAGACATAGACGACAACAATGGTGGTTTTATCCCACATTGGGTTTCCACCTAAAAATCGTGTCTTTCATGTGTGTTGATGTGTTTCTTATGTGTGATGGTTTAATTTTTTTTACTACACATGGTTATTGTTTAATTAATTCCTATTGAAGTATTAATACACTAGTTCAAGTTAAAAAGATGATGAATTAATAGAAAAGTAGGTTAACTTGATATATGCTAGTTGTCTACATAAAAGTCGCATACATACACAGGTTTAATTCAATATAGTTGCGTACATAAATTTGAATAAGAAAATAAAATTTAAGTGAGTTTAAAAATATTGACTCACCCCCACCCTGCGCCCACCACACACACACACACCCCCCCCCCCCCCCCCCCCCCACACTCAGTATTTTTCCCAACAATTGGTATCAAAGCAGGTCCTTGAGAAGAAGCTTGATCACTTGAAGGAGATATGTCAAGATAAGTAGTTAAGGAGTATTTTCAATTAGGCCACCTTTATTTAATGGAACTAAATTTGTGTTTTGGAAAGTTGAGATGAGAGCATACTTGCACTAGGAGCTGATGTATGGGAGATCATTGAAAGTGGATAGCAATATCCAACCTCCATTCCCACAGATACTGCTGAAAAGAAATACTATGAAATCAATGCAAAGGCTATAAATTCCATCTTGGGAAGTCTATCAGAGACCGAGTTCATGAAATTAATGCACCTGAACATGGAAAAGGGAATGTGGGATAAGATTATCCAAATTTATGAAGGTGACACCAAGGTAAAAAGTGCTAAACTTCAATAATTTAGAATATAATATGAGACATTGAAAATGCACGATGATGAAATCATTGCAACATTTTTTCTTATAGTAGATGAAATTTTTAATTCCATGAGAAATATTGGTGACGAAATAAAATATGCTACTTGTCGCACAGAATAAGTCGATCTTGCAGACAAGATAGACCTTCCTAGAATCTAAAGAAGACCTAATGACAAGCAAACCAACCAGACACTATCTTTCTCTAAATATGCTTTAATAAACAATAGCAAACAAGTGTTTTTAGGGCCTACCTTAGGTCCAATGCTAGCTTGTGGATGCCCTCGCTCCTTCGATCCAAATGAGCTCCTTTTCACGAATCTGCAAACACAAACAAGGCAAACAAATTAAATAGCACCTGAAAAGCCAATTGCATAAAACATATTTAACATGAAAGTCAAGGAGTCCATGAAACAAATAACATAAGATACTTATTGAGAAAAATGAGTTTGATTGTATTAATTCAAAAGAAGAAGAACCTTACAACTTTTGCCTTGACGCTGTACAAGCTCCTCCCAGGGTCCAGCAAGAAGTCTCCTCTACTTTGACAAGTTTCACTCACTCCCCAATGAAGCCAAAAAGATGTGTGATCTCTCCTCTTAAGCTCAACTAGGAAGTCTTAATTTCACCAGCATTTACCCTCAAAAATGTTCTGCTTCTAACCTCTCTAGCAACCAGCCCAATGCCTGTATTTATAGTGCAATGGAGGGAGGTTACTAGGTCCTCCTTCAAAGGGATAAAGCCCTCCTTCAAAGGGATAGCTCCTCTCATCAAGGGATTAGCTCCTTCTCTTTTGGGATGCATGAACCACCTCAGCGCGAACAATCCACGTCAAAATTCCTTCTAGAAACCTCTAGAATTAACCCAAAGTGAGTTTTTTAAGATAAAACTTGCGCCTTTTGACTTTCACAGGGGTCTGAACCTACACCGTTAGGGACAGAGCGGGCAGGTCCGCAGTTTTTGTACACAGAAGGTGCGGGACCGCAGGTGACCATGAGAGAAAGTGCAAAACCAGAGTTACATTGATTTTTAATGTCTTTCTCTCATTTCCAAAGCTTGATTTGAAGAGCTGAGGTCTGAGACTTGCTTAGGAGGACAGTACAAGTGATGATAGACCCATACTGATTGCAAATAATCATGGTGACGATATTTTTGTGTAACAGATTGCCCCATAAAGTGCAAAGTCTGTAGTAGATGAGGATTTCTTATCATTTAGGAAGAGTGAAGTACTTTATCATTTCGAGGATTATCTTGTGGAGAACCCAGTTGGAACCTGTAAAAAACATTCAATGCAAGATATATATATGAGATCATATCATCGCTGAGGTAGGCATTCCCATACTCAAATAAAAACTGACTAGAAACTAACTACTATTCTGATACAGGAATGATCTTGTAAAACATCACAAGTATAGACTCATGTGGACACAGTATGGATGCAGCCATCTATTTATGGATAGTCCATTATATAATGAATACAAAATTCCTCGCAGCCTGGATTGTGGAAACTAGATCCAGGGTCTTCATTTCTACTTCCCGAAACAGTACGATTCTATCCATGCGAATAAATGTGTTGATGTCGAACATGGTAGAAACCACTTGATTACCAGTCAATGATGTAAACTGTTAACAAGTGTGAGAGAAACCACCAGTAATGTCAATGGCTCTCAAAGTACCCAATACAGTCCATGAGATGCAAATAAATGTGTTGATGTCGAGCATGTCACGGAATCCTTTGATCGAAAGTCAATGATGTAAACTGTCGTCAAAGGCGAGAAACCTGCCATTGATGCATGCAGATCTCAAGGTACTGACGATTCCTAGATCATCTTTCTAGATAATGAGCTGATGTCGATAAAAAGCGATCCGTCGTAGGCAAGCCCACAACACGAAATCATAGATCAAGTTGAAGAAATTTAGTTGCAAGCACTGACTCAGGGATGGTCAAGATGGATGACAGATATTTTGCAAATGAATGGCTTATTGGCAGTGACCTCTTGAACACATAACGACATGACAGAGGGCTTGGTGACAATTGACCCAAAGTTAATACCCAGAAACTGGCTGAAGACTTTCAATGTGGTTTGATCAACTGTTAGGCAAAGGATTTCCCAACCCAGGTGAATAAGAGTGTCGTGTTCAAGAGTGGTTACAAAGTATGACAAACAGGCTCATTTTTCTCTCTTTTCCCCCACCATTTCTGGCAAGTACCTCTTTATTTTTGACAAGCTTGAGGAGGATAACATTTGCTTGATTATAAGCTCATCCTTCGAATGAGTCCAACTTAGTTTAAATTCGAACCCTAAGAAGGAGTGGTACGTTCCTGTTTGTAATTGAACAGGTCCTTTACTGTGAAATTTTAACGAGTCCAGTATAGGAGAAACTCGGCATTTTTCAATTTTAGAGAGTCTGAAAAAACTTAAGAAGACTCTAGGGTTGACCTTTTTCGTAAATTTGTGTCTCCCAAGCCCGAAAAAGTATAAAATAATACTTGAGAGAATCGCTTGATCTTTTACGACCAAGGAGTACTTTTCGTTATTAGTGCCTTTGACCCGAAAAAGTAAAAAAGCGATCAATGACACGTCGTTTTATAACCAATATCGAATTTGAAACGACAAAAATCTGGCAATCTTTTCATGTTTTTACGGTCGGAAAAGAGCTGTAAGTGGACCATCTTTTAATTCCGTTTTAACGAGTTTAAAAGAAACACTCGGCAATCTTTTCATGTTTTAGGAGTCAGAAAAGAGCTTAAAGATGACTCTACATGTTTTTCTATTGAAAATGATAGATTTCACTGAATAATCCTTTATTCTGCACAAAAACACAAACATTACTCATACCTGTTTGAAATGGATAAAAATGTCGCAAAATACCTTTTCAAAGTGAAACATAAACAAATTTGCGATTTATTTACTCAAAAAACTTATAAAAAGGGCCTTTTTCAATTCATTTTTACCGTTTGAGTTTGGGTGAGAAAATAGTGCTTTTGCTCAGAAAACTTCCTGTGAAGATTTCGGAAAATCCAACCGTCAGAATCGAGCGCCTTTTTCTCCAGGTAATCCACATCATCATACTCTTCATTTTTAACTGTTTAATTTTTTTGTTTTAGTCCTTTATTTTCATTTTTGGGAGGCTTTTTAGGCGCAAAACCCGCGCGCAGGGGCCCGCAGGTTTACCATTGCGGGCCTGCGGACCCTGACTTTTTCTCCATTGGGAAAAAGGTCGGGGTCCGCACCTTCCATGTAGACAACTTGCGGTCCCACGCACTGTGTCTAACCCGTAGGGTGCGTACCCCGCCGCAAGGGTTTTGAACCCAAAAATTCTCAAAAATGGACCAATCAAAATATTTTCTAGTAATTTAATTAATCTTTATACTTGATGCAGAGAGTACATCATGCTAGATTGGCATGAACGAGAGCATGAGGACATGGATGCTATCGCATGGAATCATCAGCCTTCACTTGATGCTTTAAGGGCGTGCGGATTGTACAAATTCTGGGCCATTCCTGGCATGAGGGCTCAGGTGGATTTCTTACAGTGGCTGGTTGACAGATGGAGCATACAGGACCAGTGCTTCTTCATTGGCGGCCACCAGCTCGAAATCGAGCTGACGGACATATATTTTTTGACTGGTTTGCCTAAGAGAGGCGAAGACTTGACTCTGCACGGGACTAGGCCAGGTGGCCAGTCTGTCGATAGCCTCCGGCTATAGTACTGCAACAGCCAGGCTAGAGACAAAGGGATAGACATAAAGACGATATCCCATCCTGAGCTCATGGTGATTGCATTCACTGTCACTAGACTTTGAGGAGCTGCCGCATTACATATTGCCACCAGATCCCAGATGCGTATGGTAGTTGATTGCTTTCGAGGCACCATCTTCAACTGGTGCGATGCTGTGTTGGCCAATGTGAAAGGCCAACTGACCAGGGCCAAGAACGGACGACTAAAGACCTTTGGTTATGGGGCTTTAGTTGTGAGTTTTGGCCTGGAGAGGGCTCCTATGTTGATCCCACAGCACCTTACTGTTGGAGCTGGGCTTCCTCGAGAGCCCAAACTGATGCGATGGGTGGCAGTCATGGCCCGTCACCCGAACGAGAGGACAGAGGTTGCTCGATTCAAACCTGAGTATTTCCAATGGCTGGAAAACCAGGTCTTTTCTATTCAGGACTTCCCTTACGTTGGGATAGATTTTCGTGGTGACCCAGACATGGTTCTTCCACCAGGAGAGCAGTGGGACGAGTCAGGTAAAATCCTTTTCAACATTTTTCCTATTTTATATTTTTTTTTATTTTTCCATCGTCTCAAAACTGATAGTAAAAATTTTAAAATGCAGATGTGGGTCCACAGCGACCAGCCGCTCTCCGGCCTTTCGAGAGGAGGCAACCAGTTGCACCTGTGCCAGCCCCACAGGACGAATCAGAAGAGGTTTTGGCCGAGTTGGAGGGTCATCTCGAGCACTTGACAGGAGATATTCCTGAGACCACTATAGACGACATTCCTCGTCGACTTCAGCGCTATGTGATTGGAGTCCCGGGACCTTTTAGGAGGTTCCTTTGCAAGGTGGCCCGTGCAGTGGTTTCTTATAGAGATCATCACCAGTGATAGGATGATCGCCTATTGTGGGCACATGTGACATTTTTGTTTTTTGTACTTATCATTTTTGCCGATCATAAGGTGTTTTTCAACCTATGATCGAAGACGATGTATTTTTTGACACACTCCTCTATATATATATCACTATTACTGGCTTATCTTGTAAATCATGTTATGGAATGGTTTTAAATTTACATGTATGATTATTGCAAATGTCTATTTAACATTCGAGAAGCGATTGCATCTGCTAATGTATTTAAAGATCTCGGAATATGCTGATATTCAATGTAATCAAATTCACGTTCCAAGAGACGCACTCTCAAAAATAATCTTAATAACACTGGATTTCTAATGGCATACACTCTATTAAGCTGTAATACAACGAGTTCAGAATCTAACCTCACTATCAAACTCCGAATCCCAAATGAAATAGATTCAGACAATAACTCAATCACTGCACTATACTCAGCAATGTTGTTTGTTGTTTGATCGAGGCTTACCCCATGCATAGATACTAACTCGTCAGAGGGCGAATAGATAACCCAAGCTGCGGAAGAGATATTCCATGTATTACAACAAGCACCATCAGCGAAACCAATGTATGTTTGGAGAGGCATCGACATCTGCAATATCAAGAGTAAAACCAAGATAAGCAGGAATAATGACGAAAAAAAACTCTCTAAGCTAAGCACACTGTTAAACTAAAACACACCAGCTAGAAAGAAAAACTATCCTAACTAAAAATCTCCATACCCGTTCTTTTAAGCATAATACCTCTTCAAGTAAAGGCCATTTCTGGGTTTACCCAAAGAGTCCCCATCAAAGTCTACCAATTCATAAGCCCCTTTGGCTAGCTTTCGCTTGATAACATAGGGACCATGCCACATAGGAACGAATTTTCCAGCGCCTAATTTATCATTAGCTTGATCATAAACTAAGACTAGATCTCCTTCCGAAAAATTTCGAGGGGTCACATTTCGATCATACTGAGCTTTCATGCGTTTTGCGTGAGTCTCGATTGCCAATGCAGCATCACGTCGATTCTCATCTAATTGAGCCAAGTATAACAAACGCTTTTCCTCTTCGGAAGTGGCTGGAAGTAATTCGATGGCCATTTGCAGTGACGGGATTTCGCATTCAATGGGTAACACAGCTTCCAAACCATAGACTAGTTGGAAAGGAGTGAACCCTGTTGATGTTTTTACTGAAGTTCGGTACGCCCAAAGCGCTGAAAATAGCATGTTGTGCCAATTTGACCGATGAATCCCAATGATTCGTCGGATCATGATAACTAAAACTTTGTTGATGGACTCAACCAGACCATTCGCTTGTGGATAATAAGGGGTTGAACTATCGTGACGTAAACCAAGCTAGCCTGTAAGTTCGGTCATCATAACATTTCGAAAATGATGCCCATGATCAGTGATTATCACTTGTGGGACACCAAACCTAGCAATTATATGATTGAAAACGAAAATTACAGTTGTCTTGCCGTCTGCCTCAAATGTAGGCATCACCTCGACCCACTTAGTAAAATAATCTACCGCAAGGATAATATACGCATGCCCCCCAGCCGAGTGAGGGTTACATGTAATAAAATCGATACCCCATTTGGCAAAAGGACCAACGACAATTATAGGGTGGAGAGGAGCAGGTGGAGCGCGCATCTTACGATCAAAAATCTGGCAGTTGTGGCATTTTCGGACCGCCGTAATACAATCTTTAAATAAAGACGGCCAGAAGTAGCTAGCGCGCAATATCTTTTGGGCTGTGGCATACCCAGACATATGACCGCCACACGCTCCAGAGTGACAGTCATTTAGAACCCTTTCAGCTTCCTCGTGAGTTAAGCAATGTCGAAAAATAGAGTCCGCCCCACGGCGATAAAGAGTATCTCCAATAATTCTGAATTGTTGGGACTGTAATCGAATTTTCCGACGTTCTGACCTTGAAATTTCTGGTCGAAAGGATTGGGTCTGGAGATAAACGATGATATCCCCATACCAAGGATCTAAAGTACTGATTAGAAACAAGGATTCATCCGCAATGGGCTCCTCCGCCACAGTTTCCGTGTCAGCACGCGGGAAGTCACACATTAACTCCGCAAAAACTAAAGATTCTTAGACTTAGATTTTTCAAATTCCAAGTCGAACTCTTGCAGGATGACGATCCATTTAGAGTACTTGCCCCCTAGCAATTGCTTGGTCAAAATGTAGATCATAGGGTTGCAATCCGAAATTACCATAGTTTTACGTAGTAAAATGTAGTGACGAAAACGTTGGACAACTTGAACGGCTGCCAATGCCAATTTCTCCACATGTGAGTATTTTAGCTCAGTTGGATTTAACATTCGACTAAGGTAATATATCACATGTTCAGTTCTTGATTCATATTCCTGAACTAAGACCATTCCAATGGTGGAATGAGAGGCGGCGAGATACAAGAAGTAATCCTGGTTGTAATTGGGAGGATGCAATAACGGTGCATGGGTCAACGCGTGTTTGAGTGCATCAAAAGATTTCTGAGCTATCTCATCCCAATAGAATTGAGTGATTTGCTTCAACAACCAGGTAAAACCCTTTGTAACCTCGGTGTAGTTAGGAATGAATCGTCGTAAAAAGTTTGCTTTCCCCTGCAAACTTTGGAGTTGGCGAAGACTCGAAGGAGGAGGCAATTTGATGATAGCTTCGACCTTTGAGGGATCAATGCGAATGCCAGCTTTCGAAACTACAAATCCCAGCAATCAACCCATTTCTATACAGAAAACACATTTGTGTGGGTTCAACCGAATCCGATAATGCCTACACCTCGTAAAGATTGCTCGTAAATGGACGAGGTGATCAGCTCGATGTAAGGAATGAGCAGGCAAATCATCGAGGTACGGTTGCACAATGTGCTTGATGTCATGAAACGCATAAGACATCGCCCTTTGAAAAGTTGCTCCAGCATTCTTAAGCCCAAAAGGTAATTTGCAATAAGCAAATGTCCCCCATGGACAAATGAAAGCCATTTTTGGTTGATCGGCAGGTAGAATGTTGATTTGATTGTATCCGGAAAAACCGTCCATAAAGGAAAATATTTCGCTGCCGGCACAATCATCAATAATTTGATCGATATAGGGGGTTGGGTAATTGTCCTTTGGACAAGCTCGATTAATGTCCCTATAGTCGATGCATATTCTTATTGTTCCATGCTTTTTGTTAACCGGAACAATATTTGATACCCAATCCGTAACGGGATCGGATAAATGAAACCTGCTTTCAACAATTTTTCAACTTCTGCTTTAATTGCAGCAGCTTTTCGTGGGTGAATCTGATGCAAACGTTGCTGGATAGGTTTAGTGTCCAGGTAAGTCTTGATCTCATGAACAACAATCGCGGGATCAATTCCTGGCATTTCCTCATAGGACCAGGCAAACACGTCGCGGAATTCTTGAAATAGGGCCTTATATATTTGAATTTCGTCATCTGTACACGAGGAACCTATATGAATGTTCTCAACAATTCCGGGCTTAACCGAAATGTCAATAGGAATAGTTCGAGAGATGTTCCCCAAATTTAACTCTGAATCGGGATGTTTCATTGGATTCTGAGGTTCCTTGACATATTCAGTTGTAAAAATTAATGAGAAATCAGTTTCAAAACGATCATCCTCAGGTAAAAACGAAGATCTGTGATGGAGATCTTCCCATGGTAAATCATCTACACATAGGATTTCACGAATTTGCTCATCAGAGTGAACAAGTTCAGAAAATGTGGTTAAATCCGAGGTTGATGTGAAAAGTGATTCCTCACGGACCACATTCATTAAGTCATTTTTGGTCGAACACAGGTCAGCAAAAGACTGCACGGCTTCATAGGCAATTTCATATGGACTCAAAGGCATGGAATTGCCAAATGAGTCTATCTCAGATTCAGAAGGGACGATCCAAGGATCATTATAAACAATGGTGTCTGATGTAATCATATGAATGGTTGTGAATGAAGATGATGCGTTGATTGGAGGAAAAGGAAAACTTCCCAGTAAACCGGCATCTTTAACTAGTCCTACTCCAACATCCTTATATGGGATAGTCGTTTTACCAACATGCTGTATACTCTCCGAAGAGGCTGGGTCGGATGAAAAGTAAGCCAGCTGGTCTATTGTTACGATCTTTCCATTATGTGGAAACTTTATTACTCGAAAGACCGATGAAACGACCGCTATCATAGCGTAAGACCAACTTCGACCCAAGAGAAGGTTGTAATCTAGAGGGGCATCAACCACCTCCACATCTAGACTAACGGTTTTTCCTTCAACCCCTATAGGCAAATCCTGTAGAATGCCAAAAGGATGAAACCCACGGTCATCAAAGGCCTTTAGAATCGTCGGGGATTGATTTAGTGAAGGAGAACCAAGCGATCTCCAACACTGTATCGACATAATACACGTTGAGGCTCCCTCATCAATTACAGTCCGATGAATAGGCCTGTTTTTTACTATCACTGGAATCTGGAAAGCCATTTGATGAGGCAAACGCGGTGTACTATTTTCTAGATCGAAAATTATTAGGTTCGGGTCCTGAACATCAACAGCTCCTATAGCCAACAAAAGTAATTTACGTTGTGCTGGGCATGATTGCAGCACTTCCAAAGCCGACATTGCCGAGGGTGAAACAGCTAAATCCTCAACAATGTTATAATTCTGAGCCACTCTCGCATGTGGATTGAAAGCTGACTTCCGAAGTATACCCTTGGCGGGCGGTTTGATTACCAAGTCTGGATTAGGTTTCTCGATCTGTAGTGGATCGGAACCAGGAGCTGAGGTTGATGGATTAGAATGAGAAGATTCTGCTTCTTTACCATCAACAGGACTCTTACTACCATAATCTTGTGATCGAGTCACAATCCTAACATGGGACATCATCAGTATGGGTTCTTCATTGGCACTTGAGGATGAACCTATCATCTTACTGTCTTGAGCTGGAAAAGGATCCTTCAAAACAACAGGAGTTTGGGAACCCTTGACAATTTTCGCAACCTCTGCACGATGAGGGCAGTCTCTTGTAAAATGTTCATCGTCACAAATGAGACAAGGATAACAAGGTTTGCGCTTTTCGTCATTGGATTCCGCCTTTTCAGGTTTCTCCTTTGAACTTTTGTCCGTTTTATTCTTCTTCTTCCCATCGGATTTCGATTTGGCTGTAGATGACTCTACAACGTGAATATCGGCGGAAATCTCTGCAGAAGAATCTCTTGTTGGGGAATCAGGCAAGGTTATGATAGGGGAAGAATTCTTGGAAGACTTCTTCTTACTTTTAGTGTTAACCGTGCCAATCATACCATCGGCGGCATGAGATCCCGAAGGAGCTGCAGTGATTTGATTTTTCTTGGGAAGATCGGGGATTTTTTCGTGTAACGTACCCGACTAAGTATACACCAAGTCAAGGTACTGTGCTTGAGCAATGACTTGCTCCTCAGTAACCACTCCGGCTTTAGCAACATCTTCAGTGATCTTTGGCAACAAAGATTTTACAAACCACTCAGCCAAGATCTGATCCGGAATAAATACCTTCACTAAACGGCGTCGACGTCTCCACTCATGAATATGATCTGAAATGTACGTGGATGTCGATTGTTTTAGCGAAGTTAACAATTCCGTGCCATTGTCATATCAGACTGGCAACTGAAAATGAGTTAAAAACGAGGTAGCTAACTGACTAAAATTATAAAAAGTGCCTCGCGGTAACTCAATGTACCACTTGGCCGCGAGACCAATTAGAGTGCGCTGGAAAAGTCTAAGATGGATTGAATCATCTTTGATGGAGTTAGATGCACACCAGAGGTGGTAAGTCATCACATGGTTCGACGGGTCCTCTCCTGATTTACCTTCGAACTTGGGAATGCCACTGGGCAACTTATTTGGCATTGGCGGCCAAAACGGAAGATAATTAATGGGACCGTTCGTTAGGCGCGACAAGTCAGGCAAGTCCAAAGTTGCGATAAACGGTAACTATCGATTAGGATCCCTAAAACTCTGGGTCATGAGACCAGCCCCAGGAGGAGGATATCCAAGATAACTAGGAATAGGAATCGCATTCGGGATATTGTATCCTCCCGGAAAACCAGGATTAACCGGACCGTACTGGGGTTGTTGAGGTTGTTGATAAGTGTACCCAGGATACGGTTGATACTGATAAATTGGCTGCTGGACAGCAGGACCGAATTGGTACTGTCCCTGGTACGGTTGATAGGTGAATTGTGGTTGACTTGTGACAACCGTACTTAAACCAGGTTGTCCTATAGGCATTTGAACCGAAGTTTGAATTGTAGATCAGATGGTGGTAAATATGTCTGAGGAGTAGATACAGGAACAGTAGAAACCGGAGCTGTCGATACTCCAGAAGTAGGTGGGGTAGATTGAACAGATGTAGCGGCAGTTGTAGCAGTCGTTTGAGGCGGAGTACGAGGTGTACTGGGCCCAGGCTGAGAAACTACCGAAGGTACAGAAGTTTGAATGTTAGACTGGACTGGTTGCTGGGGTGTACCAGAAACTAGGGGTTGTCCAGTTTGAGATGACAACTGTACACTTGGCTGCAACATCTGTTGGGTTTGCAATGGATCCCACACTATATTCATTCCGGGGTACTGACCCATAACAGGTTGAGAATACTGAGGACCATAACCGGGTTGAGGGTAGGATTGATAATTGAAAGGTACATTTCCCGTTCCTTGAACATACGTTTGACCTTGGGGTGGTTGGAAACCTTGGTTCGAGTATTGACCTTGGGGTTGATACCCTTGAGGGACATACTGATACTGGGGTTGACCTTGAGGTATAAATTGATACTGGGGTTGACCTTGGGGTACATATTGAGTCTGGGGTTGACCTTGAGGAACGTACTGTCCCGTAGGTATGTACTGTCCTTGAGGTTTCCCCCTAGATGCAAATTGTGTACCTTGAGGTTGCCCCCCAGGCGTTAATTGAGGCTGCCCCCAGGCGGTAACTGGCCACCTTGAGGTTGAGGATTGGGAATAGAACCTGACATCATAAGAATGTCTTCTACGCTCAACGACTTTGTACCATTGTTTCCAGTTAATAACCCTTGCTCAATGGGTTGAGGAGATGCTCCCAAAAAAGTACCAGAAAGAGACTGATACCCGGAGGGAACAGAAGGACCGCCGTACAAAAAGGATTCGGGCAATTGAGTAAACATGGATGACTGTCCTGCCATATTGATGGGAGTATAAAAACCTCTAGGTGTTGAGTGATAAGGAGCACGAGGTGGTGAAAAACTTAACCCTGAGTTTTCTAAATAATTAGTCAAAGAAAGATACCAAGAACTACTCCTAGGTGGACTGTAAAAAATTGATTCACGCTCCCTTAGTTCAATGACAGGTTGATTTTCAGGGATAGGGATGCCTACTTCTTCTTCTTCTAGAGCAAGTTCTTCAATAGAAATAAGTCCATAAGGAAGATCTTGAGTGATTACTCTTTCTACCCTAGGTGAACCAGGACCACTAAAAGTTGGAGAAACAAACCCCGATGTCGGAGTAGCAGCAAATTCACTTTCAGGCTCGGATATTTTGGGTTCTTCACCTATATCACTAGTAGATGAAAAGCTACCAGCGATTTCAGAGACAGACACTGACTGTGGATTATATTCTGCTACTGGCGTTTGAAAATCAGGATGTACTATCAAAGAAGATTCTCCTTCTTCCGGTGACCCTGCTTTACTGTCTCTAGGAGTTACGAGGACTTTTAAGCCTTCAAGTTGGCTCGGTACTTCCTCAGGAGGTTGGCCGCGAAGTCTACGGGACTTCCTCAATAACTCAGCCACGTTTATAATCTCAGGAGACTGGCCCCGAAGTCTACGGGACTGTCTTGGTAATTCAGCCACAGTTAAAGACTTTTAACTACTTCACACACAAACAAAGTAAAATCTCAATAAAAAGCACCTAAAGTCTCTAAAGAACCAAACAAATTTGAATCACACACCTAAAGAATCTAGGAGATCAAACACACACAAACAGTAACTTTCCGGACCGAAAACGCTAGTTGGTGATGAAATCCAATGTCGCAGAGTTCAGTACAGAAATGGCGGTTGGAACAGTTACCCCGACAACCTGCTTAATGAATAGACTGGCACAAGTTCCTCCACTTAACCGTCTCGAGTGAAGTGAACCCCCAGAAAATCCAAGTGAGTCTAGCCGACGTCTGCTCCAGGTATAGTGGGATCTTCCCACCACTGTCACCTCAGGAAGAGTCCTAAAGAATATGGCCACTAAGGTTACCAACTGAGACAAATAAACCTGGGGGAACAGTCTACGATCCGATACGCGCGCAAGGGCAAAGTAGCAAGCTCAATCCCCTTGAAGGCTCCTTGACATAATCCAAGGTTTACCAACAAGTGACCCCAGGCTCCTCGATAATGGTTAATCCGAGGTTTACCATTTTTAATACGTGAATATCTGGCATCGTTCCCAATGAGGAAGGATTGATTCCCACACTGGTTCGGACACGATCTCGTGCTTCTCCTTTAAGAGGAGCTTTCCCAGAGCATAAATGCAACAATTGGATTTCTTCCCTACCACAAGATACAGCTACTTGTTTGTTTTTACTGTCTTGGAGAGTTAATTACTCTCCTACTCCAAGACACTAGCCTAAGCTAAGTTGGTGTATCAGAGCCCTAGAAATAAAAATGTTACTAGGTGAATTTTACTTTAAGCGTTAATTTTAGTGGTTTTTGTTTAAGTCCAAAGGTGTGGAGATGAAACTCGTGGTATGAAGACTCGACTCAAAATCACTAAAAATGCACCTAAGATGATCTAAACAATCTTTTTCTCTTCGATGAACTTCTAAACTAAGAAAGAGTTTGAGAATGCAAATACTTTGTAAACACAAATCTTTCTCAATTAAACAAATTAAAAGAAGAGCTTTTCCTTTCCAAAGCACTCAAAACGAGACAACTAATTATTTCACAAAAATTTCCCTTTTTCGTTTCAAAGCATTCAAACACTACAAAAAACAAACTTTTTTCAAAAGATATTTTTTTATATTTTGTAAATAAAACACTCAAAACTAATGAAAATAACTAACCTTGATGGCTACAAACTATAAAAACCTATTTGAAGTCAAAGCCTACTAGAATTCCTTTTTGAGGATGTTTTACTCAGCTAGATGCAAGCTAAGGACTAATTTATGCAGAATCACAAATCAGTCAAGAACAACCAATTTCGTTTTCTATTTGAAAATGAAAATCCAAACTCTCAAACACAAGCTTTTCGAAGTTTTGTAAAGAGAAAACTCAAAGCGGATTCCTCAAACAAGGGGAGATTTCATTAATGGTCAGACTCATAAGAAAGCTGGTAGACACTAAGGTGATCTGAAGTCCCTACAGCCTCTAAGCTCAGAGCCACTACACAACCAAAATGAAAAACAAACCCAACAAGCAAAACTCCTAGGAATTTCACCTAAAACCCTAACACTAACGAAATCAATCCAAGGAAAGCTTCTGACAAGTTATATGTAGGTCTGGGCAGTGGATAACAATTTCTAAAGACAAACTAAGCTGACTGACAGAGGAAATTTTAGGGTTTTCAAAATTTTGACAGGGTCCGCAGGCCCACAGTTGGCACAGGTGCGGTCCCACTCTGTGCTAAAAGCCAAGCTGCGGGTAAGTACGCACTGTGTCAAATGGCTAGGGTGCAGTCCTCTCCCAAAGCTATGAAAAACGAAAAATAACCCTGGATCTACAAACTCTACCCAATTTTACACACAACAAGCCAAAAACAGAAACAAAAATAGAGTTTCTCAGGTCAAAGTAAAAACAAGGAAAACAATCAATTCCCCAGTATGGTCACCATTTTGTCACACGGAATAAGTCGATCTTGCGGACAAGATAGACCTTCCTAGAATCTAAAGAAGACCTAATGACAATCAAACCAACCAGACACTATCTTTCTCTAAATATGCTTTAATAAACAATAGCAAACAAGTGTTTTTAGGGCCTACCTTAGGTCCAACGCTAGCTTGTGGATGCCCTCGCTCCTTCGATCCAAATGAGCTCCTTTTCGCGAATCTGCAAACACAAACAAGGCAAACAAATTAAATAGCACCTCAAAAGCCAATTGCATAAAACATATTTAACATGAAAGTCAAGGAGTCCATGAAACAAATAACATAAGATACTTGTTGAGAAAAATGAGTTTGATTGTATTAATTCAAAAGAAGAAGAACCTTACAAATTTTTCCTTGACGCTGTACAAGCTCCTCCCAGGGTCCAGCAAGAAGTCTCCTCTACTTTGACAAGTTTCACTCACTCCCCAATGAAGCCAAAAAGATGTGTGATCTCTCCTCTTAAGCTCAACTAGGAAGTCTTGATTTCACCAGCATTTACCCTCAAAAATGTTCCGCTTCTAACCTCTCTAGCAACCAGCCCAATGCCTGTATTTATAGTGCAATGGAGGGAGGTTACTAGGTCCTCCTTCAAAGGGATAAAGCCCTCCTTCAAAGGGATAGCTCCTCTCATCAAGGGATTAGATCCTTCTCTTTTGGGATGCATGAACCACCTCAGAGCGAACAATCCACGTCAAAATTCCTTCTAGAAACCTCTAGAATTAACCCAAAGTGAGTTTTTTAAGATAAAACTTGCGCCTTTTGACTTTCACAGGGGTCCGCACCTACACCATTAGGGACAGATTGGGCAGGTCCGCAGTTTTTGTACACAGAAGGTGCAGGACCGCAGGTGACCATGAGAGAAAGTGCGGAACCAGAGTTACATTGATTTTTAATGTCTTTCTCTCATTTCCAAAGCTTGATTTGAAGAGCTGAGGTCTGAGACTTGCTTAGGAGGACAGTACAAGTGATGATAGACCCATACTGACTGCAAATAATCATGGTGACGATATTTTTGTGTAACACTACTGTTGTTGAGAATATTTTAAGATTACTAACTTCGAAGTTTGATTCCAAAGTCTCCGCTATTGAAGAAATGTAGGATCTGAAAATTCTCACACTTAATCAACTCCATGGAATATTTACAGCATTTGAGATGAGGAAAGGTGGTCCTTCAGACACGAGATAAGTAGCCTTCAAAGCCACATATAAATGGAAACATAAGGAAGCACCCAAAGACACAAGCTACATATCAGATGAGGAAGAAGAAAACTTTGTAAGAAGGTTGCAAGTGGGAATTGGAAAATTCAGAGGTAAGCTTCCCTTTAAATGCTTTGGTTGTGGAAGTGCAGGCCATTATGCATCCAAATTTCCTTATAGAGAAAAACGTAAAGAAAATGGAAATAATGTTGCTACAAAGAATTTCTCTGATAAGAAAATATTTTACTGTAATGAAGATAGTCATAGCACATTTGATGACCAAGAAAACTCAGATTTAGACTATCTTGTACTTATGGATCTTGAAGATAAGACAATAGATGAATCAGATAGTTGTGAGATATATGATTTAATGACAGATCTAAAAGAGAATGATAAACTCAATAATGCTAACAAAGAGTTGGAATTAAAATGAAACAATATGATTGAAGAAATAAACATGTTGAAGATGGAATTAGAAGCAACTAATTGAAGAGCTGAAAGCATAAGAAAACAACTTCAAGAAAAGGAAAAGCATTGTGAAACATTAGAATCTAAAATTATGACCCTAAAGGAAGATCATGAGAAATCAACAAATAGGCAAAGGAATCTAAGTCTCTAGAGAAGATTATTTATGGAAAACTCCCTCCTTTGATCAAGATAGGCATTAGGTATACACAATGTAGTGACAAAAAATAGTATAGTGTTGCTCTAGGGAAATCTGAATCAAGTCACACATCTCCTAGATCAAAGACAAGATCTGTTCCTAGGAGCAAAGGATGGTTTTATGGATATTTTTTCTCTTGTAACTCATTTAGGCATAAGGACACTAATTGTAGGTCACATATACATAAAAAAACCATGAGATGGGATAAGTTCCAGCACATAATTAGAAATCGCAAGAAGATCTGGAGGAAGAAGGAATCTTAATCAGAAACGTATGGTAGATTAACCCTACAACAGTCCATTTCTCTTAAATCTTACTTCTCTCAGTGACTGCAGAAGTAATGTGAGGTACCTGACCTCATGAGAATAGAAGATGATTATTAGGTCCTTGGGATCAATGATGTATAAGTTCAGGGGGGATAAATACATATATTAATGATGATTCCCATGGTCGTTTTGATAGTCAAATTACTAATAGTGCATGTGATGTGATAATAGTGGAAAGATATTGTTACACAATATTTTTTCACACCTCCTGCACTTCCCCGTGACATACCATGAAGTTCCTAAAGCATGACCATCATACAGTGTACTTATTCAGATATGCATCTCATATCCTCCCTAGAACATTGATTGGAAATGCCTTGAGCTTTCCCCTAAAGAAATAGCTCTAAAACCCTGATTTTGAGACTCATCGCTCTTATGAGTTTGAAAACCGCGATGGTCGTTGTTGCACTATGCCAGATCCACGATAACATCGCTCTGTTTTCTCATATACTTGTGATGATCCAAAAAAGGAAATTTTCCCAAAGAGAATGAGAATCTTCGTGATCTAAAAGCTTCCAAAGCGGCGAGTTGGAGGTTGTTTGGCGTAGATGAGGTCAAATTCTCCCAACTTGGCCTCTTGGTCTTACCCCTATGAGCTAAATCCTTGAGATGAGGGCCTAATCCTATCCTTAGAGGGATCCTAACTCCCTTTCCCAGCCTACATATTCATCCTCTCCCATTCTCAAATGGTTGGTCAGGGTAGAAGTTGGTTGGTCTATGTCTATTTGCACCCTTATGCTAAACTTGTTCCTAGAGGCTATTCATTAGACTTGGAGAAGGAGTGCTTCGATAATTCCTTGCTTAGACTTGGATTACCACTCAAGGAGAGCCTTTCAACATCAAGGCTTTGGTTGTAAGCTTCCCCTTATTTCCTATTAATATACAACCACTGGTTCATCTTCCCAAAATGTATATGTTCATGTATCATTTAGCTTGACATTCCTTGATAAGTTAAGTAGGTTACTATTGGATTTTCTATTTGTTTTGGCATGCCTTGTTGTGTCTTGATCACATGTGCAGGTGCATAAACACTGAGAGAAACAGGAACAAGCCCATGACACAAGCGGTTCAAGGTCCTCAACAAAGGAAATTAGAATAACATCAGAACGAGTTAGGCCATATCCTTCTTTATTATTTTCAATTATAACCTAGGAATATGTCTATTTGATTGTCACTTTGGTTGCTATAATGACTCATTAGGCTAGAGGGATCGTTAACCTTGTCAACAGAATGGTGAATCTGCAGAGTTTCTTGTCTTGTGTCAAGCGCCTTAAAAATGAAACAAGGACCATGAGGATAGTTATTTTACTATGTCAACCTCGTTAAAAAATGAAATAGGTATCCATGAGTAGAGTTCCTTGTCCTGTGCCAAGCTCCTTAAAAAATGAAACAAGGGATATGGAGCAGAGTTCCTTGTCCTGTGTCAAGCTCCTTAGAAAATGAAACAAGGGATATGTAGCAGAGTTCCTTGTCCTGTGTCAAGCTCCTTAAAAGATGAAACAAGGGATATGGAGTAGAGTTCCTTGTCTTGTGTCAAGCTCCTTAAAAAATGAAACAATGGATTTGGAGTAGAGTTCTTGTCTTGTGTAAAGCTCGTTAAAACTTGAAACAAAGACCATGAGGATAGTTATTTTACTATTTCAACCTCATTGAAAAATGAATTAGGTCTCCCTGACAGAGTTCTTTTACATGTGTCAAGCTCATTAAAAAATGAAACAAGGTGCCATGAGCATGGTTCTTTTCCTATGTCAATCTCATTAAAAAATTAAACAAATCCCCTTTGTTGTAGCGGCTACAACCACCCTCAAAAACTTTGGCCTACACCAATTTTGGAGCCTCCCTTGAAGAGTTTCACTTGATGACTACACACACTCGGGTTCACTCCGTGAGCTCGTGTGATTCTTTACATCTGCCTTGCTTTTTCATTGCATTCAAGTCTCTGCATGCTAATTTCTAAGTCATGCTTGCAACCATGTTCTGGTTATGCTCAAAGTCTTTGCTTCGTATGTGTTTTTTTTGTTTGCTTTGAAAGAACTTGTCACACTCACACACAGAGTCACATTCATTGTCGCACAAGCGTCGTCTCTATCAATGAACGATCAATCATGAGTGTTGCGCTTGTCACATACACCATCGGTCAGTCTTGTTGAACATGTGTATCTGGATGGTTTGGTCATTTCGTCGTCAATTCATGCGAGTGTGTGTTCGTATGATCACCTATGCATCTTTCGATTGTTCACACACTTAGCCTTTTTGCTGAAGGTTCTGACGACTAGACTCCCCTCTGATAGCTGGACCATCACCCTGCCATCGACTCGATCGACTATCAACCAGAACAGCGCAGAAACAACAAGCTAGTCTTTTCAAGCTGCGTTGCCCGCAAGAAATCCAATCAAATCTCATGCTGGCCACCCAGACAGTCAGACCCGGCCGTCACCTTGGAACTGACTCCCCTCAAAATTTTCACAGAGTTGACTAGCCTTACCCACTCAGCTGACTGAGGAAATTACGTAGACAGGCCGGACAGACACCAAGTGCCCATCCTTGTCTCCCTCAGAAAATTACACAGTTTTCCCAGTCAATCATCTCGATATTTGACCAACTGTTCATCTCAAAAATTGTGCAGTGTTCATGAGCAAGCCTTCTGCTTCCCATCAGCCAACTTGGCTCAGAAATTGCACAAAGATGATCAATAGGCCGACCTCCTAGCCTTAGTGCAGTTTTCCTTGCCAGTAGCCCCTGGTAGAAGACTGCCAGTTCCCTCTAGGAATTGTGCATTTTCTGTTGCCAGTATCCTAGGTATCCAACTGGAATTTCCCTTTGGGAATTGTGGATTTTTGGCTTCCAGTGACCCCAGCATCCAACTAGTAGTTCCCTCTGGGAATTGCACAGTTTTGGTTGCCAGTCTCCTGGGCAGTTCCCCAGAAAAACTGCACAATCCCTACCTGCTGACCCTTCATGCAGCCTGGCCCATTCCTATGGAAAATTGTGCAAATCTGGTTGTCTAGCCCCACTGCCCATTCATTCTGAAAAATGCGCAGAGCATGCCTACCTTTTCTTCATGCAGCCTGGACTACTCCTCCCAAAATTTGCGCAATTTTTCCTCCTAGCCGAGCCAGTCCTTGCAGACAGTCACTGTCGACTCAGATTGCCTGTCTCCATCTCTTAGTGACTCTTGCACAGTTTTCGTCAATAGTTTCCTGGAGCCGTCATCTCGCATCACAACCTTGCTGCCTCTCCTGGTCACCTGCATCTAAATGATCATGTGTCATGGTAGACTAGGAGGTTTTGGATTTGATGTCATCTCATCATGAGTGACTACAGGTACAGGTACAACAACGAACACGGCAAGATGACGAATGGGATGAACGAAGGGAGCACATGCAGAATTACAGGTTCACCAACGGATGAACGAACGAAGCCGATGAAGCAAAAGAATGCGACGAACATGCACCTTTGCAAAACAAATGAGCCTATCAAGCCTTCCAACATGCAAGCAAGGAACAACATGCTAAAGCTTCATCAAGTAAACCAAGTACCATCGAAGACTCTGTGCACCTCACCATGTGGAGGTGAAGCTATGATACACCATGAAGGCATCCATCATCCAGCAGTAGTATAACTCGACATGCACTTCAACAACAACACAAATGTACCAGCATTTTCATGTCAGGTCATGTCGAGTCACATCATGAGTCATGTCGCCCACATCTCCACTATCAGTTTGTTGTCAATCAATGTGATGTAACATGGAAGTCCAAGAGACCCACTTGTTGAAAAAAGAGTCATGGAAGTCAAATGGTCATGAGGGTAGTTGAACAGCCACAAGGGTCAGTTTCACCCTTGGCTATAAATACCCCCTCATTTGTACATGAAAAGGACTTTTCACCTCAGCTCCTCCCACATAGCCAAGAGAGTCTGTAATATTTTCTTTGATGAGTAAGTAGTGGCTCCAATTCACGCACTCGGGGCTAGTGATGTATGGTGTAACGATGTGTCTTGGAAATTTCACTTAATTCAGAAGCCTGCTAACAGGCCAACACGTTTTCACACGTATTGTATTTGTTGTAAGACTGCTCTTTAACACTTGTAATGCATGATGTTTTAACCTGTTTCTACATATGAACTGCTTCATTTGTTGTAATACATAATATATTAATGGAAATGTGTTGTATATGTTGTTAATGCAGTCTCACCCATGTAGACTGCTCTATCGGACATTAGACAGACCTTTCACATGAAGCTTGTTGTAACAATGTGGCACTCATTCATACTGCTCCGTGAGTGTTGTACATGTTATCTCACCTTGTATGTTGTGACTGCCGCATCCATGTGGACTACTCCATTGGAAGCTGTGCATGTGTTGTTGTGTTGTGTGTTCCTAGCAGTGTTAGTACTACTCCCAATCAACCTGGAACTCACTCTCACCCTCTCCCTTGACAACGAAAGAACCATTGACACAAGTGACACTTACACTCACCAGGCACGCCAACCTAACTTGTCGAAGACAAAGAAAACCACTCTCCTATGCTAACAAGAAAGAGTTGAGGCAAATCCTTAAGATAATGGCAACTATGCCATCATACCGGATGGGACTCCCACACCAAACAATGTGAGGTCTAGTTGGGACTTCATACTCGGATGATCCCCTGATGTTGGCGGATCCAGCACCGTCAACACCTTCCAATTCTAGTCTTTGATTATATATCGTAAAATCCTAGTAGAGTCTTTCACTTGATCTCGTAAGTTAACCTTCATTCCATAAACTTAGGGGAATGAGATGAAGCTTGGGGGGCATGTACCTCAAATTGAGTCATTATGTTGGGGGCATGGAAACTTATCTCAAGCATAGTTTATCTTTGTTTCAAGCTTGTGTAAAAATGAAACCAAACTCAAGCATAGGTATCTTTATTTCAAGCTTGTGTAAAAATGAAATCATTCCCACTTTATATCTCGTGATCGTTATTTTTATCAGCCTATTTTTTGATAGATGAGGCTTGGTTTATGCATTCCATCGTCACCATCTCTTTGGCTGATCATATGCTTTCACTTGGTTGTTTTACCCTTTCCTGAGAAATGTCTGTGATGAGTGGTCTTATTAGCCAACCTCTTGACCTTTACATGTTTTGGGCAGTTCTATCATTACCAAAACTAGTTGCTATCCTTTTATACCACTCGTTCCTCTAGCTGGAGTCACCTTTCATCTCTTTTCAGACTCCAAAAATATGAATTGACTACCGAGTACTTGTATTTTAGAACTCGTAAAAGTAAATGAAATGACGTCTACTTGGTATAAGTTTAACCCTTTTCCATACTGAGATTGACTATTTACGAAAAAGGTACACCTTGGTCAACATGGTCAAGAGGTTCTCTCAGATATTGTTTTCTACCTTTTCGGGTTCGAGATACAAATTACGAAAAGGGACATGATGGGGTTTTATTTTTCATCTCTTTTTCAAACTCTCTAAATATGAAAAGGACACCGAGTTACTCTTCCGTTAGACTCATAAAAAGTAAATGATGAAAGACTTGTCACCATGACGAGACCAAGTTTATCCTTCCTAGGACTCGTAAAACCTACTAGGATGGATTCATCCGAAGGGTGAACTTATGCGACAATCAGATGGTATCCTCTTCAAGATTTTGTAAAAATAAAGAGGTACTCGGTAGAAATAGCTAGGAAAAATGAAAATGAAACATCCTTTGTATAGGCAACATGTCTCTTTTGAACATGACACTCTTCTACTCTCATGTTGGGTTTGGGATATCCTCGCTCAGTCACTTTTCCTTCCAAGTTCAGGTGATCCACTTTTGCCTTGTCATTATGACCCTTGGTCCTATGTTGAGTCTAAATGTTGCCACACTATGGAGTCGTGTCGCCAATATGTTCAAGAGAAGTCCTATATGCAGTTTATTACCTATACATTGTCTGATATTTTGCTATAGTCTTAGATTCTACTCATTTCATTCCACTTTATTCCTTGTTTCATGTCGATAATGATGGAATCATTATGACCCTCCTTCGACGAGTCACTTCCTGTCGGCTTCAGCTCATTATCCAGGAAGATGACTTAGAAACTTCCTTTAAGTACCTTAGAATTTGCATGCCTTAATGTAAAGTTCTTCGCATCCGACGACAAGTTTTTACTATTGGCCTTCGATTGGGTGATCCCACGAGTGTTCGAATTTAGCTTCGTTATCACTTTCACGGTTTTTTCTATCGTACCTTGAGATCCATTATCATTATGGGTGGTTCTTCTCATGCCTGTTAACGGTCCACATCAATGGTCGGTAATCAGATGGTTTTCTAGTATGTTAGACTGCGACACATTCATTCGCATGTTAGAATTTGTACTTTGATCAGGTCAGGATGGAGTGCGAGACCCTGAGCCTTGTATGATATGACTCAGGCTATGTGGAGTTATATGTTGTTAATGATTGTACACATGTTTCTGCTATATGGATGGTTGTGACCATACCATGGGACTTTACATTATGATGATCCTTATTATTTGAATGGCTATGCCCATGCCATGGATCCTTTCATATAGTCCTTATTATCCGGATGGTTGTGCCTATGCCATAGATTCATGTCTTGCTCTTAGTTATGTATAAGTATATGCGTCCTTGATTTGCAAGTCTCTTGACACTGTGTGTCCTCGTCCTTGCAAAAGCTCATAAAGCATCTCAACTATCACTCCCTATTCCGCCTTCAAGCTTTAGGGGGCATCTGTTACACAATATTTTTTCACACCTCCTACACTTCCCCATGACATACCCTGAAGTGCTCGAAACATGACCATCATACATTGTACTTATTCAAATATGCAGCTCATATCCTCCCTAGAACATTGATTGGAAAATGCCTTGAGTTTTCCCCTGAATAAATAGCTCTAAAACCCTGATTTTGAGACTCGTTGCTCTTATGAGGTTAAAAACCGCGATGTTCACTTGTTGCACTATACCAAACCCATGATGACATCACTCTGTTCGCTCATATACCCGTGATGATCCCAAAGAGGATGAGAAGCTTCGATATCTAGAAGCTTCCAGGGTGGGGAGCTGGAGGTTGTTCGACGTATATGAGGTCGATTTCTCCCAACTTGGGCTCTTGGTATTATCCCTATGAGCTACCTCCTTGAGATGAGGGCCTAATCCTATCTTTGGAGGGATCCTAACTCCCTTTCTCAGCCTATATATTCATCCACTCCCATTCCAAAATGATTGTTCACGTTAGAAGCTAGTTGGTCTATGTCTATTTGCACCCTTATGATAAGCTTGTGCATAGAGGCTATTCATTAGACTTGGAGAAGGATTGCTTGGAGAATTCTTGGCTTGGACTTGGATTACAACTCAAGGAGAGCCTTTCAACATCAAGGCTTTGGTTGTAAGCTTCCCTTTATTTCCTAATAATATACAACTGCTGGTTCATCTTCCCAAAATGTATACGTTCATGTATCATTTAGCTTGACATTCCTTGATCAGTTAAGTAGGTTTCTATTGGAATTTCTATTTTTTTTGGCATGCCTTGTTGTGTCTTGATCACTTGTGTAGGTGCATAAACACTAAAAGAAGCAGGAACAAGCCCGTGACACAAGCTGTTCAGGGTCCTCAACAAAGGAAATTGGAATAGCATCAGAACGAGGTAGGCCATCTCCTTCGTTCTTCTTTTCTATTATAACCTAGGAAGATGTCCAGTTGCTGGTCACTTTGGTTGCTAGACCCACTCATTGGGCTAGAGGGATCGTCTCTGTCTGTAGACAAGATTAACCTTGTCAACAGATATAGACTGAACAGGTTCAAGGGGAGTTGTAGTTATGAAAATTCAAAATTTCACCTTATGGACATGGATCCTATGAAAGATAGTCACATATATACGCAAGTTTTGATTTAGACAACCACCTATGTTTCTCTACAATGAAGAAATAGTGGGACATGCTCAGGGAAAAGTTATAATATACTTCAGTTAGCTCTTATTTGGATTTATGGTTCTAAAATGGATTGATTACAATCGGATTTATGCTATTTAGAAGCGGTTTTGGCTTTTATGAGTTTCTAATGCTTTGACGGATCTCTAATTGATGAAGATTCTTTAATGACCTAACTAATGGATGAATTGATGTGGTCAGATCTGATAGTGAGTAGTTGGCACAGGTTCAGGGGGATAATTTTCTATACTTCTAATAGTGCATTGTTGGCATTATGATTTCTTGATAATTCCTTGTTATATAATGATGCTTATCATTGGTGATGTTGTTGAAGATACTCATGTTACTGAAGTTTTTGAATGACATTATGTTGTTGTCATAATGCGTGAGTTGATTTTGGTGAAAGTATGGATGATGTTTATATATTTTTTGAGTCATTGATCAAATTTGTGATGATAGAAGATTGTTTGCTGATAATATGGACTTTTTCTCTTCTTTGTGGAAAGAACATGTAGATCTTGTTATCTCATGCTATGATTATTTGATGATGATGTTGTCATGGATGAAGTTTATGGTATTTTTATTGCTCCCTACACCTGTTACATGTACATGTTGTGATGCAAATGGTATGTTTCTAGAAGAGTATGGTTCTAAGCATCTTGATGATATGGGATCACAAGGATGAGTAGTTGATGTTGATGAATTACAAAAAGGGATCTTATGGATGATAATGAAGTAGTATTTCTTCTTGCATGAATAATTTGGCCCAAGAGAATGATGTTGATGTAGGTTTCATGAAGATATGGTTATTAATATACTATTGCTGCATCTGTTGGATGATACTTGGAGACATGGCATATTTAGTTACATATTGATGAAGTTGATGAATGATGATACATTTCCCTATCTGTTAAGGGAATAAGTCTCCTAGGGCTTTGGGTCAGAACCCTAACAGAGCAGGAGTAATCTACAGCAAGAAACACCCATACAACTCAGGCAACATGCTTAAATAAACTAACTATGCAAGGATGAACATACCCGGATGTCCTTCGTTTGGGTAGTTCTAGTGAGGGTTCAAACCCTCTGCAACTCCTGACGATCTTCGAATTTGAAAATCAACCAATTCGAATACACATAGAAGCATATAGATAAAGCATTTTAGTGAAATCAACTTTATATCATATAAGTAAATGGTTAGTTATACATCAAAATAGGCATTTATACATAAACCATAACAATAACATCTGATGCATAAACAAAGTCGATCTTAGGAACAAGAAAGCATTTCTTTTTATTGTAGAAAACTATAATAAACATGGAAAGAGTTCACCTGAGTCTTCCTCTTCTGGCTCTAAGTGGAACCGTCCTCTAGGTCCGTCCAGTCCTAGTCTTCAACAACCTCCTTCCATAACCAATACAATGATATCTCAAGCAAGTGAGAGAATATCAACACTCAAGGAAAAAAGGGTTTCTTGAACTTGGGGAAGTGCTTGAAGCATAGGGATACATCAGAATTGATCAGGGGATAATCTTAGTATAGTAATTCTATCATTTCTCTCCTCCTTAAGGCCTTCCCATTGAAGTCTTTTTATATTTCTCCCAAATTAGTTTTTTAGTTGGGAATAGTTGGGCCATGGGCACTAGGAGGTAATCAATAGGTAAAACCCGTGATCTCCGCCCATAATTAAGGAAATTTATTTTTTTTAAGTTTTTTAACACATATACGTGGGTTGGGTATAGACTAACCCACGTGTACATGCTTTTATCATAGGGCAAAGTAGCATACAGGAAGTAAAACACTATTTTTAAAATATTTAGACCAAGTCTGGAAGGAGGGGTTGCCCTAGGCCATAAACCAAGCATCACAAATACCAAGGGTGATGTTTGGAGCTATAACAGATGCCCCCAATATATGAGGTCAGAAAGGGTACATGATGGCCGAAATGTATTAAGTATCTGGAAAGGAAACCTATCAAAAGCTGAGAAGGACTTCACCAGATTTCAGCCTGCCAAGCCCATCAAAAAGAAGATCAGAAAGAAATAGCTGTCTGAGGCGGGCATACCCATGTTTAGAGAAAGTAAAGCATGTCCGCATATCAAGTACAAGTGGATCCACTATGTATACAAGTATAAAGAACTGAAAGTACACAATGGATCATCTAATCGTGATTGAACAAGTACATGTCTGAATATCACATATAAGAAGATGATCAATGAAGCTGTAAGATGAAGCTGATCACCGATGTCAAAAAACTAATCCGAATAGTACCAAATGAACATGATGGAATAAGATGATACTACATCACAACTCGGATGCCATCATATAAAATGTCGTTGTGAAGGACTGCAACATATAACGTGGAATGGTGTCAACTAGCAGCAACAGGAGCAACTGACAAATGAACTAAAGAATGTTGATGCAACCTGAGGTCTTCATCGACCGCCGTGGTACATTTCTACACAATGGGAATAAATGATCTGAAGTCAACCATGTGAGAAATCGTTTGATTATCGGTCGTTGATGTATACAATTAACAAACGCGAGACTACTCACTGATAATGATAATGAGAGTCAAGGTACCCAGTACAATCTAACAAGTGCGAATAAATGAGCTAAGGTCAAACACCTGGAAGAATCTACCAATCAGGGGACAATGATGGTTTCCCACTGTCGATAGTGAAGGATATGCCACTGATGACTGCAAACTCCAAGGTACTGCCAAATGGACTTTAGATCTTTGCCCTAGAGTAATGAGTCGTAGTTGATAGGAAAAGATCCACTAGAAGGAAGGCATTAAGGCATCCTTCATCAATCTAGCACGAGTGTAATCCGTAGGCCAATAATGTGAAAGGAATCAGTTGAAAGAAGATGTAGTAACCCGACCAAAGCACATTTCCAGCATACACAAGATGTAGCTAGCGCACGATAGAAGCCCTCTGAACCAACCAATAATGAAAGCTGACACAGAGGCGAGGAATCCACCAATAGGGTCAAATGGAAACCAAGGCACTGCATGAATCCCAATGTGTGATAAGGAAGGCTAATGTCGAACACAAGGGAAACCACTCAGTCAAAGACCCATGATACTGATCGATGTTGAGCACAAGGTGACCTATCAATAATGAAAATAGGGCCAGGGTGCGGCTCTAGGCCTACCCTCAAAGCAATATGTCATCGTCGATAAGGACAAGACCCGCCAGCAAGAAGTCAATGGAGACCTTCTCAAATCGGCACGAGCAAAGGACCAATATACCAAATGTGATGACAAACAAGACACTAACAACCAGGGATGGTCAACTAAAAAATAGGTTAAGAGACACCGCAGAGAGCCCAACTCAGGTTTACTTCCCTTGAACAAAAGCACGACTCAATGATGACTATGTGGCAACATATGATAACTCTGTATAAGTTTGTCATGCAGGAGACACAAATGAACTCTCCATATGATTGGAAGATATAACCAATCAAAGGAGAACTAACTCAATAACAAGGTTAAGGCGTACCTAGTCAATCTAAATCCCGCCCAAATGGAAGAGAGACTTTCTTTTGAGTACTTTGTTCAAGGGTGACACAACTGACTCTAGCTACCCACAATATATGGAAATGTTGTCCCGTTCCCGCTCTTTTTGGAATATATAATTTTTTTTGTCTTCTTATTTAAGCTGGAAAAAGAATAAAAGAATGCTATAGTACAGTGGAAAGAATGAGTGTCGATGAAATAGATGATCTAGTTCCTAGGATGGGAACATTCCTATGCTCAATGCAGGGAGGCAAAGCTGGTCAAGGACACTCAAAGGGATGTTCCTTCCACGGGTCTGAGGGTGTGTCAAGTTGCAGAAGCTAAGGGATCGCAAGTTTGAGTTTGCAAAAGACATGGTCAAAAGTGGCTTAAACACGAGTCCAAGTGAAGCCGGCTCAAGGCCAAAAGGTGCAAATGGTCAAAATGCAATGCAGTAGTACAACTCAACACAAAGAAGCCTCTAGGGTAAAACGCCAGAATGAAGCGAAGAAGCAAATAGGAACGAGTCTTCAATGCACAAGTCATGGCGGGACTAGAGAGGACTCCCGAGCCTACTCAATAAAACAGCATGGGCAACCAATGTTAGTGAGGTGCTAACTACGATGCCCATGTAAAGGATGGCTCTACCATCATGTCATGATTTAAAAATCAGTGAGTGAACATGGTTTACTAACCATAACACGATGGGATCGACCCTATGGCAAGTGTATTGACAAATGGAGGCTAGTATGCAAAATGCAACGGAAAAAATGGTTTCTCTAACCTATATGCTAGTGAGTAAACGATACCTGCCATGACGGGTCAGTAGTCATGGAACCGATGGGAAATTTCCAAAGAAGCATTCAAAATTACCTAAAAAACAACCTATTCCCAACAATCCAAGCTCACAAGTTAAAAGATTCATGAGATGAAAAAAAATCAAGTTTTGAAAAAAATTGACATTTTCAAAGCTATAAAATGACCTTTTGACTCACCATTTGTACCATTTGTGTTGAGAGCAAAAGCTGTGGAGAAAAAAGAGCAAACTTGCCCCCCAAAGAATTGGACCATTCAAATTGGATCAAAATCATCAGGTAACCCCCAATTCAAGCTTGCATTACTTTATGATTGTTTTTAGAAATTTTTATTGAGGTTTGACCATAGGAATTTATGTTAAAAATTTCAATGTAGCATATACGTGGGTTGGATATTATAGACCCGCATATATGAAGGCCCTACACGTGACTGTGTGTGAAAGGGACCCGCATATACGCGGTTTGAAATTTCAACACAAAAATCTAACAGTTGAAACTTAATTTTCTTTCAGGATGACAATCACATGGAGAGAGAGGGAGCATACTACCATTGATAATGAAGTTATGAATGATCAGCAGGCCTTAGATGCATTGAGGGGATGTGGCTTATTGAAATTTTTCAAAATGCCCAATATGAAGGCCAACACCCATTTTCTTGAAATGCTAATCCACTATTGGAGTATTGAATATGATGCATTTATGATTGATCAAATGCCTTTGAGGATAGAGGTAGAGGATATTTACTTTATCACTGATATCTTCCCGAGAGGAGAAGTTGTACATTCAACTGGCCAGACACAAGGCAGTCTTTCAGTGGAAGACTACGTACATATATATTGTCCTAGGCATCCGGAAAAAATTGGAAGCCATATTCCAATAAAACATGTGGAGAGCTTGTCCCTAAGGATCTTACTATTCACCATAGCTAGGATAAATGGGTCAGCCTCATTGCACCAAGCATCACAAGTATCCGTGAGCTTGGCCATGGAGTGTCTCACCACTGTTTTTGGTTGGTGTACACCTATTCTTACCAATATGAAGAGCCAGTTGCCATCCATTCAGAAAGGGTAGACCAAAAATTTCGGATATGGGACCATTTTATGCTCCTTCTTCAAGACGTTTCTTGGGCTGCATCCTAGAGTATCAGTCTCTATCAGTAGCCCCCAAGATCCTCGGATGGGTAGGTGGGCCGACCTGATGAAACGTCTTGGAGGCAGGGATGTGCTGAGGACTACTTTCGATGATGAGTTCTTCTCCTGATGGGAACAACAAATCATCACTATGGATGACTATCCCTATGCTGGCATGGATTTCATAGTAGATCCAGACTTGGTGCTACCACCAAATGCAGCATGGGGAGAGATAGGTAACCATTTTTTAAGTTTTATCAATTTTTAAGATTTTTTTGTGTTTTTTAAATATGAAAATGAACTTAAAGATATTTTTTATGGGATTAAAATACTGACATAATGATCATGTTCCAAATGTGGGTCTGGTATGACCAGACGGATTTCCGCGGCACAGGTGTCGCGGAAGAGGTGCCAAAGAGGTGGTTGTTGAGACAGAGAGGGTCTTATATGCAATCCAAAGAAACTTGGTGAGGTTGACTCACCAGGTACTGATGGTGGCCATAGAAGATCTACCTGAGGAGATGCAGCACCGCGTGGTAGGAGTACCACAAGACTGGGTTTGCATCCTTTGGCGTGTGGCCAACGTAGTGGTCACTGTCTTAGCTGCTCATCCTGAGCTAGGTCGATAGATAGACTGAACATGATTATGGGCATTTAATCCCGATTTTGTATATTATTTTTGAAACACTTTATGTACACATGGGCAGCTTTATGATATATATATACAGTTCCAAATTTTTGATGTTTGTTTTTATCTTGATGAATGAATGATATTCCAATCTAATGCTTGATTAGCGATAGAATCCGCTAATGAATTTTCAGATCGTGGAATGTGAAAATAAGTAATAAAAACAAATGATCGTTGCAACATCCTCACTCTCAAAAATTGGCGATATAACAAAGGATCTTGAACCCGATAAATGTTATTCAATTGTGACACTACCAGCTGCGAGTCAAGATACACTACCAACGAATCAATTCCATAAGAAATAGCTTCGGATAGTAAATTAATGACGGTAGTATATTCGGCAATATTATTTGGTGTAGAACCAATACATACACCCCTTGACACCATCAACTGACCAGATGGATAATAAATCACCCAAGCTGTGGAAGCGAGGTTCTGAGTGTGCCGACTAGCACCATCGACAAATTCGAAATAGACCAAGTCATCCATCAACACCTGCTAAAGAAGATCAAAAAAGTGTCGATATCACAAAAACTCCCAAATAAATATGTACAAAAATACAAAATATACAAAGAATCCATAGCTCGGTTGTAACCTAAGTAAAGTACTTCTTGAGGTAGAACCCATTTCGGGGCTCTGCCAACTTGTTCCCTTCAAAATCGACTAATTCATAAGCCCCTTTTCCTAAAACTCGTTTCACTATAAAAGGACCATACCACATAGACTTGAATTTTCCTGCCCCTAAGGCATCTTTATCTTGATCATAGACCAAGATAAGGTTGCCTTCAGAAAAGACTCGAGGACGGACAGCTTTATCATACTGAGTTTTAACCCTTTTCTTATGAGCCTCATTGATTATGGCAGCATCTCGATGCTGCTCATCGAGATGTTCCAAATGAAGGAGGCACTCTTCGAGACTAGAGGTCTCTGGAAGGAGCTCAACAGCTAGCCTAAGGGATGGAATTTCACATTCAACAGGAAAAATATATTCCAGCCTGTAAACTAATTGAAAAGGTGTAAAACTGGTGGCAATCTTTACCGAGGTTCGGTACGCCCAGAGAGCCAGATACAACATGAGATGCCAATTGAAGCGATTTTTGTCAATTGTCCTTTGCAAGATTGTCTTGAGGGACTTATTGAGGGCTTCGAATTGCCCATTGGCTTGAGGATAATATGGAGATGAATGCTCCTGCCAGAAGCCCAACTTAAGAGCCAATTTAGTCATCAGTTGGTTCTGGAAGTGACTGCCATGATCAATGACAATCTGGGATACCAAAACGTGAAATAATATGATTGAAGAGGAACAATGTCGTTGTCTCACTATCGTTTTTATAAGTAGGCATGGCCTCAGTCCACTTCGTAAAGTAGTCTATGGCCACTATAATGTACTTGTGATTCGCCACTGAAGGTGGATTACAAGTAGTAAAGTCAATACCCCACTTTGTAAAAGGACCGATAGTGATAATAAGGAAAAGAGGAGTTGGATGCGCGCACATCTTCCGAGTATAGACTTGATAAGGGTGGAAACATTTGACCGCTTCAATACAATATTCGAAAAGTGAAGGCCAAAAGTAGCTGGCACACAAGATTTTTTGGGTTGTTACAAGCCCAGATAGATGACCACCACAAGCTCCACTATGGCAATCATTAAGCACAAACTCTACTTCTTCTAAGGTTAAACACCGCCTAAGGATTGAATTGACCCCTCGGTGATATAATGTATCACTAATGATGACACAGTTCTTAGCCAGGTGACGTAATTTCTAACGTTCATCCTTGGAGGAAGCAGGAGGGAACTTCGAAGTCTGGAGATAGATGATGATATCTCCATACCAAGGATCTTGTGAAGAGATGAGGAATAGATGTTCGTCTGGGAAACTTTCCTCATAAACAGTATCTTCTCCACAAGGCAGCTCGGAAATTAATTCCGCAAAAACCAATGATTTCTTAGACTTGGCTGACAAGAACTTGAGATCAAATTCTTGTAAAATAACAATCCATCGATTGTATTTGCCCCCAATCACTCGCCTGCTAAGGAAAAATTGGAAAGGATTGACCACCGCTAAGACAAATGTTTTGCGTAGCAAAATATAATGACGAAGCTACTAGATAGCATGGACAGCTGCCAAGGCCAATTTCTCAACCAGAGAATAGCATAGTTCAGGGCCTACCAAGCCTTGACTCAAGTAGTAAATCACATGCTCTATGAGAGCATCTTCTTCCTAAACCAGAACCATACCTATGGTTGATTCTGTGGCTGTAAGATATAAAAGGAAATCTCTACCATAATCCGGTGGACTCAAAAGCGAGGCAGAGATTAACACCTGCTTCAAGGCATCAAAAGATCGTTGCGCAAATTCAACCCATAAAAATGGAACTCCTTTCCTTAGCAAATGCATAAATCCTTTAGTTATCTCAGCATAGTTTGCTATAAACCGTCTCAAGAAATTTTCCTTTCCCTAAATACTTTGAAGTTGTTAGATGGAAGACGAGGGAGGAAACTAAATTATTGCCTCAAACTTGAAGGGATCTGTTGTCGCACAGATTGAAACAACAACGCTCAGACCGGGGGCTGTCACTCTGATCCCCGATCTCTCCATTTAAGCCTGTCTCCCGCGGCTAAGGGGGGTAGACCCTATGAGGTGATGGAGACCAACTGTCGACCAGTTGGGTTGGGAGACACGAAGAAACGAGCACTAAATTGATTTAGTTAAGTTAAAAGACCAGTGCCTTGTGGGTTTGATGTTTAAACAATTATTTGCTAGATGTTGCAGAGATGTAAACCATGTACAACAATCATTTACCATCAAACAAATTGAACGATGCAAGATATCCAGCGATTAAAAAAAAAAATTCGAAAGATGAATGCTTTAAACAACCACAAAATTATGAACATTAACCAGATATCATATTCATGCAACTTATCTTCAAAATGATCATTCATGTGCAGACTCGCATAAAATGATAAACCTTCATTCCACATCAAAAAAAAAAATTAGCCTTAGCAGAAAATATAAAATGTGATAAAATCCCCGAGCCAAGACTGAATCTGGGAAAATATTTTCCCAGATTCAGTCTTGGCTCGGGGATTTTATCACATTTTATCTTTTCTGCTAAGGCTAATTTTTTTTTTGATGTGGAATGAAGGTTTATCATTTTATGCGAGTCTGCACATGAATGATCATTTTGAAGATAAGCTGCATGAATATGATATCTGGTTAATATTCATAATTTCGTGGTTGTTTAAAGCATTCATCTTTCGAAAAAAAAAAAAAATTAATCGCTGGATATCTTGTATCATTCAAGTTGTTTGATGGTAAATGATTGTTGTACATGGTTTACATCTCTGCAACATCTAGCAAATAATTGTTTAAACATCAAACCCACAAGGCACTGGTCTTTTAACTTAACTAAATCAATTTAGTGCTCGTTTCTTCGTGTCTCCCAACCCAACTAATCGACAGTTGGTCTCCATCACCTCATAGGGTCTACCCCCCTTAGCCACGGGAGACAGGCTTAAACGGAGAGATCGGGGATCAGAGTGACAGCCCCCGGTCTGAGCGTTGTCGTGTCAATCTATGCGACAATAGGATCAACTCGAATCCCTTCAGTTGATGAAATGAACCCTAACAATCGACCTGATGTAACCACGAAAACACACTTATTTGGATTCAACCAGATCTTGTAAAAATGACATCTCTCAAAAACTAACCGAATGTGACTAGGATGATCGATTCTCTTTCGAGAACGAGCAGCTAAATCATCCAAGTATGCTTCGATGACATGCTTGATGTCATGGAAAGTGTAATACATGGCCCACTGAAATGTGGCTCCAACATTTTTAAGACCAAAAGGCATCTTTTTGTATGCAAAGGTACCCCAGGGACAAATGAAAGCTGTCTTATGCTGGTCTTCTGGATGGATAGATATTTGATTATAACCAGAGAATCCATCCATGAAGGAGAAAATCTCATTACCCGCACATTCATCAACTATCTGATCAATAAACGGTGTGGGGTAATTATCTTTCGGACAAGCTTTGTTCAAATCCCTAAAGTCAATGCACACGCAGATCGTTCCTTGTTTTTTATCAATTGGGACTGGATTAGAAACCCAATCCGTTAGAGGAATGGGGTATATGAAACCCACCTTGAGCAGCTTTTCTACTTCAGCTTTAATAGTTGTTGCTTTCCTAGGATTGACCGGCTGAAGCTTCTGACGAATTGGCTTAGCGTTTTCATACGTCTTGATCTCATGCTGAACGATGGATGGATCAATACCAGGAATTTCTTCATAAGACCAAGTGAATACATCCCGAAACTCTTTAAAGAGGTCGATGTAAATTTGAACCTCTTCAGGGGAACACTCAGCTCCGATGAAGACATTTTCTATCACATTAGGGTTCCTAGAGATGTTTATCGGTACGGATTTTGAAATGACCAACATATTACCTTCGGCACAGATGTTTGAAACCGTACAAACATCGCTAGTAAGCAGATTGGAGAACCTGGATTTGACTTCTTGCAATGGGGGAAGAAAATATGAACGATGATGTAAATCATCCCATGGTTGATCTACACCCGTCATTGCATCTAAGATTGCTTCCTCAGATGGTAAAACCGTATCCAATCAATCCATAGCAGAAGTAGAGTCAAAGGTCCAAGCTGGGTCCACATCACTATCTAACTCTTCCCCTGAAAAAGGAGTAGGATGGTCGTCTACAGAGTTAACGATAGAATGATATCTAAGCTCTGTTGCAAACATAGGGAATTCCATTCCACCAACTTGTCCTTCATCTAAAGTGGTTGTAGACGAAGGCAAGGTCTAAGGGTCTGAAAAATAACAAGTCCGCAAGAACTCTTCCCGTGAAGACTCTTTGGAGGATGAAATGGCATTGATTCTAGCTATAGGAGTGGGAAGATCAAATGTACCCATCAATGAAGAATACATCCCAAATCCTAGATTCTCAATAGGTTGGTGGGGGTTATCCACCAATGGAACATTAGAATCCGAAGTTGCACGGGGGTCAGCTGGAGAATAATCCAATTGATCAACTTTAACAATTCTCCCATCATGAGGAAAACAAAGGATGCGAAACAGAGCCGAAACTACGGAATCCATTTCATAAATCCAACTCTGTCCTAAGAGGAGGTTGTAATCGAGGTTGGCATCAATGATTTCTACTTCGATATTAATGACCTTTCCTCCAACACATCTCGAAAAATCAAATCTCAAAAAATCACAATTCACTTTCACGAAACCAAAGAAACCAAAATCAAATTCGGAAAAAGAAAGCAAAAAACTATGTTTTTGAAGAACTTTTCTTTTTCAAGAAGCAATGAAAACAACTTTTCAAAAGCACTCAAAATGCCACCAAAGACTCAAAGACCGAAAGCAAAGCACAAGGAAACTTTGTAAGTTACCAATTCAACACGAATGAAAACTTGAACAAAAGAGGTGTTTCAACTTGCACTAAATGATCCAAAAGCAGCAAAAAGAGCTTTGAGAAACTGATCAATAAATCAGGAAAGGCACACTTTCAAATTCATCAACAAGAAACTTTTGAAAAGCAAGAAAAAGGTGTATGGCCACAAAAATGACAAGAAGCAAAGCAAGTAGACCAATAATGAAATTTGACACAAAGATTACAAACAATCTTCTATTCCAGAAGACCAGAACAATCAAGAACCTCTATAAGAAGCCTTGTGTGTTCAAACAAAAATTATAAAACTCACTCTAACGCAAACCGAGGCCAAAACTTTTCAAAGTAGGAGAGAATTTGAAACAGTAAGCTCACTGAATAATTAAATTCTGAAGACAGAAACTGACCACTCAGAAACCACACAGACCAAGAAAAAAATCTTTCTCGGCATAAATATTTGAAAAAAGCATGCAAAAAATTGTATACGTGACTGTGTCCCTACACAGGCATGTGTACACACACTTCTGCCAAAAGAAGCTTGCGTATACGCAATTTTAGTTCACAGAAACAAGCGTGTGTACACTTCTGTAAATAAAAAAGGTGCGTATATGGAGTTTTACAAGAAAAATTAAAAATGAGGCCTGATGAAAAAGATCAGACTTGAAGTCTGAGTTCCTACAGGAGCAGGAAATATTGTCATAGCAAGCAAACTAAGAACTAAGCCCTGATTGATACTGAACAACCCAGACAAGGAATAACAAGATTGTTATCCCTAGTGGAGTTGCCAATTCTGTTAAGGCAATAAGTCCCATAGGGCTTTGGCTCAGAACCCTAACAGAGCAGGAGTAATCTACAACAAGAAACACGCATACAACTTAGGCAACATGCTTCAAACCCTCAGGAACTCCTGACGATCTTCGAATCTGCAAATAAACCAATTCGAATACACATAGCAGCATATAGATAAAGAATTTTAGTGAAATCAACTTTATATCATATAAGTAAATGGTTAGTTATACATCAAAATAGTCATTCATACATAAACCATAACAATAACATCTGATGCATAAACAAAGTCGATCTCAGGAACAAGACAACATTTCTTTTTATTGTAGAAAACTATAATAAACATGGAAAGAGTTCACCTAAGTCTTCCTCTTCCGGCTCCAAGCAGAACCGTCCTCTAGGTCCATCCAGTCCCAGTCTTCAACAGCCTCCTTCCATAACCAATACCATGATATCTCAAGAAAGTGAGAGAATATCAACACTCAAGGAAACAAGGGTTTCTTGAACTTGGGGAAGTGCTTGAAGCACAGGGATACTTCAGACTTGATCAGGGGATAATCTCAGTATAGTAATTCTATCATTTCTCTCCTCCTTAAGGCCTTCCCATTGAAGTCTTTTTATACTTCTCCCAAATTAGTTTTTTAGTTGGGAAACAGTTGGGAACAGTTGGGCCATGGGCACTAGGAGGTAATCAACAGGTAAAACCTGTGATCTCTGCCCATAGTTAAGGAAATTTAATTTTTTTAAGTGTTTTAACACATATATGCGGGTTGGGTATAGACTAACCTGCATGTACACACTTTTATCACAGGGAAAAGTAGCGTACAGGAAGTAAAACATTGTTTTTAAAATATTTGGACCAAGTCTGGAAGGAGGGGTTTCCCTAGGCCATAAACCAAGCATCACAAATACCAAGGGTGATATTTGGAGCTATAAAAATATCTTAATTTATGATGATATGCTTGATTCTCATATATTTTGTTGATGCATGAAAGGAAATTTTGTTGTGCTACAAAAGATCTATATGACTGATGAATATGGATTGAGGATCTTCCTACTAAAGGAAAGAGAAAGTGGACTTTGATGAGGTCAAGGGATGAGTTCTACAAAAAAATCTTACTCTATTGATGATGCATACTTGGTCACAGGTTGATGATGTTACATTCCTTCTTGATGATGTTCATCGTGTTGTCATCAGATGCTTATGGTGCAGATCCTATATGGTATATGGTAATTTTTGAAGACTGTCCTGGTCTTACTACCTCACTATTGAGGTCTTTTGTCTTGGTTATAAATTCCATATATTTCTCTTGATGTAAAGGTCATGTAAAGGCCTATGTTATGAATCATTGTAAAATTTAGTCATGTATTGCTGGCTTGAGGGGTTTGACCTAGGTTCAGAGTTATTTAGCCAAACAAATCCATGTACTACTGGCCCTTTCGGCAACAACCTGTGGAGCGCGGACTGAGGTCTCACCTGAAGTAGTATAGGGAGGTGTTGGAACCAAGTTTCCGCACCCTTGAGATGTCTTAGGAGTCGATTTAGTCCAACTGTGAATACCTTCACGCAGGTCACTTCGTGCACTTTCCTGACCTATGAGGCCTTCGTGCCTTGTTATACTCGCCTTCGCACAGACCTAACCAAGGGCTGAGGAGCTTTCACGTTGCTAAAGTAGCGATTTGTGCTATTTCCCCAAGTTACACCGCGGATATTACTTATCTTCTTATAACAGTTAGTTATCTTCGCATAAATAGATACTTTGTCTTATATTCACTTATTCAACACATTCATAAAAGTTCGCACAGAAAATAAACAGTAAACTTGCAATTCATACCCAATATACTTCAATGCATAAAATAGGAAAAGATACAAAGAAATAATGTAAAACTTCTCTTTATTAATGCTTCAATCAGTTATAGACTCAACCTTCCCTATGCACTCAGTTGCAGGGGTCCGTGCACTCAGCTGCGGACTACTAGGCCTCTGTGCACTTAGCTGCAGAGCCTTCTCCTACTCTATGCCCCAAAGACTCGACTTCACACTTAGACTCAATTCTTCATCATATCTTAGATTATTCGATCTTCGATTTTCTCTTTACACTCAGAGCCTCGCTCTATTTATACAATCCCATGGTCCGTGGACCATGGGTAGAACTCTCAAGCCGACATTACAATACAAAAGTAAGGGCGGACAACCCTATGACTTAATTACAACTTCGCGCTCTACGCTCACAAATCATGGAGTCTTTACATCGGACTTAGTCAAAATTTGGCCTTTAAGCCCAAAAACTTGCCTTGGGGGGATCCCGCACCCAACAAGCCCCCAACACAAACATCGTGACTCACCCTCAAGTCACTGTGTCAGTGCAGAGATCTTCACGCGAAGACCTCCCAACTCTGCTTGGACTGCTGCAAGGTCAAAAACGCACTAAACGACTGCCTGCTATATCTCCTGGATGTGTTGTTTAGAGACCCTGGTATCTGAATTGCTTCCCTCTATTTTCTCCTACATTCCCTGCATCTGTTTATAGTCTCGTGCCTCCTTTTAGCTACTTGGAGCGCTAAGACTGTGCTTCTGTCATCTAGTCAGATAGTCGGGCCACTTGTGTATGGCTTCAACCAACTACCATTCACTTTGCCTGGGAAAGGTTCTCCATTTATCTTTACCAACTACACCGCGCCTCCGTCTGTGACCTCCTTAATAACATACAACCCCAGACAATGCATTCTGAACTTTCTCGGGAATTTATCAAACTTACTATCATATAGTAACACCAAATCATTCACCTTGAAGGTGCGCAACTTAATATGTTGATCGTGTCAGGGCTTTTCACGTTGCTTTTGCACCTGCTGATGGAATCTAGCCAAAATATGTTCCTCTTCGATTTCCTCCAACTCTCTTCCAGGGCTCCGCGGTCTGTCATACCAGTGAGCGTTGTTATGTGTAGACTAGGCATGATATACTCCATTGGCGTTACGGCTTCCACTCCATAGACCAGCCGGAAAGGTGTCTGTCCCGTTAGTTTCTTGCATGTCATCCTATAAGCCCATATTACTACAGGTACTTGCAGGTCCCAATCACTTCATTGCATGTTTCATACTTTGGTCAGTACAGTCTCCAGTATTTTGTTAAATGCTTCTACAGTCCCGTTGGCTTGTGGGTGATACGGTGTGCTTTTCTAATGATACACCTGAAACTCTTGTATCAGCGCATTGATTGTTTCATTCAGGAAATGTGTACCACGATCACTCATCAAGATCTTCGGACATCCAAATCATGTCAATACATATTCAAACAGAAACTTTGCGGCCATGGCGGCCATGTACTCTTTTACCAGCTGTGCTTCTTCCCAACGAGTCAGGTACTTTGTCGCAGTGATAATGTATCTCACGCCCATTTTTCCTTGAGGTTTGATAGGTCCTACGAAGTCGATCGCCCACTTTTCAAAGGGCTGTAGTGTCATTTGTGGATTCAAAGGCATATTGTCCCTCCATTATGGTTTACCTGTTCTTTGACATACATCACAGGCCTTGCAATGTGCTTTGGAATCCTAATGAAGGGTCGGCCACCACAACCCTACGCGAAGAATCTTTTGTGCAGTCGCTCTCCCTACATAGTGTCCTCGCGCAGTGCCCCCATGCACGTCCATGAGGATATGGTTCCGTTCAAATTCAAGTACATACCTTCGTAGTATCTCATCATTTCCCATCCTATATAGGTGCCCCACAATGACAAAAAAATCTGTCACGCACACCACGAGTTCCTTCTTCTGCTGGACAGAGTACTCTTTCAGTGCAGTTTCAGTCATGAGAAAGTGGATTATATCTTCAAAGTGTCCATCCACTACTCACAAAACAAAGAGTTGTGCGTAAGGTAATCCTTCCTCCATACTAGTAGGTTCCTCTCCTACCTCAATGCGCGACAGGTGATCTGGTCCTACGTTCAGTCGTCCAGGCTTCACAATGACCTCAAAATCATATTCTTGGAACAATAAAATCCACCTGCATATGTGCCCCCCCAACACAGGCTTATTGACCAAGTATTTCAGTGCGGAATGATCTGTATACATCTTGAAGTGTCCCCCTAACAAATAGTGCCGATATTTCTGGAGTGCGTACACCATAGCCAATCCCTCGCGTTCAATGGTGGAATAGTTATTTTTTGCTTTAGAAAATCTGTGACTCACAAGCGCGATAGGGTGATCCAAGCCCTCTCCACCATCCTATGTTAGTACTACTCCCAGTGCTATACACGATGCGTCAACATGGACATGAAACTCCTCATCCCATTTTGGGAAGACCAGGATCGGCGCAGAGGCCATCTTTTCTTTTAGTACATCCAGGCTTTTCTTACAGTCATTGTTCTAGCAGAACATGACATCTTTTTTCAATGGATTCTCCATCAGCGTGGCGATCTAGGCATATCTTTTGATGAACTTCCTGTAGTACATCGTATGTCCCATGTTAGCGCGCAGCTATTTCACACTTCACGGCAGTTCCAAATTCAGATCACCGCAATCTTCGCGTGGTCTACCATCAGTTCCTGTCTGCAAACCACGTGTCCCAACACTTCTTGAGGTTCAGCGTGATTTGGTATCTTCGGCAGGTATCCAGCATCAAGCGTAAGCTCGCTACATGGTGCTTAACTAGCCCAAACAGCATAACAATGTATTGAAAGCAGCCCCACTTAATTGTGAAGGTTGTCTTGCTCATATCTTCCAGCGCAATTTTGATATGGTGGTACCCTGAGAACCCATCAGTGAAAGAATATGCTTCTTTCCCACCGACATTTTCCAATACTTCATCTGTGAACGGAGTTGGGAATGGGTCATGCACACATGCATAATTCAATTTTCTGAGATCCATGTATATTCTTATCTCGCCCTTCTGCTTCGTTTCTTGCACCACCATAGGGCTTACCCAATTAGATTCTTCCACTGGCTCAATGATTCCTGCAGCGAGCATTTTTTCTAGTTCTATGTGGACCTTCTCCTTGTATTTTGGATTCAAGCGGTAAGGCCTCTACTTAACTGGCTTCGTGTCAGGCTTTAATGTGATCCTCATCATTCCTAAATCTTCGATGATTCCTTTTAAGTCTGTGATCTTGGTTGGGAATAAGTCCTGGTACTCGCGGAGTAACTCAATGACCTTATCCACCATTGCGTCATCCCAGTAGTCGTCGAGCATTTCATACTTAGGTTTGGCCTCCGTACCAATGTTCACCTTGTTTGTCTTTACTGGCACAGTTATGTCAGGGTCTTCAATCAATGGTCCTTGAACCTCGCGTTGGCCTTCTATTTCTAGAATGTTAATTTTCCATGGATCCTCTTCGTCTTCTTTAGCATTTACATTATAGCATTCCAGTACGCAGCTCAGCTGAGTAGCCCATTTAGGCTGAATCAATTCTATTGGCTCCTATGGTATCCTAAAGATAGTTGCTTTTACCGCTTGTAGCACATCATCAATGGTGTCCCACCAATGATCCTCAAAAGTGAAGGTTAACAGGAACCCTTTGCGCAGGATATCCCATTCACCCGTCCCATGGCAGAGCTCCGTCTCTATATACTAGTTCATGGGTATAACATCTAGGGTATGACAGAACATGTGCACCCACTCAGATTGTGGCTCTTCTCCATAGGCCTTTGTCCACTTGGCCAGGTGCACACGCAAATCATACCATCTGTCATACTTGTCTATTATTCACATCTGAGGCTTCACAAAATGCATGCGCATCATTCTCTTGCATTCACGCCAGTCCTCAAAGCTTCCTTGGTGCACCTTGCGGGCATAGCGCAGTACCCACTTCAAAGCCTAGAAACGTTTCTTTTCCAGCACCTCCCTTTCAAATCTTTCCAAGAAAGCATCTACCTCACCTAATCCATGATAAGTAGGCAAATCTCTCACTTCTATCGATACGCAGCACAGTGATCTTGTCATCATGTTACAGTTCAGCGTGGTTACCTCGTGTAACCGGTTCTTCCATCACTCTATCTCTTCATCTAAATCCGACATACAGGAGCTTTCGCGCTGCCATGAGATTCGTCCATACGCGGTGGGATTTATCCAGTCTTTCTCTCACGCAGTTATCTTGTATATGTAGTCAAAATCGTCGTCGCTTTCATAGTTGCGCACCGGCTCTGTGTAGCGTGATCCTTCTGTAGGGTCCAAAGCTATGACTACACACAGAGACTTTTTCTCAAAAATCATCTTGTGCTTCTTCATATTAATCACCCGTTCATGTCAATGGCCCAATCGATTCCTAAGATCATGTGGTAGGGATTGTTGTCATCAACAATCTCTATCACTTCAAAGTCTGCTAGCGCACTTGCCCCTTTAATATCCATGGTGATTCCCTGTAATCTCCCCATAGGTATTATCTTTTGTTGGTTCACCATTCGTAGCTGGATAGGAGACCATTGCAACATAGGCCTTCCCATGCACTCCCATGTCTGCTTCGGAAAAATGTTTGCATCTGATCCTAGGTCCATAATTACTTGGTCCATCTCATATTCTCCAATTTGCACAATCAACCTCATTTCTCTTCCCGTCCTTGTCGCATGCTTTCCAATATTCCAGACTACGCGCGGCTCTCCTATCGTGGTCCCAATGCATTTGTTAATGAGTTCCTACAATCCCTTTACAGCCTTACTGTTGCGCAGTAGCTTCATGCATGTTTCTAGGAACATCGTAAGCATAGATGGGTCCATTTCTGGCTCTGATCTATCTTTGCTTCTTGAAGTGGAGGCATCAACGAAGCTCTTCTTATCTTCCATGAAGGTTTCCTTAGCGCGCTCCAAATCAAACTCTGGTTCTTTCGTCGAAGCCTTGCGAACCCAAGTACTATCTTCGGGTTGTTTTCCTTTATCATCTCCCATCGTAATTCCACTTTGGAGCACAATGTTCACATTTGGATCTTCCTTGCATGACTCATACCTCATCATCTGCAGGTTCTTAGTCAGGGGAGGTTGTAGTGCTCCCTTGTCGCACAGCCTAGCTATCAGCATAGGACAATCCTCCGTCTCATGATCAAACAAGGTATAATACAGACACGATGGATGCGTTGGATTTGTACAATCACTAGCATCATGTCCTGGCCCTCCGCAATTGTAGCATATCAGCGATCCGCGACCTCTTCCAGGTCCTCCTCTACCTCAACCTCGCCCGCGCCCCTGAAATTCGATTCGCGCCACTCCTACGTTCTGGTCAAGGGGCCGCGTTTCAACCTGAACCCTGTAGGTCGGAGTTCTATCCATCATCAGCTCATAGCTTCTACAAGTGCGCTCATCATATCCAACTGATCTACAAAAATTACAAAAAAACTGTTGCAAACTTTGTGTGTACTTCTGTAACAAATGGCAGTTGTCTGTAGCATGCCTTCCTCCTATTTGACAAATCGTACACCACAAAGCAGGTGCTACGCTAGGTCCTACTTGTGCTCTAGTCTTAATAGCATCAATCCTCCTCCCGCGAGGTAATTCACAAACATTGGGGAGTGGTAATTATCATGACCCTGACCCTTACATTTAACGCACCATACCTCTTCGTGCACTTCTGGTTGGGTTGTTCTGTCCTGTTTCAAACTCTGCATCTCAAGGCATAAGTTTTTAAATTGCGTGTGGATCTACTAAACTCCCAAGTTAGGATCCTGTATCGGGGTCTCATGCAGCCTCATCACGATCTCCAAGGCCTTTGCATGAGTCGTTAACCTCTGTTGTGATAGTGAGTTCCTCAAATGTGGCGTTAGCGATGCTACAAACCATTCGCGGTGCTGTCCATCCGTCAAGGTCATATTAGCTTCACGAATTGTGCACTTCAATCTTTGATCCAACTCCCAAGGAGTCTAGCCTGGTATAATTGTGATCTCTTTGAATCCAATGATTGACTTCACCTCTGACTTCGGCCTGCTAAATTCTTTGTTCAACGCAATTTGGATATCTACGATCCACACATTCAGATTGTCATTAGAATGCTTAATATACCAGGTCAGCGTGCAATCCTGCAGAGCACTAATGAACATCACTTTCTTTATATTATCATATGTAACTCCCTGGGCTTCCCATACGGCTCTTATTACGAACCAAAACTGGTCCAAATCTTCATTTCCTACTCCCTTGAACATAGGCAACTTTATCGCACTTTCCATATTGACTCGGAGTGGTGGCAGAGGTGGTACGGGCGAAGATGGAGGTGAAGGTCGTGAAACTGGTGTGGATGGGGGTGGTATGCGCAGAATCCTCTGCCTTATCAAATTGATCACACTTCGCGGCGAGACCTTCGCGATCTCTTCCTTGTCCCCTCGTAGAGGTGAAATCAAAGGGCTATTCTCTGGTCCCTTACTTTCTTCATTTCTATAGGTTTTTCCACTTCACGTGGCTCCAGACATCAAGGTAATTGGATAACCCTCTTTTCACACAATAAACTTTTAATCCAAGTATTCAGAGACTTTACATACTTACCTCGCGATCCTTTGAGAAAGTGTCGCTCTACCTCGTTATAGCTAACAGAAGTATCTACCGCGAACTCAATAATGAATCCTCCTATAATCCGATCGAGCCAGTGATCAACAAAACACGAGATCTTATCCTCTGATGCTTTCAGTCTATGCACCAACTCTGGGGTCCACACAATAGGATTTTCGAGCTTCCACCTTCCTTGGTTATCTGCTAACTTCGCAATCCACTCGTACAGTTCAGTAGGGAAAGATGCGAAGAAAATTTCGTGGATCTCTATGTACAGGTAGTAGTATAACCACTCTTCCTTTGATAGTCACGGATTCCTGTTCTCTTGTGCCATGAACTCGTGAATTCTCCTGTCCAACCAACCTTCAATTTCTTTCTTAGTTGGATTTCAATGATACAACATCAGACATCTCTATGCAGATTCCGGTCCTAGCAACGAAACCATTTGTTGGCTTGAGGGGGCCTGACCCAGGTTCAGATTTATTTAGCCAAACAAATCCCTGTACTAATGGCCCTTTTGGCAATAGCCCATGGAGCGCGGACTGAGGTATCACCCGAAGTAGTATGGGGGGATGCTAGAACCAAGTTTTTGCACCCTTGAGATGTCTAAGGGGTCGATTTAGTCCAACTGTGAATACCTTCATGCAGGTCATTTCACGCACTTTCCCGACCTGCAAGGCCTTTGCACCCTATTATACTTACCTTCGCACACACCTAACCAGGGGCTGAGGATATTTCGCTCTGCTAAAGTAGCAATTTGCGCTATTCCCCAAGTTACACCGCAGATCTTACTTATCTTTTTATAATAGTTACTTGTCTTTGCGTAAACATATACTTTATCTTATATTCACTTATTCAATACATTCATATAAGTTCGCTTAGCAAATAAATAGTAAACTTACAATTCATACCCAATATACTTCAACGCATAAAACAAGAAGGATACACAGAAATAATGTAAAACTTCTCTTTATTAATGCTTCAGTCGGTTACAAACTCAACCTGCCCTACGCACTCAACTGCAGGGGTCCGCACACTTAGCTACGGACTACTAGGCCTCTGCGCACTCAGTTGTAGACCCTTCTCCTACTCTACGACCCAAAGACTCGACTTTACACTTAGACTCAATGCTTCATCATCTCTTAGATTCTTCGCTCTTCGATTTTCTCTTTACACTTAGTATTTATACAATCCCATGCTTTGCGGACCATGGGTAGAACTCTCAAGATGAAATCACATTAAAAAAGTAAGGGCGAACAACCCTATGACTTAATTACAACTTCACGCTCCGCGCCCACAAATCCCAGAGTCTTTACATCGGACTTAGTCAAAACTTGGGCTTTAAGCCCCAAAACTTGCCTTGGGGGGATCCTGCGCCCAACATGTATGGACTATTATGGTCAAGTCATGTAATCCCATCATTTTGGGAATGTGATGTAATGTTGAGTCAAATATGTAACCCCACTATGTTAGGTGATCAATGTAAACATGAGTCATTGATGATAGGTCATGTTTGGTTGAGTCATAGAGTCATGTACTTATTTTTATATCTTCAGAAAATATTCCAGCACGTTCTCAGGGGGAGCATGGTCAGTATTCAATGTTCATACTCAGTAGATCATAACTACAACTCCCATGTCAACAAAGGGAGAACATCCTTCATTCATCATTGGTCATCCCTTTTCTCTTAATGTCAAAGGGGGAGAGAAGCTTGGTGTTTGGAGAATTATTGGTGACTTGGGAGAGAAACTAGGTATATCTAAAGATGTGTTTATAGGTATCTACACCTGGTGGTGACCAAACACCAAAGTGGATATGCTTAAGAACAGTAGCGCATATATTTTAATATTTGGTTGATCAGGTTTTGCAATAACAAAATCTGGTTTCTGCGATAAACAATATGTGGATTGGTATTCCAGTGAATGGATTTATAGTGATCTAACTGCTTTGGTTGTTTGAGATTGATTTAAGTCTCAGGTGGTACAGTGATTAAGTGATTTGATATGATGATTGGTTTTATTGAGCTTAAATGATGGTAACGGGTCTAGTATAAAAATTTGATGAAATGTGGCCTACATATTTGATGTTTTTGGTTCAGGTGGATCCAGTATGAAAATTATGAAGCGTGGTCCATAGAAGTGTTGAGGGTTGGAGCCTTCAGTAAGTGATTCGAAGCTTCCTTCCAATGGTAGCTAGAAAATCATATTAGGGGGTAAGAGTTCCCTTTCCATGGGTGTTGATAAATGAGATCGGGGGGTTGGAGCTCCCTTCCAGTAGGTGTTGGAGAACGAGAGAAGGTTGTAGCCTTCTGCAGGTGATTTCCTACATGTTGTATGAGTGTGCACAAGAAGTAATTATCTATAATAAAAATAAGATAGAGACGATAGCAGTAGTGGGTTTATCCCACATTAGGTTTCCACCTAAAAATCCCGGTGTTCGTGTGTGTTGATGTGTTTCTTAAGTGTGATGGTTTATTATGTTCTTACTACACATGATTATTGTTTAATTAATTCCCACTGAAGTACTTATACAATGGTTTAAGTTAAAAAGATGATGAATTAACTGAAAAGTAAGTTAATTGGATATAAGCTAGTTGTCTTCATAGCAGTCACGTACATATGCAGGTTTACTTAAGTATAGTCATGTACAAAAATCTTAATAAGAAAATAAAAGTTTAAGTGAGTTTTAAAATATTGATTCAGCCCCCTCTTAGTGTTTTTCCCAACAGATTTTGCACTAGAGTGAGGTTATCCCTGAAGAGTTGGATAACTTGTTGTTGATACTCAATGTGATCTTCCATTGCTTGAACCTTAGAATTTTCTCTTAAAGATGATGTGTTGGATGGTAGATCATATCCATAAATTTCCATAAATGATGTCATTTTTGCTGCAATATAGAAGGAATCGTTTTACCACCATTTAGGTAGAGGTAAAAAAACAACAAACATATGCTTCCAAACATTTTTTCACTATCTCAATTTTCCCATCAGATTGAGGATAATAAGATAGCTATGAGCTAATTGAGTACCAAGAAAAAAAATAATTCCATCCAAAAGCTTCCAGTGAAAATGGGATCTCTGTCACTTACAATAATATTTGGGTTTCCATGTAGCCTTTTAATTGTTTCCATAAATGAAGTAGAAATTGTATTGTGTTTAAAAGGATGAGATAATGCACAAAAGTGTGCATACTTGGTAAGTCTATAAATTACCACCATGAGGACACTCTTTTCTTAAGACTTGGGTAAACCTATGATAAAATCCATTGATACCTCTTCCCAACACTAGCTTGGAATGACTAAAGGTTGTAACAGACTAGGGGTCTTAATCGTCTCAACTTTATTTTGTTGGAAAACCAAACATTCTACCACAAACTTATGAATCTCAAATTTAATTCCATCCCAAAATAAATCCTTCTTGACCCTGTGGTAATTTTAAAAATATCCTGAGTGTCCTCTTGAGGGCGAGGTGTGCAATTCCAAAATAATCTTTATTTTGATTTGGGAATTCTTACATAGATATAAGTGATATTTGTACCATAATGAATCATTTTCCCATATAAATGTATCAGATGTACTGGGATCTTGCTTCAATTTTTGAATGTGTGTCAACACCTCTTTGTCATTCTTCTATTCACCCCTTGCTTTAGTCTTCATTCTAATTTGATGCCTTAATGAAGATCAAGCTTGGTGAAGTAAATTTCTCCATTTAATTCATCCAACAATTCATCAATGATAGGAATGGGAAATTTATCCTTAATAGTGAGCCTGTTAAGCTCCCTATAATCCGAACACATATGCCATGATCATCCTTCTTGTGGGCCAATAATACTAGAGAAGAGAAAGAAATTTGGCTAGGTTTAATTATACTGGCCTCTAGCATTTCTGCAACCATACGTTTAATTTCACTCTTTTGGGCATAGGAAAATCTTCAAGACCTGATGGTTGGAGGAACACTTCATGGAATCAAGTGAATAACATTATCATAATAAATAATAGGTGGGAGGCATTTTGGAATCTAAAATACCTTAGAATGATTGTCCAATACTTTTTGGATATCTGGAGAAATGGATTATTTCAAAGTTTGAACCCATAGTGAGCATAATTGTGCAATTATGCCACATTCTTCTTTCTTAAAAATATTTATCATGCCATTAGAGTTTATTATATTCCCTGGTTTCCCTATGATACCCATTACTTCAATTTCCTTTCCCTCCCAGAAAAATTTCAAGAAATTTTCTTGAAAATTAAAAGACATCTTCCCCAAAGATTGTCACCATTAGACTCCTAGTACAACATCAACACCACCCATTATAATGGAAAGCATTGAACAATTCAATATATATTTTCCCATGGTTAAATTGATATTATGGAACTTTATAGAGAAATTTATAGTTCCTCCATTTGGAACCATCACTTAACACTATAGTGTTGGATATAGAAAGGAATTCATTTTTTGGCTATCTTATTGTTGAAGGTGTTGGACCCCACAACATGTCAAGGGGATCTCCCCGGTAAGAAGTCCCAATTAGACCTCAGACCATTTGGTGTAGGAGTCCCAGCAGTGGGTCGTAAGGTAATTCCTTGACCGCAATGTAGCACAGAGGCAAGTAAGATAACTCTGCCAGTGGCAAGGGTGTGACTGATGCAGTGAGTCAAGGAATGAGTATGACAGATTCCAACACTTCAAAGGAAGAGGAAGGTGAAGGTGAGTTCCAGGTTGAAAGGGATCAGTCCCAACTTGGCTAGGAAAACACAACACAAAGGACATGCACAAATTCCGGCAGAGAAGTCGACATGGATGTGATAGTCACAACATACAAGGTAAGATAACATGAACAACACTCACAGATCAGTCCGAGATGAGTGTGACGGTTGATATAAGAAGGTTTAGAAAGGTCTGTCTAGTGTCTGGCAGAGTAGTCGACACGGACGGTGACAGCATTAACAACATATGTAACACATTAACAATAAGATTCATATAATTGCATAAAAATCAGTTCATATACAAGTACGTAAGTTAAACAACATATATCATTAAGGAAACCGGAACAGTCCAACTACAATAACAACATATGCATGAAAATGTGTTGGCTCTTATTATTAAATAAGTGTAAGTCAAAATCATACAATACACCATGTAAACCTGCTAGCCCCATCAGTGGAACATTACAGCCACATCCGCCTACTCCTCCAAAGAGATGTACTAGCTCTGTGCAGTGGAGAAGCCAAGGCACATTACAATACTGTCCAAGCCTTCTTCAAGATAGTCTTAGTAGAAGCTTGGCTGACCAAAAGCCTATACAATGAGTTATGAGGGACTATTTATAGCAAATGGTGGGGTGACCCTTGACATTCCCCTTTGTGACAGTTCAACTACCCTCATGACTCTTCACCTACTCTATGACTGTTACATCCAACTGTTGACACTTGACTTACACTTGACATGACTCAACATTATAATGCACCTGTACTCATATGAGACAACATGGCTTGAGCAAGCCTTGCAAGAAATCACTGACACTCGGTCCGCTATGGTGAGACCAACTCTTTGACATGCTTATGATGGTGAAGCTAGTGAGATTATGCCAAGCTTGGTCATCCGTGATGGTGTGCATGCACCTCATAGTGACATCTTGCTGAAGCGAATTCTTGCCCCCATTGCAACTGGTGCATTGGTTCGTTATCTAAGGGGGGTGGAATGTTATATACCTAGGGGGGATAATATGGGGTACCAAGGGAGGTACCCAAGGTAATATGTAATAATGGGATGGGCCATAGTAATAAATAAGGTGGTTAACCCATATCATGTAAGGGACGACAAGTAGTTAGTAATAATGTAATGGGCCCATGGTATTAGTTGATGGTATGAGGGAACCATGGTAATGACCCATGGTATTGTATATATGAGGCCTATATAGAGGCTAGAGACTCCATGTCAAGGAAGATTGTAAAGGATTATTTTATGAACAAGCATATGGCTTGTGGAGTGTTCTCCTTCCTTAAGGAGTGAATGTATGGTGTTGCCCTACCATAAGGGTTTGATATTAATAAGAGAAGCATTTTCTATATTTTAGATCTTATCATTTCTTGGGTTTATTTGCATTGTCTTATATTTTTGGATCAGATCTATAACAGTTCGGCCCCTTCATTCAACTCATCTGCTAACATGTGCATGGTCTTCTTGGGTATGATTGAACCAGCAACACACTGATGCATAGTGTCCATGATGATCTTCAAGTGTGTGTTGGTGGTCGTGTGCATCAACTTGCCGAAGTGCGTGTTCAGCCCCGGTTGGACTTGCATCTTGTCTTCGCCTTGGTGAGTCTATTGAATGGGTTGGATTGCATGCATGCGCTCAATGACATGCATGCTTCTAGATCCTTTGCATGAGATCAACAACAATTATCACCATGTTTTCTCTATGTCAGTTGCTGGGATGGATCCTTAACTTGTACTAGCACAGTTTCATCCGTGAGTGCATGTTGTGCCCACTGTTGTTCCTATTCCTACTGCAACTCATTGGACTATCTGTGCAACTTCATGTTATTCCTGAGTTGCTGCTTCAGCACATGAAACTCCTTCTTTGTTCCATCTTCTGCCTTTGTGCGATCTTCATGTTGCACCATCACTTCATATCCTGAGTCTCCAAAGTTGCTTTCATTATCAATGGATCTACTTGATCTTGAAACTTTGCTCCACCTCTATGTTGTCAACAACCTTCCTCTTGCATTCACTACATTTGGTATGCTGCCTTCAACTGTTGTTCATGATGTTGCTTCCTGTGATGCTCTTTTCCATGAACAACTTGATGTCTTCGTGAGTAGGTAAGCCCATGGACACATGATCGAATGCATCCCCAAGCGTGCTGTGAATGGTGTCTTCATCTCTGCTCTCTTGGAAACCATTGTACCTATACTGCTGAGAGGCAGATGAACACCTGTGATACCTAGAGACATGGAAACACTCAGAGCAATCAATCTGTCATTTGAAAACCAAAATGAACATGAGAACTGACTTGCAACATACCCGGGTGAAGGATCATGAAGGTTACGCAATTTTTGCCAGGGGGTCAGGAGACCGACTACCAATACTGCACAAGGCACAATCCGGGTTGTCGAGAGACTGACTGAATGCTGGAACTGCACAATGCACAATCCAATCAGGCAGTTGGCTACTGGGATTGCGCAATGCACGATTCCAGCTGGGAAATATTGTTAGACCAAGAACAGATTTGAGCAAATTTTTGGGGAAAGCAGCCATTGACCTCCAGAAATGCGCAATTCAATCCAAGAGGCCAGTGCTGGGCCAGAATGCGCAAATCTGGAGAGGGAGGTGAGCCTTCCTTCTCTAGATTCCACAATGAAGCCTTGGTGAAGGAAGAGACTAGGCCAAGGTTGGCCCGACTCATCGAATGGCAACTGAAAGCAAGTAAGTTGATGAAATGCATGGCAACACTAAGTGATAGCAGAAGTGATAATTAGTGCATGAAAACCATGAATGGAAGATTGAGAAAACAGTTCAACATGTATATGGGTGAGGTCGTTCACCGGCTGGGTGAACGTCCATGCAAAATAGTTTCATGCATACGACAACAGTGAGATAACAACAAAATGGAAATAGAGCTAGGACAAGCTAGAATATATGTAAATTACAGCAAGCATTCAAAGAAATCAAGCAAACCACACTCACATAAGTGAATACACAAAAATGACAGAAATGCAGCACAAGGCAGGGGAAGCGAGCTTACCCAAAAACAGCTAAGTTGAATGTGCCGACTGCTCCTAGATGTGATGTGGGATGTCAGAGCTACAAGGTTGGTGTGAAGAATGAGCTCTGCAGCATCCAGTTGATGAGTTTTGTTAACATTGAGGTTGTGATGCACATGCCACAAATCTAGGGGAAGCGACACTTGGAGGGAGGTTTCTGAATTGTTCCTTGCATGTAACCTCAAACTGCTAAACATAGATCCCTGAAACAAGGTGTTGGCTTGATGGGCCCTAACCCAGGTTCAGTGTTAGTCAGCCAAGCAAATCCCTACATTACTATCCCTCTCAGCATCAATCCACGAAGCGCGGACTAAAGTCTCACCCGAAGCAGTATGGGGGGATGTAGGAACCAAGTTTCCTCACCCTGAGATACACTTCCTGATCCTGCCTTTGTGCAGAACTATAAGCCTTTAGGGCTTATCGATGTTCCTTCTCTTCCGTCCTTTAGTACCTCTGCGAAGGTACCCGACTGATCTTCATGTGGCCCTAACCAGAGGTCCAAACACTTACATGCCTCTATGGCTACGTTACTGTATAAGTTCCCAAGTTATCCTAAGTGTTACCTACTCTACCATGCATTTACAACTATCTTCACGTAAACCTATATTCTTTCTTGCGCTCAATTAATAGATATAATCAAATACATTCGTGCATCAAATAAGCATTATAATGTAAACCCAAATCATAACATAATATAATCAGATGCATTAAACAGAGACAAAATACATGATGATTGCAGAATACTTCTCTTTATTGATATCTCAAGTTCAGTAGAGACTCTATCCACCCTGCTCACACACCTACAAGGGTCCACACACTCAGCTATGGACTTCCACCCTAGGCCTCTGCACACTCAGATGCAGAGCCTCTACCTACGCTAAGACCTGAGAACACTTAGAACTTCTTACCCACAAAGTCTTCCCTTCTTACTTCCCCTTTTCTCTCCTGCCTTAGACTCTTCTAACACTCCCTTTTTATACAATCCCATGGTCCACAAACTATGGGTATATCTTTACAGCCGACGTGAGAATTTACAAAACAAGGGTGGACAACCCTTTATGACTCTTGACATCTTCACGCTCCACAACCACAAAATGTGGAGACTTTACATCTTTATTACAAAATTTGGGCTTTCTGCCCCAAAACTGACTCTTGGGGGAACCCATTCCCAATAGGCCCCCAACACAAACATGGTGACTCACCCTCGAATCACTCTGCGGGCGCAGAGATCTTGGCGCGAAGACCCCCCATCTCGACCTGTACGACTGCTACCTCGGCGGTGCATTGCGCGGCCGCTTGTTTTATCTCCTCGACCAATTGCTCTGTCGTTGGCCCTACATTGTCAGCCTAAAGCTTTTGTTGAGTCTCCTGCAGACTAGCCATCTTGCCCTAAATGGAGGTCATGATCAATTAGACCTCATCCAACCAAGGCTTCAAACGCGCCTTCAGCATTGCCTCTTTGTGCTGAGCTACATCTACGTGTTCCTTCAGTGCCTTGGCCTCTTGCAGCTTCATGAGTCTCTGTGTGATGGCGACAATACGCATTGTCCCTTTTACCTCGTCGTAGTGCTGGTGCAGCTCTCGCACCATTGTTTCCAGCCTCTGCATAGTAGGGTCGTGTTGTAGGTTGGTTAGTACTTCAAACAACTGTTCGAAAAGCGTTGTGTAGTCCGCCACTACACTTTCTATTGCTGCTATTGCCTCTGTTATAGCAGTAAAGTGCTGCTCCTTGAATTCCAGTGCAGTCAAAGGCTAGGCCTTCAACTACAACTCTGCAATTTGGATGTTTAGCTCCAACTGAACCTTTGCTAACTCCGTGCGGGCATCATGCACCCCCGTAGTGATCTTGCGAACGCACACATCTACCAGCTCATCTTCAGGAATGGCCAACTCCGGGACCATTCGGCATGCTTCCTCCACGACCTAGACTATGCGCTTGTCCTTATCGGTCACATCATTTGTGGTGGTGATGGAAGAATCTCGTTGTACGACCATCTAAGCATTGTTAATCTTCTTCTTGTTGATCACCTGCAAAGTTCACTGTTCACAGGCCCTCAGTTCCGCGATCACCCCATCCTGTAGTAGGTGGAGTGCCTTGCTAGGAAGCACTGCCAAGTTCATCCCTACTCTCTTGAGGGCATTGACAGCGGGTCTATTAGCTTTGGTCTATGTTGTCAGTGCTCCACCTGGCAGCACTATGGAGCAGCATCCCGACGGCTTCTAAAGTACCAATGGCTAAACTTGTGGATTTCGTGCCGGTCTGTGATGCCATGATATGCAGCTCTCATAGATCTACCTAAATGGCCCCCAACACTTGCCGCTGTTGCTACTCAAACTGCTGCAGTAGTTCCGTTGTGGCATCCCGCACTATATCTCCAATGTCATTCGGATCCTCCTCTGTTAGGGTGATCGAACCCACTGACGTCTTGCCGGCCTTAGAATTCTTCCATGGCCCTACTTTTTCTTGTCCCCTTGGAAGCTTGATACAGAACAGAGGCATCTGCGGGTCCGCTCCTCCATGGTTTGTCTGATCATCCTCTTCTTCCTTTGCCTTTGGGGAGGGTGACTTCTCTTTGTCAGAGTCACACTCCTCCTCTCCTATTTGTCTGCCTATCTCCTGCATAACAGCGCGGTCTTCCTTAGCCTTATCGTCAGCATGCTTTCTCCTTTTCTCAGCCAGTTGCTCCATCTTGAGATTGGCCTCCTCCTTTTTGCGCTGCGCGAAGGACTTGCTTGATCCCGCCGCCAAGTCTGAGGCAGTACGCCACTCTGCCGGCCAACGCTCAAGAACTGCATCGATCACGTCATTCGTTGCCAAGTAGGGCAAGTCATGCCACTTCTTCTTGGGTTCCTTCCGCACCCTTATTGATACGTGGTGGAAATCAGCCTTGAATTCTGCATATGCCTGCAATTTCTCAAAGACAGTAGGTGACAACTGTGGCTTGTGGTTGATGGCCATGTGCACGTTCATCTCCATCAAGATATAAAATATCTTGGTGTCCTTGATCTGCTAAGGATCCTTAGTTGCCCACAGTGAAGCGTACTTCGTCGCCTCAAGCAGGTCTAGCGCGACCAAGCGAAATTGACTATCTTCGAGTAATTCCCAAGCTACCAGCACGATGGACAACAAGAGCCACGCATAGTGGAAGGTCTTGCTAAGATTCTGTGCCTCGCGGCAGTTCGCGAGGAATGCACTGCAGAAGTAGCGTGCCCAATTAAACTGAACCCCCTCTGCGCATTGGGCCGCTAGAGCCATGACGGGCATCGGTACTTCATCGAAGCAACACTTCTGCATGACCTTCCCTACCAAAATTTGTGTGGCCACTTTGACTGCAGGGTTGGAAATACATGGCTTCTTTAGTAATCCAAACTTCTTCTTCATGGCCTCCGTGAGGGTTTGCTCGCCCACCTTTCCACCAAACATCATGGCCGAATTCTCCCATGAACATGGCAGCCTCGTGATCCTATGGATCAGTGTATTAGTGATGGGTATTGCTCCTCCAACCACAAACACCCATCATGTACCAAGCACAGTAGTTGCTTGATTACCAGCAAGGTAATGGGTGTGTGATTGTAATGCGACACCCATAGCAGGTTGAGCAGGCCTACCTTATCCACGCCTTTGAGCCACTTCTGTGGTTCCAACACGGTCATCCCGGTGGTCTTATGGAAAATGCAGTGCATTAGCTGGTCTGTTGCCAAGTGAGGGAATCGCTCAGTGTCAGCTAAGTCCCAGTCCTCCAATTTCAATAGTGGAATCCGCCCCAAGCGCGGTCCTTCAAAAATAATCTAGTCTGGCAGCAGAGGTGTGTACAAGGTGACCTTGCTCTCATCAATGTCCTTAGGCACCTTGGCCTTGCCCCTGCATGGAGGGACGTACTCAAGCAATTTAGTAATGGGGTCAGACCCCTCAACTTCAACGTCCTTTGTTTCCACCCCAAGATCCTCATCATCCATTGGGATATCCTCAATTTCTTCCTCCTCCAGTTCTAGGTTAATTGTTTTGCCCTTTTCTTGTGCAATGGGCTTGTCCTTTAGCTGGTTTCTCCTAGGTGATGCACACATCGGATGCGGTGTCGCGGCCTGCTTGCCTTTCTAGCTTTTCGCACTCTCCCGGGTCGGGGTAGGCCTTGGTCTAGGAGACCGTGGCAACTTGGGGACTTCAGTTGGTATCTCTGCAAACCTCCAGAGTATCTCCCTCAGCTTCCATAGAAACCTTTGGCACAGCCCCTTTGGCTGTCACTCCTTCCTCTATATCTACAATTTCTATCAGTATCAACATGACACTATTCAACAGTTCTTGTGTCGCCTTTGGCAATTTCTCAAACACCTAACTCGCTATCAGAGCTTCAAAGAATTCACGGTTCATACGTGCCTAAGAGCTCAACAACTTAATGCTCAAAATGCCAAGTGTTCTTCAATGGGTAGCCACATGTAATTTATAGGCCATTTTGAATTCAAATCAGACTGTTCCCCCAACAATTGGTTCATTAATGCTAGATTGTTAGCAAATTTTTAAGGATCTCCTCCATAAATTTTGTCTTAAATGCCACCCCCTCGCTCCATTTGGTTGTTTTTTCATTGTCAAATCATGAACAGTGACTTTAATAGTCACTTTCCACCTAACCTGCGTAGTTTTTTCCTGGGTAGCGCAACCATCTACGCGCTTGTGTGGTCTCTGTGACATCTCATTCCGTGCAGTTTCCTCATCACGTAGTTCCCTAACCTGGGCAGTGTAGTTTATAGTCTCATGCCTCCTTTCAGCTGCCTGGAGTGCTAAGACTATGCTACCTTCATATAGTCACCTATCTGAATCACCAATGTATGGCTTCAATTGGCTACCATTCACCTTTCCTAGGAAGGGATCCCCATTTAACTTAACCAACTAAACTGCTCCACTGTTGGTAATCTCTTTGATGACATAGGGCCCCAGCTAGTGCATCCTAAATTTCCCTGGAAATTTATCAAACTTGCTGTCATATAACAAAACCAGATCATTTACCTTGAAGGTGCACAGTTTAATGTGTCGATCATGCCATGCCTTTTCGCGCTCCTTTTGAACTTGTTGATGAAATCCAGCTAGAAATCAGTCCTCCTCAAGCTCTGCTAGCTGCGCGAGCCTCTCTTCCAAGGCTCTACGGTCCATCATTCCTATGATTGTTGCTATCATAGACTAGGTACAATTTATTCCATTGGCATCACAGCTTCTACGCCATACACGAGTTTGAAAGGCGTTTGCCAAATCAACTTCTTGCAAGTTGTTCTGTAGGCCCATAGCACCACTGGTACGTGCACATCCTAGTCACTTCTCTGAGCATTGTAGACCTTTGTCAATGTGTTCTCTAGTATCTTATTGAATGATTCCACCATCCCATTTGCCTGCGGGCGATAAGGCGTGCTCTTCTGATGATACACCTGAAATTCATCTGTCAACGTATTGATTGTTTCATTAAGAAAGTGCATACCACGATCACCCATCAAGATCTTTGGACAACCAAATCTCGTCAATACGTATTCAAAAATAAACTTTGTTGTTGTTGTGCTAGTACAGTCCTTCACAGGTTGCCCCCCTCCCACCTGATCAAGTACTCAGTCGCAGTGATGATGTACCGTGCACCTGTCTTCTTTCCCGGAGGCTAAATTGGGCCCACAAAGTCGATCGCCCATTTCTGGAATAGTTGTAACGTCACCTGCGACATCAAAGTCAGTTCATCCCTCTGCGATGGCCTGCTAGTCCTTTGACATGCGTCACAGGCCCTACAATATGCTTTCACATCCTTATGCATAGTTGGCCACCACAATCCAGCACGCAGAACCTTCTGCGTTGTTACTTTTCCTGCATAATGTCCTCTTGTAGCTCCTCCATGAGCCTCTGCGAGGATGCTGCTTCACTCAAAGTCAAGTACATAACGTCACAATATTTCGCCTGAACCCATTTTGTACAAGTGTCCTGCAATGATGGAGAAGTATGTTGTGCGCACTACTAACTCCTTCTTTTGCTGGCTTGTATACCCTTCTGGAGCAGTCCCCATTGTCAGGAAATGTATGATATCTTCAAAGTGACTGTCCATGATGTGTACTGCAAAGAGTTGTGCATCAAGCAGTCCTTCCTCCAAATTAGTGTGCCCCTTTCCCATTTCGATGCATGACAAATGATCTGGTCCTGCGTTCAATCGTCTAGGCTTCACAATAACTTCAAAATCATACTCCTGGAACAATAACAACCATCTGTGGATCTTCCCCCCCAACACAGGATTATTGACCAGGTATTTCAACGCAGAATGATCCGTATACATCTTAAAATCCACCCAGTAGATAGTGCCTGAACTTTTGGAGCGGGTATACCATAGCTAGTCCTTTACACTCTGTAGTGGAATAGTTCTTCTCAGCCTTGAATAGCTTCCTGCTCATGAATGCTATAGGATGTTCGAATTCCCCCTCGCCCGCCTGTGTCAACACAGCCCCCAGCACAATACAGGAGGTGTCCATGTGCACATGAAATTCCTTCTTCCAATCCGAGAAGACTAGGATTGGCACGTTGACCATTTTCTCTTTTAGCATGTCCAATCTCTTCTGGCATTCATCACTCCAGTAGAATGTAGCATCCTTTTTCAACAATTTCTCCATGGGCACGGTGATCTGGGCATAGCTCTTAATGAACTTCCTATAGTATTCGGTATGCCCCAAGGTTGCACGTAGCTGTTTCACATTCCTTTGCACCTCCAAGTTGATTATCACCGCAATCTTCATGGGGTCTACCATCAATCCTTATCTGCATACCACATGACCCAACAGGATCCCGAAAGGGACACAAAACAGACACTTCTTTAGATTGAGTGAGATCTGATATCTCTTACATGTATCTAACATTAAGCTTAGAATTTCCACATGACACTTGACCAATCCAAACAATGTCCAATCGTCAAAGTACACCTCCAGGAACTTATGAATGAAGTCTTTCAATGCCGCAATGACTACGTGCAAAAAGATTGTTGGTGCATTCTTCAGCCCAAAAGGCATTATAGTGTACTGAAAAAATTCCCATTCTATCACAAAGGTCGTCTTGCTTCTATCCTCAAGTGTAATTTTGATCTGATGATACCCAGAGAACCCATCAGTATGCTTCTTGGCCGCCTACATTATCCAGGACCTCGTCAATAAACGGGTTCGGGAAGGGGTCATGCACGCAAGCATCATTCAGCTTCTAGAGATCCACGCATATCCTTATTTCTTCTTTCTATTTCTTTTCCTGAACCACTATCAGGCTTACCCAATCGGATTCTTCTACTGGTTCAATAGTTCCTATCATGAGCATCTTATCTAACTCAACGTGAATCCTTTCCTTATACTTAGGATTAAAGCGGTAAGGTGTTTTTTTTACAGGTTTCGTGTTCGGTTTCAGGGTGATCTTCATGACACCTAGGTCTCTTATTATCCATTTAAATCAGAAAATTTTGTGGGGAACAAATCCTGATATTCACGGAGGAGATCAATGACCTTGTCTACTGTCACATCATCCCAATAGTCCCCTATCTTCGCAAATTTGGTTCTGCCTCTGTGCCAATGTTGACCTGCCTAGTTTTCAGTGGTGCGGTTATGTTAGGATCCTCTATCTGTGGCCCTTCAACCTCACGGTGACCTTTAGTTTCTAGAATATTAATCTTTCGGGGATCCTCATCTTCTTCTTCAATGGTCATGTTATAGCATTCCAGTGCATGGCTCAACTGGCAGGTCCAATCAAGTTGGATCAGGTCCAAAGGATCTTGTGGTATCCTAAAGATCGTTGCTTTAACCTTCTATAGCGCTACATCAATACAGTAAAATCCATCCTCAAAGATGAATGTTATTAAAAATCCCTGGCGCAAGATGTCCCACTCTTCAGTGCCATGGCGGAGCTCGGTTTCCAAGTACTAATTCATTGGTATGATGCCCACCGTATGAAAAAACAGATGCACCCATTCAGGTTGGCACTCCACTCCATAAGCCTTAGTCCATTTGGCCACGTGGTCACACAGATAATCCCTTCCATCATACTTATCTATCATCCGCACTTTTGGCCACCCAAAACGTATTCTCATCATCCTCCTATAGTCGCGCCAATCACCAAAACTATCCTTGTGTGTACCCCACCATCTTGCAAGCGTAGCGCGTAGTTTCCAGTCCAAGGCTTGGAAGTGATGTTTCTCTGGAACTTCTCTATGCATCCGAAAAGTAATCAACATTAGTTAGCCCATCATAATGAGACATATCCTTCACTTTGGATGACACAGAGTGCAACGACTTGGTCATCGTATTACAATGCAATGTAGATACTTCAAGCAGCCATTTCTGCCAGTGCTCCAATTCTTCATCCGAATTTGACATGCAGGAGCTTTCGCGGTCCCATGCAATACATTCGTCCACTGTTGGATTTACCCAATCCTGGTCTTGTGCCGTTATCTTGTAAATCTGGTCCAGATTTTCATCACTTTCATAATCCCGGACTGGTTCTGTACAACGCGGTCCCTCCACGGGATCCAGTGGAACCACTACGCGGAGTGACTTCTTTTCAAACATCATCTTACACTTCTTCAAGTTGATTACCCCATTCATGTCAGTGGCCCAATCGATTCCAAGGAGCGCAGGGTAGGTATTGTTATCATCCACAATCTCTATTACCTCAAAATCCACCAATGTGCTTGTGCCCTCGATGTCAACTGTGACCCCTTGCAGCCTCCCCATTGGGATAATTTTTTGTTGATTCGCCATTCCTAACTGTATCAAAGACCACTGGAGCGTAGGTCTCCCCATTCTTTCCCAAATTTGTTTTGTCAAAACATTCGCGTCGGACCCCAAATCTAGGATAACTTGGTCCATCTCGTATTCCCCTATCTGCGCAGTGAGTCTCATTTCCCGCCAGGTCCTTGCCTTATGCTTGCCAAGCTTCCTGACCACACGTGGTTCATGAGTAGCGCCATCCTTACCAGTGCACCGATTGATCAATTCCTGCAGGCCCTTCACGGCCTCACAGTCATGGAGCAGCTTCATGTAGCTCTTTAAGAATGTGGTAATCATGGATGGGTCCATTTCTTCAGTTGGTTTCTCCTGACTTCCTGAGGTAGAGGCCTCAGTGAAGCTTTTCTTTGCTTCCATAAATGTTTCTTTTGTGTGCTCCAAATCAAACCCAGTCTCCTTTTCTGGTGTTTTGCAGACCCATTTGCATTCTGCAGGCTACTTGCCTTTATCCTCCCCTATTGTAGTTCCGCTTTGCAGCATAATGTTTACCTTAGGGTCTTCTTCACGGGGCTCAACCCTCATCATTTGGAGGTTCTGCATTAGTTGCGGAGGTTATGCCCCCTTTTCGTGAATCTTAACCAATAATATTGGGAAATCCTTAGTCGCATGGTTAAACTGAATACAGTAGTTCCATGAAAATCACGTCGGATTTAGATAGTACCTCGTGTAGTGTCTTGGGCCTACGCAATTGTAGCAAAGAAGCTACCCTCGGCCTCTCTTAGGCCCTCCTCCACCTCAACCTCGGTTGTGCCCCTGATACTCACCTCACATTCCCCTAACACCTTGGTATGGAGGCCACGTTTTTGTCTGCACCCTGTATGCAGGTGTCATGTCCATCATCAATTCGTAACTTCAAAAATTGCGCTTGTCATGGCCTACGGATCGACAGAAATTGCAAAAGAGTTGTTGCAATGTCTCCATGAATTTCTGCAGCAATTGGCCATTGTCGATCGCATGTTTCCCAACCGCCTGGCATATAGTGCACCATAACGCAGCCCCTGCACTTGGCCCTTCCGCAGCCTTTGGTCATAGAAGCATTGGTCCTCCTACTGCAACACAGTTTGCGAAGATTGGGTAGTCATCCTTGTCATGCCCCTGACCCTTGCATTTTATGCACCAAACTTCTTCATGAGCTTCTGGCCAAGTCGTTCTGTCCTACTTCAGACTTTGCATTTTGAGACAAAGGTTTTGCAACTGCGCATGAATCTGTTGAACCCCCAGATTTGAATCTTGTTTCAGTGTTTCTTGCAATCTCATTGTAATCTCCAAGCCTTCTGCCTGAGTCGTAATCTTCTGTTGTGACAACACAACCCTTAGGTGAGGCAGAAGTGAACCCACGAACCATTCGCGGTGCTGCCATCCATTAAACTCATATTAGCTTCGCGAATTTCACATTTCAATCTCTGATCCAACTCCCAAGGGGTCTCACCTGGTTTCATCGCAATTTCCTTGAATCCCACAATCGACTGCACCTCAGACTTAGGCCTACTGAATTCTTTATTCAGCATGGTCTAGATGTCTGCCAGCATAGCTGCCTAGTTATCATTAGAGTACTTGATGTACCAGGCTAGTGCGTGATCCTGCAAAGCACGTACCAACTTCGCCTTCTTCATGTGATCATATGTGATGCCCTGAGCTTCCCATACAGCCTTTATGACGAACCAAAATTGGTTCGGGTCCTCATTCCCTATGCCCTTGAATACAGGTAGTTTTATGGAGTTTGCCACATTGAACAGTGGAGGTGGCAGTGGTGTGGGTGATGGGGTGAGCGATGGAGGCGAGGATGGAGGTGGTGTAGATGGATGGGATGAGGGTGGAGGTGGTGTAGGTATCTTATCAACTGAATAGCACTCAGGGGAGAAGTCTACGATGCTCGTTCGTCGTCACTCAAAGGAGGTCTGATCAGCGGGCTATACTCAGGACCTTTTCTTCCTCCGTCCCTAAAAGGCTTTCCACTTCGCATAGCTCCAAACATTAAGGTAACCGCATAACCCGTTGTTCACACAAGAGCATCTTAATCCAAGTATTCAACGATTTTAAATACTTACCTCATGGTCCTTTAAATAAGAAGTGTTGTGCTTTGCTGTAACTAATGGAGGTATCGACCGCGAACTCTGTCACAAATCCTCCTACAATGCAGTCGAGCCAATGGTCGACAACTCGCGTGATCTTATATTCAGAAGCTTCCAACCTCCTTACTAGCTCCAGTGTCCAAACAATCGGATTGTCAAGCCTCCACCTTCCTTGGCCATCTGCCAACTTCGCGATCCACTCGTATAACTCAACCGGGAAGGAACAGAAGAAGATTTCATGTATTTTTTTGTACAGGTATCTTTCCAACCACTGTTCTTTCATCAACCGTAGATTCTTATTTTCTTGCTCCGCAAATTCATGGATCTTTCTATCTAACCAGGTTTCGATTTCTTTCTTAGTTGGATTCCAATGATACGACATCACACATCTTGTTATGCAAATCTCAGTCTCGGCAATGGAACCATTTGTTGGCTTGATGGGCCCTGACCCACATTCAGCGTTAGTCAGCCAAGAAAATCCCTACACTACTGGCCCTTTTGGCATCAATCCACGAAGCGCAGAATGAAGTCTCACCCGAAGCAGTATGGGGGGATACAGGAACTAAGTTAACACACCTTGAGATGGTTGTGATGTTGATCTACACTTCTTGATCCCGCCTTTGTGCAGATTGATAAACCTTTAGGGCTTATCGATGTTCCTTCTCTTCTATCCTTTAGTACCTCTACGAAGGTACCTGACTGATCTTCGTGCAGCCCTAACCAGAGGTCCAGGCACTTATGCGCCTCTGTGGCTATGTTGCTGTATAAGTTCTCAAGTTATCTTAAAAGTTACCTACTCTACCATGCATTTACAGTTATCTTCGCGTAAACCTATATTCTTGCTTGTGTTCAATTAATAGATATAATCAAATACATTCGCACATCAAATAAGTATTATAATGTAAACCCAGATCGTAACACAATGTAATCAAATGCATTAAATAGAGACAAAATACATAGTGATTGCAGAACACTTCTCTTTATTGATATCTCAAGTTCAGTACAGACTTTACCCACCCTACACACAAATCTACAGGGGTCTTCGCACTCAGCTGTGGACTTCCACCCTAGGCCTCTGCACACTCAGTTGCAAAGCCTCTACCTACGCTAAGACCCGAGAACACTTAGAACTTCTTACCCACAAACTCTTCTATTCTTACTTCCCTTTTCTCTCCTCTGCCTTAGACTCTTCTAACACTCCCTTTTATACAATCCCATGGTCTGTGGACCATGGGTAGATCTTTACAGCCAAAATGAGACTTTGCAAAACAAGGGCGGACAACCCTTTACGACTCTTGACATCTTCGCGCTTCGCGACCACAAAATGCAGAGACTTTACATCTTTATTACAAAATTTTGGCTTTCTACCCCAAAACATGGGCTTTTAGCCCCAACACTGACTCTTGGGGGAACCCATTCCCAACACAAGGGATGCCTTTGCATGCTACCTTGGGAGAAATAGCCTATGCATGCAAGTTTGTTTTTCTCGGCCCCGGAGGGAACCGATCAACTCAGCTGCACATGCAAGCGAATTCTCGACTCCTGGAGAAAAATGCGCATTTTTGGCTGTAAGATGGACTGACTGCCTAATGGGATTGTGCAATTTCTAGGCAGAGTAGCTGAATGTTTCCCATATTTACGAAAATCCTAGGCTAAACAGCTTGTTGATAGGAAAAATTGTGCAAATCCTGCTGGGAGGGTTGGCTGGCAGGATTGCACAATCCTAGAGCCTAACACACTGTCAGAGGGAATTGAGCAATTCCTGGAGGGAAGGCTAGTTGCCCTCCATAAATGTGCAAATTTCACTGGGAAGCTACTTAGCCTGCAGCTGGACCAAGTCTGGATGAGCAGCCTATGAGGGAAATGGATCAACTGTGATCGACAGGCTGCCTTTGTGCGAGGAAAGCACTGAAGCTTGAGGACTTGACGAAGCAAGGCAAGTTGCTATGAAGGTTGTTAGGGAGGCTCCAAAACAGGCTAAGGAAAAATTTTGAAGGGTGTTTTTAGCCGCTACAACAATTGGTGACACACTGGTAGAACTCCAACTCTCTGCATAGACCTTGTTCATGAAAAGCAAGTCTGACACCTCCAGAAGTATTTCTCAGTTCTTCGCTCATATTGATTTCACACTAACTTGATTGTACGATGTAGAATCTACCAAGCCTTTGTTCGATTGACACACATTCCAATCCAAAGAAACACAATTGTTTCGATTGGGGTTGAGGGGTATATAGGTGCACAAGCAGTATAGTCATCAGAGTCTTAGTTTCATCTCTGGTGTTGCTCCACTGCCAGCAGGCCTGGACAGTTTCCCGATGGAGTCACATAGGAACACAAGGCAGGCTCCACTGCTAGTGAGCCTAGTCAGTACCCCGACAGAGTTACTTGCATCACCTCCCTATGCAGGAAGCCTTTCTCTTCTTTCACCTTATTCATATTTCATTTTCTTTTTTGACTTTTCATTTTCTCATTTTCACTGTGGATAGCACTTATTCATTTCAGAGGTGGAAGAGGGATCCTGAATTATTGAGAGAAGAGGAGGTTTTTCTAGCAGAGAAGTAGTTTATTATATCTCTGATGTTCCTATGAAGATTCCCCCCCCACCTTACTTTACTTGACTAAGCTGATAAGGGTTAACCAAAAAACAATCGACTAGAGAAGGTGTCACTAGTTAGCACACAAGCGTTGTGTTCACACCAAGATTCGCTTCGAACAGTACGTATTTTCCTTCGACGTATCATGGAATAAAAGTAACAAGCTCATCATACAGAGGCAAGATGACATATAACCAAGTAGTCATAGTTGTACAAGCCCTCTTGTACTTTTCCCAGCTCGTTTCATGAGTTACACATGATTTCATGCAAACTAACCTACGAATGAAACAAGTGAACAAACTAACAATCGACAAAGCAAAGCAAGAGCAGAAGAAAAAGTGAAAGAAAAGTAGGTAAACAAACAAGCTAGCAAACAAACAAGAAAGCAAAGCATGTATGCAAACAAGCATGCAAGAAACAACTGAAAGCAAACACTACTCCTACTCCTACATTAATGGTGCATGGGTTTGATCACGTGAAGTGATACTTCCAATGCAGCCACTGATGCATTGGTAGACCCATGTTGGTGAAGGCTTGGGCCACAAGTAACCTAGTTTTGCGGACCAACAAACAAGAAAGATATAAAAATGAATATAACCACACTTCATGTTTCAAAGTTCTCACGAGACATAAGTGAGTTCATGTGCAAGAAAAGGTAGTCCATGGACTTATCGTGGTGTTGTGTGACACCATGTGCAACTTTGAAGAAAAAGCACACTCTTGACTGTGACATGCAAGCAAACAAAAGAAACAAAGATAACTTGCATCACGCATGAGTGCTTGCAATGTAAGACTCCTCCAATGTATAAGCAATGGGATCATGTAGTTCGAGCGGAGGAAGTAAAATCTGAGTGTTAGATTGATCTTGAGTGCATACAGATGAGTGATGAGGATCCTTGAGTGTTTGAACAATTTCCTGATCGACAATGAAACCAACCTCAGGATAGCGAGGGCTTGACATAGCCATCAACTCAGGTGTAAGTTCCTCGATAGTCTGTGGGGTTTCGACTTCGTTGACAGATGGATCTTCGTAGACCAGTGACTTAGATGGATTAACAATTAGTGAATCAACATCATGATCAGATGATGAGGTGAAGAGATCACGACAACCAAGATCAGAAAATTTAGGATGTTGGTTGGCATCCTCATGATTTGATGAATCACACAGAGGGGTAGATGAGAAGGAAGGATGTTCACCCTTTGCATTTCCGAAAAGAGCAGATGAAAGATCAAGTGGATTTTCAATGAATGATTGGTCCTCTCCACTGTTGGATGATGGGATAACATACGGTGTGTCTTGTGAAAGATCAACAATGGGTGCATCCAACGATGAAGATACACATGCAAAATCATGGATGGCAGGTTCACCAACGATGTTAGGAAAGAACGGAGGGGGCTTGGATGGAGGGAGTTATCCTTCGCCAAGTGTTGATGCTCAAGCTCCCACTCATACTCTTCATGAATGAAAGCACATGTTGGTTTTGCAACACCAACTCCGTCAATGGGTTGTTCCTCATTCACAACAAGTGGAGAGTCCAGAATTGACGAACACAAGATAGCATCATCCGAAGGAACACCTGGGTGCAAAGACGGAGGTCGAAAAAAGGAATTCATATGAGAACTCGAAGGACTCACAACCAAATCTGCGCGAAAAATGTGTGAGGTGATGTTGGGAGGGTGTGAAGGTTGAACAGGTGTGTGAACATGATCCTCAACATCACAGGGCGATGGTGGAGCTGTTGAATGAGAGGGAGGTGGAGAGTCCATTGAGACAATGCCTGCTCCCACATGAGATTGTGTAGTTCCATCAATGAAGAATGTTGAGCAAGGCTTGATATCAAGCTTCCTCTTGGGATGGGCCGTTTTCTTAAGACAATACTCGAACCTTATTCATTTTGAATTTTGAATTTTTTGACTTTTCATTTTTTCATTTTTCATTTTCACTGTGCATAGCACTTATTCATTTCAGAGGCGGAAGAGGGATCCTGACTTATTGAGAGCAGAGGAGGTTTTTCTAGTAGAAAAGTTGTTTATTATATCTCTGACGTGCCTATTAAGGTTTTCCCCCTCACCTTACTCTACTTGACTGAGCTGACAAGGGTTAACCCAAAAACAATCGACTAGATAAGGTGACACTAATTAGCACGCAAGCGTTGTGTTTACACCAAGGTTCACTTCGAAGAGTAAGTATTTTCCTTCGACATATCATGGACTAAGAGTAAAAATTTCATCATACAGAGGCAAGATTTAAGATAACCAAGTAGCGATAGATGTACAAACCCTCTTGTACTTTACCCAGCTCGTTTCATGAGTCACACATGGTTTCATACGAACTAACCTATGAACGAAACAAGCGAGTGAACTAACAACAAAGCCAAACAAGAGCAGAAGCAAAAAATGAGAGCAAATGATGAAAACAAACAAGCAAGCAAATAATCAAGCAATCAAAGCATGAAAGAAAACAAGCATGCAAGCAAACAACTGAAAGCAAACACTACTCCTACTCCTACACTAACAGTGCATGGGCCTGATCACGTGAAGTGATACTTCCAATGCAGCCACCGATGCATTGGTAGACCCATGTGGGTGAAGGATTGGTCCATAAGTAACCCAGTTGTGTGGACCAGCATACAAGAAAGATATAACAGTGGAGATAGCCACACTTCGTGTTTCAAAGTGCTCACGAGACATAAGTGAGTGCATGTGCATGACAGACCGTCCATGGACTTCATGGTGTTTTGTGACACTACATGCAACTTTGAAGCAAAAGCACGCTCTTGACTATGACATGCAAGAAAACGAAAGAAAGAAATATAACTTGTGTCATGCACAAGTGCTTGCAATGTAAGATTCCTCCAATGCATGGGCAATGGGATCGTGCAGTTTGAGTGGAGGAAGTGTGATCTGAGTGTTAGATTGATCTTGAGTGCATACAGATGAGTGGTGAGGATCTTTGAGTGTTTGAACAATTTCTCAATCAAAAGTGAAACCAACCTCAGGCCAGCGAGGGCCTGACATAACCATCAGCTTGGGTTGAAGTGCCTCGACGATCTGTGGGGTTTTGACTTCGTTGACAGATGGATCTTCATAGAACAATGGCTTAGATGGATTAACAATGAGTGAATCAACATCGTGATTAGATGATGAGGTGAAGATATCACGACAACCAAGATCATAAAATTCAGGATGTTGGTCAGCATCTTCATGATTTGACGAATCACACAAAGGGGTAGATGAGAAGGAAATATGTTCACCCTCTACGTTTCCGGAAAGAGCAGATGAAAGATCAAGTGGATTTTCAATGAATGATTGGTCCTCTCCATTGTTGGATGATGGGCTAACATACGGTGTCTCTTAAAAAATATCAACAATGGGTGCATCTGTAGATGAAGACACACATGAAAAATCATGGATGGAAGGTTCAACAACGATGTTAGGAAAGAATGAGGGGGCTTGGACGAAAGGGAGTCATCCTGCGCTAAGTGTTGATGCTCAAGCTCCCACTCATACTCTTCATGAATGAAAGCGCATGTTGGTTGTGCAACACCAACTCTGTCAATGGGTTGTTCCTTATTCACAACAAGTGGAGAGTCTGGAAGGGATGGACATAAGACAACATCATCCAGAGGACCACCTGGGTGTGAAGGTGAAGGTCGAAGAAAGGAATGCATATGAGAACTCGAAGGACTCACAACCAAATCTGTGCGAAAAATGTGTGGAATGATGTTGGGTGGGTGTGAAGATTGAACAGGTGTGTGAACATGATCCTCAACATCATAGGGCGATGGTGGAACTGTTGAATGAGAGGGAGGCGAATAGTCCGTTGAGACAGTTCCTGCTCCCACATGAGATTGTGAAGTTCCATCAATGAATAATGTTGAGTGAGGCTTGATATCAAGCTTCCTCTTGGGATGGGCTGATTTCTTAAGAATACTCGAACCGGTCCCAGAGATAAGCGAACTTCATCTGGCTCCTCGGAGCTTGAAACTGTAAGTCATGGAAGCACTGCCAAAAATCAATAACGAATTCATGCCGAGCCCTCCATTTTTGTAAAAATTTACGGTCAAGATGGTCTAGATCAAAATTATGGAACGTGTCTTCAATAAGATCACAAAAGTGCTCACATGAGTGCACAGTGTAAGATGGTAGGCTAAGCACCCAACAAATGGAGATTCACAAAGTGTGAATGCAAGCAGCATACCAGCTTGTTCATCAGTAAACTCATATTCCTCATAAATCATGGAAAGGAAGGTATGTAAGTGCTCAGGCCAGGCCACTTCGCCTTCACCATCATATGTGTGAGTGGACAAGAGATTCAAAATCTTCCCCGCGATGGAGACATATTCACGATTCGAAAAACACATCTGGGGAAGAAGAATACAAGAATCCATGAAAGATATGTAAAGGCTCAAAACTGAATGAGAGGACACTGCTTGCTATCAGGCCCTCCTTCTAGCACCAAAAATGTTGACGGTGCTGGACCTGCCAACATGTCAAGGGGATCTCCTCGGTAAGAAGTCCCAATTAGACCTCAGACCATTTGGTGTAGGAGTCCCAACAGTGGGTCGTAAGGTAATGCCTTGACCGCGATGTCACACAGAGGTAAGTAAGATAACTTTGTCAGTAGCATGGGTGTGACTGATGCAGTGAGTCAAGGAATGAGTATGAGAGGTTCCATCACTTCAAAGGGAGAGGAAGGTGAAGGTGAGTTCTAAGTTGAAAGGGATTAGTCCCAACTCGGCTAGGAACACACAACACAAAGGACATGCACAAATTCCGATAGAGCAGTCGAAACGGATGTGAAAGTCACAACATACAAGGTAAGATAACATGAACAACACTCACAGATCAGTCTGAGATGAGTGTGATGGTTGAGATAACAAGGTTCAGAGAAAGGTATGTCTGGTGTCTAGCAGAGCAGTCGACACGGACAGTGACAACATTAACAACTATGCAACACATTAACAATGAGATTCATATAATTGCATACAAATCAGTTCATATACAAGTACGTAACTTAAACAACATATATCATTAAGGCAACCGGAACAGTCCAACTACAATAACAACATATGCATGAAAATGTGTTGGCTCTTATTATTAAAGAAGTGTAAGTCACAATCATACAATACACCATGTAATCCTACTAGCCCCATCAATGGAATGTTACAGCCACATCCGCCTGCTCCTCCAAAGAGATGTACTAGCTCCATGCAGTGGAGAAGCCAAGGTGTGTTACAATACTGTCCAAGCCTTCTTCAAGATAGTCTTAGTAGAAGCTTGGCTAACCAAAAGCCTATACAATGAGTTATGAGGGACTGTTTATAGAAAAGGGTGGGGTGACCCTTGACAATCCCCTTTGTGACAGTTCAACTACCCTCATGACTCTTCACCTACTCCATGGCTGTAACATCCAACTGTTGATGCTCGACTTACACTTGACATGACTCAACATTACAATGCACATGTACTCATGTGCAACAACATGGCTTGAGCAAGCCTTGCAAGACATCGCTAACACTCGGTCTGCTGTGGTGAGACCAACGCTTTGGCATGCTTGTGATGGTGAAGCTGGTGAGCTGATGCCAAGCCTGGTCGTCTGTGATGGTGTGCACACACTTCATGGTGAAATCTTGTTGAAGTTAACTCTTTCCCCTATTGCAATCGATGCATTGGTTTAGCCCCTTCATCCAACTCGTCTGCTAACATGTGCATGGTCTTCTTGGGTACGGTTGAAACAGAAACACACCGATGCATAGTGTCCATGCTAATCTTCAAGTGTGTTTTGGTGGTCATGCGCATCAACTTGCCGAAGTGCGTGTTCAGCCCCAGTTGGACCTGCTTCTTGTCTTCACCTTGGTGAGTGTGTTGAATGGGTTGGATTGCATGCGTGCACTCAATGACATGCATGTTGTTGGATCCTTTGCATGCAATCAACAACACTTCTCACCATGTTTGCTTTGTGTCAGCTGCTGGGATGGATCCTTAACTTGTACTGGCGCAGTTTCATCCGTGAGTGCATGTTGCGCCCACTGTTGTTCCTATTCCTACTGCAACTCATTGGACTATCTGTGCAGCTTCATGTTCTTCCTGAGTTGCTGCTTCAGCACATGCAACTCCTTCTTTGTTCCATCTTCTGCCTTCGTGTGATCTTCATGTCACGCCATCACTTCATAGCCTGAGTCTCCAAAGTTTCTTTCATTATCAGTGGATCTGCTTGATCTTGCAACTTTTCTCTGCCTCTATGTTGTCAAAAACCTTCCTCTTGCATTCGTTGTGTTTGGTATGCTGCATTCAGCTGTTGTTCATGGTGTTTCTCGTTGTGATGCTCTTGTCCATGAACAACTTGATGTCTTCATGAGTAGGTAAGCCCATGGACACTTGATCAACTGCATCCCCAAGCGTGCTCTGAATGGTGTCTTCATCTCTGCTCTCTTGGAAACCATTGTACTTGTACTGCTGAGAGGCAGATGAACACCTGTGATACCAAGAGACATGGAAAAACTCATAGTAAGAAATCTGTCACTCGAAAACCAAAATGAACATGAGAACTAACTTGCAACATACATGGGTGAACAATCATGAAGGTTACGCAATTTTGGTCGAGAGGTTGGGAGACCGACTACACAAGACACAGTTCAAGTTGTTAAGAGACTGACTGAATACTGGAACTGCACAATGCACAGCCCACTTGGGCAATTGGCTGCTGGGATGCGCAATGCGTGATTCCAGCTGGGAAAGACTACTAGCCCAGGGATAGATTTGTGCAATTTTTTTGGCCAAGCAGCCACTGACCTCTAGAAATGTGCAATTCAATCTAGGAGGCCAGTTCTAGGCTAGAATGCACAAATCTGGAGAGGGAGGTGAGCCTTCCTTCTCCAGATTGCGCAATGCATCCTTGGTGAAGGAAGAGATCGTGCCAAGGTTGGCCCGACTCACCGACGGGCAACTGAAAGTAAGTAAGTCAATGAAATGCATGGCAACACTAAGTGACAGAAGAAGTGATAATCAGTGCATGCAAAACATGAATGGAAGATTCAGCAAATAGATCAACATGCATGTGGGTGAGGTCATTCGTAGGTTGGGTGAACGTCCGTGTAAAACAGTTTCATGCATGCGACAGCAGTGAGATAGCAACGAAAATTGAAACGGAGGTAGGACAAGCTAGAATATATGTAAATGACAGTGGACGTTCAATGAAATCAAGCAAACAACACTCACACAAGTGAATACACAAAAAGCAACAAAAATGCAGCACAATGCATGGGAAGCAAGTTTACCCCAAAACAGCTGAGCTGAATGTGCCGACTGCTCCTAGATGTGATGTGGGATCTCAAAGCTACAAGGTTGGTGTGAAGAATGAGCTCTACAGTGTCTGGTTGATGATTTTTGATAACATCGAGGTTGTGACACACATGCCACAAATCTAGGGGAAGCAACACTTGGAGGGAGGTTTCTTAATTGTTCCTTGCATGTAACCTCCAACTGCTAAACATAGATCCCTAAAACAAGGGATGCCTTTGCATGCTACCTTGGGAGAAGTAGCCTATGCATGAAAGTTTGTTTTGTTCGGCCCCGGAGGGAACTGGTCAACTCAGTTGCACATGCAAGCAACTGCTCAACTGCTGGAGAAAAATGTGCATTTATGGCTGTAAGATGGACTGACTGTCCAAGGGGATTTCGTAATTTCTGGGAAGAGCAGCAGACTGCTACCTAGATTTGTGCAAATCCTATGGTGAATGGCCTATTGATGGGAAAAATTGTGCAAATCCTGCTGGGAGGGTTGGCTAGCAGGTTTACGCAATCGTGGAGCCCAGCAGGCTGTCAAAGGGAATTGCACAATTCCTGGAGGGAAGGTTGGTTGCCCTCCATAAATGCACAAATTTCACTGGGAATTTGCTCAGCCTGGAGCTGGACCAAGTTCGGATGAGTAGCCTATGACGGAAATGGATCAACTGTGATCGTCACGCTACCTTTGTGCAGGGAAATCACTGAAGCTTGAGGACTTGACGAAGCAAGGCAAGCTTTTGTGAAGGTTAGTAGGAAGGCTCCAAATCAGGCTAAGGCAAAATTTTGGAGCGTGGTTGTAGCCACTACAACACTTACAATGAATACAATTATGGGTATATTGTAGTGGTTACAACAACCCTCCAAAATTTTGCCTTAGCTTCATTTTGGAGCCTCCCTTCCAACCTTTACAACAGTTTGCCTCACTTCGTCAAGTTCACCAAATTTAGAGTTTTTCTTACACAAAGGCAGCCTGTCGATCACAGCTTGATGCATTCCCCTCATAGGATGTTCACCCAGACTTGGTCCAGCTGCAGGCTGAGCAGCTTCCCCTCTAAAATTGTGCATTTCTGGAGGGCAACCAGCCTTCCCTCCAAAAATTGTGTGATCCTATCTGGCAGCCTGTTGGGCTCCAGGATTGCGCAATCCTGCCAGTCAACATTCCTAGCATGAATTGCACAATTTTCCCCAACAGGGATCCTCAACCTAGAATTTGCGCAAATCTGGGTAGTAGTCAACTACTCTGCCCAGAAATTGCGGAAATCTCCTGGGCATTCATCTCAACTCCCAACCAGAAATGCGCATTTCCTTGAAGTAGTTGAACAGCTTCTTGCATGTGCAGCTGAGTTGACTGATTCCCTCAGGGACCGAGAAAAACAAATTTGCATGCATGGGCTACTTCTCCCAAAGCAGCATGCAAAGGCATCCCTTGTTTCAGGGATCTATGTTTAGCAGTTGGAGGTTACATGCTAGGATAATTTCAAAAACCTCCCACCAAGTGTTGCTTTCACTAGATTTGTGGCATGCGCGTCACAACCTCGATGTTATCAAAACTCATCAACCAGACATTATAGAGCTCATTCCTCACATCAACCTTTCAGCTCTGACATCCCATATCACATCTAGGTACAATCGGCACATTCAGCTCAATTCTTTTGGGGTAAGCCCGCTTCCCATTCCTTGTGTTGCATTTCTTTCGCTTTTTGTGTTTTCGCTTGTATGAGTAATGTTTGCTTGATTTCTTCGAATGCTTGTTGTCGTTTACATGTATATTAGCTTTTCCTAGCATCGTTTTAGTTTTCATCAACATCTCACTGTTGTCGCATGCACGAAACTGCTTTTCGTGAACGGTCATCAATTCAGTGACTCTCCTCACCCACAAGCATGTTGTTCCATTTTATGAATATGTCATTTACCATTTTCATTCATGATCATTCACTTATACTTACACTCAGTATCAACATGCATTTGTACTCACATTCACTGGAAGTTGCCCATCGGTGAGTCTAGCCAACCTCAGCCCGGACTATACCTCACCAAGAGCCTCACCAAGACAGCATTGCACAATCCTGAGAGGGAAGGCTCTACCTTCCTCTCCAGAAATGTGCATTTCTACCCAGTAGTTGTTCCCCAGGCCTACTTTGTGCAATCCTGAGGGACAGTGACTGTTGGCTAAGAAAATTGCACAATGCAATCACTGAGCCTACAGCCATTGCCAACTGAGATTGCGCATTGCGCAATTCCAGCAAACAATAACCAAACTAGATTGTGCATTGTGTAGTTCCAGCAATCAGTCAGTCTCCCAATAGTTCAAACTGTGCCTTGTGTAGTTTTGGCAGTCGGACTCCTGACCTCCTGGCCGAAATTGCACAACCTTCATGATCAGTCACACAGGTATGTTGCAAGTTAGTTCTCAAGTTCATTTTGGATTGCTTGCCATGAGTGTTGCCATGTCTCCAAGTATTGCAAGTGTTCATCTGCCTTTCAACAGTGCAAGTACAATGGTTTCCAAGAGAATGGAATCGAAGATGCCGTTCAAAGCACACTTGGAGATGTAGTCGATCAAGTGTCTATGAGCTTGCCTACTCATGGAAACATCAAGTTGTTCCTATACAAGGACATCAAGATATGACAGCAGCAGAATCACAGCAAGCAGCATCATGAACAATAGCTGAAGGCAGCATACCAACTGCAGCAAATGCAATGAACACAGCGAATGCAACAAATGTAAGAGGAAGGTTATTGACAACACAGAGGTGGGACAAAGTTACAAGATCAAGCAGATCCACTGATAATGAAAGCAACTTTGGAGACTCAGGCTATGAGGTGACGGTGCGACATGAAGGTCGCGTGAAGACAGAGAATCGAACAAAGAAGTTGCATGTGCTAAAGGAACAACTCAAGGAATAACATGAAGTTGCACAGACAGACGAATGAGTTGTAGCAGGATCAGGAACAATAGTGAGCGCAACGTGCACTCATAGATGAAAATGCACCCGTAAAAGTTAAAGATCCATCCCAGTAGCTAAGACGAAGCAGACATGGTGAGAAGTGTTTTTGATCACATGCAAGGGATTCAGCAGCATGCATTTCATTGTGCACACACATGCAATCCAACCCATTCGACACACTCACCAAGGAAAAGACAAGAAGCAAGTCCAACTGGAGCTGAACATGTACATCGGTAAGTTGATGCATTTGACCACCAGCACACACTTGAAGATCAAAACGGACGCTATGCATCAATGTGTTTCCAGTTCAGCTGCACCAAGAAGACCATGTGCATGTTGGCATATGATTTGGATGAAGTGGTACGAACCAATGCACCGGTTGCAACAGGGGCAAGATTTCGCTTCAGCAAGATGTCACCATGAGGTGCATGCACACCATCACGGTTGACCAAGCTTGGCATCAACCCACCACTTTCTCCATCACAAGAATATCAAAGAGTTGGTCTTATCACAGCGGACTGAGTGTCAATGATGTCTTACAAGGCTTGCTCAATCCATGTTGTCTCACATGAGTACATGTGCATTGTAATGTTGAGTCATGTCAAGTGTAAGTCAAGTGTCAATAGTTGGATGTAACAGTCATAGAGTAGGTGAAGAGTCATGAGGGTAGTTGAACTATCACAAAGGGAAATGTTAAGGGTCGCCCCACCCTTTGCTATAAATAGTCCCTCATAACTCATTATATGGGATTTTGGTCAGCCAAGCTTCTGATAAGACTATCTTGGAAAGAGCTTGGATAGTATTGTAATGCGCCTTGGCTTCTCCACTGCACGAATCTAGCTCATCTCTTTGGAGGAGCAGGCGGATGTGGCTGTAACATTTCACTATTGGGGCTATAAGGTTTACATGGATGTATTGTATGATTATAACTTACACTTCTTTATATAATAAGAGCCAACATTTATTGTATCTGTTGTAAGACTAATATTTAACACTTGTAATGCATGTTGCTTTAACCTGTGTTCTACATCCGAACTTATTCATTTGTTGTAATAAATAATATATTAATGGAAATGTGTTGTATATGATGTTAACGTTGTCCCGTCCGTGTTGACTACTTTGCCAGACATCAGACATACCTTTCACGTGAACCTTGCTATAACAACCATTGCACTCATTCAAACTGATCTATGAGTGTTGTACGTGTTATCTTACCTTGTATGTTGTGACTACTGCATCTGAGTGGACTGCTCCACCAGAAGTTGTGTATTACCTCTGTGTTTTGTGTTCCTAACTGAGTTGGGACTAATCCCTTTAAACTTGGAACTCACCTTCACCCTCATCTCAACCCACCTGTGTTAGAACCTCTCATACACCTTCCTTGACTCACTGCAGTGGTCACACCCTTGCTATTGACAGAGCTATCTTACTTGCCTCTGTGAGATATCACAGTTAATGCATTACCTTATGACCCACTGTTGGGACTCCTACACCAAACGGTCTGAGATCTAACTGGGACTTCTTACCGGGGAGATCCCTTACATGTTGGCGGGTCCAGCACCGTCAACATTTTGGCAGTAGAAGGAGGGCCTAATGACAAGCTGAGTCCTCACATCTATTTTGAATCTCTTCACATCTATCATGACTAACTACTGAGTTTCTCTTCCGGAATGCATGTCTTATGGAAATGATTTCATCATTCCGAAAAGGCTCTCGGATAACTTGTCTCATAAAACATTTGATGGTGGAGGCTATGTAGCCTTGGTAAGGCACGCGGTCGGCATTGTAGGCTCATGCGAAAGACATGGATTCTTTGAGGAATACATGAGTTGCGCGTTGTTCATCTCCACACTTCGAGGGCACCCAATGCACTGGTGTGCCACGCTGCCCAAAAAATCTATTCATTCTCTTGCTCATCTGGTTGCAGAGATAGACCATGCTTTCAATCACTATGACCGTAAAGCACTCAACAAAGAAATTATGAAATTACAAAAAGCACCCGATGAATCCGTTGAATAGTTTTACACACACTTTTGTAATCTTGCATACCGATTCCCGGAAGATGATATTGATTGGGAATTTCTTGATGGAATATTTGAGTATCTTCTTCACATATCCGAACCCTGCTCAACACACTTCGGTGATGGAGCTACGCAATCACAGGCAGGCATAGTCACTGTCACAAGTGACTGTCCACCTTCACCTCATCAAATAGCTCCACCACCGTGGAGTGATGTGGGAGATCATGCACATGCCTTTGTTGAACTATCACACTCTCCCACCCCACCTGCTCTTGAGATTTGCGCAGATTTGGCTAGCAAGCCTGTTGGTTTTCATGTGGACTCTTTCCCTCAACCTTCATCCTCACATTCTGTTGATCCTCTGAATTGTACTGTCTTGTGTTCTCCCATTCTGGACTCCTCACCTGTTGTGAACAAGGATCAAGTTGTCGACGGAGTTGGTGTTATGCAGCCAACCTGCACCATCATTCATGATGAGTGTGTGTAGGAATCTAAAGAAGAGCCCGCGGTGAAGGATGACTCCCTTCTAGTGCACCTCATCCGCTTCATCCTGACATCCCTTGTGATTCTTCCACTGCTGATTTCCCCTGTGAAAACTCATTTCCGGATTCTTCTACTTCCGATCATTCACAGGACACGTCGGATGCCAGTCTGTCATTACAATGCAGAGAGGACACATATTCCTCGAAAAATCGTCCAATCTATCATTTATATTTCTTGAAAACACAGAGGGTGAACATCTTCACTTCTCATCTACCCCTCTGCTTGATTCATCAAATTATGAGGATGCTGACAAATATCCTGAACTGTCTGATCTTGGTTTTCGTGATCTATTCACTTCCTCGTCTGATCACGATGTTGACTCAACCATTGTTAATCTATCCAAGACATTTGGTCTACGATGATCTATCTGTCAACAAAGTTGAAACCCCCCAGGCTGATGAGGCACTTCAGCCCGAGTTGATGGTTATGTCAGGCCCTCACTGTCCTGAGGTTGGTTTCGCTTCTAGTCAAGAAATTATTGAAACACTCAAGGCTCCTCATCACTCTCTTCTTTGCATTGAAGATCAACCAAACACCCAGATTTCTTTTCCTCCACTCGAACTACACGATCCCATCACTCATACATTGAAGGAATCTTACATAGCAAGCACACATGCTCATCACAAGTGGTCTACCTTTCTCACGTTTTCTTGCATGTCACTTTCAAGAGAATGCATTCACTCAACATCTGCACGCAATGTAGCACAACATCATGTCAGCACCACAGAATGCATTTCATGCTCTTTCACTCATCTTTGTTCTATGGGCACTTCTAAGCTCGGAGTGTGCTTGTCTTCATTGTTATATCTTTCTTGTTTGCTAGTTCATACAGTTGTCTTGTTCTTGAACCATACTTTCACCAACATGGGTCAACCAATGCATCGGTGGCTGCATTGGAAGTATCACTTCACATGAGATGACCCATGCACTGTTAGCCTAGGAGTAGGAGTAGTGTTTACCTTTTGAGTTGTTTGCCTACATGCTTGTTTTCTTACTTTATTTTGTTATTTTCTTGTCTTCTTGCTTGTTTTCTTACTTGCTTTGCTTTCATTTTTGCTTCCACTCTTGACTTGCTTTGTTGTTTGTTAGTTCGCTTGTTCCATTTCGTAGGATAGTTTCTCATGAAACCATGTATCACTCTTGAAGCAAGCTGGGTAAAGTACAAGAGGCCTTGTGCTACTATCACTACTTGGTTATCTAGCATCTTGCCTATGTATGAAGAACTTGTTACTTTCATTCCATGATATGTTGATGGAAAATATGTATTGTTCAAAGTGAACCTTGGTGAAAACACAATGCTTGCACGCTAAGTAGTGTCACCTACTCTAGTCGGCTGTTTTTGGGTTAACTCTTGTCAGTTCAGTCAAGTAGAGTAAGGTGAGGGGGAAAACCTTAACAGGCACTTCAGAGGTATAATAAACTACTTCTCTACTGGAGCAACCTCTTCTTCTCTCAATAACTTTGGATCCCTCTTCCGCCTCTGAAATGAATAAGTGTTATGCACAGTTACAAAAATGAAAAAAGTGAAAAAAAATTGAAAAAATGAAAAATGAATAAGGCAAAAGAAGAGAAAGGCTTCCTTCGTTGGGAGATGATCCAAGTAACTCTATCAGGGTACTGAGCAGGGTCATTGGCAGTGGAGCCATGCTTGCTCTCCTATATGACTCTACCGGGGTACTTTCCAGGCCTGCTGGCAGCAGAGCAACACCAGAGATGAAACTAAGACTCTGACGACTATATGGATTGTGCACCAATATAGCCCTCAACCCCAATCGAAACACCTATGTTGCCTTGGCTTGGAATGTGTGTCAATCGACCAAGATCTAGGTAGATGCTACATCTTATAATCAAGCTAGTGCGGAAACAAAGAGGATCTGAGAACTGAACAATACTTTCGGAGGTGTTAGACTTTCTCTTCATAAAAAAGGTCCATTCAGAGAACTGGATTTCTACCAATGTGTCACCAAGTGTTGTAGCATCTACAAACACCCTCCAAAATTTTTCCTTAGCTTCATTTTGGAGCCTCCCTTCCAACCTTCATAGCATCTTGCCTTGCTTCGTCAAGTTCACCAGCTTCTGTGTTTGCTTACACAAAGGCAGCTTGTCGATCACAGCTTGATGCATTCCCCTCACAAGCTATTCACCCGGACTTGGTCCAGCTACAGGCTAAGTAGCTTCCCCTAGAAAATTGTGCATTTCTGGAGGGTAAGCATCCTTCCCTCGAAAAATTGCGTAATCCTATCTGGAAACCTGCTAGGCTCCAAGATTGTGCAATCCTTCCAGTCAACACTCCCAGCAGGAATTGCGCAATTTTCCCCAGCAAGGTTGCTCTGCCCAAACATTGTGCAAATCTCCTGGGCATTCATCCTAGCTCCCATCCAAAAATGTGCATTCCCTTCAAGCAGTCAAACAGCATCTTGTGTGTGCAGCTGAGTTGACAGATTCCCTTTGGAACTGAGAAAAATAGCCTTGCGTGCATGGGATGCTTCTCCCAAGGCAGAATGCAAAGGAATCCTTCTTTTAGGAATCTATGTTTAGCAGTTGGAGGTTACATGCAAGGATCATTTCAAAAACCTCCCACCAAGTGTCGATTTCCCTAGATTTGTGGCATGCGTGTTACAACCTCGATGTTATCAAAACTTATCAACCGGATGTTGCAGAGCTTATTCCTCACATCAGCCTTGTAGCTCTAACATCCCACATCACATCTAGGTATAGTTGGCACATTCAACTCAGCTGTTTTGGGGTAAGCCCACTTCCCATGCCTTGTGTTGCATTTCTGTCACTTTTTTTGTCTTTGCTTGTATGAGTATTGTTTGCTTGATTTCTTTGAATGCTTGTTGTCGTTTACATGTATATTAGCTTGTCCTAGCACTGTTTCAGTTTTCTTCAACATCTCACTATTGTCGCATGCATGAAACTATTTTTCGTGAATGGTCGTCGATTCGGTGAATTGCCTCACCCACATGCATGTTGTTCCATTTTCTGAATCTGTCATTTACCATTTTCATGCATGATCATTCGTACTCACATTCACTTGCAGTTGCCCATCAGCGAGTTTGGCCAACCTCAGCCCGGACTCTGCCCCACTAAGAACCTCACCAAGGCAACATTAAGCAATCCTAAGAGGGAAGGCTCTGCCTTCCTCTCCATAAATGTGCATTTCTTCCCATCAACTATTCCCCAGGCATACTTTGTGCAATCCTGAGCGACAGTGACTGTTGGCCAAGGAAATTGTGGAATGCAGTCACTGAGCCTGCAGCCATTGCGAGATGAGATTACGCATTTCACAATTCCAGCATTCAACAGCTAGATTGGAGTGTGCATTACGCAGTTCTAGCAGTCATTCAATCTCCCAGCAGCCCAGACTGTGCCCTGTGCAGTCTCGGCAGTCGGTCTCCCGAACTCCCAGCCGAAATTATGTAACCTTCATGATCAATCACACAGGTATGTTGCAAGTTAGTTCTCAAGTTCATTTTGGTTTTCGACTGAAAGATTGCTTGCCATGAGTGTTGCCATGTCTCCAGGTATTGCAGGTGTTCATCTGTCTCTCAGCAGTGCAAGTACAATGGTTTCCAATTGAGCGGATTCAAAGACACTATTTAGAGCACACCTGGAGATGCAGTCGATCAAGTGTCTATGAGCTTGCCCACTCATAGAGACATCAAGTTGTTCCTAGACAAGGACATCAAGATATGATAGCAGTAACATCATAGCAAGCAGCATCATGAACCATACAAATTGATTGGGTTCTAAATGTTGGTTATGGAGCCTCATTATCTTCTTTATTCAGAGGCATCACCACGTTGGACCCTAATTCGTAATGAGGTGGTAACGCCGCCCATTTAATTGTCGTCAGGGGGGTCCAAGGCGGATGCCCCCGAAGCTAAAAAATAGACGTAAAATTGCCTTGTAAAATATTGTAATTTCGTAGTCAATCTGACTCGTTCATTAGGTGGATGATCTGATGGTAGAAGTTATGTTTAATTTAGGGTTTTTACCCTATAAGGAAACCCCTCGCTATATATGAGGGAATTGTATTGTAGCTGTGAAGATGTGTATTCTGAGCAAGAAAGAGAGAGGATATTATGAGAGAGAGAAGAGGAAATTACAATGGATCTATTGTTGGTTGTATCTCTTCATTTTTCTCGATAATATAAAGGAAGGATAGGTTGTTTCTCTGTGGATGTAACCCAAATTGGGTGAACCACTTATATGTGTGTGTATGTGTTTTCTGTGTTTGTGTTTCTGCAATATTTTATGTGTTCCATTGCTCTGTAATATATAATTTTCTAACAACTGGTATCAGAACTGAAGGTCTATTTGGTTGATAAACTCATAGGAGAGAAGGGTTCCTGGTTCGAGTGGGAGAAATGATAGCATGGTAGGTATATGGTCAAGAAATTGTTGGAACGGGGTCCCCTGGGTCAAATTTTGTAAAGTTTTGTTAAATATTGTAAAGTCTCTGCATTTTGGGGAGTGGAGTGCAAGTAGCATAGGTTGATAGAAGTCAAATGGGATTTTAGAAGCTCAAATCCCCTTATTTTGATTAAGATTCAAGCTATTTCAAGACTCGCCCATGGTTTGCAGACCATGGTATTGTACTGGAAAAGAATATAAAGGGAAGTCATAGAAGATTCATAAGGGCAGCAAAGAATAGAAGAATATCGCATGATTTGAGTCTGTTTTGTCTATTTTGTACTTGGGCGAAGGGTAAGGCTCCTACAGATGTGTTCATGGAGACCATTGTAAATCTTCAGCTGAGTACGCAGGCCCCTGCAGCTGTGTGCACATGGTTGGAATGATTGTAATTGAAGATTTGAAGCATAATAAAGGCTTGTTTTGAAGAGCTATCTATGCATCTGCATATTACTATGTATCTCTGAATTTACTGTATTTTTGATCTGTTAAATGAAATTAACAAAGGAAAGTACTTATTAGATTCGCAAAGACATAGATCTATTTTTTTATATGATGTTATGCATGTTTAGCATAATTGGAAAAGTGCTCAAATCTGCTCACTGTTAATCACTGTAATTTATGGGTTTTAAGCATTAAAGGTTCATGAGGGTCAAGATAAAGCCCTAAGTTTGGCAGAAACACATCACGTAGTCCTCTGGATGCAAAAACTTGGTTCTGGAATCCCCTAATATTGCCTCGGGTGAGATTGCAACCTGCACTATGAGGGTTGTTGTCGAAAGGGTCGGTAGTGTAGGGTTTTGTTGGTTAGCACAACTAACTCTGAGTCTTGTTCCAAGCCTCCTCAAGCCAACAAAGGGTTCCGTTACCGAGACTAGGATCTATCTAAGGAATGTGTGATGTCGCGTAAGTGGATACTGACTAAGAAGGAGATTTAAAAGTGGATAGATTGAAAGTTGCACGAGTTTGTAGCTCAAGAAAACAAGAATATGTGCCTATCGAAAGAAGATTGGTTATAGAGATACCTGTATAGAGAGGAAAATGAAGTTTTCTTGTGCTCCTTTCCATGTGAATTATATGAATGGTTAGCTAAATTGGAGGATGGTCAACCTACCTAGAAGCTGGATAACCTTATTGCGTGGACTCTATAGTTAGTGAAGTTCCTAGAAGGATCAAAAAATAAGGTTGTGAAGGCTGTCAATTATTGTATCGATAGTATTTTGGGCGTATTTGTTACTGAGCTCGCGAAAGTAATAGCCTAAAGATGCTTCAAGGTGCATCGTAGATAATAGATTAGGGTATTGTAGGAATACCACATCCATCCACTTCACCTCCGCCATCACCTCCACCTCACACACCTATGTCTCCACCTCCACCATCACCTCTGCCTCACACACCTACGCCTCCACCTCCACCTCTGCTATTCAGTATGGAGAACACTATGAAGATGCCTATATTCAAGGGTTTAGGGAAAGACGACCCTGATCAATTCTTGTTTGTAGCAGATGTTGTGTGGAAGTCACATCAGATAATGGAAGATGATCTGAAGAAAGCGCAGTTGGTCACAGTGTTGCAAGACAGGGCATTGAGTTGGTATATTAAGTACATTACGACTCATCCAGCTGCATCATTGAAAGACACAAAAGATGTGCTGAATGATGAATTCAGAAAGCTTAAGTGTGAATCCCAATCTGTGACTGAGTTCAAGGAAATTAAGCAGAAGGTGAATGCATCAGCATGGGATTTTGATCAAAGGTTGAAATGTCTGTTACAACAGGCTAATCTACAGATCTCAGATGAGCAACATAAGGATTGGTATATTGCTTAATTGTTACCTCATTTGAGATTACCATTGTGACAACAAAAAGTTGGATTGTAGGTTGAAGCACTAAAAATTGCTATGAAGTTGGAAGCTTCACCTATTCAGGATATGAATCTAGGAGTGTAGCAGATTCAGTCGTAGTTGACTAGCCTGCATATGGAGTTGCAGGATCTCAAAAAGGGGAAAGAGGTCCAAAATGAAACCCATTCTGAAGTATGGTGCTTAAAGTGTAAAGGGAATGGTCATGACAAGGATCATTTCCTGATATATCAGAACTATCTAATTGGGGGAGGTCTTATCCCCGTGAAGCCAGAAAATTCCGCTAGAACAAGTAATGGTGTAGTGCCATGGTGCACTATCTACCAAATAACATGAAAACACTCGACAGACAATTACCATTCATTGCAGAAGTTTGTACAGACTACCCAACAACTATTCTCCAATTTTTGTAATTTTGTAGGCCATGATGAGTGCAATTGTCGAAGCTATGAGCTAATGATGGACATAACTCCAACATAAAAATTACAGGCTGAGACACGCCCTCAGCAGGATCAAGGCGCACGTACAACATGCAGTGGATTCCAGGGACGAGGAAGAGGATGAGGGGGAGGAGCTGGAAGAGGTCACAGACATATTGTTTATTACAATTGTGGAACCAGGCCACTTTACGCGAGATTATCAAAACCCGAGACACCCCTCTTGTCAATATTGCAGATAGTTTGACCATGTTATAGAGGATTGTCTTGTGCTCATCGCAAAGATGCAAGAGAAGAAGAACCAGCAGCCCACTCAGAACATTCAGATGATGAGATCAGAACCACGCGAAGATGGGCCAAATGTTAATATAGTTACGTGAAGCGGTATAGCTACCAAGGACGATAAAACCATAGGAAAAAAACCAGAAGAAAATATATGGGTGCGCAAGGCTGTTGACAAGGGTTCCGAATTTGATTTACATAAGGAAAAGGAAAGTTTTGTGGAGGTGAAAAAGAGCTTTTCAGATTCAAGAACTTCCACATCAAAGACTTAGAGTATGCGAATGGAGAAGCTTGAAGAGGCCATTGGTGTGCAGGAAACAAATCCTTCATTGTTTAAATCCTTCTTATAGACTTGCATGAAGCTCCTAAGGGACCAAAAAGTAGTGGAGGGACTGTAAGAGTTAATAGACAACTGTGCTGGCAAGGGTAAGCCATTGCCTGAACAACGTGTAGTGCATAAAGTAGACAAAAGTAAGAAAAGGACTGATCATGAGATGAGATTGATTGCACAAATCAGAGAATTTGAAATGGACCATGTAATCCTATATTTGGGATCTGATGCAATTTTTTTGCCTAAACAGACTTGGGAAAGAATGAGAAATTCGATGCTACAGTGGTCCCTAATTCAGCTGCGAATGGCGAACCAACAGAAGATTATTCCTATGGGGCGCTTACATGGAGTAATTGTAGACATTGAAGGGGCACACACTATAGCTGATTTTGAGGTAATTGAAATAATGGATGATAGTAATCCCTACCCAACGCTGCTTGGAATTGATTGGGCATTTGATATGAATGCGATCATCAACCTAAAGAAGCGCAACATGACGTTTGAGAAGAAGGAACTGAGAGTCATTGTTCCCTTGGATCCAGTCGAGGGTGCGTGGTATCCTAAACCAGTCTGAGATTACTATGAGGAGGATGATATTGAGTAGATCTATAAACTTACTGCGTGGAATGAGGATTAGATCAACCCTATGGCGGATAGCAGAATTACTTGGGAAAAGGACATCTACTACAAATCAGATGAGGATGAGGAGCTTGAGCATTTGCAGAATAGATTGCATGAAGTGTCAATGTTGCGATGTAACAGACTTATTAAATTACTCTGTTGTATATCTACTGAGGTACACAATTTAGTATATTATTATGGCTTAGAAGATGTAAATTGAGTTTCTTGATAAATTTGAAAGGTATGTATCAGAGGAGCATTTTCTCCAGGCATTAGACATCACGCTGAGAGCTATACCTGCCAGATGATGGGGTACACATAAGAATTTTTTAGACTGGAAGGAGTACCGAATAATGATGAAGTTGTGGTTTGGATACAAAATAACAAGCTCATCCTCATGCATAGCCTAAAATTTTACTCATTTCCCTAAGAGAAACATGTATAACTCTCAATCCAAGGATTTGTTACACATTTTATGTTAGTTTTGATAATCAATATTAAATTAAACTTCAGAGTTGATTTAATTGTATACATGTACATTTATTTTCCAAAACAAAGAAGAATAGAAGAATATTGAACTAGAAATTATTATCTTACTAAATCTAATGCAAGAATATATATCACAATACTAAAATTATATAAGTAGATACTATCTATGTAGGTTTTAGCCATGTACAAAAATTCCTTGCAAACAAATTATTAAAACAGAAAAATATACAATGGCAATAACATAAAATATACATAGATATTTTCTTCTTGAACCCAAACCATGAAAACCATGTTTATTTTTCATTATATTCCTCTCAATGTTATAATACATTATATACATGTCAAAGAATTCATAAATCCAAATCCATTAACCCTGGATTATAACATAACCATAGTTCCCTTTACTAGATCTACAAAATACCATGGGAAAAAAACCATCATGCCCAAAACCATGTGTGAAAACCATGCTCAAACCATGGGTAGGTCTACCCACCATCCTTGGGTCCACCCTCGATCCTTGGTTCTACCCAACTATTATTTGGCCTGCATAAAAAAAAATCTCAGGGCACTGCCCCTTACCCTGTGTAGGGGGACTACCCCTGCAAACCCCCCGACAGGGAGGGTTGCTACCCCCGTTCCACCCAGTGCAACATAGTAGTGCCTAGGGATAGTCATGGAGAGAATATAACACATACCCAACATTATCTCACTTTCTTTTTTCTTTCCGCACAAGGGGGTGTAGCAGTTCACAGTGATTGGTCCCAAGCTGCAACACCCATTGTTTCTCTACTCCAAGAAAAATTCTCAGTGCTCACAAACTTTGTCAATGCATTTGAAATACTCTTTAAAGTGTCCACCTTTACCAGCAAAACCTTTTTTTATTCAACCATATCCCTCACAAAGTGATACTAAACATCAATGTTGTTTGTCTTTGAATGATAAGTAGGGTTATTTGCCAAGAAAATTTCACTTTGGTTGTCATAGTCTATCCTTATATCTCTTTTTACCAACCCCATACTTGAACATAATCTCTACAACCAAACTTATTCCTTGCTTGCATGAGTAGCTTTCATGTATTCAACTTCTGTAGTTGAAAGTGCCACTACAAATTGTCTCTTGCTCATCCAACTGACTACTCCTCCAAATAGGTTAAACACATACCCATTTGTAGACCTTCTCTAATCTAGACCTCCAGCCCAGTTTTCATCAACAAAGCCATGTATTTCCAAAACTCTATCCAATCTTGGTCTTCCTTGGTAGCACAAACCATAATCACTAGTTCCATGCAAATACCTAAAAAACCGCTTCATTGTTGTCCAATGCTTCTTCCCTTGTTTTGACATAAACCTACTCAATACTCCCACTGCATTTGAAATGTTTAGTCTAGTATAAAACATTTCATACATTGGGATAACAACTGCACTCACATATGGAATATGGAACATGTCATCTTCCTCTTCTTGTGTCTTGGGACATTGTTCAACTTATAACTTTACACCTACATGAATAGGAACCTTCACCAGTTTTCTATCCTGCATATTAAACCTCTGTAATATTGTCTCAACATGCTTCCTCTATTTTAACCAGAGCTTCCTCTTTGCCTGATCTTGTTTAATTTCCATGCCCATAATATAGTTTGAAGCAAAAAGATACTTCATGCCGAATTTAGAGGATAATTGGGTCTTTAAATAATAGATATTTTCTTTGTATTTCCAATTAGCAATATATCATCTACATACTATACCAAATAAATAGCATGGTCACCAATTATTTTAAAATACACACAATGATCCACTTTTATCCTTGTGAAGCCAAGTCCCCGTATATATGTATCTAATATTTTATTCCACATCCTTGGTGATTGTTTCAACCCAAACAGAGACTTTTTAACTTGCATACCAGTTCTTTCTTACCCTTCACCGCAAAGCCTTTTGGTTGTTTCATGTAGATATTGTTAGAGTCGGTCTGGTCAGCCCTCCGTCAGAGATCAAAACTCTTTATGCATTTCATTTTTAGGTGTCCCACTCCATTCACTCAGCTGCATTCCGCTAGGGGCATGCCATAATCTGACGGAGAAGGTCATGCTAGTCATTTCCCCTCAGGTCTGGTTACTGCTGGCTTAAGTCTTTGTGTCAAATAATTAAAAGTCCATGACAGTCAAGGTCTGGTCCTTTAAAGGACAAAAGTCATTTTCTATGTTTAGGTCTAGGAATTCATCAATTTGGTCTTTGAAACATGCCCAGTAAAGCCATGCAGGCCAGAGTGAGGCCCTTACACAGTTATGATTCAGAGAGCTTCATTGTCATGTGGATAGACTTCGACTCTTCTTCAAAACTCTGTTTTGAAGAAAAGTCAAACAGTGTCATTTATGACAAAATTTTCGAAAAAGTCGCAAGTTTATTTTTTCAGATGCAGTCATGGTTTCCGTGGCCAAATGTCCTGTCGTACAGTCCCTGCAAAGAGTGCCGAAAATTTCATCATTTGAGCCAAAATGTCAAAGGGGAAGTGAAAATCAGTGTGTTTTAAAGTTAGTGAAAAAGTGCAAAACACAACATTAGAAAAATGGGTTTTCAAGGAAGCAAAAATTAAACCAATCTCTTCCAAGGCTATATATACATGTTTTTATCCAAATCAAGGGCATTGTGCTATTACAAGCCTTAGAGAGACGTTGCAAAGGTGTAAGTGCGAGATTGTGAGCATTTGAGTGAGTTGGAGGTGGTTTTAGAGGGCGCGGCGCATATACCCAGGAGCGCAGCACACACAAAGGGCGCAGCGCACACGCAAACTGCCCGCAGTTGAATTTTTCCACAGGCGCAGCACACTGGGCTTTGCGTGCGGCGCACAGGGGCAGAACGCCCGAAACTTTGCCAAACCGCCTCAAATCTTTTGGGGAGCTCGTCTATTTGCAAGGTATGCTCTACACACCACTTGTGCATCAATTTTTATGGGTGATATAAGGGTTTTTATGCCTGTAATCAAATGAAAAAAAAAATTATAAAGCAAACAAAGTAAGACATCAAGAAAAACCATGATGCTAGGGTTTGTGCTATAGTGATATTGCTGCCAACGTGTTTTTCCTACCCTACCCCTATTACTCATTTCCCTATGCCATTTTCCCCTAATCAATACCCTAACACTACCAAAATAATACTCCTTTTCCCCCCTCCTCCTATTGCTCAAAAAACCCAAACCCTACCTTGCCAACAACACAAACCCTACCCTATCAAAATACCCCAAAAACCCTTGTATATCCCTAATTAAAATTTTCCTATAAACCCCTATTCCCATAGTATTATCCCCATCCTAATGCTCCCTTTTTAATTGTCCCCTTGGTGGCAGATTGTCAAAGAAAACTCCAGCTTCACTGTAATCAAAGGGCAGCCTAAATTCAACTTACAAACAACAGTCATGGCATCCGAAGTTTCATCAGAATATGAGGAGGAGACCCACATTGACACAGCTTTAGGAGAAAGGGCCCACATGAGACATCACCGGAGTGGCAGACATCTTAGAGATGAGCCAAACTCCCTCACTAAGTTGTAGGCATGCCCTCTCACTATGTCTTGTTTCCAGCACTTAGCATGTTTTGAATTTTGTCAGAGGGTGGCAAATGTCAGAGTTCATCGTGAGCTGGCCTGTCTTTTTGCACTTCACCTACATGGAGGGCAGTCTATCTTGGCTGGGGTCACTTTCACATTGACACCCGAGACCATATCAGTGGCAACAGGCATACCAAACATTGGATAATGGTGGCATAAGAAGAAAAAGGTGGAGAGGCATCATTATGAGCCTTACATTAAGGCCAGCTGTTTGAGCCAGCTCACGAGAGTTTTTCCATTCAAATTTTTGAGAGATGAGTATGCTCCGCTCATGAAATTGATCATGAAATACTTCAGTTGTGAGGGGAGGCTTTCTCGCCTTTATGCCTATCACATCAAGTTGCTCATGCACTTTACTAGGGTGCGGATGATGAACCTCCCATTTTTCATCTGCGGGAACATAGAGAGGATGAAGAATTTCATGCAGCACAAGACCCCTCGACAACAGCTCAACAGTGTTTATCACTTTGCCCTTATCCGGATTTTAGTGGACCATCAGTTGGGATTACAGGGTATTGCTTGGGAGGACTTCATCTCCCGTGACTTCTTCAGCACTCCACAGGTGGTATCAGAGGTAGAGCATGAGATAGGGGACCCATCTCATCAGTATGAGCGACATGAGAATACTACTATGCCAGTATACATCACCTATCAGAGAGGCAGTAGACCCTTATTTGCAGCAGCAAAGCGAGTGTTATCTCCACCCGGGGTGGAAGGGGCCTCGCTTCTGACATCAGCATCACAAGAGCAGGGCAAGGGTAAGGAGCCAGTGCAGGAGGAAGGGCCATCAGGTGAGCGAGAGACCAAATTTTTTCTCCTCCATGATGATGAGACAGATGCAGAACCAACAAATGCGGAGCTTACAGAGATCATCCAGGAGCAGCAGTCGGTGATTGAGTCCTTATCCCTTGACTTGGAGAGGGCCAAGTGGAACATGGAGTACCTGGAGCAGAGAAACAAGTAGCTTGAGGACTAATAGATGATCATGGAGCTGCAAAACGTTCGTGAGCATCGCCAAGCTGCTCAAAAAGAAGGGTTGAGCTCACATCTTTGGAGCAAGAAATCAATGAGGATCGGGAGGCCAACCTTGAGAGGGTCAACATGCCTTTGGATAGGCTGCTAGACAAAGCTAACCAGGACCTTGCTCTACTGAGACACATGGCTTTCCGTTACAGGGTGCGAAACATGAGTGCACAGGCCCGGATAAGGAACTTGAAGGCAAAATTAAGGAAAGCAACAAGAAAGGAAAAAAGGGAAAAAGAGCAAGATCGGCTTCAAATCTTGGCTGAGGCTTCCTTGGCCCATCATAACACCCCATAGAGATCCTCCAGCCCAAATTTCAAAAAATTTGGGGAATTTTTGGTCACATGGTAATTTTTTGGGCAAAAAACAGGGATTTTCTCCCTGTGCACCGCGCCACTGGCGCGACGCTAAAATTCTAGAGCTCCAAATGAGGAATGGCTTGCAGTTTTGGATTCAGCATGGAAAATTACGACTACTGGTGTCCGAGCAAGAAATTTGGGCAAGATCTGAGTCTCCTAAAGGTCAAAAAACACCCAAAAATGGCCTCTCTGCCACTTTTTTGACACACAGAAAGCAGTCTTGGGAGAATGGAGATTTGGAGGGGAAAATGAGCACCAAATTTGAAAATTCTAGTTGGGTTAGAAAGTAGATAGGACAGGCTTTCTAGCAAGCCCACTTGGGCACATTTTGGACACCTGCAAGTGCCCCAAAACAGGCCCCAAAGTAGCGTGACGCACAGAGAAAATGGCGCGGCACACAGAGGAAAAATTGCCAATTTGCTTCCGTTTCGCGACTTCTCCAAGTGGACCCGCTCATCTACACTTCAGTTTTTTGGCACCAAAGGCAGCATTTAAAGTGTTTTTTCTCCAGATTGGCTTCTATCCAAGTGGCGAAGGAAGGCAAACGGTCACCCAAGCCAAATGTCATGTTTGTAGCGCTGCACCTGTAGTTGATGGTTGGCTCATCATCTCCATTTTGTAATGATTCGAGTAACTCCCCAACCCTTGGGCATTCTATCTCTTCATGGCACATTCTATATATTGTATGTAAGCTATTTTCAAAGGGTTGGTTGGCTTGTAACTTCTGGGAGACTGTGGGAAAGAGACTTTGTTTCTTCACTGTGTATTTTTGACAGAGAATTAATGAAAGGCAGCGGTTCTGTTTCATGAGATTCTTGTGGTTGTGAGTGTAGCAAATGTGTCTCTTATGTTTTCATATGTATTTCGTTATGTTTCATAATTCAATTCATGTTCATTTCCAGTGAAATTTTCTGAGTGAGATTAGGTAGAATTCAATTTTATTGCTCTACCTGTGGGAAAATTTCATGTTTCAGTGTTATTCTTCTGTTGAAAAGGATTCATGTCACTATGCCCTTTTCACTTTCTTCAGCAATCTATTCATGCCGCGGTACCTCAAACTAAAATTGTTACATTTTCCGCCTACCTTGCCTCACGGAATAATATGTGCCTTTGTATTAAACTCTCTTTTCTTTGCTGACCGTTGGTCCCATAACATCCTAGAAGCTCGGTCATTCATGAAAATTGTTTCCCGAATCCCTATTCACTTACTAGCCTAAGGTAAATATTTCATTGTAAGTCATCTCAGACCGTTTTCGATTATCTATTCACTGAGCGTGACTCGAAGAGAGCCCTCTCCTGCTCTGGTAGGGCTAGCTACCAAACTGAGCGTGGTTTGTGGTTACCCTAATTTTTGCCTTCCTTCAGCCTAAGGCAGATTTAGGTGCTAACATAGTGGCGACTCCACTGGGGACAAACTGAAATCAAATCCCCTTGTTTCATAATAATTCTAAGCTTCCGGATGATGAGCTTAGGATTGGAAAGGCTGAGTAAGTTGGTTGTGTCCTATGATTTTTCTCAATAGCACGCTGGCTTCGAGACGATATACCAGAGCCAATCCAGACCCGGATCCTCCTCATATTTATGAAAACCCCAATTTGATCCCAAGACTCCTTCGTCAAGAAAGCACCATAACTCCCGTGTTCAAATCCCATTCATGTCTCGACATTTTTGAGTATCTTGAAGAGCTTGAGTTTGACGAACGGTTTGAGATATCATTGTTTGAGTCTAAATCCGAAAGGGCTGTTGATTATACTGTCCCCAATCCGCAATTTCTTGTAGACCTCGAAACAGAAAGAGCTAATAGGTTAATTGATAATTACATTGCAACACAACCCCAAACTCCAATTGCAAGCCCCTTGCAAACTGTGCACACTCCTCCAACACCTCCAAGGCCAAATCCACCGAGAATGATGGCTGCCCATTTCGCACCCCTTGTTCTGCCCCAAGTTCTAGATGACATGCCAACGGATTATCAAAGTAAAATCCCATTTTTTGATGGCACTCCTAACAACATTACTGCTCAGCAACATGTAGACAAAATGGCAGACTTCTATGAACTTCATGAGATCGATGCGGAGAATGTGGCAATGAGGCTCTTTGTACAGACATTTGCAGGTGATGTGAGGAAATGGTTCAGAGGTTTTCCGGCAGCAAGTATCACTACCTTGGCTGAACTACAAAGACAATTTTTGAACTGATGGGAAGTGAAAAAGAATCCCCTTCAAATTCTGGCCGAATATGAACAAATCAAATGGAACGCTGGTGAGTTGGTCCAAGACTATTGTGTTAGATTTAATGCAGTCTATAACGAAATTCCTGATCATCTAAAGCCACCTGTGGGACTAGCAATGATGAAGTTCCCAGATGGTTTTGATGCTGACATGGCATACCAATTAAGAGAGAGAGAACTGGCCACAATGGAAGATATGCAGAAAATCGTGGTCAGCGTTGAAGCAAATCTGCTGTCCAAAAGAGCCAGAGCGAAAGCGTTAAAGAAAATCACTGTGAAAGAAGAGTCTTCTTCAATGGATCAACTACTCAAAAAGGTAGAGCAGATGCTTGAAAGGGTAAAACTTGACAAGCCTGAGCCACAAGTTAGGAATCCTAACTTCCGTGGCTAGCAGCAGCCACAATATAGAATAAGACAGAGAGATCAGCGAACTCAAGAGCAGACATCACAATAGCCGGTACAAACACCTTTGCAGCAGAATTTTGTGCATGGACCGGAGTCAGATGAGGACGGGAATGTAATAGGCGAAGAAAACCACCTCTTTACTCCAGATGAGCTGCCTACTTACATTACCGAAGAAGAAGAATGTGCAATGAATTCAGCTGCACACCAAGACACGGATTTTATTCTAGCTAGCGACACTGTTTTGGAAGAAGAATCAGAAGAATATCAAAGGGGATATATGAATGCTTTGTCCGCACAGCAGTAGTGATATTCACTTAGAAACAGAGATGTGCCGGCCAAACCAATTCAGAAAAAGAAGGAGGTTGAAGCAGCAAAAAATGATTCATCAGCTACACAAAGAAAAGGAAAGGAGGCGGTTGGTCCAGAGAGCAGCAAATCAAAATCAGCAGAACAATCACAGCAGCAAGCCATATCAAAGGAAAAGGAAAAGAAAGAGATCCCAGTCAAAGAGGTAGAAAAGACTCCCGCTTTTAGCTTAGAGAATGAGATTTCTAAGTTAAAGGTATCCATCCCCTTGACTGAAATAATAAAGAACATCAGTTATAGAGGGCACATTTCTAAAATGTTGAATTTGGACCCAATGTCCGACATGGTAAATTTAGAAGATGATCAGCCTGAAATGACTTTTGGACTAGCATCGAATGGTGAGTCTCCTGATAGCGATGTAGCACCCTTCTATATCAGTTTACGATTGCATGATTTTGTGTTACACAATGCCATGTTCGATTCCGGAGCTTCTCACAATCTCATGCCCAAGGCTATCATGGATAAGCTTGGTCTGGACATCACCCGGCAATATCATGATCTCTATTCATTCGATTCCAGCAAAGTAAGATGTATAGGACTCATCAAAGACTTGGTTGTGAGTTTGGATCAGCTTCCTATGAAAAATGTTTTGATGGATGTGGTGGTAGTAGATATTCCTCCAAGGTTTGGCATGCTTCTTTCTAGGTCTTGGGTAACGAAATTGAAAGGGACACTACAGCTGGATTTCTCCTATGCAACAATCCCGGTGTTTGGACAAATGAGGAAGTTATATCGAGAAAAAAAAATGAAATATATGATCACCAGCAAGGAGAAACCTAGAAATCATCCAATTAACTATGTACATGCAGATTTAGAGTCTTTTGTTTTGTTTTCAGATAGTTTAAATGATATAGATAGTCAGATAGTAGAAGCAGATGACATTCTGGAAATAACAAAAAATTTCAGAGAAATTTTGAAGAAAGAAGGACAAGAAAAGCAGGAAAATGTTGGGCAATCAACTGAAAGTAATGTATAGCAAGCAGACAAGGCACAACAAACAGATTTCCAACACTTACAAGAGGAGGAAGAAGGCTTGTGGACCATGGATTTCGATGGAGCAGTAGGAAATGATGGCGCTGGAATTGGTATTTGGGTACGCAGTCCTTTCTCCACCCCAAACAAAGTGCCTAGCAGCGTGAGGGTTTGCTCTTACAAGCTGGCCTTTGAGTGTTCAAACAATGAAGCTGAGTATGAAGCTCTGATTACTGGCTTAAAGATTCTTAGAAAGTTGAATGCAAAAAGGATTTCAGTATATGGCAACTCCAAATTGGTAATAAAGCAGGTCAGAGGTGAGTATCAAGCAAAACATCCTAGGATGCGGGCCTATCGTAATGCAGTTTTAGACATCTTGAAGTTATTTTCAGAATACATCTTGACATGTGTGCCTCGTCTACAAAATAGTATTGTTGATGCTCTTGCCAAGGCAGCAATCAGTTTGAAGATCCCCATGAACTCCAGCAATAAATTTGAAATCCATGTCAAGCATCATCCAACCATTCCAGATAATCAACGATATTGGCAAGTGTTTCAAGATGATGACGAGATTAAGGATTTTCTGCTAAACAAAGGCAAGTTCAAAGAAACCTCAATTGATGTAGAAAATGATGAGGGCAAAGGGAATGGTACAGATGAAGTGCAGATCAATGAAATGGACATGTTGCAGCTGAAGAATAACATCATTCCTAAAGGCTTGATACCTCTAGAAGAACTTTTTGATCAGGATGATGTAGCCCACAAGCCAACATTACAGCCAACAGAGAAGGGTGTAGAAGAGGTCAACATCGGTACAGCTGCCAATCCAAAGTTGGTAAAATTGTCTAAAGCATTACCGCCAAAGATCAAGGACAAATACATCAGTTTGATGGCTTCATTTGCGGATGTGTTTTCTTGGGACTATTCTGATTTAAAGACCTATGATACCAATATTATTCAGCACACGATACCCATCAAGCCCAATCAAAAACCATTTAGACAAAAGCTAAGAAGAATAAATCCAAAGTTGCTGCCATCTATCGAAAAGGAGGGAAACAGGCTGTACAAGTCAGGTATCATTGTGCCCATCATATTTTCAGATTGGATCTCTAACTTAGTGTCCGTACGAAAGAAGACCAGCGAGATCTGCTTGTGCATTGATTTCAGAAATCTAAATAAAGTCTCATTGAAGGACAACTATCCACTGCCCAAGATGGACCATATACTTCAGCGAGTAGTGGGGGCATCTCGTATGTCATTGCTTGATGGTTATTCCGAATATAACCAAATTTCTGTCCATGAAGATGATAGAGACAAGACAGCATTCACCACTCCATGGGGAACCTTTCACTACGCCAAAATGGCCTTCGGTTTAAAGAATGTAGGTGCCACATTTCAGCGGGCAATGGACTTGGATTTTGCAAATGAGAAGGATGTGTTTTTGGTGGTGTACCTGGATGATTTGACTGTATTTTCCAAATCTAATGAAGAGCACATGCATCACCTAAAAATTGTCTTTCAAAAGTGCAGAAAATATGGTCTATCGCTGAATCTTAAGAAGAGCTTGTTCGCCATGGAGGAAGGAAAATTACTTGGGCACATCATTTCAAAGGATGGCATTCGTATTGACCCAGCAAGGGTGCAAGCAATTCAGCAAATCGATCTGCCCTAGAATAAAAAGGAGATACAATCGTTCAATGGTAAGATGAATTTTCTGCATCGCTTTGTGCCTAATCTTGCTGAACATTTAAGAGAGATGACTAACATGCTCAAGAAGGACAGCCAAGTGAAATGGACAGAGGAGGCTGTAAAATATTTCAACTTGGTCAAATTGGCCCTTTCTTCAGCTCCAGTTCTAGATAGCTCGGACTACACTCAGGATTTCATATTGTTTTCATTTGCTTCTGAGCACACTATGGCAGCGGTATTATTGCAGAAGAGGGATGATCACGAAAGACCCATTGCATTCTTCAGCAGGGCTATAAGGGATGCAGCTTTAAAGTAAAACATCATTGAGAAGCAAGCCCTGGCATTGGTGAAAGCATTGAAGGATTTCCGAGTATATATCTTGCATTCTCACATTCTGGCCTATGCTCCTAATACTAATGTAAAAGATGTTTTAGTGCAGACAGATCCGGAAGGGAGAAGAGGCAAATGGATCGCGGCTTTGCTGGAATATGATGTGGAAGTAAAGCCGACAAAGCTGGTCAAAGGACAGGGGTTGGTGAAGATAATGGCCGAATCAAACTTGCATGCCTTGGACATAAATCTGATCTCTACCATGTCCGATGAGAATGAGGAAGGAACGTCAATTCAGGTATCTGAAATGTTTGCTTTGTCCCCATGGTATTCAGATATAATATATGTGCTGAAAAATCTGTCACCACCGCCCGGCATAACTAGAAACAAAGCAAGAACACTCAAATTGAAGGCTACCAAGTTTTGTATTTTGAATTCTGCACTGTATTGGAAAGATCCCGATGGCATTTTGCTAAATTGTTTGGTGGAAGAGGAGGCAAAAAAAGTCATGGATGATTTCCACGGAGGAGAGTGTGGTGGTCACCTTTTTTGGAAGTCAACAGCGAACAAAATTTTGAGAGCAGGGTACTACTGGCCTACTTTGTTTGCTGATGTGTATAAGATGGTCAAGTGCTGTCACAAATGTCAAATTTTCGAAGGAAAATAGAAATTACAGCCTTTGCCACTTAAGCCTATTGAGGTGAGCGCTCCTTTCCAGCAGTGGGGGTTGGATTTCACTGGGGAAATTCATCCCGCCTCTTCCGGACAGCATAGATGGATCCTTACAGCGATAGACTATTTCACAAAATGGATTGAGGCAGCTCCCACTAGACAAGCTACAGACACAGTAATCATTTCATTTCTCGAAAATAACATCTTGTCTCGCTTTGGTTGTCAAAACAAATTAATCACCGATAATGCAGCAGCTTTCAAATCAAAGAGGATGGTAGAATTTTGTCATAAGTATCACATCATTTTGGGTCATTCAACTACCTATCATCCGCAAGGCAATGGATTGGTGGAATCTTCGAATAAATCATTGGTCAACATCATCAAGAAGCTGTTGGAAATAAATAAAAAGAGCTAGAATAAGAGGTTGGTACATGCGCTTTGGGCAGATCAAATCAGTCAGAAAAAGTCCATTGGTATGTCACCGTTTGAGCTTGTTTATGGAGTTGACACAGTATTTCCCACCTCTCTTGCTGCCCTGGTAGTCAGAATTCTTCAGGAGGCCGGTAGTGAAGAAGATCCCATGCAGAGAAGGTTGAATCAAATGGTCCACTTGCAGCAAACAAGAGAAGAAGTTTTCAAGAACACATCCAAATTGCAGGAGAAAATAAAGAAAATCTATAACAGAAAAGCAAAAGCAGATAAATTTCAGTCGGATGATGTGGTGCTGAAGTGGGATGCAAGGGATGAAGAGAAAGGTAAGCACGAAAAGTTCGAGAATCTTTGGAAAGATCCTTTCAAGATTGCAGCATATAGGGGTCAGAATGCCTTTCTTCTAAAGGAAATGAACGGGGAAGATTGTCCAGGAGGGCCGACCAATGGTCGGCTGCTCAAGTGGTACCACTACTGATTTATTAATGCTGCTTCCACTGTCATTGTAAATACAATTTTTATTTCAGTTTGGTTTCAGTCTGTCAAGTTATATTTTGAGTTATTTCAATGTCAAGTTTGAGTCAATTTCTTGGTCATTTCAGTTTCATAAATAAGTCAGATTCCTATGTTGTTTGTCAAAATGATGACTCCATAGCCCAATGGACGAAGGCACTGTCTAGCTCTTCTGGAGATCTGTTGTTCTTGGCACCTCCAAGGAGCTACCATCCCCCATTGGAGCCAATGTTAGAGTCGGTCTGGTCAGCCCTCCGTTAGAGATCAAAACTCTTTATGCATTTTATTTTTAGGTGTCCCACTCCATTCACTCAGCTGCATTCCGCTAGGGGCATGCCATAATCTGACGGAGAAGGTCATGCTAGTCATTTCCCCTCAGGTTTGGTTACTGCTAGCTTAAGTCTTTGTGTCAAATAATCAAAAGTCCATGACAGTCAAGGTCTAGTCCTTTAAAGGACAAAAGTCATTTTCTATCTTTAGGTCTAGGGATTCATAAATTTGGTCTTTGAAACATGCCCAATAAAGCCATGGAGGCCAGAGTGAGGCCCTTACACAGTTATGATTCAGAGAGCTTCATCGTCATGTGCATAGACTTCGACTCTTCTTCAAAACTCTGTTTTGAAGAAAAGTCAAACAGTGTCATTTATGACAAAATTTTCCAAAAAGTCGCCAGTTGATTTTTTCAGATGTAGTCATGGTTTCCATGGCCAAATGTCCTGTCGTACAGTCCCTACCAAGAGTGCCGAAAATTTCATCATTTGAGCCAAAATGTCAAAGGGAAAGTGAAAATCAGTGTGTTTTAAAGTTAGTGAAAAAGTGCAAAACACAACATTAGAAAAATGGGTTTTCAAGGAAGCAAAAATTAAACCAATCTCTTCCAAGGCTATATATACATGTTTTTATCCAAATCAAGGGCATTGTGCTATTACAAGACTTGGAGAGACGTTGCAAAGGTGTAAGTGCAAGATTGTGAGCGTTTGAGTGAGTTGGAGGTGGTTTTAGAGGGCGCGGTGCATATACCCAGGAGCGCAGTGCACACAAAGGGCACGGCGCACACGCAGCCTGCTCGCAGTTGAACTTTTTCACAGGCACGGCGCATACCCAGCGCGTGGCGCACTGGGCTTTGTGCACGGCGCACAGGGGCAGAACGCCCGAAACTTTGCCAAACCACCTCAAATCTTTTGGGGAGATCGTCTATTTGCAAGGTAGGCTCTACACACCACTTGTGCATCAATTTTTATGGGTGATATAAGGGTTTTTATGCCTGTAATCAAATGAAAAAAAAAATTATAAAGCAAACAAAGGAAGACATCAAGAAAAACCATGATGCTAGGGTTTGTGCTACAGTGGTATTGCTGCCAACGTGTTTTTCCTACCCTACCCCTATTACTCATTTCCCTATGCCATTTTCCCCTAATCAATACCGTAACACTACCAAAATAATACTCCTTTTCCCCCCTCCTCCTATTGCTCAGAAAACCCAAACCCTACCTTGCCAACAACACAAACCCTACCCTATCAAAATACCCCAAAAACCCTTGTATATCCCTGATTAAAATTTTCCTATAAACCCCTATTCCCATAGTATTATCCCCATCCTAATGCTCCCTTTTTAATTTTCCCCTTGGTGGCATATTGTCAAAGCAAAATCCAACTTCACTATAATCAAAGGGCAACCTAAATTCAGTTTACAAACAGCAGTCATGGCATCCGAAGTTTCATCAGAATATGAGGAGGAGACCCACAGTGACACAGCTTTAGGAGAAAGGGCCCACAGGAGACATCACCGGAGTGGCAGACATCTTAGAGATGAGCCAAACTCCCTCACTGAGTTGCAGGCATGCCCTCTTGCTATGTCTTGTTTCCAACGCTTAGCATGTTTTGAATTTTGTCAGAGGGTGGCAAATGTCAGAGTTCATCGTGAGCTGGCCCATCTTTTTGCACTTCACCTACACGGAGGGCAGTCTATCTTGGTTGGGGTCACTTTCACATTGACACTCGAGACCATATCAGTGGCAACAGGCATACCAAACATTGGAGAATGGTGGCATAAGAAGAAAAAGGTGGAGAGGCATCATTATGAGCCTTACATTAAGGCCAGCTGTTTGAGCCAACTCACGAGAGTTTTTCCATTTAGATTTTTGAGAGATGAGTATGCTCCGCTCATGAAATTGATCACGAAATATTTCAGTTGTGAGGGGAGGTTTTCTCGCCTTTATGTCTATCACATCAGGTTGCTCATACACTTTACTAGGGTGCAGATGATGAACCTCCCATTTTTCATCTACGGGAAAATAGAGAGGATGAAGAATTTCATGCAGCACAAGACCCCTCGACAGCAGCTCAACAGTGTTTATCACTTTGCCCTTATCCGGATTTTGGTGGACCATCAATTGGGATTGCAGGGTACTGCTTGGGAGGACTTCATCTCCCATGACTTCTTCAATGCTCCACAGGTGGTATCAGAGGCAGAGCATGAGATAGGGGCCCCATCTCATCAGTATGAGTGACATGAGACTGCTACTATGCCAGTATACATCACCTATCAGAGAGGCAGTAGACCCTTATTTGTAGCAGCAAAGCGAGTGTTATCTCCACCCGGGGTGGAAGGGGCCTCGCTTCCGACATCAGCATCACAGGAGCAGGGCAAGGGTAAGGAGCCAGTGCAGGAGGAAGGGCCATCAGGTGAGCGAGAGACCGAATTTGTTCTCCTCCATGATGATGAGACAGATGTAAAACCAACAAATGCGGAGCTTACAGAGATCATCCAGGAGCAGCAATCGGTGATTGAGTCCTTAACCCTTGACTTGGAGAGGGCCAAGTGGAACATGAAGTACCTGGAGTAGAGAAACAAGCAGCTTGATGACCAACAGATGATCATGGAGCTGTAAAACGTTCGTGAGCATTGCCAAGCTGCTCAAAAAAGAAGGGTTGAGCTCACATCTTTGGAGCAAGAAATTAATGAGGATCGGGAGGCCAACCTTGAGAGGGTCAACATGCATTTGGAGAGGCTGCTGGAAAAAGATGACCAGGACCTTGCTCTACTGAAACACATGGCTTTCCGTTACGGGGTGCGAAACATGAGTGCACAGGCCCGAATAAGGAACTTGAAGGCAAAATTAAGGAAAGCAACAAGAAAGGCAAAAAGGGAAAAAGAGCAAGATCGGCTTTGAATCTTGGCTAAGGCTTCCTTGGTCCATCATAACACCCCATAGAGATCCTCTAGCCCAAATTTCAAAAAATTTGGGGAATTTTTGGTCATATGGTAATTTTTTGGGCAAAAAACAGGGATTTTCTTCCTGTGCGCTACGCCACTGGCGCGACGCTAAAATTCTAGAGCTCCAAATGAGGAATGGCTTGCAGTTTTGGATTCAGCATGGAAAATTATGACTACTGGTGTTTGGGCAAGAAATTTGGGCAAGATCTGAGTCTCCTAAAGGTCAAAAAACACCCAAAAATGGCCTCTCTGCCACTTTTTTGACACACAGAAAGCAGTCTTGGGAGAATGGAGATTTGGAGGGGAAAATGAGCACCAAATTTGAAAATTCCAGTTGGGTTAGAAAGTAGACAGGACAGGCTTTCTAGAAAGCCCACTTGGATACATTTTTGACACCTATAAGTTCCCAAAAACAAGCCCAAAAGTAGCATGATGCACAGAGAAAATGGCGCGACGCACAGAGAAAAAATTGCCAATTTGCTTCCGTTTCGCGAAATTTCGGTTCGCGACTTCTCCAAGTGGGCCCGCTCATCTACACTTCGGTTTTTTGGCACCAAAGGTGGCATTTAAATTGTTTTTTCTCCATATTGGCTTCTATCCAAGTGGCAAAGGAAGGCAAACGGTCACCCAAGCCAAATGTCATGTTTGTAGCGCTGCACCTGTAGCTGATGGTTGGATCTTCATCTCCATTTTGTAATGATTTGAGTAACTCCCCAACCCTTGGGCATTCTATCTCTTCATGGCACATTCTATATATTGTATGTAAGCTATTTGCAAAGGGTTGGTTGGCTTGTAACTTCTGGGAGACTGTGGGAAAGAAACTTTGTTTCTTCACTATGTATTTTTGACAGAGAATTAATGAAAGGCAGCGGCTCTGTTTCATGAGATTCTTGTGGTTGTGAGTGTAGAAAATGTGTCTCTTATGTTTTCATATGTATTTCGTTATGTTTCATAATTTAATTCATGTTCATTTCCAGTGAAATTTTCTGAGTGAGATTAGGTAGAATTCAATTTTATTGCTCTACCTATGGGAAAATTTCATGTTTCAGTGTTATTCTTCTGTTGAAAAGGGTTCATTTCACTATGCCCTTTTCACTTTCTTCAGCAATCTATTCATGCCGCGGCACTTCAAACTAAAATTGTTACATTTTCCGCCTACCTTGCCTCACGGAATAATCTGTGCCTTTGTATTAAATTCTCTATTCTTTGTTGACCGTTGGTCCCATAACATCCCAGAAGCTCAGTCATTCATGAAAATTGTTTCCCGAATTCCTATTCACTTACTAGCCTAAGGTAAACATTTCATTAGTCATCTCAGACCATTTTCAATTATCTATTCGTTGAGCGTGACTCAGAGAGAGCCCTCTCCTGCTCTAGTAGGGCTAGCTACTAGACTGAGCGTGATTTATGGTTACCCTAATTTTTGCCTTCCTTCAGCCTAAGGCAGATTTAGGTGTTAACAAATATCTTCTTCCAAATCCCCATGAATAAATGTTGTCTTCAAATCCATTTTTTCTACCTCAAAATCAAAAGCAACAACAATAGAAAAGTAATTTAATACAAGCTAACTTAGTAGTAGGAGAAAAAATATCACCAAATCATCCCTAACACCTGGGAATAACCTTTTTCTACCAAATGAGATTTGTATTTATCCACCTTTCCTTTTTCATTTATCTTCTTCTTAAACACCCATTTTATTCCAATAGGTTTCCTTCCAGCCGGAAACTCCACTAGATCCCAAGCCTCATTTTGTCTGAGGCTTCCATTTCTTCAACCATGCCCTTTTTCTAGAGTTTTCCATCCTCTTAATCCACTAATAGTCCGGGATCATCATTAGTAATAAATAATAATAAAAAATGAACATAAATAAAATGGACTATACCTTTCTCATTTCCTTCTCTCTCGAACTGATCTCCTCAAAACTGGAGTGTGTGGCTCTTCCTCTTATGATTCTTATTCTGTTGTAGAGTCTGATTCTTCCTCCTTCATTTCAAACTATGTCTTCTCAGGCTTCTTTGATAGGACTTCATGTTTAATAACATCTTTCACCTCTCTAAACACCACATATTGGTTGTACACAACCTTCCTTGTTTATGGGTTCCAAATCTCATAACCTTTTAAACCATCCTTATACCTAATAAAGATGCACCTTTTAGATTCACTGTCCAACTTGGCTCTTTTATCCTTTGGAACATGTACATATACATCACATCCAAATACCCTGAGATGTGAGAGAGAGAGAGTGTTTTACCAGTCCATACCTCATGTGGAGTCTTATCCTCCAATCCTGATGAAGGTGATCTGTTAAATAGGTAACATGTAGTATCCACTGCCTCTACCCGGAATTCTTGTCCAAACCCAACACCATTGAGCATGCTTCTTTCCTTCTCTCCATCAACACCATGTTCATTCTTTTTGTAAATCCATTTTGTGGAGGTGTGTATGGAGTAGTAATCGGTCATGCTATACCACACTTATTACATAACTCTTTGAATCCCTTCTTTCAAAACTCTCCACCATTATCTGTCCTCAACACCTTAATCTTCTTCTCTATCTGATTTTCCACTAGAGCCTTAAATTATTTAAATCTGTCAAAGAATTCATATTTCTTCTTGAGGAAATATAGCTATGCATTCCTTGAGAATTCATCAATAAATGAGACATAGTATAGAGACATACCCAGTGATGGAATCAACACAGGTCCAAACACATCACTATGCACAATCTCTAATATCCATTTTTCCCTCTTAGCACCAAAGAGGAAACTCACATGATTCTTCTTCCCATATACACAATTTTCATAGAGATCGAAATCCAAAGAGAAATTCAAAATACATTTTACCTTACCATTGCCATGCAGTATTTGAAGGCCCTTCTCTCCAATATGTCCAATTCTTTGATGCCACAATATAGTCTTTCTCTAGATACTGCGAGATTTTCTACTTCACATTCAGGAACCACAACAATTTTGCACCCATCAATAATAATTCTACCTATAAGCTTGTACATATCTCCAATCTAAACTCCCCAAACCAATAACAATGCTCCTCGAACCATCTTACAAGTATCTTTCTTGAACATTATTTTTACACCTACATATCCATCTTGTTTATAGAAATCAAATTTCTGGTCAGTGCAGGATTATGCAAAACACCAAGAAGTGTTCTAATTCTTCCAACTTGAAACTTCAGCTTGACTTTTCCATGTCTTATGGTTTTGGCCTTCCTATCATCCCTAAGGAAGAAATCACCACCATCATATTTCTCGTACTCGCAAAACCACTCCCTATGGGGAGTGAAGTGAATGGATGCACCTAAGTCAATCAACCATGCATCATGATCTATGTTTGTACTTGAAGAAGAATCCAAGTTTTTATAGACATTTTTGTGCCTTACAACTCCAAGCATAAAATGTCCATAAACCAAGGGCTCCTAAGTCCCTAAAAGTGTTGTTCTAACCCCTAAAGGAACAAGGTCAACAGATTACAGCTTCTCCCATAAGTTCTCCACCATAAACTGCTCAGAATTGGTCAAAACAGGATCATTTCAGCTGCTCCACTGGCTAGGTGCATTGCATTGCACCTAAATGCACTGTGAGGGTGCGTTTCATTTCAAAAGTCCCTTATGTGGGGTGCGATGGGCGAGAAATGACAAATGGCAGTGTCATTCCGCGAGGTGGAGAGACAATGGAAGCTTCCAGAATCTTCTCCTATGACACTTGCCTCACTGAATTCGACCAAGGATGAGTAAGAGGCCTTCAGTCTCCAAGTGGAAGCAAGAACTGACAGAGAGAAGACACTAATCAAATCACAAGCTGACTCATCCTCCTTGCACATATCTATATATGGATCCCTCATCCCAGAGATCCAGAGGCTGGAATTTTGCATATTGTAAGGAATTGCTGTTGGTTTTTGAGGCAAAACATCAGAGTATTGGGTGATCTATGCTTTGTTTGAGGTGAAGAGGGGCTTCTTTTCTGGGAGGTTGATGCTAGGTCAGGAACCACCAGTTGTAACTCCTCCTGGATCTTTTCTTGTTTATCAATAAAAACTATTTGAGTTTTCCTCCATGCTTTTGTATCATTGATGCTTGTTACATTTGTATGGTTAACTTAAATCTGATCCTAAGTTGTTTATGAATATAGATCCATGCCTTTGTATAGTGTTCTTCTTCTGTGATCTTACAGGTACTTTGTGAAGTTGGGCAAGTAAGAGAGCAGGTAGCTGGAGACTGTCAAAGAAGAGAGGGATTGAATCAAAGGATTAGCGCAAGACACAGGTTGGTTCTTTCTATTCCTCTCTATCTATAGTTCATAAAGGAAATACAAAAGTAGTTTTTCTCTGTTTGTTTCTAAGGCAGATGTCACACCTTAGTGGGATAGAGCAGTTCTAAATAGACACTTTTCCCTGTAACAAAATGGCGACTCCACTGGGGAGCTAATTAGTTTGTTTGTGTATCATTCTTTGTTGTTTGTTTCATAAACTTATAAGTGGCATTCGAACTGCATTTGCCATAACAAATGCAAAGTAGATAACTGCTGCTTCAATCCATTCACTGGATCTGTTTATGATTTAAACAGCTGATTCACAAACTATCTGATTGCCCTTGTGATAGCTCTTAGATCCTCCTTAGATCTACCCCTGATTGTGCATTACTGATTGCTTTTACTCGGCCAAAAACCAAAGACTGAACTGCAAACTGTGACCCGGAACCCGGACAGATTCTCGTTTCTGGCCCAGCACAGGTACTATTAAGAGATCCTGAATTTCAGCGCACTTCCCGAAAGGGAAACCTGCGCTACATTTCAGTTTCTCTGTGTTACAGGTGCGCTGATCAGACTAGCCCTGTGCAGCTGTGGTTCTTGTGCTTCATTCTTTCCAGTTCTGTCTCTGAATTTTGCTGCCTGTGATCAGTATATGTCTGTTTAAAACCCCTTTTCCTTGCTGTTATTCCGCCTCCTTTGTACAAAAGAACTGTAGATGTTTTTGTGTGTTTGTTGAGTCGTTTACAGTTTTCCATTGCAAAAGTAGAATAGTCGTATTGTCGTCCTTTGATTTGAATCTGTCGCAAGTGTCGATTTCGATCATAGGAGAAAGTTTGATTGTTGTTGATGGTCGATTATACTGTTACTATTGTCTTTGGTCTGAATTTGTGATTTTCTAGTGTCAAGAACAAGTGTTCATTTCAAAATCGCAAGGTGTCGTAATCATCTCTGTTTTTGATTTCGAAAAAAGAGCTTGTTTATATTTGTCGCTTGAAAAGAAATTCAGATTTGTACATCAACTTTCTTTTTAGCATCAATACTAAGAAAGTCGAAAACAAATACATGCATGTGCATTTGCATATAGACAGTCTGTTTGGCTTGATTTAGGAAAGTGCATTTACAGTGTGCTCTTTGCTCTTTGTGAAAAGATTGTGTCTTTCTTTTCCTCTAGTAGCTAGGATTTTCATTGCACAAAAGAGATAAAAGTTTGTTTATCATCTTTAGATTGCATTTTAGGAATTACATCTACATCTCGTGGTGAACCCGAAAGGCAAACTTCATAAACAAGATCAACTTAAAATAAATTCAATGAATCTAACAACGCTTTGGAACTTAACGCACAACATTTAGAGGTCTAGGCTAGAGATGTATTCCGGTGTCGTAAAGCCTGGTAACTGTTGTCCTCACTGATGGTTGGGTGATTCCTCCACTTTGAGATGATAAGTGCCAGTACGGACTTGTGCTCCCACGTACCATCGAGTATATTTTGGGAGACCCCTATAGGCTTAAATCCTTTATCCTTAGGAAGCCGTGTCTGCCGCCCTATCAATCGCAATGCACTGAACACAGCATTCGGGAAGATTGACTGCCGTACCGTAAAAAGTATTCTGCAGTTTTGCGATTGGTTTGGTACTCCCTCTACCTAGACCTCCAGAGCAGTCCCTTTCGTTCCTTTTCAGACTCCTTAACGGAAAAGGTCCATCTGAGCACTTGTCACTTCAGGCTCATTAAAAATCGAAGGCAACTAGAGTCATCTTTTGTTTTTTCTCGACTCTTAAAAACTGAAAAAACAAGTTGTGTCAAAGCGTATAAAAATTTATTTTAAACGGAATATTCATTACCCCTTTCCTACGTTGATCTTGAGTTGAGAAAATGGAGTCAACCAACCAAGGAATTCCCCTTGGAGGAAATCCTAGTCCCTTCTCCTCTTGGGGAGATGTTGGTACGCCCCATATGGCCACATTGTCGCTTCCAGGACTGACAATTGGTTTGCCTGTATGGCTCTTCTCAACCTCTGTCATTCAAAACACCACTATTCCTGAACAATCGAATCAGCAATTAGACGAGTCCAGAGTAGCCCACCAACCTTCTACTTCCTCTAATTCTTCCTCTCCTCCTTCCTCTTCACTTGATGGGGCTGGTAAAGCCAAAAGTCAAGTTCCTAAGGAGAAGAAGGAAAAGAAGAAGAAAGAGAAGAAGAAGAAGGAGCCAAAAGCGAACGGGGGCAAACGAGTGTCGTCTAACGAAAATCCACACACTGCACCGACCAGGCCTAAATCGCCATGTGTCATTTGCAAAGGAGACCACTTTCACAGAGATTGTCCTTGCATCCCTCGGATCTTAAGGGACTGGTCTCCTCGTTTGCACACCCCGGTGTCGTCAACCTCTGATGATCATGTTGAAAGCACACCGTCAACTAGTGAAAGTGAAGCCCCAGGACAAAAAGGGAAATGTAGATTCCCTTGTAAACTGTGTGAAGGCGATCATGCCGTTCACCGTTGTCCCTTCTTAGACGAAGCTAAAAGAGTTTTGGATGATCGTCCGGTTTCACCGTTACGACTTCCTCCTGGATATAAAAAACTCTTGCCGAGTCCGTCACTAGTTGAAAATCCGGCTGACCCGCTCAGGTGGTCGGCCAAAGCATCTATCATTGAAGATGAACCATCTGAATCCATACCAGAGAAAAGTCAAAAGGTCGAGGCGGCAGTTGACCCGGTCTTGCCTTCAGAGATTTCATCTTCAGATGATACAATCACTGAAGAGAACAAGGATGACACCGTCCAAATTCTTTTCATAAGCACAGACTCCAATGAACATGGGGGCAATTTACCCGTTCCTTTACTGCAGGAAGGAAGTTCGTCAGAGTCGTACCCGGCCGTCTATTCGGTCCCACCTCCAAGCAACCTAGTTGTCTCCTTCGACTGGAATCAACTAGGCAGACCCCGTTTACCAGCTAGCGTACCATTCCGAATTATCGTTCAAATATATAGAATGGTTATGGCTGGTACCATCATAGATGAGGGGGCTTCTGTGAGTATCCTTTCCTCAACTGCTTGGAAAGCGCTTGGTTCGCCATCGCTTTTGCCTGAGATGAGAAATCTAACAGGCTTTGATAAAGGAACCAGTCGACCGTTAGGGATCCTTCCCGATGTGCCCATAACATTGAGAGGGAAAACCGTTCACACGAATGTAATGGTAGTTCAAGGACCCCTAGATTACAATCTACTCCTTGGACGAGACTATATTTATTGCATGGGAGAAATTGTCTCCTCACTCTTTAGAGTAATGTGTTTTCCGCACGAAGGAAGAGTGGTCAAGCTCGTGGACCATCTTTCATTCCCCGGATCATACTGAGAAAATAGGCATATACCATCCCTGAATGGTCTTTTCATGCAAGAAATGTCTCAATCTCCAGTCCGTCCTCCCGATGAGCGCGAGTAATTCGAAGGGATATGACTGAAACCCAGGGGCATGCACCCTGGTCTGCTTCGGCAGGAAAAATTTGGGTATAGGGTAGGTTTCCGCGGGAGAATATGACTAGTCTGTACCCCCGTCCGTGATTGGAAGAGGGGGTTATTCTAGAACAAGATTCTCTTGTCAAAGTTATGTGAGTTGGCGAGCGCCACCACTCACCTTTGTTTATCTCGGTAGACATCGCCGAAGAAGTGTTTTGTTTGCGCTGTAAATAGAACAATCTTTGGGTAACCTGTAAGAGGTAGGCCTCTCTCAGTAAAACAAATGTTTTAGCGGAAAGAAGTAGGGGTAACCTTGAAACTCTGTTTTATACCTGGGGGCATGCGAACCTTTTGGAGTGCAAGCAAAGAGCAATCATTTATCTGTTTTTTGGATTGGTCGTCCCCTAACTTGCATAAAGAAAGGATGTGGGGCAAAACTCTAAAAATTGCCATTTTATATGAGACATTCTTATCACATGACTGGATTGATCGAGCAGTTTTAGCACATAGTTCAAGCTCGTTAAAAAATAAACATAAGACATGAGCAAATGTTTCCACCCGCGTTTAAGCTCGTTAAAAAATGAACTATTCTCCGGTAAATAACCACCGTGAATGTAGTACTTCAGCCATTAAAGCCTTGGTCGTGTTTGCACCATCACCTCCACTTTTTCATTGGCCGATCATTCACCTCCATTTGATTGTTTACCCATTTTGAGGAACAGCTGCGAAGAGTGATTTCACTAGCCATCCTTGTGACACTGCCGTGATTGGAAAATTCCAAACCTTACCTGGAATCAGCTGCTACCCGTTTTATCACTCGTTCCTCAAAAGACGAGTCTCCTTTAAGCTCTTTTCAACTGACTCGTAAAATATGAAAAGATTTCCGAGTCCTTGGCCTTCCAGCTCGTTAAAGGGACAGGAAGTGCTATCCCTCATCTAGATTTTAATCTTTCTGGACCTGAGGGATTATTGCACAAAAAGATCGAGCGCTTGTTTTGTTCGGCTCGCTAAAACTATCGAAAATTCATCCCTTCTGTATTGTTTTATACTTTTTCGGACTTAAGGGATTAGATGACGAAAAAGGAATTTTGGAGTTACCTTTATGTTCCTTTTCAGACTCTCTAAAATTGAAAAGGACCGAGTTATCTTTGTCGTTAAACTCGTTAAAAAGATTAATAGCGACAAACTTGTCTATAGACGAGAACGAGTTTCACTATCGCTAGGCTCGCTAAAACATAGCGATGGGTTTGCCCGAAGGGAAAATTATAGAACAAGCATATGTTATCCTCCTCAAGCTTGACAAAAATAAAGAGGTACTGGTCAACAATGACTGGGGAAAATTGGGAAGAAAACTCAAAGAAACTTTATTGGTAGCAAGTCGCTCTTGAACATGACACTTCCACTCCGTGTCCGAGTCGGGTTGGGTTGTTTCATTCACCGGTCACATCGCCATGGTCACACCATACCATCCACATTTGGGGTTAGTGCTACCAATCCATCACATCAGTGTCGCCGATATGTTCAAGAGAAGTCATCCAGAGAAGTCACCTGTGTCTCACCCACTACCATACATTATACTCCATTCTTTCATGACCGCCACCCTGAACATTATATCATCAGATCATTTTCACCTCCATCAAAATCATTTGCTCCGTTCCGTGTCATTGATGTGGGATTCATTAAGGCCCTCCTGTGACGGATCACTTCTTGTCGACATCAGCTCATTATCCAAGAAGTTGATCTAGGAACAACCCATTCAGTACTTTGAAGCTTGCATGCCTCAATGGCAAGTTTCTCACTTCCGGCGACAGGTTTACATCAATGGCCTTCGACCGAAAGATTTTGCGTGGTGTTCGACGCCAAGTCCTCTATTCACACCACGTGAATTGTACTGCAGTACCTTGAGGGTCATCATCATTATTGATGATTCCTCTCGTGCTTGTTAACGGTTTACATCATTGACCAGTAATCAAGCGATGTCTTTCCATGTTCGACTTCAAAACATTTCTCACATGGATCGACTTGTACTTCGAGTGAAGATCAGACAAGATTGAAGACCCCGCATCTAGTTTCATCCATCCGGGATGCGATATATATTCAGGGAAATAAAGACATCAAATGTACAGCATTGCAGAACAGATAATCATCCTACCAAAAGGATGATGACTCTATCAGAATCATCAGTCTACACTCAGGCGATTGTCTGTGCTATGTACATGAAAATGAATTTATAAAGCTGAGCATGGGAATGCCCGCCTCAGCTAGATCATGAAAACAGTATGAAGATAATGTATTGTATTGTATCTTATTACAGGTCTCCTCCCAGCATTGAAAGAACTTCAGATCCTCATAATAAAGCATTTCACCCGACACCAAAAGGTTAACGGCCTCATACTTTAGGGGGCAAATGTTATAGACATTTTTGTGCCTTACAACTCCAAGCATAAAATTTCCATAAACCAAGGGCTCCTAAGTCCCTAAAAGTGTTGTTCTAACCCCTAAAGGAACAAGGTCAACAGATTACAGCTTCTCCCAGAAGTTCTCCACCAGAAACTGCTCAGAATTGGTCAAAACAGGATCATTTCAGCTGCTCCACTGGCTAGGGGCATTGCATTGCACCTAAATGCACTGTGAGGGTGCGTTGCATTTCAAAAGTCCCTTCTGTGGGGTGCGATGGGCGAGAAATGACAAATGGCAGTGTCATTCCGCGAGGTGGAGATACAATGGAAGCTTCCAGAATCTTCTCCTATGACACTTGCCTCACTGAATTCGACCAAGGATGAGTAAGAGGCCTTCAGTCTCCAAGTGGAAGCAAGAACTGACAGAGAGAAGACACTAATCAAATCACAAGCTGACTCATCCTCCTTGCACATATCTATATATGGATCCCTCATCCCAGAGATCCAGAGGCTGGAATTTTGCATATTGTAAGGAATTGCTGTTGGTTTTTGAGGCAAAACATCAGAGTATTGGGTGATCTATGCTTTGTTTGAGGTGAAGAGGGGCTTCTTTGCTGGGAGGTTGATGTTGGGTCAGGAACCACTGGTTGTAACTCCTCCTGGATCTTTTCTTGTTTATCAATAAAAACTATTTGAGTTTTCCTCCATGCTTTTGTATCATTGATGCTTGTTACATTTGTATGGTTAACTTAAATCTGATCCTAAGTTGTTTATGAATATATATCCATGCCTTTGTATAGTGTTCTTCTTCTGTGATCTTACAGGTACTTTGTGAAGCTGCGCAAGTAAGAGAGCAGGTAGCTGGAGACTGTCAAAGAAGAGAGGGATTGAATCAAAGGATTAGCGCAAGACACAGGTTGGTTCTTTCTATTCCTCTCTATCTATAGTTCATAAAGGAAATACAAAAGTAGTTTTTCTCTGTTTGTTTCTAAGGTAGCTGTCACACTTTAGTGGGATAGAGCAGTTCTAAATAGACACTTTTCCCTGTAACACAAGTACACATCCCCACTTTAATATGAGGTGGTTTTCACCAAGTCTGCAAAAGGAGCATCATCAGATCCCTTCCCTTTCTCAGGTTTTTTAGATCTACAATCCTTTTTATAGTGTCCTTCATTTCCACATTTCTAGCATACCTTTATAGCTTTTCCTAGAGATTTAGATCTCCTATTTGAGGACTTATTTTTGTTTCTATTCTAGGACCATCCTCTTACAAACAAGGCATCTCCATTTTGGCTCTCCACATTTTTACATCTCATCTCCATCGACAATAAGGATGAGACTATTTCATCAAACTTCAAGGTAGTTATATTACTACTTGTTGGCATAAGATTTAAAAAATGAAGACCGAGGGTTCAACCTTAGGGTGCTAATAAATGTACCACTATAATCTAGCTTAACACTAACATTTTCACTCCTAGAAGAATAAGCATATCACCTGAGGCATACCGAGAGAGTTAGGGATCTAACAGAGTGGTGAGGAATGAATTAACCATTGTATTAAACATTACACTACAAAAAACTTATCAACAACGCAAAAAAAATAATATGAAAATAAAACTCATATTACCAATAACAGCAAAAGATTCATGCAATCAGACTTACAAAAGAAAATTAAAGGGAACACATAATCATCATTCAAGAATTCACAGTACAATTCAATTCCCGCAGCAACTCATTTCTTTATTAGCTAGAAATGTTACATTAGAGATCCATGTATGCCTACGAGGTCTTCAAAACTCCTTGGGGCACATTACAACATAAGAAAATGACATAATCTCATAGGAGGAACTCAGACTTCATTCCGACAGCAATTCCACATGAAATCAATAGAACTCTTGAACTCTAAAATTCCATCTCTCTAACTTTTAAACCTTCAGTTATATAACCTACAATTCTCTCTCCATTGACCTTTATATACATCATGCTCATTTGATCTAGTCCAATCTAATCAACATGCAGGTGCTTTCATCCTTATCTCGATTAGGCCCACTTTAACAAGTTCTAATGATTTTTTCCTTATCACATTTTATTCTTTCAAAATCTAGCATGTGTGTCCTTCCTTCACGGCTTCTTCAAGTCTCGATGTAACTAACTTTTAACTTTTTCTATTGCTTCACATTTTCTGGTGGCCACTTCTGACAAGCTTGGTCATTCCTTTTCTGTAACTATTTTCCAACCATATTTTCCAAAATTTTCTCCAAAAATAAAGGACCCAACACTACCTATGGAAACAACCAGACTATCCACAAGTCTGGTAGAGAACGCAACAAACTAATGCACTTATCTTTATCTGAAATTTTAATATCAATCTATAATAGATGACTTATCACGGTATTAAAGGCATTCAGATGCTCTATCATTGAGCCTCCATCCTTCATCCTCAAATTATACAAACTTTTTTGTAGGATAATTTTGGTCACCAGAGACTTAGATTGATACAAAGTCCATAACTTTTCCCACAAATATTTTTTTGTAGCTTCACGTGATACATTCATCAATAATGAATCTAAGAGACACAATCGTATTGGGCTCTTTGCCTTCCGATCCAACTTTTCCCAGTCTTCTGCCGACATCCTTGTTGGTGTCATACCTAGATCTATAATGATCCATTGATCTTTGTCCACCAACGGATCCTCCATATTGAGCTTCCACAACCCAAAACTCTATCCATTGAAATTTTTGATCTCTATCTTTCCATTATTCGCCATCTCCTTGCACTACAAGAATCGATCCCGCAAATATCCCACTATAACAGGGTCTACCATAGGCCTGAGAAAAACCCCTCAACAACAAAGGTGTCACCTTGAAGCCAAAATAACTCTGATACTAAATGTAGGTTTTAACCCTATACAGAAATTCCCTACAAATAGATTCTTAAAATAGAAAAATTTATAGTGGCGAGAACATAAAATACACACAGAGATTTTCTCTTTGAACCCAAACTAGGAAAACCAGATAGATTTTTCATTATATTCCTTTGAATGCTACAATACATTATATACATGTTGAAGCATTCATAAATCCAAATCCATTAAACCTAGATTATAACATAATCATAGTTCTCTTGACCGGATCTACAAAATACCATGGGAAAAAACCATCATGCCTAAAATGATGTGTGAAAACCATGCACAAAACCATGGGTAGATCCGACCACCATCCTTGGGTATGCCCCCCATCCTTTGGTTTGCCCAACTATTATTGAGTCCGCATAAAAAAATATTCCTAGAGCGGTAGCTTAGACCCCGTATGGTGGGGCTACTGCCCCCCTGCAAACCCCCTGTGATCCCCTGGTTGCACCCAACACAACATAACAGTGCCTAGAGCTAGTCATGGAGATACTATAATACATACCCAAAATTACACACACATAATGCACACATTAACAAAGTTAGAAACACTTATGTAATAATTCAATATATAAATGTAAAAATTGTTTGTTTCATTATTATCAACATAGATCCATCTTAATTTTGGATCTACTAAGTGTGGAGAGGAATCAACTCTCTTTTAAAGTGAAAAAATTAAGAAAAGGTTTGCACCTCGAGGGATTTTATCCATCGAATCCAAGATTAAGATGGATCTACAACAATTATGCTAAGAATGGAAGAAATTATAAATCTCCTTCATTTTGAGTAACATACTAGTAAAATGTTTTAAAAATAAGAATGTTTTTATTTTGAATTGCTTATATAATATACACTTAGTTGATATTGAAATATTTTACTCAACATATGCATTGAAATATTTTATTTATAATTTATATATTAATGTTTTTGTCAACTTTTTATTTCAACCTTAGGGTGCTAATAAATATGAAATGGATATTGAAATATATTAGTTAAAATGAATATTCAAATAGTTTTTTTTTTTTGCTCAAGCAAGAATCAGACCTTCTATTCATATAAAGCTACAAAAAGTTTACATAAAATACAGAATGTCAAAGAGTTGGCATACGCCCTATGATGGGGAACTGAGCCAAATTCTCAAGAACGCACAAAAATTGAATGACAAACAAAGCGCAAGAGTGGACCTAATGGTGAATAGAGACCATCAAGCAGTAGATCCACCCGAGAAAAAACAAGAGAGAAAAACAAAGCCCCCTAACAAGCACAAAAAACCCTAGTCGTAGATCTGCTTCCACAAGATCCCACAACTATGAAGGATATCAGACTAGAAATATGCGCAAGGAAAACCCGCCCAATGAAGGTGGTATTCTCACTGTTCCTGGAGCCACGTGTTACACTATTAGTGGCATCGGTGGCTTTTTTGAAAAACCGCTTATGGTAATGCGGACGCCCGATAACCACGGAAATTGTAGCAAAACCATCACGGTCCCACCAACAAGCACGACAAACCTCAGCCCTAGATCTTCTGCCACAAGATCCAATGGCTGTGAAGGATATCGAGCTGGAGAGAAGAGCGAGGAATACCCACTCGATGAAGGCAGTATTCTCTCTCTTCCTAGAGCCACGTGTTACACCATTTGTGGCATCAAAAGATTTTCTGAAAAACCACTTCTGGTAAAGTGGACATTCGATAACCATGGAGACAGTTGCAAAACCACCCTGTTCTGTTGTGAAGCTTTTGGAGCCACTTTCTGGTTTCACGCTCTTTCTCCTCTGCCTACCAATCCTCTGCAAGACCCAAAACTCGGGCTGCCTATTAGTTAAACCCTGAACATCCATCATCTTAGTATTCTACTGGTTGTTTCCCCTTCAAGTACTGATAATGCTCCCTATCTGCTTGAGCCAGAGTGTTGCAGTCCTCACTCAGTTGTCCTGCCTGAACCAACTCCCACGAGCAGCACTTGTTTTCTCTTGTACATATCACCCCTTCATTAGCTAGCCAATCCGCCACTCTGTTTGCATCTCTGCGCACGTGTACAAAGCTTAGAGTTTTAAGAATTATGGGATGAGATTGAATTTGATGATATACTTGTGAAAGTCTCCAGTGGTTTGAAACTTTGTCTGGTGTTGTGTCTGTACCTATCCTTTTGACCGAATTAATCGTTAATTATGAGTCTGCCTCTATGATAGTATTATGTAAATTGTAGTCCATAAGAATTTCTAAGCCTTGCTCAATGGCCATGAGTTATGCCATATTGTTGGTTTCCCTCCCCAAATGACTGTGAAAGATGACTTTGATATTTCCCTCTTCATCTCTTATGACTCCTCTATAACAAGCATCCCCCGGGTTTCCTTTTTAGGCTCCATCTATGTTGAATTTCAAGAAGCCATGGGGAGGGGGTTGCCAGGAAGCCTTTCCATCTGATGTTTTCCTTGCTTTCATTTTGGTGCCTGGAGGGACATAAGACTAGAGTCCCAACTGTTCAAGAATGTGAGCATCCCTTTGACTAGGGGGTTTCTCAGGAGGTTGTTTCTAAAGGGAATTAACTGTTTCTTTGAGCTATTTTAGGATTTGAGCCATGATGCTTTGGGTTGAACCAGATTTAGCTTTAAAGATCCTATTGTTACGTTCTTTCCAAACATCCCAGATCAAAAACCTGGAGTCAGTGTCCAAGCTAAATTGATTGTCTCATTATCCAAGAATTCTTTCCTCCAATTCTTTAAGGTTACAATAATGTCATTTTCACTCCTGACTATTTGGTTGAAGATATAGAGGCTACCCAATTCCATATGGAGGAGGTGAACAAGCATAGGTTGAGAAGGTGATCCATGGTCTCCTCCTGCAAACCACATAACTGGAATTTTGAAGGACCGGCAAAACCTCTTTTTCTAAGATTTTCCCATGTCAGAATTGTTTTATGCTGAACTAGCCACATGAACATTTTGATCTTCATCCAGTGTGGGTTGTTCCAAAGGTCTTTCCAAGTCTTGTTAGGGTTTGGATGGTCAAGTCTAATGACTATTCTTTTGGCTTCTTTGAGGTTGAATATGCCCTCATTGTTTCTACCCCATCTTAGTAGGTCATTCGAGGTGGAAGTCAAAATTTGCCTCTTTTCCAGAATCTTTTCAAGAACTTTAGCTTGGGCTTTCAAAGGGGTCTCTTCACTATACTCTGGTATCTTCCAAATTCTCCATTTCCTTTTATCTCTTCACTGATCCCAAAATTCACTTACCCTTTTCAGTCCTTTGTTAATGGTGTCATTTTTTATGATGTATAGACCTTATTTGCAGAGGTTATGTTCCTGCTGCCAGTTGTCCTCCCAGAACCAGGCTAGATTCCCATTTCTAATCTCCTAGAAACTATGATTCTGAACTAAGGCTCTATTTTCCCAAGCATTGTTCCAAATGTGGGAACCCCTGATGTGTCCTGTCATCTGAATGTGGTCCTTTTCCTGCCAATCCATTGCATATTTTTGTTTCCAAAGCTTAGCCCATGGGTTATTTGTTTCCTTTAGCCATCTCCACCAAAGTTTTTCCCCCAAGACTTTGCTTAGGGTGTCCGAGTCATGGAGACCTAAACCACCATGGGTTTTAGGTTTGCAGAGCTTGTCCCATGCTACCAGGGCCCATTTCTTTTTCTCTTCCCCTTTACCCCAAAGAAAGTTTCTTTGAATATTCTTGATCTACTGTAAAACTCCTTTTGGGACAGGAAGGGCTGAAAACATGAAAATTGGAATGGTTTGTAGTACAACCTTTGTAAGAATTAGCCTTCCTGCTAAATTCAAAGATCTGCTAGTCCAGTTGTTGACTTTGTCCTTCAGTTTATTTGTAACTGACTCCCAAACTTCCTTACTCAGAGGTTTGTTAGTGAGAGGCATTCCCAGATATTTGGAGGGAAGATGGTCTCTTTGAAATCCAAGAATTCTGGAGAGATGTCTTTGAATAGAAATATCCATATTGAAAAAGAAAACTTTTGATTTAGTGAGGCTTACCTCTGTGCCAGCAGCCATTGCAAACTCATGTAGGATTTGTTTGAAGGCTTTGGCTTCCTTGACTGTGGGTGTGCCCTGCAACATAGTGTCATCCACAAATTGTTGATGAGTCAATATGTCCCCATTTTGAGTGAGTTTTGGACCCTTGATTCTTCCTTCCTCCTTGGCTAAATTGATCATTCTGCCCAACCCTTCCATCATGAGAATGAAGAGAAATGGGGAAAGAGGATCTCCTTGCCTGAGGCCCCTTGATGGCCTGAAGTTTCTTGATGGAGAGCCATTGAGAAGGATTGAGCAACTTGCTGTGGTAACTAAGGCCATGACCCACTTTATCCAATTGTGGTCAAAGCCATAATTTAAGAATTTCCCTTACGTAGGGCTAGCTTAGCTTATCATAAGCTTTTGCTATGTCCAACTGTATTATCATACCTGCTTGCTTATTGGTCTTGAGGGAATGAACCACTTCGTGAGCTTGGATGATATTATTGAGAATTTGTCTACCTTCCACATATCCGGTCTACTCCTCTAACACGAGCGTTGGAAGTAGAGGTTTGAGTCTGTTAGCAATAACTTTGGAAATGATTTTGTACACCACATTGCATAAAGCTATGGGTCTGAATCTGTCTGGTGTCATGGCTTTTTCCTGTTTAGGGATTAATGCTATGAAGGATTCATTAATCGCTCTAAGAACTGTTCTTGATTTTCTCGAGTCCTCCACCACATCAAGAATGTCATGTTTGACTATTTCCTAGCATGTTTTGAAGAAGTCTACATTGAAACCATCCAGGCCTAGAGCTTTCCCGTTGTGCATCTCTTTGATTACTTCATTGACCTCTTCCTCCGTTACTGGCCTGTTGAGATTATAATTATCTTCCCTGGTCACCAGTTTTGGAATATTCTTTGTGAAGCTCTTAATGAATTGAGATCTGTCTACAATGGTTTCCTTTGTTATGCTTTGAAAATGTTGTACCAGAACAAATTCCATTTCCTTGTGAGTATTTAACTCTTTCCCTTGAGGATCTATGAGTTTTGTGATCCTATTATGAGCCCTGTGTTTCATGGTAGACTTGTGAAAGAACCTGGTATTTCTCTCCCCTTCTTTAATCCATTGTACTCTTGATTTTTGTCTCCAGAAGATTTCCTCCTGCTGACATCTATTGTCCCATTCTTGTTGCAGAGAGTCTGCCTGCATTTTCCTTTCCTCTGTGAATCCTTCCTTGATGAGAATTTGATTAGTTTCTTGTAATTTTCTTTCCACTTCTCTTTTGGCTTCAAAATGTTTCCAAACTCATTTCTGTTCCATTCTCTGAGCCTTTGTTTGATGTGTTTGAGTCTCTAATGCAGGAGGAACATTTTTGTGCCTTGGGTGTGCATGTCTTCTACCCACCAATTTCAAATATTGGTTATGAAGTCAGGGTGAGTGAGCCAGGCATTTTTGAACCTGAAGGGTCTATTTCTCGGGGTTCCAATAAAAGAAGCTTCCAACTAGACGATTCAGTGGTTTGAGGCTCCAAAAGGAAGGATCCAAGTTGTCATAGTGTGACCAGAGAGAAGGAGATCCTCCGAGATTATGAATCTGTCTAATTTCGAGGCAACTTGGGAAGTTCCCCCTCTCTTGTTATTCCAAGTGAAGGTGCCATTTATTGTGTCCATATTCACCAGTTTCATGTTGTCTAAGAAGTTCTGGAAGGCAAGTGAGTCTCATCCCAACATTCTTCTTCCTCCTTTTTTCTCTGAGAGAGATCTGATCATGTTAAATTCCCCTCCCATAATCCAGGGGATAACTGAGTGTCTCTCTCTCATCTCCTCCAGAGAGGTGAGAAGCCTCAGTTTTTCTTCTAGAAGTTTAGGACCATAGACATTTGTAATAAAGTAACAATATTTGTCCCCCAAAGGTTGTATTACCATTGAAAGGTGGTTTCTGGATGCCTCAACATCCATGATCTCAAATTTTTGAGGATTCCATAGGGTGAGAATTCCCCCCGCTGTGTTATTTTCTTTGACTTCAAGGTACTCATAGTTGTTAAGCTATTTACTATGAATTTCTCTAATCTTGTCTACTGAGCATTTTGTTTCCTATATAAACGCCATGTCTGGTTTTTCTTCTTTTATTCTGTTACTGAGATTTCTTTGCTTTCTTTTACTACCTAGCCCCCTAATGTTCTAGGTTGTGAGCTTCATAATGATGTGTTTGTGAAAGAGTAACTAGTGAGATCTTTCATCTTACCTAAATTAATCAAGAGTTTCCCACATTCTGACAGGAGATAATTATGTCTTCTTCTTCTTCTTTTCTTACCTGGGTTTTTGGTGGAGTGTCCTAATGTAGTCTCCATTGATTTGACCCCTTTATTCTCCTAGCTGTCATAGTTCCTTTTGACTCCTACAACCTTTGTTTGAGACCTTCAGAGGAATAGTTGTTGTACTCTATCAAACTCCTCTTGAGGCAGAGAGTCAATCCCTTTGTTAGTTCCCTGTTCTAGAAACTTTTCTAGTTCAAGGTTCTCCCTTTCAAGAATCTCCTGTAGGTCTTGGTCCTCCATTCCTCCTTCACTTGGGGTCATCTCCTGGTCCCTTCCAAGTCCCATAGTGCTTGGTGGGTCCTCCTTTAGTTCATTGTTTACCTGTATGATATCCATGCTATCCTCTTTTTCTTTCTCTGTATGAATGTCCTCCAGTTCCTTATTCTTTCCATTTTCTCCCCCCTCTTCTTCTAAAATCTCGAAACTATTGTGACTTGGTAGCTTTTTCTTGCTAGGTTTCTTTTGGTGCTTTTTTCCCCCTCCTTTCCCTCTGCCTCCCACTTTGGTGAAACCTTTAGGGTCTTTTCCTGTGTTGTTTTTCAGGTTGTCCTCTCTTTTGTTGAGTGGGCAGTCTCTGAAGAGGTGCCCATGTTCATGACACTTGCGGCATCTGAATGGGATGTGTTCATAGTCGACCGCTTATACCCATTCCTCATCATATACTTCCAGGATGACTTCATCTGGGAGTGCTCTCGATAAGTCCATTTCTACACATATGCAGGCAAAGGATGTATATTTTCCTTGCAGAGTCGCCTCTGATATCTTTATAAAATGTCCTAATTTATTACCTTTAGATTTTAAGGATTCTGGGAACTAATAATCTAAAGCTAAGGAATATAATCTAATCCATACCGGGACCGATGTGAACATTTCTTGCTCCGGAACAAAGTTCATCATCCAAGGTCGCATGCAGAGACCTGCAGCAGCATAGAAGTAGGGTCCTCCTTCAAAAACTTTGTCTTTATCCTCTATGTTAGTGAAAACCACTATTAAAAAACCATTGGACCCAAGATGTATATTTATTTCTCCTTTTGTTTTCCAGGTGTTTCTTATCCATGTGTATAGTTCTTTCTCCATGGGCCAAATACCCATAAACTTGCATATGACCGCATAGTTTGTCATGTGATCTCTGTGCGCGTGTAGAGCAATATCATTTAAGTCTACCTGGGGTTTTGTATTAGACTTGGGCTTGCAGGGTCCCGATGTAGATCTACCCTCCATTCTTTGACTACTATCTCCAGCTTTTGTTTCCTTTCGAGCCTCCTTGTGGGGCCCTTCCTTTTCATGGGATTTGTTGCTTTCTGACTTTTGGGAAGCAGTTGTCTATCTTATCCTCCATTGAATTTCGTAGATTGTTCAGACTCGTCTCTCTGCCTCTATTTGAAACTACGTTACTATAGGAGGGAGTGGAGCTCCCTCCTCCATGCCCCTCCATAGTTACCAACTCGCTTTTATCGCCCCCTATTCCAAACCCTAGTCGCTTCTACCAAAGCTCCCCCATATATGCAAACATATCGAATTTTCAAATATTAAATTTGAAGCCAGGTATTTTTTTTTAATTAAAAGAACATATTATTTTATATTTAAAAGTGAATATATATATATATATATATATATATATATATGTATATATATATATATATATATATATATATATATATATATATATATATATATATATATATATATATATATATATATATATATATATATATATATATATATATATATATATATATATATAGTATATATATATATATATATATATATATATATATATATATATATATATAGATGGCGTCAGGGCGCATGATTCGCATGCAAAGTAAAATACAGGAGAATATGAAGGTGCCTCTAAGGATTAGCACCCATGTGACCACTTGTCCAACAGTCATCCACGTGTAGTGGTTATACCATCCACAGGTTCAAACACGGGGTCATTTTTCAAATCATTTTAAATGAAAGTAGGTGATGCGCGAGGGAACACAATCTAACATTCATTTCGTTTGAAACTCTCAACCTTGATGTTGGTTATGGATGCACTGCACATGAAGTTGGTGTTTAATGAGGATATTAACATGCATGCCAACAAGCACACTTTTCCTCTTTTTCATCTCCAGAGTTCGGGAGGTCTTTTCATCTCTTTTCATCCACATGTCATTACATATTTCTATAAAGAGAGGGACTTTGCCCTAGGGTGGTGGATTTTCTACGATGTTTTTAGCTCTCATAACCTCCTCCTATCTACCCTCCATTACAGTTTAGTAACACTAGTGCACGACAATTTCGGTGAAGGTCAGATGATATATCTTAGTCCTTTGAATTTTTGTGTTTGTCGTCAACTCATAGTTAACGGGTAAATTGTTTGGTTTTGGTAGTTTGGCTCAATCTTGCAGGAGTCCATGTTTTTTGTACTCTTTTTACATAACATAATGACAAGCCATTCATTTGAGTTCGTCATTGTATTACCCTTCTCCCTCTCTAAAATCGCCAATTTTGTGGGTGTCTCATTCAATTGTTTGGTTTTCACATGTGGCGTCTGGTATGTGGGTACCTTCTCAATTTGGTTCTGATCAAGTTCTTGGTTGGCTGTTTCGACGACCCTTAAGAACATTTTTCATATGTATTGCACACCCAGTGAGCCAGAGTCAAGAGGAGGTCTATATTGCTATTAGTCTAGGAACGTCCATCCTGTTTGATGCAGGAGCATCCGGACTTAGCCAGCAATGTGATTGTATGTTCACATGTTGTGGCTAACAAGAGATTAACTTTTTGACCTGAATGGCCAAAATTAATTCTTAGGAGAGAGGGTTGGATCTCTCAAATTGATATTTACTTCAATTATTGTAACAATTAAATCATTGTATTATTTTTAGAATATGAGAAAATTGTTAAGATAGGTGTGTATCAGAGCTTGAGAATAGGGATTTAATAGTTGAGCTGATAAAAATAGAGATTGAGTTGTCAGTGTTGTTAGGATAGGATTTGATCAATAAAAGAAAGGAAAAATGTAATGATAGAGATTGGATGGAATAGGGGAGTGTTATGAAACCAGCTCACAAAAAGATAGAAAAGAAAGATCAACACCTTATAATTCAGCCTCTTCGAGGGGGGAACCTCCTTTACATTACACAAATGAACAATTCTGGGATGATTTAAATGACAAAACCTCCTTTCTATATATAGGAGCCTATGGAGTCACAATATAACCCAGCCGCCCTAACAATAATAATATAAAGCCACAAAAATAACAATAGAGGGATACTATGGGGCACAGTAATAAAAATATGGGGACAATAGGGGCTCAACAATATTAATAAGGGATACAACTACAATAGTAATGGGGTAATCACTAGTATTATAGGGACCTAACATGCCCCTCTCCTTCAAAAAAGTGTTGTCCTCAACGCTTGAGTAGTTTTGGATGCTTCTGTATAAAATTATCATCCTCCTATGTGGAATCTTCAGCGGATAAGTTCTTCCACTTGATGAGATACTCCGAAATTGATCGATTTCGTAGCTATCGAGTTCTTGTTTCTTTGACTGCTTCTGGTTCCAATATAATTTTTCCTTCCTCTTCAAGTTCTGGCAATATTGTTTGAACTAGGAGCTTATTGCCTATAACCTTATTTAAACATGAAACATGGAAAACTGGGTGCACTCAAGACACTGCAAGAAGCTCCAATTTGTATGCCATAGTACCAATATTTTGCAACACCTTGTACAGACCATAATACTTCGGTGATAATTTATTATCCTTCTTAGCTTGCTTGAGGGACATTTGTTTATATGGTTGTAGCCGTAGGAATACCCAATCACCTACATCAAAACTTCTTTCGCTGCGATGTTGATCTGCCTGTTGTTTCATTCTATTATGTGCCAACACGAGGTTATCATTTAAGAGTTGGAGGCCTTGTTGTTGATGTTCGATGTGATGTTCCACTGCTTGAACCTTAGAATTTTCTCTTAAATATGATGTGATGGATGGTGGCTGATATCCATAAAGTTCCATAAATGGGGTCATTTTTGTTGCTGTATGGAAGGAAGTGTTATACCACCATTGAGCCAGAGGCAACCATTTGACCCACTGTGTCTGTTTATCAGATACAAAGCAACGAAGATATCCTTCCAAACATTTGTTTACTATCTCAGTTTGCCCATCAGATTGAGGATGATAAGATGAGCTATGAGCTAACTAAGTACCAAGACAAGAAAATAATTTTGTCCAAAAATTTCCAGTGAAAATGGGATCTCTGTCACTTACAATAATCTTTGGGTTTCCATGTAGCTTTTGAATTCTTTCCATAAATGCAGTAGAAACTGTACTGGCTTTAAATGGATGTGATAATGCACAAAAGTGTGCATACTTGGTAAGTCTGTCAACTACCACCATGATGACACTCTTTCCCTTAGACTTGGGTAAACCTGTGATAAAATCCATTGAAACCTCCTCCCAACATTGGCTTGGAATGGATAAAGGTTGTAATATACCCGAGATCTTAATTGTTTCAACTTTATTTTGTTGGCAAACCAAACATTCTGCCACAAACTTTTGAATATCCGATTTAAGGCCATCCCAAAAAAATTCCTTCTTAACCCTGTGGTAAGTTTTTAAAAATCCTGAGTGCCCTCCTAAGGGAGAAGTGTGCAATTCCATAAGAATTTTTTGTTTGACTTGCGAATTCTTATAGAGGTCTAAGAGATCTTTGTACCATAACGAATCATTTTGCCAGCTAAATGTATCAGATGTACTAGAATATTGTTGTAATTTTTGAATAAGTGCCCATACTCCTTCATTCTTCCATTCCTCCCTTGCTTCATTTATCCAATCTGGTTGGATAATAGAAATGGCACACAACAATGCTTCCACATCCTCATCCTTTCTTGAGAGTGCATCTGCCACCACATTTTGCTTCCTTTTTTGTAGGTGATTTCAAAGTCATAACCCAACATCTTTGTCACCCACTTTTTTTGCTCTTCAGAGGATAATCTTTGTTCTAAAAAGTATTTAAGGCTATCATGATCCGTTTTTACCTTGAAGTGTCTTCCCATTAGGTAGGGTCACCATTTCTTAAGTGCATGTAGTATTGCCAACATTTCCTTCTCATAAATAGCTTTGTGTAAAAACTTTCCCTTGATTGGAGGACTTTCAAAAGCAATGGGTCTTTCATCTTGCATTAAAACAACACCAATTTCATTTCCTGAAGCATCACATTCCACAATAAAGGTTTTTGTGAAGTCCGGTGTAGCTAAGACTGGTGCTTGGCACATTGCCTCTTTAAGATGTTTGAAGGCCTTTGTTGCTTCTAGAGTCCATGAAAATGCATCTTTCTTCAATAATGTTGTTAGAGGTGTTGCTATTCTCCCATAATTCTTAACAAACTTGCGATAATACCCTATCAACCCGAGAAATCCTCGCAGATGCTTTATGGATGTGGGGATTTTCCATTCCTTAATGGCTTTAATTTTGCTAGGGTCTACCTTAACTCCTTCATAAGATACAATATGACCCAGATATTCCACCTCTTGTACTCCAAAGAAACATTTGGATCTTTTTGCATATAATTGTTTCTCCTCCAATCGTTGTAGCACCCTGTCAACATGTTCAACATGATCCTTCCAAAACTTGTTGTAGATTAGTATATCATCAAAAAATACTAACACAAATTTTCTAAGGAAGGGTTTGAAAATGGAATTCATCAAACCTTGAAATGTAGAAGGTGCATTGGTAAGGCCAAAAGGCATGACCAAAAATTCATAATGACCCTCATGAGTTCTAAATGTTGTTTTCGGAATGTCTTCAGTCTTCATTCTGATTTGATGATACCTTGAACGAAGATCCAACTTGGTGAAGTAAATTGATCCATGCAATTCATCCAGTAATTCATCAATGATGGGAATGGGAAACTTATCTTTAATAGTGAGCTTGTTGAGCTCCCTATAATCTAGACACATGCACCATGATCCATCCTTCTTGTGCACCAACACTATTGGAGCAGAGAAAGAACTTTGACTAGGTTGAATTATACCAGCCTCTAGCATTTCTGTTTTCACTCTTTTGGGCATAGGGATATCTATACGGCCTGATGTTTGGAGGAACACTTCCTAGAATCAGATGAATAGCATGATCATGATCACGAATAGGTGGGATACCTTTGGGAGTCTCAAATACCTTGGAATGATTGTCCAAGACTTTTTGGAGATCTGGAGAAATAGATGATTCTAATGTGGAAACATCTAGCAAACATAATTGAGCAATTACACCTCTTTGTTCCTTTTTTAGAAGCTTTGTCATACCGTTAGAGCTGATTATCTTTCCTGGTTTCCCTACAATACCCCTTAATTCAACTTCCTTTCCTTCGGCAAAAAATTTCGTGAAAAGTTCTTGAAAATTAAAAGCTATTGTACCCAAGGATTGTAGCCATTGGACTCCTAGTACAACATCAGCACCTCCCATTGGAATGGAAATCATTGGGCTAGTCAATACATATTCTCCCTTGGATAGCTTGATATTATGGCACTTTCCAGAGAAATTTATCGTTCCTCCATTTGCAATCATCACTTGACACTCTGGTGCTGGATACAAGAAGCAATTCAATTCTTTTGCTACCTTACAATGAATAAAATTGTGGGTACTTCCTGAATCAATCAACACTATTTTTTCTTCTTGATTTGTCCTTATATCTTGATGGTTTGAGGAGTGGTAATTCCAGCCAATGCATTACAAGATATGGTTGGATTCATTTCTTCTTTATCTAGGCTTTGTTCCTGGAGTATATCCTCTTCCTTTGACCTTTCTTGCTCCTTTTCTTCTTCCTCTTCACAATCTATGTAGAATAATTTCTTCTCAACACACTTATGACCTTTAGTGTATTTGCTATCACAATTGTAACAAAGCCCTTTTTCTCTTTTTTCTTCCAATTGTTGTGGTGTCAACCTTATAGGTTGTGGAAGGCTAGGGGTAACAACACTTCCATCTTTATAGTTGTGACTGGTATGCTTCCTAGTTGCTATAATTTTTCTTTCCATTTTTCTTGCTAACCTGAATGCCTTCTCTAATGAATCAGGTTCCCAAAGGCAAACATCATGTTGGATATTATCCTTTAAAGTCCCTATGAACGCATCAATCCTATGCTCCTCTGGAATATTTTTTACCCTTATGTTCAATTTTTGGAACTCCTCAATATGCTCCATTATTGAACCCTTTTGTTTGAGACTTATCAATTGGCTAAAAAATTTGTTTCTTTTTCTATCCCCATAATGTGCTGTCAATTCTTCCGTAAAAATTGCCCAAGTGATAATTTGTTTATGAGAGCAAAGCCATTGATACCATACAAATTGATTTGGTTCCAAATACAAAGTTGCAATACGTACCTTTTGTGTGTTTTGCACATTATTGAGATCGAAAAATTGCTCCATCTATAATATCCATGTTGCGGGATCCTTGCCATCAAACTTCCTCATATCGATTTTTGGAATATGGTGGGTCTTTGATCCAACATTAGAGTCTATGGAATCATGATTAACATTTTTTTTGTTCTCATCATGAGTTTCCATTACTACCCTTTCACCATTAGTGACCATTTCTTGTAGCAACTTATTCATATTTATCTTCAATTCTTCCATCTTATCATCCATGCCATCCATTTTAGCATCCATGCCATTCATTAGCTTCCATGCCATCCATCTTAGCTTCTACACCTTTCTTTAAACAATCCATCTTAGCTTCTACACCTTTCTTTAGACCATCCATCTTAACTTCTACATCTTTCATCTTAGATTCTGTTACTTTTTGTTCAAGTGACACTTGTTGCACTTGGTCTCGTAATTTTGATACGTCATGTTGCATTTCTTCCTCTTCTTCATGAGTCATGCTAGAGCTTTCAGGTTGCTTACTAAGTGTTTGCATTTTCTTTCCTCGGGGCATCAATTACCGATAATAATGCTTTACTATGACCTTTGAATTCCTTCAAACTAATTTTTCAAACCAAGCTTAAGCAAAAATTTAAAAAAAACTACACACCTTTTTTCACTTTATAGGAGCTTGATATTGAATCTGATGTATCTCTGTAATTTCAGATCATCCAGTTCTAAAATTGTGACCTGTAGTATCCCTCTGCATCTTCTTTCCAATGCCACCAGTCTGATCCAAATTGGATTCTCCAAGAAATAGTTATGAACAATCTCCCAATATGACCTGATTATAGACCTTTCCAGAAGAGCGAACTTGTATGAAGTGCCACGTGTCACTGTTTCAACCTATGGCACTCAAAAATATATACAAGAAACTATAGTCCATCCTCTTTCTATACCTTCTTACAAAATTTCAATCCAATGCTCAGAGAGAAAGTTATGGTGATTTTCCCTAGGTCACCTGTTTGGAATGTAATTCAGGTGTCTGCAAAAAGACCAACTTCCTTAGATCATATCTCCGCAAATATAGCGCAAAAAGCTCTAAAATTTGGACCCAAGGTTCAGTGCGATTTCATCTCAAATGGGTTTGTTTTTTGCTTCTGAAACGTCACAGAAAAAAATTTATAACGAAAATTCCACAATGACCTATTTGGAGCAGCAAAACCCTAGATTCCAAAGCTTTGATACCAAATGTTATGAAACCAGCTCACAAAAAGATAGAAAAGAGAGATCAACGCCTTAGAATTCAGCCTCTTCGAGGGGAAACCTCCTTTACATTACACAAATGAATAATTCTGGGATGATTTAAATGACAAAACCTCCTTTCTATATATAGGAGTCCATGGAGTCACAATATAACCCAGCCGACCTAACAATAATAATATAAAGCCACAAAAATAACAATAGAGGGATTCTATGGGGCACAGTAATAAAAATATGGGGACAATAGGGGCTCAACAATATTAATAAGGGATACAACTACAATAGTAATGGAGTAATCACTAGTAATATAGGGACCTAACAGAGAGTGAGTTATCGAGAGATTGAGAGAGAGGTAGGGTTTGCGAGTGAAAAAAAGGTCAGACAAATTGTTGTAATCGAGCCGAGAGGGCCAAGACTATGTAATTTCTATGTTATTGAATAATTTATTAATTGTGGAGTTGTGCATTATTCTTGGTGCATAATTTCTCTTGAATCTTTGTATTGGTGTTCTAGACTCTAATCAGGTATTATTTTCTGTTTATGCATTTTATTGATAAGTCACAGTTGGTTAGCATTAAGGGTTATTCCAGGCTTAAGCGCTAAACCTTTGTTAAAACGTATTTATTAAAAGCGCGTATTAAGCACGTGAGCAATATTCCCAAGTGGTAAGCAGTATCTCGCGTGCTTAAAGAATGGTAAATGGTATTTCTCAAATTCATGCGATTAACCTAAGCTGGTGACACGTAGCACGGGAAAACCACTTTTCTCACGCGCTCTCGACCTAGTATCGATCGTGCAAGTAATCACATGAGATTGCGTGATAACCGTTGGATCGAATGGGATAGATCGACGGTGGAGATCGGCAGGGCTAGTTGGCATACAATACGTCACAATATCCATAGGATTGGGTAAACAAATCAATGGTGCAGATTGAAGCGCTCAAGAGTGGAAAAGTCAAAGTGGGACCGGCGGTGATTGGTCAGCTTAGCGGGACCCTTGGGAGGAAATACACGTACAGAATATTATAAACACATTGGTGATTGGTTTTTAAGTGAACCATTAGTCTAATTGTAGACTACCACATCAATTTTGGTAACCATCCACATCATTTGGTATCAGATCTCAAGGATTAAGTCTGCTACAGTAAACATGCCACCTAGGAGAGGAGCTGGCATAGGTCGGGGGAGACCTGTAGCGAATGCAGTTTTGCTGGAAGAGATTCGAAACCTGCGTACAAGGATGGAGACAATGGAAACTACTCAAAGGAGAGCACCTGATGAAGGAGATGCCAGTGTTGCAGAGGAATATTCTAAGGAAGAAGAAGAGGATGAAAGTGAAGCTACCAAATTTCTCAAAATTTTGGCCAAAGTAAGTGGAAGACCAAAGGTGGAAATACCTTTGTATGATGGGAATCTCAATGTAGAAGAATTGATGGACTGGATCAGATCATTGGACAAGTATTTCAACTATGAGGAGGTTGATGACAAAAAGAAGGTGAAATTTGCAGTTACTAGATTGAAGGATCATGCAACTATCTAGTGGGATGAACTACAAACATCCAGAGAAAGGAAGGGGAAGCCCAAGATCAAACAATGGGATAAAATGGTGGGTAGTTTGAAAGGTAAATTCATGCCAAAAGATTATCAATTAAATCTTTTCAGATAGTTATAGAATTTGAGACAAAAGGGGATGATTGTCAAAGAATATATCGAAGAATTTTATAAGCTAAGCATTAGAGCAGGACATGTAGAGGATGACATAGAAAAGGTAGCCAGATACATCAATGGCTTGAGATATGACATACAGGATGAAATCAGCTTGTTGAGTCTGAAGACAATTGAAGATGCCTATCAAGTAGCTTTGAAGGCAGAGGAGAAGATGTTGAGGAAGCAAAATCAGAGGAACAGAGGGAAAAGTTCAGCAAGAGGTAGAGGAACTACCAGATCAATATTTCAGCACCCTCAGGGTGAAGCAGGAGGTTCAAGTAGTAGATCACCACAGAGAGGATACTTTAGTAGAGGAAGATTTGCACCCAGAGGAAGAGGCTGAGGAAGAGAAATTCGGTGTTATACATGTGGAGAATGGGGACATGGATCATGGGACTGTCCTCATAATAAAGCAACAAATCAGCAGAATGTGAATGTGGCTAAGGCAAAGGAAGAAAAACCTCAAATTGAAAATAAGGAAGAATCACCTGAAGTAGGAGAATCTTTGTTATTGAAAAGGGTATTTCTTAAAGCAGAGAAAGAGACAGGCGAACCAGCTCAAAGAAAGAGTTTATTCAGGACTACATGCAAGTCCAAAGGAAAATGTTGTAAAGTGATAATTCTGATAACCTGGTTTCTACAGAAATGGTGGACAAGTTAGGATTAGTGAAAACAATACACCCTACTCCTTACAAAGTATCATGGTTGCAAAAAGGACATCAGCTTATTGTGACAGAACAATGCAAAGTAGAAATCCAGATTGGTACTTATAAGGATGCAGTATAATGTGATGTAATGCCAATGGATGTATGCCATGTATTGCTGGGAAGACCTTGGCAGTTTTATCAGAAAGCTATACATGATGGGAGAAGAGATACTTACACTTTAGAGAAGGATGGAAATAAACACACACTGCTGCCATTGAAGAATGAAATAGACAAAGAAGCGCTTGGAAATAGTGTTAAGCTGATGAGTGGGAAGGAATTGCTGCAAGAAGTCAAGGATGAACATATACATTTTGTTGTCATAAGGAGACCTAAGGTAATTTTGACTTCCACAAACTTAGATGATTTATCTGAAGAAATCAAAACTTTGTTGAATGATTTTGCTAATATTATTGTGGATGAGCTACCAAATGCATTACCACCAATTAGGAGTATTAGTCATCACATTGATCTAATACCTGGAGAAAGTTTGCCAAATAAAGTAGCATACAGGTTAACTCCTCAAGAAAATGCAGAAGTTGGGAGACAAGTGCAAGAACTGATGGATAAGGGATTAATCAGAGAGAGTCTTAGTCCATGTGTTGTACCAATAGTACTCAGTCCAAAGAAAGGAGGTGAATGGCGCATGTGTACTGACTCCAGAGCCATAAACAAGATTACTATCAGGTATAGATTTCATTTACCACACATGGGTGATTTTATGGATTGTTTAAGTGGGTCCAAGTATTTTATTAAAATAGATCTGAAGAGTGGATACCATAAAATAAGGATTAGAGAAGGAGATGAACGGAAGATTGCATTTAAAACAAACAGTGGGTTGTATGAGTGGTTAGTGATGCCTTTTGGACACACTAATGCACCCAACACATTCATGACATTGATGAATGAAGTCTTGAAGGAATATGCAGGCAAGTTTTTCATTGTTTATCTTGATGATATTCTAGTTTTCGGTAGAAGCAAAGAAGAACATCTGGAGCATCTTAAGTTAGTTCTAAGAACTCTGCAGAAAGAGAAACTGTTGATAAATCTGAAGAAATGTAGTTTCATGAAATAATAATTAATTTATTTAGGGTTTGTAGTTTCTAAATAAGGTTTGAAAATGGATCCAAAGAATGTCCAAGAAATTTGGAACTGGACTATTCCAAGAAACATATTTGAGGTAAGAAGCCTTCATGGTCTTGCAAGTTTTTATAGAAAATTTATCAGAAGTTTTAGTCAGATTTGTGCACCAATTATTGAAACAATAAAAGATACTAATCAACCATTCAAGTGGACAGAAGCAACAAATCGAAATTTTAAGTTGCTGAAGAAGAAAATTACAGAAAAACTAGTTTTAGCGTTGCCTGATTTTGGAAAAGTTTTTCAAGTTGAAACTGATGCTAGTGGAGTTGCAATTGCAGCAATTTTAAGTCAGGAACAGAGACCAATAGCATACTTTAGTGAGAAACTAAGTGAATATAACAAGAAATATTCTTCTTATGATAAAGAATTTTATGTTATTGTGCAAGATTTTAAAAAATGGAGACATTATTTACTACCAAAAGAGTTTGTATTGTATTCTGATAATTATGCATTATAGTTCATAAACAACCAACCAAAATTGAATCAGAAGCATGCCAAGTGGGTAGAGTTTTTACAGAGCTTTACTTTTTTGATAAAACATACAAGTGGTAAGTTGAACACAGTTGTTGATGCTCTAAGCAGGGTAAATTTCATTGTGCAAGAATTAAAAGTTGGTGTTGTAGGATTTGAAGAAATGGTTGATATGTATAAAAATGATGCAAAATTCAAAGATATTTATGCAGTTGTACAAAATCCAGCAGGTCATAATAGAAGCTAGTGGTTAGATTATCTTATCCAAGGAGGTTTACTATTTAAAGGTAACAAATTATGCATTCCCAAATGTTCTATGAGGGAAAACATAATCAAGGAGAAACATAATGGTGGGTTATCTGGGCATTTTGGACAAGACAAAACCTTTTCTCAAGTAAATGCTTTTTACTACTGGCCAAAGATGCAAATTGATGTTAAGAAATTTGTTGAGAAGTGCAGGATATGTCAGCATGCTAAGGGGAGAAGCCAAAATACAGGATTGTACTAGCCATTGCCAATACCAGACCAACCATGGGATGCAATTAGTATGGATTTTGTTTTGGGATTACCTAAAAATAAAAAAGGAAATGATTCCATTTATGTTGCGGTAGATAGATTTTCTAAAATGGCACATTTCATTGCATGTAAAAAGACTAGTGATGCAACACATATTGCTAATCTATTTTTTTCAGAAGTTGTAAGGTTACATGGATTGCCTATAAGTATTGTGTCTGATAGGGATACAAAGTTTGTTGGGAATTTTTGGAGAACTCTTTGGAAGAAACTAGGTGCCAACCTTAGTTTCAGTTCAACATATCACCCTCAAACAGATGGATAGACCGAAGTGGTAAACAGAAGCTTGGGAAACATATTGAGAAGTTTAGTGTATCAAAATCCTAAGCAGTGGGATTTAGCACTTTCTCAAGCTGAGTTTGCTTATAATGACACTCCAAACCAACGTACCGGGATGAGTCCATTTTAGATTGTTTTGCAATGAATCCAAGAGGTGTGTATGAGCTCAGAAATTTGGGCAAACAGGAGACAAGAAGTGCAAAGGCCGAAGAGTTTGCAGAGCAGATGCAGAGACTACAAGAATATGTCAAAGACAGATTGCAGGAAAGCAGTGGAAAATACAAACAAAGAGTTGATATGAGGAGGAAAGAAAAAGAATTCCAAGTGGGATATCTAGTGATGGTGTACTTGAGGAAAGAAAGATTTCCTATTTGGACTTATAATAAATTAAAGATGAAAAAGATAGGGCCATGTAGAATTGTGAGGAAGTTTTCAATCAATGCTTATGAAATTGCATTACTGGAAGGGATTGGAATATCACCTATCTTCAATGTTGCAGATTTATATCCATACAAGGAGATAGAGGCAAAGTTACAAAAGGAACCTACAGAAAATGAAGTTCAAACTTTAAATTGGGAAGAAAAAATGCCAAAGACAGTCAAGAAATAGGTGGAAGATGTTTTGGAGAAAAGAGTATCCAAAGAACAAGAGGACAAGATTACTTTCAGTATCTAGTCAAATGGAAGGGACAACCAATGGAGGATGACATTTGGTTAACAACAGCAGAATTACAGAAGTACGGAGTCAACCCTTAAAGATTGATGAATGATTCTTTTCTTCCACGAGAGTCTGATGCAAGAGCATCCAGACTTAGCCAGCAATGTGATTGTATGTTCACATGTTGTGGCTAACAAGAGATGAACTTTATTGACTTGAGTGGTCAAAATCAATTCTTAGGAGAGAGGGTTGGATCTCTCGAATTGATCTTTACTTCGATTATTGTAACAATTAAATCATTGTATTATTTTTAGAACAGGAGATAAGTGTTAAGATAGGTGTGTATCAGAGCTTGAGAATAGGAATTTAATAGTTGAGTTGATAAAAATAGAGATTGAGTTGTCAATGTTGTTAGGATAGGATTTGATCCATAAAAGAAAGGAAAAATGTAATGATAGAGATTGGATGGAATATGAGAGTGAGTAAGCAAGAGATTGAGAGAGAGAGAGAGATAGGGTTTGCGAGTGAAACAGAGGTTAGACAAATTGTTGTAATCGAGCTGAGAGGGCCAAGACTCTATAATTTCTATGTTATTGAATAATTGATTAAGTGTGGTGTTGTGTGTTATTCCTGGTGCAGAATTTCTCTTGAATCTGTGTATTGGCATTCTGGACCCTAATCAGGTATTATTTTCTATTTATGCATTTTATTGATAAGTCACAGTCGGTTAGCATTAAGGGTTATTCCAGGCTTAAGCGCTAAACCTTTGTTAAAACGTATTTATTAAAATCAACAATGTAAACTTTGAAACGGGAACTATAAACTCAAAACGGGAACTCTGGCCAAAAAACCTCGAAAAAACATCAAAAACAGTGTTAAAAATGAAAAGTGTTGATGCTAGAATAACACCTTTTTTTTTCTTGGGTAAATTTTCAATATGTTTTAAAAATGGCAGTGAAAACCAAATTTTTGTACAAAAATTGTCCAAAAAACACCCTCAAAACGAAAAGTGTTAATGTTGGGAAAACACTTTTTTTTTCAAAAGTAAAATTTCAACATTTCGAAATAATGGCGTAAAATATTTTATCATGACCCCGAAAAACATTAAAATTTAAAAGAAATAATGAAAACATAAAATAAAATAAAAATAAAAATAAATTAAAACAATGAAAAAACACAAAACAAAAAAAAGTTTAAAAAAAATAACAAAACATAAATTAAAATATATATTAAAAACAAAACATAAAATAAAAATAAATAAATAAATAATCAATCATAAAAATGTAAAAAAAAACAAAATTAATGATAAGAATTAAAAAAAAAAACATTATAAACAAATAAATAGTAAAAACATATTAAAAAAATGGATATATATATATATATATATATATATATATATATATATATATATCTTCTAAACTATAAAAAAATAAATAAAAAAATTAATTAATTAAAAAATTAAAAACAAACTAGATTTAAAAAAAAAAACAGAAAATTAATAAAAAAATTAAAAACTATTAAAATTAAGATTAAAATGTTGATTACTTAAAAAAACAAATATAAAAATATATATAAAAAGACAAAAATAAAAAATAAAATAAAATAAAAAATGTTAAAAAAAATTATCTCATAAACCAAAAAGAATTTTGAAAAAAAAGAAATATATATATAAAATTAAGTAAGTAAAAATAGAGATGGTTTCCATCATAAATACGAAGTATACAGAATGGCGCTCACTCCCGCTAGGTTTTCGCGCTCCTTCCCCCGGCAGTTCGGCCCCTTCGCCTGGGCTCCATCCACTGCTGCGGTCTATGGCGGCCGGGGTTTTCTGGGCACCGAGTTTTCTAAAAAGAAAAACCGCTTTAGCGGCCATAGAACGTTTTCTCTGGCGAAGACATTCTTGGAAATATGGCATTTTGCTTCGAGCTTTTCTCATGAAACAGGGGAGCGTATGGATGAACCTTGCTTGGTGGTCAGTCAAAAGATCGAGAAGGGCACTCTTGCTGTTGCTCAAAGATCCGAGGCCATAGCTGTGGTAGGTGTCTCTTACCTGTTGTTGGGGGCATCGAGAAATGGTGATGCCGCCGGTGCGTGGGTAATCTTCTCTCCACGTTTTTTCCTTTGCTGGTGTCTATTCTTAAGGTTTACCCGGGTGTGTCTCCTCTCAGCAGTGGGGAAATACGAATGCCTTTTCCCTCTGCAGCATTACCGTGTTGGGGATTATTCTCAGCTGGATGTTGTTTCAAGATTCTTAATGGGGAGATTGCTCAATTCAAAGGATCCTGTCGTCACTCCCTTCGCAGATGACCTTCAGCGTCGGTTGCCTGTCGGTTGTTGCATGCCGCTGCAATGGTGCAGATTGGAGACAAAAACTATTCTGGGAAACCTTGTTTTCAACATGTATGCAAAATTCTAAAGCATGGAGGATGCACGGCAAGTGTTTGCCGAAATGCTTCACCGAGATTTGGTCTCATGGAGGGGCCTGATCTCAAGCTATGCACAGAATGGATTTTCTGGGGAGGCTTTGAGAAGCTTTCGTGAGATGTAATGGTCAGCCGCCGTCTGGCCTTTGCTCGGCCTTGCAGAAGATGGCGACGCAAGCTTCAGAGGGGCCCCGACTCCATTCAAGCCAAACCCAACGATTAAGATCGCGTGCAGCCCTGCGATGAAAAAAGAGAAACAGGCACGGGTTGGGCTCTCAGCAAGCTGTGTATGCACCAGCTTCCTCTCATCTCAGATTTGCAGAGGAAAGCAGAAGTCGGATCACTCTGCCTCATTCCAGATCCAAATCGTGCTCCTCTGTGGCAAAACTCTGCTTCAGTGGGTGAGCTCTTCAGATCTAGTGCAGGACCTCAAGGAATTCCTGGAATTCAAGCTAGGGATTCCCTTTGCATCTCAACGACTCCTCCACGAAGGTAAACAACTTGAAGATCTTTATCCCCTTTCTTTTTACAACATTCAAAGAAATGCCTCCATCATTTTTACCCTTCGTTTGAGAGGGGGAGCTGTTGGACAGTCATCTTCAGCTGCGGCTTTTTCATGCAAAGATGTTGTCCATGCTCAGATGCCCAAGAATACAGCTCCACCAGCTCAGGCTCCCAAACCTTTTTTGGTGGACAAATTGGAGGAAACCCCCTCCATTGAAATAATGGATCCATCGCTGGATGGGCAAATCCAAAAGTATGCAGAGCATGGCATTATTTGCAGGTTCAATGGGCTATGGCCACACACAACAGATCTCTACCAATGGATTCACTCTAACTGGACCAACAATTCCAAGGTGTTTCTCTGCTCAAAGGGTTTCTTCATTGTAGTGTTTGCTTACAGTGAGGACTACCAAAAAGCTTTAACTGAAGGCCCCTTGTTTTGGGACTTAGCAGGTTTATTCCTCACCCCTTGGTTCCCAGATTTCGATCCCTCTACAGCAATCATCACCAAGCTCCCCATCTGGGTCAGACTTCCTAATCTCCCGGCGCATCTATGGCACTTTGCTGTATTCCAAGGGATCGACAATACTCTAGGCCGCTTTCTAGCCACAGACACCTCTAGAGGGGAAAAGGGAATATACATCTTCACCAGAATCTGTGCAGAAATAGACACGAGCAAAGGTCTACCTGATCAGATTAATCTCAAAATTGGAGACTTCCATTGGACTCAGACCTTGGATTACGAGAACACAGCCTTTCACTGCCGAAATTGCCATAACATAGGGCACCTTCAAAGCTCGTGTCCCTCGATGCCTGCCCAAAAGAAGAAAGCCAATCCTAAGCTGAAATCCAAAAGCTGGAAACCTCATGATCCTCCCCCCATGGATGATTTTGATTCCAGCTCAGATGAAGAGGAAGGGGATGCGGAAGGTATGGACGCAAAGCTGGCACAGGATCCACCCTCGACTAGTCCTGAGGAATCTACTGTCCCACCTAACTCACAGAAAAGAACTCATGAGTCCTCTCCATCGGATTCAGACAAGGAGACCTCTCTGTCAGCCCAGCTCAGTTTGCAAATCATGCCAGCTCAGCAGAGTCATCTTGGTTGGGTCAAAGTTGGTAAAAAGAAAGGAAGAAAAGGTTGAATAGTTGATTCTACCCACGTTGGGTAGAATCCTTTGTTCTGCTCTTGTTACTCTATTCTTCTAGTTACGTCTTGCTTAGCACTGCTCTCTTCTTGTCTTCTCTTAGGGGCCGAGGTGGATAGTCCATCCTTTCCGGCTGCCTGTTTTCTTCGGGGTTCTAGAGGAGATCTTTTTGGTCAAGTTGATGTGTATGCGAAGTAGCGATACAGGCTTCTGTCTGCACGAGCAGACCTTTTGTAAATAGGTTTTTGTGTCTTAATATAAAAAGCTGATTTACACAAAAAAAATAAGTAAAAATAGAGAAATTGAAAAAAAACATTAGCAAAAACTAGAAAAATAATAATAATAATAATAAATAAATAAATAATTAAAAACAAACTAGTTTAAAAAAATAATAATAATATTAATTAATTAATTAATTAACGAAAAAAAAAAAAAAAAACTAGTAAAATTAATATTAAAAAAAACAAAAATTAACTCAAATTAAAATATATATATATATATATATATGAAAATTATTTTTAAAAAACCAAAAGAATATTAAAAAAAAAAAAAAACCAAAAAAAATTTAACATTTAAATTTTTTTTGAACAATTTTTTTTATTAAAAAAAATTATTATTATTATTAACCTTTCAAAAAAAAATTAAACGAATTAAAATTTTTAATTTAGAATTTAAAAAAATTTTAAAATTATTTTAAAAAAAAATTAAAATTTATAATTTTTTTATAGATTTTTTTAATTTAAAAAATAATTATTATATTAAATTCTTTTTAAAACATTATTTTTTCTTATTTAAAAAAATAAAAAATAAAAAATAAAAAATCTTTAAAAAAAATCTATACGTAATTTAAAATTTTAAAATTTATAATTATTATTTAAAAAGCTTTTATACGTATAAACACTTTTTATTAAAATTTAAAATTTTATAATTATTATTTAAAAAAAAATTACGTTTTTTTCCTGCCCTCAACTGCACTACCACGGGCGGCTATGGGGCGAGCGCCCGTTTCCAGGAATCGGATGCTCGCCACGGGCGGCCGGGGGCGGGAAAAAGACCTAATTTTTTTTTTTTTTTTAAATTTAAATAATAATTATAAAATTTTAAATTTTAAATAAAAAAATGTTTATACATATAAAAACTTTTTAAATAATAATTATAAATTTTAAAATTTTAAATTAAAAAGTTTAATACGCATAAAAAAATTTTAAAGATTTTTTTTAAATAAGAAAAAATAATGTTTTAAAAAGAAATTAATACAATAATTATTTAAAAAAAAATTGTTTTTAAAAAAATCTATAAAAAAAATTTTAATTTTTAATTTTTTTTTAAATAATTTTTAAAAAATTTTAAGTTAAAAATTAAAAATTTTAATTCATTTAAAAAAAAATTAAATTTTTTTAATGATTTAAAAAAAAATGGTTTGAAAAAAAAGTTAATAATAATAACTTTTCTTAATAAAAAAAATGGTTTAAAAAAAGAAAAATTAAATGTTAAAATTTTTTTGGGTTTTATATATATATATATATATATATATATATTTTGGTTTTTTTAAAAATAATTTTCATAATTATTTGAGTTAATTTTTGTTTTTTTTATATTAATTTTACTAGTTTTTAAATTCTTTTTCGTTAATATTTTTTTTTTCTTTTTTTTTAACTAGCTTGTTTTTAATTTTTTTGTTTTTTCTTTCCTAGTTTTTGCTAATGCTTTTTTTTATTTCTCTATTTTTTACTTACTTAATTTTATATTTATTTATTTTTTTTATTTTTTTTCCAAATTCTTTTATGGTTTATGAGATAATTTTTTTTTAACATTTTTTATTTTTCATTTTTGTCTTTTTTATATATATTTTTATATATGTTTTTTAAAGACAATTATTTCATGTGGATTGAAAATTTAATTAACAATGTATAAATATGTAGAATATCAAAAATGCAAAATATCGACCTTCTTCTTTAAATATGCAAAACAATAAAAGCCTCACTACAAAAAAAATAAAAATAAAAATAAAAACAAGAAAATATGAAGAAGAAGACCACTTCCAAAGTTATTTAATTTACAAAATAATTATTTACATTTTATACATTATAAAATTAAAAAAAAATGGCATGGTGTAGAATTACCACGTTTTTAAATCAACATCAAAATCTCAACCATTCTAAAATGCAATGTACATAAAAGAATTTATAGTGCCAAAAACTATGCTCTAAAAAAAACATGTGTGTTCTGCATCACCCCTTTTCAAAATCGGGTCACTTTTTTGCTATCACTACAAAACAGGGAACAGTATCAGTTCCCGTTTCAAAGTTTACGTTGTTAAGCGCATATTAAGCACGTGAGCAATATTCCCAAGTGGTAAGCGGTATCTCGTGTGCTTAAAGAATGGTAAATGGTATTTCTGAAATTCACGCGATTAAGCTAAACTAGTGACACGTAGCATGGGACGACCACTTTTCTCGCGCTCTCTCGACCTGATATCGATCGTGCAAGTAATCGCGCAAGATTGCACGATAATCATTGGATCGAACGTGACAGATCGATGGTGGAGATTGGTCGGGCTAGTTGGCGCACAATATGTCGCGATATCCGTAGGATTGGGTAAACAAATCAACGGTGCAAATTGAAGCGCTTAGGAGTGGAAAAGTCAAAGTGGGACCGACGGTGATTGGTCAGCATAGCGGGACCCTCGTGAGGAAATACACGTACATAATCTTATAAACGCGTTGATGGTTGGTTTTTAAGTGAACATTAGTCTGATTATAGACTACCACATCAATTTTGGTAGCCATCCACATCACTATTCATGGTTGACGATGTCTTTCGTACGTATTCCCTTCCAGTTTCACTTGTGTTAAACCTCATTCACATTCTAGTTCGCCCTCTTCACTTGTATTCCATTCCTTTCTCTCATGAACTCTCATCCCGCCACCACTTTAGTCTCGAGGTTCGATTATGGGTCACAAGTTTGGAGTCTAGCCATTCTGCCTATATTACCCTAGTCTCCTCAAGTCTAGTTCTAATACGTGTTTTAATGGCCCCTTGGTTGCACCAAGCTAATAGACGAGGTGGTTTTGCTAGAAGTTCCACTTCATGACATCAACATCTTTTTGGCTGGAACTCTGTGGCCTACCACTTTGACTCTGTCCCTCCAGAAGTGAGGAATGAGATCCTTCATTTGGAAGCAAAGGATTTTGGCGACAAGATATATTTCTCTGATACTGAAATCAATGGTCACACCTTTAGGTGGACTCTAGATCCTGGGAAATTTCATAAAAGAAGACTTCACTTTCTACATTCAGTGGCACTACACCGTCAACTTGAAACGTTGTTTCACATGGTCATTAAGGACAAGCAAGTTGATCACTACTAGTTATTTGTAGGACAATCGGAGATTAAAAATATCCTCCAAGACATCAAATACAATCTTGATGATATAGTTTTCAGACTCACATGGCTGGCGCATTATGTGGTCTCTGACTCCAGTGTTGGCTCTGACTCATAGGCCCACACACCAGTTGTGATCAATGCACCTGTAGAGGATTCACCCCAAGGCAACTCCAATGCTCTTTCTCCAGTCATTATATTGGATTAACAGTCTTTTATGGCACTTGGTTTATCTTTTTAGTATATGTTATGTGTCTATCTTTACTATGTCTCTGTGTCTATCTCTACTATGTGTCTACAATTTTGTTTCAATTCCCATCAAGAACTCATGTCTAATTTTGTTTCAATTCCCATCAAGAACTCGTGTCTGTAATTCCCACTCGGCTACATAGTATGTTAGCTACTAAGTATTTTCTTATGTCTTTTTTGGCTAATATTGGGATATGTCAACATTGGTTGTTCAATCTTCTGATTTAGGGGATCCCAAAGAGATTTTGGTAAACCAAAGCTATCAATGTACTAGCAGTTTTTTGGTAATATATGTGTGTGTCATTGAAATATTTTACTTGTGATTGAAAGTGAAATATTTTTTGTTATTAATAATTTTTAAATACTACATATTATGTTTATATTATATTGGAGTTACACATGTCCTTCATGCTAAGTTGTAATATTAAATATTAAATTTAACTAAAATTAGGTAAAAAATTATATTTGTTTTTGTTTATTATTATAATCTATATTGGTGAATATTTTATTTTATTTTTAAATATTACACTAAAATTAAGACTATAAACTAGATATAAAAAAATTACATTCTCTTTCCTATATCTTTCAATATTTATTTTTTAATATAATATTTCTTTCTTAAATGTGGATATCATGAACATCTATAATTTTAATACTAATCATTCAGATTTCCTTCGATTTTATTACTCTCTCCTCTTTTCAAAGTTGCATAGTCCACGCAGAGGTACAGTGAACTCTAAAATTGATTCGAAACCATTTTAGTTTGGTGAAATGTAATGATTGGAGAATTTTTAATTTTAGTTTTCAATTCAATGGCTGTTAATTTGAGAATTTTGTTGGTTTGGAATCCACGCGTAAAGTTAAAATTGGATCGGCCAGAAATCGGTACGCTGGTTGGATCGAGGAAGAATTTCGAATCGAATGGCAATGCTTTTTGCACCAGAAATATATTATATATTATGAATCGAAGTGGAAAATCTAAGGGACTTTTTAACATGGACGAATATTGCCTATTAAACATTGAGAATATTGCTTTCTAATTTTGGGGGCTTTTAAATAGAAAAATAGACTTTTAATGTTGAGAACATTGCTATTTTTGGGTTATTTGCCAATGTTGGTTAAAGTATTTTTTATTTTTATGAATTTTTATATTAAAGGTTTAGATTTTTGTGATCCATATTTTGATTGTGAGAATAATTTCGGCAAAATCACATAGAGAATCATTTGTCAACGCGTTTCGAACCAACTAGTGTGGTTCATCGTCAAGACAAGTTTAACCACACTAGTTGGTTTGAAACGCCTTAACAAATGATTCTCTATGTGATTTTGCTGAAATTATTTTCACAATTTTTATATTTTTAATGAGAATTTGAAATATATAATTTTACAATAGCAAAATTACAAGCTTAATCATTTAAAGGTGTTGTCTACAAGTTTTAGGGTTTATAATCAACCAAAAATTTAACATAAATTATAGATTATTCATATTTTAATTTTTTTTATTCATTAATTTTGATGAGGACATGGCATTTCTGTTGCTATTTAGATGACACCAGTGTAATATTTTCCCAAGACTTAAGGGATTTATGGTTGTGTGTAATTTTTGTTGTGTTTTTAACTTATTTTGAGAATTCATTTTGTATAAATATACATTATTGTATTTTTAGTTTTGTAATTTAGCCTAATAAATTTGTGTATAGTTATGTTTATTAAAGAAACTAATTTTTATTAATGTCAAAGGTTGTGAAGAAGAAAATTGTATAGATTTAAAGAAAACTTTAAGCATTTTCCAAGAAGTACTTGCATGCCTCCAACTTTTCCTCTTTGAAGAGAAATTGAATTTACAAGTTGAAAAACACTTATTTTTTTTATCTTTATGTACAAGTCGCCCCCCTTCTCAACAGTGGTGACAATTCAGGGTGATTAAACTTGTATAAATATAAGTCATTCCTCCTCCATTTGACCACCATCTCGATCCAGGAAAATGTTCATATCTCATAAACCCAACAACAAAGTGAAGGAAGGACTTGTTTGGTTGCTTGGTCAAAGGTTATTGATTTTTTTATATTAGTTTTTTTGGAAATTTTTAAGTTATTTTTGGCTTTCCTTTACCACTTAATTCATGGTTAACAATATTCTTCGTAAAATGGGGGTAAATATCCATGGTTAATAATCTTGTTATATTATAAGTATTAAGTTTTAATTTTTTTAAAAAGTTATAAAATTAAATTAAAATAAATATTTATAAAATGTTTTGATTTTGAAACGATCTATTATTTTTGGATATGTGGTATTGATAACAAAGCCTAAATTATTATAACACTAGGTGAATATAATTTTTTTTTAGATTTTTTATTTTTTAATATATTTTTTACATCTGACAATTTAATTTAAAATCACATTAAAAAGTCACTGATTAGAAAAAAAACAAATTATATTTTTACAAAATTTAAAAAATATTTTTCAATTTTCAAAATATTCAATTTAATATTTAGTTTTTTCAAAACTTTAATAAACTTCATAGTATCTATTTAAAAATTTCAAAACTAATTTAAAGTATTATTTTAACCAAAATAATATTCAATGTATTATACAAAACGTATGGGCTACATATTAGCTAGTACTTGTCACTTAGTTTAAATATAGTTTAATTAAACAAAAAAAGAACAAAGACAGATTTCATCACAAAAATTATACAACTATTAAAATATTGTATTGTTGAATGCGATCACCAAAAATTAAGAAATATGATTAACTAATATTATTTATATTAACACACATATATCTATGTGTGTGTTTTATTTTTATTAATATATATAATTGTTTATAATTAAATTTATTAAAATATGTTTTTAATATAATAATAAGTCATTTTAAATTGAAAATATTGTGAAAAATTATAATTCATGAAAATAAAAATAATAGGGAAAAAATCAAAAAGTTAAATAAAAAGGAAATAAAACTAAAAACAAAAAATTAGTAACTAATAAAAATGGAAGTTACTAAACAACCCATAATAACCTCAACCAATCACCTTACAAATAAATAAATTTAAATAATAATAAAAATTAAATTCCTAATATTAAACTATGGATAATCATCATAAATTTTTTGTCAAAAACAAATTAATACCCAAAAATCCTTGGTATAATAAAATTAGCTATTTTTTTATACATAAACTTCAATAAAACGTAGTACATAATAATTTAAATATTAATACAAAATTATTATGTTATAAATGATTTTACATATTCATTCTTTTTTATATTTTTTTCCAAGTTTGTAGGCTCATAACTTGATAATTCAATATTATTGATATAAATTTTTTAGTTTAATTATTAAATAAAAATAGTAATTATATTTTTAAAAATAAATATTAAAATTTTGAAATGAGAAAATAATGAAATGGTAGTTTTTTTTCAATTAAGTTGAATTTAGGTAAGGACCAATCTTAATGTTGGATAGAATAATGATTTTCCTACCTACAAGATGTTATCACCAAGATTGTGTAAGGTTTAATTGAGCCTAGACATCTATTGGGACAATTTTTGTCCCCCCACAGGGGGCTTCCACCGTCAACCTCTCCTCATGAGATTTAAACCAGTGACTTGATAGGGACTAAACCCCACAAAAACTAACTAATCTACACCACATATGTGAAAAAAATGAAAAATGAGCATAGAAAAATTTACAATTTATCTCATAGAAGAAAGTTGATATAAAAGCCTACAATTTTTTTTCTTCCCAAAATAAACAGGTAGAAGCATATTTGTTTGATTCAAAATATTTATTTATGAGGTTCAACATCATAACAAATTATAGATATTGCATAACACTTGCATTTTTTAGACTAAACAAATCTATGAAGATGTAAATTTCTTTTAGAATGCAAAACTTAAAGAAAAAAGTACACTAACTATTCAATTTAAAATTACATAAAAACAATCATTAACCAATTAGAAAAAAAAATCACCTTTAAAAAAATTACAATTTATTTTTTAATTTTCAAAATATTCAATTTAATATTTTTTTTTCAAAATTTTAATAAATTTCATAATATTGGTTTAAAACTTTTTAAAATTCTAAACTAATTAAAAGTCAAAATTTTTTAACCAAAATAAAAAACAATATAACATAGTTTGGTAAGTATAAAAATGATATTGTATTGAATGTATTATACAAATTCTATCATAAACAAACATACATATTTTTTTATATCATGGGCTTCCTTAAAATGTAATACATAATAATATATATATTAATACATAATTATTAGGTTATAAATGGTTTTACATACCAATATTTGTTATATTTTGTGTATGTTGGTCTATGTTGGTATGCTCATAATTTGATCATATAAGTTTTCTAATTTAATTATTAAATAAAAGTAGTGTTTATAATTTTAAAAATAAATATTAAAATTTTGAAATGAGAAAATAATGGAACAGTAGTTTTTTTTTTTCAATTAAGTTGAATTTCGGTCGGGATCAATCTTAAGGTTGGATAGAAAAATGATCTTCCCACTTATAGGATGCTATCACCAAGATTGTGTAAGGCTTAATTGAGCCTACACATCCATTGGGACAATCTTTGTCTTCCATAGGTGGCTTCCACCCTCAACCTCTCCTCATGAGATATAAACTAAGGACTTGATAGGGACTAAACCCCACAAAAACTAACTAATCTATACCACATATATGAAAAAAATGAAATATTAATATACAAAAATATATAATTTTGCTCATAAGAAATAGGTAGAAGCATATTGGTTTGATTCAAGATATTTTTTTTCTGAGGTTTAACATCATAACAAGTTCTAAATATTGCATAACACTTGCATTTCCTAGAGGGAACAAATTTATGAAGATGTAAATATCTTTTAGAATGCAAAGCTTAAAGAAAAATTTACACCAAGACTAATTTTATTCTTAATAATATTATTTATATTTCTGTAAATTTCACATCTTTTTATATAGCAATATATTTATTTTTAATTTCTTTAAAAACATGATAACCATGATAATACATACAGTTCCTGAATATAAGTTCCTGAATATAAGTTTGACATTATTGTTAACATGTTTTATAATTTTTCTAATTATATATATATCTATATATATATATATATATATATATATATATATATATATATATATATATATATATATATATATATATAAGAGAAGTGAAGTTTATTTATTATTTATTTTTCTGAACTAGATTGAGTCTAGGCCGAGGCCAATCCTAATGTTGTAAGAAAAAAAAGAGAGTTTATTTAATTATTAAGTTTTTATTGTCAAAGGACAATAACTCAAGGGGTAGTTGACTGGTTCAATTCACCAGTAATTCATATAAACCCAAATGGGTGAGAAAAATTGAATATCTTGACATTGAGGTTAATAATGGCAATTATTGTGATTGTATCTTGGATATTGCCTATAACAATCCTTAAAAGATATCATTTCACCGAAAAGTAAATAAACAAACTAACAAACATATTAACTTTTTTATATTTATTAATTAAATTTAAATATGAAGTTTTAAAATATAATGGTTACGAATATAAACCATATAGATCCATCTAAAGTATGGAAGAGATCAAATCTCTTGAGGTGCAAACCTTTTTTAGAGTGAAAATTTTGAAAGAAAGAAAAAAATACATCCCTCTCATCCTTTGATAGATCTCATGATTCCAATGAATATGTAGTAGTTCATTTTTTAAATTGTATTTTTGAATATTATATAGAATACATAACCTAAACTTGTAAGCCTAAAAATTCTTTGTTGGATTTTAGAGAAAATTGACAAAAAAAAATATATACGTAGAAAATGAACAAAATGTAAAATAGTAAGACTACATTTTAATGATAAAACTTATTTTTTTAATTGCTTTATAAGATATATTCATAATTCAATCTATACATAGTTTCCATTAAAATATTTTACATAACATGTGAATTGAGACGTTTTATATGTGGACTACATTGTCCAATTATTAATGACACAAATTGAAATTTGTTATTAATATGACTATTGTTAAATGTCACATATTAATTTTATATTAAGAATTGAATGATATTATTATTTTATTTTTCACTTTCAATTAGTTTTTTTCTTTAAACATTGACTATTTAATTATATACAACATTAAAAAAAAAAAAAACTTTTAACATATTCTTTACATATATAAATATATGTCAAGTTGATAGCAACATAAATTAGTTAATGTATTTTTCTAAATAGTTTATTCAAATCTCGTTTGAAATATTTTTGGAAAGCATAATGTTTGAACATCTTACTCACACTTTTTTTTCACTTTTAATTACTTTATTTCTTTTTAAAGTTGTTATGAAATTATATTACGTCATGTGGACATCAAAGTGAAATATTTTTTAATCACATTTGGTAGTAATATCAACAAAAAATGGAATGACCACTGTGATATTAATATTATTTATGTTTTTCTTTTTATTATAGATGACATTGCTTTTCTATTGAGAAAATATTTTATTTTTATTTTAAGGAAGATATGTGTCAACTCCAAGTTGAGCACAAATGGAATCTCTCTATCTCTCTCTCTCTCTCTCTCTCTCTCTCTCGCTATAGATATATATATATATATATATATATATATATATATATATATATATATATATATATATATATATATATATATATATATATAAAGTTTATTAAACATTTGTATATTTATTAATTATATATTATGAAATATCATGATTTGTTTCCCAAAAGAATAATCCTGATTTTCATTAAAAAACTGATGAAATTTACATGTTGTAGAGTTCATACATATTTTCGCAAGGACTTTTTTTCATATTAGTCTCGAGATTCAAAAATATCATAATTTGAACATATACACAATGTTTGTTAGATAATAACCAACAAAAAAAACAATTGTCCAGACATCATCATTAGCCACTGTGTATGAAAATCATTATATATTTGTTAACATGTAATAATTGTACTAAAAGGATGTGAAGTTAGGTGTTGCGTGTCATATATCCTGTTGCAAAAAAAAAAAAAAAACAAAAAACAAAAACAAAAACAAAAACAAACAAACAAACAAAAACAAAAAACTCGGTGATTTCCTCCTCTTGTACCCCATCGATACATGGTCTATGGAAATACTCATAATTCTCTTCAACAAATTTTTCAAATATCTTCCATATCCCCCAAGCCTACTTTGCACCCTCCTTGGAAAGTTCATCAACTAATGTGTTCCTCTCCCTGTAAATATGTTGACAAGTAATATAGTCACAATTTCTTTTAATCAGCAAAAGCTCCACCAAAATAGGCCTCAATGTGTGCATGTGACAGATATAATTTTTATTAAACCAATTAACCACCACACAAGAATCAACAAAGGCATGTAGTTGTTGGCATCCCTTTTCAACAACAAAAAGCAAAATAAGTTTTAAACTCATGATTTGAGCATAGTTGTTTAAACCTTGACCAAATCCAAATTTTTGTTTGATGGAATGATGAAAGAAGAGGAACAAAATGGCACTACCCCCACATTTTCCACCTTGGGAAGAGCCATCGAAATAATCCCACAGACATGAGTGATCAATTTATTCCTTAACCACTCGGCAACCCCTAATAGTTACAACACCTTCAAGAATGAGATCATAAATGGATATGACTTGAGCAACAATATGATAAGGGAGAATGGCTTTCTCCTAGAAAATAACATGATTTATGTTAACCCATATGCCTCAACATATGATTGAAGGAATGTTCCTAACCTTAATATCACTAAGAGCGTGCCACCAATTCTGCCAAGCGTCCACAAATGAGATTCTCTATCACTGAAAATCGACTAAAAGGTAATTATAGACAAAATTACAGATATGGGAGGAGACAGGACAATTTACAAAAACATGAACCACCAATTCCTCGGCAGCTTTACATAAAGGATACCAGCTTGGCCCCACAAAACTTCTGTTTTTGAGAACTTCACCAGTGGAAGATTTGTTTTCAATCAAACACTAAAGGAAGAGATGAGCTTTAGCTAGGAAATTTAACTTCCATATCAATTTCTACCACCATGCATGGTCATCAGGCTCCTTATTTGCTATAATGAAGAGTTAACCATCCTTGGGCGTATATTCCCTTGAAGAGGAATGTACCCACTGTAATTGATCTGAATCTTTTCACTTCAAAGATGCATTCAAAATTGCATTTAAAAGGGCATATAACCATAAGATGCATACACATAAAATAAGTGGAAATGAAAGGCGACCATGAGAAGCTAAGACACAAACAAGTTGATAATGGAGTTCACCCAATATGGGTTACGTCTCTGGGCCCTCCTCAATGTGGGGAGGCCTCTTTCATTAATCTTCAGCAAAATCAAATTACATGCATGTACAAAAGACACCTTATACCTCCACTTCTGGGGATGGCCTGAAAATGCACACCTATGCTGAAGAAATGGACTGCACCATTCAAATCTTGGAGAAACGCAGTGAAAAATGACTGTAAAGTGAACCAAAGATATCTGGTGGAAATCCTTGTCTGAGACAAAAAAAAACCACCCCTTGTTGCTGTTGTGTTTCTTCTAGTTCTCTTATTAATCAAATCAAATATTTTGCATCAATTTAGATAGCTTTCACTAGCAAGGAGCTACTTCCCTTGTGTTTATTATTGTTGGCATTCACCAGCTAGGAAGTCTCTACTGCCTCGAATTTACAGATAAAAATGTGTTGGAAGCATCCACAACCAACAAGCCTCGACCTGTTACCACTAGACTATTCGCCACCACAGATGGAGATACAACTCCCAAAATACTGTTTTATTGACTACCACCAACAAGGAGCCACCACACTTATAAAACTCTCAGAGCCACACTTTCATTCATTTTCAAACCAAACTCCAAGGAGAAATTCACAACTCAACAACAACACATTAGTCTCCAAAAATAGAACCAATCAATACAAATGTTGCATAAATAATATAATAAACACATCAACAACAAGCTTATTTGCATTAGATAAATATGCTCACAAACATATGCTGCACACAAAAAATAAACACGAGAATACACAAGCTACTACTAATCACAAAATAGATCTACAACTAATCATTAGTTCATCTCCTCGCTCTTTGCATAAAATGTTGGTTTTAATATGCTTCTGCTACCTCCTACAACATCTACACACTGCTTCATATCCCTGCATAATGTCACTCACAACTTGCTCACACTTCTCCTCTCTCACAATCACTCAACACATAGCACTTGCAACTTCTCTATCATTAAGCTCTCTCCAATATATAGATGCTCTAAAGTGATTAACTCAATAATTACCAAAAAGTATTGAGCTAAACAAATATTTGTTTATACATATGGGAAATGATTTGACATTTTCTTCATCCTTCACTTGATCCACCACTATATTCATTGAATGAGACAAATATTTCTAGTTTAATTTCCTTTTAGATGATGGTTAACCTTTTCTGACTCTTTTTGTCAAAAATCCCGAACAAAACCACCAGAAAAACTAATAAAAACATAAGAAGTGCGTGCATAATCCGGAAAAATCACTTCTAGGAGGCATATAAGGGTTTCCTTCACAATACCTGTGTATGTACTCAAGTTTCCTTCACAAGACCTGTGTTTACACCTCAAAACTCAAGTTTTTCACCTGCTAGGGCCATCACTTGGAGTTGATCACCAAGAGTAAGTTGGGGACATCATGACATACCTCCACACACAATTTGACATCATGAAAAAATTCACAAATCTCAGAACAAGTCATAAAACTCATAACTACATGACATACATCAGGTGAGCTCCATCTTGCAACTCATCTTTTTCAGAACCTGTTCAACATCTCCTACATCTGTCCAACATCTCTAGCACTTGTATATCCTTCTCCATCTCATCTGCATCATCAAGGAAACAAGCATAAGTAAATTATCATGCCAAATACATCTGCGTCAAGTTAGGAACATGGAGGCCTATTTGGCCCGCCACTTCAACATGAACCAACATCTTTGCATCAAACCAACCTCTACATCAAATCAATGTCTAGTAGATCTGCAAAAAACCACAAACCATGAGAGCTACCATCATTAGGTTGACATCAAAGATATGAAAAACAATATTAAGACCATGTTGACATGAATGCCAACACTACAATGCCAAAAATAACCCCCTTTGACATTGATGTCAACCTCAACCTAATCTCCAACTTCTGAGGCTCATCTCCACACACTCTCTGCAACTCTGAAGTTGATCTCCACACATTCCAAATTCTCTCCCCCTTTGACATCAATGGTAAAGGGTTATACCAACACTAAAGAAAATTTACAATAATGGGCCGGATGAGAGAAGTACTCCCCCTATCATACTCAAGACCATGCTGATACAAGACTAATACAAACCAAGGATGTCTTTCCTACAAGATAAGCATGTAAAATAAGGAACTTAGTTGTCAACATGTCTCTAGCCAATACCATGCAGCCTCTCATATTGAACATGCCCCCCCTAAGCATATAAAGGAGATGCAAACACACTCTCTTTTTTGTTGTAGCAACACTTTCACTTCTCTGCCATAAGCCTCCTTGCTAGGTGTAACACCTCCCTACCCACATTTACCCACTTTTGTAATCCCTCTGGGTAAATGTGAAGCGAAGCACCACTATGACATGACCCAAACTCCAAATTACAGTTAAGGAAGTGGGGCCTACAAACTTTAACCTTCCTAACCTTCCTAAGGGGCTACAGACCACCCAGGAGCTAAAAAACCACCCCAAGTGCTTAGCCATGGATCTAAAACTCTTTTCCACTGACTTGGGCCCACAACCACACCTGTGACACTGTATCCATGTGGTTATGAGGCTAAAACCACACCCATAGGCTTGCTTCCATGCAGTTATGGCCCAAAAGCCTCGGTTTTGTGCCTGCGGTTTCGAAATCTGAGCCACTCAGGCTAGTCTCTAGACCACTGCCCAAAACTTCCTGTAAGTTTCTAGAAGCAAATATAACATGACAAAAATGTTAATAATTGAAAACTTGATCAAGAACTTGACCTAATCATGCCTAACCATGACAGTCATTTCGTCAAACATGTGGTGAACATGTGAGTTATATGTCATGAAAACATACATGGTCTTAAGAGTTAGAACCTCATCTGGGAATCACAAAGAAAGTCTAATTCTCTCTCATAACAGCTACAATAACACTTGTTAGATGATGCATTCATTAACCATTCATTAGCATGTCAAATCATGAATAAGAGTCAAAACTAGAGCACATCATAGAACCATGCTTGTAACCAACATATAACCATATTAGGAACCATGACAAATCTACCATATAACCAACATAATAAAAAGTACACATGCTCATAGATTACAATAGGAAAGATAGCTCTTATTAACTGATGAAAAATCCAACCATGTAAGGGACTTCCACCTACCACCCGACCATAGATTGGGTTGAACCAAATATTTCTTTCAGCAAATCACCCCCATGCCATATTCCAAGCATGAATGTGGGATCTCAATACATAAAAAACTAGGGCTTCATAGATATTAAACCACCTCCACCCTCGGGCTACTGCAATCTCGCCAAGACCAGTCAAGATATCACAAAGCCCAAAACAAGCTTGGATGCCTCATAGTTTCTTCACCAATACCTTAAGTAATTTTCCTGTCTCCACTCACCTGTCGAGGAATTCTTGGAGATTAAACCACCTCCACCCCTACCCTTGGGAATTTTCCTGAGACCACCTCACCCGAATCCAAAACCTTCTAGCAATCTAAAGCTCAACCAAGAAAAGAATCCCATCACACCATGGCTATCTAGGAAATGGCAAGGCAAGGATAAACCATTGTCAAACAAGTCAAATATCCATTCCAATCATAACAAATGAACCAATGAGAAAATACATGTATTATGCATTCACTGCTCAACTCGGAAATCACACATGCAACTTGTTACCTACAAAATCCTCCTACTGAAGTTCCTTGGTCCAACCTTCCTTGCTTGTCCTTTTCTTTCCTTGTCCTTCCTTTGCCTTCCTTTTCTTGCTTGCTTACTTTCTCCTCTTGGTGCTCTTCTCTCTTTGAAACTGATTCCAAAACCAAACTGACAAAAGGATATGAACTGATCCTTAGGAGCCTTTTTATCATTAAGGCCTCTATTTTCCTTCATTTTCCTCTATTTTCTTTCAATTTTCCTCTCATGCAAACCTATGAACTTTCATCTCCATTTTCTCCAATTTTCCATTATTTTCATAAATAAATGCCAATTTATTCCTCTTTTCCTTTGCCAATGTTTTTTCCAATTTCCTTAGGCATAAATAAAACAAAAGTGACACCCACTAGGATTTTTTTCCCAACATTCAACTTGGCATACATGTCCCATGACCTTGGCCTTATTTTTCCCTTCTTAATTTTATTACATGGACTTTTAACTCGAGGTTGTTACACTAGGTGCAAGAGACTAATCCTCATGAATAAGACTCCAAATGAATTTGAACAATGATATGTAATGAAGTTCCATACATATAAAAAGCTTCATGGAGAAAATACATGGTTGAGACAAGTACACAGGACTAACATATGACTCCTCTATAAGCACATCTATCTCCAACTAATGACTCTATAGACCCAAGTTTACATCATTTACCCAATGCAATGGGGCTACATCAAATGGTACAAAAAACAAGACATGACGTGGACACCCATTAGCCCATACATAACTAATTGAAAATACATGCAAGACACCATGAGTCTCTCCATGAGAAATACACTAGCAAGATAGTACAATAGCATTACATGGCTTTTACGAATGCACAAAAGTATGCTATCCTCTATGCAATCCCAATGCAATGATATGCATCAAATACATGAGTATATGGCATCCATGAGCAATGATATATGCTCCATACAACAACACCAATGAAAATACAATACATGGAATGTGCATCAGATACAACATCTCCATGAATAATGATATAATCTCTATATGTAGCAGCAATAATAGGAGTACTATACATATCATATGCTAGTGCATGACCACTCTCAACACCTTGGCCATAAAAAAATATCCCAACAACATAGAGTTGTGACATCAATGAAATATTTTTGCAACACCTGTAACAAGTCACAATAAAACCACTAGCAACCACCATGCTCCATATGCACATCTCCAACATAAACATCTGAGATCAACAACATGAGTAGCATGACATAGAAACAACACCCTATACATCTTCATCATCATGAAGAAGTAAATCATCAACGGGGCTTGACAACTAGCAACATACTACATAACACCAACTCTAATTCCATACGGAAACAAATAAATCACTGGTAGTAGATGAGATAATGTAGAAACAATCTTTGCAACATCATAAATATGTGGGAAACTATGCAATGTATCCAAGAAGCACTAAGAAACAACAACAATAATATAAAAGCTTGCAATAGCACAATTAACAATACATATCATATCCTTGACCACATGTCATCAAGGTCGATAATCCTCAAGCAACAAAAACATATTAATCTCTTGGACCAAAGCACCATAGGCAACAACATACTCTCTCCATGTATCAGCATTCATATAAACTCATCATGACTCAACCACACAAATGTGCAATATCTCATTAGCAACATACATCACACCAAAACATCATAGGGAATGGCATATGACCATGAAACTCATACAACATCAAAATATCTCCATATATTAGCAGTCGTATACCTCTAATCTAGATCACATAATTGCATAACCTCATTACAATTCAACCATCCAAATGAAAAACATATCAACAATAACATGCATCATACATATAAAGATAGAAAACATGAATAATAATATGCATACTCTAGATGAGCTAACTCCAACACGCCATCATCTGATCTTCATGGTAGCTTCACATGCATGACATTACATGAGATAAATATGGTCTAGCACTATCAATATACCAACTATGTCATGCAATCACATTATCTCACAATATATGGAAACAACTACACAATTCTTATCAACGTCTTCCTGCATCAAATCAATGTCATATACAAGAAGAACAAGCTCCTCTGCAATGAGCACAATACCAACTATCTGTAAAACCATTAGGAAGAAAAAATGCTCCGCGTGAATGTGTGATCCTCCATCACACCTTAACCATGTACATAAGAACAACCATGTGGCTGCCATAACTTTAAAACTATCAACATGCAGTTGCTCCAAACTTTCATCAGTAACAAGTATGATTAATCCAACTGATATCAATCTATAAATAAAAAATATATCAGAAATAAAATAACACTTCAAACCTCATGAACTCCCCACGAACACGTGCATTTCCTTCTTAATATGCATATTTGCCTTGATGCATTATTCCTGGTATGGCTACACTTCCAATGGTCTTCATGCAACTCAATATGTTTCCATATGCTCCCCCTGAGACCATGCAGACCTCAATTTTTATTGGGAGTCCCTTGTTTTTCCTTTCTCCTCCAAAATTCGAGAGGTTGATCTTCCTTCTTCTTATGCGGTTGGCCTTTCATGTTCTTCTCTCTTTGAATGGATCTTTTGTAACACATGGGAAACTTGCATTCCTTGACCTTATGGCCAATATTGACACACGCAAAACACCTTATGTGACCAAGGAACTAAGGAATAGACTGATAAATTTTGTTGATTTGTTTTCTATTCCATACATTGGCCCTGCAGGGAATAGCCCTATGGCAAAAATCATTGCATGAGAAACAATAACCATAAAAGGGACTATTATACATGACCATTGATGACCTTTGTGATGAGGGTATTCTTCTTTACATGCATTCATAAGGTTGCTTCTCCTTTGGCTGCACCTTTCGCTGAGATGATTTGATCTCTTCATTACTGCAATTTGCTACAAAATTTTCTTGTTGTCGACCATTGTAGAATCTTCCCTTCATTTTCTTCTTCCTTATCCCTTGGTTATGTCCCTTGTTCTTGCTTTCTTTCTTGCATGGCTGGTGGTTTTTCTGATGACTCTCCTTTTTCACACTACTACTAGTTTCTCCAACACTTTCTGATTTGCTTATAGATGCTTGATCTCTAGATCCGGTCTTCTCTAATTCTTCTCTTTCAGAAGTTGCTTCATCCTTTAGTATTTTATACTCATCCTCCATCTCCTTGTATTTTTTCCTCATTCCTTCTTCGATTTTATTTCTTTCTTCTCGCTGAGTTTCCAAATATGAAATTTCTTCTTTATAAGCACACTCCTTTTCATCAAAAAATTTCAATAACATTCATTGATATTTATTCTCAGTTGTGATCCTTTTGATCTCTACTTCTAGGGCCATTAGCTTTGATTTCTCTTTCAACCTTGCTAATACTTCATCTTTGTTGTTGATCTCTTCTTTCCATCCCTCTATATCAGTCCTTGATCCATCATTGCTATCACTAGTTCTTACATCTTCAACTTGTGAGTGAGTGGTGCTTCCATCCTCTTCTTGTGAGGAGACTTGATTTGGCACTTCTATAAGTGTAAATTCTTTTGCATTTTTCTTCTCATTAGCATGTGAGTGGAAAATTCCTTCACCTTTCTCTGAGATCTGCAAGCTTCCCCCACAATACAAACTTGGCAACTTGTCCAACATCTGTTTTGCAGTCTCACAATGTCTTACATAAAGATTATCAAATCTTGAAATTCCATGCAAAATAATCTCTTTAGCCTTATCATTAAATTCATCCTTTATTCCATATTCCATTGATAACAATTTTTTTTCATCAAGAGACAACAAATACATATCTAATTTCACTTTCCATGTTGCAAATTTAGCTTCGTGAAGAACTAGAAATCCTTGTTGTTCCATTTCAAAAAAAATTGCAAAATATCTGCCAATACTCCTTAGATCTACTCTCCAGCGATCAAGCTGCAATCGAGATCCCCTCTCTAATACCAATTATTAGAAATGTTGAGCACTACTGAGAGGGGGGGGGGGTGAATCAATAGTGCATGCACTTATACTTTTTTTCTCCAATTAATAAACCTTTAAACATTCACAAACTGAAACACATAAAGAGAGATTAGAGCATCAACCATAAGCATGAAACCATAAAAACATTCAACACATGAGACACAAATATTTCTAGTGGAAAACCCTCTTCGGGACAAAAAACCACCCTTGTTGTTGTTGTGCTGCTTCTAGTTCTCTTATTAATCAAATCAAATATTTTACATCAATTTAGCTAGCCTCCACTAGCAAGGAGCTACCACCCCTATGTTCAGTATTGTTGGCATTCACCAGCTAGGAAGTCTCTACTCACATGACTCTGCGAATAACCATTCGTTGGAAGCCTCCACAACCAACGAGCCTCGCCCAGTTACCACTAGACTATCTTCCACCACAGATGGAGATACAACTCCCAAAATACTATTTTTCTTACTACCACCAACAAGGATCCACCACCCCTATCAAACTTCTGGAGCCATACTTTCATTCATTTTCAAACTGGAATCCATGGAGAACTTCACATCTCAATAACAACACATTAGTCTCCAAAAATAGAACCAATCAATACAAATGATGCATAAAATAATCTTATAATAAACACATCAACAACAACCCTCTATACAGTAGATAAATATATTCACAAGCATATGCTACACAAAAACAATAAACAAGAGAATACACATGTTGCTACCAATCACCAAATAGATCTACAATCAATCATTACTTCATCTCCTCGCTCTCTACATAAAATGTTGTATGTAATATGCTTCTTCTACCTACTGCAACATCTGTAAATTGCTTCATATTTATGCATAATGTCATTCACAACTTTCTCACACTTCTCCTCTCTCACAATCACTCAACACATAGCACTTCCAACCTCTCTATCATTTAGCTCTCACCAATATATAGATGATCTGAAGTGATTAACTTAATAATTACCAAAGAGTATTGAGATCAACAAATATTTGTTCATACACATAGGGAATGATCTAAAATTTTGAACATATCTTCATCCTTGACTTGATCTACCACTATCTTCATTAAATGAGACAAATATTTCCACTTTAACCACCTTCTAGATGATGGTTAACCTTTTTTACTCTTTTTATTAAAGAAAACCTAGACAAAACCACCGAAAAATCTAATAAAAACATAAGAAGTGCGTGCATAATCCAGAAAGATCACTTCTAGGAGGCATACATGGGTTTCCTTCACGAGAAATGTGTATGTACTCGATTTTCCTTCACAGGACCTATGTATACACCTCAAAACTCAAGTTTTTCACTTGCTGGGCCACCACTTGGAGTTGATCTCGAGGAATAAGTTGGGGACATCACGACACACCTCCACGCACTATTGGATGTCATGAAAACATGCATAAAGATTAGAAAAAGGCATCAAACTCATAACTACGTGGCATACATCAAGTGACCTCCATCTTGTAGCTTAGCTTTTCCAGAACTTGTCCAACATCTCTTATAGTTGTCCAAACATCTCCAACACTTGTAGATCCTTCTCTGTTGCCTCTGCATCATCAAGAACGCAATCATAAGTAGATTATCATGCCAAATACATCTGCATCAATTCAAGAACATGGAGGCCTATTTGGATCACCACTCCAACATGAGCCAACATCTTTGCATAAAACCAACCTCTACATCAAATCAATGTCCAGTAGATCTACAACAAACCATAAACCATGAGGGCTACCATCATCGGGCTGACATCAATGATATGCAAAATAATATTAAGACCTTGTTGACATCAATGCCAACACTACAATGCCAAAACAAATATGCTAATTGAGGAAGTGCTATGTGTTGAGTGATTTTGAGAGAGGAGAAGTGTGAGAAAGTTGTGAATGATATCATGCATAGTTCCCATGTCATTAAATTAGTTCCTCAATTGGCATATTAGGACTTTTTACTAGTCTTAAAATTTGTCCCAAATGGACATTTTAGGTAAAATAATCATATGTGATTCTATAAATATTCAAATTGTGTGTCATTGGTTATATTGAATAGAGTATGGAACATATTATTTTAGAGAAAAATATTTTACTTATATTTGAAAAATTGGACACATGACAGTGCATACAAGTTCACTATCCAAAAAGGATTAAAATTAACAAGTTTTTGTTAAAGTTTCCATAAATTTTTCTTGGCACATCATAATTTAGTCAAACCCATGGCATTACAAAGAAGACATATTAGGCTACATTAGACCAAAAATTTAGACCGAGAGGTGTAAAAATTTCATAGTTATATTAGGTGCAAGGAAAGCCTACAAAATAATCTCCAAATCAGGTTTTAAAAAGGTATATTGAATCGGGGCTTGCATATTTTTTGTTGGAATATTTTTCCAAGTGATTCAAAAGATATGGTACAATGAAAATAGAGGATAACTTAAGTAAATATCATTATTGAAAATCTAAGCTTGTTAAACCTAGAGAGAACAATCCATAACTCCTAAAACATGTAAAGACTTCGGGAACCAAATATCCCAATTGAGGAACCAATTTAATGACATGGGTGATAATGTGATGAAAAAGCTTGATTTGGAATTTTCACAAGAAATCTTTAAAATATAATTGAGAACTAACACATAACTTTTGAAAATAGTAAAGAGTTAGGTAACCAAATATTCTAATTGAGGAACTAATTTAATGACATGGGTGATTATTTGTTGAGAAAAAATGATTTGAAATGTTTGTAAGAAGCCCTTAAAAGATAATTGAAGATAAAATGGAAAATTTAATGGATCAAAAGATGGAAAAGTGAATGGAAAAAGAAATGGAAGTCGAAGGTGTTGTAGCGGCAACAAACATCCTCCAAAATTTTGCCTTAGCTTCATTTTGGAGCCTCCCTACCAACCATCCTCAGCAGTGTGTCTTGCACCGTCAAGCATATAGGCTTCAATTGTTTCTCAGTGTCTTGTCAGCCTGTGCATGTCATTTTGCTTCACTCCCCTCACAGGCTACCTTTTCGGACTTAAACCATGTGCTGGCCAAGCAACTCCCCCCAGAAAATTGCACAATTCTAGAAGGGAACCAGCCTTCCCTCTAGAAATTGCGTAAATTAGCTGGCCAACCTGCTAAGATCAAGAATTGTGCAAATCTTTCTGTCCAGATTCCCTCAGAAAATTGCCAATTCAGGAGGGGAACTAGCCTTCCCTCCAGAAACTGTGCAAATCATCCTGGAAGCCTGCTGGGCTCCAGAATTGTGCAGAGTAGTCAGGCAGTCTTCCTCCAGAAAACTGTGCAATCTGCCCCAGCACTGCTGCTCATCCCAGAAATTGTGAAATTATAGGAGGCAGTCACCTGCTGACCCCAAAAATTGTGCAATCCCTTTGGGATAGCTAGCCCAACTCAGCTCAGGAACTATGAAAATTTTCATCCTAAGCTCGCAGACCAATGCATGTGCCTTTAGGTTGATTGGTTCCCTCCGAGATCGAAAAAAATTGATTTGCATCCATGGACAAATTTTCCCAAGGCAGCATGCAAAGGCATCCCTAGATTTACGGATCTATTTTTAGCAGCTGGAGGTTACATGCAATGCTCATTCTAGAAACCTCCCGCCAAGTGTCAGTTTTCTTAGATTTGTGGCATGCACGTCATACCCTCTATTTTATCAAAACTTATGAACCAGATGCTACTGAGCTCATTCCTCACATCGATCTTGCATCTCTAACATCCCACATCACATCTAGGAGTCGTCGGCACATTCAGCTCATCTGTTTTAGGGTAAGCCCACTTTGCATGTCTTGTGCTGCATTTCTGTCACTTTTTGTGTTTTGGCTTGTTTAAGTGTTGTCTGCTTGATTTCAATGAGCGCCTGCTACCGTTTTCATGTATTTTAGCGTGTATAAGCATTGTTTCAGTTTTTGTTTGCATCTCACTGATGTTGCATGCATGACATTGTTTTTGCACTGACGGTCACCGTTGCGGTGACTCGTTTCACACACATGCATTCTTTTCCATTTTTTGAATCACTCTTGTTTACACTCAGCATCACCATGCATTCATACTTCTCATGTTTTCAGTCGCCCTTCGGCGGGTCTAGGCTTCCTTAGCCTAGACCTTGTCTTGCCCGACTAGAATTGCGCATTTCTGGAAGTGAAGGCTTTGCCTTCCCTCCAGAAATTGTGTAAGTCTAGCCCAGTACTAACCTCCAAGCTTGCATTGCACAATTCTCAGAGCTAGTGCCTTGCTGACCCCAGAAACTATGCAATGCAGTTTGCTGGTTTGCATGTCACTGCTGACTGAAATTGCACATAGTGCAGTTTCAGTCCTCAGCAGGCCAGGCTGGACTATGCATTATGTAGTTCCAGAAGTCAATCAGACTCCAGACAGCCCGAACTGTACCTTGCACAGTTTTGGTAGTCAGTTTCCCAGCCTCCCAGTGAAAATTGTGCAATCTTCATAGATTGTCACACAGGTATGTTGCATGTCAGTCCTCCAGTTTGTTTTGGTTTTCGACTGAAATATTGCTTGTCATGAGTGTTTCTATGTCTCCAGGTATCACAAGTGTTTGTATGCCTGTCAGCAACATAGGTACAATGGCTTCTAGAAGAGCATAGTCGAAGACACCATTCAGAGCACAACTAAGGATGCAATCGATCAAGTGTCTATGAACTTGCCTATCTATGAAGACATGAAGTTGTTCATGGACAAGGATATCAAGATGAAATGGCAATGACGTCACAATGAGCAGCACCATCGGCAGCAGTAGAAGGTAGCACACCTACATTCGACAAATGCAAGAGGAGGGTTGTTAACAGAGAAAAGGTAGAACAAAGTTGCAAGCTCAAGCAGATCCACTTGTGATGAAAGAAACTTTTAAGATTGAGGCTATGAGGCAACAACGTGACAAGAGGATCGCATGTAGGAAGAGAGAGAAACATAGAAGGAGTTTCAAGTGCTAAAGCAGCAACTCAAGGAAGAACAGGAGCTACATAGACAAGAGAAGGAGTTACAATAGGAACAGGTATACCAGGAGGCACAACATCCATAGACTGATGAAACTATGCCCATACAAGCTATAGATCCGTTCAGCAGCTGGCATGGAGTAGACAGAGTGACCAGTGCTATCAATCAAATGCAAGGGTATTGAGGAGCATGAATTTCATTGTGCACATGCATGTGATCTTGCCCATTTGGCACACTCACCGAGGCGAAGACAAGAAGCAAGTCTGACTGGAGCTGAACATGTATTTTGACAAGTTGATGCACATAGTCACCAGCACACACTTAGAGATCAGCATAGACACTATGCATCAGTATGTTGTTGGTCCAGCTGCACTCAAGAAAATGATGTGCATGTTATCAGATGAGTTGGACAAAGGAGCCATATCAGTGTGCCCGGATGTAACGGAGGCAAGAGTTCGTTTTGAGCAGGATGTCACCATTGAGCGTACAAACACCATCATGGATGGCCAAAGCTTGGCATCATTTCGCCACCATCTATCATCGCAAGGATGTCGAAGAGTTGGTCTTACTACAACTATCTGAGTGTTAGTGATGTCTTGGATGACTTGCTCAAGCCTATTTTGTCTCACATGGGTACATGTGCAGATTGTATGTAACATCTTGTCAAGTGGAAGTCCAAGTGTCAATAGTTGAATGTAACGGTCATGTAGTAGGTGAAGAGTCATGAGGATAGGTGAAGAGTCACAAAGGGAAATGTCAACTGTCACCCCACCCTTTGCTATTTATAGAACCTAATAACTCATCGTACAGACTTTTGGTCAGCCAAGCTTCCAATACAAGTATCTTAGAGAAAGCTTGGAGAGTATTCTAACGAGCCTTGGCTTCTCCACTGTGCAGAGCTAGTATATCTCTTTGGAGGAGCAGGCGGCAGTGATTGTAACATTCCGCTACCGGGACTATTGGTTGGTCATGGTTGTACTGTATGATTAGAACTTTGACTCCTTAATATAACAAAGCCAACACGTTTCATGCATATGTTGTTATTGTATTTTAGCTATCTTGTTTGCTCTAATGATATATGTATTTCTTTGCTTACCCATGCATGTAAGGACTCTTCCTGTATAAGTATGTATGAATCTCACTGAGATGTGTGGTTGGTTTAACCATCACTTTGGATTTCTAGCTTACTTTCTCTCCAATTTGTGATGCATCTTCACTCGTGTGTTCCCTTCCAAGCTATGTGCTTCCACAGGTTTCCAAGGGGTGCACTCACCTCACTTTCCATTTGTTAGAACCATTCATGCACCTTCCTTGGCTTGTTGCGCATTTCACACCCTTGCTACCAACAGGGGCACCTTATTTGCCTCTACGCGCAACCGCGGTCAAGGCGATACCGTAAGATCCACTGCTGGGACTCCTACACCAAACGGTCTGAGGTCTAGTTGGGACTTCTTACCTGGGAGATCCCTTGACTTGTTGGCAAGTCCAACACTGTCAACATTTTTCCGCTAGAAGGAGGGCTAGATGACAAGTTGAGTCCTCATCATCTGTTTTGAGTCTTCACACATCTATCATGGATTTTGTTATAGTTTGCCCTCTGAAATGTTTGTCCAACGGACATATCTTTCACATCGAGAGGGAGTTATGGGATCACTTGTCACAAATCACGTATGATGGTGAAGGCGAAGTGGCCTGGCCTGAGAACTTATATGACTTCCATGTGCTCATGAAGGGCATGGAAGATTTTAATGAAACAAAGGTCTATTCATTGCTTGCACACACACTTCGCGACCACCCATTGCAATGGTGTGGCACACTACCTCATAACTCCGTGCACTCATTCAAGCAGTTCAGCAATCTAATTGAATATGTTTTCCACCATTTTGATTATGAAGTACTTGATAAAAAATTGTTAAAACAACAGAAGGCCCTATATGAATCACTTATGGAGTTTTCTGAGCATTTCTGTCGATTCATGTTTGAAGCTTCCAAAAGTCAGATGAAATTTCAGTGTCTCATGGACAGATTTGAATATTGCCTTATCAAATTTGTCAATCCCAAGAAGAAGTTCTAGCTAAAACCCCACCCGGAATACTTCTGTGATGGAGTTGTGCAATCACAGATGGACACGGTCATTGTCACAAGTGACTATCCACTGTCCCCTCATCAAATAGATCCACCATCGTAGAGTGATGTGGGAGAATATGCAAACATATCCGTTTGGCCATCACATCCACCCAACATCACTTCTTTCAATTGTCACACAGATTGGGTTGTGAATCCCATGGGTTATCACATGTATTTTGTACCTCAACCTCCGTCTTCGTATTTTGATGATCCTCCGAATGACACTGTCTTGTGTTCTTCCATTCTGGACTCTACTCTTGTTGTGAATGAGGATCAAGCTATCGACGGAGTTGGTGTTGCACAACCAACCTGCACTATCATTCATGAAGAGTGTGACTAGGAGATTGAGCATCGAACCTTGGTGAAGGATGACTCCATTCCGTATGAGCCTCCTCCGTTCTTCACTAATATATTTGATGATTCTACCATCCTTGATTTCGCATGTGTATCTCTGTCTACAGATGCACCCATTGTTGATCATTTGCAGAACACACTAGATGTTAGCCCATCATCCGACAATGGAGAGGACCAATCATTCATTGAAAATCCACTTGATTTTTCATCTGCTTTTTCCGGAAACTCAAATGGTGAACATAATTTCTTCTCATCTACCCCTCTGTGCGATTCATCTAATCATGAGGATGCTAACAAACATCCTGAATTTTCTAATTTTGATTTTTGTGATCTCTCTACTTCTTCATCCATCACGATATTGATTCAACTATTGTTAATATTTTTAAGACACTGGTCTATGATGATCTATCTATCAATGAAGTCGAAACCCCGCAGACTGTCGAGGCACTTCAGCCCGAGCTGATGGTTATGTTAGGTCCTCGCTATCCTGAGGTTGGTTTCACTTCCGATCAGGAAATTGTTCAAACACCTGAGGCTCCTCATCACTCATCTATATCCATTGAAGATCAATCTCACACACAGATTTTGCTTCCTCCACTCAAACTACACGATCCCATCGCCCATGCATTGGAGGAATCTTACACATCAAGCACACTTACACAAGATAAGTGGTCTACCTTTCTCACAATTTCTTGCATGTCACAGTCATAAGAATGTTTATGCTTAACATTTGCATGTAGTATAGCATAGCACCATGGGAACTCCACAGAGTACATGTCATGCGCTTTCATTCACTTCTTTTCTATGGACGCACTTAAGCTCAGAGTGTGTTTGTATTCATTGTTATATCTTTCATGTTTTCTGGTTCGCACTGTTGTGCTATTCACGAACCATGCCTTCACCAACATGGGTCGACCAATGCATCGGTGGCTGCATTGGAAGTATCAATTTACATAAGCAGACCCATGCACCATTAGCCTAGGAGTAGGAGTAGTGTTTTCTTTTGGTTTGTTTTCTTGCATGCATGTTTGCTTCTTACTTTGCATGTTTGTTTGTTTTCCTGCTTGTTTTCTCACTCGCTTTGCTTACGCATTTACTTCTGCTTTTTCTTTGTCTTGTTGTTTGTTTCTTTTTTACATCTGTAGGTTAGTTTTGCATGAGACCGTGCACGACTCTTGAAACAAGCTAGGTAAAGTATAAGAGGACTTGTGCAATTATCAATACTTGGTTATCTGTCATCTTGCCTCTATATTAAGAACTTTTTATCTTCAGTCCATGATACATCAATGGAAAATATGTACTGTTTGAAGTGAACCTTGGTGAAAATAGAATGCTTGTGCACTAACTGGTGTCACCTACTCTAGTCGATTGTTTTTAGGTTAATCCTTGTCAACTCAGTCAAGTAGAGTAAGGTGAGGGGGAAAACCTTAACAAGCATGTCAGAGGTATATATAAACTACTTCTCTGAATGAACAACCTCTTCTGCTCTCAATAAGTTGGGATCCCTCTTCCACCTCTGAAATGAATAAGTGATATGCATAATTATGAAAATAAAAATGTGAAAAAAATTCGAAAAAATGAAAAATGAATAAGGCAAAAGAAGATAAAAGTTTCCTTCGTAGAGAGGTGATGCAAGTAACTCTGCCGGGGTACTGACCAGGCTCGCTAGCCACAGAGCGATGGTTGTGTTCTTGTGTGACTCCGTTGAGGTAATGTCTAGGCCTACTGGTAGCGAAGCAACACCAGAGATGAAACTAAAGCTCTGACAATCATATGACTTGTGCACCAATATACCCATCATCTCCCAAAACAACTGCGTTGACGTGGCTTGGAATGTGTGTCGACCGACCAAGGGCTTAGCAGATGCTACATCTTACAATCAAGAAAGTGTGGAAACCAAGACAAACAGAGAATTGAACAATACTTCCGAAGGTGTTAGACTTGCTTTTCACGAACAAGGTCCATTTAGAGAGCTGGATTTCTACCAGTGTTTTTCCAAGTGTTGTAGGGGCTACAAACACCCTCCAAAATTTTTCCTTAGCTTCGTTTTGGAGCCTCCCTACTAACCATCCTCAGAAACATGTCTTTCACCGTCAAGCATATAGGCTTCAGCTGTTTCTCAGTGTCTTTTCAACCTGTGCATGTCAGTTTGCTTCACTCTCCTCACAAGATGTCTTTCCAAACTTAGACCATGTGTTGGCCAAGCAGCTCCCCAAAAAATTTCACAATTCTGGAAGGGAACCAACATTCCCTCCAGAAATTGCGTAAATCAACTAGCTAGCCTGCTGAGCTCAAGAATTACCCAAATCATTATGTCATGCTTCCCTCAGAAAATTGCACAATTATGGAGGGGAACCAACCTTCCCTCGAGAAACTACACAAATCAACCAAAATTGCGCAGAGCAGTCAGGCAGTCTTCCCCTAGAAAACTACGTAATTTGACCTAGCACTACTACTCAACCCAAAAATTGTGAAATTCTGGGAGGTAGTCACCTGCTGACCCCAGAAACTGCACAATCCCTCTGAGACAACTAGCCCAAATCATCCCAGGAACTGCGCAAATTTTCATCCTAGGCTCACAGATCGATGCATGTGCCTTCAGGTTGATCGGTTCCCTCTGGGACAGAGCAAAACTTATTTGCATGCATGGGCTGATTTTCCCAAGGCACCATGCAAAGGCATCCCTAGATTTATGGATATATTTTTAGCAGCTGGAGGTTACATGCAATGCTCATTTTAAAAACCTCCCGCCAAGTGTCGCTTTTCGTAGATTTTTGGCATGCGCATCATAACCTCGATTTTATCAAAATTTATGAACAGTTTGTTGTAGAGCTCATTCATCACATCAATCTTGCAACTTTAACATCCCACATCGCATCTAGGAGTCGTCAGCACATTCAGCTTAATTGTTTCGAGGTAAGCCCGCTTTGCATGTCTTGCATTGCATTTCTGTTGCTTTTCTTGTTTCGACTTGTGTAAGTGTTGTCTTCTTGATTTCAATGAGTGCCTATTGTTTTTTTCATGTATGCTAGCTTGTATAAGCATCGTTTCAGTTTTCGTTTGCATCTCACTGTTGTCGCATGCATGACATTGTTTTTGCACCGACAGTCATCGTTGCGGTGACTCGCTTCACACACATGCATGCTTTCCCATTTTTTGAATCCTACACTTACTATTTGCATGCATGATCATTCACTCTTGTTTACACTCAGTATCACCATGCATTCAAACTTCTCATGTTTTCAGTCACCCATTGACGAGTCTGGCTGCCTTAGCCAGGACCTTGCCTTGCTCGGCTAGAATTACGCATTTCTAAAAGTGAAGTGATCTAGGTGGATTGATCCAAAATGGGTCCTAAAACCTCTAAAATCTTCAAATTGTGGAAACAGAGGTCGCAGAGAAAACGTTAAGGAATGGTGGAAAACGGAGATCGCAGGGAAAAAAACACTAAGGAATGATGGAAACCAAGTGGAGCAGAAAATGATGTTACGTTGAATCAGAGCCGTTGGATCTGCTAGATCAACGGTCGGGATTGAATCGACGATAAAAGCAGGATTGGATCGATAGATCGGGTCGGCACAGTCCGTGGCATATGGAAAGAACCCCCTGGCCATTATATTGCAATATGTTGATGCGATATGCCATGACGTGATATTGACCGTCGAATCGAGGAGTCAGATCAATGGTCAAGATCTGATCAGCGGATTGGCGATTGGCACAGTCAAAGGAAAGACCTCGAGGCCGTTGTGACAATGATATTGTGATATGTCGATGGGGCCGATAGCGATACATCGATATCGGTGATCGACAATATCAGCAATCGACAATCAGCGATATCGGCGATCGACGATTGGCAATCGGTGATCCCTACTACAAGGGTTATTGCGACTTGCGATAATGAGCAGACCCAACAAGAGAATAAGGCAGACTTGATATAATTTGAGTTCCGGCTTTAAAGCTTTGCGGTCAGATTTTTTAGTGTTTCCGTGTATTATTGTTTTGAACAAAAAAGGGCTATTTTCGGGGTTTTGTTGCGAAGAAAGGTCGGACGGTCGGATTCATCATGCCCATCGATCCTTTCGTTTGAACAGCTTCTATTATAAACAAATAGATTCCCCGCTTTAAGCGTCCTTGTAACAAAAAGTGTTATAAAACACGATGAATGTAGAAAAGTGCAGGGGGAGAGGGCAGTGCACGCGGTTCGAGGCAGGAACTTGCAGGAGGGGTGAAATTTTACTTTGTCAGAATTTGACAAATTTTATATGGTTTCAACACTTCTTGACACCACGAATGCAATGGTGCTATCCATTTCTCCATCAGAGTTCTGCATTTTTCATCCATTTCTCAGCATTGAGGTATGAGACTCCTTTTTGTAATTGATACTTGTACTCTGTTTTTTCATGCCACTTAATGAATGAAGGCCTCTCCATTGATCGAGCAGGGCCCTGAGACGTAGTCCAAGACAGACAACTTCGTTATGAAGTCTTGTTGTCTTCTTTCATGCTTTATGTGTTTCTCCTCTTGTCTCATGTGCACATTAAGTTTTCTCTGTTAAGCTACAATTTATGCATGTAATTTTTTTAATACATCTATAAGCAAAAGATCTTGGATCATGAAGGCTCTACCTTCCCTCCAAAAATTGTGCAAGTCTAGCCCATCATTGACCTCCAGGTTTGCATTGCACAATTCTGGCAGGCAGTGCCTTGCTGGCCCTAGAAACTGCGCAATGTAGTTTGCTGGTTTGCATGTCACTACTGACTAAAATTGTGCAGTTTCAGTCCTCAGCAGGAAGGGCAAGACTATGCATTCCGTAGTTCCAATAGTCAGTCAGCCTCCCGATAGCCCAGATTGTGCCTTGTGCATTTTTGGCATTCAGTCTCCCATCCTCCCGGTGAAAATTGCGCAATCTTAAAAAACTGTCACACAGGTATGTTGCATGTCAGTCCTCCAGTTTGTTTTGGTTTTCAACTGATAGATTTATTTTCATGAGTGTTGCTATGTCTCTAGGTATCACAATTCTTCATCTTCCTCTCAGTAGCATAGGTAAAATGGCTTCCAGGAGATCAAAGTCGAAGACATCGTTCAGAGCACAATTGGGGACGTAGCCAATCAAGTGTCTATGAACTTGCCTATCTATGAAGACATCAAGTTGTTCATGGACAAGGATATCAAGATGAAATGGCAGGGATGTCACACCGAGTAGCACCATCAATAGCAACAGAAGGTAGCACACCTGCATGCGTGTTACAGGGAAAAGTGTCTATATAGAACTGCTCTATCCCAATAAGGTGTGACAGCTGCCTTAGAAACAAATAGAGAAAAGCTACTTTCATTTTTCCTTTATGAATTATAGATAGAGAGGAACAGAAAGACCAACCTCTATCTTGCACTAATCTCCTGATTTGATCCCTCTCTTCTTTGATAGTCTTCAGCTACCTGCTCCCTTGCACACCCAGCTTCACAAAGTACCTGTAAGATCACAGAAGCATATCACTATACAAAGACATGGATCTATAATCATAAACAATCTAGGATCAGATGTAAATTGACCATACAAATGTAGCAAGCATCAATGACACAAAAGCATGGAGGAAAACTCGAATAGCTTTTATTGATAAACAAGAAAAGAGCCAAGAGGAGTTAAAACCAGTTGTTCTGACCCATCATCAACCTCCCAGCAAAGAAGCCCCTCTTCACCTCAAACAAAGCTTAGATCACCCAACAATCTGATGTTTGTCTCAAGAAACCAACAACAATTACTTACAATATGCAAAATTCTAGCCTCTGGATCTCTGGGATGAGGGATCCATATATAGATATCTGTAAGGGGGATGAGTCAGCTTGTGATTTGATTAGTGTCCTCCCTCTGATAGTTCTTGCTTCCACTTGGAGATTGATGGTCTTTTACTCATCCTTGGTCGAATTCAGTGAGGCAAGTGTCATAGGAGAAGATTCTGGAAGCTTCCATTGCCTCTCCACCTCGCGGAATGACACTGCCATTTGTCATTTCTCGCCCATCGCACCCCACAGAAGGGATTTTTGAAATGAAACGCACCCACACAGTGTATTTAGGTGAAATGCAACGCACTTAGCCAGTGGAGCAGCTGAAATGATCCTGTTTTGACCAATTCTGAGCAGTTTTTCATGGAGAACTTCTGGGAGAAGTTGTAATCTGTTGACCTTGTTCCTTTAGGGGTTAGAACAACACTTTTAGGGACTTAGGAGCCCTTGATTTATGGACATTTCATGCTTGGGGTTGTAGGGCCCAAAAATGTCTATAACAGTTGCCCCCTAAAGCATGAGGTCGTTAATCTTTTGATGTCGGGTGAAATGATTTATTATGAGGATCCAAAGTTCTTTCAATGCTGGGAGGAGACCTGTAATAAGATACAATACAATACATTATCTTCATAATATTTTCATGATCTAGCTGAGGCGGGCATTCCCATGCTCAGCTTTATAAATTCATTTTTATGTACATAGGACAGACAATCGTCTGAGTGTAGACTGATGATTCTGATAGAGCCATCATCCTTTTGATTGGATGATTATCTGTGCAGCAATGATGTACATTTGATGTCTTTATTTCCCTGAATATATATCGCAGCCTGGATGGATGAAACTAGATCCGGGGTCATCAATCTCGTTCGATCTTCACTCGAAGTACAAGTTGATCCATGTGAGAAATGTTCTGAAGTCGAACATGGAAAGACATCGCTTGATTACCAGTCAATGATGTAAATTGTTAAAAAGCGCAAGAGGAATCACCGATAATGATAATGACCCTCAAGGTACTGCAGTACAATTCACGTGGTGTGAATAAAGGACTTGGCGTCGAACACCACGCAAAATCTTTCGGTTGAAGGCCATTGATGTAAACCTATCACCGGAAGTGAGAAACTTGCCATTGAGGCATGCAAGCTTCAAAGTATTGAATGGGGTGTTCCTAGATCAACTTCTTGGATAATGCGCTGATGTCGACAAGAAGTGATCCGTCACAGGAGGGCCTTAATGAATCCCACATCAATGACACAGAACGGAGCAAATGATTTTAATGGAGGTGAAAACGATCTGGTGATATAAGGTTCAGGGTGGCGGTCATGAAAGAATGGAGTATAATGTATGGTAGTGGGTGAGACACAGGTGAATTCTCCGAATGACTTCTCTTGAACATATCGGTGACACTGTTGTGATGGATTGGTAGCATTAACCCCAAATGTGGATGGTATGATGGGACCATGGTGATGTGACCAGTGAATGAAACAACCCAACCCGACTCGGACACGGAGTGGAAGTGTCATGTTCAAGAGTGACTTGCTACCAACAAAGTTTCTTCAAGTTTTCTTCCCAATTTTCCCCAGTCATTGCTGACCAGTACCTCTTTATTTTTGTCAAGCTTCAGGAGGATAACATATGCTTGTTCTATAATTTTCCCTTCGGGCAAACCCATCGCTATGTTTTAACGAGCCTAGCGATAGTGAAACTCGTTCTCGTCTATAGACAAGTTTGTCGCTATTAAAATTTTAACAAGCTTAACGACAAAGATAACTCAGTCCTTTTCAATTTTAGAGAGTCTGAAAAGGAACGTAAAGGTAACTCCAAAATCCCTTTTTCGTCATCTAATCCCTTAAGTCTGAAAAAGTATAAAACAATACAGAAGGGATGAATTTTCGATACTTTTAACGAGCCGAACAAAACAAGCGCTCTATCTTTTTGTGTAATAATCCCTCAGGTCCAAAAAGATTAAAATCTAGAGGAGGGATAGCACTTCCTGTCCCTTTAACGAGCTGGAGAGGCCAATGGCTCGGCAATCTTTTCATATTTTACGAATCAATTGAAAAGAGCTTAAAGGAGACTCGTCTTTTGAGGAACGAGTGATAAAATGGGTAGCAGCTGATTCCAGGTAAGGTTTGGAATTTTCCAATCACGGTAGTGTCACAAGGATGGCTAGTGAGATCACTCTTCGCAGCTGTTCCTCAAAATGGGTAAACAATCAAATGGGGGTGAATGATCGGCCAATGAAAAAGTGGAGGTGACGGTGTAAACACGACCAAGGCTTTAATGGCTGAAGTACTACATTCACGATGGTTATTTACCGGTGAATAGTTCATTTTTTAATGAGCTTAAACGTGGGGGGGAAACATTTGGTCATGTCTTATGTTTATTTTTTAACGAGCTTGAACTATGTGCTAAAACTACTCGATTAATCCAGTCGTGTGATAAGAATGTCTCATATACAAACAGAAACTTTTAGAGTTTTGCCCCACATCCTTTCTTTATGCAAGTTAGGAAACGACCAATCCTACGAGTTTAAAGGGTTAGAGGACCTACAAATTTAAAAAATAAATAGTCGCTCTTCGCTTGCAAGCCAAAAGGTTTGCATGCCCCCAGGCATAAAACAGAGTTTCAAGGTTACCCCTTCTTTAGTCCATTAAAACATTTGTTTTACCGAGAGAGGCCTACCTCTTACAGGTTACCCAAAGATTGTTCTATTCACAGCGCAAACAAAACACTTCTTCGGCGATGTCTACCGAAATAGACAAAGGTGAGTGAAGGAGGCTACTCCACTCACATAACTTTGATAAGAGAATCTTTTTCTAGAATAACCCCCTCTTCCAATCATGGACGGGGGTACATACTAGTCATATTCTTTCACAGAAACCTACCCTATACCCGAAGTTTTCCTGCCGAAGCAGACCAGGGTGCATGCCCACTGGGTTTCAGTCATGTCCCTCGAATCACTCGCGCTCATCGGGTGGACGGACTGGGGATTGAGACATTTCTTGTGTAAAAAGACCATTCAGGGATGGTATATGACTATTTGCTATGCGTGATCCGGGAAATGAAAGTTGGTCTACAAGCTTGACCACTCTTCCTTCGTGCGGAAAACACATCACTCTAAAGAGTGATGAGACAATGGCTCTCATGCAATAAATATAGTCTCATCCAAGGAGTAGATTGTAATCCAGGGGTCCTTGAACTACCATTACGTCCATGTGAACGGTTTTCCCTCTCAATGTTATGGGCACATTGGGAAGGATCCCTAACGGTCGACTGGTTGCTTTATCAAAACCTGTTAGATTTCTCATCTCAGGCAAAAGCGATGGCGAACCAAGCGCTTTCCAAGCAGTTGAGGAAAGGATACTCACAGAAGCCCCCTCATCTATGATGGTACCAGCCATAACCATTCTATATATTTGAACAATGATTCGGAATGGTATACTAGCTGGTAAACAGGGTCTACCTAGTTGATTCCAGTCGAAGGAGACAACTAGGTTGCTTGGAGGTGGGACCGAATAGACGGCCGGGTACGACTCTGACGAACTTCCTTCATGTAGTAAAGGAACGAGTAAATTGCCCCCATGTTCGTTGGAGTTTGTGCTTATGAGAATAATTTGGACGGTGTCATCCTTGTTCTCTTCAGTGATTGTATCATCTGAAGATGGAACCTCTGAAGGCAAGACCAGGTCAACTGCCGCCTCGACCTTTTGACTTTCATCTGGTATGGGTTCAGATGGTTTATCTTCAATGATAGATGCTTCGGCCGACCACCTGAGCGGGCCAGCCGGATTTTCAACTAGTGACGGACTCGGCAAGAGTTTTTTATATCCAGGAGGAAGTTGTAATGGTGAAACCAGACGATCGTCCAAAACTCTTTTAGCCTCGTCTAAGAAGCGACAACGGTGGATGGCATGATCGCCTTCGCACAATTTACAAGGAAATCTATATTTTCCTTTTTGTCCTGGGGCTTCACTTTCACTAGTTGACGGTGTGTTTTCAACATGACCATCAGAGGTTGACGACACCGGGTTGTGCAAACGAGGAGACCAATCCCTTAAGATCCGAGGGATGCAAGGACAATCTCTGTGATAGTGGTCTCCTTTGCAAATGACACATGGCGATTTAGGCCTGGTCGGTGCAGTGTGTGGATTTTCGCTAGACGACACTCGTTTGCCCCCATTCGCTTTTGGCTCCTTCTTCTTCTTCTCTTTCTTCTTCCTTTCCTTCTTCTCCTTAGGTACTTGACTTTTGGCTTTACCAGCCCCATCAAGTGAAGAGGAAGGAGGAGAGGAAGAATTAGAGGAAGTAGAAGGTTGGTGGGTAACTCTGGACTCGTCTAGTTGCTGATTTGATTGTTCAGGAATTGCGGTGTTCTGAACGACAGAGGTTGAGAAGAGCCATACAGGCAAACCAATTGTCAGTCCTGGAAGCGACAATGTGGCCATATGGGGTGCACCAACATCTCCCCAAGAGGAGAAGGGACTAGGATTTCCTCCAAGGGGAATTCTTTGGTTGGTGGATTCCATTTTCTCAACCCAAGATCAACGTAGGAAAGGGTAATGAATATTCCGTTTAAAATAAATTTTAGATGCTTTGACACAACTTGTTTTTTCAATTTTTAAGAGTCGAGAAAAAACAAAAGATGACTCTAGTCTCCTTCGATTTTTAATGAGCCTGAAGTGACAAGTGCTCAGATGGACCTTTTCTACTAAGGAGTCTGAAAAGGAACGAAAGGGACTACTCTGGAAATCTAGGTAGAGGGATTACCAAACCAATCGCAAATTGCAGAATACTTTTTACGGTACGGCAGTCAATCTTCCCGAATGTTGTGTTCAATGCATTGCGATCGATAGGGCGGCAGACACAGCTTCCTATGGATAAAGGATTAAGCCTATTGGGGTCTCCCAAAATATACTCGACAGTACGTGGGAGCACAAGTCCGTACTGGCACTTATCGTCTCAAAGTGGAGGAATCACCCAACCATCAGTGAGGACAACAGTTACCAGGCTTTACGACGCTGGAATACGTCTCTAGCCTAGACTTCTAAATGTTGTGAGTTAAGTTCCAAAGCGTTGTTAGATTCATTGAATTTATTTTAAGTTGATCTTGTTTATGAAGTTTGCCTTTCAGGTTCACCGTGAGATGTAGATGTAATTCCTAAAATGCAATCTAAGATGATAAACAAACTTTTTATCTTCTTTGTGCAATGAAAATCCTAGCTACTAGGGAAAAGAAAGACATAATCTTTTCACAAAGAGCAAAGAGCACACTCTAAATGCACTTTCCTAAATCAAGCCAATCAGACTGTCTATATGCAAATGCACATGCATGTATTTGTTTTCGACTTTCTTAGTATATGAATGCTAAAAAGAAAGTTGATGCACAAATCTGAATTTCTTTTCAAGCGACAAATATCAGCAAGTTTCTTTTCGAAATCAAAAAATGGAGACGATCACAACACCTTACGATTTTGAAATGAATACTTGTTCTAGACACTAGAAAATTACAAATTCAGACCAAAAGCAAGAGTAACAGGATAATCGACCATCAACAGCAATCAAACTCTTTCCTATAATTGAAATCGACACTTGCGACAGTTTCAAATCAAAGGACGACAGTACGATTATGCTACTTTTGCAAAGGAGAACTGTAAATGACTCAACAAACACACAAAAACATCTACAGTTCTTTTGTACAAAGGAGGCGGAATAACAGCAAGGAAAAGGGGTTTCAAATAGACATATACTGATCACAGGCAGCAAAATTCAGGAATAGAATTGGAAAGAATGAATCACAGAAGCCACAACTGCACAGAGCTAGTCTGATCAGCGCACCTGTAACACAGAGAATTTGAAATGCAGCGCAGCTTGTCCAATTGGGAAGTGCGCTGAAATTCATAATCTCTGAATAGTACCTACGTTGGGCCAGGAAACGAGACTCTGTTCGGGTTCCGGGTCATAGTTTGCAGTTCAGTTCTTAGGTTTTGGCCGAGCAAAAAGCAATCAGTAATGCAACAATCAGGGGTAGATCTAAGGAGGATCTAAGAGCTATCACAAGGGCAATCAAATAGTTTGTGAATTAGTTGTTTAAATCATAAATAGATCCAGTAGATGGATTGAAGTAGCAGTTATCTACTTTGCATTTGTTATGAAAAATGCAGTTCGAATGCTTCTTGTAAGTTTATGAAACAAACAACAAAGAATTGATAAACAAACAAACTAATTAGCTCCCCAGCGGAGTCGCCATTTTGTTACAGGGAAAAGTGTCTATATAGAACTACTCTATCCCACTAAGGTGTGACAGCTGCCTTAGAAACAAACAGAGAAAAGCTACTTTCGTTTTTCCTTTATGAATTATAGATAGAGAGGAACAGAAAGACCAACCTCTGTCTTGCGCTAATCTCCTGATTTGATCCCTCTCTTCTTTGATAGTCTTCAGCTACCTGCTCCCTTGCATGCCCAACCTCACAAAGTACCTGTAAGATCACAGAAGCATATCACTATACAAAGACATGGATCTATAATCATAAACAATCTAGGATCAGATGTAAATTGACCATACAAATGTAGCAAGCATCAATGACACAAAAGCATGGAGGAAAACTCGAATAGCTTTTATTGATAAACAAGAAAAGAGCCAAGAGGAGTTACAACCAGTTGTTCTGACCCAGCATCAACCTCCCAACAAAGAAGTCCCTCTTCACCTCAAAAAAAGCTTAGATCACCCAACAATATGATGTTTGTCTCAAGAAACCAACAACGATTCCTTACAATATGCAAAATTCCAGCCTCTAGATCTCTGGGATGAGGGATCCATATATAGATATCTGTAAGGGGGATGAGTTAGCTTGTGATTTGATTAGTGTCCTCCCTCTGATAGTTCTTGCTTCCACTTGGAGATTGATGGTCTCTTACTCATCCTTGGTCGAATTCAGTGAGGCAAGTGTCATAGGAGAAGATTCTGGAAGCTTCCATTGCCTCTCCACCTCGCGGAATGACACTGCCATTTGTCATTTCTCACCCATCGCACCCCACAGAAGGGATTTTTGAAATGCAACGCACCCACAAAGTGTATTTAGGTGAGATGCAATGCACTTAGCCAGTGGAGCAGTTGAAATGATCCTGTTTTGACCAATTCTGAGCAGTTTTTCATGGAGAACTTCTGGGAGAAGTTGTAATCTGTTGACCTTGTTCCTTTAGGGGTTAACAACACTTTTAGGGACTTAGGAGCCCTTGGTTTATGGACATTTCATGCTTAGGGTTGTAGGGCCCAAAAATGTCTATAACAGTTGCCCCCTAAAGCATGAGGTCGTTAATCTTTTGATGTCGGGTGAAATGCTTTATTATGAGGATCCGAAGTTCTTTCAATGCTGGGAGGAGACCTGTAATAAGATACAATACAATACATTATCTTCATAATATTTTCATGATCTAGCTGAGGCGGGCATTCCCATGCTCAGCTTTATAAATTCATTTTTATGTACATAGGACAGACAATCGTCTGAGTGTAGACTGATGATTCTGATAGAGCCATCATCCTTTTGATTGGATGATTATCTGTGCAGCAATGATGTACATTTGATGTCTTTATTTCCCTGAATATATATTGCAGCCCAGATGGATGAAACTAGATCTGGGGTCATCAATCTCATTCGATCTTCACTCAAAGTACAAGTCAATCCATGTGAGAAATGTTCTGAAGTCAAACATGGAAAGACATCGCTTGATTACCAGTCAATGATGTAAATTGTTAAAAAGCGCGAGAGGAATCACCGATAATGATAATGACCCTCAAGGTACTGCAGTACAATTCACGTGGTGTGAATAAAGGACTTGGCATCGAACACCACGCAAAATCTTTCGGTAGAAGGCCATTGATGTAAACCTGTCGCCGGAAGTGAGAAACTTGCCATTGAGGCATGCAAGCTTCAAAGTACTGAATGGGGTGTTCCTAGATCAACTTCTTGGATAATGAGTTGATGTCGACAAGAAGTGATCCGTCACAGGAGGGCCTTAATGAATCCCACATCAATGACACGGAACGGAGCAAATGATTTTAATGGAGGTGAAAACGATCTGGTGATATAAGGTTCAGGGTGGCGGTCACGAAAGAATGGAGTATAATGTATGGTAGTGGGTGAGACACAGGTGAATTCTCTGAATGACTTCTCTTGAACATATCGACGACACTGTTGTGATGGATTGGTAGCATTAATCCCAAATGTGGATGGTATGATGGGACCATGGTGATGTGACCGGTGAATGAAACAACCCAACCCGACTCGGACACGGAGTGGAAGTGTCATGTTCAAGAGCGACTTGCTACCAACAAAGTTTCTTCAAGTTTTCTTCCCAATTTTCCCCAGTCATTGCTGACCAGTACCTCTTTATTTTTGTCAAGCTTCAGGAGGATAACATATGCTTGTTCTATAATTTTCCCTTCGGGCAAACCCATCGCTATGTTTTAACGAGCCTAGCGATAGTGAAACTCGTTCTCGTCTATAGACAAGTTTGTCGCTATTAAAATTTTAACGAGCTTAACGACAAAGATAACTCGGTCCTTTTCAATTTTAGAGAGTCTGAAAAGGAACGTAAAGTTAACTCCAAAATCCCTTTTTCGTCATCTAATCCCTTAAGTCCGAAAAAGTATAAAACAATACAGAAGGGATGAATTTTCGATACTTTTAACGAGCCGAACAAAACAAGCGCTGGATCGTTTTGTGTAATAATCCCTCAGGTCCAAAAAGATTAAAATCTAGAGGAGGGATAGCACTTCCTGTCCCTTTAACAAGCTGGAGAGGCCAATGGCTCGGCAATCTTTTCATATTTTACGAATCAGTTGGAAAGAGCTTAAAGGAGACTCATCTTTTGAGGAACGAGTGATAAAATGGGTAGCAGCTGATTCCAGGTAAGGTTTGGAATTTTCCAATCACGGCAGTGTCACAAGGATGGCTAGTGAGATCACTCTTCGCAGCTGTTCCTCAAAATGGGTAATCAATCAAATGGGGGTGAATGATCGGCCAATGAAAAAGTGGAGGTGACGGTGTAAACACGACCAAGGCTTTAATGGCTGGAGTACTACATTCACGATGGTTATTTACCGGTGAATAGTTCATTTTTTAATGAGCTTAAACGCGGGGGGAAATATTTTCTCATGTCTTATGTTTATTTTTTAACGAGCTTGAACTATGTGCTAAAACTGCTCGATTACTCCAGTCGTGTGATAAGAATGTCTCATATACAAATGGAAACTTTTAGAGTTTTGCCCCACATCTTTTCTTTATGCAAGTTAGGAAACGACCAATCTTACGAGTTTAAAGGGTTAGAGGACCTACAAATTTAAAAAATAAATAGTTCGCTCTTCGCTTGCAAGCCAAAAGGTTTGCATGCCCCCAGGCATAAAACAGAGTTTCAAGGTTACCCCTTCTTTAGTCCGTTAAAACATTTGTTTTACCGAGAGAGGCTTACCTCTTACAGGTTACCCAAAGATTGTTCTATTCACAGCGCAAACAAAACACTTCTTCGGCGATGTCTACCGAAATAGACAAAGGTGAGTGAAGGAGGCTACTCCACTCACATAACTTTGACAAGAGAATCTTGTTCTAGAATAACCCCCTCTTCCAATCACAGACGGGGGTACAGACTAGTCATATTCTCTCGCGGAAACCTACCCTATACCTGAAGTTTTCCTGCTGAAGCAGACCAGGGTGCATGCCCCCTGGGTTTCAGTCATGTACCTCGAATCACTCGCGCTCATCGGGTGGACGGACTGGGGATTGAGACATTTATTGTGTGAAAAGACCATTCAGGGATGGTATATGACTATTTGCTATGCGTGATCCGGGAAATGAAAGCTGGTCTACGAGCTTGACCACTCTTCCTTCGTGCGGAAAACACATCACTCTAAAGAGTGATGAGACAATGGCTCTCATGCAATAAATATAGTCTCATCCAAGGAGTAGATTGTAATCCAGGGGTCCTTGAACTACCATTACATTCATGTGAACGGTTTTCCCTCTCAATGTTATGGGCACATTGGGAAGGATCCCTAACGGTCGACTGGTTCCTTTATCAAAACCTGTTAGATTTCTCATCTCAGGCAAAAGCGATGGCGAACCAAGCGCTTTCCAAGCAGTTGAGGAAAGGATACTCATAGAAACCCCCTCATCTATGATGGTACCAACCATAACCATTCTATATATTTGAACAATGATTCGGAATGGTATACTAGCTGATAAACGAGGTCTGCCTAGTTGATTCCAGTCGAAGGAGACAACTAGGTTGCTTGGAGGTGGGACCGAATAGACGGCCGGGTACGACTCTAACAAACTTCCTTCCTACGGTAAAGGAACGGGTAAATTTCCCCCATGTTCGTTGGAGTCTGTGCTTATGAAAAGAATTTGGACGGTGTCATCCTTGTTCTCTTCAGTGATTGTATCATCTGAAGATGGAACCTTGTCACACGGAATCTGTCAAGGGTGCGGACACGACTGACCTTCCTAGAAGTCTAAGACATTCTAATGACAAACAAGACAAAATGGAGTGATCTTTCTCTAAATACACCTTTTACAACATGAAAACTACAAGTGTTTAGGCTTACCTTATTCCAAAACGCTGTTGTTGAAGTCCGTTCTTGACGATCCGGATGAGCTCCTCCTTCAAGTCAATTCCTGCAACCACAAACAATCAAACAATTACCAAGCACTTGCATTTCATATAATAAAACATATATTCAACATGCAGACCAAGGAACACATGAAATAACTCATTAACACAAGCTATTGAGAAAAATAAACCAGTTTGTATTAATAACGAAACAAAGAAACTCTTACAACCTGGCCTTGGTGTTGTGCAAGTTCCTCCCAGGGTCCATCAAGGGTTTTCCTCTACTTTGACAAAGCTCACCCTCTCCCAAGTAGAATCAAGTGAAGACAATCTCTCCTCACAAAGGCTCTAATGGAAGACCTAAATCCTGCAGCATTTACCCAAAGAAAATGTATAGTTCCAACCTCCTCTCCCTCTGGCTCAATGTCTTTATTTATAGTGCTGTAAAGAGGTTATTCAGGTCCACTATCAATGGGATCATCCCCCTCTTTGGGTGGGATAGCTCCCTTATTGATGGGATAAGTTCCCCCTTAATAGAGATACATGAACCAACTGGAGGCGCATCCATTTCATCAAACCGACCTCTAGAATGTTCTAGAAGTAACCACAAGTAAATTTTTCAAGATAAAACTCGCGCATTTTGCCTTTTACAGAGGGACGCACCTGTCCTTTAACATACAGAGCGTCCATGGACGCAGATTTTGTGAACATGGTCAGCGTCCCCGCAGGTAAGGCTAGAGAGAACCTGCGACCCCAGAGATAAACATAGTTTTTACAAGACTTTCTCTCTTCTTTGAGTTTGAGATGGATAACAGAGGCATGAGACTTGCCTAAGAGGGTAGCATGACTGTTGATTTGAGCCATACTAACTGTAAGTAGTCAAGGTGACATTTTTTAGTGTAACAGATTGCCCCCTAAAGTGCGAAGCCTGGAATAGAGTAGGGTTTTGTAATTCTAGGAAGGGTGAAGCGCTTTATCATTTCAAGGATTGTCTTGTGGACGGCCTGGTTGGAACCTGCAATTTTCAACACAAAATACATGGATAAGATTATATCATCACTGAGGTAGGCATTCCCATACTCAGATTCAAAACTTTAACTAATGGACTAACTATTCTGATACAGGAATGATCTTGCAGTACATCATTTTTATAGACTTTTGTAGACACAGGATGGACGCAGCCATCTGTTTATGATTAGTCTACATAGATAATGAATACAAAACTCCTCGCAGCCTGGATGGTAGAAACTAGATCCAGGGTCTTCACTTCTACTTCCCGAATTGGTACGATTCTAGCCATGTGATTAAATGATTCGATGTCGAACATGTTAGAAACCACTTCATTACCAGTCGATGATGCAAACTGTTAACAAGCGTGAGAGAAACCACCAGTAATGTCAATGGTCCTCAAAGTACCAAGCACAACCCGTGAAATGTGAATAGATGTTTTGATGTCGAACACTTCACGGAATCCTTTGATCGAAAGTCAATGATGTAAACTGACGTCAAAGGCGAGAAACCTGCCATTGATGCATGCAGACTTCAAGGTACTGTCGATTCCTAAGTCATCTTTCTAGATAATGTGTCGATGTCGATAGAAAGCGACCCGTTGCAGGCAAGCCCACAACACGAAATCATTATTCAAGTTGAAGAAATGTTGCTGTAAGGACTGACTCAGGGATGGTCAAATGGATGACAAGTATTTTGCAGATGAAAGTTTTTCTTGCAGACCTCTTGAACACATAACGACACAACAGATGGCTTGGTGACGAATAACTCAAAGTTAATCCCCGGAACCCGGTTAAAGACTTTCAAAGTGGTTTGGTCAACTGTGAGGTAAAAGATTTCCCAACCCAGGTGAATGAAAAGTGTCGTGTTCAAGAGTGGTAATAAAGTTTCTTTTGAGATAAAAGGTAACAAATAGGCTCATTCTTCTCTCTTTTCCCCCACCATTTCTGGCAAGTACCTCTTTATTTTTAACAAGCTTGAGGAGGATAACATATGCTTGATTATAAGCTCATCCTTCGGACGAGTCCAACCTAGTTTAAATTCGAACCCTAGGAAGGAGTGGTTCGTTCCTGTTTGTAATTGAACAGGTCCTCTACTGTAAAAGTTTAACGAGCCCAGTATAGGAGAAACTCGGTGTTTTTCAATTTTAGAGAGTCTGAAAAAACTAAAGGAGACTCCACGTTGAACTTTTTCGTACATTTGTGTCCCTCAAGCCCGAAAAAGTATAAAATAATACCTGGGGGAACCGCTTGATCTTGCGACCAAGGAGTACTTTCATAATAGTGTCGTTGACCTGAAAAGTAAAAAGCGATCAAGGACACGTCGTTTTATTTCCTTATCGAGTTTGAAACGACAAAAACCCGGCAATCTTTTCCTGATTTTACGGTCAGAAAAGAGCTAAAAGGGGACCGTCTTTTAATTCCGTTTTAACGAGTGTAAAAGAAACACTCGGCAATCTTTTCATGTTTTAAGAGTCTGAAAAGGGCTTAAAAGAGAACTCCAAGGTTTCACTTTTTCTTAAGTTTTAACGAGTTCGAAAAAGGGATAAAAATGTACTCATGGTTTTCACTTTTTCGTAAATTTTAATGAGTTCGAAAAAGGGATAAAAATGTACTCATATGACCGACTTTCAATTTAATTTACGAGCAGGAAAAGATGGAAAGAACTCGGCATTTTCATTTGTTTTACGAGAATGAAAAATAGCAAAATAATCTCGGTATTTTCATGAGTTTAACGAGTCTAAAATTGACTCGAGATAGGTTTCATTTTTACAAAAGCTTGAAACAAAGAAAAACTATGCTTCAGAGTAGTTTCATTTTTTCACAAGCTCGAAACAGAGAGAAAACTGTGCTTGATGCCCCCTAAGCATGATTGCTAGAGCGCATGCCCCCCATCTTCATTTCATTCAACCAGTTGGATGAAATGAAGGTTCATGAACGAGATCATTTGAAAGACTCGACCTAAAACTGTAAGAAAATTATGCAAAAACTGAAATAACTAACCTAAACGTACAACCTAACATCTATGAGGTCTAGTCAAACTCTCGACTCAATTAGAGGAGGATTTGTTTCATTTTTTAACGAGCTTGACACAGGAAAAGAACTATGCTCGGATTCAGTTTCATGTTTATGCAAGCTTGAAACGAAAAACTATGCTTGTTATAAGTTCACATGCCCCCAGCATAATGATGCAAAACTAGGTACATGCCCCCCAAGCTTCATTGCATTCAATGAGGTGGATGGAATGAAGCTTTACTTTCAAGATCTTGGAAAGACTCGTGGGAGTTGTTTCATTTTTTAATGAGCTTGACACAAGACAAGGAACTATGCTCATGACTAATCTACCTACTTAACCTACCCTTGTTTCATTTTTTAACGAGCTTGACACAAGACAAGGAACTATGCTCATAACTAATCTACCTACTTAACCTACCCTTGTTTCATTTTTTAACGAGCTTGACACAAGACAAGGAACTATGCTCAAAAAGTTCGCATGCCCCCAGCATAATGATGCAAAGCGAGGTACATGCCCCCCAGGCTTCATTGCATTCAACCGGCTGGATGAAATGAAGGTTGACTTTCAATATTTAACTTGAAAAGGGAGTTGTTTCATTTTTAAAGAGGTTGACACAAGAAAAGAACTATCCTCATACCTGATTCATTTTTTAACGAGGTTGACTCAGTAACAGGAACTGTCCTCAAACCTGATTCATTTTTTAATGAGGTTGACTCAGTAACAGGAACTGTCCTCAAAATCTTACTTTCTACAATCTATATAGCCTAAAATCTAGCTTATTCATTTTTTAATGAGGTTGACTCAGTAAAAGAACTATCCTCATACTAGCCTGTTTCATTTTTTAACGAGGTTGGCACAGGAAAAGGAACTGTCCTCGAACACACTGATTCATTTTTTAACGAGGTTGACACAGTAAAAAGAACTTTCCTCGCGACATCCAATTTCATTTTTTAACGAGGTTGAGAGAGGAACAAACTATCCTCGTTCACACTGATTCATTTTTTAACGAGGTTGACACAGTAAAAGGAACTTTCCTCGTACTAGCCTGTTTCATTTTTTAACGAGGTTGGCACAGGAAAAGGAACTATCCTCGAACACACTGATTCATATTTTAACGAGGTTGACACAGTAAAAGGAACTTTCCTCGGACCTGATTCATTTTTTAACGAGGTTGACTCAGTAAAAGGAACTTTCCTCACACACACTGATTCATTTTTTAACGAGGTTGACACAGTAAAAGGAACTTTCCTCATACACACTGATTCATTTTTTAACGAGGTTGACACAGTAAAAGGAACTTTCCTCATACACACTGATTCATTTTTTAACGAGGTTGACACAGTAAAAGGAACTTTCCTCATTACATCCTAATTTCTAACTATCTATATGACCTAAAAACTAGCTGATTCATTTTTTAATGAGGTTGACTCAGTAACAGGAACTGTCCTCATACTAGCCTGTTTCATTTTTTAACGAGGTTGGCACAGGAAAAGGAACTGTCCTCGAACACACTGATTCATTTTTTAACGAGGTTGACACAGTAAAAAGAACTTTCCTCGCGACATCCAATTTCATTTTTTAACGAGGTTGATACAAGAAAAAACTATCCTCGCTCTAGCCTGTTTCATTTTTTAACGAGGTTGATACAGGAAAAAACTATCCTCGTAACATTGATCATGGCTTCCAACTGGAGGAAAGACATGTCAATGGACACACCTTGATCATGGCTTCCAAGAGGTCTTCATCCGAAGGAAGAATACTTATTGGGAAGGAACACATGTCAAGGGACTCAAAAGGGATAAGAACATCGTGTTCAAGTAATCCCATAGAGTTTTCCATGTCAATTACCGGAGCTAAATCAAAGGAAGATGAGCAAACAGTGAGAGGCTCACTTACATCGGTAACTGAAATCATGGGACCGGTTGCCACATAATTAACCCGTGGCAGGGTAGATACCACTTTAGAATCAAGAACATTTAGGGGTGTCATATTATTGGTAGTTGAAAAAAGACTAGGGAACGAAAGCTGGTCTACAGTCACAATACTGCCATTGTGAGGGAAAGACATCACGCGAAAGAGTGTCGATACGACAGCTTTCATTGCATAAACATAGTCTCGCCCAAGGAGTAAATTGAAATCCAAGGGACCTCGAACTACCATAAGATCAACACAAACAGTTTTACCTTCCAAGGTAATAGAAAACTTAGGAAGGATCCCTAAAGGTTCACTAATTGTTCTGTTAAAAGCTTTCAGATTCTGCGTAATAGGTGCAAGCTGAGGGGAACCCAAAGCTTTCCAAACAGCTGAGGATAAAATACTAACAGAAGCACCTTCATCTACCTGAGTACGATGTATGTCCCTACCACCAGCCTTGACAATGATTTGGAAAGGGATGGAGGAAGGAAGACGAGGTTCTGTCAGTCTATTCCAATCAAAGGAAAAGACCTCAGTACTTGGAGGGGGTTCTGTAGAAACAGGTGAAATGCCCCCCAGCATAGAAGAATCCGATGTAACAAGAAGAACATCAGCGGTATGAAATTTACTCTCGAAAAGGAGAGTGTGATCGACCGAATGTGAAATTGAATCGACCACTTGATCAACTAATGGATCATCAACCGGAGTGACATGAGTTTCACTCTCCAATGGGAGAGTGTGATCGACTGTACTTGAATTTAGATCAATCACTCCGTCAGTTGACGGTAGGTTGGGAGAAAGTTTACGGTAACCAGTTGGAAATTCTTGCTGTGGAACAGTAAGGTTTTCCAACAATGTTGAGGCTTCATCCATGTGAGGGCAAATGTGAGTGTGATGACTCCCTTTGCATAACTTACAAGGAAACCTAACTTTACCCTTTTTCCCAAGAACCTGACTATCACTGGTTGATGGATCAATGGAAAGTTGATGAGATTTTTCTGACCATACTTCCAAGACCTTTGGAATACCAGGACAATTGACAAGGAAGTGGTCACCCTTACAAAGCCTGCAAGGGTATTTGGGTTTACGATGCATGTCGGAATTTTCCTCAACACAACTAACACTTACAGCCATGGTTGGTTGGTTGACTTCTTTCTTATCTTGCTTCTTCTTCTTCTTCTTCTTCTTCCCTTTCTTCTTCTTCTTAGCCTCCTGGTTACTAACATCAAGGCTTTTACCAGGCGAAGAGGAAGAAATGGAGGAAGAAAAATTAGGCAAAGAAGGTAAAGGGTCAACAGAAGGTTGGTGATGTTGAGATGGTGAACTCTGTTGAGGTGAAGCATCCGGTTGAGATGGAACAATTGGAGTATTTTGGGCCAACGAAGTTGAAAATAACCATATCGGTAAACCTATTGTAAATCCAGGTAATGACAAAGTAGCCATATAAGGAGGACCAACATTTCCAAAGTAAGGAAAAGTACTAGGATTCTCATTAGGAGGGGTTCCTAGGTTGATGAATTCCGGAACATTTGCCATTATATTCAACTTCAGTGAATTTTATTAACAATTTAAAACTAAAATTAACAATTCACAATTCACACTTAACAACTAAAATTCACAATTTACACCTATGGTCTCTAAAAGTAAAAACAAACAAATTAACACGCGCTATCAAATCTAGGAGTCAAACCACACACAAACAGTAAGCTCTCCGGACCGAAAACACTAGTTGGTGAGGAAGTCCAACCTCGCAGAATTCAGTACAGAAATGGCAGGTGGAACATTTACCCCGGCAACCTGCTTAATGAATAGACCGGCACAAATTCCTCCACTTTAACCGTCTCGAAGTGAAGTGAACCCCCCGGAAAATCCAAGTGAGTATAACCGACGTCTGCTCCAGGTACAGTGGGACCTTCCCTCCACCGTCACCTCGGTAGAACCCTAAAGATTATGGTCACTAAGGTCACCAACAGTAACAAATACACCTGGGGGAACAGTCTAAACTCCGACAGCACGCAAGGGCAGAGTAGCAAGCTCAATCCCCTTACCGGCTCCTTGACAACAATCCAAGGTTTACCGATAAGTGACCCCTGGCTCCTCGACAATGGTTAATCCGAGGTTTACCGTTTGTAATACGTACTGTCGTTGAAGTCCGTTCTTGACGATCCGGATGAGCTCCTCCTTCAAGTCAATTCCTGCAACCACAAACAATCAAACAATTACCAAGCACTTGCATTTCATATAATAAAACATATATTCAACATGCAGACCAAGGAACACATGAAATAACTCATTAACACAAGCTATTGAGAAAAATAAACCAGTTTGTATTAATAACGAAACAAAGAAACTCTTACAACCTGGCCTTGGTGTTGTGCAAGTTCCTCCCAGGGTCCATCAAGGGTTGTCCTCTACTTTGACAAAGCTCACCCTCTCCCAAGTAGAATCAAGTGAAGACAATCTCTCCTCACAAAGGCTCTAATGGAAGACCTAAATCCTGCAGCATTTACCCAAAGAAAATGTATAGTTCCAACCTCCTCTCCCTCTGGCTCAATGTCTTTATTTATAGTGCTGTAAAGAGGTTATTCAGGTCCACTATCAATGGGATCATCCCCCTCTTTGGGTGGGATAGCTCCCTTATTGATGGGATAAGTTCCCCCTTAATAGAGATACATGAACCAACTGGAGGCGCATCCATTTCATCAAACCGACCTCTAGAATGTTCTAGAAGTAACCACAAGTAAATTTTTCAAGATAAAACTCGCGCATTTTGCCTTTTACAGAGGGACGCACCTGTCCTTTAACATACAGAGCATCCATGGACGCAGATTTTGTGAACATGGTCAGCGTCCCCGCAGGTAAGGCTAGAGAGAACCTGCGACCCCAGAGATAAACATAGTTTTTACAAGACTTTCTCTCTTCTTTGAGTTTGAGATGGATAACAGAGGCATGAGACTTGCCTAAGAGGGTAGCATGACTGTTGATTTGAGCCATACTAACTGTAAGTAGTCAAGGTGACATTTTTTAGTGTAACAAACCTCTGAAGGCAAGACTAGGTCAACTGCCGCCTCAACCTTTTGACTTTCGTCTGGTATGGGTTCAGATGGTTTATCTTCAATGATAGATGCTTCGGCCGACCACCTCAGCGGGCCAGCCGGATTTTCAACTAGTGACGGACTCGGCAAGAGTTTTTTATATCCAGGAGGAAGTCGTAACGGTGAAACCGGACGATCGTCTAAAACTCTTTTAGCCTCGTCTAAGAAGGGACAACGGTGGATGGCATGATCGCCTTCGCACAGTTTACAAGGAAATCTAGATTTTCCTTTTTGTCCTGGGGCTTCACTTTCACTAGTTGACGGTGTGTTTTCAACATGACCATCAGAGGTTGACGACACCGGGTTGTGCAAACGAGGAGATCAGTCCCTTAAGATCCGAGGGATGCAAGGACAATCTCTGTGATAGTGGTCTCCTTTGCAAATGACACATGGCAATTTAGGCCTGGTCGGTGCAGTGTGTGGATTTTCGCTAGACGACACTCGTTTCTCCCCATTCGCTTTTGGCTCCTTCTTCTTCTTCTCCTTAGGTACTTGACTTTTGGCTTTACCAGCCCCATCAAGCGAAGAGGAAGGAGGAGAGGAAGAATTAGAGGAAGTAGAAGGTTGGTGGGTAACTCTGGACTCGTCTAGTTGCTAATTCGATTGTTCAGGAATTGCGGTGTTCTAAACAATAGAGATTGAGAAGAGCCATACAGACAAACCAATTGTCAGTCCTGGAAGCGACAATGTGGCCATATGGGGTGCACCAACATCTCCCCAAGAGGAGAAGGGACTAGGATTTCCTCCAAGGGGAATTCCTTGGTTGGTGGATTCCATTTTCTCAACCCAAGATCAACGTAGGAAAGGGTAATGAATATTACGTTTAAAATAAATTTTAGACGCTTTGACACAACTTGTTTTTTCAATTTTTAAGAGTCGAGAAAAAACAAAAGATGACTCTAGTCTCCTTCGATTTTTAATGAGCCTGAAGTGACAAGTGCTCAGGTGGACCTTTTCTGTTAAGGAGTCTGAAAAGGAACGAAAGGGACTACTCTGGAAATCTAGGTAGATGGATTACCAAACCAATCGCAAAACTGCAGAATACTTTTTACGGTACGGCAGTCAATCTTCCCGAATGATGTGTTCAGTGCATTGCGATCGATAGGGCAGCAGACACGGCTTCCTATGGATAAGGGATTAAGCCTATTGGGGTCTCCCAAAATATACTCGACGGTACGTGGGAGCACAAGTCCGTACTGGCACTTATCGTCTCAAAGTGGAGGAATCACCAAACCATCAGTGAGGACAACAGTTACCAGGCTTTACGACGCTGGAATACGTCTCTAGCCTAGACTTCTAAATGTTGTGCATTAAGTTCCAAAGCGTTGTTAGATTCATTGAATTTATTTTAAGTTGATCTTGTTTATGAAGTTTGCCTTTCAGGTTCACCGTGAGATGTAGATGTAATTCCTAAAATGCAATCTAAGATGATAAACAAACTTTTTATCTTCTTTGTGCGATGAAAATCCTAGCTACTAGGGAAAAGAAAGACAGAATCTTTTCACAAAGAGCAAAGAGCACACTCTAAATGCAATTTCCTAAATCAAGCCAATTAGACTGTCTATATGCAAATGCACATGCATGTATTTGTTTTCGACTTTCTTAGTATATGAATGCTAAAAAGAAAGTTGATGCACAAATCTGAATTTCTTTTCAAGCGACAAATATCAGCAAGTTTCTTTTCGAAATCAAAAAATGGAGACGATCACAACACCTTACGATTTTGAAATGAATACTTGTTCTAGACACTAGAAAATTACAAATTCAGACCAAAAGCAATAGTAACAGGATAATCGACCATCAACAGCAATCAAACTCTTTCCTACGATTGAAATCGACACTTGCGACAGTTTCAAATCAAAGGACGACAGTACGATTATGCTACTTTTGCAAAGGAGAACTGTAAATGACTCAACAAACACAAAAAAACATCTACAGTTCTTTTGTACAAAGGAGGCGGAATAACAGCAAGGAAAAGGGGTTTCAAACAGACATATACTGATCATAGGCAACAAAATTCAGGAATAGAACTGGAAAGAATGAATCACATAAGCCACAACTGCACAGAGCTAGTCTGATCAGCACACCTGTAACAAAGAGAATTTGAAATGCAGCGCAACTTGTCCACTCGGGAAGTGCGCTGAAATTCAGAATCTCTGAACAGTACCTGCGCTGGGCCAGAAACGAGACTCTGTTCGGGTTCCGGGTCACAGTTTGCAGTTCAGTTCTTGGGTTTTGGCCGAGCAAGAAGCAATCAGTAATGCAACAATCAGGGGTAGATCTAAGGAGGATCTAAGAGCTATCACAAGGGCAATCAGATAGTTTGTGAATCAGTTGTTTAAATCATAAACAGATCCAGTAGATGGATTGAAGTAGCAGTTATCTACTTTGCATTTGTTATGACAAATGTAGTTCGAATGCTTCTTGTAAGTTTATGAAACAAACAACAAAGAATTGATAAACAAACAAACTAATTAGCTCCCCAGCGGAGTCGCCATTTTGTTATAGGGAAAAGTGTCTATATAGAACTGCTCTATCCCACTAAGGTGTGACAGCTACCTTAGAAACAAACAAAGAAAAGCTACTTTCGTCTTTCCTTTATGAATTATAGATAGAGAGGAACAGAAAGACCAACCTCTGTCTTGCGCTAATCTCCTGATTTGATCCCTCTCTTCTTTGATAGTCTTCAGCTACCTGCTCCCTTACACGCCCAGCTTCACAAAGTACCTGTAAGATCACAGAAGCATAACACTATACAAAGACATGGATCTATAATCATAAACAATCTAGGATCAGATGTAAATTGACCATACAAATGTAGCAAGCATCAATGACACAAAAGCATGGAGGAAAACTCAAATAGCTTTTATTGATAAACAAGAAAAGAGCCAAGAGGAGTTACAAATAGTTGTTCTGACCCAGCATCAACCTCCCAGCAAAGAAGCCCCTCTTCACCTCAAACAAAGGTTAGATTACCCAACAATCTGATGTTTGTCTCAAGAAACCAACAACAATTCCTTACAATATGCAAAATTCCAGCCTCTGGATCTCTGGGATGAGGGATCCATATATAGATATCTGTAAGGGGGATGAGTCAGCTTGTGATTTGATTAGTGTCCTCCCTCTGATATTTCTTGCTTCCACTTGGATATTGATGGTCTCTTACTCATCCTTGGTCGAATTCAGTGAGGCAAGTGTCACAGTAGAAGATTCTGGAAGCTTCCATTGCCTCTCCACCTCGCGGAATGATACTGCCATTTGTCATTTCTCGCCCATCGCACCCCATAGAAGGGATTTTTGAAATGCAACGCACCCACACAGTGTATTTAGGTGAGATGCGATGCACTTAGCCAGTGGAGCAGCTGAAATGATCCTGTTTTGAACAATTCTGAGCAATTTTTCATGGAGAACTTCTGGGAGAAGCTGTAATCTGTTGACCTTGTTCCTTTAGGGGTTAGAACAACACTTTTAGGGACTTAGGAACCCTTGGTTTATCGACATTTCATGCTTGGGGTTGTAGGGCCCAAAAATTTCTATAACAATGCGACAAATGGAAGAGGAGGGTTGTTAGCAGCGTAGAGGCAGAACAAAGTTGCAAGCTCAAGAAGATCCACTTGTGATGAAAGCAACTTTGAAGATTGAGGCTATGAGGTGATGATGTGACAAGAGGATCGCATGAAGGCAGAGAGAGAAATAGAGAAGGAGTTGCAGGTGCTGAAGAAGCAACTCAAGGAAGAACAGGAGTTGCACATACGAGAGAAGGAGTTGTAGCAAGAACAGGTACAACAGGAGGTGCAACATCCACAGACTGATGAAACTGCACCCATACAGGCTATAGATCCGTTCAACAATCGGCATGGAGAACACAGGTTGAGAAGTGTTGTCGATCGTATGCAAGGGTATTCAGGAGCATGGATGTCATTGTGCACATGCATGCAACCCCACCCATTTGGCACACTCACCGAGGCGAAGACAAGAATCAAGTCTGACTGGAGTTGAACATGTATTTTGACAAGTTGATGTGCATGGTCACCAACACATGCTCAGAGACCAGCACAGACACTATGCATCAATATGTTGGTGGTCCAGCTGCACTCAAGATGATGATGCGCATGTTATCAGACGAGTTGGACAAAGGAACCATATCAGTGTGCCTAGATGCAACGGAGCCAAGAGTTCATTTTTAGTAGGATGTCACCATTGAGCATACGAACACCATCATGGACGATGAAATATTGACATCATTTCACCACCGTCAATCGTCACAAGGATGTCGAAGAGTTGGTCTCACCACAACTATCCGAGTGTTAGTGATGTCTTGCATGGGTTGCTCAAGCCTATTTTGTCTCACATGGGTACATGTGCAGATTGTATGTAACATCTTGTAAAGTGGAAGTCCAAGTGTCGATAGTTGAATGTAATGGTCATGTAGTAGATGAAGAGTCATGAGGGTAGGTGAAGAGTCACAAAGGGGAATGTCAAGGGTCACCCCACCCTTTTCTATTTATAGAACCTCATAACTCATTGTAGAGGCTTTTGGTCAGCCAATCTTCCTATAGGAGTATATTAGAGAAATCTTGGAGAGTATTGTAACGAGCCTTGGCTTCTCCACTATGTAGAGCTAGTATATCTCTTTGGAGGAGTAGGCGACGGTGATTGTAACGTTTCGCTATCGAGACTAGCGGTTGGTCATGGTTGTACTGTATGATTGGAACTTTCACTCCTTAATATAATAGAGCCATCACATTTCATGCATATGTTGTTATTGTATTTCAGCTATCTTGTTTACTCTAATGATATATGTATCTGTTTGCTTACACATGCATGTATGGACTCTTCCTGTATAAGTATGTATGAATCTCACTGAGATATGTTGTTGGTTTAACCATCACTTTGGGTTGCTAGCTTACTTGCGTTCTATTTTGTGATGCATCTTCGCTCGTGTGCTCCCTTCCAAGCTATGTGCTTCCACAGGTTTCCAAGGGGCACACTCACCTCACTTTCCATGTGTTAGAACCATTCATGCACTTTCCTTGGATTGATGTGCATGTCACACACTTTCTATAAACAGGGACATCTTACTTGTGTTTGTGTGCAACTATGGTCAAGGCGATATCGTACGACCCACTGTTGGGACTCCTACACCAAACGGTCTGAGGTCTAGTTGAGACTTCTTACCAGGGAGATCACCTACACCAATCAGTTTGAGGTCTAGTTGAGACTTCTTACCAGGGAGATCCCCTGTCATGTTGGCAGGTCCAACACCGTCAACAGAAGGTAAAATGGAAAATCTAATCGATCAAATTATGGAATGATTGCAAATTCCATGGAATCCATGCTCTTACATACCATAGATGAGACTTGATATTAATATTGTGACCCAATAAAATCATGAAAATAAGGTGAACAAAAGTATTGAACCCTAGTCAAATATGGGAAATATTTTAACACATTTAGAAAACAAAAAGGTTGAGTCCCAAAATCATGCATGTTCATCACTCCAAGATCCTCATCATTAGGAGTTCCCTTAGCTATGCTACCAACTTGAAATACCCACACGCCTATGGATATGGATGGAGGAACTTGTGGCCAAGGAAGTATTTAATTCTCATGATTGATGTGAGTAAGCTTGATGGTAAATATCATATAACATGAATATTTCAAATGGAGCATTTCTTTGATCTACACTAGAGGTAAGTATTGTAAGGCTATATAAAGTAGTAGAAAAAAATATGGTTCCATTTTAGATGGTGGAGAAGTTTTGTTTAGTGTGATAGAAGCATCTACATCCATATTGATTGTTTGAATTTAAAATGGATATGATATTATTGTGATGTATTAGTATAATATGGTGTTTCACTATGACAGATTAGTATAGTGTGGTATTTAACATAGGAGAGTACCAAGGTAAAGTTGTATATGAATTTCTATCCATGAATTATTGCCATTTGTTGTTGGGAAGGCCATGGTAGTACAACATTGAGTGATTACATTTTTATTGTTATATTATTATGTATTTTATAATTTTTCATGGTCCTATTTTAGTATAATTGTACCCTTTGTATCCTATGTATAAACTAAGAATACCTAGTCTTAGGATCATCAAATCTTGTCACGTACATTGCATTCATTATAAAAGGAGGTTTCCCCCTCGAAGAGGAATATAATTATTGGTTTATTATCATTTTTATGGTGCAAGGTTCATAATAAGAGTAGAAGCATAATGGATGATAGATGGAAGAACACCTACGCAATCACCAAATATAAAAGGAAATTCTAGTTTTGCCGATGAGACAACTTTACAAAAGGTAACTCTTTCAACCTTGTATTTAAAATATTATCAATTTTTTTTGTACAAATGAATTTGTCAATGAAAAAAAAAGAATGATGCTATCATCTAATTCATTTTTATGGATGAATTGATAACACATTATTAGGATATTAATAGAAACACATTCTTTGGTTAATTGATAAATCTCCATCAAATTGGTCAAATTATAGATAAGATTTGGTAATTCAAAAGTTATGTCTTAAAGTAAAGAATGTTCTAGAGGATAATTCGTTAGATCTCTTTATGGGAATTTTAAAGGAGAACATTTAACATGACGTGCATCTCTTGGAATCTAAATTCCTAGAGCATATTTATAGTGTGGCAAGGAAAACTGAAAGTAAGAATATGTTTACAAGAAGGTTGGTTATTAATATAGAACACCATGATCCCTCCCCTAACCTGACTCAACCAGCAAGGTTGGAATTTCAACAAATAGAGGAAAGAAGAGCAAAGAGACTATGTTTAAATTGTGACAAGTATATTAAGGGACATAAATGGGGTGAGAGTAAATTATCCTACATATATTATGAAGAGGAAGAATATGAAGATCTTGAACCATACCAAGATATAGAACTAGAAGAAACTAAATCCAATCATACTTTTTTATGCATTGGTTAGCATTAGTACTCTTCAAACGCTCAATATAGAAGGAGATATAAAAGAGAGAAAGGTAATTGCATTGATTGATTCTGGTAGAAACAAATTTCAAATTATCCAAACTTCTCAATTGCTTTATATATCTAGAATCATAGTTTCAAGTAATAATTGTAGGCATAGGTAAAAATAGTTATTTAGGGAAGTTCCATAGTATTAATCTCAGTATAGAGGAGAATGTGTTGGATATTCCAACTATTAAAATCCAAATTAATGGTATTGATCTTATATTAAGGGCCTAATGGTTACAATCATTAGGAACATTAACTCTTAATTTTTAAGAATTTTCATGAGATTTAACATGGAAGGAAAGGAAATTGAACTCAACAATATCTAAGGGAAACCCTATGAAATGATAAGCTCTAATATCATGACAAAATTTCTAAAAAAGGAACACCATGGTGTAATTTCACAATTATGCTCACTAGATGTTCAAACATCTAGACACCCTTTTCTTATGGATCTCCAAATATTCATCAAAAAATCATTCCAAGGTATTTGGATAGATGCCTAAAGGTCTTCCACCTACTCAAGTTCATTACCATGATATTCCTTTGCAACCAAGAAGTGTACCTTCTAACATCAAACCTTAAAAGTACCAGTATGAACAAAAGAGTGACATTGAGTATATGGTCTAAGAAATGTTAGAGGTTAGCATCATTTAACCTAGACAAAATAATTTTTCTTCACTAGTGGTGATGGTTTACAAAAAGGAAGGTTCAGGGTTTATGCTTTAAATTATAGGGAGCTTAACAAGATGAATATTAAATATAGGTTTCTTACTCTTATGATTCATGAATTATAGGCAACAATTTTATTTACCAAGTTGGATCTTCATTTCAATTATCCTCAAATTAGAATGAGGCAAGAATACATCCCATAATAGAATTTAGATCACATGAAGTTCATTATGAGTTTTGGTGATGTCATTTAGCATTACCAATGAACCTTCCACATTTAAAATATTGGAATTATATTTTCAATCCATTCCTCATAAAATTTGTGTTAATTTTTTTTGATAACTAATATACAACAATTATTGGGAAGAGCTTCTACAATGAGTTGACATGGTCTTAAAACTACTGGATGGGAAAAACTATGTGTAAATCCAAGTTCCAAGTGTACCTTTGTGATTCATGATGTGGAATATATAGTTCATATTGTATCTCATGAAGGAACTAAAGTGGACCTAACAAAATTAAAGCTATGATGGAATGGAAAATTTCCAAAACCTTCAATATTATTAAAGGATTCCTAGGATTGATGAGCTATTGTTGCAAGATTGTCAAGAATTATGGTCAAATAAAAGCACGTATAAAAGGGCTACTGAAAAACGAGGAAGATATTTTTACTCAAAATATAAACAAATTGTTTGAGAAACTTATTTTCTATGTGGTTCATGGATCTCGGAGGTCGGTGACCGCTATGTCCACAAAGTATTTGTACTAGGAAGAATGAAGATCCACCCAAAGGGATCAATTCCTTTCAGCTCAACCATAGATCCTGACCCTAAGAGTGTCGAGAGAATTGAACCCATCACCTTTGAATAGAAAAGTTTATTTAACGATGGGGATCCAATCAATTAAACTAACCCTCGAGGCTTGCAACCAAATATTTTGAGAAAATTAAGGAACCTTTGTGTACAATTCCTATTCTAGTCACACTTGACTTTAAAAATACCCTTATTACAAAGTGTGATGCCTTTGGGGCATGACATTGGTGCATTTTTAATGTAAGAAGGATGACCCTTGCCTTCAAAGCAATCAACATAAAGGAAATAACTTACATAAATCCATTTATGAAAATGAAATGTTGGCTATTAATCAGGATTAAATCATTATATTGTTTGTCATCCATGTTCATGCATTTAGAGTGGAAAAATTAGAGGAATTTTCTCTTAGGACCATTTTTACCGGCACAACCTAGTTTAACAAAGTTGGTTCTAAAACCTTATGGGAGCATTTTGAGGCATTAAATGAAATATTTTGGGGGTAAATTTTTCCGCTTTAGCATAACACCTTTTTCTCCTATTCTACACACAAATACCCTTCGAACAACACAATAATCGTGTCAATCGGAGCCCATATCTGAAATTTATCTGCCTTAGAAGTTGAGCTTTTTGTTTTCACTACCATAATTCAATACGATGGCACATGAACCCCCATAATACATGGAAAAGGGGCAAGCCATGTGATTATGATGTAGAATACTCTAGAAGAGCCTATATTGTAACTCTAGTTAAGATTTGAGGTAGTCAAACCTAACCACTAGTAGGCTATCAGGTTGTTATAACTGGGCCACTATGAGGAAATGGGGTTCCATTCTTTCAAGTGAATTTGTTACATAGCTAAGCAAAAATAACCAAGAAGGATAAGAGATAGAGCACACATAGATGATTTGTGCATGTAGTAGCCCATAGGCCACATGCCATACTTCTTTGTACTCACTGACATTTTCTATTCAAAGAAAGAGAGAAGAGTGGCCTCACCTTCCAACTGGGCTTTTCTCCCATAAGGGTTTCCTAGGTCATATCATGTGTCAAATGTATGTGTGAGTTCTTATTTCATTGTTCTCTATTTTCTACATAATTTTAATTTGCATGCATAAATTATTAACAATAATAAACATATCTATAAATCTAAAGAGAAATAAAATTGTAATAGTTTAGAATTTTATATTTTAAATATAATTTTATTACATCTATTATGACGGACTATCTAGTGGAATATCTATGGTAGTTGACAAATCATATTGGTATCAAAGTAGGTTTCTTTGGGTATATTGTGGAGATTTGTAGGGGATATAGATTAGCTGGGCCAAAATTAGTTAGACCCTAATCATGGTCGACGAATCTGTGAATAACCCTCACGATCCTGCAAAGGAGAGGTTTTACTAGCTAGAACAAAAAGTCACGGATATAAATCGTAATGTAAATCTCCTCATGATAGTCATGGGAAATAATAGTGGGATATTCAGAGAATATGGGGGCTCTAATGCAGACGACAAATAAGAGGAGAGATAAAGAGATCATGAAGGGATGAAGAACTAGTTAAAGAAATGACCCAAAAAATACCAACCCTATTCGAGTTCCATGAATCATTCATAGTACTTGATCAAAATGGATGTGAAGGTTGATATCAAGTTGTACCGTAGTGAGCTCAACTCTCTAAAGCTAAATCATTGGTTGCAACAAGTGGAAGTATATTTCAGTGTCCATCAAATTGAGGCAGAACAAAATATTTCGTTTGTGCAACTGAAATTAGAGGGCCATGCCCTGACTTGGTGGGAAAGCCACATAGAGACCTTGAGGTTGGAGGGATAAATCCTAATGATTAAGTGGGATGACTTCAAAACCCTCATAAATTCATAGTTTTACCCTATTAGGTATGAATAGGACCAATGGATCCAGTGGCACTACTTCAGGAAAAGACAGGGGAAAATGTACAGGAGTAAACCACAAAGTTCAGAAAGGTGGCCATAATGTTGGGTATCTCCCCAAAGAACCTAGATGTACCCCTAAAATATTTGGGGGGTATACACCACCATCTATGAGAGTAAGTGATGTTGTTCAATTCCAGATCAGTGGACCAGGATTGTGTATAGGCACAATATCTGGAAAGTAGAGGCTTGAAGAAAGGGAAATCAAGTGGATTGAAGCAGAAGGAGCAACAAAACGCTTTTAAGGAGGGGAAAAAGAATCAAAAATGGGGAAAAGATAAAAATATAGCAATCACGACACACCAATGTAAATATCCAAACAACCACAACAGCATTAACGACCATACAAAGGAGAAGTGTTGGAAGATGCATCCAGAGCTTAACTCGAAGAACAAAAATAAAGGCTATAAGAAGAATAATATCATGGCCATTGATTCGATCAACCAAGTTGAAAGAAGCTTCAACATGGATGGGAAGATGATATGTATATTAATGTAGAAGGAGGTGAATCTGAGTAACCTTCAACAACATGTAGAGAAAGAAATGACCAAACTCTTCCATATAAAGATAAAGGTCAAGAAGACCAGTATTGATGCTTTGTTTGACTCGGGATCGTAGGTAAATATCATTGCAACAAAGCTAGTCAAGAAGTTTGGTTTGGAAGTTTGTGATCATCCAAGCCCATATCCATTAAGATGGGTAAATAAGGATGTGGAGTTGAAGATAGAAAAACAATACAAAATTAGATTTGCCAACAATGTTGATTTTATTGATGAAGTAGAACTAGATGTGGTTCCCCTTGATGCATGTAGTGTAGAAATTTTGAATAATATGACACTTATTCACAGAGATTATCCTGATTATACACTATTGCGGAATGCATGCATAATACATAACCTCCTCTACGTTGATCATCAATTTTGCAGAATTAAAAACAATGAAACATCAATCGCATGTGCACATTAACACAATATGTAACCGGGGAAAGCATACAGCTGAAAACCCCCAACTATCTGTATATTATAATGATAGAGAACATGTAACAATACATAGTACAATACTCCTCACAAGTACTCAGTACTATCTCCACCTGCTACACATAAACTAGCTCAGATCTGAATCAAGTCACAGGTTCAAATCTCCTCCGTTGTCTGCCTGCCTCTACTGCGCAATCCAATGTGAGAATAGGAATGATCCAAGTTCGAATTCCCTTTTGTTGTACCACGCAATCCTCATTGGCAATCTCCATCATTGATTGTGCAAATCTCATGCACAACTATAGTCACAACTAATAGCAGTCTCACTCTTTCACCCACCTCTAACACTTGTCTCCATTGAACTGTCCATGCACTGAGTTAACTGATGTATTCTTTAGTTGCTTTATGAGTTAATAATTAGTGAATTAATTAAAAATTAATTCACATCACTTATCACTGGTTTATTCTGCAGTTAGACTAAATACAACTAGTTCAACCAAGTCAAACTGAACACCACTCCATCAACTCCTCAATCAACTCCACCAAACTCAATCACTTGAGTTCTAACTGAAGTCCATCATGCAATAGCTCAACTGACCCATAAGAAAAGTGTATTTCCTTCTGGCAGTTACATGTGCCACATTCGTAACTCGAACTGAAGTGCTCCAAGAGGATAAGATAATGTTTATAGTCCAAATATTATTAAGAGCTAATAATATTTGACTGTTCTATTTTTAGCCTGACAGTATAAAAATAGACTCCGCCCATATGTTTAAAAATAGAAGTCCATCTATTTTTACCAACATGACCAATCATCCATAAATAGCATCTTGCAACTCATAGACCATGATCCATATGTCTAAAAATAGATAGAGTCTAAAAATAGACTTTGCGCCAAAAATAGTCTGCGAGCCCACTTAGTGAAGGCGACTCCTTTTCACTAAGATCCATCATCTTGTTGCATTTTCAACACTCCCTCTCAACAAGATATGGATTATCTGCAACCCCTATCTTACAACTCTGGAATGTTCTGCATGCAACACATTTTCCCGGTCCACTTGCTCCAACAACACTTGGAACAAAAACACTCCCAACTGACCACTCTGTTGGGCTAGGAACATACTCTGATGCTGAAGCTCTACCTGTTGCTGACAAGTGCTCCCTCTCTGACATCTGCGCTACTGCAACATCTCCATGCATCTCGCACCATTGCACACTTCTCTATGCCACCTAACACTGTGCAAAACACTTGTGCCTCTCGCATTGCTGCAACTTGCTAGCTATGTGCTGTCATGGGATTCCCTACACCGTCGCTCTCTCTGCTGCTCCATCCGCATCTGTCTCTACCCAATCAGTTAGTTCCTGCTACTCCACATCAGGGCTCTCGTAGCAAGGTCTCATCCAAGAGGTTGGGTACCTCAAGGATCCTACCCCTCCTCCTTGGGATGATCACTCTATATCGCCCCACCTCCTTCCTGGAGGTATGGCTGCATGTGATCCCTCAGCCCACCTGGCTCGAAGTTTCCCCCTACTGGAGGTCTCTACATGAGTAGATGTCTCTACCCGATCTCCTCTCAGCTTCCCTTGTTGTGGGTGCTCCACAACCTGCTGAAGCTGCTGCACCAATCGTGGCTCCTCCACAATCGTCTGAGACTTCTTCTGGCTCTACATGTTGAGAGGTAATATACACTCCCTCTCAACCACCAAGTCTCCATCAGTTGCCTCGCTGCTCAAGGCTTTGCATGCATCTTGAACCTCAAGAGCATATAGGTTCTTGACCCGTGAACCAATCTACTTCACCTGTTTAGTGATGATGTGTCCAAGGAAAACCTTTCCCTTACTGAAGACTACATCATAGCCTCTATCTTCCAGCATCGCGATCGACACCAAGTTTCTCTTCAGTCCTGGTACATACTTGACATCGGTCAAGGTAAGGCGAGCTCCATGCTCCCTCTGAAAAATAACCGTGCCTACACCTGAGACACTATACTTCTCATCATTACCCATCGCTATGAGTATCTGGAGATCTTTCTCCTCCAAAGTACTGAACAAACTCTTGTCACTGATCATGTGGAAAGAAGCTCCACTGTCAAGAAACCAACCACTTCCCACCATGTATGAAACCATGCATGCGAAGAGTGTGAAATCCAACTCAAACTGTGAAGCAAGTGCCTCACCTTCAGATCCTTCCCCGGATCCCTTCTTGGATTTCCTCCATGGACAATTTGAAGCATAATGGCCCACCTCATGACAACGAAAGCATCGCACTTTCGATTTTTCAACCTTCTTCCCATCATTGGAAGAACTAGATTCAGAAAGAGAACCCTTCTCCTTCCCCTTCTTTGCTTTGGTAGCCAAAGTGCAATTTTCTTCATCAGATGCCTTTGATGAAGATCCGTCCCTGGTATTCCGCTTGATCTCCTCTTGCACAAGATCCAACCAAAGTCTCTCCCATCCTGGAAATTTCTCCCGACCATTGACAGAGTCCTGATAGGAATGCCAACTCTTCGGAAGACCAAGGAGAGCCAAGCTCACCAAGTCCTCATCATCGACAGTCACCCCCACACTTCCTAGCTCATCCCAGCATTGGGTGAACTTCGTGAGATACCTGGGCATATTGTCTCCATTCTCACACTTAATGTTTCTGAGTTTATCCTTGAGCGCCAACTTCCTCTGGTTGCTCTTGCTTTGGAATAAATCTGTCAACACTTTCCACATCAAGTATGGAGAAGCCTTTCCATGCAGGCTAGATACAATGTGATCCTTCACGCCCTCCACCAGAATCCTTCGACACTTTGCTGTCTTCTTTTGCCAAACCTCAACGTGAGCAGCATCAGTAGGTTTTGGGACCTCAGCCTCTATGAACTCCTTCAGCCCATTGTCATATAACACCGCCTCCATCCTGTCTTTCCATGCAATATAATTTGAGTTGCCTTCAAGAGCATAGTCCAATCGCAATCCATTGAAAGACATTTCAACTTTGACACCAAGAAAACACTGCTGCAAATTCGAATTCCACCAGCTCAAAACTCAACTGCTTCTGATCTAAAATTCGTGAGAACAAAGTATTTCTCGTATAGAGATTGACTTTATGGGCTTTTACCGGATATCTCACCTTCGAAAGGAAGGATGAATCCAGAGGCTACCTGGCCCGATTACAGACTCTGCCTGAAGAAATAAAATGTAACCACTTTCTGAATAATAGATCTAATGATCAACTCCACTCTGATACCATGTAGAAATTTTGAATAATATGATACTTATTCACAGAGATTATCCTAATTATACACTATTGCGGAATGCATGCATAATACATAACCTCCTCTACGTTGATCATCAATTTTGTAGAATTAAAAACAATGAAACATCAATCGCATGCACACATTAACACAGTATGTAACCGGGGAAAGCATACAGCTGAAAACCCCCAACTATCTGTATATTATAATGATAGAGAACATGTAACAATACATAGTACAATACTCCTCACAAGTACTCAATACTATCTCCACCTGCTACACACAAACTAGCTCAAATCTGAATCAAGTCACAGGTTCAAATCTCCTCCTTTGTCTGCCTGCCTCTACTACGCAATCCAATGTGAGAATAGGAATGATCCAAGTTCGAATTCCCTTTTGTTGTACCACGCAATCCTCATTGGCAATCTCCATCATTGATTGTGCAAATCTCATGCACAGCTATAGTCACAACTGATAGCAATCTCACTCTTTCACCCACCTCTAACACTTGTCTCCATTGAACTGTCCATGCACTGAGTTAACTGATGTATTCTTTAGTTGCTTTATGAGTTAATAATTATTGAATTAATTAACAAGTAATTCACATCACTCATCACTAGTGTATTCTGTAGTTAGACTAAATACAACTAGTTCAACCAAGTCAAACTGAACACAACTCCATCAACTCCTCAATCAACTCCACCAAACTCAATCACTTGAGTTCTAACTGAAGTCCATCATGCAATAGCTCAACTGACCCATAAGAAAAGTGTATTTCCTTCTGGCAGTTGCATGTGCCACATCCATAACTCGAACTGAAGTGCTCCAAGAGGATAAGATAATGTTTATAGTCCAAATATTATTAAGAGCTAATAATATTCGACTGTTCTATTTTTAGCCTGGCAATCTAAAAATAGACTCCGCCCATATGTCTAAAAATAGAAGTCCATCTATTTTTACCAACATGACCAATCATCCACAAATAGCATCCTGCAACTCATAGACCATGATCCATATGTCTAAAAATAGATTTTGCGCCAAAAATAGCCTGCGGGCCCACTTAGTGAAGGCTACTCCTTTTCACTAAGCTCCATCATCTTGTTGCATTTTCAACATGTAGAGTCGTGTTTGGGAGTCCTTACATGTACATGCGAGATGAAATATTTATGTGGAGAACCAACAAGTACTAGCTCATTAAGGATGGAAAGTCATTCACCATCAACGTGCACGAAGGAAAGTCAAAAATTTCGCTAGTAAGTGCCAACCAAGCCAAGAAATTGATCAGTTCCAACAAGAATTATGTTTTATTATTTTTAAGAGAAAATCAATATGTAGAAAAGTCGGTAAGAGGTAAGGCATCCCTAGACAGGTGTACTAATAAATAGAAATGACAACTAGAATAGTTTCTACATGCATATAGGGATGTGTTCTGGGATCCTAAAGGGCTACCGCTTGAGAGGGAAGTGGAGCATGAGATCTAGCTATTGTCGAACTCCCCATTGCCAAACATTGAGTTGTATAAGAAGTTCATTATAGAATCAAGTGAGGTGAAGAAACAATTGCAGTAGTTGTTGGAATAATGTGTCATTCGACCGAGTACATCATAATGTGGGCCACCCATCATCATTGTGCCAGAGAAGGATGGGAATTGGAAGATGTGTATAGATTATAAGGAATTGAACAAGATCACGCTTAAGAACAGGTACCCCCTCAGCAAGATAAATGATATCTTGGATCAGTTACAGAAAACAAAATACTTCACCAAGATGGAATTAAAGTCTAAATATCACTGAGTTCAAATCAGAGAAGAAGATACCTCGAAGACCACCTTCAAAACTAGGCAAGGTTTGTATGGGTGTTTATTCATGCCATTTGGCCTATGCAATGCACTAGCTACATTTATGAGATTAACGAATAATGTATTGCACCCTTTTATAGATTTAGTTGTTATTGTCTATTTGGATGGTATACCAGTATATAGTGCTACCTAGGAGGAGCACATATCACATTTGACGCAAGTGCTTGAGACATTAAAGAAGGAACAACTACTAGAAAATCTTAAGAAGTGTGAGCTTGCATAACAGACTTTGGTGAATTTGGGGTATGTGATTGGTGGAGGAGATTTGAAGATAGATCCTACCAATATGGAGGCCATCATGAAATGGCCAGTTCCTACTAATGTTTATGAGGTCAAGTGTTTCATTGGGGTAACACTGTACCAGAGGAAATTCATAGCCTTTTTTTTTCAGCAGTAGCAATGCCACTCCACGCTTTAATAATAGTTGGAAATAATTTCTAGTGGGGAAAGGGTTAGTAGAGGGCCTTTGAGGAGCCAAAGAAGAAGATCATTCAAGCACCGAAACTGGAATTACTAAAATTATAACAACTTTTTGAAGTGGATACAGATGTGAGTGGGTATGTTATGGGAGCAGTATTGATGTAGGGAGGAAGGCATGTGTGCTACCATTTTGAAGTATTTCATGAGTCAGTTCTTAACTACCCTACCTATCACAAGGAGATATATTCTCTTGTGAAAGCTGTGAATAAGTGGAAGCACTATTTGATGGGAAAGGAGACAATATTCCACACAGAGCACCAACTACTACAACACCTGCAAGCCCAAAGTAAGCTACAACATACCAGGCATTACAAGTGGATGGGGTTTCTACAACAGTTTCATTTAGTGATTAAGTACAAGAAGGGAAACATAATCAATTTGGACGACATGCTTTCAAGACCACCCACACCAAAGATCACTGCTTTGGGAACTCTCATACACATGGAGCCATTCACCCATGATGCATAAAAAGAGGCATATTCATAGGATGAGGACTTCAAGGAGGTAATTTAGTAGTTGTATAGTCATAGTCATGTGCATGATGGTGACAAAACCATTGATTACCATCTCCGGGATGGGTTACTCTACAGGTTGGATAAGATATTTTTTGTGAGAAATTGTAGTTGATTAGAGAGGCTCACATCTCCAAGGTTGTAGGGAACTTTAGTGTAGGGAAGAATGTGACCAAAATGCAAAGGTATGTGTATTGGCCCAAGATGCAAGAACAAGTAGCTAGGATCATAATAGGATGCATGATTTGTTGTACTAGCAAGCCTAGCAATAGGAAAAGAGGTCTATATCATCCCTTACCTATACCCACTCATCCTTGGGAAAGAATTTCCATGGACTTTGTGGGAGGTTTACCAACAACCATGAAGGGGCGTGACTATTAGTTCGTGGTAGTGGACAAGTTCAATAAGATGTGTCTTCTGACACCTTGTAAGAAGACCATCGGTGGTAAATAAGTAACAAAATTGTTCTTTGGACAGGTCTAGGTGCACATTAGGATACCAAGAAGCATCATTTTAGACATGGACAAAAGATTTCTCAATGCATTTTGGACTACATTGTGGGAGAAGATGGACATAGAGTTGAATATATCTACAACAGTCCATCCACAGATAGATGGGCAAACATAAGTAGTTAACAGGGATTTGGTGTAGCTTCTAAGGGGATACAACCAAAAGCACCCAAAGAACTGGTATGAAAACTTGGTATATATACAACATTCTTACAATTGAGAAATCCATAGTTCAACAAGAAAGTCCCCATTTGAAACTTGTTTGAATACTTTCCACCTTCATCTTTGGACATTGCACATGGGTAGCGAGGAGGAGCGAAGGAAGATCTTACGGTAGAATCCTTAGGGGCTAAAAAATTAATAAAAAAGATTAGGTATATCCATATATAGGTACAAGAGACACTGCAAAAGTTGTAAGAGAAATATAAGGCCATGCATGATCAAAATTAAACATAGAAATCATACAAGGTGGGAGACAAAGTATGGCTACAGTTGAATAAGGAGATGCTACAGAGTCCTGGTAAGAACATCAAGGCTCTGTCGCTATGGTCCCTTTGTTAGGTCCCTATAATACTAGTGATTACCCCATTATTTTTGTCATTGTATCCCTTATTGTCATTGTTGTGGCCCTATTGTCCCCATATTGTTATTATTGTGCACCCCAGAAGCCCACTATTATTATTTATGTGGCCTTATATTACTATGGATAGGTCGGCTTGGGTTATATTAAGACTCCTTAGACTCCTATATATAGAAATGAGGTTTTTTCATTTGGATCATCCAAGAATTGCTCATTTGTGTAATGTAAAGGAGGTTTCCCCCTTGAAGAGGCTGAATTCTAAGTTGTTGATCTATCTTTTCTATCTTTTTGTGAGTTGGTTTCATAACACCCTTCGAGATACTGGAAAAGGTGGGTGATAATGGCTATCGACTAAGTTTACCACCATATATGTGAATTTACTCAATCGTTAATGTAGATAATCTAAAACTCTATGAGCCTTCCATGCTAGATTAGGAAGAGGAACAAGTCCTACCTTCTGTGGAGGATTTGGCACCAAATGCTTAGGCAAGGTTGACAGTGGATACAATTTTACAGAAGAGGTCCAAAACTAAACTACAAGTGCAACATGAGCTTTTGTAGATTAGGTTGAAAGGACAACTTCCAAGAAAAGTTAAATGGTACACCCAAGGGAAGGTGGAGGAAAAATTTCCTCACCTCATTCAGTAGACGATTTTGGGGACCAAAATCCTCCCAAAATGGGGAGATGTGATCTGTGTTGGATAATTGTATTTTTTTCATCCATATTGATGCATTTAGAGTGGAAAAAGTGGAGGAATCAGCTCTCAAGACCATTTTACTAGTGGGACCCAGTTTAGAATATTGGAGTCTGAAGCCTTTCGGGAGTGTTTTGAGGCATCAAATGACATTTTTTGGGGGTAAAAATTTGTCACTATAATGTCACGTTGTTTCCTATTATACACACAGAGAGCCTTCCAATGACATAAGAATCACATCAATTAGAGTCTGTATGAGAAAGTTATGCCACTCATAAGTTGACCTTCCTATTTTCACCACCATAATTCGAGAGGATGCCATGTCAGCCCCCATGATACATGGAAAAGGGGCTAGCCACATGATTATTATGTAGAATAATCTATAAGAGTCTATATTATAACTTTTAATAGGAGTTGAGGTAGTCAAACCTAACCACTAGTAGGTTATCGGACTATGTTATAACCAGGCCACTAGGAGGAAAAGGGGTTCCATTCTTTCGAGTGCATTTGTTCCATAACTGAGAAAAAATAGATGAGAAGGATAGGAGATAGAGCATAAAGAGAGGATTTGTGCATTGTAGTAGCCCACAATCCACATGACATACTTCTTTGCACCCGCAGGCATTTTCTATTCAGAGAAAGAGACCAGAGCGACCTCACATCCTTCAAACTCGGTTTTTCTCCCGAAAGTTTTTCCTAGGTCATATCTTGTCTCAAATGTGTGTGTGGTTTTTTATTTCATTGTTTTTTATTTTCTACATAATTTTAATTTGCATGCATACACTATTAACAATAATCTATAGATCTATAGATCTAAAGAGAAATAAAATTGTAATAGTGTAGAATTTCATATTTTAAAGATAATTTTATCAAATATGTCGTGACCAACTGTCCAATGGAATATCCCTTATCTAAGAAATGATTCCCTTATCTAATGGGAAGGAATTCCAAGGTAAAAGCATGTATTGATATTCTATAGTAGGGAAACAAAAATGGATTACAATGATGTTAGGTTATGCCTTTGAAACTATCTACAAAAATAGAAAACAAAATGTGGGGGAAAATTCATTTTCAAGGAAAGTAGAAGACACTTAGGGCTTACTTTGTTTTATTCCCATTCTAGAATCATATTGGGTGGAAGAAACAAGGATATAATGTAAGTAATATTAGAAGGTTTATAATAACATTCAACAACTACAACAGGACTTGAGTCCATTAGATAAATTTGTGTGGAAGAATGATCCAATGTAGTATTAGGATCACCTATATTTATGTGGGAATTCTTAATTCAAATAGAAGGTCCTTTTGGAATTGGATGCTCATTCTATAGTAGGATATTTAGGTTCCTTAAAACTTATCACTTTATCAAAGAGGAGTTTTCTACGAGGTCTTAAAACTAATGTTCAAAATTTTGTGGATGGAATGTTTGGTTTGATAATAAAATAAGAGATATATAATCAAGGCCTCAACAACCATTAGCCATACCTATTCAACATTGGGAAGAGGTATCAATGGATTTTATTATAGGTGTACCAAAGTCAAAAAGAAAGAATGACATCATGGTAGTGGTAGATCAACTCATAAAGTACCCCCATTTTTGTTGTTTTTCTCATATTTTTATTTAAATAAAGCAAAATAGCTACAACATTCTTGGAAATAGTTAAAAAATTATATATAATCCCCAAGATTATTGTAGGTGATAGAGAACCATTTTTTAGTGATATTTTTTGGACTAAATTATTTATTGTTTGTGTACTAAATTGGCTCAAATATCCCCTTACCATCCTCATTTGTGACAAGAAATTGAGATCATGAATAAATTTTTAAAATGGTATCCCCATTGCTTTTCATCTTAATAAACATGTAATAGGTCAAGTGGTCAAGTGGTTTCCTTACGAAAAGCTATGGTACAACACATCCTTCCATACTTCATCATAAGTGTCTCCATTTATGGCACTTTATGGCTATCATCCTCCATCCATCACAACACCCTTAAGGATGAAAGAAAAGGTTCACGAAATGGAGGATCACTTAGAGCATCAACAAGAGGTTTCCCAACTACTGATGGAAACTTGGATATGACACATAATAGGAAACAACATGTAGATCAACATTTGCAGTGAAAGGGAATTTGAAGCGGGGGAATGGGTATTTATGAATCTACAATGATACAAATAGATGCCTCTCAAATAACAAATGAAGGAGAATATATTAATGCCCAAGTACTATGGTCCAAATAAGGTGTTGTGGAGGATTGGAAGTATGAATACAAATTGGAGTTACCTCCATCTTCACATGTGCATCTAGTCTTTCACATTTCTTTCCTAAAGAAGGTAATCAACAACAAAATCCTAGTTCAAACTATTTGTCCAAAGAAATTTAATGAAGAAGTGAAAATCATACTTGAATTAGCAACAACCATTGAAACATGGATCAAGCTATTTAAAATTGAGCAAAACTAAGTACCTTATCAAGTGGAATACCTACTAGTGGAAGAGGTTACATGGGAAGATGATTTCTTCATGGAAAAACATCCACAAATAATCAAAGGTAGAGGGAAACACTTCTTTGAAGGGAGGGGCATGTTAAGCCCTACATATTAAGTTATTACATTTATATATTTATATTAGTTGTGTCCTTATAGCCCCAAGGGATAGCTCAATTGGTCGAGTTCTCGTTGCCCAGTACCTTGCCAATTGGGATGTCATAGGGTCAAATCTCATCAACACCCTTGGGGTTAGGCCCAAAAAATTAGGTCAGCGGGTAGATCCTTTTGGGTTGATCTGCTTGGATTATTACCCATGTATGTAGCGGCCAATCAGCGTCCGTGAACAAGAGTTGAAAAAAAAAGAAAAAATAGTTGTGTCCTGATTGGTCATTTATATCATTTAATTGAAATTGTTCCATTTGTCTCCAATATATGTTATGGGGACCTAGTCTTAAATATCATCTCATGTTATGCATTTTTTATGTTATTTGTTATATCGTAAAAGGAGGTTACCCCCTCAAAAAGGTATCTTGTTTTTGGTTCTCTCTTATTCTGAAGGCCTTGAGTTACTTATATTTTTATTTTATGTTATTTGAGTATTTAGTGAATAACAAGTTGATATATCTTCAAGATTTGGATTTTCATAAGGGTTGGTTTCCCTCCTATTCCCATATTGATACTAAGAGCATATTAATGCTCTTGCTAATCCTCCTTTAGAGGTGCCACAACCATTTCCTCATTCTCTTCTTCACATAGATTGGTGCTAATTATCATTTTGATTCCATCTTAAAAAAATATTTCTTTGGAAAGTTTTGAATTCAAACTATCATTGATTATAATATCTTCCCATTTTCATGTGATTGCTCCTTGTTAGCGTTACCGGCTTTAATCATATAGTAGTGATCCTTAGATTCCTACCACAAAGTAAGCCTAAAATACTTCTTCTTTGATTGTTCCGTTAGTTGTTTCTAGGAGTAAGGAGATGAATTCTTATTATGCTTCAATAAAAAATGAGATTAAAGGTGCTACAACCTCTTTGAAAGATGTTGAAGATAAATATGTTTTTTTGGTAGCCACAAGGAAAACAAAGTAATTTTTCAGCAAATTAATGTTCCATTACCTTATTAAATATAATGCCAATGCAATAAAAGGTAAATTTTCAAATAAAATAAAATGATTATAAAAAATCATGGCTAAATTACTTTACTCACAACCTAAACTACGCTTAACCCACAACTAAAATTGAGTTATAGGATCAGCTTCACTGAGAATTTGTTTATGACTATATATATATATATATATATATATATATATATATATATATATATATATATATATATATCACCTTGATGCCTAAAGTATCCCGAAAAAAAGTGTTAACCCACAACTAAAATTAAGTTATAGGATCAACTTCACTAAAAAATTACTTATAATTATATATAAGTCACCTTGATGCCTAAGGTATCCTAAAGGAATGTGTCACCCTTCCACACTTCACTTCACCTGCCTATTAAAAAATGCTAACAAAACATCAAAATAAAAAATAGTAAAGGTAAATGCTTTCCACATTTTACATTTAAAAACTTCAACCAAACCATCGAAGTCAATGCATAGTGTTGTAATTGGGTTTTAAAAAAGACAAGTTCATCCTCAAACATAACCTAACACCTTATTCATTGCCCTTTGATAGCAACGTTTGTGCCTATAAACCCAAGCTTCACACATTCTATTTTATTTATGGACAATCAACATTAACTTAGACTTTACAAGTGATTTAGTTACATGCATACTTGTGTTTTTCTAAAGTAGATAAAAATAGAAAAGTGTTCAACAAAATGTGAACAACCTACCAAAACTAATTCAAGATTCTATGTCACAATACTAAACCGATATAAATAGAAATTCATATATGTGAGAATGATACTAACAGAGTTATAAAAGTTTATTTAATAATTAAATATTAAATTTCAAAAGTAAATACTTAACCACTGCACCACTAAACTATATTTTAATGTATTTTAGTAATATAATGTTTCTAGTTTGTGGATCTTATGAGTATCTATATCTCATCGTTGAGATTTCCTTCGAATTTAATATTCTCACCTCTTCTCAGAGTTGGATTTTCAAGCATATTCAAATCATTTTTATTTTAGTTGGGAAATGTAATGATGCAAAGAATTTGAGAATTTTCTTTGGGATCCACGCGTAAAGTTGTGAAATTTCTTTATTTTCTACGTGTAAAGTCGTGAATATGAGCATTTTCTTTGTCTGGAATACACGCGTAAAGGTAAAATGTGTCATAAATCGGTGAACTGGTCCGTGGTAGAGCTTTTCACCGATATTTCTAAAAGAAATTATATTGCTTTAGTCGAGTGTCAACATTGATGTTAATTGGATTGGAAAATGTTAGGGACCTTTTAACATCTAGGAATACTACTTTCACTCTTTTGGGTGTGAAGGGGCAAACTTTATCCCAATGGAATGTTTAATTGATGGCGAGGGTAGCAAGTTGGTTTTTTTTTTTTTCATGGGAATTATGGTGAGAGATGGTTAATATAACAATATTTATTAATGGTGGGTTAATATAGGTATATAGTTATTATCACATTATTTTTTAAAAGGAAATTAACGACCCAATTAATTATAATAATAAATTATTATTTATAAATATTGTTGATTCATTATTATTTATTTAAAAATATTTATCACTAAAAAAAATTATTAATCATTTGTAAATCTTTAATGTTATTTTAAATCATATTTCTTTATCTCTGAGAAAAATGAACTCTTAATTAATAAAAAATATATTAAACCTGATTTCAAAATCCAATGAACACGTTGTTACATTTAGGATTGCACAATGGACATTAATTGCTTTTGAACAATTCAACTTGTGAAAATGTGTACCCTTTCATTTGTAAATGGTCTGAAAAGTTTTGCAATTTAGCAAGATCAAGCTTTCTATAGTTGTGTTTATTGAGTCATAACAAGTATTGTGTTATAGTTGTGTCCATTGAGTCATAACAACAATCTATAGTTGTGTCCATTGAGTCATAACAACAATCTATAGTTGTGTTTATTGAGTCATAACAATATTGTGTTATAGTTGTGTCCATTGAGTCATAACAATAATGTGGATGGGTTAGATGATTTTCTTAATTTCATTTATTTATATTAATAATAATTATATAATAATGTAATTTTGTATTATAATTATGTTATATGATTGAAAGTTATTTCATAATTTATTATCTATATGTCTGATATATTGAAAATTATAATGTTTATGATATGTTGATATTATTTAATTATTGTAAAATGTTTCTTTATTTTTGCTTATAAGATTTATATAAACTTTTACTTGGGAGTTTGTTTCTTACCAATATCAAGCTTGTATTATGTTCATCTAATATCAAGCCTTTATTATGTTCATCTACTATGATTTGTTTTGATACTATGGTTTAGAGTGATTGTAGCATCCTCACTCATCACCCCCCATCGCAAGATGGATTTTCATAAGTAGTGATTTCAAATTGCATCTTTTATAGTGATTTTCCCATAATATTAATAAAAGAATCATCCCCAAAAGGACCAGAATGGAAACAAATGCATATGTAGTACAAATTAAGAAGATTACAATAAAATAACTAACTTGGATTCTTAGAGTTCCATGATAATTAGAATCAGGAACCATTGCACATAAAATGCATCATATATAATTTTTCCACAACAAATAATAATATGAATTTTGCATAATCATAAACAATGAGAGGACACTTATCTTTTAGCAACATTTGGTCCAAAAAATTGATTGTGTAAGAGAAAAAATTTCACCCAACTATAGGCATCTTGTGTAGTTACCACTCCCAAGCCATGCTATGAGGCCATCAATCCAAATAAAGCAAGTTATGAGCTTTATCTCTCTCAACGCAACCCATATACTCTCATGCTCAACCAATATACTCATCACATAACATTACAATCATCTCAATCAACATTTAATGAACAAGTAGCTTTCTTCCACTACCTCACACAACACGAGAAAATCTTCTATTTCTTTGCTCAATATTTTTTTAGAAAAATTCTTCCGTCTAGTGCTCTTTAGTGTGGTTAAAAAGAGCCCAATCTATGTTATGCTTATTGAGAATGGCATGCCATATCAACACAAAGCTCCCAATAATCCAAAAAGTACATAATAAATAGTGAATGATGGAATCCTATCTTGTGCAACATTTGTGCACACCTTCAACCAACTACTTTCCATAGCAAGTATGCAATATCCCTATTCACGGTGTTGATTTTGGTTAATTTTCAAATTGATATGTTTGGTAACTGAGAACACAACATGAGTTACATATATAGTGCCACATGTAAGAGATCTACTACAATGCTAGAGCCAACGATAATGAGAGAATTAGTGGAAATGATGGTTGACTTCCTTCTAACTAAAGGAACATAAGAATCTTACAATTCCCATGACAATAGTACTAAACCCATGCTCCCATAACTATGTGAACATACTTTCCTCACCAACCTCCTACATTAAAATGATTCATCAATAACTGAAAAAAGGTGGATGGATTCTTTTAAGGAACAAGGTAGAAAAAAAATATTTATAAGATTAACACTAATAATAAAGAATTTATTTTCTATAAACTTCATTTCCTCTTCCCTTATTTTTTTGTAAGCTACAAAATTCTATTGATCTACAAAAAACAAGTACACCAACACATATTAGTCTTCTTTTTGTCGTGCTTTGCTATTGGGGAAACCATACCTGCGACAAAAGAGTGGGATTTTTAGTCCAAAATAATACATGGATAACATAAAAACTGAGTTATGTTGGAAACTTGACCATACTAAGAGGGTGGGGGGGTGAATCAGTATAGTATATTCATGGACATCAAATTTTATGTTTAATTTATTTTCAATATTTATCTAAACTATTAAATGACCAATAGAACATCATATGAATAACATATTTAATATGTAAACAACATTTAAATCACAACATAAGAGACACACATAAAAGAAACACACATGTGGACACTAGATATAAGTGGAAACCCATAAAGGGAAAAACCACAACTTTGTTGTTGTTGTGATGCAAAGGCAAGATCCTACTTCCTCTATTACATCAGCTTTTGGAGGATCCAACCTCTCTACTATTTTGCAAGCTACAACTTGCTAGGAAGCTCCTACTCCCTCTTTTACATTAATTTTATGCAGGCTTCTACCTACAGGAGGCTCCTACCTCAATTTATTTCTATAAGCTACTACTTGCTAAGAAGATCCTACTTCCTCTTCAACAAGCTCCAACCTACCCTTTTTTAGTCTACTATCTAAAAGGAGATTACAACCCCCTGATACATAAAATATACAATGTGTTGGTTTACCTAGTTCTTAATTCTGCATGTTTCCATCTCTTTGTCTCTACCTTCTCTTCTTCAAATCAACTTCACATCTACTCTTCTTCCTCTTTCTCTTTGTGGCAGGTAACTCATGAACTAGGTCTCTCACATAACTCAATCAACTCTCTAACACTCTAACTTTGCCTTCAAAAAGCACATCTTTTATAAACACAACTTGCTGATGTTAGTATTCCATACATGAATATGAAGTGAAAATCTTGCATCTTTGCATTCCACCTGTTTGTTTCCAAATTCTTCCAACTTTTGAATATCAAAACACAAAAAAAAAAAAATCAAAATATTCAAACAACATATATCATAAGAAAAAGCTCAAGGTTTTCTTTATCCCTACTACAGAACATGGATGTTAGTCACCCACTTCAAATATGGGTTGTGGACACTAGTAGCCAGACTTTAATTTGTGTATGTCCCTTGAATTAAAGAAAAATAAAAAATTCTTCACTCAATTTTGTAACTTCTTGCATCACAAATTCTTAAGATGTCTCTACAACTTTATCGTTGTCACCTCTGCAACATACCTTTGCTATCATCACCATCTCAACAACATACCTCTATCAACATCGCCAACTCAACAACATAGCCCTCCGTCCTTGATACTAGCAATACATTATCAACCTTAACATCACAACATATGCAAGCAATACAACACAACATTCACCAACACATACTCAACAACATAGGAGAGCCAATCGAGCACTAGCAGCAATATAAACTCAACATCAACCATATTCAACACCCTTTGTCATCAATGACAATTTTGCCAACAATTTCCCCCTTGCCAACAAGTTCATGACTTGTCTCTACATAGTATGCGAGAAACATAAAAAAATATAAAAGATATCTTGTTACAAAATTGCAGCCTTGCTTCCAAAGCTTTGAGAGAGATGTAGACATAAAGTTAGAGTGTTATTGTCATAAGTAGAGGGAGCCATGGTGCTAACTAAATAGATAACGGTAAAGCTGTCCATCACCCCTTCCTTCAAAAACACCCCGATCAAGATTCATCTTCCCTTATAATAAAATCAAAACTCCTCTTATATTTTTACAACAATATTATATATATATAAACATGTTACATGATGCATATGCATAAATTTACCTTATACATATTATGAATCATTTATTATTGAAGCGTGCATTAATACACTAAACTCCATATGATAATAACAAATTCAAAATATTGTTTAAATAACGCAATAATAATAAAACAGAGTCTCAAGCGAAACTCGGAATAAGTTTTCTAAAATGTAGGTTGCTTAGCAACAACGGCAAGCTTTCTTAAAATTTCATAAAATTTATTATGAAAATCGCTTTATGGCACGATGATAACAAAGTGCTCTTCTAATGGACATATCCAAAAACACAAATAACTATGTTCATAATTTAGGTAGCAAACTATGACCATTATCAAGTGGTCAACAAGATCATCATCAACAAAAGGTCATAATTATCTATGTTTTTAATTACCATTAGTTACTAATTAGTTTAAAATTTGAAATTGCATGTTACCTAATTTCTAACATAACATTATTAAAGATAAAATTATATCATATTATATCATTGTCGGTTTAATATTTAAATTATCATCATTGTATTTCGTAACCCAAAAAAATTCAAATGCGTTGAATGTCAATGGATATTTCTTATCGAGTTGAATAAGAATAACATTTTTAATATCAAGAATGATTAAATGGATAATTTAATTAGTTAATAAGACATTATTATTTTTAGTGAAGGATAGAATTAAAGTAATTTATTTATGGTTGATTTTGTATTAATTAATTTTGTATTAATTTTTTCTTATTTATTATATTGTTTTATGATGATGATGATGATGGTGGTGGTTAACGTTCACTGAGACCAAATTGGTTTATCATACCTATAATTTTCTTAGTTTTTAATTATCTGGCTCCTCGTCTTTCTTGGCAAGATTGGTGTTGTAGCTTTCTTTTTTTCCTCTACGGTCTTCCAACTTCCTTTATCTTGCATCTCCTCCATCTCTTCTGGTTCTTGGGACATTGGTGTCTTAACTTCGTGATCTATTGTGTTCGTCCTTTTGAAGATAGTCGGAGAAGAAGTTTGGTCTAGGAGATCTGATTTGCTGTCAAATGAAGATTTATTTTGTGCGGTATTCGAATCCTCATAACTGTTGATTTGTTGGGCGGGGCTTTCTCCCTGCTTGTCTTGAGAGTTGTTTCTTTCTTGCTCGATTTCTTGTGATTCAGAGTTTTCTCTAGAGTATTCTTCTTTGATGACAGTGTAGTGTTCTTTTTGTGCTCCTTCCCACCATGTAGATCTGTGGTGGTTTTTTCTAGAAGAATTTTTCTGGGAGGCTTTTGGGCAATTTTTGGCTAGATGGCCTGTCCCAAAGCAGGATCGACATCTGAAGAGGACACTTTCATAATCGAGTTTCTGGTTCCACATATAGTCTTTACTTGTTAGGTTTATTTCAACTAGGAATCTGGCGCTAAAGTCCATTTCCACACAGATGCGTGCATAGGTGGTTCTGGCATATTCCTCTATTTCTTGGCACCTGCAGTAAAATTTCCCAATTGCATTTCCAATGGCTTTTAGCGAGGAGAGATTCCAAAGATGCAAGGGTAGGCTTGGCAATCTCACCCAAACTGGTGCTGAGGTTATGACTGTTATAGAGGGACCAAATGATGGGTTCCATGGCCTCATGAATAGGCCTGATTTTTCCCAAAACCAAGGGCCGGAATCTAGAATACATTGTCTACTTTCAAGATTTTCAAAATCTACTATAAAGAAACCCCTAGCACAGGGGTAGATATTAATTTCATCAGAAATGACAGGCTTAGGGCACTTTCGGAAAACTTCAAAGCCTCATCGAGTGAGGCCTGGACCACCTGGACAGTGGGAGCTGGGGCTTCACTGACGATATGGGCAGGAGCTTGCCCTCCAGAAGTGGATGAGCCAGTAGCTATTTTTGCGAAGCTGGGAGCCATATTTTATTTGCCCGTAGAACTCAGCCACAAAGAAATAAGGCAAAAGATAAGATTAGATCTAGATCTAGCCATAGAAGATTAGATCTAAAACCTAGCCACCTAGATCTAGATCTAGTCGCAAAAGATTATATCTAGAACCCAAAATGTGCAACTTATTCAATCAAAATTTTCAGATGCCAATGACTAACCAAATCTCACCTAAACAGTGAGTGCAGATCAGAATTATTAAAGCTGCGAGTGCGCATGAGAACCGGTCGAAAGATGCAATTTGGGTTGGCGTGGTGCAGCAACTCGCATAAACGGCAGAGACAACTCACATATCCGGCAATGATTATCCCATATCCAACAGAGACCGTTCGCAAAAAAATCAGAAGAGTTACGACAAATTAGAAGAGTTACGGCTCTTCACTGGAAAGCGGCGGCTAGCAGTCCTGCGGTCGAGACCTCTCCACCCTCTTAACTAAATATATTATTTATTTTTTGAATTATTGAATTTAATTAATTTATTATGTTATCTTGTTTTATATTAATTAAATATATTATTTATTTTTTGAATTATTGAATTTAATTTATTTATTATGTTATTGGTGAATATGTTTATGGGGTCTTGGATAAATGGGGATAGATGGTGATTGGGTGGTCTGTTAAGGTTGGTGGATGGATTTGAATTATTTTGACATAATTCCAAGAGTCCAATTTTTTTATATTAAATTTCTTAACTTTTATAACTCAATAATGGATCAGCTTATTTTTAAAATTAAGAAACTTCCATTTTTGTTAAATGACTCATTTTTAAAGCCAAAAAAACATAAAAATATTTAATTTATAACAATATCATTTAATATACTTAGACTTAATATATTTATAATAAAAAATAAAAAATTAATATTTATGTATCAACTATTAATATATAATCTTAATTAACTAATAATAAAATATAAAAAAATCACTATACAATACAATATTACTAATTAATTAATTAATATATAATTAAACAAATATATAATATATTTATTATAATATTTCTTTATAATTAATATTATATATGTTTCACAAATATACATATATTAAGGTAATATAATATAATATAATATAATATAATATAATATAATATTATATAATATATATAATTATAATTATAGGTTATTCATATATGAGATAATATATAGATATTTTTTTTAAGATGAATAATTTAAATTTGGAAATTATCAATTTACATATTACTTCATAACACAAAAATCACTAATAGTTATATATATTATATTATATAGCTAACTAGTATTAATTAAATAATATAGCACTCATATATAGTATTATCTCAATATTATATTGACTACATATTATAACTAGCCTAGATCCATTTTAACACCAGATCTATCAAGCGACGAGATGGATCACATTTCTTGAGTGTAAACCTATTTTTTGAGTGAAAAACTTGAGGAAAGGTTTGCACCTCGAGAGATTTGATCCCTCTCGGTGGTTGATAGATTCGGTGTTAAGATGGATCTAGGTTGGTTTCAGTCATGTGCAGTCATACAAAATTTGTTGAACATCTAATTATTTTGATCATTTTAAATATACTAAATATGTCTAAGACTAATTTGGTCAATTTAATTTAAAATTTATTTAGTTACATCAATTTGTTGAGATGAGATAGATTGTTAGTTACTTGAATGACGAAAAATAATGAAGTAAAAATTTTGAGTGCAAAGTGTCAATGTAGCAATTTTGATTGATAAAAAATGTGAATAATAAGAATATAGTCAATTACAAACAATCTTCATTGTGATCAATTTGAAACTATTTTCTTCTATTGTTTCTATTGTCACGCCTATTAGTTTTTCCATTTTCTCATATCGATCATATGAAAAGAGTATTTGGAATCCACATTTGAATGTAAAGTAATTAACAATGTTGAATTATGGAAAATGGGAATAATAAGAATGTAGCCAATTATAAATATTTTATAGTTTCAAGAAGCAAACATTTTATTTAGGATGAAAATTCAAATATTGTATTTATGGTTGAATTATTGTAGCACATAAGTCAATGCACGTCATGAATAATTTGTATGTGCTTACAATGAGAGATAGTGTGTATGTTTTTGGGGTGAGAAGCAGAGATAAGGGGAGATAGAGATATACATGGGGGGGGGGAGGGAAGAAGAGAGAGGCAAAGACAGGGAGGGAGGAAGAGATATAGATATGGAGAGAGACATGTTAGAGAGAGAGAGAGAAGGGGAAGATAGAGAGAGAGGAAGGGGAAAGGGACGGAGGGATAGATAGATAGATATGTAGAGAGAGTGTGTATGTTTAGGGGGTGAGATAGAGAGATAGAGAACGCAAGACATTGGGAGATAGATATATAGATGGAGGAGGCCAAGATGTGCTTACACTGAAATCAATGCACACTATTAATCTAATTACTTTGAAATTAATGTACATCATACATTTATTTGCATCAATTAAAAAATCAACATCTACACTAAAATCAATGCATCTAGTGCAAACAATCAAATAGGATTAGAAATCAAAATCTATACTGAAATCAATGCATCTAGTGCAAGCAATCAAATAGGATTAGAAATCAATATCTACACTAAAACCAGTGCATCTAATGCATGCAATCAAATATAAGTAGAATTCAACATCTACATTGAAATCAATGCATCTAGTGTAAGGTATTAAATATGATTAGAAATCAACATCTACACTGAAATCAATGCATCTAGTGCAAGCGATCAAATAGTATTAGAAATCAATATCTACACTTAAACCAATGCATCATGTGCAAGCAATCAAATAGGAGTAGAAATCAACATTGACACTGAAATCAATGCATATAGTGTATGATATTAAATAGGATTATAAATCGAAATCTACACTGAAATCAATGCATATAGTGCATGTGATCAAATAGGATTAGAAATCAACTACATTGAAATCAATACATCTATTTTAGTGAAAATCCAAAATATTCATGACTTTCTAAATCTACCTTTTATGTATATATTTGTCTTTGTGTGTCTCTTTCTTCTTCCCTCTCTCTCCACCTTCCATTCTGTGTCTATCTCCCTCCCCCTCTCCTTCTCTCTTTTCCCCTCCCTCTATCCCTCATCTCTCTCTATATGCCTCTCCCTCCCTTTCTCTATCTTTGTCTTCTTCCCTCTCTCCCCCTACCATCTATATCTATACCTCCCTCCATCTCTCCTTATTTTCCTCTCTATCTCAGTTGCTTAAACACATGTCACTCTCTCTCCCTCTCCCTCCATCTCTCTCTCTCTCTCTCTCTCTCCCCATTTATATCTCTATCTCCCATCTATCTCTCTTCCTCCCTCCCTCCCTTTGCCTCTCTCTTCTTCCCTCTCCCCCGCCCCATCTATATCTCTATCTCCCCTTGTCTCTCCTTATCACCCCCAAAACATACACACACTCTCTCCATATCTATCTATCTATTGTAGCATTTTTGGTTTTGGTAAGTTAGTATCAATTAGTCAAAAAATGAAAATATATTTCAGAAAATGTTAAGTTAGGATATGGACAAAAAAAAGAATATTAAATAAAAAACGTTAGGCATATTTTTATGAATGAGTTCATATCAAATAAAATGTTAGAATAGATGCCCTAAAAAATGAAGGCAAAAATAAAATGTTAGGTTAGAAAGAAAAGAAAAAATAATAAACTCTGAAAGTGTTGCAAATCCAAATGCCACTACTCTTAGTCCAATTTAGTTTTGCAAATAAAAGTTGTGAGCAGATTGTTTAAATGCCACACTAGTTCATACAATCCAATTATACAGTTTAATCATGATTGGATTTGATTTAAATTATTTGTCAATAGGTAGCAATTAAAATTGGCTCAACAGTTTAATCTGAGCCAATGGAAGAAATAAGAGATAGAAGTAGATTAGTCATTAAAAGGAAATATTGAGTTGCTAGTCTAAATGCACTTGGAGAACTAAGTGAGAAAATGTTAGGAAAGATAAGGGTAGGTAGACAAATGGAATACAATTGGAGCATGAAAGGATTTTATCCTAAGTTATAACATTGCAAAGATGTGCATATGGTATGGGTTTTAATTAACCATAAATCCTAATTATCAATGTAATTATGCAAATATTCTAACTCCATCGATTCATCCGCCATAAATCCTGACCCCACCATCACTTTTTGCTTATGTTGTTAAGTCCCTTTCATCTCACCTTACATCCTGCACACTCCCCTGAGATCTGATGGGCCACATCGCTCCTCAGCCCTCATTTGTCGTCTGAACTTTATCAGCTTGGGGGGGGGGGGGGCGCAAAGTGGGCAGTTTTGGAAACCACCCTCTTAAACCACTTTTCCCTCATTCTAGTCTTTCGGGACTTAAAATCTCGAAACAACTTACCACCTGAAGTTGCTCCCAAATGCGGTTTACATTTGACCGTTTACCATCGCTCCAATGTCACTGTCCACATCCCCTCCATGTCACTTTCTCCGTCCAATCAGCTGTCGCCTATCCATTATTCATTTGATTCGCAACTCCCACAAATTTATGCCCCATAGACTCGTTTATCAGTCCCATTGGATAATTAATGAAGATTTAGCCATTCATTAAACAACCTCGCTCCATTTTTGTTCATTATAAGCCCCGTTCCTTCATGAAAACCGTTACACAGTATAATTCTGAAACTCAATTCATCACTGGAGATTTCATGCTTACAGCCTAAATGACAGACTCGTCATTCAACTGAATTCGTCTTTCTGTTCAGAACCAAGCCAACATCCAGGTCCACCTATCTACGTTCAACTGTGTTTCAGACCAATTTCTTCCATTTTTGTCACTTTCAACTTGTAATTGACTTAACAAGATGCCCCCTAAGGGAAAATAAATTGCAGAAATCCCAAATCCTCTTATTCATCCACAAGTTGACTTCCATCATACTCCCTCGGTCGACAGATATTGTAAAATCATTGAGTCTCCCTCTCAATTTGATTTATATGAAATTTATAGTTGGATGGAGGATCAATTAATTGATCAAATAGATGAAATAGGACTGTGGGACTCCCACCTTCCCCACTACATCTTCCCTCAAATACACAGAGCACCTGAATTTTTCAGGAAATGCCACGAGTCATATGATCCCACTCAAAGAGAAAACATTTCACCCACAAGAGAAATCCTCTATTTCATCAATGCTAAGTCCATTGAAAAGATGTTGCAAGCTCCAAATATTACACCAACCCATCCTTTTTCTCATGAAAGACTGATAGAAGCTTATCAAAAGCTATATTTTACTAAAAGATCCCAGACTCTTGAACTTTTCCTAGCTATAGATAGTCCTCTGCCTAAAAGAAACCCTCCCTATGATTCATCCATGTTCCTTGACAGAATCAAGCAAATCACCATTATTTTCTCCTATCTACTTCGTTACAATTATGTTAATGAAACCATCCTAGGTTTCTTGTCAATCTTTTCTGTTGATTCCAAACCCACTGTTCTCTATAACTTTAGTCAATTCCTAGCTGAAACCATACATGAGCAATTTGTCTTGTATAACACTAAAGAAGTATTCAAATATGCTTTAGTACTTGTATACCTTTTCATATATTTTCAGGGAGACAAGTTCCCATTCACCTTACAGAAGCTAGATGAGGAAGGCAACCAATAATCAATGATCCTTTGGACTTCAATGGGAATGAAAGAGAAGGAAGAATTTACATATAAAAATTTCATATAATTCTTTATTCATCCAACGATTGGTCATATGAGCAACACTCCAGTACCAAGAATTAGTGATGAAATTGTGAAAGTGTTGCAGCTAGTTGATCAAGCCACAACAGGAGATTGGTATCTTTACTAAAACTATACAGAAATCAGGGTTTATGGTTTTGAGCTTCCACCCTACAAACTTCCCAAGTACCTCCACATCAAAATATTTGCATTGGAATATATTAGGCAGAGGTTAAATGCAGATGAAGTACACTTTGTGGCTGCAAAGAAGAAATCACAATTCAAGCTAAAATCTTAGGTCAGTCCATTCATCTGAAACATTAGAGAAGCAAGAGAAGGAGCAAACAGGTTATTAAAGGAAATGAAGTTTGGTCTTAGTTTCACTTGGTCTTATGACCCAATGGGAGTGATTTCGAAACTCAGGGTTGAAAATAAGTTTAATGCATATCACCACACAGCCAAACCTGAAATAGAGCAGTACAAAAATCAGTTGGAATGGAAAGAGAACACCCTTCAAGAAGTTGAAGAACAGGAAGTTTCTAATTCAAATGTGAAAACTCCACTTGCACAAGAAAATATAGCTAAAAGAGGAAGGGAAGAACAGTCATCCCCTACAACTAAAGCATCAAGCCAGGGCTTTAGGATTGTGCATAGAAAGAAGATACCTATGATCTCTATGATTTTTGGTGCAACAAATGAGTCCCAAAAGAAACATTTTATGGACTTGGAGGGACTGTGCTCTATACATAGTCTGGTGGACAGTCTACTCAGTCCCCAACTCATTCCACTACTTCTCAAGAACAACAGGTAATTCAGACTAGTGGAAGCATTCAGAAGGACAAGGAGGAGGACATATTCCATGTTTTCAGTGAGATTAAAAAGAAGAATGAAGAATTGAAATTGAACACCTATACCCAATTATGGAAGCATTCCTCCAGCTCTCAAACGAGAATTCTTTCAGTCTTTGACTCTGAGAAGGGAAAAATGTGGCTTTTCTGCAAGCTCAAATTCCATAGCCCAGGACTTATGCACATTATCAGAAGCAATCCTCATCTGAGTTTAATGTAAAATATGTGCATCCAATTGATCAAATTGAGATGCACAAACAAACTGGTCAGATGATTTCTTCCACTTTAACTCATACTTCCATGAGTTTGTCAAAGTTGCAGGTCACCTTGGCCAATACACAATGATAGCTCAAGTTGGAAAAATTTTCCTCACTGGAAAAGGACACCAAGATCAAATCCTTGGAAGATCTGGTGCTGAGAATGGGATATGATCCCTCAAACATAAATGCAGCAAAAGAACTTGTCAAGAAGAAAAATCCCGAGCTCTCAACATTAAGGAAGCAACTCAAACTACCAAATTTTGAGGATCCAATGACTAAGGAGATTGAAGAACCCAAGACTCAGAAATCTGACATGATGAAACTCATCACAGAACAAAATCTGCAAATAAAATAGATGGAGGAGTAAATGGAAAAATTGGTCAAAGAGAAAGAGGAAGCTGTTAAGAGGACTCAAATTCCAATGGATGTAGTTCCTCTTTCAGCAGTCTTAATAACCAGAGCTTCTACTTCAGGCACAACATCAACTACAGGTACAACAGAAGGAGTTGAACAACTTGCAGAAGCTGTTTAGAATCTGTCCATTCAGACAGTTGAAATGAAGAAGTTGCAGGATGAACTGAAGGAATTAAAACATATGAAGGCAGTTGCAAATAGTTCACATGCAACCGAGTTGTAGGGGACAAAAAGTCAAATTGAAGTTTTGTAGAAGGAAATCAAAGAGTTTTATCTTGGAAACAAACTAGGATTGGCAAAGGAGATTCTATGGGAAGAAATCACTAAATTAGTCAAGGATATCTGGCCCTATATCAAGATAATCTTTGATCAAAAAGGCCTATTGGAGAAAGCTCAGGAAGCTGTTGAAATTATTTCTAAAGAGCTTGAGGACATGCCAGAAATTTCTTCTGAACTAATCAAGTTCCTGAATTCTAAAGACAACTATGAGCTTGAAGAATTTGGGTATAAATGACAGGACAACAACTATACTGGAAGTAAAAAAGTTCATTAACAAGAAAAACCTCATCCTTCAGCTGGAGGAAAAGTGCAGCAGTGTGAATACTATAGTTCAAAGAATTTTCAATAGGTTAGAACCCTTGACCAGCAAGGGTTTGCCCTCTATGCTTGTGATAAACGACAAATTAATGCCCATTGAAGATTATTTTATAAAGCTTACAAAGGTGGGTACCAATGCAGCTTCAATTTCAAACATAAGAGGTGCAGCAACACCAAGGGTTGTGCTGAATGCACTTAGAGATTCCTCTATCATTCTGAATGAAATCAGACATATATTTCCAGTAAAACCCACTTTTACTAAATTTACAGAGATGGATGAAGTTTATAGAAGGGTAACTAAGTTATCTATCCTAGATTAGAAATGATGGGAAGAATTAACTGATTTACTTGACTAAAGGGTGATAAAAAAATATTTAGTATTTTCAGGAACAATCATCATCAGCTCAACAGTTCTCAGTTTTTCCAGCAATATTCATCACCAGCTCAACAGTTCTCAGTTTTTCAAGCAACATTCATCAACAGTTCAACACCAAAATAGTGACAGGTTGACTATTAGCTTATATTCCTGATTTTGTATTTATCTATTTTTGTAAAATAGTTAAAGATATTTTCTTAGTTATAAGATTGTATAAATAACTCTCTTTCACGAGTTATTAAGGGTTTCACCCTTGAAGAAGCATTTCAAAACATTAAATGTACTTAAATTTTTTGAATCATTAATACAAAAGCAAAGGATTTTGAATTCTGATTCATACAGTTTCGTTTTTACTGTAAGTTTTTCCAGTTTTATTTCACAGTGTTTTCTTCATATTCTTATGTTTTACAAAGATAACCAGGTAGGAGTAATTGTGTTTCAATTATTCCTATAAGCTTCTGAAGTGATCATCTATAAAGAGAACGAATTATATAAACTGTTTGTTTTATTAATTCCCTCTAAATCATAAATTCATCAGCATATTTTGTAAGCTTAAGCATATTTTGTTAAACCTTTTGAACATAGTTTAAAGGTTTTCTTACTTATGATTATTTATTTTTCAATTTGAAGACTGTGATAGTCATACCATCTCTCTATTTCTGCTCACCACCATGCAAGCTATATCAATGTGTGAATTTTAATAACAACCCTCTATTTAAATATTAATATTATTCAAAAGGTTAGGCATCAGTGTTTTAAATCTATTTCATACATTGGTCCTCCAAATTAAAACAAAATCCCCAAAAAAAACATCTTAGATGCCTTGGCATGATCGCTGACCATTATCATCTTAGAGATACAACATCAATCTGGCACCGTTGTCGGGGATTTGAATTTCATTAAGTTTTCCTGGGTCAAATATATTATTCCTATTCCTCTAAGGTGATTAAAGGTCTAGATAGGTCAAAATCCTTCACCTGGCGACTCCACTGTACCAAAATGGCACCTTTTAAGCACACTAGATCCCATTTTGAATCTGACACAGTTAGTCCTCTGTTAGATCCAGAAAGACTTGTGAGAAAGGCCAGTTCTAGAAAAAGAGATCAACCATATTCTTCTACTTCAACCTTACAGTCTGAAGATATATTACAATTTGATCCCTATAGTAACATTCCATCCAATCCAGAGTACACTCACCTATAACCTAGGGTTGCTGAACTCTTAGATAGGGGAGTTGATTTTGAATTAGCTTTCCTTATTCATTCACTTGAATCTCATCCAGAACCCCCACTTCCACCGGGATCACCTAAATCTGAGTCTTACTTGGGTGTTCATCTACTTGAATACAAACCTACAGACTTTATGTCCCCCACAACTTATTCATTTCATTCCACCTCTAAACCACCAAAATCTTCTACTTCTAAACAACCTAAAGGGACCTTTGCTATATATTCAACTCCACTCTTTGAAACTGAAGAGGATATTCATTCTTAGGTCCACAAGTTGGTTATTAAAACTCCTTTAAAATCATTCAAGAAGTCTCCACCTTCTTTATCTCCTCCTTCTTCACCCCCACATAGTAATTCACCCCTTCTATCACCATCTTCCTCTTCCCTATCATCATCTTCACAAACATCCCATACATCATCTTCTACTATGGCATTCCAACCCATTGTACAGGCAAGATATGCAACTTTAGTTTTACCTCCAGTCCTTGATGCTTTCCCTAATGGATATTTAAAGCACCTTCCTAGATATAATGGAGAAACTGGTCCCTCAGCTGAGGATCATCTTCAAGCATTTATAGACTTTACAGATAATATGAACATAGAACAAGAAAATGTTTACATGAGGTTGTTTGTTCAGTCTCTTGAGGGAAATGTGAGGACTTGGTTTAGGCAGTTACTTGCAAATTCCATTAGAAACTGGGAAGAATTAACAAATATATTCAAAAATCAATGGGGAGTGAAAAAAGATGCTCTTTACTTCTTGAATGAGTTTGAAGAACTTAAAAGAAACTTTGGTGAACTTGTCTCCAACTTTATCAAAAGGTTCAACAAACTTTATCATAAGATGCCCCCTGATTGCAAACCACCTGTAGTAGTAGCTAAATCTAGGTTTTCAAAAGCTTTTGAAGATGTCTTTGTTGTGATGTTAAGAGAAAGAACTTCAAGGACTATTGAAGATATGCAAACTAATGCTATAGAGGTGGAAGAAAATAGGTCTTCCTAAACCACTTTAAAAGCTAAAGAGGAAAAATCCCAAAGAAAACTTAAATCAAGTCAAGAGGCCTCTACTTCCTCTAAGAGTAAAAGTGAAGACTCTAAAATAGATGAGATACCTTCACTTCTTATAAATCTATCTAATAGAATTTCCAAGATTAAGACTCAACCTAGAATAGTTCAACAAACAGTCACTTGACCCCAAAATCAAAATCAAGGTCAATACAAAAGAAATCTACCATTACAAATTCTTCAAAGGCCTAGTAATGATCAGTAGGTTCCAACTCCTTTACTGATAGATGATCAACAACTTGATGACAATACTATGACTATCACTAAAGATATTAATAATATGGATACCTCTTTTGGTCAGACTGCTATTATTCCTCTCTCACAACAAAAGCAGGTTCAACAAGATCAAGACTCCTCATAGGCTTCCAAATACCATGCCTTCTCTGAATTCCTAATTGCAAAACTAAACAAAAGATATGATCTTAGGCCTAGACCTAGTCCTGGAAGACCCCCTAAGGAACCTCCAACAATTGAACCTCGTACCAAATATTTTGAAACTCAAACAACTATTATTCGACCATTAAATCAGTCAACTGATACTACTCAAATTGAAAACACTGTTTTAACTTCATTTAATGTTGAAAAGGAGTTAGAAAGAGTTAAAATCCATATACCACTTTCAAAACTTTCCAAAAACCCTGGATATAAAAATCAAGTCTCCAAATGGATACAAAACACCTTGGTTGATGCTAAAAGTGATATCATTAGTCTTCAAGATGAAAAACCAGCAGTTGTCTTTGGTCCTAGTTCAGATATGGTAGATGAAATAGTACCCCCTTTCTATGTGACTCTTAAAACAAATGATTCTATGTTAAACAATTGTATGCTTGATTCTAGAACATCTAATAATCTTATGTCGAAAACTATCATGGATCATTTAAATCTCGACATAACTAGATCCTACCATGATCTGTACACCTTTGATTCCAAAAGGGTGCCTTGTCTAGGATTGATTAAGGATTTAGTAGTCACTCTCGCCCAAATCCTAGTAAAAAGTGTAGTATTAGATATAGTTGTCACAGATATCCCTCCCAAATTTGGAATGCTCCTTTCAAGTTCTTGCTATGCCAAATTAGGGGGAACTCTTAAGATGGACATGTCTTATGCCATTATTCTAGTTTATGGGGGAGAGCAACTAAGGCTGTATAGAGAGGTGATATTTGTGCACACTGTTTGCAAAACAGATCAACCAAGAAACCATCCCATTTATGCAATTGATCAAGATTTTGTTTGTTTCCAACTTTCTTCAAACCAAACACATGAAACTGAAGCAAACATTGAAGATGTAATCGAAAGTCTTGTACCAAATCAGACTGATGTATGGAAGCTATTCTTTGATGGTTCTTGTACAAAGGATGGAGTAGGAGCTGGGGTAGTATTAATCTCACCGGAAAAAGAAAACATTACACAATCATGCAAACTTGATTTTGAAGTTACAAATAATGTAGCTGAATATGAGGCTTTCCTTTTAGGACTGCAGTTAGCCAAGAGCTTAAAAGTACAAAACTTGAGTGTTTTTACTGACTCAGAGCTCATTGTTAAACAAGTTAGAAATCTTTTCCAAACAAAACATCCTAGGCTTAGATCTTATTGAAATGAGGTTTGGGATTTAGTTGAAAATTTCTTCAAAGCTTTTAACTTGACTTATATCCCAAGGGATCGGAATATTCATGCATATTCCCTATCTATTTCTGCTATTTCATTTAAAATTCCTGATAAAACTAATGTGCTCTATCAAATACGAGTCAAATACAGGCCATCCATCCCAGATAACCTAAAATACTGGTAGATATTTGAAGATGATAAACAGTTAAAATCTTGTTTGTAGGTTATAGATGAATTTTCAGTTCTACAAATTGATGAAAATAGAATAGAAACAATTGAGAATTCAAATGAAAATGATAATTCAGATTTCAATTAAAAAATTGCTAATCATGATATTATTAAGTTGTCTAACAATTTTATTCCCAAAGGTCTCATTCCTTTAGAGAAATTGTTTGATCAAAATAATGTCCTTAGAAAACCACAGTCAATCTCTCCACAAGATGACATAGAGGAGGTAAACATTGGAACAAAAGATGACATTAGGAGCCTCAAAATTTGTGCATCCTTAGATCCTAGAATTAAAGCTTAATATCTTGAGTTATTTGAAAAATACAAGGATGTTTTTTCATGGACCTATGCTGATCTAAAAACTTATGATACATCACTGATACAACATAAGATTCCTTTAAAACCAGAAGCAAAAACCTGTCAAAAGAAACTTAGGAGGATTCATCTAGCACTTCTACCAACTGTAGCAAAGGATGCCCAAATTATTCTCCCTCTTAGATACTCTAATTGGATTGCTAATTTGGTTCCTGTCAGAAAGAAGAATGGGGAGATCAGACTTTGTGTGGACTTTAGGGATTTGAATAAAGCATCATTAAAGGATAATTATCCTTTACCCAAAATGGATTAGTTACTTCAGATGGTTTCAGGAGCGCAAAGACTCTCCATGCTTGATGGTTTTCCAGGTTACAATAAGATAAATGTTGATCCAGTAGACAGAGGTAAGACAACTTTTACTACACCCTGGGGTAGATTTATGTACTCTAGAATGCCCTTTGGCTTGTCCAATGCTGGAGCAACTTTTTAAAGAACTATGGACATAGTTTTTTTGGGACAGGTAAACAAATTTGTAGTCATCTATCTTGATGACATAACTGTTTTTTCTAATTATGATCAGAAACATCTAAAGCACTTGATGAAGGTTTTTGACAGGTGTAGGAAATTTGGAATATCCCTCAATCCTAAAAAGTCTATTTTTGCTATCAAAGAAGGGAAGTTTCTAGGCCACATAATCTCAAAAGAAGGAGTGGTGATTGATCCAAAACATGTTTCTACAATAAAACATTATCATTACCTAGAAATAAGAAGCAGATCCAAGCTTTTCTAGGAAAGATTAATTTTTAAGGAGGTTCATCCCAAATTATGCTAAACTTGTGAAAGACATAACTGATATGCTCCGAAAGGATCATGAAGTTAAATGGATTGTCTCTTCCAGGTATGCATTTGACCAAATAAAGAAAGTTATCTTTGAAGCCCCAACCTTGGCTTGTCCTGATTATACCAAGCCATTCAATATATTTTCCTTTGCCTCTGAAACAACCCTTGCTACTGTTTTATTACAAAAGAATGAAGATTCCCATGACCAACCTATAGCCTTTTTCAGTAAGGTTATGAGAGATCCTGAGCTTAAGTATGAAATAATTGAGAAGCAAGCTTATGCCCTTATACAAGCTTTGAAATCATTTAGGATGTATGTCCTACATTCGCCTATTACTGCTTATGTTCCTGATAGTGCTGTAAAAATTGTTTTAACACAACCAAACACAGATGGGAAGAGAGGTAGATGGATCACTCAAATATTCAATTTTGATCTAAATATAAAAACCACAAAGCTAGTCAAGGGTCAAGGATTAACTAAGCTTCTAGATGAATCCAACTATAAAGTACTTGGCATCAACTTTGTTTTGGAAACACAAGGGGAGAATCCACAAGAACCTCCTCAATGTTCAAAAAGGGAGAACGCACAAGAACCTTCTGTTCATGCAGAAGGGGAGAATCCACAAGAACCTTCCCAAAATTTGAATGAAGAGAATCCACAAGAACCTCCTCACCATCTTGAAGAAAAGAATCCACAAGAACCTTTACCTTCAGATCAGACCATCTCTCTACACATTGATGAGAAATTTCTTTCTTCAAATTGGTATCAAGATATTGTAAATTTCTTGATCCATTTTGAATGTCCAACATCATTTTCCAAAAGTCAATGTAAAGCTCTCAAATTGAAGGTAGTCAAATACTATATCATAAATGCAAATCTATACTGGAAAGACCCACTAAATATCTTGTTATTATGTTTAACAGAATTAAAAATTGAAGGAATCATTGATCAGTTTCATACAGGATTTTGTGGAGGACATTATGCTTGGAGAGAAACAACATATAAGATATTAAGGGCAGGATTTTATTGGCCCACATTGTTCTTACAAGTAGGAGAAAAGGTCAGAAGTTGTGTCCCTTGTCAGATGTTTGTTGGTAAGCAAAAACTAGCAGCTCTTCCACTGATCCCAACAATAGTCTCAACACCTTTTCTCTAATGGGGACTAGATTTTATTGGAGAAATTCATCCCACTTCAACAAATCAGCATAGATAGATTATCACTGCAACAGAATACTTTACCAAATGGGTAGAAGCAATTCTAGTAAGAAATTCTACTGATTCAATAGTAATCAAATTCATTGAAGAAAATATTTTGTCTAGATTTGGTTTCCCAACCCAGATTGTTACTGATAATGCCACAACATTTTCCAGTGTTAAAATGATTGAGTTTTGCCAGAAATATCATATTCTGTTACATCATTCAACTCCATATTATCCTCAAGGTAATGGTCTTGCAGAATCATCAAATAAAAGTTTGATAAAGGTAATCAAAAAGACTTTAGCAGATCATAAAAAGAGCTGGGACTCTCATCTAATTTATGTAGTGTGGGCAAACAAAATTACTCCAAAGAGATCTACTGGAAAATATCCTTTTCAGTTAGTCTATGGGAAAGATGCAATCTTCCCTACCAACTTGGCCTTCCCTATTTTAAAATTCCTGTAGGATTCAACTGATGAACCTGATGAATTTTCAAGGAGAATAAATTAGATTATTGAACTAAATGAAAACAGAGATGAAGTTCAATACAAATTGAAAAAATATCAGAATAAAATGAAGAGTCTGTTTGACAGAAGAGCAAGGGGAAGGGACTTCAAGGAGGGTGATCTAGTTCTAAGATAGGATTCTAGAAGAGAAGATAAGGGAAAACATGGCAAGTTTGATAACTTGTGGTTTGGACCTTTATCTATTGTTGAAATAAAGGGAAACAATACTTTTGTGCTACAAAATATTGACGGATTGTATTCCATTTATCCTGTTAATGGAAGGTTTCTCAAACATTATATTCAGTACTGAGAAGTTGAAGTAGATTTCATTACTACCATTGTAAAAACTCCGTTTATTTTCCTTTTCAAACTGTCAGTGTGAGTTTTCACAGCAAAGACTCCATAGCCCAAGCAGAAGGCACATGGATTTGCAGGTTCTCTGCATTCTATTGGAGAAAGCAGTCCCTAGTTGGAGCCGATGTTGTAACATTTTTGGTTTTGGTAAGTTAGTATCAATTAGTCAAAAAATGAAAATATATTTTAGAAAATGTTAAGTTATCATATGGACAAAAAAAGAATTTAAATAAAAAAGATTAGGCATATTTTTATGAATGAGTCCATATCAAATAAAATGTTAGAATAGATGCCCTAAAAAATGAAGGCAAAAATAAAATGTTAGGTTAGAAATAAAAGCAAAAATAATAAACTCTGAAAGTGTTGCAAATCCAAATGCCACTACTCTTAGTCTAGTTTAGTTTTGCAAATAAAATTTGTGAGCAGTTTGTTTAAATGCCATACTGGTTCATACAATCCAATTATACAGTTTAATCATGATTGGATTTGATTTAAATTATTTGTCAATAGGTAGCAATTAAAATTGGCTCAATAGTTTAAATTGAGCCAATGGAAGAAATCAGGGATAGAAGTAGATTAGTCATTAAAAGGAAATATTGAGTTGCTAGTCTAAATGCACTCAGAGAACTAAGTGAGAAAATGTTAGGAAAGATAAGGGTAGGTAGACAAATGAAATACAATTGGATCATGAAAGGATTTTATCCTAAGTTATAACATTGCAAAGATGTGCCTATGGTATGGGCTTTAATTAACCATAAATCCTAATTATCAATGTAATTATGCAAATATTCTAACTCCATCAATTCATATGCCATAAATCCTGACCCCGCCATCACTTTCTGCCTCCATTGTTAAATCCCTTTCATCTCGCCTTACATCCCACACACTCCCTGGAGATTCGATGGCCCACATCGCTCCTCGGCCCTCATTTGTTATCCGAACTTTATCGGCCCAGGGGGGGTCCGAAGTGGGCAATTTTGGAAATCGCCCTCTTAAACTACTTTTCCCTCATTCTAGTCTTTCGGGACTTAAAATCCCGAAACAAATTACCACTTGAAGTTGCTCCCAAACGCGGTTTTCATTTGACCATTTACCGCCGCTCCAATGTCACTGTCCACGTCCACTCCATGTCACTTCCTCCATCCAATCAGATGCCGCCTATCCGTTATTAATTTAATTTGCAACTCCCGCGAATTTATGCCCCACAGACCCGTTTATCAGTGTTGGATAATTAGTGAAGATTTAGCAATTCATTAAACAACCCCGCTCCATTTTTGTTCATTATAAGTCGTGTTCCTTCATGAAAAATATTACACAGTATAATTCTGAAACTCAATTCATCACTAGAGATTTCGTGCTTACAGCCTAAACGACAGACACATCATTCAACCGAATTCGTCATTCTGTTCAGAACCAAGCCAACATCTAGGTCCACCTATCTACATTCAATTTTTTTGTTTTCTGTTTTCACTGTGTTTCAGACCAATTTCTTCCATTTCTATCACTTTCAACCTGTAATTCACTTAACAAGATGCCTCCTAAGGGAAAAGAAATTGCAGAAATCCCAAATCCTCTTACTCATCCACAAGTTGACTTCCATCATACTCCCTGGTCGACAAAGATTGTAAAATCATTGAGTCTTCCTCTCGATTTGATTTATATGAAATTTATTGTTGGATGGAGGATCAATTAATTGATCAAACAGATGAAATAGGACTACGGGACTCCCACCTTCCCCACTACATTTTCCCTTCGATACACAGAGCACCTGAATTTGTCAGGAAATATCATGAGTCCTATGATCCCACTCAAAGAGAAATCATTTCACCCATAGGAGAAATCCTTTGTTTCGTCAATGCTGAGTCCATTGAAAAGATGTTGCAAGCTCCAACTATTACACCAACCCATCCTTTTTCTCATGAAAGCCTGATAGAAACTGATCAAAAGTTATATTTTACTAAAAGATCCCAGACTCTTGAATTTTTCCTAGCTATAGATAGTCCTCTACCTAAAAGAAACGCTCCCTATGATTCATCCATGTTCCCTAACAGAACCAAGCAAATCACCACTATTTTGTCCTATCTGCTTGGTTACAATTCTGATCAATATATTAATGAAGCCATCCTAGGTTTCTTGCCAATCTTTTATGTTGATTCCAAACCCATTGTTCTCTATAACTTTAGCCAATTCCTAGTTGAAACCATACATGAGCAATTTGTCCAGTTTAACACTGAAGAAGTATTCAAATATGCTTCAGTACTTGTATACCTTTTTATATATTTTCAGGGAGACAATTTTCCATTCACCTTACAAAATATAGATAAGGAAACCAACAATCAGTGATCTTTTGGACTTCAATGGGAATGAATGAGAAGGAAGAATTTATGTATAAATATTTCATAGAATTGTTTATTCATCCAACTATTGGTCTTATGAGCAGCACTCAAGTACCAAGAATCATTGATGAAATTGTGAAAGTGTTGTAGTTAGTTGATCAAGCCACAACAGGAGATTGGTATCTTTACCAAAACTATACAGAAATCAGGGTTTATGGTTGTGATCTTCCACCCTACAAACTTCCCAAGTACCTCCCCATCAGAATTTTTGCATTGGAATATATTAGGTAGAGGTTAAATGCAGATGAAGTACACTCTGTGGCTGCAAAGAAGAAATCACAATTCAAGCTAAAAGCTCAGGTTCGTCCATTCATCTGCAACACTAGAGCAGTAGGAGAAGAAGTAGACAGGGTATTAAAGGAAATGAAGTTTGGTCTCAGTTTCCCTTGGTCTTATGACCCAATCAGAGTGATTTCTAAATTCAGGGTTGAAAATAAGTTTATTGCATATCACCACACAGCCAGACCTGAAATAGAGCAGTACAAAAATCAGTTGGAATGGAAAGAGAATACTCTTCAAGAAGCTGAAGATCAGACAATTTCTACTTCAAATGTGCAAACTCCACTTGCATAGGAAAAGACAGCTAAAAGAGGAAGGGAAGAACAATCATCCCGTACAACTGAAGCATCAAGCTAGGGCTTTAGGATTGTGCATAGAAAGAAGAGACCAAGGATCTCTGTGATTGTTGGTGCAGCAAATGAGTCCCAAAAAAAACATTTGATGGACTTGGAGAGACTGTGCTCTATACACAGTCTGGTGGACAGTCTACCCAGTCCCCAACTCATTCCACTACTTCTCAGGAACAGCAGGTAATTTAGACTAGTGGAAGCATTCACAAGGACAAGGAGGAGGACATCTTTCATGTTTTCAGTGAGATTAAAAAGAAGAATGAAGAATTGAAATTGAACACCTATACCCAATTTTGGAAGCATTCCTCTAGCTCTCAGGCCAGACTTCTTTCAGTCTTTGACTCCGAGAAGGTAAAAATGCTGATGAATTTTCTGCAAACTCAAATTCCACAGCCCAGGACTCATGCACATTATCAGAAGCAATCCTCATTTGATTTTAATGTAAAATATGTGCATCGAATTGATCAAATTGAGATGCACAAACAAACTGGTCAAATGATTTCTTCCACTTTAACTCATGCTGCCATGAGTTTTTCAAAGTTACAAGTCACCTTGGCCAATACACAGTCACAGCTCAAGTTGGAAAAAGCTTCCTCATTGGAAAAGGACACCAAGATAAAATCCTTGGAAGATCGGGTGCTGAAAATGGGATATGATCCCTCAAACATAAATGCAGCAAAAGAACTTGTCAAGAAGAAAAATGTTGCGCACTCAACATTAAGGAAGCAAATCAAACTACCAACTTCTGAGGATCCAATGACTAAGTAGATTGAAGAAATTGAGACTCAGAAATCTGACATGATGAAACTCATCATGGAACAAAATCTGCAAATAAAACAGATGGAGGAGAAAATGGAAAAAATGGTCAAAGAGAAAGAGGAAGCTGTCAAGAGGACTCAAATTCCAATGGATGTAGTTCCTCTTTCAGCAATCTCAATAACCAGAATTTCTACTTCAGGCACAACATCAACTTCAGGTACAACAGAAGGAGTTGAACAAATTGCAGAAGATGTTCAGAATTTGTCCATTCAGACAGTTGAAATGAAGAAGTTGCAGGATGAATTGAAGGAATTAGAATATATGAAGGCAGTTGCAGATAGTTCACATGCAGCCAAGTTGCAGAGGAAAAAAAGTCAAATTGAAGTTTTGCAGAAGGAAATCAAAGAGTCTTACCTTGGAAACAAACTAGGATTGGCAAAGGAGATTCTATGGGAAGAAATTACTGAATCAATCAAGGATAGCTAGCCCTATATCAAGATAATCTTTGATAAAAAAGACCTATTGGAGAAAGCTCAGGAATCTATTGAAATGTTTTCTAAAGAGCTTGAGGACATGCCAGAAATTGCTTATGAAATAATCAAGTTCCTAAATTCTAAAGACAGCTATGAGCTTGAATAATTAGGTATAAATGACAGGACAACAACTATACTAGAAGTGAACAAGATCATTACCAAGAAAAACCTCATCCTTTAGTTGGAGGAAAGGTGCAACAGTGTGAATACTATAGTTCAAAGATTTTTCAGTAGGTTAGAACCCTTGACTAGCAAGGGTTTTCCCTCTATGCTTGTGATAAATGACAAATTAATGCCCATTGAAGATTATGTTCGAAAGCTTATAGAGGTGGGTACCAATGCAACTTCAGTTTCAAACATAAGAGGTGCAGCAACACCAAGAGGTTGTGTTGAATGCACTTAGAGATTCCTTTTTCATTCTGAATGAAATCATACATATATTTCCAGTAAAACCCACTTTTACTAAATATACAGAGATGGATGAAGTTTATAAAAGGGTAACTAAGTTATCTATCCCACATAAGAAACAATGGGAAGAATTAACTGATTTACTTGACTAAAGGGTGATCAAACAATATTTAGTATTTTCAGGAGCAGTCATCACTAGCTCAACAGTTCTTAGTTTTTCTAGCAACAGTGATCACCAGCTCAATAGTTCTCAGTTTTTCAAGCAATAGTCATCAACAACTCAGCACCAAAATAATGACAAATCAACTATTAGTTTATATTCCTGATTTTGTATTTATCTATTTTTGTAAAATAGTTTAAGATATTTTCTCAGTTCTAAGATTGTATAAATAACTCTCTTTCATGAGTTATTAAGGGTTGCACCCTTGAAGAAGCATTTCAAAACATTAAATGTACTTAACTTTTCTGAATCATTAATACAAAAGCAAAGGATTCTGAATTCTAATTCATACAGTTTCGTTTTTACTGTAAGTTTTTCCAGTTTTATTTCACAATGTTTTCTTCATATTCTTATGTTTTACAAATATAACTAGGTAGGAGTAATTGTGTTTCAATTATTCCTATAAGCTTCTGAAGTGATCATCTATAAAGAGAATGAATTATATAAATTGTTCGTTTTATTAGTTTCCTCTAAATCATAAAATCATTAGCATATTTTGTTAAACCTTCTGAACATAGTTTAAAGGTTTTCTTACTTATGATTATTTAATTTTCAATTTGAAGACTGTGATAGTCATACTATCTCTCTCTTTATGCTCACCACCATGCAAGCTATATCAATGTGTGAATTTTAATAGCAACCCTCTGTTTAAATATTAATACTATTCAAAAGGTTAGGCATCACTGTTTTAAATCAGTTTCATACATTGGTCCTCCAAATTAAAACAAAACCCCCAAAACAAACATCTTAGATGCCCTGGCATGATAGCTAACCATTATCATCTCAGAGATATAAAACTATCTATCTCTCCCTCCCTCTTCCTCTCCCTCTCTCTCTTCACCTTCTCTCTCTCTCTCTCCCTCTCTCTCTCCCTCTATGACTCTCCATCTCTCCCTTGCAACCCCCTCTCCACCTTTCTCTCTCTATGTATTTCTTCTCCTTCCAACTCCATCTCTCTCTTCCCCCCCCCCCCCTCTGACTCTCCATCTCTCCCTTGCCACTCCCTCTCCACCTTTCTCTCTCTATGTCTTTCTTCCCTTTCCAGCTCCATCTCTCTCTCTTCCACTCTCTCTCTCCTCTCTCTCAAGTCCTCTCTATTTTTCCTTCCTCTCTCTCCCCTTCTCCTCCACCTCCCTTTGTCTCTCCCCCCATCATACACTCTCTTTCTCTCCACCCTCCAACTCTGTCACTATCTCCCTCCCTCTCTCCTTCTCTCTCTCCCCCTCTCTCCCCCCTCCATATCTATGTCTCCCTATCTCTCTCTTCCCCTTCTTTCCCTATCTTTATCCTCTCCTTTTCTCTCTCTTCCCTTATCTTCTCTCTCCCTCATTCCATCTTCATCTCTCCCTTGTCACTCCCTCTCTCTCTCCACCTCTATCTCTCAATGTCTTTGTTCTTCACTCCCTCTCTTCCCCCCTCCAAATCCATCTCTCTCCCTCCCTCTCTCCCCCTCCTCTCTCTCTTCCTTTCTCTCTCTCACTGTCTCTCCCACCTCTATGTCTCTCTCCCCCACTCTATTCCCCCTTCCATCTCACTCTCTTTCTTAAATATGATCCCACTGTATTGTATTTAAGAAATTATCTAAAAAAAAAAAACAAAAAACTTAATTGGTACTAAAATATTAAACCTATATTTTGGATCAATCATGTTAAAGAAAATACAATAATAAAAAAAGTAAAAGAATCATGCACTGTCTTTCTTCTATCATTGTTAATCAATTTTCTTTCTCACTTAATGTGGATCCTTGGTTAAGATGCATCTATCCTGGTTCTTTATAATATTATTTATATTATATAAATTTCACATATGCATATATAAAAATATTATCATTTTTTAATTTATTAAAACCTCAATTTAATCTCTATGAGAATATTGTTAGTAGTCGTGAGGATGGAGGGTTTAGATATACCTCAAAAGTAATTATAACCTTTTTCTCTTAGATTTAATTAAAAAATGTTATAAAATTAAATTAAAATAAAGCATTTGTAAAATATTTTGATTTTGAAATAAGTTATGGTTTTTGGGCATGTGGTATTGATAAGCCATGGTATTGGCCCATGCTATTGTAACAGAATAATTAAAAGCCTAGATCCATAACATAATAATCAAAAGTCTAGATGGCCCATGGTATTGATAAACCATGGTAGTAGCCCATGGTATTATAATTTTCTTCCCTCCTCTCCCTCTCTATCTTTCACTTATGGATAATTAAAAGTATTGTCATATTGTAAATATTAAGTTTTTATCCGCTTATTAATTAAATTTATAGATGGAACACATCTATATTAATTATTACAAATATATTGATTACAATTGAGTCGACATTACAAATGTTTACTTACATTACATTTCTTACATTACATCTACACATGTGAGGGGAAATATTACATAAAATATAATATTACAATATTATATGTTACCCAATATTTATAACCACCCCCACGTAATAAATATTTGTGAGGGGTGGGGAAAAATACTAATTAAAATGTAATATTATTAAATTTTACCTAATATTTCATGTCACACCCCACCCTAAATATTACATTCTACTCAATATTTCCCCTCACTCCTACTAATTTTATAGTTGAGTTTGTTTACTTTTAAATTACAAATATAAAGAAAAATTACAATAAGAAGTGGACCCATTGAGGGGAAATATTGGGTAAAATGTAATATTATAGTATTATATTTTATCCAATATAACTTAGTAAAAAGTGGATGGAGGTAGAAAAAATATTAGATAAAATGTAATAATTACATTTTTCCTAATATTTCCCCACCTCTGCAGACAAATGCCGAGTGCCAACATATCCATAATTTTTTGCTTACCTTTATAGGAAAGTTTTACCTTTATAGGCTACATGGATATCATTTTCTACAACTAATTATGTATCTAAATATAACATCAAACTAACATGAATCTAGGCTAGTTTAATCCCCCCTTAAATAGATTATATTCCAGAGGAATTCCATGAGTCAATACCATGGATTTTTAAAACCATGGGTCAATACCATGAGTCATTTTTATTTTTTTTATTATTTAATTTTTATAGGGTTATTTTTTATTTTGTTATTTTAATTTTATTTTCACCAAATTACAATGTTTACATTACATTAAGTTACACATCTCTACCATATTTTAATTTTATTTTGACCTAGTCAAAATGTTAACATTATATTACTTTAAGTTACACATTTCTAGCATACTATAGACATTAGATCTCGTTTCAATGAAGAAATTACATTTATCCCTCATACTAAAAAGTAAATTTTTTTTTTTTTAAATTACTTTATCTCATTATATAAAGTTTGATGTAAAATAAAAGTGAAAATTCAAGTATTTAAAAATGGCTGACATTGATTTTTAAAGTAATATACATATATTAGCTACACACATATATATATCTTAATTTTTTTAATGTAACGTGACAAACATCCCCCTCATGTATATATTAATATTATAAAAAATATTATTAATATTAATGGTGACTATTGAATTGAGAACATCCAAATCTCAAAGAAAGTCAAAATTAGAGAATAATAAAATTAAAATGGAAACAATTTTTTTTTTTTTTTTTCGAAAGGTGGAAAAACCTATCGAACTCATTTTGTCAAACCAACAGTGAGGACAGCCATCTCTGGCTCCTATCCGCGAATGTCAGTTGACACATCACTGTTATCAAGGAAAACCACGCCACCTGAAATAACCCGCTGGTGGTCCGTAAGGGAGCAAGCTTTCACTCCTGCCAGATGCCTCTGGGTCTTGGGCCGTTAACCTGTTTCCTTACGTCCAAGGAAGACGAGCTCTTAGCCAAGCAGAAGCAGTTTTAGGGCATACTCCAGGCCCGTTAAAATGGAAACAATTATAACGAAAAAAAATTTCCAATTTTTTTTTCTGTTAAAATTAATAATCATGAATATATATATATATATATATCTATATGACTTTTTTCTAGTTATGCAATATTAATAGCTAATATATATGGGATAGTATAGTAGACCTAATTATTACAATGATGTCTATACCTAATTTAAAAGTGATAACTTTTCACATCAACTAGTCTTTTACAAAATTTAATTCTGCTTTTACTTTAATTATAAATAATTATCTTTTGACAAAACATACTTAATCATTTTAAGTTTGACTATTCGTTATCTTTTTTCTAACTTCTATGCAAGGACTAAGCACATACCACACATGTTAATATTTTTGGGCATTTGGTTATTTTACTTTGATAAAAAATTTATTTGAATTTCATAAGACGTATATGTCATATATAAAAGTGTAGAAGCATCGCCCTGATTTTTTTCTATACATTTTAATTATTAATGTTTGCACCAATCAAATGGGTTGAAAGTATGCAGGGAGATTACCAATAATCATGAAGAAAACAGTGGCATTATACTTTATTTGGGGTCAATTTTGCTGCTAACACCAAGGCAAAGACATCGGTACCCTTTCTAGGTTTACAAAGGGTCAAAGCACAAAGGGTGTGAAGTGAAATAATGGTTTGTACTTGAATGGAAATAATAAATTCCCTCCTTACCCAAGTTATTCCCTCACATCCTTCACTTATCCTAGGTAACTCATCACTCTTTATCTCTTACAAAGGATTTTCAAGATTAGTTTCTATCAAGTAGTAATAACCACAATCAAGCTACTAACCATTTTTCTAATCTTCATATATTTGAACAAAGGATAATTTCATGTAAAAGAAGGGGGTGGGAAAGGATCTCATCATATCAAACCCTCCCATGATAATTTCATACTATTTGAACATAATGGATGTGATCCTTAATTTCTTGTAAACAACTCTCTCTATTATGAATTTATTGGCTTTACTCTTCTAATATTTAGATGCTCTCTCTTAATTATGTGTATGTTCATTAAGATTTAATGGAGATTATTATTATTCGCATGTGATTTATGGTTTTGGATGATATGGTACATTATAATTGGTTTCTTCCTTCCATTATTAAAAACAAGGAGAATACTAAGAAGGGGGTGAATCAGTAGTGTAGGAATTCAAAAAAAAATAAAATTCACTTGTAAAAGATATAGGACACCAATAAATACTTCAACAATTAATTCATATCATCATCACAAGAATCAATCATTATAGGCACACATAAACACATAAGTTCTTGAAACTTTCCTTCAATTTTCTTTCCAAAGGAAAGCTTCTACTTCTTGGTACAAAGTTCTTTGGTTGTAACCAAAAGGAAGCTGCTACTCCCTAATTTATCAGCTACAACCCCTAATTTATTAGCTACCATTGAAAGGAGCTTCAACCCCTAACTTTTTACCAGCCACTACTAGAAATAGCTACAACCCCTAATCTGCAAGCTACCACTTGCTTGACCTCCTTGATTCATATTTCATACAATTTTCAAACTCAAATCATGAAGGTCACCTCCTTCCATAAACAATTAAATTTCTCACTTTAATCTATCACCACAATCAACTTCATCAATCTTTGATTACTAATCAATCCACCATCCACACTAGCATAACTAACATCATTGCACTTACATATTCGATTATGCTTTTAAAGAATTTGGATTGATATTTTTAGTTTTATTCAACTTGTACTTTTATACTTGCATGAATCTTTATTTTGACTCATCTCATACTTCTTTCAAGTCTTTTGAATGTGGTCTTTTAGTCTTCAAACACTACTTACCTGTCTCTGCAAGAAAATCTTAGTTTAATTACTAATTTTGTAATTCTAGAAAAATATCAGGCTTTAGAAGAGCTTTTCTAAATCTGGTGTATCACCAAATTTAGCCATTCTTCTAAACTCGCCTTCAAACTATCCATGTTGTTATTCTTGTTGTTAACTTATTCACGCCTTTATTTAAAAGCTTTAGTCCTTCTCTTAATATGGAAAATAATTCCAAATTCAAGTGTTGTTGACTTGTTCACGCGTTGGCCTTCAATATAACCCAAAGCTCTTTTACCAAACTTTGCCACATATAACTTACCGTATGCCCATTGTGCTTTAAGTATTGAGGTTTGATTGAACATTGCAAACTTCTGCGCCCTCGGTCACAATGTTACAAACTTTTGCACCCTCCAGGGTGACATGTCTCGTGAGGACCCACCTTTCCACATGCCCTCTCAACAATGATCTTCGGCTCCAACTTCATATGCCAAATTCTCCTAGAGTCTTTTCATCCTAGGGGAATCTGCATAAGCTCACTTTGAAACCTTCCCGGGTCCCTAGTCCGGGATGATTTGTCCCGGTGGGACCTGTGCTGCACACTTGGACCAATCATAAACTTGTCAGGGTGAGTTTTTCTTGTCACCTGGATTCCACCGTGTCCTGATGCTTAGTCATCCTAGATTTCATTGAATGCACACCTTATAAACCTTCTAGGGAAGCCCTTCCGGGGTGACTTGTCAATATGACATCATCCTTGCATCATCAACGCCATATGGAGTCTCCCGAGTGGTGACATGTGTCACTCAGATTTGACCCATTTTTCCACATGAAAGTGCCGAAAATACATGCCATGTGTCATGTCACCCTATGTTGACATCATCATCACAAGCTAATCAGAATTTGTCACATGCCTTATTTTGATTTGTCCATGTAGCCAAGGGTGTAAAGACAGAGGGGTCTTAGGCGTTGTCTTTTTGTGTCGATTTCCTTTGTTAAAATTTTAAGTGTCCATGCCAACTTTTTTGTTGTGTCAACTGCCACATATTCTCGACACCTTGTCATCCCAACTATCTTCAAACTGCACCTTCCTTGACACTTCCAGGAATAGACCTCTAGGATGAGCTAGTACATATGGCCCACTGCAATTCCTCGCGCAAATCATGCTTATTTTTCCCTTTGCCACATTAGTCAGATGCTTAGTCATCCTGGGTGTTCTCCTTTGCTCCTCTTTTTTATTCTTCCAAGGAAGGCCTCTCCAGATGAGTTGTCTCGTGTGGACCTACCACTCAAACTTCTGCCAATCAACTCTTGTTGACGTCCTCCCAGAGGTATGTCATCCCGAGACTACTCAACTTGTGCGAAAATTTAAACCTCTAGGAAGGTCTCCCATGGTGATGTGGCTTTGGAGACCACTCACAGCGACATGCACTAATATTTGTCTTTTCCACTTGCTAAAATCCTCCTGGTGCATAGTCATCTCGTTTGTCTTCCTCTGCACACAATAGTTATTATCACTATATTTTTCATCATCATGTCACTAATATGAAATTGAACATAGGTAAAAGAGATAACAACCAGTCACCCGAAATAACTCCAATTAAAAAAGATAATACATTGTTATTCATAAATGTATATTGATTATCATTATTATTTAAAAAATAAATTATTAAAAATAATTTATTAGTAATTTATAAATAAATAAAGTTTTAATGTTTTTTTGAATCCTACTTTATGTCTAAAGAAAAAAAACTCTTAATTAGTAGAAAATATATTAAATCTTATTTCAAAATCCAAAAACATTTTCCATCTAAATAATATTCTTAAAAAAATCAAATATTCTTCATAATTATTATTGAGACTACTCAAATAAAATTTTATTTTTACACTGAGTTTTAATTATCTAAGCAAATTACATGAAATCAGGCTTCATACTTTTCTATTAAAATCCTTTTTCTCAGAATTATTTATCTAAAGATAACACCATTGTCAATCGATAACTATCTCTTCAATCTCGTTAGACCGAGTTCCTTTCCATTCTCTTTCGAGTCTCATCGAATCTTTGCCCAACTTTTTCTCTTTAAACTTTCAATGAACACGTTGTTACGTTTAGGGACAAATTGCATAGTTGCCATTAATTGCTTTCGAACAATTAAGAAGATTGCAATAGAATAACTAACATGGATTTTCAAAGTTCTATGACATTTAGATACTCATTATAATAATAAAAAATCATTGCACAAAAAATACATCATACATAACTTTTCCATAATAAAGAATAATATGAATTTTACATAATTATAAACAATGAGAGGACATTTATCTTTTAACAAAACTTGGTCCAAAAAATTGGTTGTATAAGAGTACATTTTCACCCATTTATAGGCATATAGTGTAGTTATCACCCGTGAGCCATGCTATGAGGCCACCAATGCAAATAAAAAAAGCTACAAGCTTTATTTCTATCAACACAACCCATTTACTCTCATGCTTAGCTAATCTACTCACCACAGAGCATTATGTGCATCTCAATCAAAATTTAGTGGCCAAGTAATTTTCTTCCATTACCTCACACAACACTAAAAATATCTTCTATTTCTTTGCTCAATAGTTTCTCTGAAATATTCTCCCCCCTAGTGCTTTTTAGTATGGGAAAAAGGAGCCCAATCTATGTTATGCTTATTGAGAATGGCCTGAGATATCAACACATGGCTCCCAAGAAACCAAAAAATACATAATCAATAGTGGATGATGGAATCTTATCTTGCCCAACATCTATTCTCACCTTCAACCAACTATATTCCATCACAAGTCTACAATATTTCTCTTCATGGTGTTGATTTTGGTTGATTTCTGAATAAATAAGGTTGACAACTAAGAACACAACATGAGCTACACAAATAGTGCATGTAAAGTTCTACTACAATGCTAAAGCCAATGACAATGGAAAGATTAATGTGAATGATGGTTAACTTCCTTCTAACTAGAGAAACATAAGACTCTTACAATTCTTAGGACAATTGCACTAAACCCATGCTCCCATAACTATGTGAAAATACTTCCCCACCAACCTTTTAGATTCAAGTGATTCATCAATGAGTAAAAAAAGGTGGGTGACTTTTTTTAAAGAACAAAGGCACCAAAAAAAAGGGTTATAAGATTAATACTGAATAAATGAAAAAAGTTTCATAAACTTCTTCCCTCTTTCTTTATAGAGAAATAAAAACTCCATTTATATTTTTTACCACAATTATATATTATAATAATACATTCAAAATATTGTTTAAATAACTCAATGAAAACAATAAATGTTATCATCATAAAAATAGAGTCTCAAGCGAAAGAGAGAATAAGTTCTCTAAAATGTAGGTTGCTCAGCAACAACACAAGCTATCTTAAAATTTTGTAATATTTATTATGAAAATCGCTTTAAAGCATGATAATATCAAAGTACTCTCCTAATGGAGATATCCAAGAGCACTAATAACTATGTTCATAATTTAGGTAGCAAACAAAAACAATATCATCATTAACTAACGGATCATCATTATATGTGTTTTTAATTATCATTATTTAGTTCAAACTTTGAAATTGCATGTTACCTAATCCATTATGTTTCCATGTAGTTAAAAAGATAACATTATTAAAGATGAAATTATATCATATCATATTATTGTTTTTTTTGAATATTTGATATATATATATTTTTTAATTATTGTATTTTATATTTATTCAACGAAAAAATTATATCATTGACATTTTTTAGAATTCGTAGGGAGACAAATTAATTCAACAAAATAGTATCATTTATATTCAATAGAGCAAAATCTCCCATATCCATAAATATCAAAGCTGACATATGCTCAATTGATCAACAAAGATCAAAATTGAAAAGAAATTGCAGTCCATCAATAATAGCAATTCATCTACCCAAACAATCAATATCATCAAAACATATGAGCAAGTAAGTTACACAGAGGGTGCACAGAAACCACCAAAAGCATCCATAAGGTGGATATAAATATCCATAAGCCTCCATAAAAAACCAAAAGGTGCACCAAACCACCCATAAACATTCATAGAAAACCAACATGCACACAATTTCATCCACAATTAGCCATAACTTGCATAGTACCATAAGAAGATACAACCGTTGTTGAAAAGCTAGGGAATTGCAACAAATTCTGTGTCAAAAGGAGACATTAAAAAATGGAAACCACCTCTAAGACAAAATCTTTGTATATGAACCAATGCCCTGTGCTATGCAATTGTTCCAAGCTTTTGCAAGCCATAAACCACAAAAAAAAATGCCCAACATAACATGTGAATGAGGATATAAAGAAGAGACACAATCACACCAAATAGCACTGAAGTCGTTTCTCTAAGAAGAACCATAAAAACCATTTTTCCAGAAGATGAAAAAAAAATGATTTCATCATCATATCACCAATACCAATGACCACATATGCTATGAAGGAACCAAAGAGAAAGGCTCAAGGCCCTCTAGAGAAACCCAGAGCAATATTCAAAACCACTTCACTCCTAAAGCCACCATTTCTAGTCATGATCAGAGGAAATTAGAGCAGGTGTTTTGGCACTATCACTCGAAGGATCTATGAGGTCACCAAAGGGAGAGTCACTCACAAGGAAACTTTATACATGAGTCAAGCAAGAGATCACATTGTCCTAGCATAATATTTGGTTACAAAGCATGCGTTTAATGTCCTCCAATGAGGAAAAACATTATAGTTCTCCACTTGTTTGTCCTTAAAAATAAGGCACAATAGAGTCACCATTTGTTGATGAAGAGCCAAAGAATTCATAAAATGGAGCCACCTTTTCCTAAATTGACTAGGATTAGGAAACCATTTCATATCCTCCCCTACCAACTCAGAATTTGAGTGATATGGTCATTCCCCTATCTCTTTCATCTCCAACAACAAGATTTCATTTCTCACCCCAAAGGTATAGCATAAAAAAATGTGGCAACAGAGTCACAAGAAAAAGGATGAACCCTTTTGTGCCCAATGTTACCTCCACCACCCCTTATACAATTCATTCTCTGCCTAGGAGGCATGAGGAAAGCTGCAAATGAACACTAGGGACAAATACAAGAAGAATTTCTGCTAATAAAACTAGATCAAGGACGAGACATAGAGCCTTGAAACCCATATCTGAAGACAACTAGATCATCACCTACATAACACACTACAGGACCAAAAGCCAGCAAATTTTCGAGTTCGACACATCGCAATAACATATCATAACCTAGAGATAACTAGTGGGAATTCCTTAAAACTAAAATTGACACAAATATGCTAGAACAAATCCATGAACTCTTAATTTCACCAACGAAAATAGGAGACATAATATTTTGAGCAAATTGAAATGGGCGCAAAATACTAAGCACCAGAGCTTCGTACATAGAATTACTCTGATACAGAGAAACCCCAATAAAAACAATTACCCACCAAGGTTGAAGAAAATTCCTCGAGTACTTAGGAAAACCTATGAACTGATAAGTTGACCTCAAAGACCCAAACAAATGAATTAAAGAATTAGTTTGACCAAATTCATGACCCAAAATCAGTACATAAAACTATAAGCTTGAGACAATTTGAATTAAACTCACTAGAGCATTGAGGTCTAATTAGGCACATTCCAAACGAGAGAAGATCCAGAAAATCCGCCATTGAAAGCGAAGAATGAAATGGCACACCACCAAGAAGAAACATGTAATGGAGGACAATGAGATATCCTTGGCTCTTTCGACACATAAATCATACCTAAGCCAACCCCTCTCCATAACTGAATATTTAAAACAACGATCTCACTGCATATCTAGCACGCCCATATTAACTACCCACTGCCACATCGTGACAGAGAAAACAAGTATGATGAAAGCACACACTTCTAAGTAACCCTGACACTCTGAAAAACACTCCCATTGGGGAATATTTAAATTATCATCATGGTATTTCATAACCAAAAAACCAAATATGTTGAATGGCAATGGATATTTCGTATTGAATTGAATTTAATAAATTTCAATATTAAGAATTATTGAAGGGTTAGTTTAATTACTTAATAAGATGATGTTAATAAGATAATATTAATCCTTATGAAAGGATAAGATTATAGTAATATAATTATAGTTGATTTTGTATTAATTAAATTTTGTATTATAATTTTTAAAATTTATTATATTGTTCAATATTAATAAAAGATATTTTTTTTTTTTGAATTATTGAATTTCATTTATCTATTAAGTTATTGGTGGATGAATTTGAATTGTTCTTGCATAATTGCAAGTAAGATTCTAGATTTATTGAGCTTTTGTTGAATTTCTTAGTTTTTCTAACTTTATGTCTCTATAAAAGTGGATTAGCTTACTTCAAAGTAAAAATAACTCCATTTTTTATTAACTAATTTTTAAAGCCAAAAAAAACATAAAAACAATTAATCTATCACAATAACATTTAATATAGTTAAATTTAATTGACCAAAACTGATAATATATATTTATAATAAATCACAATATATTATTAACCATATATTAACAATTAATATAGATGTAGTCTAACTTATACACGAAATGACATTTTTCACGACCATTTTTCTCGTTAATTTTAATCAAAATTTATGAAGATTTTTAAAAATTTGAGTTTAATTTAAAGCTTGAGTTTAACTTGTTTAATTTGCATAATTTGAATGCCCCAGAGGTTTTCAAGGATGTTGAATCTATTTATGCATTCAAAAATAAATTAGACTAAATCATTAATATATACCTTTAATATATAATATTTTTTTTTTTTAACATGATCGTCTACTCTTATATTATAAAAAACTGCTATAAGCAGGTGCTGTTACATGAGATGCAGAGAGAGGGGGGAAAGAAGTCCAAAATAGGCTCGCAGTCCTTGACTTCTGAGAGTTAAACTTGGAGAAAATAAGTTGAAATAGGTAACGGCTGTATTGTCGGACAAAGAGGCCAGCAAGAAGGCAAAATTTGCTTGACATATGACTGTTTACCAGAACTGATTTACCAAGTCTTCCACCTGGGGCTCCTTTTTGCTGGCCTTGGAAGATGCATCTGCTTGCATGCTCTGAGGGCTGTAAAAGGAGCGAGCTCTTCGTGAATGCTTTGAGGACTGCCTCGCTTGATGCTGGAAGGCTGAATCCGAGAGTGAGGCAACAGGTGCTTGGGAGAACAAACGCACTGGTTGCTTCTGCTGCTGAGAACGACTAAGTTCCTCTCTAAACGCACTTCGTTCCAAGACTGATTCGGGTAAAACAGAGGAGTGCTGTGGCGGTCAGGAGAAGGGAGGTGGTTATAAAGAGGAGGGGGAGGCCAGCCATGATGAGAGATCGGATTATTTTTTTTTAAAAAGTCTGAGTGCGAATCCTGCTCAAGATCCCTGATGCAGTCAGTGGGGAGGGGGAGGGGACGTTTACCAGCATTCAGATGGAGAGGGGCACGAGTGAAATGAGGGTACTTTGTACTGATTGCGAAGGGGTAGAGGAAGAAAAGCATGGCGGAGGGTGCGTGGTGGAGATCGAGAAGAGTGTGACTGCTGGAATGACTGGAGTGAGGACGAGTTCTGAGGGTGCTGGTCAGATAGGCTATTTGACGGCTTAATCTACTACGGGATTTCCTTTTCATAGATCCTCTCATTCTCTCGAATTTGTCCTTGCTGTCTGCTGACAGCCTTAGTTGCTAGATGGTCTGCTTCTGTATTGTTTTCTCTTAGAATGTGTAAGAAGGTTGAGTCTCCCATGTGCCTGAGGTTGTCTTGAATCTTGGACTTGATATTGTTAAGGCCTTCTTTGATAAAATCTTTGCCTGTGACCATAGCAGCGATGATAATAGCCGAGTCCCCCAGTATTAATGCGTTCCTGATTCCCAATCTGAATAGTAATGAGGTACCCAGTAGGAGGCTGTAAGCTTCAGCTGCATTGTTGGAAGCATTCCCCAGACCCCATTCATATCTAAGAATGGTTTTCCCGTTATGATCTTTGATGATGCCCCCTGCTCCGGCTTTCCCCGGGTTATTCTTCGAAGCACCGTCGAAGAGAAGAATAGGGCGCTTCTGGTTTAGGATCCATTGTTGAACCTCTTCCTTGGGTCCTCTGAGTTTCCAATTAGACCATTTCTTGTGGACTGTTGCCTGGGTAAGTTGATTTTGGTTGTGGTTGAAACTGAATTTATTATACCAGTCTCTCTCTTCTTGAAGCCAGCTCGTCTGATCTGGAAGAGCTATGTAGTTTGCACTAATGGATTCAGAGATGCTAGCGATTGTCTTTGCCAGAATACTAGCCATGATAGGCTTTTTATTATTGAATACATAGTTGTTTCTGGCTAGCCAGAGATGCCAGCAAAGGGTGGCAGGAATGCATTTCCACACTCGAATTAGATTGGGCTTACCTTGCCTGGAGAAGGGGTATCTTTTTCTCCAATTTTTCTGAAGATTGGAGATCTGATCAAAGCTTTCTCGAGTTTCCATGGGGCTTATCACCTGTTTCAAGCAGCTTTGCGCTAGGGGGCAGAGTAAAAAAGTGTGTTGAATGGACTCCTCCTCTGCTCGACAGAAGCAGCATATCGAAGGGCCCTGAATTCCTCTTTTCCTTAAGTTCTCAGCTGTAAGTATTTTCCCTGTAAGGAGTGTCCAATTGAAATATTTCACTTTGGGGAGGCACTCTGACTTCCAGGTAGCTGTTTGAAGATTCCAATTTGCTGAAGGAGATAAGTTTTGCAGAGATTTGTATCCTTCTTTCACCGTGTAGTTCCCTCCACAGGAATCCCAGATATATCTATCTTCAGTCCCCATATTGGTTGGAGCAGAACCAGAGAGAGAAAGTTTAAGATTGAGCCATTGGTCTCTGAGGTCGTGGGGGGTTTGAAGGTCCTTCCAGCCGAGCCATCTGTTGTGGTTCCACAAAGATATGTCAAACAAGGATGTTAACTTTCGAGCTTCCATCCAATTCTGCAAGGGTCGAAGGCCTTGGAGGAGGTTTCTCGGTTTTGTACCCATAATGCTGTCCGACCAAATCTTGGTGTCCTTTCCATTTCCTGGGAGTTTGGAGACATTTTCTTTAAAGTGAGGCAGAACTTTTTTGATAAGTCTCCACATCGGGGTGCAAGGCCTGTCTACAATTGATTCAGTGAGGATGTTAGAATTCGAACCTCTGAGATATTTTCGTTTTATGGCCTCCACCCACCACGATCCTTTGCCTGAGAGAATCTTCCAGATCAATTTGAGCCCCAGTGCTTGGTTTGAGAGATTTGGGATTTTGATGGAGAGCCCTCCTTTTTCATAAGGAAGAGTTACCTGATCCCACTTGACAAGGCTGAATTTCTTGGTCTCCTGTTTTCCTCCCTGCCAGAGAAAACTCCGCATGATGAGTTCCATGTGTTTATGAGTGCTGACCGGGGCCATGATGACTGCATACTGATAGATTGGGAGGGCTGAGAGGACAGCCTTGATGAGAATTGTTCTGCCAGCTAAGTTGAGCCAAGAGACTCCCCAACCCTGAAGGAGGCCTCTCATCTTTTCAATGTGTTTTGTCCATACTTCAGCCTTGACAGGTTCCTTAGCCAGAGGCAGTCCTAAGTAGGAGAAAGAGCTCCAATTCCTTTGCACTGGAATGTCCAGAATCAGGGATATTCTTTGTTGAATTTGAGGAGAAACATTCCATGTATATATCTTGCATTTCCTATTATTCAATTTATCCCCAGAGGCTGTTAGAAAAGCATCCAAAACTCTTTTAAATCTCCTTGCCATTAGGCTGGAGGCTCCCCCAATTAAGAGAGTGTCATCCGCGAAGAGTGAATGATTTATCTCTTTTATCCCTCTTTCTATGCAGATTCCCGTGATCTCTTTGTTGCTGCGAAGGTGTTCTAGATGGATACTCAAGGTCTCGACCATGATGATGTATAGAAATGGAGATAGGGGGCAACCTTGTCTCAGCCCCCTAGAGCTTCTGAAATATTTGCTGGGACGACCATTAATCAAAGGGGCAGTCCAAGGGTTGGAGATGCACCCATTGATGATGCTGATGAAGTTGTTTGAGAACCCAAATTTTTTTAGTGCTGCTGTTAGGAAAGAGTGGTCCACACGGTCGAAGGCATTAGCCATATCAAGTTTGATTATCATTCCTCGCTCTCCTCTGTTAATACTGCTATGGATGGCTTCTTGAATTAATATGACATTATCTGTTATTTGCCTGCTTGGAACGAAGCCCCCTTGGTTTTCGGATATTAAAAGGGGAAGGAATTTCTTGAGCCTGTTTGCCAGGATTTTTGTTATAATCTTGTAAGAGACATTGCACAAGGAAATGGGGCGAAACCTGTCAAACGAGAGGGGATTTGCTTCCTTGGGGATCAGAGCGATGTGTGAAGACTTGGTATTCTCTCCCAGCTTATGATTTCTGAAGGCATTCTTTATCATCCGCACAAAGTCTTTTTTGATTATTTCCCAGTGTTGTCGATAGAAGGCAACCGTGAATCCATCCGGACCCGGAGCCTTATCTTGCTGCATGCTGAATGTCGCTGCTCGGATTTCCTCTTCCGTGATGTCTTGGTCCAGCTCTTTATTGTGGTCCTCTGATAATTTGCGCTCTATTGGACTGAGAAAGTCAGTGCTGTCTATTTGCTGAGGTGCTGAGGAGAGGAGGGCCTTGAAGTGATTGTAAGCTGCATCTTTAATTTCTTCTTGATCCTTCATCTCTTTCCCATCGACCTCTATTTTATCGATTTGATTGCCAGCTCTCCTGAGTTTGATGTTGTTGTGAAAAAAAGTAGTATTCTTGTCTCCGGCTTTCAGCCATAGACAACGGGATTTCAATCTTTGTTCCTCCTCCTCTACTCGATTTTGTCGATAGAGATCCCTATATAAATTTTTTTCCTGCTCTAAGTCTTCATCTGAGTATTGAATGGTCTCTTTATCTTTATGCCACAGCTCCATCTTTGTGAGCAAGTCTGATTTTTTTTTCCTTTCAGCTATCGCTGCTTCCTTTGCCCACTGCTTAATGACTACACGGAGATGCTTTAGTTTTGTTTCCCAGACAAAATGAGGCGATCCAATTACTTCCTCAGCCCACTGATTTTGTATGAGGGCACGAAAGTCTTCTTGTAGATCCCAAATTTTATTATATTTAAAGGGGAGTGGCCCCAGATTTCTATCTTTGACCAAATTGAGAATCACTGGCTTGTGGTCCGATGCTGAGGCGTGGATTAAGTGGCTCTTAATGGACTGAAAATTTTCTGCTATTCCTTCCTGAATTAAAAACCTGTCCAATCTCTCCTTAATATTATGAGAACCGGATCTTTTATTGCTCCATGTGTATTTGCCATTTGACAAAGGAGTGTCGATCAGGTTGTATGACTGTATAATGGATTCTAGCTTGTCACGTGAGGTGTCTGCATGATAATTTCCACCAAATTTTTCTTGCACATTTCTTATTACATTCATGTCTCCCCCAAGAATTATTCTACTGTTTTGGACAGAGAGGAGATCTGCGTCTATGGTGTTCCAGCAGCTGGCTTTGTCCCTGTAATGATTTGGAGCATATATGTTGTAGATGTGAAAAACTTCCTGAGTGCCTTTATTTTTCAAATCTGTTCTTATCCACCAGTTGCAAAGTTGTGAGTTGATGATTTCCCAGTTGTTCTTGTTCCATATTGTTCCTATCCCTCCTGAGGCCCCATCTGAGCCTATAGATAGACCTGTAAAATTTTTAAAGTGTTGAATTTGGTGATGAAAGTCCTGTTCGGTGATTTTGGTCTCCTGGATAAGGAGAAGGTCTGGCTGCTCCTGTTTTAACAAATCCTTGATTGCTTTCAGTTTTAAGGAAGAGCCCATCCCCCTACAATTCCAAGAGACCAAGATCATTATTTACCATTTGTTGGGTGGAATCCGGACTTCTCCTTTACCTTTTCTCCGCTCCCTTTTAGCTTGCCTAAGTATGAGTCCATAGGTTGCTGTGTTCCCGTTGCCATCTCCTTTGCAGCTGTTTCATCTCTGAGTTCTTTGTTTGTCTTTCGACCAACTTTTCTCGGGGGGTCGGTGGGCTGATTGGCTTCTTTTGCTTTGTTCCTAGTGAGGATTCTTTCAATGGTGGGGGGGGGGGAGGGGGGAGGGCTCGAGCGGGGAGAGGCTGCCCGAGGGGATGGGGGAGGAGAAGTAGGATCTTCAGCGGACAATGATTCAAAAGGGTTGGAGGAAGAGGGGAAAGCTGAGTTAGAGGTAGGGGGCGGAGGGGGAAGGCTAGATTCCAGAGGGGTTTTGGTGATGTTTCCCTGGGTGGGGTAAGGCTTTTTTCTTTTGACATGTTCCCATGATCCCTCAGCATTTTCCTCATTATTCTCTACTTCATTAGCTTTTAACTTACTGCATCTATTTGCGAAATGGCCATACTCGTGACATACCTTACATTTGAAGGGGAGCTGTTCGTAATCCAGCTGCTATATGTGCATCCATTGATCCACCTTTATCTTTATAGCTTCTGGCAGGCCTTTCCCTAGGTCCACTTCCACGCAGATCCTTGCGCATGCGTGCATGTTCTCCCTTGGTTCAGATCTATCAATGTATTTTCCAACTGCATTGCCTATTGCTTTAACTGATTCATCCCCCCAGCAGTGAAGCGGCAGGTGGGGGAGTCGAACCCATACTGGGACTGCGTTTGGGATATCCATTTCCGGATCGAAATCCGGGGTCCATCTGTTCAAATAGAGTCCTCTTGTATCCATGAAGTAAGGTCCATTGCGGAAGATGAGGTTCTTGTCTTCTTTCGACTCAAAGAGAAATGTGAAGTATCCACGTCCGCAGAATCTGATGGCGATCTTTCCTTGGATCATTGTGCTCCAGTTGCGCTCGACCCATTTTTGGACTGATCTCGGGGAGGGCCAAAGGCCGGTGAACTGGCCTACAAGACCTCTTTCTGCCAGAGATATTGCAGATTTCCTTGGAAGGGCAGGAGGTAGATTAACTTCTGGGATTTCATCCAGTTTTTTGATGAACTTTGTTACTGAAGGGCAAGGTCTGTCGTCTGAGGGTTCAGAGAAAAGGGAGGCAAAAATTTCTTCGTGGTTCTCTGATACTGGAGGAGGGGGGGGGGCCCTGCCATTGCAGGCCCGCAGGGGCGACGGAGCAGCAAAATGGAAGGGGGCTGGGTCCCCAAGGACAGGGGCCTGCGAAAGGAAGACACGGGAGGAGATCGAGAAGCAGAGGCCCAGCTAGGCAGGGCCTGGGGGGCGAGGGCAGGCGCGCGCGGGAGATTCAAATCGTCAGAGCCGAAGCAAACTCGATCCGTTCTTTAATATATAATATTAATCAACTAATATTAAAATATAAAAAAAAACACTATATATTATAATATTACTAATTTATTAATTTATACTTAAACATATATATAATATAATTATTATAATATTTGTTTATAATTAATAATATCTTAATATGACTATATATATAAATAATAAAAGTTAATAAATACATATATATTTAACATTATAATATATATTATAATAATTAATATTATATTATATATATCATAATTAATTAATAATATTATATAAAAACATTAACATTATATTTAAAAATAATATGAAAATATTAATTATATATATATCTATATATATATATATATATATATATATATATATATATATATATATATAAATTATTATAATATACACTCATATATAGTTAGTTAGTATTAACTATAGTACTCATATATAATATTATTCTAATATTATATTAGTTAAACATTACAGTAGTATATAATAACATTAATGGTCGCAGTTAAATTGGCAATATGAAAAATTAGAAAAAAGGGTTAAAAAAATAAAAATAAAAATTAAAAAAATATAATTAATGGAAAAATATTTTTGAATTAATTCTCCTTAAATCATAGGAAGATTTTTTTAATATATATATATATATTTTTTTTTTTTCTAATTATTTTTCCTTAATAATATTTGGAAGATTTTTTGACAACATTATATCTATATATATATATATATATATATATATATATATATATATATATATATATATATATATGATGTCTATTACTAATCTACAATTGATAACTATTTACATCAACTTGCTTTTCATAAGATTTATATCTTATTTTGCTTTAATTACGAGTAAATATATTATGCAACCAACTCACAAAATAGAAGAAAAGATAGATCAACGAGTTAAAAATTAGATATAAATGAACAATTTTTGGATGATACAAATGACAAGACCGCCTTTGTATATATAGGAGTTTAAGGGGTCACAATATAATCAGAGACTATATAATAATAATAATGTAAGGGCACAACAATAACAATAGTGGGCTTCTATGGGCCACAACAATAATAATATAAGGTCTACATGGAAACAACAATAACAATAGGGGCCTACACTAATAATAACAATAAGGGGGCTACACTAGTAATATAGGGAGCTAACATGCCCCTCTCCTTCAAAAAAGTGTTGTCCTCAACAATTGAGTAGATCTAGGTGCTTATGTATAAAATTATCATCCTCCCATGTGGAATCTTCAACGTTTAAGTTCTTTCACATAATGAGATACTCTTAAATTGATCTATTCCGTAGTTGTTAGGTTCTTCTTTATGTGACTGCTTCAGGCTCCAATATGTTTTTTCCTTCTTCATCAAGTTCTGGCAATAACGTTTAAAGTAGGAGCTTGTCATCGATAACCTTCTTTAAGCATGGAACATGGAAAACTAGGTGTACTCGGGAAGATGTAGGCAACTCCAATTTGTATGCCATAGTACCAATATTTTGCAACACTTTGTAAGGACCATAATACTTGGGTGATAATTTATTATCCTTCTTAGCTTGCTTGAGAGACATTTGTTTGTATGGTTGTAGCCTTAAAAATACCCAGTCACCTACATCAAAACTTCTTTCACTGCAATGTTGATCTGCCTATTGTTTCATTCAATTTTACGCCATAGTGAGGTTATCCTTTAAGAGTTGGAGAACTTGTTGTTGATGCTTGACATGATCTTCAACTGCTTGAACCTTAGAATTTTCTCTTAAAGATGATGTGATGGATGGTGGATGATATCCATAAATGGGGTCATTTTTGCCACAGTATGGAAGGAAGTGGTATACCACCATTCAGCGAGAGGTAACCACTTGACCCATTGTGTTTTTTTATCATATACAAATAAATGAATATATCCTTCCAAACATTTTTCCACTATCTCACTTTGCTTGTTGGATTAAGGATGATAAGATGATTTATGAGCTAATTGAGTAACAACACAAGAAAATATTTTCGTCCAAAAATTTCCAATGAAAATGGGATCTCTGTCACTTACAATAATCTTTGGGTTTCCATGTAGCTTTTGAATTATTTCCATAAATGCAATAGCAATTGTACTGGCTTTAAAAGGGCGAGATAATGCACAAAACTGTGCATACTTGGTAAGTCTATCAACTACCACCATGATGACACTCTTTCCTTCATGCTTGGGTAAATGTGTTATAAAATCCATTGAAACATCCTAACGTTGACTTGGAATAACTAAATGTTGTAATAGACCTAGTGTCTTAATTGTATCAACTTTATTTGTTGGCAAACCAAACATTTCGCCACAAACTTCTGAATATCATATTTAAGGCCATCCCAAAAAATTCCTTCTTAACCCTGTGGTAAGATTTTTAAAATCCTGAGTGCCCTCCTAAGAGGGAGGTGTGCAATTCCAAAATAATATTTTGTTTGAGATTTGAATTCTTACAGAGATATAATCCATGTTGTACCATAATGAATCATTTTTCTAGATAAATGTATCAAATGTACTGGGATCTTGCTGAAAAATTTGAATGATATAGTGTCCACACCTCTTCATCATTGTTCCATTCATCCCTTGTTTAAGTTACCCAATTAGGTTAGATAATATAAATGGCACAACGCAATGCTTCCACATCCTCATCCCTTCTTGAGAGTGCATGTACGACATCATTTTGGTTCCCTTTTTTGTAGATGATTTTAAAGTCATAACCCAACATCTTTGTGACCCATTTTTTCTGCTCTTCTAAAGATAATCTTTGTTCCAAAACGTATTTAAGACTATTGTGATCTGTTTTTACCTTGAAGTGTCTTCCCATTAAGTAAGGTCGCCATTTATTTAGAGCATGTAGTATTTCTAACATTTCCTTCTCATAAATAGATTTGTGTAAATATTTTCACTTAATTGGACGACTTTAGCAATGGGTCTTGCTTCTTTCATCAAAACAACACCGATTCGATTTCCTGAGGCATCACATTCCACAATAAAGGTTTTTATGAAGTTTGGTGTAGCTAAGATCGATGGTTGGCACATTGCCTCTTTAAGATGTGAAAAGGCCCTAGTTTCTTCTGGAGTCCAAGAAAATGCATCTTGCTTCAGTAATGTTGTTAGAGGCATTTCTATTCTCCCATAATTCTTAACAAACTTGTGATAATACCCTATCAACCCAAGAAATCCTTGAATATGCTTTTGGGATGTGGGAATTTTCCATTCCTTAATGGCTTTAATTTTGTTAGGGTTTACCTTAACACCCTCATGAGATACAATATGACTGAAATATTCCACCTTGTGTATTCCAAAGAAACATTTGGAGGTTTTTCATATAATTGCATATCCTCCAATAGTTTGAGCACCCTGTCAACATGTTGAACATGATCCTTCCAAGGCTTGTTATAGATTAGTATATCATCAAAAAATACTAACACAAATTTTCTAATGAAGGGTTTTAAAATGGAACTCATCAAACCTTGATATGTGGAAGGTGCATTAGAAAGGCCAAAAGGCATGACCAAAAAATCATAATGACCTTCATGAGTTTTGAATGTTGTTTTTGGAATGTATTCAATATTCATTCTAATTTTATGATATCCTGAACAAAGATCTATCTTGATGAAGTAAATTGCTCCATGTAGTTCATCCACCAATTCATCAATGATAGGAATGGGAAATTTATCTTTAATAATGAGCTTGCTGAGCTCCTTATAATTTGTACACATATTCCATGATCCATCCTTCTTGTGCACCAATACCACTGGATCAGAGAAATAACTTTGACTCAGTTGAATTATACTAGCCTCTAACATTTCTGCAACCATACGTTCAATTTAAATCTTTTGGGCATAGGGATATTTGTAAGGCCTTATGTTTGGAGGAAGGCTGCCTAGAATCAATTGAATAGTATTATCATAATCACAAATATGTGGGAGGACTTTGGGAGTCTCAAGTACCTTGGAATGTTTGCCCAAGACTTTTTGGAGATCTGCAAAAATAGATGTTTTTTGATGTTTGAAACTTTAGTGAGCATAGTTGTGCAATTACGCCCCGTTGTTCTTTATTCAAAATCTTTGTCATGCCATTAAAGCTAATTAGCTTCCCTAGTTTCCTTGTGACACCCCTTAATTCAATTTCCTTTCCTTCCTAAAAAATTTCAAGAAAAGTTCTTGAAAATTAAAGCTATCGTGCCCAAAGGTTGTAACCATTGAACTCATAGTACAACATTAACACCACCCATTTTAATGGAAAACATTGGACTATTCAATACATATTCTCTCATGGTTAGCTTGATGTTTTGGCACTTTCCAGAGAAATTTATAGTTCCTCCATTTACAACCATCACTTGACACTCTGGTACTAAATATGGAAATAAGTTCAATTCCTTGGCTATCTTACAATGAATAAAATTATGGATACTACCCTAATAAATCAACACTATTACCTTTTTCTTCTTGATATATCCTTCTATCTTGGGAGTTTGAGGAGTGGTAATTCCCATTAATGCATTACAAGATATCGTCAAATTCAGTTCTTCTTTCTCTAGGATTGGTTCCTAGTGTATATCCTATTCTTTTGATGTTTCTTGTTCCTTTTATTCCTCCTCTTCACAATCTATGTAAAATAATTTCTTTTTAGCACACTTATGACCTTTAGTGTATTTTCTATCACAATTATAACAAAACCCTTTTTCTCTTTTTCCTGCAATTTTTGTGGTGTCAACCTTGTAGGTCGTGGAAGACTAGGAACAACAAAACTTCCATATTTATAGTTATGAGTGGTATACTTCCTTGTTGGCATAATTTTGCTTTCATCTTTTCTTTCCACCTTGAATGACTTCTCCAATGAATCAAGTTCCTAAAGGAAAACCTCATGTTGGATGTTATCCTTTAAAGTCCCTATGAAGACATCAATCCTATGCTCCTCTAGAATATCAGTTACCCTAATATTCAATTTTTGGAAGTCCTCAATGTCCTTGTCCATTGAACCCTTTTGTTTGAGATTTATCATTAGGCTAAAGAAGGTGTTGCTTTAAGTATCCTCATAATGTGCTATCATTTCCTTCATAAAAATTAACCAAGTGACAAGTGGTTTATGAGAACATATCCATCGATAGTATACAAACTGATTGAGTTCTAAATATAAATATGCAATATGTACCTTTTGTGAGGGTTTCACATCATGTAGATCAAAATATTGATCCATCTGTAATATTCATATTACGGATCCTTGACATCAAAATTCCTCATATCGATTTTTGGGATGTGGTTGGTCTTAAACCCAAAGTTAGAGTCTCTAAAATCATGATTAACATTCCTTTTATTCTCTTTATTTGTTTCATGGAATACCTTGTTTCCATTAGGAAGCATTTCTTGTAGAAACTTTGTCAAACCTTCGATTTCTGCTTTTAAGCCATCATTCAAACCTTCCATTTTTGTTTCTAAACCATCCTTCAAACCTTCCATGCACCTTTTTTTATTTTTTATTCTAAACCATCCATGTTACCTTTTAAGACATCTATATAAATATTCATCATCTCTTCCAATTCATTTTTGGTTACTCTTTGTGAGAGTGATATTTGTTGCACTTGATATTGTAATTTTGATATGTCATGTTGCATTTATTCCTCTTCTTCATGCAGCATATTAGATATTTCTAGTTGCTTATTGGGTGTATCCATTTTTCCTTTGCGAGGCATATTGGAAATAACGATATATATTCTTCACTATGCCCTTTGAATCGCTTCAAACGGATTTTTCAAACAAAAGTTATGAAAGTTTAAAAAATACACACCTTTTTGCTTATTTTTGGGAGCTAGATCTTGAAACTATTGTATCTCTATGATTTCAGCTCTCCAAGATCTGAAATTCAGTCCTGTGGTAGCAAACTGAGTCTTCTTTCCAATGCCACAAGTCATACCAATATTGCATTCTTCAATAAAATGTTATGCAAAATCTCCCACGATGACCTGATTATGGATTGGTTCAACAGAGCGAACTTATATGGGATGACACATGTCCATGTTTCAACCTTCATCCCTCAAATTGATACAGGAGAAACTAGAGTCCGTGTACTTTTCGTAGCATTTTACGGAATTCAAATCTGAAGCTTTAAATGAAATTTATGACGATTTTCCCTAGGTCACCTGTTTGAGATTGAATTCTAGAGTATGAAAAAACCCTAATGTATTCAGACCATATCTCAGAAAATATAGTGAACCAAGATCTAAACTTTCTACATGACATTCACCAATATTTTGACTCTACACGATTAAAATTTTATCTTTTGAAGCTTTGTAGAAAAAAATTATAACGAAAATGCCAATATGGTCTATTTGAAGTAGCAAAACCCTAGAATCCAAAGCTCTTATACCTAATGTTATTAAACCACCTCACAAAACAAAAGAAAAGATAGATCAACAACTTAAAAATTAGCCTCTTCGACGGGGAAACCTCCTCTACATTACATAAATGAATAATTATTGGATGATAAAAATGACAAGACCTCCTTGGTATATATAGGTGATCCAAGTGGATGTTGGTGGTGACCTGCCTATTACACTAGGATCCTCACCACTATCTTTTTCAGTTTTTTCAGTTTCCTTAATTGTAGCACAATTTACTATTTTTGGAAAATTTTCAAGTCTTCAACTTCCAGAGCTGTTTTGAGGCTCTAAACAACATTTTTTGGGAAAAATGGAGCCAACAACGATTATGGGCTTGCATTGGTTGGTCAGAGATATATATGTCTAACGAGGTATTGTGCATGTCAAACATATATCATATTCCAAAGTTACAACCCCAGGAAGTTGATGTACCAATTTACCCAAACGAGGCCCATAGTTTTGGTGCTTCATCTCCTAGGGTTAGGATTTTTTATGTTTAGGGTTTTCCATTGTTTCTAACTAACAAATAGGCCTTCGAGCCTCATTGTAACATATTTTAGAGGCATGTAGCTACCACATCTCTTCTAAGAGATAAGCTACCATCACATAAGCTAGTCTTATTTCCATTATGTTTGTAAGCATATTTCAGTATCTGTTATTAATGAAATGAAGTGTTATTTCTTCTACATATTTATATTTATGGTTATTTCTGTAATTTTTTGTGTTCATATTTAAATTCGGATATGTGGTATTAGATCAGTATGCTCTTTCTCTATTTTTCTTTGCATGTACCGAACGAGGTCGGAATATAAGGAGTTAGGTCTTGAAATTGTCGAACCTTTGTAAGACCAACCTCGCAAATCCCAACGACCTCCCATGGGGGAAGAAAATAAAGGCGAGGGAGGAGGGGGGGGGGGCTAGAGATCCTTTGAAAATCTTGCTCGAAGAAGCCCTCGAGCGATAGAGGAATGCGATGATGGAAAACTTTGCCCAGATCCTTTAGTAACTACCGAAGGGTGACACATCTAATTCCAGAAGCTACTCTGGAAGCGCCACACCCTTTAAGGTACAAGTTAACTTTGATATTCCCATATTTGAGGGTTATATAGATGTGGACATTGTAGATAAATGGTTAAATCTGCCAGAAGGATATTTTCTTTTCATGATTTTTCCATCTGGGAAAAGATTACTTTTTCTCTTCTCAACGTCGCCCCCCACGTCAAGGACTGGTGGAAAATCTAATGTGAGCAGAAGGATGAAAGTACGTCCTCAATATTTTCGGCCACACCCACTTGGGATTTGTTCTGGGATGCCATCAAGGAGAAATACTACCCTATCGCACAAAGTTGGGTATCAAGGATTATGAGAAACATTTGGTAGTCAAGTACCGCAACTGCCTACACAGGTACATCCAGGATGAGATGGAGTTCCTGGACATCTCCTTGCTTGACACGTCATACCGATATGATGTCAATATCTAGTAGAAGCTTAAACAGATAAAGCCAGACTTTGGATCTCTGAATCTAAAGCATGGGAAAGTTTCCCCCAAACTGCAGAGCAAAAGGAAAAGCCAAGGTAGGGCAACCCAGGATAACCCGCCAAAGCTGCAAACAAAGAACAACACAACAAAGAAAAATAAGGACACGCGAAAGTGGTGTGAGTTCCATAAGAGCTCCACTCACAACACAAGTGAGTGTCAGGCCAAGTAGTCCTTGGTGGCCAAGCTGAAAGCTTTTGAGTCCAATAGATGTTCTGACTTTGAGTTAGAACCTAACAAGAGGAATGACAAAGGGAAGTAGATCATTGACGCTGAGCCCAGTGCCATTGTGGCCACCACCAAGATCTAGAATATTTAGCTTAAAGATCTAGAAGAGGGGGAGTGCCTATTCTGCTCACAGATGTGGATGAAGGGTTCTCCGCTGCAATTCATTATCGACAATGGGGGCCAAAAGAACCTCATTTCAGTAGATGTTGTGAAGTAGATGGGCCTACTAACTACAACACATCTGCAACCATATACCATTGGGTGGCTTCACCAAGGAAGAGATCTCTGTGTTAGCAAGTAGTGTCACCTTCCCTACATCATCAAGGCCTTCACAGATGAGGTACTGTGTGACATTGCTCCTCTTGAAGTTTGTGATGTATTATTAGGACAACCATAATTATGGAAGCGACATGCTATATATGAGTCTAGATCTCACTTTGTTATTATTTATTTGGGTACTAAGTTATATAGGATACCAAAGGTAGCCCTACCTACCACCATCTCTTTGATCTCTGCTAAGCAATGCAATAAGGTCATCTCCCAGACTGGGAATTTTTTTTTTCTTTCTGATTCGCTCTAAAAGTAAGGTGAAGGTCATAGCCACAACCATGACCCCTGGGAAGGGTTCCTCCAAGCAACAAAATCAGGTGGATACGGTTGTGGGAGAATATAGGGACATCTTCTACTCACCCACAAGGGTGCCCTTGCATTGTTAGGGAAAGCATTCAATCGTTCTAACTCCTGGAGCACCTCCACCCAACAGGCCGATATATCACTGCTCCATTCTAGAAAATGAAGAGATCAAGTGAAAAATCCAGGAGTTTTTGCAGAAAGGGCACATCCGACCAAGTTCCTCACCTTGTGGGAGCTCGATTGTACTTGTACAGAAGAAGGATGGGACCTGGAGGCTCTGCATTGATTATCGGGCACTAAACAAAATCACTGTCAGGAACAAGTATCCAATCCCACAGATTGATGACCTGCTAGACCAACTCAAGGGGGCCAAGTATTTTAGCAAGATCGATTTGAAGTTTAATTATCACCAGGTTCCAATAAAGCCCATAGATGTATGGAAGACCACCTTTAAATCTAAGGAATTCCTTTTTGAATGGTTGGTTATGCCCTTTGGGTTGACAAATGACCCTGCTACTTTTATGAGGTTAATCGATGACATCTTGCAGCCCTTTACCTACTCGTTCATGGTGGTTTATCTAGATGACATCCTCATCTTTAGCAAGAGTTGGGAAGAACACTTGAAACACATTCGACAGGTCCTTCAAACCCTTCAGCAGCACAAACTGTGTGCCAACTTGGAGAAATGCACCTTTGCAATAAACCAGGTCCAATAATTGGGTTACATCATAGATGAGCGTGACGTGCATGTGAACCCAACCAAGATCCAAGTCATTCAAGACTAGTCAGCCCCAACCACTCTAATGGAGCTTCATAACTTTTTGGGCCTTGCACATGTATATAGGAGGTTTGTGTTGGGATTCTCCCATATCACTTGGCCTTTGAGTCAGATTACTAAGGGTGGGGCGAAAGGAAATTTTTCCTGGTCTGAGTCCTAGCAGAAGGCATTCATTGAGTTGAAGCACCACATCTGCTCTAAATTGGTACTTAGACTGCGAGACCTGCAACAACCGTTTGAAATCAAGACAGATACCTCAGACTATGTTATTGGTGCAGTCCTCACCCACCATGGGCATCCAGTGGCCTATCATAGTGAGAAACTTTATGATACAATTCGTAAGTATCCCACCTATGATAAAGAGATGTATTCCATTGTGCAGGCTTGCCGACAATGGAAGCACTACATTTTATGGAAGGAGACTGTCATGCACACTGATCACCGACCTCTTCAGTTTATACAGACACAAGGGAATATCCAGAACAATCACCATTAGAAATTGTCTACATATCTGCAACAATTCCACTTGAACATTAAATTCAAAAAGGGTAGCACCAATCATGTTGTAGATTGCCTCAACCACCCCCAGTTGCATCACTGACTACTGTTCTCAAATCTTGTGGTCACGAGACCTCTGGATGGCCGCAACTATACAAAATTGATCTAGAGTTTTCCTCGACATACTAGATGCTTGTTGGCTTGTATGGGCCTGACCTAGGTTCAGAGGTGATTTAGCCAAGAAAATGCCGGTACTACTGGCCCTTTCGGCAACAGTCTGCGGAGCACAGACTGAGGTCTCACCCGAAGTAGTATGGGAGGGTGCTAGATCCAGGTTTTTGCACCCTAGGGATGTTTAATGGGCTTCTGGGGGTCTGCGGTTTGGCCCTACGTGCACATCACTATGCGAACTTGCTATCCCTACGCAACCTGGGTTGCTGCCTTCGCGCATCCCTTCCCGGGGCGCAACCCACAATATCCAAGTACCTTGCTATTTAATCTGTTATTATCTGGTTACTTAACTTTTTTATGTAAGACTAAGGATCATTATAGCATATTCAACAATCATATCAGTGTGCGCGATAAATAAAATAGCATAAACATAAAGAAGGTAATGCACAGTAGATACACAAAAATAGGAATCAACTTCTTTTTATTAATCTTCAATCCTGATTACAGACTGGACACCGCCCTACGCACTCAGCTGTGGACTCTACTAGGCCTCTACGCACATAGCTGCAGAGCCTCTTCCTACTACTACGACCCAATACACTTAGACTCTTACTATATGCTCGAACCATTCGTATTCATCTATCCCTCCTCTTTGCTCTCTTTACAACTTAGATCCTCGCTCTATTTATACAATCCCATGGTCCATGGACCATGGGTAGGCCGACATGACTTTACATTACATTACATTACTTTAGGGCAGACAATCCTATGACTTAACCTATACTTCACGCTTCGCGCCCGCAAATCGGAGTCTTACAAAACCCTTTGACTACAACTTGGGCTTTGAGCCCCAAAACATGTTGTGGGGGGATTCCATGCCCAACAGCCCCCCAACACAATAATCGTGACTTGGTCCGAGTCACTCTGCTGGTGTGGTGACCTTGGCGTGGAGCCCCTCCAACTAGTCTCGTACTGCTCGAGGTCCGCGATGCATTATTCTGCGGTTTGCTAGCCCTACTACATGCGCTCCTCCGATGCTTCTTTTTGAGGATCTGCTACCTGCCTTAGAGCATATAGTTCCTACATCTACGCGAGCTTGCCCTCAATGTTGGCCATAATGGTGAAGGGCTTATCAATCCAAGGCTGGACGCATGCCTTGAGAAGTGCCTCTTTCTGTCTGGCGGCATCCACCTACTCTTTTAGCGCCCTTGCCTGCTGCATCTTTGCCAGTCATTGGGTGAGGACGACTTTCTGTGTAGTTCCCTGTACCTGTAGTTCTCGCGCCTCTGTTTCCAAGCACTGTATGTTGGGGTCCTCATGCAAGGATGTGAGGACGTCAAAAGCTTGGTCCAACGTACTGGTATAGTCTTGTACTGCTCGTCCAATTTCTTCCAGTCCTCTTTGAATCACGCTAACGCGCTACTCTCTAACTTCCAGAGGAGTGGAAGGCTGCGCCTTCATCTGTAGCTCAGCAATCTGGAGGTTCAGCTCCAATTGCACTCGTGTTGTTTCCTTGTGCGGGCTGCGGACTCCACTTGCCAAACAGTGGATCCACATCTCTATTGGTAGGTCTGCGGCAATGGACAACTCTAGGACTCGCCGGCATGCTTCATCCACTGTCTTCACAATCTGCTGGTTCTGTGATGCCAGTTCGTCTCGCTGCAGGTTGAGATGTTCGATGTTGATCTTCTACTCACTCATCACCTGAATTTCTCAGCCTTCCCTGGCACAGAGCTTTGTTGTTATGCCATCCTGTAGCTGGTACAGTGTGTCTGGCAGATGGGCAGCTAAATTTAGGCCAAGTCCTTTGATCCTACCCACCGCGGCTCTGTCATCCTCTTTATCTATTGTTAGTGCTCTTTCCGGTAGCACTATGGTATTGGCCATATTTGTGCGTAGCAGCTGCTCTGCTGTTGATGTACCTGCTATGCTGTAGGTGGCTATGGTTCCTTCCTGTGGGGGCCACACCCATAGTTCTTGCAGTTGTGCCCTTAAGGCCCCCAACACAATCTGCTACTCTGACATGGCTTCCTAGAGCACTTCCTTGGTGACCTTTCGAACTGTGTCGTCGATGTCGTAGAGGTCGCCTTCTGTTACTGTGATTGATTCGATGGCCAATTTGGATGCCTTGACCTTTTTTCATGGACCCAATCTCTCCATCCACACCTTCTTCTATGTCCTCTGCTCCCTGTCCTGTAGTGGATGTTGCACCCGGGTCCGCGCCTTCTTCTGTGTCCTCTGCTCTCTGTCCTATAGACAAGTTCTGGCCCTCCGCGTCTTGCGTTGTGGTGGCCCCTGTTGCCTGCACTATTGCTACTTCTTCGATGGCCTTTGCCTGCTCTACAACTGCACTTGCTGCCTTGCAGACAACCCTTACCTCCGCGGCCGCTTGTTCGTTGCGCCTTTGCTAGGCCAAATTCATGATTGCATCGTCAATAGTGATGAAGGGGAGCTTGGTCCATTGCTACACCAGGTCCTTATGTGCCTTGATGTACACATTATGCATGTCTACCTTGAAGTCTACAAAGCTCCGCAGACTGTTGTACACAGTGGGGGACAGGCGTGATCATCTATTGATCCACATCCAGATGCTTGCCTCCATAAGCACCGAGAAGATCTTGGTTTTGCGAATCCGCTTGGTGTCCTTGGTGGCCCAGAGCAACGCGTACTTTGTAGCCTCTGGTAAGTCCTATTTAATACTAGGGAACTGACTTTCCTCAGGAAGTTCCCCTGTTATCAGTAAAATAGATAAGAGAAACCATGTGTAGTGGAAGGTCTTGCCTTGCTCTTGGGCTTCCTTGTAGTTAGTCAAGAACTCCTCACAGAGGAACTTGGCCCAGTTGAATTGGACCCCCTCCGAGCATTGTTCTGCCAGTGAAACTACTAGCGCTGGTACCTCATCTCTGCAACATTTTCTCATTACCTTCCTGGCCAGGAGATGAATGGCTATGTGCACCCCTTTATCTTTAATGTTGCTGATCGCGTAACCCCTCTTTTTCTTTTCCAGTTTGTATTTTTTCTTCATGGCCTCTACGAGCACCAAATCTCCATTTTTTTCCTACTATTGCCACGGGGTCCTTTCCCTTATAGGGGAGCCGCGAAATCCTATGGATGAGATTTGCCATAATGGGAATAGGCTCTTCCAGCCATAAGTACCCATCGTGCACCAGGAAAAGCAGTTGCCTGATGACGAAAATAGTGATAGGCACGTGGTGAAAGTGTGGAATCCATAACAGATGAAGTAATTCGACCTTCTCCACACCGCGCAGCCATTTCTGTGGCTCTAGTGTTGTGAATGACCCCTCCGTACTTTGCTTCATGAGGTTCTCCATCTCTAAGTGTGGGAACTTCTCGCTGTCCGTGAGGTCCCAATCTTCAAACTTCATTGTGGGTACGCGACCCAAGTGCGAGCCCTCAAACACAATTCCATTGGGGAGGAGCGCGGCCTGGAGTGCACTTTTAGTGGCATCCAAGTCCTTGGGTATCTTAGCTTTCTCTTTTCATGGAGGAACGTACTCGAGCAATTTTGCTGCAACGTGCACCGGCTAGATGTCCTCTTCTATGTATTCTGCTACTTCCATCTCATTAACGAGAGCCTATAGGTCCTCCTCCTCATCATCTGTCTCAATGGTGATAGCCTTGCCCTTTTCTTCCATTGAAAGTTTACTGAACCACAAATTTCTTAGGGACATGCGAACTGGTCCCACCGCCTGCTTATCTTTCTTGGGCCTCGCCGTCCAAGATGATTTCGAGATTTTTGACGTGACCCCAATGTCTTCGGAACATCATGCACTGTGGGGTTTTGAGTGGCCTCATTGGTGGTTCCTTCTGCAGATCCCAAACCTCTCCTGGTAGTTGTCATCTTGCTTGAGCTGTCTGTGGTTGTTCGCAAACATCGGGGCTCAAATCTTGCTCGGTGCTCAACACTTTGTGCTCTAATGAACTACTCAAATCTCAAATGAACAAGTGTTGTCTTGTGGTTGGCCCCTATAGTTTTATAGCACCTTTTGAATTCAAATCTGACCATTCCTCCCAATTCTAGGCCATCAATGCTTTCTTGACAACAGATTGCCCCAAATCTAGCCCTTAATTCGTGTCTTAAATGCCCACCACCTGCTCCCTTTTGCCTTAAATTGGCCATCTCATCATGAACAATGACACCAATAGTCACTTCCCAGCCTACCCGCACAATAGTTCAGCCCCCCGTGTGTGGGCGCGAACCTTGTGTCCTGCTGATTTTGCGCGCACCTCCCTCATTGTGCAGCTCCCAAACAGACTCTTCTAGAGTCCTGCTCTCTCTTTCAACTGTCTGGAGCGTTGAGACTATGCTCCCTATAGCTAGTTAGTTGGTCATACCACTTGTGCGAGACTTCAATTCGCCTTCCAACATAGTCCACAAAAACTCCTCAATTGTCTGCGCGACCATTGGCGCCACGCATTCTACTATATGCAGTGTGCTTCCCTGGTTACTGCGTTTGGTGAGGTGCGGTCGTAGCCATGGAAGCAAAGTCATAAACTCTCGATGACAATCTTCTAATGCAATGGTATGGTCATCCGTATCTTGCTTTTTCATCCTTAGTTTATCGACGAGAGATGCTTGTGTTATCTCATTTTCCAGCCTTTTGATTTCAACGTCCATCCGAATGCTTTTCTTCCTCAATCGTACCCGGTCCTGTTCGAGTTTGCGAAGTCTAAGGTTACCTCACCAGATGGCTTCCTGAATCCTTATATGTTCATCCTCGCGTAGATGTGTGATTTCTTCCTCCTGGTCATCAGACACTGTCACAACTGCGGGAGCGATTACGTCTAGACTCCTTTTTGTATTCTCTTCAGAAATTATGGTTTTTACTCTGTTCCACATCTTTGGAATCGTCTCCGTGTTCAAGGTTTTTCACATGGTCCTATAGGCCCATTGAAGTGCAGGTATTCGTAGGTCCCAATCAGTTCGTCTCACCTGGTGAACCTTATTCAGTACTCCACACACCCTATTGAATGCCTCGTCATGGAGAATTGGTAGCACACGTCACCTTTCCTATTGCTATGGTGTGTTTTGATTCTCTAGTTTGGGGGTGGTGTGTGCTTGTGCGGACTGTACAACATATGTCTGTACCCATCGAGAAAGGTGGGCATGCAAGTTGTTCCGCCCTTGCTGATTGGCTTTCGTTCGGAGCTGGGGTTTTCCAAAACGTAGGCACATCATCCTTCTGCATCTGCGCCAGTCCTCAAAAGTTCCTTGATGCATACCCCACCATCATGCGGGTGTTGCATGCAGTTCCCACTTCAGCGCATCGAACCACTGTTGTTTTGGTACTGCACTTTCAAATTTGCTCAGAAATTCATCCACTGCTGTTAATCCATCATATGTCTGTAGCTCCCTTGCCTCTGTTTTCACGCAACACAATGATCTAATAATCATGTTGCAATTAAGCATTGTTACTTCGTGCAATCGATTTTGGCATCGCTCTATCTCTTCGTCTGAATCTGAAGTGCAAGAGCTTTCACGCTCCCATGAAATCCTTCCATCTACAGTCGGATTCACCCAATCTTCTTCTTGAGCATTTATCTTGTAAATACAATTGAGATCGTCATCACTATCATCGTTGAGCACCGGTTTGGTGTATCACACTCCTTCAGCTCGATCTAGCGGTACTACCACGCGTAGTGAATTTTTCTCAAAGATCATTTTGCGCTTCTTCATATTTGTAACTCTGTTCATATCAATGGCCCAGTCTATTCCTAGTAGTGTGGGATAGGGATTGTTGTCATCGGCAATCTCTATCACCACAAAATCCACCTGTGCTCGCACCTTCAATATCGACTTTCACCCCTTGCAATCTTCTCATGGGAAAAACCTTTTGTTGGTTCACCATTCGTAACTGAATAGCAGACCATTGTAATGCAGGTCTACCCATGCATTCCCATGTTTTATTTGGTAGTACATTTGTGTCCGATCCTAGATAAGATTACTTGATCCATTTCGTATTCACCTATTTGCACTGTCAACCTCATTTCCCTTCCTGTGTGCAATGCATGCTTTCCAAATTTCCGGACCACACTTGGTTTTCCTGACCCTGTGCACCTAGTGATAAGTTCTTGTAGTCCTTTGATTGCCTTACTATCGCACATAGTTTCATGCATGTTTGCAAAAAGGTAATGAGCATTGAAGGATCCATTTCTAGTTCTAGTTGATCCTTACTACCTAAAGTGGAGGCCTCCATGAAGCTCTTCTTAAATTCCATGAATGTCTCCTTCACGTGTTCTAAATCAAATTCGGGTTCCTTTGTAGGAGCCTTGTGAACCCACACGCTTTCATTTGGCTACTTCCATTTATCATCTCTCGTGGTCATACCACTCCTGAGCATCATGTTTACATTTGGGTCTTCTTTGCGTGGCTCAGACCTCATAATTTGTAAATTATGGGACGAAGGGGGCTGGAGTACCACCTTTTCGCGCATCCTTGTGATCAACGAAGGGCAGTCTTCTGCCTCATGATCAAACTGAGTACAGTACCAACATGATATTCTTGTCGGGTTTGTACAATCACGGGCATAATGCCCTGACCCTCCACAATTGTAACAAATTAGTTGTCTGCGACCCCTTCCTAGTTCCATTCCACCTCAACCTCATCCGCACCCCTGAAATATAGCACTCACCATCCCTGCATTTGGGTTGAGGGCTCATGTTTTGGTCTGCACCCTGTAGGCAGGAGTCCGATCCATCATTAGTTCGTAGCTTTGGCAGGTGTGTTCATCATGGCCTACTGACCTGTAGAAATTACAGAACAATTGCTGGGACATCTGCATATACTTCTGCAATAGATGAGAATTGTCCGTAGTGTGTTTTCCTCCTATTTGGTAGATTGCGCACCATAGGGTAGACGCCGCGCTTGGCCCTGCTTGTGCCTCCGGTCTTAACGACATTGGCCCTCCTCCTACCAAGTAGTTCGTAAACACTAGACAATGGTCCTTGTCGTGCCCTTGGCCTTTGCATTTTATGCACCATACTTCCTCGCGCACCTCCATCCGAGGTGTCTTGTCCTAGTTCAAACTTTGCATTTCTAAACACAGATTCTGCAGTTGCGCATGGATTTGTTGGATTCCCAACCCAGGGTCTTGTATAGGGGTCTCATGTAATCTCATTGCCATTTCCAACGCTTTGGTCTGGGTGGAAAGTTTTTGTTGTGACAATGCCATCCTTAAGTGTGGCATGAATGAGGCCACAAACCATGCACGATGTTGTGCATCCGTTAACATCATATTGGCTTCACGGGTCATACTCTTCAGCCTTTGGTCCAGATCCCATGGGGTCTCACCCAGGAGCATTGCAATCTCCTTAAATCCAATGATTGATTGTGGTTTTGACTTTGGCCTACTAAATTCCCTGTTCAGCGTGGTCTGGATCTCTGTGATTCCTGCATTTGGGTGGTCATTAGGATGCTTGATATACCATGTTAATGTGCAATCCTACTTTTATCACTCAGGTTTTCCCAAAAGTTGTAAGAAAGGGAAGGATGCCTAGGTAACCACAGACCAATCTTTTAGATATAGAATCTAGCCAATCTATATCTAGAGAGGGCTCTCTCTTTATAATTTATCTTTGTTTTTAAAGGTATTAGGCTAGTTGTGAAGTTCAAGGGTTTTGTTTGAGTTTGGGTGGTGGGATTCGATAGAACAGAGAGGTAAAACTGAGTAGTTCAGTCCATTGGGCATGATGGAGTCAAAGAATATGGCTATCTGGATTTGGTTTCTTAACAGAGGATGGCTTCACAGAGCAAGGCAGTCAAACAAGGAACAAATAAAAGACTTGAAAGTAGATGGAATGGGCTCAAATTGGGTGAAGGGAAGTTAAGAATCCTTCAACCTATTTAAAGAGGGAAAATGGATGATTACTGATAAGGAGCAGTTAAGTATTCTTTACCAAATAATCAACATGAAAGAATCAGGAAACAAGAGAAATTAAGGGTTCACTGCTTATCTAAATTCTGAAGAAAAAATAGAGAACAACAAAGACTGAAAACAAAGTGCAGTCAAGCATATTCTGAAGTTAACCTTTTCTTTATCATTTAGATTTATGAAACACAGATGATATAATAAACTAAGGAAAACTATAAAACACAAGATATAGAGGACTTATTGATCCAGTGGTTGATTCAAGAAATCTGTGACAAGTCCTTTGCTTCAATTCTTCATCCAGTAGGCCAAACAACAGTTGATTCCAACAACTCTTTATTCCAAAATATCAGTGTTACAACAAAGTCTAGGAAATCCACACACCACCTCTCAATACTCTAATGGAGGGGGTATTTATACAACAAAATATGTACAACAAATATCTAATATCTAGGATTTAACAAAATAAGAGTTTACAAAAATAGAAACAGCTAGTCTCTATGATAGGAAAAGGGTAAACTGGTGTTGTGCTAGAGGTAGGCTCTTTAATTTGGCCGGCAGTTGTCTTCTGTAGTAACTCTGCGCCGACTGCCTGTCTCAACTGTGCTCTTTAATTTTGATCTGCTTTCTTTAATTCTGCTCTGACATCTTTATCACTGATTTGATACACTTTAATGCTGAACTAATACTCTTTAACTATGCTTTGACTCCTGCTCACTGTTGTCCATCGTGTTCTGGTAAAATAGAACAACTAACATGTCTTTTGATCATTTTTCCTCTGGCAATTTGTGTCTCTAAAGGTTCATTGGTTAGAGTAGCAATCTCCCTGTATATCTTTTTATTTCTCTCTTTTGCAAGCTCGGAAGTCCATCTGTTTGGTTTAAACTGTATTAAAAGAGGAAGACACTGTAAAATGGCAATTTGGTTGAGGCCATGAGCTCGTCGATGTAGCCTTTCTGGTCGGAAACTGGAGATGTGAACTCAGTCGATTTTATGCCTGGAGCACGCGGGGCACTATATGTAGAAAAACATAGCAAAAATGACTTTTTTCCCTTTCATTTGACAAAATGAAGTTTTGGCGGGATTTTTTGCTTTGAAGGGTGGATGATGTGGCAGTATGGATGGTGACGTCAGCAAAAGATAGCTGACATCAGTGGAGTTCGGGAGCAGATGACGTGGTGGGTGACGTCATTAAAGGGACAAATGACATCAGCGAAGGGTGATGTGGTGGGTGATGTCATCAAAGGGCGATGGTAAGCAGTTTTGCTCACACCGCTTTTGGGGCTGAGTGGTTTCGGGCAGAGGGCAAGCAATCATAGTGTGAGTGCGACACATCGCAGAGTACGGGCGCCAAAACCGTCGGTCCCCTGTGAGTTAAACAGTGGCGATGAAGGGTGGCGCGATATTGATTATCGACTGTCGGATGCATAGGCGGAGATCTAACGGTGGACGGGCTTAGAATTTGGCGGGAGGTTAACCTGCGGGGCCGATGTGTTTTTCAAACGTTTTTAATAGTTTTGGGTGCATTTCTATTGGTCCGTGGGATGGTTATTAATTAACCCAAGTAGTTAATTAACCCTTTGAGCGCGCAGTGGAGGCTATTAACAAGTTCCAGATAAACTTATTAATCCCTGTTAATCAGTGATATGGTCGTATTCAACCGGGGGAGGGATATTAGTATTTTTGGGGTTTTTTACATATTTACATAATACGGGGAAGGGTATTAATTTCGGGATTTACATAATAAAAGTTAAAAAATTAATATGAAAATAAAATGAATGCGCACTAAGTATAAAAATAGTTTATATATTTTTTAAACTTAGGCTAAAGAGGGAATGGGGTTTATATGAGAAATATGGACACTTTCCTAAGTAAAATGGGGTTTTACTTAGGCAATGTTTATGAAATGAGATGAGTGATTTTAGGGATATTAAGAACAGATCTTAATATTTTGGGGAAATTAGTGAGATCTTTGGGGAAAAGTATGAAGGGGAGTTAGTTATGTAACCTTTCCTTGCTTGAGCTGCATCAAGTAAAATATTTGCCTGGAACTTGTGATAGAAGTGAAAGTTAACACATTTTTAGAAACATAACCCATCACAAGTATCATTCTGCAACACCAATCTACCTACCCTGCCTACTTTGGCCTAGCATTTTTTCTTCTCTTTACTTGGGTGCACTTGGACTAGCAAACCCTCATCAACTTTTCTTTTCTTTGCATGGTAAGCCTACCTAAGTCTGCACTTATTACTTCCAAGGGCTCAGATTAAACTGTTGAGCTCCTTTGCTTCTCTACCTATCTACTTATCTGCCAAGATTAAATAGTTTGGTCAGATTTTATTCTCTATCTCTAAAACAGGAAATTCAAATATGAACTAGCCAAGATTAAGCTATTTGGCCATTCATCAATTGTGGCAAAAATTGACAAGTTGCACACAATGCTTTATTTACAGAAAATGAAAAAGTAGTGGCATTTTGGACTTGCACACTTTCCTGGTCTTTCTTTGTTTGGGGTTCATTTCTTTCACTTTTTTGACCATTTTATTCTTTTTACCCTTTGATTTTTCTTTTAGAGCATACCCTCTTTACATTTTTTTACATTTTTTGATTTTTTGATAATATGGAAAACCTTTGCAACAAGGAAAGGGATGAACATATTACAGAGCTCATCAAGTCAATCATGAAATATGACACTGACTGGTATAGGAGTATAACACCTGCAGCGCACTCACTAGCATAGCCTTTTTAATATTATCATCTACAACACCCTGTGCTTCCCATACTGCTCTTACCACGAACCAGAATTGGTCCGGATCTTCATTTCCCACTCCTCTGAATACCGATAGTTTGATCACACTCGCCATACTGAACTGTGGTGGTGGCGGAGGTGGGGTGGGTGGAGATGGAGGTGAGGAGGGTGAGACGGGTGGCGATGTGGGTGGAGGTGGTAAATGTGGAATACACTGCCTTATCAGACTGACCGCGCTTCTCAGAGAAACTTTCGCGAGTTGTTCCTCGCTTTCCCATGAGGGTGAAATTAAGGGACTATTTTCTAACTCTTCACTACTTCCACTTCTGTAGATATTCCTGCTTTGCGTAGTCCCAAACATTAATTTATTCACATAACCCGATTTTCATGCAATAGCATCTTAATCCAAGTGTTCAAAGTTTTAATATACTTACCTCGCGATCCCTTGAGAAAACATCATTCCGCCTCACTGTAGCTGACGGTCATGTCCACTGCGAATTCAGTGATAAATCCTACTATTATTCGGTCGAGCCAATGGTCCACAGCTCACGCTATCTTATCTCCTGATGCTTCTAGTCTGCACACTAATTCTGGAGTCCACACTATTGGTTTGTCGAGTCTACATCTTCCCTGGCTGTCTACTGACTTTGCGATCCACTCATACAACTTAGAAGGAAAGGATGCAAAGAAAATTTCGTGGATTTCCATATACAAGCAGCGCTCCAATCATTGTTCCTTAGATACTTGTGGATTTCTGTTTTCCTACACCGCGAACTTGTGAATCTTCTTGTCCAACCACTCTTCAATTTCTTTCTTTGTTGGATTCCAGTGGCACAACATCAGATATCCTTTATACAGATCCCGGTCTCAGCAACAGAACCATTTGTTGGCTTGTATGGGCTTGACCCAGGTTCAGAGGTGATTTAGCCAAGAAAATCCCAATACTACTGGCCCTTTCGGCAACAGTCCGTGGAGCACGGACTGAGGTCTCACCTGAAGTAGTATGGGAGGGTGCTAGAACCAGGTTTCCGCACCCTGGGGATGTCTGATGGGCTTCTAGAGGTCCGCGGTTTGACCCTGTGTGCACGTTGCTACGCGCACTTGTTATCCCTACACAACCTGGGGTGTTGCCTTCATGCAACCCTACCCGGGGCGCAACTCGTAATATCCAAGTCCCTTGCTATTTAATCTATTATTATCTAGTTACTTAACTTGTTTAAGTAAGACTAAGGATTATTACAGCATATTCAACAATCATATCAGTGCGCGTGATAAATAAAATAGTATAAATGTAAACTAGGTAATGCACAGTAGATACACAAAAATGGGAATCAACTTCTCTTTATTAATCTTCAATCCTGATTACAGACTCGACACCGCCCTGTGCACTCAGCTGCAGGGGTCCACGCTGTTAGGGTCCCACCCTAACCCCCTTATTTATGTCATGGGATCACGTCATAGTCAAGAGTCAATAAAGCCCATATTAATATTTGTAAGTGGTTAACCCGCAATTAATGACGGGACCACAGTTAGTTGCAAATGGGCGGTAATATGAGATAGATGGTAAATGGGCGGTAGTATTAGATAGATGGTATTAATAAAACCCACGGTATTGGCCCGTGGTATTGCATGTATGAGTCATATATAAAGGATAGAGACTCCCTGCGAGGAGTATCGTGTCTTGTTTTGTAATCGAGCTCTGCTCTATTGGAGGTTGCCCCCTCGAAGAGGCCTGTGAACATTTCTCTCTGAGTAATAAAATCATTGCTATTCTGTGTTCTGGGTATATTTTCTTCGCATATTCTGTGTTTTGGGTATCTTTTCTTCGCATATTCTATGTTCGGTATTACTTTGCAGGTTAAGAGCATAACAAGTGGTATCAGAGCACTTTCCAGGGCTCGGTGGGATCTCCAAATTTTAGCAAATTTTTTTTTTTTGGCTAGAGACGTGTTCCGGCGTCTTTAAACCACGGGATCTGTCGTTAAGCGCATAAACCTGCGGATTTGGGGAGGCATGCACGCAGGAAATACAAGAGGTGGTCACGTCTGTTGGACTCCCTTGTAACCCCTGTGGGTACCCCTTCGAGTAGCGCATTAGACAGAACCGCGCACGGACTGTCTTCCACGTACCCTCTGGGTATATAGGAAGCCCCCTAGCTCCCTTGAAGCCTCGCCATAGATAAACCTTCGGCCGTCTTGTGGCTACAGTACACCGAGAACAGCACTCGGAGAGATTACTCACCCGTACGATAGGGTAGTCGGGTTGTACGGCTAAGGGTACGGTTGATCCTCCTTAGTTAGAGCCCTGAAACATTGGGCCGAGTACTACTGTCAGACCCTTATGTATATTGCGATCTGTAGCACCTGACACTCCTCAAGACCATAGTTCCATTTCTAGCGGTGGATCACACATCACCTATTCTAGATCAGCAAGTGCAGCAGCAGCCGACATCAGTCCCGCAGCTCCCTCAGATCAGCAGCAGCAGTTGTTCCACCATTCAGATCTCTCAGATCCACCAGATCGGAGTAGTTGTGAAGGGTTCCTGTCCCTGGATATAATTTTCGCAGGACTTTTGGTGGCATTGACATTCTGAGGATTTGGCGACTGCAGTATTGATCAGGAAGGAGTAAAACTCCGTTAGGAGTTTTCCAAAAAAAAAAAAAAAGTCTGAGATCTTCCGGGGCGCTTATTGGTGACCTAGCCCATCAGAATCAGGACGACGAGCTGAGCAAGGTGGTACCATTCAATTTCTTAGTAAAAATTTTTTAGGCGGTCCCAATTTTTCATCAGGTTGGTGTATGGTAGAAACTCGCGCTCAAGCGATGGCCAATGAAAGGATAGATAAAATTGAAGACCATGTGAACTCCCTCCAAACTGCGATGAAGAATATCGAACTTGAGCTTAAAGGAATAAGTCACCAGATACATGATGCACTCCCAAAGGGCAAGGAGCCAGCCCACGAGGAGGCGTATAATGGCCATGAATACCATGAGGGTGAGTCTAGCCACTCTCCTCATGTCTGGCACACCCATCCACCACCCAGTCAGCGACCTCCCAAGTTGGATATGCATAAATTTGACGGTTCTCACACGTCCGCATGGCTAGCACAAATGGAGCAGTATTTCCAATTGAATCATATCATAGATGAGGGGACTAAGCTTATGGTGGGCACCATGTACTTGGACAATGAACGATGGCAATGGAAGGAATGGCATCAGCGTTGCAATGGACATTTTCAGAATTGGGCCCAATTTGCCAAAACTCTTCGAAGTCGCTTTGAACAGGAAGACTCTTTTTTGGGGCATCTCACTAAGCTCCGACAGACGGGTACAGTGGAGGAATATATTACTGCTTTTGAAGCCTTAGCCTTCCGCACTAGGGGTTTCACAGATGAGTTCTACATGGAATGCTTTATCAGCGGTCTTAAAGAAGCCATCAAAGCTCAGGTTCTACTCCACCACCCTCCCACATGGACAGAAGCTTGCCAGGTAGCTCGTAAGGTGGAACGTGCATTAACAGCCCAATCCAGCCGCCCCAACTTCCCCGCTAAAGGTCGTCCCTCACAGGCTCCCAATACGACTCAGACACTTAAGATTCAAAAGGTGTCACCTGCGGAAATGGCCGAAAGAAGGAAGCAAGGACTATGTTACTACTGTGATGAAAAATATTCCCCAGGTCATAAATGCAAAGAGCCCAAGTTTTTTCAAATAGATGCCACCGACTACAGCTCCACCGAGGAAGATCCACCACTTGAGGAACTAGAGGCGATCGAAGAAGATAACCAAAAGGAGATTGTATCTGATGAACCAATTATTTCGCTAAATGCATTGGCAGGAATTTCTTCCCCTCAAACTCTCAAAATCAGGGGTTTTCTTAAACATCGCCCAGTAGTAGTCTTGATTGATAGTGGAAGTACCCATAATTTCATCCATCAAAAGATCGCTGAAGCAACACATTGTTTCGTCAGGGCAGTTTCTAACTTCCAAGTCCAGATTGCAGATGGGGCACAATGAAATGTGAAGGTCGCTGTGAAAATGTCAAACTTCAAATGGGGGATTATCAATTGAAAACCCACATGTTTGCAATACACATGGGGGGTTGCGACATTGTCCTAGGCGCGGAATGGCTCCGCACTCTTGGGCCAATCACAATGGATTTCCAGGAGTTATATATGAGTTTTAAGCAGAACAACTCCACACATACCCTCCGTGGACTACAGGCGGGAACCCCCTCTATCATCAGCTCGCATAGGATGGAAAAATTGTTAAAAAAGGGCCATCATGGAGTGGTAGCTCAATTTAATGCCATCCAGGTAGTCGACACCAGGTCTCTGCCAATTCATCCTGAGATGCAACAGATTTTAAATAAACATCGGACGGTCTTTGACAAGCCTCATGAGCTTCCACCCTCGCGAGGGGAACATGATCATAGCATCACATTGGTTCCAGGGGCCCAACCCTCAAATGTGCAGCCATACAGATATCCGTTCACCCAAAAGAATGAAATAGAAAAAATCATCAAGGAATTATTGGAAGCTGGTGTCATTCGTCCCAGCATTAGTCCTTATTCATCCCCAGTGGTCATGGTCCTCAAGAAAGATGGGGAGTGGCGGATGTGTCCCGACTTCAGGGCCCTCAATAAGTTAACAGTCAAAGATAAATTTCCCATCCCGGTGGTTGACGATTTGCTGGACGAACTCAATGGGGCTCAATTCTTCACTAAGTTGGATCTTCGCTCAGGCTACCACCAAATTCGCATGAAGGAAGTCGACATTCCCAAGACGGCTTTCAGAACTCATGAAGGCCATTATGAGTTCCTGGTCATGCCATTTGGTCTCTGTAATGCCCCCTCTACTTTTCAGAGCCTTATGAATCACCTCCTCAAACCATATCTCAGAAAATTTGTCCTTGTCTTCTTCGATGACATCCTCATCTATAGTGGCACTTGGGCGGCACATCTTCAGCATGTAGATCTACTCTTGCAACTACTCCGCACGCATAAATTATTTGTCAAGCTGTCTAAGTGTTCGTTTGGCATGGAAGAAGTTGAGTATTTGGGCCACATTGTGGGGCGTGAAGGTGTCAAGGTGGACCCCAAAAAGATCCAGGCAATGCAAGAATGGCCTCAACCTAAGACCTTGAAAAGCTTGAGAGGATTTTTGGGTCTCACAGGCTATTATCGTAAATTTGTCCGCAACTATGGCCGCATAGCGAAGCCCCTAACGCAACTCCTAAAGAAAAATTCCTTCTTCTGGAACGAGGAAGCACAACAGGCATTTACCGCTCTCAAAACCGCCATGTGTTCCACTCCCGTCTTAGCACTACCGGACTTCACCAAATCATTTGTCATTGAATGTGATGCTTCGGGAACAGGTATTGGAGCGGTCTTAATGCAGGAAGGGCGACCACTGGCCTTCACCAGCCAACAACTAAGTGGGAGGAATCTGGGCCAATCTACCTACGAGAAGGAAATGATGGCCATCTTACATGCAGTCGAGACCTGGCGACCTTACTTGTTGGGGCGACGTTTCCAAATCCGCACAGATCATCACAGTCTTAAATATTTTTTGGAGCAACGCCTATCTTCCCCACAACAAAATAAGTGGTTAGCCAAAATGCTGGGATATGATTATGAGATCATTTACAAGAAAGGGAAAGACAACAGTGTAGCAGATGCATTGTCGCGCCAATTTGAGGAGGAAAGTACTCTGCTCGCAATTTCCCTCCCCATTCCAGACTGGATTGAAGAGGCTCGCAGGGAATGGTTTTCACATCCCGGGCTCTCCCAACTCATTTCTCAATTGCAGGTAGATCCTAATTCCAGCAAGGGCTACTCGTGGCAGAATGATATTCTTCGCTACAAGGACAGAGTCGTAATATCACCAACATCCACCCTCAAAAGTCGCATTTTGGCAGAATTGCACTCATCTCCCATTGCAGGACATTCGGGCTTTCAGAAGACGTATGCTCGCACCAGAAGATCATTTTTTTGGACCGGCATGAAACAGGACATCCTTACTTTCGTAGCAGAATGTGACGTTTGTCAACGCCACAAAGGGGAAACCGTCAACACACCAGGCACATTACAACCATTGCCCATTCCGGCGTCAATTTGGACGGAGGTCTCCATGGATTTCATTACAGGTCTTCCAAAGTCTGGGAACAAGTCAGTCATCATGGTGGTTGTGGACCGACTGTCGAAGTATGCTCATTTCTGCGCCCTACCCCAACCATTTACACCAACTTTGGTTGCTCAAACTTTCATGGATCAGATCTTCAAATTGCATGGCATGCCCACTTCTATTGTGTCCGACCGCGACCCAATCTTCACCAGTAATTTTTGGCAGGAGCTCTTCAGAATACAAGGCACTCAACTCAAACTCAGTACTTCATATCATCCGCAAACAGATGGTCAAACCGAAGCCGTCAACAAATGTCTAGAAACCTACCTTAGGTGTTTCACTTCAGAAAAGCAACACCTTTGGGTACAGTGGTTACCTCTGGCGGAATGGTGGTATAACACCAACTATCATGCCACCACCAAAATGACTCCCTATGAAGCAGTCTATGGTCAACTTCCGCCTTCCCCTACTTCTTATCTCACGGGGTGCTCCAAAGTACAAGCCGTGGATCAACTCCTACAACACCGCGCAACCATGCTCGCCCATCTGCGTGAGAATCTTCATCAAGCTCAGAACCGTATGAAGCAACAGGCTGACCAACATCGCTCAGAGCGCCAATTTCAAGAAGGGGATCAGGTCTTTTTGAGGCTGCAACCATATAAGCAAACATCACTCAAAGACAAGGGTTGTCAAAAGCTCTCTCCAAAATTCTACGGACCATACCAAGTACTTCAGCGCATTGGAGAAGTGGCTTACAAGTTGGCTTTTCCACCTACAGCAAAAATCCACCCAGTTTTCCATGTATCGTGCCTCAAGAAAGTGATTGGGAACAATTGCCGAGTTCAAACTAGTCTACCTGAATTGGACGAAGAAGGGTCAATTTGGCTTCAACCTGAACAGGTTCTAGACACACGAGACAAGCACCTGCGCGGCCGCATGATTAAGGAGGTCCTCGTCAAATGGAAAGACACCTCTCCGGAAGATGCAACTTGGGAACCAGCCACTATTCTTCAGCAGTTTCCGCAGCTTCAGCCTTGAGGACAAGGCTAGTCTTAAGGGGGAGGGCATGTTAGGGTCCCACCCTAACCCCCTTATTTATGTCATGGGATCACGTCATAGTCAAGAGTCAATAAAGCCCATATTAATATTTGTAAGTGGTTAACCCGCAATTAATGACGGGACCACAGTTAGTTGCAAATGGGCGGTAATATGAGATAGATGGTAAATGGGCGGTAGTATTAGATAGATGGTATTAATAAAACCCACGGTATTGGCCCGTGGTATTGCATGTATGAGTCATATATAAAGGATAGAGACTCCCTGTGAGGAGTATCATGTCTTGTTTTGTAATCGAGCTCTGCTCTATTGGAGGTTGCCCCCTCGAAGAGGCCTGTGAACATTTCTCTCTGAGTAATAAAATCATTGCTATTCTGTGTTCTGGGTATATTTTCTTCGCATATTCTGTGTTCTGGGTATCTTTTCTTTGCATATTCTATGTTCGGTATTACTTTGCAAGTTAAGAGCATAACACACGCACTCAGCTGCGGACTTTACTAGGCCTCTGTGCACTCAGCTGTAGAGCCCCTTCCTAGTACTATGACCCAATACACTCAGACTCTTACTCTATGCTCAAACCATTTGTATTCATCTATCCCTCCTCTTCGCTCTCTTTACAACTTAGAGGCTCGCTCTATTTATACAATCCCATGGTCCACGGACCATGGGTGGGCCGACATGACTTTACATTACATTACATTACTTTAGGGCAGACAACCTTATGACTTAACCTATACTTTGCGCTCCGCACCCGCAAATCATAGTCTTACAAAACCCTTTGACTACAACTTGGGCTTTGAGCCCCAAAACATGTTGTGGGGGGATTCGATGCCCAAAAATGCTAGTAGTTGGCAGGTAAGTTCCTAATTTCCACCTCCAAGACACATTATTATGCTACCTGGGCCACCGTTTTGTTCCTTCAAACGAGCGTGCGAAGATGATTTGGGAATCACACTACAGTCAAGTTGCAAGACACTTTGGTGTCGATAAAACTATGGTTGTACTACAAAAGTAATTTTCTTGGCCCAAACTCTGACTAGATGTTGGGAAATATATTAGATCCTTCATTTCTTGTGACATCGCCAAGCCAACCATCAAGAAACAAGGCATGCACACTTCTCTGCCTACTCCAAGCGAGCCGTTGGAATCCATCTCCATGGACTATATGTCTAGCCTCCCTTCTACCAAGCATGGTAATGACTGTGTATTTGCGGTCATGGACAAATTTTGTAAGATGGATATATTGGTGGCCTGCAAGAAGAGTATCACAACAGAGGACACTACCAAACTCTTCTTTGAACGAGTATGGGCACATTTTTGGATCTCGCAGACCATTATATCAGATCGGGATAGAAGGTTCTTGAGCACATTTTGGTGAATCCTTTGGACACTATTGGACACCGAGCTAACCAAATCCACTGCCTTCCATCCCCAGACTGATGGTCGAACAAAGGTCATCAATAGGATGATAGTGCGCATACTCCACATGTACAACTCCAAGCATCCTCAAACCTGGGATGAGAGCCTTCCATATGTGCAACACAGTTATAATATAGCTTTCGATAGTTCAATTGGTCACAGTTCCTTTCAAGTGGGTCTAGGATTTCAATCATTGTGTCTGATTGATGTTGTCATGCCTCATGTGACTACGCATACATAACCCACACATGTAATATCTGAGGTTGATAAAGCGATCATATTTGTTGAACGCATCCGACACATCCGTTAGTAGGTTCATGACATCCTAGAGAAGTCAAATTCCAAGTACAAGTAGTGACACGATCAACATCAGGTGCCACGCAAGTTTCGAGTGGGCGACAAAGTCTGGTTTCATTTACAAAAAGAACGCCTTACTGGAGCCCATCGGAAGCTCACACCACTCCGATATGGTCCTTACACCATTACCAAGGTTGTGGGAGACAATTATTTTGAGATCAAAATTCCCCCATTCCTTGGCATGCACCCAATGTTCTTTGTAGACTGCCTTCAAACATACTTCCCACCATTGATGGACACATCAAACATTTCAGAACAACTCACATCAATAGAGTTAAGCCTAGATTGCATGGAATAGGCCACAAATGATTGGATTATGTACACATAGGTCAAGAACACTCTCTAACAGAGGATCCAACTATATCAGGTTATCAAAGCTGGCCAACTCCTGCACCAAGGCAAGTGGCTCACCAAGGACCAAGTTCAACAGAAGCTTCCCCATCTCATGGAGGCACTCAACGCAATGGGGACCATTGCTCCCTATGGGGGTAGGACTGATCCAGGTGGATGTTGGTGGCCACCCGCCTATTCCACTAGGAACCCCACCGGTATCTCTTTCAGTTTTTCAGTTTCCTTAATTGTAGCACATTTTATTGTTTTTCGTAGTTTTTGGGGTCCTGAACTACCAAAGTCATATTGAGGCCCTAAACGATGTTTTTTAAGGAAAAATAGGGTCAACAGGGGGATTTTTGCGTATTAAATGGATATCGTATTCCAAAGTTACGACCCAGGAAGTTGATGTACCAATTTACTCAAACGAGGCCCATAGTTTTGCCGCTCCATCTCTTAGGGTTACATTTTTGGATGTTTAGGGTTTTCCACTGTTTCTCAATAATAAATATGACTTCGGACCTGATCGTAACACAGTTCGTAGGCATGTAGTTGCCACATCTCTTCTCAGAGACAAGCTACCATCGCCCAAGCTAGTCTTATTTCCATTCTGTTTGTAAGAATATTTTAGTATTTTATATTAATGAAATGAAGTGTTATTTCTATTGCATCTTTATATTTATGGTTATATCTGTAATTTGTTGTGTTCCTATTTAAATTCAGATCAATAGGAGTCTAAGTGGTCACAATATAATCAAAACCTACTTAAAAATAATAATGTAAGGGAGCAACAATAACAATAGTGGGCTTCTATGGGGAACAACAATAAAAATATAGGTCTACATGGGCACAACAATAACAATAGGGGGCTAAAATAATAATAACAATAAGGGAGCTACACTTGTAATATAGGGACCTTAAAATATAATTAGTTTTTGACAAAATGTATTCAATCATAGTAAGTTTGGATATTCATTATATTTTTATAAATTTTATGTCGGGATTAAGCTTCCATGAAGCACTTGTTGATATTATCGGGTATTTGGTTATTTTTACTTCAATAAATATTCAATTTGAATTTAAAAAATGAGACATATTAATTTGATATGTCATAGATAAAAGTGTAGAAGTATCCCTTGAATTTTTCCATTAGGTTTACGCTCATGATATTTTTTCTATACCTTTCTACTTTTAATGTTTGCACCAATAAAATGGGTGGAATAATGCATGGATATCATTAATAATACTCAAGAAAAAGTGGAATTAGACTTTTCTTGGGGTCTTAATTTTGCTACTAACACTAAGGCAAAGACATTGATAGTCTTTGTAGGTTTACAAAGGGTCAAAGCACAAAGGGTGTGAAGAGAAATATCAGTTTGTGGTTGAATGAAAATAATCAATTCCCTCCTTCGTAAGTGATGCCCTCATATCCTTCACCTATATTATATATTTCATCACTCTCTATCTATTGCAAAGGTTTTTCAAGATTAGTTTCTATCAAGTAGTAAGAACCAACAATCAAGTTTCTAACCATTTTTCCAATCTTGGCATAAATGTGAACAAAGAAAATTTGCATGTAAAAGAAAGGCGGTAAGGAAGGATCTCATCATATCAACCCCTCCCTTGATAATTTCATACTATTTGAACATAATGGATTTGATCCTTAATGTCATGTAAACAACTCTGCCTATTATGAATTTATTGAATTCTTTTGTACTCTTCTAATATTATTGATGTGTATGTTTATTAAGATCTACTGGAGCATTATTATTATTATTCTACATGTGATTTATGGTTTTGTGTGTTATGGTACATTATAGTTGGTTTACTCCCTACTTTACCTTAGATTTTTCTCTAGCAGATGAAGCTAGCCATAGTTGGTGATGGTATTATCTTGTTTTCCTACTGGCTTGGTCTAAATATTTTAAATTAGACCCATTTGTTGAGCCTTAATTATCTTAATATTGGTTGCAAGTTCTCCTAATGATTGTATAGCACATCATAGAGGTCATGAGAATGTGAGATTTACATTAGAGAAAATGTGGTGTACTGTTAAATGGTTTCAGCATTAAGAGAAAAATTCCAACAACTTGTAGTTCCTTGAACTTGCATTGGTGTCATTGGCATGATGAATTGGAGGTCAAGCTCTCAATAAAGCTTCAAGAGAGGGATCACTTCTCCATTGGAATATCTAGTTGAGACAAATTCATAAGTTGTAAATACAAGTGTAGCCTATGATGCACATGTAAAGCAATAAACTTGTGGAATTTAGATTTGAAACTAGACTTTGTGGTGCTTATGGTTACTTAATGATAAATTTAGTATAAGTGTCCTTAGACATGTAATTTTATTGATCGGATTAAAAAAATTACATAAAGGGTGAAAGGCATAGCATATATATAACTTTTCTAGCCACATCTCAACATGCCATGTGTTTGTGATCAACAACTCAATGATTATCACTATGCCAAGCATGTGACAAGGCCTATTTTTCTTCTAGGGAATATAACCCTTCCAAAATAACTTTGTCATTCTAGAGAAAATGCACACCTTGAATTAACTTTAATGTTCTATGAAAACTATCTAACTAAATAAAATTTAGGATAATGAGGTTAACATTCTCTACTTTAATCCTGAAGTTTATCTTTGCAAATGCCAAGCTCTTCTCTAAACTTGGTGAATTTTATTTTTCCTAATGGCTTGGTGAAAATGTTTGAAGTTTGATCTTTATATGGACAGTATTTTTGCTTGATGATGTTTTTTTTTATCAGATTTCTGATGAAGAAAATAGTTGGTAATAAACTACTTTGTCTTATAGTGAAAAACTAGATTCTTGGCCATTCTTAATGTTGATTGGTTATCAATGAATAATGTAGTTGGTTTTTTCCAAATAGAACCAAGTTCATAAAAAATTATACATAGCTAAACAATTTCACACAATGCTTCCCAAGTTTAAATGTATTCTATCTATGCTAAAGAATTTGACACTATTTCCTACTTTTTACTACTCTAAGAAATTGTTGTTGAAATCATATTCATAAATAACCTAATTTTTATGTTCTATCATCAATATCACCTACAAAATGTGGATCTGAATATGCAACAAGTAAAATGTAAATAATATTAGTATGACCACGTTTGTCTGTAACAACCTAGGTAAACCTATGGTTTTGGTGACGATCTCCATTCTAGGAGGTTTTTTGTCTCACTGATTCATCTATATCTCTAGACACAAATGATCGGCAGAGTTTTTCCCTCCAGTCTTACCCCAAAGCTAGAGTGGATTTTTTCGCTAAGATCTTAAGCGAGTCCTAGTGTTTTAGATCGATTTTATGTAAAAGTGATTGGGGAATAATTCTATCTAATTGTCTAGATTAATTTATTACAAGTCACTTGGTCTACTGGATTATATTTTGTGTCGAGAAATGGATTTTTTTTAGGGTCTATAATGAATAGGTTTCCCCCCTTCATGTATTAAAATGTAAAATCTTGATGTAAAAAATATTTAGTGCATGGTCCCTCATAATTATACACCATGGCTAAGTATTAGAGGGTTGGAAAAATAATTAATCATATTTCTCTTCTTATAGAGAATCCAAAATTATTTTATTCATTGTATGTTCTTGACAACCCTTTTTTTTGCATTCCAATGATTTTTTCTAGGTGCCTGTGTGAATCTGGGAAAAGTGTTGATTGCATATGTAAAATATGGACATGCACCTTTCAAGTAAATGAGGATAATAATCAATTGTCTATAGCTTGTGATGTTCAACAATTATCCCCTTCAAATTTTGAAACTTTTAAGGTTTCCTCCATAGGAGTAAGAGAGGGTTCACAATCCTCCATGCCAATCATGTTCATCAATCCTATAGCATAATTGGTTTTACTAAGGAATAGTTTATTATGTTATTGTGAAATTTCTATTCCAAGATAGTATCAAAATGGCCCCAAGTCTGTAATTTTGGATCCCTTATGAAGTTCATGTTTCACCTGCTTGATTAAGTCATCAACATAAAGAACAATGATAACCAAGTTTTGGCCTTTCATCCTAAAATACATAGTACCATCAAACACACTGCAATGAAAACCAACATCCCTAAGGTATTCATCCATTTTGGCATAACATGCGTTGGGTGCCTATTTCAAGCCATATAAAGCTTTGATGAGTTTACAAAATTTATGCTCCTTCCATTCAACTTTAAATCCTTGGGGTTGAGTCAAACAATTTTCCCCTTTCAAAACACCATTAAGAAAGGAACTTTTTACATCTATTTGATGGAGTGCCCAACCATATTATGTAGCCAAATTTATCACCATCCTGATTGTGTTCCACTTTGCTATTGGGAAAAATGTTTCTCAATAGTCAATCCCTTTTTTTTAAGAAAAACCTTTAACCACAAGTCTTGCTTTATATTTATCTACTTCATTATTTTCTTTATACTTAATTTCATAAAACCATTTGTAGTCAATGGGTTTAACATTTTTTGGACAATGAAGAAGTTTCCATGTTCCATTTGCAATTATTGAATCATATTCATCCACCATGGCTTATTGCCATTCTTTATAATTCTTTGCTTCTATAAACTGTGTTGGTTCAATGGACTCTAATGAGTGACTAATGAAAAATTTGATTGAGTTGAACTTCTAGTGCCTATTTGTTTTTGTTCATATTCATGTACCTTTTAGTAGTTGTGTTGACCATTTTGGTCTATTATGTTGTCCCTATGGTGAAGTTACTATAGTATATATGGCCTTATTAAAGAATCCACATCTCAAGAAGAATTATAGAACTCATGAATATTCATATTGGGGATAATTCTTTCTCAATCCAGTTCGATTTTCCTTTAGAAATTTATTTTTATGACTTCTCTTTCAAATGACTAAGGATATTATCAAGCTCTTGCACTATTTGACTTTATGTCTCATCAAAGAAAACATCCTGATTGATAATAAATTTCCCATTAGATAAGAATATATATCCTTTATTTTCATATGAATAGGAAAGAAGAACACACTTCATATTGTGATTTTCTAGCTTAGACCTTTTTCTTTAAGAACAAAGGCATAGTGAGTGGAGCCAAAAGCTCAAAGATGATTAACTAAAGGCTTAGTACCATACAAGATTCATATGGATTAATTCCATCTAAGATGATGCGGATGATAAATTACTTTGATAAATTGTTGTATGAATTACTTCTACCCAATACTTTGTGCTTAACAACTTGAAGTCTAACATATATTTGGCCATTGCCATCAAAATTCTATTCATGCTTTCTATGACATCATTCTATTGTGTTGTATAAGAATTGGTCTACTTCATTTTTATTCAATTTCTCCTAAATAATCATTGAATTCATTTGAAGTTAATTCTGTCCCATTATTTATTCTCAATGTAGCAATATTTTCATTGCTAGCATTTTCGACTAATTGGAAAAATGTATGAATTTTTCAAAGGTTTACGATTTCTCTTTGCTATGAAACCAGCTCAAGAAAAGATAGAAAAGATAGATCAACGCCTTAGAATTCAGCCTCTTCGAGGGGACAACCTCCTTTACATTACATAAATGAACAATTCTTGGATGATACAAATGACAAAACCTCCTTTCTATATATAGGAGTCTAAGGAGTCACAATATAATCCAGCCGACCTAACAATAATAATATAAAGCCACAAAAATAACAATAGAGGGATTCTATGGGGCACAGAAATAACAACATGGGGGTAATAGGGGCACAACAATATAAATAAGGGGTATAACTACAATAGTAATGGGGTAATCACTAGTATTATAGGGACCCAACATGCCCCTCTCCTTCAAAAAAGTGTTGTCCTCAACGCTTGAGTAGTTCTGGATACTTCTGCATAAAATTCTCATCCTCCCATGTGGAATCTTCAGCAGATAAGTTCTTCCACTTGATAAGATACTTTGAAATTGATCGATTTCGTAGTTGTCGAGTTCTTGTTTCTGTGACTGCTTCCGGTTCCAATATAATTTTTCCTTCCTCGTCAAGTTCTGGCAATATTGTTTGAACTGGGAGCTTGTCACCTATAACCTTCTTTAAACATGAAACATGGAAAACTGGGTGCAATCGAGAAGCTGCAGGAAGCTCCAATTTGTATGCCATAGTACCAATCTTTTACAACACCTTGTACGGACCATAATACTTTGGTGATAATTTATTATCCTTCTTAGCTTGCTTTAGGGACATTTTCTTATATGGTTGTAGCTGTAGGAATACCCAATCACCTACATCAAAACTTCTTTCACTGCGATGTTGATCTACCTGTTGTTTCATTCTATTTTGTGCCAACACGAGGTTATCCTTTAAGGGTTGGAGGACTTGTTGTTGATGTTCGATGTGATGTTCCACTGCCTGAACCTTAGAATTTTCTCTTAAATATGATGTGATGAATGGTGTTTGATACCCATAAAGTGCCATAAATGGGGTCATTTTTGTTGTTGTATGGAAGGAAGTGTTATACCACCATTCAGCCAGAGGCAACCATTTGACCCATTGTGTCTGTTTATCAGATACAAAGCAACGAAGATATCCTTCCAAACATTTGTTTACTATCTCAGTTTGCCCATCAGATTGAGGATGATAAGATGAGCTATGAGCTAACTGAGTACCAAGACAAGAAAATAATTCTGTCCAAAAATTTCCAGTGAAAATGGGATCTCTGTCACTTACAATAATCTTTGGGTTTCCATGTAGCTTTTGAATTGTTTCCATAAATGCAGTAGAAACTGTACTGGCTTTAAATGGATGTGATAATGCACAAAAGTGTGCATACTTGGTAAGTCTGTCAACTACCACCATGATGACACTCTTTCCCTCAGACTTGGGTAAACCTGTGATAAAATCCATTGAAACCTCCTCCCAACGTTGGCTTGGAATGGATAAAGGTTGTAATAGACCCGGTGTCTTAATTGTTTCAACTTTATTTTGTTGGCAAACCAAACATTCCGCCACAAACTTTTGAATATCTGATTTAAGTCCATCCCAAAAAAATTCCTTCTTAACCCTGTGGTAAGTTTTTAAAAATCCTGAGTGCCCTCCTAAGGGAGAAGTGTGCAATTCCATAAGAATATTTTGTTTTATTTGGGAATTCTTACAGAGGTATAAGCGATCTTTGTACCATAATGAATCATTTTGCTAGCTAAATGTATCAGACGTACTGGAATCTTGTTGTAGCTTTCGAATAAGTGCCCACACTTCTTCATCATTCTTCCATTCCTCCCTTGCTTCGTTTATCCAATCTGGTTGGATAATAGAAATGGCGCACAACAATGCTTCCACATCCTCATCCTTTCTTGAGAGTGCATCTGCCACCACATTTTGCTTCCCTTTTTTGTAGATGATTTCAAAGTCATAACCCAACATCTTTGTGACCCACTTTTGTTGCTCTTCAGAGGATAATCTTTGTTCTAAAAAGTATTTAAGGCTATCATGATCCATTTTTACCTTGAAGTGTCTTCCCATTAGGTAGGGTTGCCATTTCTTAAGTGCATGGAGTATTGCCAACATTTCCTTCTCATAAATAGCTTTGCTTAAAAACTTTCCCTTGATTGGACGACTTTCAAAAGCAATGGGTCTTTCATCTTGCATTAGAACAGCACCAATTCCATTTCCTGAAGCATCACATTCCACAATAAAGGTTTTTGTGAAGTCCGATGTAGCTAAGACCGGTGCTTGGCACATTGCCTCTTTAAGATGTTCAAAGGCCTTTGTTGCTTCCGGAGTCCATGAAAATGCATCTTTCTTCAATAATGTTGTTAGAGGTGCTGCTATTCTCCCATAATTCTTAACAAACTTGTGATAATACCCTGTCAACCCAAGAAATCCTCGCAGATGCTTTATGGATGTGGGAATTTTCCATTCCTTAATGGCTTTAATTTTGCTAGGGTCTACTTTAACTCCTTCATGAGATACAATATGACCCAAATATTCCACCTCCTGGACTCCAAAGAAACATTTGGATCTTTTTGCATATAATTGTTTCTCCTCCAATAGTTGTAGCACCCTGTCAACATGTTCAACATGATCCTTCCAAGACTTGCTGTAGATTAGTATATCATCAAAAAATACTAACACAAATTTTCTAAGGAATGGTTTGAAAATTGAATTCATCAAACCTTGAAATGTTGAAGGTGCATTAGTAAGGCCAAAAGGCATGACCAAAAATTCATAATGACCCTCATGAGTTCTAAATGCCATTTTCGGAATGTCTTCAATCTTCATTCTGATTTGATGATATCCCGAATGAAGATCCAACTTGGTGAAGTAAATTGATCCATGCAATTCATCCAGTAATTCATCAATGACAGGAATGGGGAACTTATCTTTAATAGTGAGCTTGTTGAGCTCCCTATAATTCGGACACATGGGCCATGATCCATCCTTCTTGTGCACCAATACTATTGGAGCAGAGAAAGAACTTTGACTTGGTTGAATTATACCAGCCTCTAGCATTTCTGCAACCATACGTTCAATTTCACTTTTTTGGACATAGGGATATCTGTACGGCCTGATGTTTGGAGGAACACTTCCTAGAATAAGATGAATAGCATGATCATGATCACGCATAGGTGGGAGATCTTTGGGAGTCTCAAATACCTTGGAATGATTGTCCAGGACTTTTTGGAGATCTGGAGAAATAGATGGTTCCGATGTGGAAACATCTAGCGAACATAATTGTGCAATTACACCTCTTTGCTCCTTTTTTAGAAGCTTTGTCATACCATTAGAGCTCATTATCTTGCCTGGTTTCCCTGCAATACCCCTTAATTCAACTTCCTTTCCTTCCATAGAAAATTTGATGAAAAGTTATTGAAAATTAAAAGCTATTGTACCCAAGGATTGTAGTCATTGGACTCCTAGTACAACATCAGCACCTCCCATTGGAATGGAAAGCATTGGGCTAGTCAATACATATTCTCCCATGGATAGCTTGATATTATGGCACCTTCCAGAGAAATTTATTGTTCCTCCATTTGCAATCATCACTTGACACTCTGGTGCTGGATATAGGAAGCAATTCAATTCTTTTGCTACCCTACAATGAATAAAATTGTGGGTGCTTCCTGAATCAATCAACACTATTACCTTTTTCTTCTTGATTTGTCCTTCTATCTTGATGGTTTGAGGAGTGGTAATTCCCGCCAATGCATTACAAGATATGGTCGGATTTATTTGTTCTTCATCTAGGCTTTGTTCCTGGAGTATATCTTCTTCTTTTGACCTTTCTTGCTCCTTTTCTTCTTCCTCATCACAATCTATGTAGAATAATTTCTTCTCAGCACACTTATGACCTTTAGTGTATTTTCTATCACAACTGTAACAAAGCCCTTTTGCTCTTTTTTCTTCCAATTGTTGTGGTGTCAACCTTATAGGTTGTGGAAGACTAGGGGCAACAACACTTCCGTCTTTATAGTTGTGAGTGGTATGCTTCCTGGTTGCCATAATTTTGCTTTCCATTTTTCTTGCTAACCTGAATGCCTTCTCTAATGAATCAGGTTCCCAAAGGCGAACATCATGTTGGATATTATCCTTTAAAGACCCTATGAACACATCAATCCTATGCTCCTCTGGAATATCTTTTACCCTTATGTTCAATTTTTGGAACTCCTCAATGTGCTCCATTACTGAACCCTTTTGTTTGAGACTTATCAATTGGCTAAAAAAAGTGTTGCTTTTTGTATCTTCATAATGTGCTATCAATTCTTCCGTAAAAATTGCCCAAGTGATAAATTGTTTACGAGAGCAAAGCCATTGATACCATACAAACTGATTTGGTTCCAAATATACAGTTTCCATACGTACCTTTTGTGTGTTTTGCACATTATTGAGATCGAAGAACTGCTCCATCTGTAATATCCATGTGGCGGGATCCTTGCCATCAAACTTCCTCATATCGATTTTTGGAATATGGTGGGTCTTCGATCCAACATTAGAGTCTATGGAATCATGATTAACATTACTTTTGTTCACATCATGAGTTTCCTTTACAACCTTTTCACCATTAGTAAGTATTTCTTGTAGAAAATTTGTCAAATCTGTCTTCAAATCTGCCATGTCTGTCTTCAAATCTGTCTTCAAATTTTCCATGTCTCTCTTCAAATCTGTCTTCAAATCTATCTTCAAATCATCCATCTTAGCTTCCACACCATTTATCTTAGATTCCACGCCATTTATCTTAGCTTCTGTTAGCTTTTGTGAGCGTGACATTTGTTGCACTTGTTCTTGTAATTTTGATATATCATTTAGCATTTCTTCCTCTTCTTCATGAGTCATGCTAGAGCTTTTAGGTTCCTTACTAGGTGTTTGAATTTTTTTTCCTCGGGGCATCAGTTACCGATAATAATGCTTTACTATGCCCTTTGAATTCCGTTAAACCAAGCTTACACAAAAATTTTAAAAAAACTACACACCTTTTTTCACTTTATAGAAGCCTGATATTGAATCTGATGTATCTCTGTAATTTCGGATCATCCAGTTCTGAAATTGTGACCTATGGTAGCCTTCTACGTCCTCTTTCCAATGCCACAATTCTGACCCAAATTGGATTCTCCAAGGAAGAGTTATGTGAAATCTCCCACAGTGACTTGTTTTTAGACTAGTGCAGTAGAGCGAACTTGTACGACGTGCCACGAGTCACTGTTTCAACCTTTGGATCTGAAACATACATACAAGAAACTACCATCCGTCCTCTTTCTGTACCTTTTTATGAAATTTCAATCCAATCCCTAGAGAGAAAGTTATGATGATTTTCCCCAGGTCACCTGTTTTGAATGTAATTCAAGAGTCTGCAAAAAGACCAACTTCCTTAGATCATATCTCCACAAATATCACGCGAAAATCTCTGAAATTTGGACCCAAGGTTCAGCGCGATTTCTTCTCAAATGGGTTTGTTTTGAGACTTCTGAAACATCACAGAAAAAAAGTTATAGCGAAAATGCCACGATGACCTGTTTGGAGCAGCGAAACCCTAGAATCCAAAGCTCTGATACCAAATGTTATGAAACCAGCTCAAGAAAAGATAGAAAAGATAGATCAACGCCTTAGAATTCAGCCTCTTCGAGGGGGAAACCTCCTTTACATTACATAAATGAATAATTCTTGGATGATACAAATGACAAAACCTCCTTTCTATATATAGGAGTCTAAGGAGTCACAATATAATCCAGCCGACCTAACAATAATAATATAAAGCCACAAAAATAACAATAGAGAGATTCTATGGGGCACAGAAATAACAACATGGGGGTAATAGGGGCACAACAATATAAATAAGGGGTATAACTACAATAGTAATGGGGTAATCACTAGTATTATAGGGACCCAACACTCTTTCAGAAAGTATACCCATGTCATCCTTGTAAAATTATTAATGAAAAGAATGAAGTATTTGCATCCACCAAGAGAGGATTCTAGAGGACCAAAAATTTCATTATGGATGAGTTGTAAACATATATTTTCACACCCTGTAATTGTGGGGAAAGGATCCCTCCTTTGTTTTCCAGTAATACAAGCTTCACACATAGAAATATCCTTTCTAAAATGGGGCAATACTTTAACCATCTCATATGTTTTAATTTTACTAAGGTTATCAATATTAAAATGGAAAAATATATAATTCCATAATCTTAGAGAGCTAAGAGATAAATCCATTGATGCTCGCAAAATATTGTTTGTGAGGAATTATTGCTCATTGTAACCTTAAATGTTTTCCATCTTCACATCCTTTGATTATTGTTTTGAGATTTTCTTTGATAGAATTGATTCTAATCCATCCATCTTCCATGATGATTAAAATACCTCCTTGTTTGATGAGCATAAAGGACAACAATTTTCTTTTAAATGTTGGAACATACCTTACATTTGAAAGTAATACTTTTCCAATTTCCAGAAGAGAAAAGAAGATTAATCTTTTTCCTTGAGATGTATGCGAACATTGATAAATTTAGCAGTTTGAGTGTGAATATTACAATATAACTAAATAAACTTTAGGATTTTGAGGATAACACTTAAATGTTGAATTTCTTGATGTTCTTAGAAAAGAGATATGACCCCCTCCCACATATGAGCCTTCTAGCAAAAGCTGAGATAGTAAATAGTACTTGAAAATAGATTTGGTAGCTGGTGAAGATGGTTTTGGCTCAAAAGAATATTCAAAAAAGGAGTTGGGTTGTGAATAACCTAGGTAAAAGTTTCATGTGCCTAAATATTCCTTACATGGCTTTGCTTTCTAGTTATTATTATTTTTAGATATGTTATATATCCAATTATGTTTCTTAGGTAATAGTTCCAACTTCTTAAAGATGCCTTAAATGGGATCACCTTCTAATTATTATTATTTTTAGATATGTTATATATAGTTAGGTTTATTTTTGTGTCATAAGATAATATACTTTGCATATTTTCCAATTAAGGGATTTCTTAGTTAGCAGTTAGGTCATTTCGAAGAAAGACTATAATTTTGATCCTAGGGTTGTGGCCCTCCTCTTCTTATTTTGTATTACAATGTTGTTCGTATAAGATGTAGTGCTATATATATATATATATATATATATAATCATTATTGTCAAAAAAATGTGAACCAATCAATAGGAAAGAATTGTCTCACATTTTCAACACACATGTTCAATATTAAATAACAAGGCATTAAAATTATATATTATTTCATAAGAATGAGAACTTAAAAAAATTAAATATGGTTTATGCTTCACATGTATCACTACTCTCCAAAACTTTCGTGTATATAAATATTACTTCATTATAACAAAAAAATGGATCATAATAATTATAAAAATCTAGCCTATAGGGGTTGGATGCAATTGCAAAAGTGAGGAGTTTTTCACCATTGGGAAAGTTTCAATTCACATGAGGGATTAACTTGGAACCATGGGACCACCTTGAGGTATTTGTAATTGAATATGTGATTGTACCCCAAGAGATTATATTATATAGTCTCATTACATGTGCACACATAAGTGGATCAAATCCCACCCCCATGTCCTCCTTTATTTGACAGAGCATTCGAATCTATGGTTTTTACAAGTCCTTTTAGTGGCCACTAATATCATCCATGGAAGCTCTAAGAGGAGGGGGTTCTACCTCCTCCTACCATAATGTAGTAGCAAGGGGTGACTACAACCATTCCATGTGAAAATCCACCAATACCTAGAATGCTAGGAGATAAGGTGAGAATTCCAAAATGCAAAGTAATGTTAATATGGATGCATTGAAATTAGTTACAATACAACCCTAGGGATAGGATTATACATAAATGAAGAAGATGAGATCTCGTATCCCTTAGGAAAAATTGTAATCAAATATGAAGTCACATCTTCCAACTTCATGGAAATATATATATATATATATATATATATATATATATATATATATATATATATATATATATATATATATATATATATATATATATATATATATATATATATATATATATGTATGTATGTATGTATGTATATGTATATGCAAGACCATGCATAAATCAACAAATTCATGGGATTTTGTCCCAATAAATGTTGCTTGATATGGTGAATCAAAAATCACTAGAAATGCAAAGTGGATGTAGACCAGAAATTTGGATGTAAAGGTTTCTTCACTACAATATTCAATAACCTATAATATCAAGATAGGTTCTTCCAAAATGGACCCTAATTTTTCAACTTGGATAGCCTATATATGCACTTTTCGATGGAAATATTTAGTTTGGACAAAGATGATTTCATGACAACTCTAGTAAGGATTAGACTCTAGAGGCCACCAAACAGGGTAGATACACCTCCTACACAAGGATTTTTGTCTATATGAACATATCCAAACAATATATAGCAATAATCTATCTCAGCTACCAAGATAATATATGGAATCAACCAATAGACTATGAGCACATTCCCTTTTGACACTGAAATCTTCAAAAACATGGTCATATATTTAGGGATCAACCCTCAAATCATAGTTAAAAAGGGATCAATGTGGTTTTCAATGGGTCTCCAGTAAAATATGAACCAACTAAAAGATAATAGAAAATTTAATTACAAAATAAACCATAAGTAGTAATAGATATGCAACCATATCCAATATAGAATCAACTCCTATAGACAGTGATCCCATGCGATTGGAGGAACTTAGAATCCCCTCTCACAAATCAATAGAAGAGGAGGGTGACCAAACAAAAGGAAGAAAGAAATATAATGAGAACAAAGACAAAGAGATGCATTGGAGACTGAAGAAGTAAAACATGGAGTTGGAATAAATCAACTTGCACTCCATCATAGTAGCATGGAAGAATTAAGATCCTTTGTCCATTATGTACCAACAAACTCAATGGTTGTACAAAACATTCATCAAATCTTAGGAGACCCATATTTAACAATATTAAGGTAAGAACACTCACTCCTCTCCATGTTTTGGTATTTATATATATATCTGTCTAATGAGACATTCAAATCCTATAAAGAGGACAAGAAAAGAGGGAGAAAAAGCATTAGGACAATTTTGTAAGAACTTGGTGAAATTTTAGTAAATCATGAAGGATTTCCCTGATGAAAAAAATCCTTCCAACCTACCTTTAATCAATGAAAGTAATTTCTTGGAATGTATGAGGCCTAAGTCAAAAATAAAATATAGGCTTCTTAAGTACAAAATTATTCAAGAAAAACCAACCATTGCAATTATTCAAGAAACTCGTTGTTCAAGTGATCAACTCACAAATATTACAAATTCAATTTGGAAAGGGTATCTCTATAGAAATTGACTCCTAATGAGCCTTTGGGGGAATAAAATCCCATGGAACCCCTTAGAAATTTTTGGCTCTAAATTTTTCTCAACACAGAGAACTTTAATAGCTAAATTTTAGTTTATTGGCTTGACTGATTCTAGTTACATTACCAATGTATATGGCCTTGATTTTATAGGAGACATACCATCCTTATTGTGAATCTTATAGTAAATTCATTTATATATATAGGGGAACCACTAGATAGTAGGAGGAGACTTTAATATCATAAAGTCATTAATGGAAAAAAGGGAGCTCTTATAAGACTAGATGTAGACTCATAGCTTTCTAGAGAAACAATCTTCTACCTCCAACCAGTAGATATGGATACCAATAATGGAAATATGTACTTGGAATATCATAAGTGGATATAGCTAAGTATCTTCCCATGTAGACCACTTTTTAATATTTGAATTTTAATGCTCATTGATGTGTTAGGTGAGTTATCCATCTTGCCTGGTTATGGATTAAACCACTAGTCCATAAGCCTTCCCTCCAACTAGCATGGAAGTCCTAATACTCACCCCTTCAGATTTGAATCATTATATCTTAGGCAACCATTCTTTCAAGACAATGTACATGAATGGTATAAGGAAGCTCCAATAGACGAAGGCTCGATCATGCATAATTTCCACCAGTTCTTGAAGTACCTTAAATGTAAGCTAAAGCAAAGGAAAAAACATGAATTCAAAAACCTTTTCAATGGTCAAAAATATATAAATATTTAGATGCAGAAAATTCCATAAAAAATTATCTTGGAGGGGTGATAAGAGGCTCTCAACTAGGAAGAAATTGTTATTTAGGACTAGCTTGAAGAATGAATCAATCAAGAAAAAATTCTATCAGAACAAAAGTCCAAAGTGTAGCGGCTCTAGGAAGGGGAAAGGAACTGTTAGGTCCCAAACTTTTCGTGTTTAATTCACATTTTCTCCCTATGCTTACTCATTGTTTTCATTGTTTTTTTTTTTCTAAGTAAGATTAATCTATTAACAAAGTAAGGGGGTAAAATTACAATGTGACCGAAGTCAAAACTCTGCTCTGAAGAGAGGTAGAACTATCAAGATAAGCAGATAAGAAGACTGACCATGGCCAGTGAACTCATTCTTGAGCCTGTATTCAAGACCCACACAAGGGAACAGGTTAAGATCCTCTTGATGTTGCAGTGTAAAAAAAATTCAAAAATACACTAGAATTTCACATAACTATTTGCACAAAAAGCTTGCCCAGTTGTAAGGGCCGCACGACACGTAGACAAAGCAGAAGTGAGCATACTAGTAATTTGGAGGCTCTTCCACAATGCAGCACCATCTGAAATTAGACATATCCCTTGCTTGAGCAACATTCTGATCGGAAGGACCAAGGTCAACTGGCGCCATCACCACATCCTGAGCGCTGCGAACCTGAACATCCGGAGCCTGCAGAGGCGCATTACCAATCCCCAGCTGGAGGGTCGAGGAAGGAACAGAGACAGCCCCAAATCCCTCCGGAAGAGAGCTAGAATCCTCCATCTGAGCTGCCTCATGGAAAACCACTGAGATATGAGCTGTGATCCTTGGGCGATTTAGAGAGCTGTTAAAGGTGAAGATTGCGGAACCAGACGTGGGAGGCCCTGGGTGATGGTTGGAGGAATGAAGCCGCCCTCTCCCACTACGGGTGCTGGGGTAGTGGCCAGCAAACAACTCACTGGAAAGGGAAGGCGAATCAGAGGACGGACTTGAAGGCGCGCGCCGGGGCTGGCCCCTTCGGCACCGCATTCTATGGTGCAAGCGAGGCATCAGGGAGTTAGCAGCAGCGGGATACCAGCTAGGCTGAGCAACTGCGTTGACAGGGAGATGGCAAAAGTGGGAGAGAAGCAAGGCTGAGCAATAGCTTTGACAGCAAATCAGAACGACTTCGAAACAAAGGCTCGAGGCCCAGGAGAGGAGCCAGTGGATAGACTGAGGCTGCTCCGCCAAAAGAACAGAGCCAAGCACTGAGTTATTCTTCCTTGGCAAGCCACCAGAGGCCTCAAGAATGACAGAGCCCTCATCAAGCAGACAAAAATTAGAAATGAGGCCAGAGGCAAGAGAATGATGCGAGTGAATTGACAAAGACAAATCCACCACAAACCCAAGACTGAACCTTGCTTTATCATCCTCTGGTGCACATCGAGAAGTGCCCTTCATAACTCTAGCATTGAAGAACGCCGTGTTCTGAGGCAGGCCTGAGCGTGCGGAGGGAAGAACCAGAGATGTATACATGTTGTGTGAACCAAAGCCGCTGGAGTGAAAGCAGATGAGCCCTGCTCTTCACAAATGCCGAGAGCCCACTTCCATGCGTGTATTAATCCTTCTGTACTGGGTAGGTAGGTGTCGATCCACCTCGCCACACCCCTGTCCATTCACATTTATGACTAGATTATACACCCACATCCAGGATTGTTTTCATTGTTATTATTATCGCTTTGCACAATTATTGGGCTAATTATCTTAAATTGAAGCATGATGAGGTAATTTGTTATTATTTGATGAATTTCCTTTGTTTTAATGATTTAAGAGAATTAATATGGGATTGTCATTGATGATGGTCAATGTGATGGTTTATTCTTGTGACAGGTGAAGAGTTCCTATTCATCTAGCTCAGTTCATGTCCATACAACACTATTCCTGCACCCTTGAGGTTTCCCGCACTAAGAAAATATTGTGCATGTTGTCTTCATCACTTTACACATATTTGGCATGTCAAGGTTCCTGGGAAAACATATGGAGTTTCCAAAAAGAAATTGGTTAACCAACTACTACATGAAATGTAGGTTTTAAACTTGTACAAAAATTACCTACAAATGAATTCTTAAAATTAGAAAATAAAAAATGGGGAGAGCATAAAACATAAAACAGATATACATAGAGATTTTCCCCTAGATCCGAAAACCGAGATTACCAGATTGATTTTTTATTATATCCCTTTCAATGTTACAATACATATATATACATGTCGAAGCATCCATAAACCCCAATCCATTAACCCTGGATTAGAACATAATCATAGTTACCTTGACCAAATCTACAAACTACCATGGGAAGAAAACCATCATGCCCAAAACCATGTGTGAAATCCATGCAAAAAACCACAGGTAGGTCCACCCACCTAGTATAGGGTCCAAAAAAAAAAAATTCAAGGCGTTTCTCTAGATCCCTTGCAAGGGGGCTACCGCTCCCCTACAAACCCCCTGACAGGGGGGGCTGTCGTCCCCCCTTATGACTCCCCCGTTGTGTTTGACGCAACAAAGGGGTGGCTAGTTGCCCCCCCTCTAATCCACCAGTTGGGGCTTGTCATGGAAAGAATATAACACACACCCAACATTATCCCACTTGTAGTTTTATTTCCATAGGGGGCCATAGGAGAGCTTAATCATTGGTCTAGCCCTGCAACACCCATTGTTTCTCTACATGAAGAGAACTTCTTAGTGCTCACATACTTTTTCAATGCATCTACAACATTCTTCAAAGTGTCCAACTTTACCAGCAACACCTTTTTGTCCTCAACCATATCCCTTACAAAGTGATAATGAACATCAATGTGCTTTTTCTTTGAATGATAAGCAGGGTTCTTTGACAAGAAAATTTTACTTTGCCTATCACAGTCTATCCTTATAGCTTGTTGTACTAACCCCATTCCTAAACACCATCTCTGAAACCAAACTGATTCCTTGCTTGCATAAGTGGCTACCATGTATTCTGCCTCTATAGTTGAAAGTGCCACTATTGATTGTCTCTTACTCATCCAACTGACTGCACCTCCAAATAGGTTAAACACATACCCACTTGTAGATCTTATCTGATCCATATGTTCAGCCAAGTCTGCATCTACAAAGCCACGAATGTCCAAAAATATGTCCAATCCTAGTCTTCCTTGGTAGCAAAGACCATAATCACTAGTGCCACAAAAATTCCTGAAAACCCACTTCATTGTTGTCTAATTCTCCCCTGGTTTTGACATAAACCTGCTCAATACTCCCACTGCATTTGCAATGTCTGGTCTGTTACAGACCATTTCATACATCAGGCTACCGAATTCACTTGCGTATGGAACACGGTAAATGTCCTCTTCCTCTTCTTGTGTGTTGGGACACTATTCAGCAAATAAATTTACACCTACAGGAATAGGAACCTTCACTGGTTCACTATCCTGCATATTAAACCTCTACAATATTGTCTCAACATACTTCCTCTGCTTTAACCAGAGCTTCCTCTTTTGCATGATCTCATTTAATTTCCATGCCCAAAATATAGTTTGCAGCACCAAGATCTTTCATGTTGAATTTGGAGGACAATTAGGTCTTCAAATCCTAAATAATTTCTTTGTTATTTCCATTCAACAACATATCATCCACATACAAGACCAAATAAATAACACGGTCGCTAATTAATTTAAAATTCACACAGTGATTTTCTTTTCTTCTGGTGAATCCAAGTCCTCGTATAAATGTATCAAATTTCTAATACCACATCCATGGTGATTGTTTTAACCCATGCAGAGACTTTTTTAACCTGCATACCAGTTCTTTCTTACCCTTCACCGCAAAGCCTTCAGGTTGCTTCATGTAGATCTGTTCTTCTAGATCCCCATGAAGAAATGTTGTATTCACATCCATTTGTTCTACCTCAAAATCAAAAGAAGTAGCAACAGATAAAAGTAATCTAATAGAAGCTACCTTGGCAACAGGAGAAAAAATATCACCAAAATCAATTCCCAACACCTCAGAATAACATTTTGCTACCAACTGAGCTTTGTATTTCTCCACCTTGCCTTCTACATTCATCTTCTTCTTAAACACCCATTTTCTTCCAATGGGTTTCCTTCCAACCAACAACTCCACCAAATCCCAAGCCTCATTTTTGTCCAAAGATGTCATTTCATCAACCATGGCCTCTTTCTAGAGTTTTCCATCCTCTGAATCTACTTTCTTACCCACAGTTTTGGGATCATCATACGTAATAGATAAATAAAAATTTGAACAGAAAGAAAATGGACTATACCTTTCTAGTTGCCTTCTTTCTCGAACTAATCTTCTCACAGGTGGAATTTGTGGCTCTTCATCTTCTAATTCCTCTTTTGTTGTAGAGTCTAATTCTTCCTCCTTTAGCTCAAACTCTATCTTCTCAAGTTACTTTGGTAGGAATTCATGTTTAATAACATAGTTCACCTCTCTAAACACCACATCTTAGTTGTACACAACCTTCCTTATTTCTGGGTTCCAAATCTTATAACCTTTCAAACCATATTTATACCCAATAAAGATGCACCTTAGAGATTTACTATCCAACTTGGTTCTTTTCTCCTTTGGAACATGTACATATGCATCACAACCAAATACCCTGATATGTGAAAGAGAGGGTTTCTTACCAGTATATACCTCTTGTGGAGACTTATCCTCCAATGCTGATGAAGGTGATCTATAACATGCAGTCTCCACCACCTCTACCTAGAATTCCTGTCCTAACCCAACACCACTGAGCATGCCTCTTGCCTTTTACATCAATGTCCTGTTCATTCTTTCTGCAACTTTGTTTTACTGAAGTGTATATGGAGTAGTATTCTCCCGTGTTATACCCCACTTTTTACAGAAATCTTCAAATTCCTTCTTGCAGAACTCGCCACCGTTATCTATCGTCAACACCTTTATCTTCTTCTCTATTTCGTTTTCCACTAGAGCCTTAAATTCTTTGAACCTGTCAAAGACTTAATATTTCTTCCTAAGGAAATATATCCATGTATTCCTTGAGAATTCATCTATAAATGATACATAGTACACAAACTTACCCAATGATGGAACCGATAAGGGTCAAAACACATCACTGTGCACAAGCTCTAATATCCCTTTCACCCTCTTAGAAATAGAGGGGAAACTCTCTAGATTCTACTTCCCATATACACAATGTTCATAGAAATCAAAATCTAGAGAGAAATTAGACATACCTTCTACCATACCATTACCATGAAGTATTCGAAGAACCTTCTCTCCAATATGCCCAAGCCTTTGATGCCACAGCATGGTATTTTATCCAGAGACCACTATATTTTCTGCTCCACTTTCACAAGTCATGGGATTTTTGCACCCATCAATAATAGTGCTACCAAGAAGCTTGTACATAGTTCCAATCTGAACTCCCCTCATCAATAGCAGTACTCCCCGAACCATCTTGCCGGTATCTTTCTCGAACATTGTTTTTACACCTGCATCATCCATCTTGCTTATAGAAATCCAATTTTTGGCCAATGCATGAATATTCAAAGCACTCAGAAGTGTTCTAATCCTTCCACCTTGAAACCTCAGCTTGACATTTCCACACCCAATGATTCTAACCTTCCTCTCATCCCCTAAGAAGACATCACCACCATCATATTTCTCATACTCGCAGAACCACTCCCTGTGGGGAGTGAAGTGAAAGGATGCACCTGAGTCAATCAACCATGCCTCATGATCTACATGTGTACTTGAAGAAGAAGCCAAGTACACATTCCCACCTTCATCTGAGGTGGTTTTCACCTCTACAGAAGGAGAATCATCAAATCCCTTTCCTTTCTCAGGAGATTTAGATCTACAGTCCTTTTTGAAGTGCCCTTCCTTTTTGAATTTCAAGCACACCTTTATAGGTTTTCTTGGAAATTTATATGTCCCTCTAGATTTAGATCTCCCACACAAGGACTTATTTTTGTTTATGTTCTGGGACCGTCCTCGTACAAAAAAGGAATCACCATTCCAGTCCTCCATATTTTTCATCTCATCTCCTCCAACAACAAGGATGGGACTATTTCATCAAAGTGCAAGGTAGTTGTATTGCTACCTATTGCAACAACTAGACTATCCCACGAATCTGGTAGAGAACACATAAAAATGACGCACTTAGCTTAATTTGAAATTTTAATATCAATAGATAAAAATTGACTTATCATAGTATTAAAAGCGTTCAAATTCTCTATCACCGAGTCTCCATCCTTCATCCTCAAGTTATGAAACTTTTTCCGTAGGAAAAATTTATTCACCAAAGACTTAGATTGGTACAAAGTCCCTAACTTGTCCCACAAAGCCTTTGTCAAAGCTTCCCTTGATACATTCAACAATATTGAATCTCAGATACACAACCATATTGTGCTTTTTATTTCCGATCAAATTTCTTCTAGTCTTCATCAGACATTGACGTTGATTTAGTACCTAGATCTACCGTGATCCACTGATATTTATCCACCAGTAGAACCTCCATCTTGAGTTTCAACAACTCAAAACTTTGCCCATTAAATTTCTCGATCGCTATCTTTCCATTGCTCGCTATCTTCTTTCACCACAAGAATTGATCCCATAGATCTCCCATTGAACAGGCTCTACCACATGCCCAAGAAAAACCCCCCAGTAGCAAAAGCGTCCCCTTGAAGCTGAAACAACTCTTATTCCAAATGTAGGTTTTAACCCTATATAAGAATTACTTGCAAACAAATTCTTAAAAACAAAAAATAAACAATGGCGAGAGCATAAAACATAAAACATATATACACAAATATTTTCCTCTAGATCCAAAAATTGGGATTACCAGATTGATTTTTTATTATATTCCTTTCAATGTTACAATAGATATATATACATGTTGAAGCATCCATAAACCTCAATCCATTAACCCTGGATTAGAACGTAACTATAGTTCCCTTGACCGGATCTACAAAATACTATGGGCAAAAAACCATCATGCCCAAAACCATGTGCGAAATCCATGCAAAAAACCATAGGTAGGTCTACCGACCTAATATAGGGTCCAAAAAAAAAAATCTAGGGTGTTTCCCTGGACCCCATGCAAGGGGACTACCACCCCACTCCAAACCACCCAACAAGGGGGGCTTCCACCCCCCTATGACCCCATCGCTACACCCGACGCAACGAAGGTGGTACTACCCACCCCCCCTTTAAACCCCTGACTTCACGCTTGGGGCTAGTCATGGAAAGAATATAACACACACCCAACATGAAAATACATTTATACCTACACTACTTTTCTTGCACTAAAGAGCAATCAATTTGGGGATTTGATAGATTGACACACTTCTAGGTAAACCCGAAAGAAGGTTTTTTTCCATAATAATGTTTTAACCCCTCCACATGTGTTGGGCATGGAATCCCCCAAGGCATGTTTTGGGGCTTAAAGCCCAAGTTTTGACCAAATCCTTTTGTAAAAGCTCTGCGAATTGTGGGCACGGAGTACGAAATCATAATAGAGTCATAGGGTTGTCCGCCCTAGTTTTTGTAATGTAATGTTGGTTGGATAGACCTACCCATGGTCCGCAGACCATGGGATTGTATAAATAGAGTGAGGCTCTAAGTAGAAAAGGAGAGGAAAGAAGGGGAATGATAAGTCTAAGTGATCGAGTCAAAGTGTAAAGTGTGTCTTTGGGTCGTAGAGTAGGAGAAGGCTCTGCAGCTGAGTGCGCAGAGGCCTAGTCCAGTATGTAACCTTTGGAAGAATCAATAAAGAGAAGTTTACCATATTCCTCTATATCTTTTCCTGTTTTAATGTGTGATTAGGTACAAAATTCCAAGCATACTATTGGGTTGCTGCGCAGACTCATATGAATGTTTTGTATAAGTAAATATAACGTAAGACATCCAAGTACATGAAGGGATTTCACTTGAATGAGAAAGTTAGTTGAGCTGGTAACTGAGGATCGTATCCTTTATGATTAAAGGACACAAGATCGGAATCCCTTGGTCTATCCCACCAATAGCTGATAACAAAGCCTGCTTTTGGGATGGACAATTTTGCAGTACCTCAAGCGTCGACATAGCGGAGGGCGATTGGGCCAGATCTTCCACTATATTATAATGCTATGCCGCTCTGGCACGAGGATTAAATGTCGACTTGTGTACTACTCCCTTTGGCGGTTTTATTGTCAGCTCAGGAATGATGGGCAGCGCAACTTCTGTCGAAGTTGTTGTCGAACTACTAGGTTGATCTTTATCCTTGTTGTTCGATAGCTATGGATTCCCGTAATCTTTGTTCCTTGTCGATATCAAAGCATCATTTTGTTGTTTCGAAACCGACAACATCAGTACTTGGGACGGGGAAGAATTTTCACTAGCAACCAGTTTTGTCCCTGGATTTGGAAATGGATCAGTCAATACTGCTGAGTTTTTTGAATTCTTGATGAATCTTTTAAGCTCAGCCTTATGTGGACAATCTGATGTCCAATGATCCTCATCGCATATAAAGCATGGATTTTTTGGTTTCCTATTTCCAGTAGGGTTTGCAGAAGATTTTTCAGGTAACTGAAGATTTTGTGGCTAGGGTACTGAAGTTGTCAAATGAAGCTCTAGGCAATTCGATATACCATTTTGCTGCCGGACCAGTTAACGTCTTCTGAAAAAGGCGAAGCCTAATCGAATCATCGTTTAGGGTGTTTGATGAACACCACAGATGAAAGGTCATCACATGATTCGATGGATCTTCACCGGGATTTCCATTAAATTTAGGAATATCTGATGGAAGTTTATGCGGAATCGCTGGCCACCAAGGGGCGTAAGCGATTGGATCGTTTGTCAACCGATTTAGATCCGGTAATTCTAAATTCGCCACGAAGGGTAGCTGTTGATTCAGGTTGGGTGAAGCATACCCAGGATAAGATGGAATCGCCTGAGCAGTTGGTCTCTGCATACCAGCATAATGCATTTGATGCTGGTAACTTTGGTAAGGTTGATGGGCATAACCATTGTAGAATGGTTGATTTTGACCGTTTTGAATATACGGTTGCCCACTATTTGCAAATATTTGTTGCTCAGATCCTTGGTATACCTGTTGGAATTGCGGTTGTTGGTATTGCACCAACCATGGTTGCGAAGCCATGTGCTGTTGTCTGATACTAACTGTTTGACCAAGATGAGGGGTAATTGTACCCATTTGGGCCTGTGTCATTCCACTAGTTGGCGATTTTGGTTAAGTCGCAGGGTCAAGAGGCTTTGCATTACAACCTGAGAAACCTAAGGTTGGCATACAACAGGCAGCGCTTGTACTTGCGACACTGTCAAAATAGACGGTGTAGTTGGTATATTTGACATAGGTAAACATTGTCGGCTGTTTGTTACCGGGAATAGTGTCTATGCAGAACTGCTAATCCCACTAAGGCTAGTGGCTACCTTAGAAACAAACAAAGTAAAGACTACTTTCGTTTTCCTTTATGAGAGATAGATGAGAGAAGAATAAAGGAGACCAACCTCTGTCTTGCGCTTGGTTCCTTGCTCGATTCCTCTCTCTTCTGATAGTCCTTTGCTACTTGCTTCCTTGTATACCCAGCTTCACAGAGTACCTGTAGAATCAAAGCAGCACAATACTATACGAGAACATAGATCTATTATCATAAACAATCTAGGATCAGATGTAAATTGACCATACAAATGCATAAAACATAAATCATACAAGAGTATGGAGGAAAACTTGAATAGCTTTATTGATAATCAAGAAAGAGCCAAGAGAGTTACAACCAATTGTTCTGACCCAGCATCATCCTCTCAGCAAGAAGCCCTTCTTCACCTCATGACAAGCTTAGATCACCCAACACTATGATGTTGCACCAAGAAACCAGCAGCACTTCCTCACAAGATACAAAATTCCAGCCTCTGGATCTCTGGGATGAGGGATCCATATATAGATGTCTGCAAGGGAGGTGAGTCAGCTTTTGAGAGTTGATTAGTGTCTTCTCTCTGATAGTTCTTGATTCCACTTGGAGATTGATGATCTCTTACTCATCCCTAGTCGAATTCAGAGAGGCAAGTGTCACAGGAGAAGTTTCTGGAAGATTCCATGCTCCTCCACCTTGCGGATTGACCCTGCCATTTGTCCCTTCTCGCCCATCGCACCCCATAGAAGGGCTTTTTGAAATGCATCGCACCCACTGTGTGTATTTAGGTGGGATGCAGCGCACTTTGCCTATGGAGCAGGTGAAATGGTCCAGTTTTGACCAGTTCTGAGTAGTTTTTCATGGAGAACTTCTGGGAGAAGATGTAATCAGTTGACCTTGTTCCTTTAGGGGTCGGAACAACACTTTTAGGGACTTAAGAGCCCTTGGTTTATTGACATTTATGATTGGGGTTGCAGTGCCCAAAAATGTCTATAACAGTTGCCCCCTAAAGCATGAGGTCATAAATTTGTTGATGTCGGGTGAAATGCTTTATCATGAGGATCTGAAGTTCTTTCAAGCTGGAAGGAGACCTGTAATAAGATACAATACAATACATTATCTTCATAATATTTTCATGATCTAGCTGAGGTGGGCATTCCCATGCTCAGCTTTATAAATTCATTTTCATGTACATGAGACAGACAATCGTCTGAGTGTAGACTGATGATTCTGGTAGAGTCATCATCCCTTAGATTGGATGATTATCTGTGCAGCAATGATGTACATTTGATGTCTTTATTTTCCTGAATATATATCGTAGCCCGGATGGATGAAACTAGATCCGAGGTCTTCAATCTCGTTCGATCTTCACTCAAGTACAAGTCGATCCATGTTAGAGATGTTCTGGAGTCGAACATGGAAAGACATCGCCTGATTACCAGCCAATGATGTAAGTTGTTAACAGGCGCGAGAGGAATCACCGATAATGATGATGACCCTCAAGGTACTACAGTACAATTTACGTGGTGTGAATAAAGGACTTGGCGTCGAACACCACGCAAAATCTTTCGGTCGAAGGCCATTGATGTAAACCTGTCGCCGGAAGTGAGAAACTTGCCATTGAGGCATGCAAGTTTCAAAGTGCTGAAAGGGTTTTTCCTAGATTGACTTCTTGGATAATGAGCTGATGCCGACAAGAAGCGATCCATCATAGGAGGGCCTTAGTGAATCCCACATCAATGACACGGAACGGAGCAAATGATTTTAATGGAGGTGAAAACGATCTGGCGATATACGGTTCAGGGTGGCGGTCATGAAAGAATGGAGCGAAGATGTATTATAGTGGGTGAGACACAGGTGAATTCTCTGAGTGACTTCTCTTGAACATATTGGCGACACTGACATGATGGATTGGTAGCATTAACCCCAAATGTGGATGGTGTGATGGAACCATGGTGATGTGACCAGTGAATGGAACAACCCAACCCGACTTGGATGTGGAGTGAAAGTGTCATGTTCAAGAGCGACTTGCTACCAATAAAGTTTCTTCAAGTTCTCTTCCCAATTTTTCCCCAGTCATTGCTGACCAGTACCTCTTTATTTTTGTCAAGCTTGAGGAGGATAACATATGCTTGTTCTATAATTTTCCCTTCGGGCAAACCCATCGCTATGTTTTAACGAGCCTAGCGATAGTGAAACTCGTTCTTGTCTGTTATGGACAAGTTTGTCGCTATTAGGTTTTAACGAGTTTAACAACAAAGATAACTTGGTCCTTTTCAATTTTAGAGAATCTGAAAAGGGATGTAAAGGAAACTCCAAAAATCCTTTTTCGTCATCTAATCCCTTAAGTCCGAAAAAGTATAAAATAATACAGAAACGATGAATTTTTGGTACTTTTAACGAGCCGAACAAAACAAGCGCTCGATCTTTTTGTGTAATAATCCCTCAGGTCCAAAAAGATTAAAATCTAAAGGAGGGATAGCACTTTCGGTCACTTTAACGAGCTGGAGAGGCCAATGGCTCAACAATCTTTTCATATTTTACGAGTCAGTTGAAAAGAGCTTAAAGGAGACTCGTCTTTTGAGGAACGAGTGATAAATTCGGGTAGCAGCTGATTCCAGGTAAGGTTTGGAATTTCCCAATCACGGCAGTGTTACAAGGATGGCTAACAGGATCACTCTTCGCAGCTGTTCCTAAAAAGGGGTAAACAATCAAGTGGAGGTGAATGATCGATCAATACAGAGTGGAGGTGATGATGAGAACACGACCAAGGCTTTAAAGGCTGAAGTACTACATTCATGACGGTTATTTACCGGGAATTGGTTCATTTTTTTAATGAGCTTAAACGCTGGGGGAAACATTTGCTCATGACTTATGTTTATTTTTTAACGAGCTTGAACTATGTGCTAAAACTGCTGGATATAATGGTCATTTCTTAACTTTACCATTAATAGGATCTAACTCTTCTCTTGTTTGTTTTCAAAGATTTATTGGAGCAAAATGACCATTACATGGCGAGAACGTGAGCATGAAGAAGAGGATATGCTTGTTTTACATGATCCGGCTACAGTAAATGCACTGCGGAACTGTGGCCTGCTGAAGTTTTTCCGCATCTCTAGCATGAGGCAACAAATCAACTTGCTGCAGTATTTGCTCGATGCTTGGGACCCTACCAGCCAGGTGTTCCAGATTAGGGGCAAATCCATCCCCTTGACTGTTGTGGACATCTATTTTCTGACCGGCTTATCGAGGCGGGGTGCCCCTATCTCTTTATCAGGTTCAGCCCGTGGGGGTGAATCTGTGAGAGATTATATTCACAGGTTTTGCAGAGAGGGATCTCAGCCGAGTAAAGATGGAAAGATCATCATCCGAGATGTCACTGACAGGTCCCTGAGGACCATTCTGTTCACCTTTGGTAGGATGGTTGGTGGTGCGGCTCTTCATGTGGCCAACCGGTCTTATATGCAGTATGCCTTAGAATGTCTCGAACCGAAGGTGTTCAACTGGTGTGATGCAGTACTCCTTGTGATGAAAGAATAGTTGACCAAGGTAAAAAATGGAAGATTGAAGAACTTTGGATATGGTTCTATTTTGATCGCCTTCGCCTTAGAAAAAATCCCCCTGATGCAGCTGCAATATATTTCACTTGGTTTACCTCCACCGATTGAACCACGGATGCAGAGATGGGTCGACCATATGTCCAGACATGCTGGTCAGTCTCAGATTTCCTTTTCTGATACCTTCTTCGGGTGGTTCGATCGTCAGGAGATGGTTTTTTCCGAGTATCCATATGCTGGTATGGACTTCCGGGGTGACCCGGATTTGGTACTGCCGGCTGGCGAGCAGTGGGGTGCCATTGGTAAATTCTTTGACCATATTTCTGTTTATCGTTTCTCCTTTATAATGTCCTTGTGCTTTATTATGTCATTACTAATCAAAACTCATGTGCTCATGCAGATGTTGGTCCCGTTTGGCCAGTAGTACGCCTGAGAGTGCCAGTTGCCGCTCCAGCAGGAGAGGCTGTGGGAAGGGCTATCCTTTGCGACCTTGATGTGGCCGAGACTCTTTCAGCATTACAGGACTAGGTCGAGGGCCTCACTCTTGGTATTCCAGATGTGAGGACTGATGAGCTGCCTCTGAGGTTGCAACGACATACTACTGGCGTGCCAAGTCGATGGACTAGGCTTTTACGCATGATTGCACAGGCGGTGACTTGTTATCACCAACATCATTAGACTAGGGTGCCCCCTAGCATTTTGAGTTTTGGGTCATTTGACCAATTTTGTCTTGGTTACAGAACATTATGTGTAAACCATAAACAGTTATATATATATTTTTGATTTTCGGAGTTTTATTTTGGTTAAGTTACATGATCCTGATGCAAATATTGATGAAATGCTTCTTTTTATAAATGTTGCAAATGTCTATCTAACACATAATTTGCCAATGAGTCAGTTAATGTGTTTAAGCTTCTGGAAATATGCTGATATTAAATAAAATCAAATTGCCTTTCCAAAATCTTGACCCTTAGGAACATGCGATAGATAGCTGGATTTCGGACGGAGTAGATACTAGTGAGCTATAGTATGACGAGCTGTGAGTCCAGCCTGATGACCAATCGGCATATGCCATGTGTGATGGCATCAGAGAGAAGTTCTATCAACGCACTATATTCAGTGATGTTATTCGTTGATCGACCAATACATACCCCTCTGAAACTTACTAACTCGCCGCTTGGATCAAAAATGGCCCAGGTCGCAGAAGATAGGTTCTGCGAACTACGACTCGCTTCGTCGGCATATCCAACGAAAGATTCCAATAGGTTCGACATCTGCGACAAATGTAAAAAAGTGGATTTACTTGACCAAAACGATTACCCTTAGCGAAAACAAAAATGTAACAAAAGCATGCAGGTTACCACACTGAATCATGCATAGTAACGCTTAAGGTACAACCCGTTACAGGGTTGCGCCAGTGGAATTCCGTCGTGATCCATTAACTCGTAGGCTCCTTTTGCTAACACTCATTTAACAATATAGGGGCCCATCCATAAAGACTTGAATTTACCTGCTCCCAATTTATCGGATTCCTGGTCATATAGCAAGACCAAGTCACCTTCCGAGAAGACACGGGGTTTGACATTCTTGTCGAACTGCGCCTTGACTCGTTTCTTATGGGCTTCGTTCTCCAAAGCGGCATCACGACGGGTTTCATCCAATTGGATTAGTTCCAAGAAACGAGCCTCCTCTTCTGAAGTTCCGGGGAGAAGGTTGATTGCGAGTTTGAGGGACGAGATTTCACACTGAACTGGTAAGATTGCTTCTAGGCCATACACCAGTTGGAAAGGTGTAAACCCGGTTGCATTCCTTACCGATGTTCGGTATGCCCACAAGGCCGAGTACAGGATCAGGTGCCAACTCCTTTTGTGGACTCCAATCATCCTTTGCAGCATGTGTTTCAGGACCTTGTTGATTGCTTCAACTTGTCCGTTGGCCTGCGGGTAATATGGAGTAGAGTTGTCGTGAGACAACCCTAATTTGGCAGCTAATTCGGCCATCATGTGATTGCGAAAATGCGATCCATGATCTGTGACTATAGCCTGTGGAACGCCGAATCTGGCGACTACATGATTGAAAAAGAAAAGGGCAGCTGTTTCACCAGTATTATCAAATGTAGGCATCGCCTCGGCCTATTTGGTAAAATAGTCTACTGCGACTATGATGTACCCATGCCCCCCGGTCGAGGTGGGGTTACATGTCATGAAATCAATGCCCCATTTGGCAAATGGCCCAACAGCAACTATTGGCTGCAGAGGTGTGGGTGGTCTTCTAGTTTTGCTATCGAAAATTTGACAGGGATGGCAACTTCTGACTGCGGTTATGCAATCTTTGAACATTGTTGGCCAGAAGTATCCTGCTTGTAAAAAATTTTGCACCGTAGCGTAACCGGATTGATGCCCCCCACACGCACCTGAATGGCAATCATTCAGGACTTTTTCGGCTTCCTCATGGGTGAGGCACCTCCTCAGAACTGTATCGACACCACGACAGTAAAGCGTGTCACCGACGATCATGTAGTCTTTTGATTGGTATCGAATACGACTTTGTTCGGAGTGGGAGGTATTAGGCCTATATTTTTGGGTTTGGAGATAGATGATTATATCTCCATACCACAGATTGCTTGAAGATATCAGAAACAAAGATTCATCCACGATTGTTTCTTCGGATGTTTCATCGTTGGACGACGATGGGAGATCGCATAATAATTCTGTGAAAACCAGTGCTTTCTTTGACTTGGATTTTACAAATTCCAGATCAAACACTTGTAGAATTGCTATCCATTTTGAATATTTGCCCCCAGCAACTGTCGCGACAATATATAAGTCATGGGGTTGCAATCTGACAGAATGGTAGTTTTTCAAAAGAGGACATAGTGTCGAAATCTCTGTATCGCTTGAACAGCTGTGAGCGCTAGCTTTTCAACATAAGAATATTTGCTTTCTGTATCATTTAAGTTCTTACTCAAATAATATATAGGATGTTCTATTCCGTTGTCTTCTTGAACTAAAACCATTGCGATGGTTGTATCCACTGCAGCCAGATACAGGTTAAAGTCTTTTTGATAATCAGGAGCGTACATTAATGATGCTTTCATTAGGGAATCTTTTAAAGCATCAAAGGAAGCTTGCACAACCTGATCCCATACGAAGGGCACTTCCTTTTTCAATAGACGTGTATAACCTTTAGCAAGTTCGGCATAATTTGGAGTGAACCTCCTCAGAAAGTTTGCTTTCCCTTGGAGTTTCTGAATCTGAAGCAAATTTAAAGGTGGAGGCAAATTAATGATTGCCTGAACCTTACATGGGTCGAGATGAATCCCGTCCTTTGAGACTACAAAGCCAAGTAAACAACCAGAACTGACATAGAACACACATTTGTGTGGATTGAGTCGTATCTTGTAGTGTTGGCAACATAGAAATATCACTCTTAAATGCTGCGGATGATCAGTCCGCTTTCGCGAATGAGCCGGAAGGTCATTGAGATATGGTTGAACGATGTTTTTGATTTCATGGAAGGCATAATTCATTGTCCTTTGAAACGTTGCCCCTGCGTTCTTTAAACCAAAGGGTAATTTGCGATATGCGAATGTGCCCCACGGACAAATAAATGCAGTCTTTGACTGGTCCTGTGGACGGATATTTATTTGATTATACCCGGAGAATCCATCCATAAATGAAAAGATTTCGCATCCGGCGCATTCATCAATTATCTGGTCGATAAAGGGTGTAGGGTAGTTGTCTTTTGGACAAGCTTGATTTACATCCCAATAATCGACGCACACTCTAATCGTTCCTTGTTTTTTCATAACAGGAACAATGTTCGATACCCAATCAGTTAGCGGAACCGGGTAAATGAAACCAGCATGGAGAAGCTTTTCAACTTCTACCTTGATGGCAGCGGCTTTCTTGGGGTGCACCTGCCGTAGCCGTTGTCGTACTGGTTTGACATCTGGATACATCTTAATTTCGTGTTCAACTATACTCGAGTCAATGCCTGGCATTTCATCATATGACCAAGCAAAGACATCTCTGAATTCGTGGAAAAGAGCATTATATATTTCCAGTTCTGATGGAGAACAACATTTGCCAACATAAATATTCTCTACAACATCTATTTTGGTCGAGATATTTATGGCGATAATCTCTTCAATGTTGGACAAGTTTCGCTCGGAATCCACCGTGTTTACAGTGTTTGATAGGAAATCAAAAACTGACGGATGATGAAGGTCATCAGGAGTATCTTCTTTACAAGTCGGAAGATGGGAACGATGGTGGTAATCTTCCCATGGTGCCCCTTCATTTACCATTGATTGAATAATTCCTTCGTCGGTGTAATACACTTGTGACCAAGGATCTGAAGGGGTGCCATATTCCTTAGATCTATCTATCCAAACGCTTGATGAGCGTTGATTTGGGTTTGCCTCCCATGCTAGAAACATTGATTGCTACAATATTTCCATTTGTCTTGGAGGCAACACCGATAGATGATCCATGTTGATATTGTTTTCTGAGATCTTGTTAATAGAAGATATCATATTGCAGGTCCCTATCGCTACCACTTCCGCCAGATTGATTGGAGGCGGAAGGGAAAAAGTCCCCATTAATATAGGGTCTTTTAGTAGGCCTACTCCGATATTTTGAAGCGAATGGGGGCTTCCATGGATCATCGGAATGCTTCCCGTAACTTGGGAACCATTGGGGAGGAAAGTTTGTTGATCGACGATTGTAATTCCCCCTTGAAAGGGAAATGCAATCTTCCTAAAATAGGTCAACACAACAGCAGCCATAGCATATATCCATGGTCTTCCCAGTAGGATGTTGTAATCGAGGTTTCCGTTGATTACTTCGACATCTATTTCTACTGTTTTTCCCCCTAGTTCAACTTGCAAGTTACTTAGAATACCATACGGGGTATACGTTCGTCCGTTAAATGCTTTTAATGTTGTCGAAGATCGCGACAAGGTTGGAGATCCTAAAGTTTTCCAGCAACTCATCGACATAATACATGTAGATGCCCCCTCATCAATAATTGTTCGATGAACAGTTTTGTTGAGGGCTTTCACTTGAATGAGGAAAGCTAGTTGAGCTGGTAACTGAGGATCGTATCCTTTATGATTAAAGGACACAAGATCAGAATCCTTTGGGTCTATCCCACCAATAGCTGATAACAAAGCCTGCTTTTGGGATGGGCAATTTTGCAGTACCTCAAGCGTCGACATAGCGGAGGGCGATTGGGCCAGATCTTCCACTATATTATAATGCTATGCCACTCTGGCACAAGGATTAAATGTCGACTTGTGTACTACTCCCTTTGGCGGTTTTATTGTCAGCTCAAGAATGATGGGCGGCGCAACTTCTGTCGAAGTTGTTGTCGAACTACTAGGTTGATCTTTATCCTTGTTGTTCGACAGTTGTGGATTCCCGTAATCTTTGTTCCTTGTCGATATCAAAGCATCATTTTGCTGTTTCGAAACCGACAACATCAGTACTTGGGACGGGGAAGCATTTTCACTAGCAACCAGTTTTGTCCCTGGATTTGGAAATGGATCAGTCAATACTGCTGAGGTTTTTGAATTCTTGATGAATCTTTTAAGCTCAGCCTTATGTGGACAATCTGATGTCCAATGATCCTCATCGCATATAAAGCATGGATTTTTTGGTTTCTTATTTCTAGTAGGGTTTGCAGAAGATTTTTCAGGTGATGATTCCTCCTGTTTCTTCTTCTTCCCTTTGTTTTTCTTCTTGCCTCCTGGTTGCTTGGTTTCTTTGATTTTATCAGTGGAGATGGCATTTACTTCCGAGGTGAGAAGTTCTTCTTTTTCATTTTGACTGGAAATCTTACGGGCCTTTTTAGATGTAGCCCTTGTCGATTTCGTGTCTGTTGTACCAATCACGCCATCGTCGGCATGAGAGTCATTGTTCGATTTACGAGGAGGGGGGACCGAAAATTCCGGCCTGGGAGCATTAGGTATTTTATCGTAGAGTGTGCCAGACTGAGTATAAATCAAGTCTAAATATTGCGCACGAGCAATAACTTGCTCTTCGGTGACGACTCCTCCTTTTGCCACATCTTCTGTGATGGAAGGCAATAATGACTTAATAAACCATTCAGCGAAAAGCTGATCAGGAACATACGTTTTTACCATTCTACGACGACGTCGCCACTCATGAATATGATCAGATATGTGAGTGGCTGTTGTTTTTTTGAAATTGGTAAGAAGTTCCGTTCCTGTCTCGTACCTTATCGGTAACTGAAAATGGGTTAAAAAGGTTGTGGCTAGGGTACTGAAGTTGTCAAATGAAGCTCTGGGCAACTCGATATACCATTTTGCTGCCAGACCAGTTAACGTCCTCTGAAAAAGGTGAAGCCTAATCGAATCATCGTTTAGGGTGTTTGATGAGCACCACAGATGAAAGGTCATCACATGATTCGACGGATCTTCACCCGGATTTCCATTAAATTTAGGAATATCTGACGGAAGTTTATGCGGAATCGCTGGCCACCAAGGGGCGTAAGCGATTGGATCGTTTGTCAACCGATTTAGATCCGGTAACTCTAAAGTTGCCACGAAGGGTAGCTGTTGATTCAGGTTGGGTGAAGCATACCCATGATAAGATGGAATTGCCTGAGTAGTTGGTCTCTACATACCAGCATAATGCATTTGATGCTGGTAATTTTGGTAAGGTTGATGGGCATAACCATTTTAGAATGGTTGATTTTGACCGTTTTGAATATACAGTTGCCCACTATTTGCAAAGATTTGTTGCTCAGATCCTTGGTATACCTGTTGGAATTGTGGTTGTTGGTATTGCACCAGCCATGGTTGCGAAGCTATGTGCTGTTGTCCGATACTAATTGTTTGACCAAGATGAGGGGTAATTGTACCCGTTTGGGCCTGTGTCATTCCACTAATTGGCGATTGTGGTTAAGTCGCAGGGTCAAGAGGCTGTTGCATTACAACTTGAGAAACCTGAGGTTGGCATACAACAGGCAGCGCTTGTACTTGCGACACTGTCAAAATAGCCAGCATAGTTGGTATATTTGACATAGGTAAACATTGTTGGCATTTTGTTACCGGGAATAGTGTCTATGCAGAACTGCTAATCCCACTAAGGCTAGTGGCTACCTTAGAAACAAACAAAGTAAAGACTACTTTCGTTTTCCTTTATGAGAGATAGATGAGAGAAGAATAAAGGAGACCAACCTCTGTCTTGCGCTTGGTTCCTTGCTCGATTCCTCTCTCTTCTGATAGTCCTTTGCTACTTGCTTCCTTGTATACCCAGCTTCACAGAGTACCTGTAGAATCAAAGCAGCACAATACTATACGAGAACATAGATCTATTATCATAAACAATCTAGGATCAGATGTAAATTGACCATACAAATGCATAAAACATAAATCATACAAGAGTATGGAGGAAAACTTGAATAACTTTATTGATAATCAAGAAAAAGCCAAGAGAGTTACAACCAATTGTTCTGACCCAGCATCATCCTCTCAGCAAGAAGCCCTTCTTCACCTCATGACAAGCTTAGATCACCCAACATTATGATGTTGCACCAAGAAACCAGCAGCACTTCCTCACAAGATACAAAATTCCAGCCTTTGGATCTCTGGGATGAGGGATCCATATATAGATGTCTGCAAGGGAGGTGAGTCAGCTTTTGAGAGTTGATTAGTGTCTTCTCTCTGATAGTTCTTGATTCCACTTGGAGATTGATGATATCTTACTCATCCCTGGTCGAATTCAGAGAGGCAAATGTCACAGGAGAAGTTTTTGGAAGATTCCATGCTCTTCCACCTTGCGGATTGACCCTGCCATTTGTCCCTTCTAGCCTATCGCACCCCATAGAAGGGCTTTTTGAAATGTATTGCACCCACTGTGTGTATCTAGGTGGGATGCAACGCACTTTGGCTATGGAGCAGGTGAAATGGTCCAGTTTTGACCAGTTCTGAGTAGTTTTTCATGGAGAACTTCTGGGAGAAGATGTAATCAGTTGACCTTGTTCCTTTAGGGGCCAGAAAAACACTTTTAGGGACTTAAGAGCCCTTGGTTTATTGACATTTATGATTGGGGTTGCAGTGCCCAAAAATGTCTATAACACTGTTGGGCATGGAAGCTCCCTAAGGCATGTTTTGGGTCCTAAAGCCCAAGTTTTGACCAAATCCTTTTGTAAAAGCTCCGCGAATTGTGGGCGCGGAGTGCGAAATCATAATAGAGTCACAAGGTTGTCTGCCCTAATTTTTGTAATGTAATGTCAGCTAGATAGACCTACCCATCATCTGTGGACCATGGGATTGTATAAATAGAGCGAGGCTCTAAGTAGAAAAGGAGAGGAAAGAAGGGGAATGTTAAGTCTAAGTGATCGAGTCGAAGTGTAAAGTGTGTTTTTGGGTCATAGAGTAGGAGAAGGCTTTGCAGTTGAGTGCAAAGAGGCCTAGTAATTTGCAGCTGAGTGCGCGGACCCCTACAGCTAAGTGCATAGGGCAGGTCGAGTCTGTAACCCTTGGAAGAATAAATAAAGATAAGTTTACCATATTCCTATGTATCTTTTCCTGTTTTAATGTGTGATTGGATATAAATTGCAAGTATACTATTTATTCGCTGCGCAAACTCATATGAATGTTTTGTATAAGTAAATATAATGTAAGACATCCAAGTACGTGAAGGTAATTAATTGGTATAGGAAGATAAGTAAGATCTCGGGTAATAGCATAGAGCACTGCAGCAGCGCGAAAGCTACACATCCCCTGGTTAGCGCTGCATGAAGGCAGTGTATTAGGGCGTGAGGAATAGGGAAGTGAGCGAAGTGACCTGTGTGTAGGGACAAACAGTTGGACCAGTCGAACCTCTTATACATCTCAAGGGTGTGGAAACTTGGTTCCATCACCCTCCCATACTACTTTGGGTGAGACCTCAGTTCGCTCTCCACAGACTGTTGCCGAAAGGGCCAGTAGTATAGGGATTTTTTAGCTAATTAACTCTGAACCTAGGTTAGGCCCCAACAAGCCAAGAACATGAGTTGGAATGCACCCAGGTCACACGTGTGGGTTTTTAGAACCAAAATCAACAAATCTACTTAAAATTCATACAATTTTCAAATTCCCAAATTTCACCTTGATTTACATGTAGATGGAGGTGAATCTCGATATTATGGCTTAATGGGTTTTTTCCCAGTATAGAAAATTATGTAGAACCCAAACCGTTTTCCAAAATTCACCACCGTTTGGGAGATATCAAGGATTCTTTGAGGCAGTTGTGTAAAAAAATGGATTTTCCCAAAATTCTAAAATTATGCCTAAATTTGCAAAATTCATATCAAACTTGTGTTTCCTAAATTGGATAATGGTTGTACATGATTCCTAATGATGCAAAATAGTTGGTATTTTATTCCCCGTCTTGTTTGAAAAGGACTTGTTTGTCTAAAGCCAAATCTGTCATGTAAAAGTTTACAAAAAATAGAGATATGGCTTTGAGGAGGACAACAAGCCATTTCTTTGTACCTTAATGCTGCTGAGTTGAGTGTTGGGGGTTCTACCCCGCCTTCCTTTTGATCAATTTGGAGCTGGAATAGTCAGCTCAAGATGTTTAAGGACTGATTTCATTAATATACAAACTCATGCCAGGTTTTATTTCAATTCTATGAGTGTTCAATGTTTGATTTTATCTCTGTAATTTAGATTTTATTTTTTTTATACAGTGGATGAGTTGGTTGGTTTGGGCCCAACCAATCCAGCTCATCACCCCTTTTCCTTTCTCTATCCATTTAGTAGGTTGCAGATTTTAGTAAGTGGTATTGTTGCTAATGATTCTAGTGTGCTAACTATGTTGATTAAACTCTGACCCAAGTTTTTTTTTCAAGCAAAGTTTATACACTATTTTGATATGCACTCCCCTATGTTATACGATTTTATTCTTGTTAGATCTAGAAGTTTAAGTATCTTTTTGGCGAAGATTTGTGGTGCACATTGTATTTATGATTCATTTGTGTGGTTAACAGTAGAATAACCCATGATACTTCATACATGAGTATTCGAGAGATCTACCTGAGTTATCCTCTGCTTAGTAAGTTATTTTGAGAGTGCCAAATTTTGATAATAACTTGCAGCAATTTATTTATTAAACTTTGCAGAAGTGCCTTTTATATACTTTGATCTAACCTTCCATGAATTGGAATAGAAAATTCTACAGGTCTATTGTGAATGCTAACTCAGTGTCAAATAATAACTTTAAATTGTCCCAAATCTATTTCGAATCCCAAGTTTATAAATGATAATCTGAGTAAGATCAAGTTTCTTTGTATTCTGGAATTTGAAGTGGATTGGGTTTTGTAAGAAATATCATTGTTTTTTTCTTTAATATATTAGCAATTAAAATAAAATCATGACAGAGTAAAATTATTATGGCTTATAATATTCAAGTTTTCCCATCTATGATATTTTAATGCAATGTATTGATCCATTTATTCCACGAATGTAGTCAAGGAGTTGATTCATGAAAGAGGGTTTTGATTCCTAAGTTGTACCTCTATAACTTTTTTAAGTTAATACAATGATGATTAGTACTTTGAAAGTATTACAAAGCCCTCTTTTTACACATTTATTCCTCGCGTGTCATCATCATCATTGAATAAGTTATTTCCAGAATTGATTTTCAGAGAGTTAATTGGGTTGCAAAGATTTTATAGTTGAATGTGAGTACTAGGGATAATAGTAGCATTGGATCTGATTAAATTATTTTCAAAAATCGTTTTTGGGTGAAATAAGTGTTCCATAGATGGATTTAGAACCGATTCTTTGAATTTACACATAGATGTTTTTTTGTAGCATTTGAGAATAATAATATTAAAGACTTGGTTTCTTTAAGAGTGGGAATTTTTGTGGATTTTCTAATGAATTTGGCTATCTTGCACTTTATTTAATTTCAAACAATCTTTCTTTTTTAGATGCTTAGTTAATTAATAATTAAATGCTCAAGTTGCCAAATTGGTCAAATAGCTAGGGTTTTCTCTTGAATTTCCACTAGTTAGAGTTTTCTCTTTACTTGCCATTAATTAGGGTTTGTTCACTTTTTATTTCAATTGTTGGTATTTGCAGGATTAGAACAAGTGCAGGAACTCAAGGTGTGAGAAATTTATAGGAAAACTAGGGTTTTATTTTGTAGGTTTTTGAAGTCATTCTCTGGCATTTCCAGTGTTGTACTTCGAAGTCCACAGACCCTTGATTGACAATAATTTTTGGTCTATTAGCCAAACATATACTACACCCAATAGGAACTTGCAATTTTTTCATCATTTAATGCTCCAAACATTGCCTTCATGGATATATTTCCTATATCGAATATGCCAGTCGTAGTAAATTAGAATACCACCATGATATTTAGAGATAATCAATATCTTTCTACTATAATTTTCCCATCAAACCCTATCGAGATAGACACCCCATGCATTCATAAAATTACATAACATATCCCCACCCTCATATCATAGGAGAAAGATTCAACTCTCCTTAAAGAAATAACTCTTGTGGAGGTTGATAAAGCAGTGATGCAAATGCCTTGTGGAAAATCTCCTATGTTAGATGGTTTTATCCTAGATTTCTTCTAAAGATGTTAGTTGACTATCCAAAATGATGTCTAGGAATTGGTTGAAAAAATATATGAAAACATCCTCTATTCTCTAAGCTATTGATGCCACATTCTTCACCATTATTCTCTAGGAGGAAAAAACTAAGGATATCAACAAATCCAAGCTTATTTCCTTATGTAGTTTGATCTAGAAAATCATTATCAAAATCATTGTCAACGTGCTAAAACCTCTACTTTGCTTTCTTATCTCTCCTGAGCAATCTAGATATGTGGAGGGTAGGAAAATTGTGGATAGTAGTCTCCTCACCTATGATATGATAAACTCCTTCAATACCTTGGAAAAGCTTGACATGTTCATTAAATTGTATATGTCAAAATCTTCTTAACCACCTTAGTTGGCAATATATTTATCATATTCTTTTATCCTTTGGTTTTGCTAAACATTGGGTTCACTAGGGTCTCTCTCTTATCTCCAAATCCTTCTTCTCTATCTTGAACAATGTGTCTCCTTCTTCCACCTTTTTCCCCTCTCAAGGCATTAGACAATAGGACCCCCTTTACCATTTTCTCTTTGTCCTTATGGTTGAAGGGTCGAGCCATGCTCTTAAACTAGCTATTATCTCTAACAAAATAAAATGGCTCAAGCTCCATGGAGATGGTCTCACTTATTTCCATCAAAAATTTGTAGATGATACCCTTCTCATGGGAACCCCCACAGTCAAAGAATAATTTTCGTTCAAGTAAGTCTTAACTGATTTAGTGGAGACTTTAGTCACTTCTATCAATCATAGTAAATCCCAAATGTGCCTTTTTAACACTCCTTTTTCTATTCAAACTCATGTTTCTTGCATTCTAGGTTTTCAGCGAAGTTCTCTTCTATCCAAATAGTTGGGAAACGCATTAGTATATGATTCTCTTTACCGCACATCTTGGGGAGAACTCATTCTAAATTTAGAGAAGAAATTAATTAGCTAGACTTTATTAACATTGAATCTAGTAGGAACACTCATTCTTGTCAAATATATTCTTCAAGCAACGCTCTTCTCTATATTTTCAACATTTACTACTCCTAAATATATTACCAAAAAAATTCATAATTTGCAAATATCACTTCTATTGGAAGGATCCATATAAGAAAATAAATTATTTCTCGTAGCATTAGAAAAATTGTGTAGACAAAAAATGAAGAGAGGATTCAGTCTCCATGACTCAACCATCTACAATGTAGCTCTAGCTACAAAAACTTGGTGGTGAGGGATTTAGAGCCCCAATGAGATTTGGGGAAAACTTTGGAGGAAAAAGTGTACTCTCAATACTGAAGAACAATACCTCATCATCCTAGATGGAGAAATAAAAGGTTCACACATTTGGAATGTTTCTTGAAAAAAATAACAACTAATTCAAAACCATAGTTTTTGGGAGGTGAGAAATGGTCTCTCATCTTTATTTTTGGAGGATTCTTGGTAATAGTTTCCAAATCTATAAGACGTAGCTAACATCCAATACCCATAGGCTTTCCTAACTTCAAAAGGATGCATTAGAGTTGGATATGATTAGTCTCTCCACCCACAAAACCCTAGATGGAAATCATGGGTTCTTAAAGAAAATTAGCATATGAATCAAAATAATATAGTTTGAGAAAATATTTGGTCAAACCTTGCTAGCTGAAAAATAAAAAACCAATCTAGGTATGGAAAACTAAGGTGCAACAAACCCATTGTTACTTTCAATTTAGAAAAATCATACATTATTGTTACAGGGAAAAGTGTCTATACAAAACTGCTCTATCCCACTAAGGTGTGATAGCTACCTTAGAAACAAACAAAGTAAAGCTACTTTCGTTTTTCCTTTATGAAGTATAGATAGAGAAGAACAAAGAAGACCAACCTCTGTCTTGCGCTAATCTCCTGGTTCGATTCCTCTCTTCCTTGATAGTCTTTCGCTACTTGTTCCCTTGCACGCCCAGCTTCACAGAGTACCTGTAAGATCACAGTAGCATAACACTATACAAGAACATGGATCTATAATCATAAACAACCTAGGATCAGATGTAAATTGACCATACAAATGCAGCAAACATAAATGACACAAGAGTATGGAAGAAAACTAGAATAGCTTTTATTGATAAACAAGAAAGAGCCAAGAGGAGTTACAATCAGTTGTTCTGACCCAGCATCAACCTCTCAGCAAGGAAGCCCCTCTTCACCTCATACAAAGCTTAGATCACCCAACAATCTGATGTTTGTCTCAAGAAACCAACAACAATTCCTTACAATATGCAAAATTCCAGCCTCTGGATCTCTGGGATGAGGGATCCATATATAGATATCTGTAAGGGAGATGAGTCAGCTTGTGATTTGATTAGTGTCTTCCCTCTGATACTTCTTGCTTCCACTTGGAGATTGATGATCTCTTACTCATCCTTGGTCGAATTCAGAGAGGCAAGTGTCACAAGAGAAGCTTCTGGAAGCTTCCATTGCCTCTCCACCTCGCGGAATGACACTGCCATTTGTCATTTCTCGCCATCGCACCCCATAGAAGGGATTTTTGAAATGCAACGCACCCACACAGTGTATTTAGGTGAGATGCAACGCACTTGGCCCGTGGAGCAGCTGAAATGATCCTGTTTTGACCAATTCTGAGCAGTTTTTCATGGAGAACTTCTGGGAGAAGCTGTAATCAGTTGACCTTGTTCCTTTAGGGGTTAGAACAACACTTTTAGGGACTTAGGAGCCCTTGGTTTATGGACATTTCATGCTTGGGGTTGTAGTGCCCAAAAATGTCTATAACAGTTGCCCCCTAAAGCATGAGGTCGTTAATCTTTTGATGTCGGGTGAAATGCTTTATTATGAGGATCCGAAGTTCTTTCAAGCTGGGAGGAGACTTGTAATAAGATACAATACAATACATCATCTTCATAATATTTTCATGATCTAGCTGAGGCGGGCATTCCCATGCTCAGCTTTATAAATTCATTTTCATGTACATAGGACAGACAATCGTCTGAGTGTAGACTAATGATTCTGATAGAGCCATCATCCCTTTGATTGGATGATTATCTGTGCAACAATGATGTACATTTGATGTCTTTATTTCCCTGAATATATATCGCAGTTCGGATGGATGAAACTAGATCCGAGGTCTTCAATCTCGTTCGATCTTCACTCGAAGTACAAGTCTATCCATGTGAGAGATGTTCTGGAGTCGAACATGGAAAGACATCGCTTGATTACCAGCCAATGATGTAAGCTGTTAACAAGCGCGAGAGGAATCACCGATAATGATAATGACCCTCAAGGTACTGCAGTACAATTCACGTGGTGTGAATAAAGGACTTGGCGTCGAACACCACACAAAATCTTTCGGTCAAATGCCATTGATGTAAACCCGTCGCCAGAAGTGAGAAACTTGCCATTGAGGCATGCAAGCTTCAAAGTACTGAATGGGGTGTTCCTAGATCAACTTCTTGGATAATGAGCTGATGTCGACAAGAAGCGATCCGTCACAGGAGGGCCTTAATGAATCCCACATCAATGACACGGAACGGAGAAAATGATTTTAATGGAGGTGAAAACGATCTGGTGATATAAGGTTCAGGGTGGCGGTCATGAAAGAATGGAGTATAAATGTATTGTAGTGGGTGAGACACAGGTGAATTCTCTGAATGACTTCTCTTGAACATATTGGTGACACTGACGTGATGGATTGATAGCATTAACCCCAAATGTGGATGGTATGATGGGACCATGGTGATGTGACCGGTGAATGAAACAACCCAACCCAACTTGGATGCGGAGTGAAAGTGTCATGTTCAAGAGCGACTTGCTACCAACAAAGTTTCTTCAAGTTTTCTTCCCAATTTTTCCCCAGTCATTGCTGACCAGTACCTCTTTATTTTTATCAAGCTTGAGGAGGATAACATATTCTTGTTCTATAATTTGCCCTTCGGGCAAACCCATCGCTATGTTTTAACGAGCCTAGCGATAGTGAAACTCGTTCTCGTCTATAGACAAGTTTGTCGCTATTAAATTTTAACGAGTTTAACGACAAGGATAACTCGGTCCTTTTCAATTTTAGAGAGTTTGAAAAGGAACATAAAGGAAACTCAAAAATTCCTTTTTCGTCATCTAATCCCTTTAAGGGATGAATTTTCGATCCTTTTAACGAGCCGAACAAAACAAGCGCTCGATATTTTTGTGTAATAATCCCTCTGATCCGGATTTAAACAGGAACGCAATAAAACACAGAGATAACCATAAACATAGATATGAAGCGGAAATAATACTTCATTTCATTACTGTAAAATACTGAAATATGTTTACAAGCAAAAATGGAAATAAACTAGCTAGGGCGATGGTAGCTTATCTCTGAGAAGAGATGTGGCGGCTACATGCCTCTGAACTGTTCTAAAACTATGTTACAATGAGGCTCGAAGGCCTATTTATTATTGAGAAACAATGGAAAACCCTTAGCATTCCAAAACCTAACCCTAGAAGATGAAACACCAAACTATGGGCCCTGTTTGGGTAAATTGGTACATCAATTTCCCGGGGTCGTAACTTTGGCATACGATCTCCGTTTGATGCGTATGATAGCTTGTTAGAAAGATCTATTCGAGAACTACCACTTTGGGAGGCAACATCAGTCCATAGATCCATGTTGCCCTAGATTCCCAAAAAAATGTCGTTTAGGGCCTCAAAACGGCTCCGGAAGTTCAGGACCCGAAAAACTGCTAAAAATAGTAAACTGTGCTACATTTTAGGAAACTTAAAAGACTGAAAGAGACAAATATGGGGGTCCAAATGGGGTAGGTGGGTGGCCACCAACATCCACCTGGATCACCCTCAGGTCCAAAAAGATTAAAATTTAGATGAGGGATAGCACTTCTGGTCCCTTTAACGAGCTAGAGAGGCCAATGGCTCGGCAATCTTTTCATATTTTACGAGTCAATTGAAAAGAGCTTAAAGGAGACTCGTCTTTTGAGGAACGAGTGATAAAATGGGTAGCTACTGATTCCAGGTAAGGTTTGGAATTTTCCAATCACGATAGTGTTACAAGGATGGCTAGTGAGATCACTCTTCGCAGCTGTCCCTCAAAATGGGTATACAATCAAATGGAGGTGAATGATCGGCCAATGTAAAAGTGGAGGTGACGGTGCAAACACGACCAAGGCTTTAAAGGCTGAAGTATTACATTCACGATGGTTATTTACCAAAAAATTGGTTCATTTTTTAATGAGCTTAAACTCTGGAGGAACATGTGCTCATTGCTTATGTTTATTTTTTAACGAGCATGAAGTCCGCGCTAAAACTGCTCGATTAATCCAGTCGTATAATAAGAATGTCCCATTTAAAACGGCAATTTTTAGAGTTTTGCCCCACATCCTTCCTTTATGCAAGTTAGGAAACGACCAATCCAAAAAACAGATAAATGATCGCTCTTTGCTTGCACTCCAAAAGGTTCGCATGCCCCCAGGTATAAAACAGAGTTTCAAGGTCACCCTTCAAATCACCGACAAAACATTTGTTTTATTAGGAAAGGTATATCTCTTACAGGTTACCAAAGATTTTTCTATTCACGGCATAAACAAAACACTTCTTCGGTGATGTTTATCGAAATAAACAAAGGTGAGCGACAATGCCTGCCAACTCACATAACTTTGACAAGAGAATCTTATTCCAGTCCAACTCCCTCTTCTAATCTCGGACGGGAGTACGGAGGTCATATACTCTCGCGGAAACCTACCCTATACCCGAAGTTTTCCTGCCAAAGCAGACCAGGGTGCATGCCCCTTGGGTTTCAGTCATGTCCCCCGAATCACTTGCGCTCATCAGGTGGACGGACTGGGGATTGAGACATTTCTTGTGTGAAAATACCATTCAGTGATGGTATATGACTATTTGCTCTGTGTGATCTGGGAAATGAAAGCTGGTCTACGAGCTTGACCACTCTTCCTTCGTGCGGAAAACACATTACTCTAAAGAGTGAGGAGACAATCGCTCCCATGCAATAAATATAGTCTCGTCCAAGGAGTAGATTATAATCCAGGGGTCCTTGAACTACCATTACATTCATTTGAACGGTTTTCCCTCTCAATGTTATTGGCACATTGGGAAGGATCCCTAACAGTCGACTGGTTCCTTTGTCAAAGCCTGTTAGATTTCTTATCTCAGGCAAAAGTGATGGCGAACCAAGCGCTTTCCAAGCAGTCGAGGAAAGGATACTCACAGAAGCCCCTTCATCTATGATGGTACCGGCCATAACCATTCTATATATTTGAACAATGATTCGGAATGGTATACTAGCCGGTAAACGGGTCTGCCTAGTTGATTCCAGTCAAAGGAGACAACTAGGTTGCTTGGAGGTGGGACCGAATAGACGGCCAGGTACGACTTTGAAAAACTTCCTTCCTGTGGTAAAGGAATGGGTAAATTGCCCCCATGTTCATCGGAGTCTGTGCTTACGAAAAGAATTTGGACGGTGTCATCCTTGTTCTCTCCGGTGACTGTATCATCTAAAGATGGAACCTCTGAAGGCAAGACCGGGTCAACTGCCGCCTCGACCTTTTGACTTTCGTCTGGTATGGGTTCAGATGGTTTGTCTTCAATGATAGATGCTTCAGCCGACCACCTGAGTGGGCCAGCCGGAGTTTCAACTAGTGACGGACTCGTTAAGAGTTTTTTATATCCAGGAGGAAGTCGTAACGGTGAAACCGGACGATCGTCCAAAACTCTTTTAGCCTCGTCTAAGAAGGGACAATGGTGGATGGCATGATCGCCTTCGCACAGTTTACAAGGAAATCTATATTTTCCTTTTTGTCCTGGGGCTTCACTTTCACTAGTCGACGGTGTGTTTTCAACATGATCATCAGAGGTTGACGACACCGGGTTGTGCAAATGAGGAGACCAGTCCCTTAAGATCCGAGGGATGCAAGGACAATCTCTATGATAGTGGTCTCCTTTGCAAATGACACATGGCGATTTAGGCCTGGTCGGTGCAGTGTGTGGATTTTCGCTAGACGACGCTCGTTTGCCCCCATTCGCTTTTGGCTCCTTCTTCTTCTTCTCTTTCTTCTTCTTTTCCTTTTTCTTCTCAGGTACTTGACTTTTGGCTTTACCAGCCCCATCAAGCGAAGAGGAAGGAGGAGAGGAAGAATTAGAGGAAGTAGAAGGTTGGTGGGTAACTCTGGAATCGTCTAGTTGCTGACTCGATTGTTCAGGAATTGCGGTGTTCTGAACGACAGAGGTTGAGAAGAGCCATACAGGCAAGCCGATTGTCAGTCCTGGAAGCGACAATGTGGCCATATGGGGTGCACCAACATCTCCCCAAGAGGAGAAGGGACTAGGATTTCCTCCAAGGGGAATTCCTTGGTTGGTGGATTCCATTTTCTCAACCCAAGATCAACGTAGGAAAGGGTAATGAATATTCCGTTTAAAATAAATTTTAGATGCTTTGACACAACTTGTTTTTTCAATTTTTAAGAGTCGAGAAAAAACAAAAGATGACTCTAGTTGCCTTCGATTTTTAATGAGCCTGAAGTGACAAGTGCTCAGATGGACCTTTTCCATTAAAAAGTCTGAAAGGGAACGAAAGGGACTGCTCTGGAAATCTAGGTAGAGGGATTACCAAACCAATCGCAAAACTGCAGAATACTTTTTACGGTACGGCAGTCAATCTTCCCGAATGCTGTGTTCAGTGCATTGCGATCGATAGGGCGGCAGACACGGCTTCCTATGGATAAAGGATTAAGCCTATTGTGGTCTCCCAAAATATACTCGACGGTACGTGGGAGCACAAGTCCGTACTGGCACTTATCGTCTCAAAGTGGAGGAATCACCCAACCATCAGTGAGAACAACAGTTACCAGGCTTTACGACGCCGGAATACGTCTCTAGCCTAGACTTCTAAATGTTGCGCGTTAGGTTCCAAAGCGTTGTTAGATTCATTGAATTTATTTTATAGTTGATCTTGTTTATGAAGTTTTCCTTTCAGGTTCACCGCGAGATGTAGATGTAATTTCTAAAATGCAATCTAAGATGATAAACAATCTTTTTATCTTCTTTGTGCAATGAAAATCCTAGCTACTAAGGAAAGAAAGACAGAATCCTTTCACAAAGAGCAAAGAGCACACTCTAAATGCACTTTCCTAAATCAAACCAATCAGACTGTCTAGATGCAAATGCACATGCATGTATTTGTTTTCGACTTTCTTAGTATATGAATGATAAAAAGAAAGTTGATGCACAAATCTGAATTTCTTTTCAAGCGACAGTTATCAACAAGTTTCTTTTCGAAATCAAAAATGGAGACAATCACAACACCTTACGATTTTGAAATGAATACTTGTTTTCGACACGAGAAAAATTATAAATTCAGACCAAAAACAATAGTAACAGGATAACCGACTATCAACAGCAGTCAAACTCTTTCCTATGATTGAAATCGACACTTTCAAATCAAAGGACAACAGTACGATTACGCTACTTTTGCAAAGGAGAACTGAAAATGACTCAACAAACACACAAAAACATTTACAGTTCTTTTGTACAAAGGAGGCGGAATAACAACAAGGAAAAGGGGTCTCAAACAGAGATATACTGATCATTGACAGCAAAATTCATGAATAGAACTGGAAAGAATGAATCACAGAAACCAAAACTGAACAATGCCTAGTCTGATCAGTGCACCTGTAACACAGGGAATTTGAAATGCAGTGCACCTACTACACTCAGGAAGTGCGCTGAATTTTAGATTCTCATAACAATATCTGCGCTGGGCCAGAAACGAGACTTTGCTTGGGTTCCGGGTCACAGTTTGCAGTTCAGTTCATGGGTTTTGGCCGAGCAAAAGGTAATCAGTAATGCAACAATCAGGGGTAGATCTAAGGAGGATCTAAGAGCTACCACAAGGGGCAATCAGAGAGTTTGTGAATCAGTTGTTTAAATCATAAACAGATCCCGAAGATTGACTGAAGCGGCATTTATCTACTTTGCATTTGCATAGCAAATGCAGTTCGAAAGCTACCTGGCACGACTTCAGGCTCTGTCTGTAAGTTTATGAAATAGACAACAAGGAAGATAAACAAACAAACTAATTCGTCCCCAGCGGAGTCGCCATTTTGTTACAAGGAAAAGTGTCTATACAGAACTGATCTATCCCACTAAGGTGTGATAGCTACCTTAGAAACAAACAAAGTAAAGCTACTTTTGTTTTTCCTTTATGAAGTATAGATAGAGAAGAACAAAGAAGACCAACCTCTGTCTTGCGCTAATCTCCTGGTTCGATTCCTCTCTTCCTTGATAGTCTTTCGCTACTTGTTCCCTTGCACGCCCAGCTTCACAGAGTACCTGTAAGATCACAATAGCATAGCACTATACAAGAACATGGATCTATAATCATAAACAATCTAGGATCAGATGTAAATTGACCATACAAATGCAGCAAACATAAATGACACAAGAGTATGGAAGAAAACTAGAATAGATTTTATTGATAAACAAGAAAGAGCCAAGAGGAGTTACAACCAGTTGTTCTGACCCAGCATCAACCTCTCAGCAAGGAAGCCCCTCTTCACCTCATACAAAGCTTAGATCACCCAACAATCTGATGTTTGTCTCAAGAAACCAACAGCAATTCCTTACAATATGCAAAATTCCAGCCTCTGGATCTCTGGGATGAGGGATCCATATATAGATATCTGTAAGGGAGATGAGTCAGCTTGTGATTTGATTAGTGTCTTCCCTCTGATACTTCTTGCTTCCACTTGGAGATTGATGATTTCTTACTCATCCTTGGTCGAATTCAGAGAGGCAAGTGTCACAGGAGAAGTTTCTGGAAGCTTCCATTGCCTCTCCACCTCGCGGAATGACACTGCCATTTGTCATTTCTCGCCCATCGCACCCCATAGAAGGGATTTTTGAAATGCAACACACCCACACAGTGTATTTAGGTGAGATGCAACGTACTTGGCCTGTGGAGCAGCTGAAATGATCCCGTTTTGACCAATTCTGAGCAGTTTTTCATGGAGAACTTCTCGGAGAAGCTGTAATAAGTTGACCTTGTTCCTGTAGGGGTTAGAACAACACTTTTAGGGACTTAGGAGCCCTTGGTTTATGGACATTTCATGCTTGGGGTTGTAGTGCCCAAAAATGTCTATAACAATTATAGCAGTAGCTTTTGCCTCACTATCAAACTTGAGTGTTTTGAAAGCATCTAGCATTCACAACGATGTCCAAAAATTTCCTCTTTTCTATGTCTTTTGGTGCTAGGAAAGGCCTTAACTTGGGAAAAATTATAGAATTGAGGCTTTCTTGGCCCTTCCTTCTATCTCCTCTTCTCCCTTATTATTGAAATAGCTAAGCATATCTTAAACTCATGCCTCTTTTCCTTCTCTTTCTGAGATAAGGGACATTCTATATTCAGACATTATAACCAAATCCAAAGTAATATCAACTCCACTATTGCTAATTGGAATTCCTTAGCCTTCAATCACCCAATCGTTAACCAAGCTTGGTAAATTTTACTAAGATTAGTCTTATGGGAAATATGGAAGGAGAGGAATAGATGGGTCTTCAAAAATATCTTAGTATTGCAAGGCCATCTATATGATAGAATTAAGACATATTTTAAGGAAACCATTCTTGCCTCTTTCTAGTCTTCTTAGGATGTACGATTTCACAATTATACTAAGAGGGAGAGTGAATCAATATATAATGAAAATTTGCACTTATTTAACATCATTCAAACATCATAAAACATTATTCTCATAAAATTAACAAGTAACACGAGATATAGTGCAAACCTGTAAAGACCCTCATATAACCAAAAACAAATTAATTGTAAATATAAAATTAAATCTATTTTCCTTCTTTGTTGTTATATATTTTAATATAAAAGTTTAACTATTACCACAGGTACAAATCCTAGTTTGGGTTGTTATTAAAACATTTTTTCCCTTGTCTCTACTTTACTAGGCTTAACATTTTTTATTATGATTAAAGCGAAATTATTACTAATGTTTAGAATTTTCATCTAATGACTATATATAACTTTAACAGTTTATACAACCTTCATCTACAAAGGAATATTATAGCATTTAATATTAATCCACATTTTGGTATATATAAGAATATCTCCATTCTTTTATCCTTAACTATTTTACATTTGTTCATATGCATTAATTCCCACCATTGTTATTGATCTCTCATGAGGTTTTACACCTTGATTCATATATAATATCATAAGGTCACATTTATTTGTAACAAGTGGGACATTAGTTTGGCATCGGTATAACATATTTCATAATTCAATACCAAAAGGTATGGAACTTAATCAAACCTACACATTTGTTTACATATATCATGGGCACCATTAATTATTTATGATTATCCATTGCATACAACTATATTGTACACATCTAGTAAATAGATAACTTACATCTTATTCGTTCATGGTTTTCTTGGAGGATCCCCTCGGCTTATTACTTTGAATTCGTGAGAAATTAGCACTGTGTGTAATGTAGATTATTTTAACACTTCGCTTGTGGTATTAATATGGTACTTTGTAATGTTGTGTATATGTGTGTGTGTCACTACTTCTAGATTATTCTATTACAACCCTGCCCCACGTATTACACTTGTCACGTAACTTCAATGAACGGTGAAGATCGTATGAAACTTGAATCAATGGTTGATATGGTTTTAGGGTTTTGCGTGTAGTTTAATGACCTTGTTGGTTTTCAATAAAGCCATAATCATTTCCATTCGACCTTACCTAATTATGCTGCTCTACGTCTAGGGTTTCAGTAAATGATTTACTACAATTTTTTCAGCCTTTTAATGTTATTTTTAATGTCAGGGTTTTTCTTTTGTTTTTTACAGGTTACAGGAGGCCTTCCTTAACCTCTGAAGGGGAAGCCCTTTTCCCACTCACATTTTTCCGAGGAGATTTTTTTTTTCAGGGGGCGGGACCCTGCTGAAGAAGCGAAGAAGCTATATATTATCAAATACATTCTGTACATAGTACATACATCACTTGCCACGGCCCAAATACACTACAGCTCCGCAGGACTGGATACTAGCAGGGGGCGTGTAAACCGACCACTCCAAGGAGATTCCTTTACCTCCATCATATTTATCAAAAGGTAAACATTTGGTTAAAATTTAACTATCTGCACAATATCTGATAGGATTAAATCTGTTGTTACCTGAATCTTTTAAATGAGTTTAATTTGAATTCTTTGGAGTATTTTCTTATTTTACAGACCTTAGGGTTTCTTCCTTAATTCTTAATGGAATTTCATTCTTTCTTTCTTTTATTACAGTCATATTCTTTTTATGAATGTATTCGGATTTACCTCTCAGTTATTGGTAATAAACCAAGAAGCCAGTTTCGATATTTATTTTCTAGTTTTCTTCTAGTTTGTCGTTCAGACCATCGTAAATAGAAACAAGGTTTCTCTTTCCTGTAGTCCAATATGTTCTTTTCAAAATGGATTTTCCATAGAACATATGGAATTGGTCTCATGTTTAACTGAGCATTGCCTCCTTATTTTATCTCATGTGTTTGGTCTTGTACATTCTTTGTATTTACAGAATGGTTCTATTATGTTATATTTATGCTTTACACAGAATCTAGTTGCAAATATTTTCCTTCACCTATATACTAAGAGCGAGCGACTGAAGTACTTTGTTTCCATTAATTTTTAGTTAGGGTTTTTAGTTAGCGAGCGACTGAAGTACTACTTCAATTATTACTCTTATTTTACAAATGGCCAATACTGGTCATTTAATAATTTTCAAAAAGGAATTCTTAAACATGATCAGGTTCTTTAATTAATGAGTAGACAGAACCTGTAGGTTTAAAATTGTCCCTCTACGAAAAAAAATTAGTTTCATATGTACATTTACACAGTTCTGGTGTATTTTGATTGTATCTGACATGGTGTGACACAACTCTTTTCTTTTGTGTCATAGGGGATGAACTATCTAGCGTTCCTTCCTGTTAACTCTTATCAGGTAATCGTTTATCTAACTGTACACCATACTATCATTTTTCTTACCATTTTTTCTCTCTTACATTTTATACTTATTACTATACTTTATTTTTACAGGTAATATTAGAGCCTTTGTATAAAAGCATACAAGCTTGACTATATGAAGCTCGACTTCTACTTATTGACCTTCTTCTTATAGGTCGGTGAATTCTCTCTTTTGGTTTATTCTACCACAATGATGCTTATTGAAGAGATTTATTGGAATTTATGTTTATAAATTTGGTTAACTCTTTGCATAGAATTTTTTTTTTTTTTTTTTTTTCAAAAGTACAAAGAAACTCTTAAGGTCATGAGTCTTTCTTTATTAAATATTAAATTATTAGTCTTGGAGATTAGACATGTTTTGTCAATTTGTTCAAAAAAATATTAATATATTTTATGGATTTTCATATACCTCATCTCCTATCTGTAAATTCATAAAGTCTTTTTACTTAGTTTATATTTGTGTTTACCTATCATGTTCCTACAAAGTAATCACTCTGTGTGTTTATATTGATACCACTATTGTGGCCTTATTTAGAGTTATTATTTGTTATCCACTTCACAACCAAACGCCAGTTACTTTAATTGAAGTAATTAGAATTTTATAATGAATTCACTTATTCCATTATGATTTTTATAATGCACATGTTCTTCTTTCCTTTATGGTTATAATCATTATTCTTTTGTAATTTCTCTCTCTAATATTAACATATATGTATATTCTCTTCTAGTTCTTATTTTCTCTTCGTACAATCACATTAATAGAAATTTTCTTTCATAAGAATCCCCTGTATTCTTTTACCACAATTATACAACATCTCTACCATAATTATTATTGAAAAGTAAATATTTCATTTTGTTGTTTCTCATGAGATTACTTCCAGATGCTAAGAGTTGGTAAATTTTCCTTTAATGTTTCCAAATATTTTGGTTCATTGAGTTTCATATCCATATTCTTCAATCTACACGGAAGTTCACCTCATTTCTCGGGGCACAATCTATTTTTTTTAACTCTTTTAATATTCTTCAATCTACACGGAAGTTCACCTCATTTCTCGGGGCACACATCTATTTTTTTTAACTCTTTTAAAAAGAACCCATTACCGAATCCCTATCAGTTTTATCTCAAGGATTCTTTGTTTGTAATGAAAGAATTTCATATTCCTAAATTTAAGAAAGAGGAACTTATGAGATTTCATGCCTATTGTAAAAAAACTAATTTTTTTAATAAAGAATATTCTTTTCTTTTCAATGAGTGGTATACAAGAACTGTTTCCTTCTAACTCCAATGTATTGTACTATAAATATTTGTATTCTTTCATTTATTTAGTTTTCTGCTCACTAATATATATTTCTTTTAACTGAAATGGTTATGAATTTTTTTACGTGGAAAATATGAGAGGGGACTTTGCCATGGCAGCCCCGATTACAAAGTGAGCGGCCTTCTGCTTCAGGTTTTGGATTACATCGATTTCATCGTATATGGAAGGAGATGTTACCATTTACAATCAGTTGCCCTTTCGAGAGGGAGCATCCTTTGTTCGCCATTTGATCAGCTTCACTGTTCAAGATTCTGAGAATATGGTAGAACTTATAGGTGTTGAAATCTTGCAACACTCTTTTCAATCTGCCCAGGATTTTGTTTAAAGCAGCATTACTAAAAAGATCTTCCGTATTTAATTTCTTTATTAGGATCTCAGAATCTCCAAAAACTTGCAACTCTTTTACACCCTGATCTCTTGCTATTTGGCAGGCTTTGAGGAGGCCATAAATTTCAACTTGGTTGTTGGATTTCTGGCCTAAACTCCAACAAAAACAGTCTTTTAGAGTCCCATCTATGGAATATATGATCCCTCTTTTAAAGTCCCATCTATGGAATATATGATCCCTCCTGCTCCAGCAGTTCCGGGATTTCCTTTGGAGGCCCCGTCAAAGAAGATTGTGGTTAGCTTTTTGGATCTCCACCAGTTTGAGGTGTCCTCGGAATCTCTTCTGCGCCATTCCGGATTTGCTGTTTGGGGAGTGAGCAGGATTTTTGAGGAGCAGGCTCCATGGGGCATAGCCATCTCCTTTCTTCAGGGAGGAGAAGAGGATCCTCTTTATGAAACTGATGTTGGGCTGCTTCCAATAGGAGGGCTTTGGCTTTAGATACAACCTAGAGAGGAGAGAGTTGCTGTCCATTGAAGATCTGATCATTGCGGGCCAGCCAAATCTGCCAGCAGACAAATTTTGGAATGGATGTCCATACTTTGTTCCAGAAGGATTTAATGGGAATGCTTTGCAGGTATTGCTTGTTCCAATTGGCAAAAAGGTCGACTACAGGACACTGGGGTAAGGGAGGAATCTGTAGTCCGGATAGGATGAGGCCCCACGTTTCCTTAGCATAATGGCAGCCCAAGAATAAATGTTGAGCTATTTCTATATTGCTTCTACATAGCGCGCACCTGTGAGGCCCAGCTATATTCCTCTTCTCCAGATTGTCACCTGTTAAAATTTTGTTATGCATCAATGTCCAGAAAAAAAAATTTACTTTTGGGAGGGCCAGATTGTCCCATACTCGCTTCCAGAAGGCTGTGTTTTGGTTGCTGTTCCTTAATTCCTGAAGGGCTTTGTAGCCAGCTGTAGTAGTGTAAACGCTTGTCTACCCCCATGCCCAGCTATCTTTTATATGCCGATTCTCAGGCGTCGAGTCCTCTAGAAGCTCGATTAACTCTCTGTGCAGATAACCATCCGAGAACGTCGTGGAGGTCCCACCCGGCCCACTCTCCTCGTTGATCCCATACTGAGAGATCGTGAAGCCTGTTAATGCCTGCGCCCATCATCCAGACTCTAAGCTATGATATTTCATCAATCTGCTCTAGTGGGTCTCGTCCCATGATTCGATCCTTCCATAAGTTGATTCGCTTTCTGTTACCTGGTATTTTATAAAGTGATTTTTTAAAGAAAGCGCTGCTTTTGCAACAGAGAGCCCATACCTGCGAATAAGAAGTCTCTCAAGAGCTTAGAGATCTGTTCCATAACATTTCTGGGGCCAGTAAGAATTCTCCCTGATAGACTGGTAGTGCAGATAAAAGAGACTTAATTAGAATGACTTTGCCTCCTTTAGAAAGCTAGAAGCTGCCCCATGCTGCTATTTTTGATTTAATTTTGCAAATGATGTCTAACCAGAGTATCCTTCTATTAGGCCCATTTGTGATGGGAAGACCTAGATATTTGAATCGGTCCCATCGGAAATGGCCCCAGGGCATTCAAAATTCCTGTTAGCTCTTGATTATCAATATTCCAAGTGTAGATTTCGCTCTTATTTTTGTTGACCTGCGCTCCTGAGACTCTACAATAATTTTTGAGAACTGAGTCGAAGCCTTTGGCGATTCTGGGTGAAGCGCCTCCAAGAAGGAGAGAATCATCTGCGAAAAGTGCATGGGTCAGGGGTTCGACACCAGGGGAGGGCTTGAGTCCAGGAAGGGTGCGAGCAGATCTATCAGCTGAAAGCTTCCTACTAAGAGAGTCAGCCATTAAAATGTACAGGAAGGGGGAGAGAGGGCATCCCTGCCTGATGCCTCTCTGGGCTTGAAAGAAATTGGAAGGGCGACCGTTGACTAAAGGGGCAATCCAGGGATTTTCAGTACAGGTTTTTATGAGATGGAAAAAGTGGGGCGAGAAGCCAAAGGTATGGAGAACTTTAAGGAGAAAGGAGCGGTTTACTCTGTCGAACGCGTTTGCCATATCTAACTTTATCACCATCCCTTTCTCTTTTCTCTGTTTTCTGGAGTGAATTGTCTCCTGGACCTGAATAACATTATCAAGAATGTGCCTACCTTCCACAAATCCTCCCTGGGGACCTGAGATCAATCTTTTTAACAAGGGCTTGATCCTATTTGCAAGAAGTTTAGCCAAAATCTTATATGATGCATTGCATAACGATATAGGTCTGAATCTTGTGAAAGTTTCCGGGTTAGACTCTTTGGGGATTAAGACTAAATAAGTGGAGTTGGTGCCTCCACCAATCTTTGCTTTTCTCATGAAGCCTTTAATCATTTTTTGAAGATCTGCTTTGATGATGTTCCAGCATACTTTATAGAAGTGAATTGTGAAGCCGTCTGGACCAGGGGCTTTATCAGGTTCCATGGACCAGATGACTTTGATTATTTCTTCCTCCGTGACCTCGCTGATGAGGACGTCATTATCTTCAGGTCTGATCAGTTGGGGAATATTAGAGAGGAAACCTGTTATCTCCTCCTCGTAGTCCTGAGGTTCCTCACTATATAATTTCCTGAAATGGCTGTCAACGGCCTCTTTAACTTGGGTGAAACCCTGTCTAACTTGGCCATCTGCTGTTTTTATTTCTGAGATGTGGTTCCTAGACAACCGAGCTCCATATTTCTTGTGGAAGAAGGAGGTGTTCTGATCCCCTGCTTTTAACCACAGGCTTCTGGATTTGATTCTCCAGTATTCTTCTTCTTTTCTTAAGGCTCGATAGGTTGAGCATTGTGCCTTTGTTTCTTGTTCCAACAGCTCTGTTGTGATCTCTTTACTTTCCATATTATCTTGCAGGTTCTCCAAAGTGTGCACTGCTTCTTTTCTTGTATTGGTTGGATTGGGAGCTGGTTTCCTTATCCAGTCCTTCAATGCATGCTTTGTAGCCTTGAGTTTTTGCTCCCAAATGTAGCTTGAAGATCCAGAGATAGGTTTGGCCCAGGCTGCTTTCACAATGTCGATGAATCCTTCTCTGTCGATCCATTGAGGATTAAAGCGAAAAGGGAGTGGCCCCAGATTTTCTTCATCTTCTAGGAGAAGCTAAATCGGCTTGTGATATGAGGTGAGCTTGGGCAGAATTTTGATCTTGATAATTTTTTTGTTCAACATGATCGAACTTTGAACCAGAAATCGGTCCAGGCGGGTAGCAATGTGATCCGGCCCAGATCTATTGTTGGACCAAGTGAAAAGGCCGCGCACTGGGGTAAAGTCTATTAAATCCCATTGTTGTGAGAGCTCTTCGACAAAAGCCAGCATTGGGTCTCTGCTGCTAGATCCACCCCTTTTATCCTTTGTTTTCAGAACTATATTGAGGTCGCCTGCTATGATTATGTTGACTGGATTATGCTGTTCAAGGAAAGTTGAAAGGGCGTTCCAGCAGTCTCGTTTTTCAGAATATGTGATAGGAACATATAGATTAAACAAAGAGATGGACAACTTACTTGTGCAGTGTGACAGCTCCGTGAAGATCCAGTGCTGGGTTTCATGGGACTTTTTAGTTGAAATAAGTCTTTGGTCCAGAGAGTTGTCGGCCCTCCTGAGGTTCCCCTTGAACTAACTGCTTTTCCTACGCTTTTCTTCCATTTTGTTTTGCTGATATCTAGAAGAGCACCCCCTTCTATCTTCGTCTCTTGGAGCATGAGGATATCTGAGGGTTCTATTTTCAGAAGGTCCATGACTGCTTCGGCTTTGGATGCGTTCCCCAGCCCTCTGCAGTTCCAAGAGGCGCGCTTCATCATTTAAGCTAGTCTTACGCACCTATATTACGCACCTATATTACTCACCTACCTTACTCAGTACCCATCTCATCTTACGCACCTATTCCTCTAGAACCAGTAGCAAGCCAGTCGCTTGAGGAAGGGAGTGTGGCCTCCCTTGGAAGGCCTAGGTCTAGTGTTTCTTCCCATGGTCATTTCTATGGTGGCCTGGCTTCCTTGGACTTTGAGTCGCTCGACCTCCTCTTCCCTTAGCTCTTTGCGAGATTTCCTACCTGCTCTTTTAGAGGGTCACTCAAAGGTTTCATCCTCTAAGGAACCTAAGCTTTCTTCTGGATTTTTTCTTGTTACATCAGCATATGAGGGGCTGGATGGGCTTCTTTGCGCAGGCTCAACCTGTGGAACTTCTTCACCCTCTTTGATGGGGGATGGATCTACTGTGTGCTCCAGATTTTCCTAAGTCGAGGTAGAAGGGATAGTCTAGGTATTTTCTGCGCCTTTCTGGGTTGCTTCCTTTTCTTGAATGGGCTTGGAACCACCTGGAGCTCCAATCAAGCTACCTTTACCATTTCCTCTTTTTTGTCGGGTGGTTTTTTGGACTACAGTCCACTGGTCCTCATTTGTTTTGTCTGCCTACTCCTCGATCTTTTTCTTGCAGTTCTTTGCAAAGTGACCATGTTCATGACAATATCTACACTTAAATGGGAGTTGTTCATAATCCAGCTCCTGAACGTGGGTCCACCCGGCCACCGAGAGCTTTATTGCTTCAGGCAAACCCTCCTCTAGATCAACTTCTACACAGATTCAGGCGCATGAGTACTGATCTTTCCTTACTGCTTGATCTATATACTTCCCTAACGCGTTGCCTATGATCTAAAGAGTTTTCGGTTCCAGCAGTGTAAAGGCAGATGGGGAAGTCTCACCCATACTGGAACTGCTGAGGGGATGTCCTGAGAGGGGTCGAAATCCGGGGACCGTTTGTTTAGATACAACCCCTGCTGTCCCATAAAATAGGGGCCATTTCTAAAGATTAGGCTTCTGTTGTCCGAGCTCTCGAAGATGAACACATAGAATCCTTTGCCTACGAGTAGCTTTTGACCCCTTCTTTGATCAAGGGAGACTAGTTTCTTTGTTTCCAGTCCTCCACTGACTTGGGGGACGGCTAGAGACCCGTAAACTGGCCTATCAACACTTTCTCAGCTAGATTCATGGCAGCTTTGCAGATTTCTTCTTCGGGTAGGGCAACCGTTGGGATGGAATCAAGCTTCTTGACGAATTTCTGCTGTCTAGCTGTGGGAGGGCGTTTCGAGCTGGAAGCTACCATGGCTTTGAACATCACAATCTCTGGAGGAAAGGAATGGGGGAGGGCAGCGCCCCCGCTGGGCTCCATGAAGGGCACTACAGGGCTTTGCAAAGGTGCTCCACAGCTATAGGCCTGGCAGGCAAACACTCAAAAGAATTGGATGCAAACCGTCAGGCGCAAAAGAAAGAGGTTGATTCCTCCAGCAAAGAGCCTATGAGCCGAAGCTGGCCGGTGGCCAAAACCAGCAGCAGGGACAGCTAGATCTCGGGAGCACAAGCAAAAAAATAAAAAAAAAATCTGCTCACTAATATTATGAATATAAAGTTTTTGAAATAATTTTCTTTAATTTCAAAAGACATTGCATATAACCTTCAAGTTTTTCTACATCATATTCCTTTATTTTCATACACAAAATAAAATTATTCAACTCAAAGAAAATAGACATATATGTTGGGCGTGGGATCCCCCAAGGCAAGTTTTGGGGCTTAAAGCCCAAGGTTTGACTAAGTCCGATGTAAAGACTCTGCGATATGTAGGCGCAGAGCGCGAAGTTGTAATTGAGTCATAGGGTTGTTCGCCCTTACTTTTGTAATATAGTGTTGGCCTGAGAGTTCTACCCATGGTTCATGGACCATGGGATTGTATAAATAGAGCGAGGCTATAAGTGTAAAGAAAACTAATCTGAAATCGAACAATCTAAGAGAAGATGAAGAATTGAGTCTAGGTTGAAGCATCAAGTCGTGTCTTTGGGTCATAGAGTAGAAGAAGGCTCTGCTACTGAGTGTGCAAAGGCCTAGTAGTTCGCAGCCGAGTGCACAGACCCCTGCAGCTAAGTGTGCAGGGTGGGTTGAGTCTTTAACTGATTGAAGTAACAATAAAGAGAAGTTTTTTATCATTCTGTGTGTCTTTTTCCTGTTTTATGCATTGAAGTATATTGGGTATGAATTTCAAGTTTACAGTTTATTTGCTGCGCGAATTTATATGAATGTGTTGAATAAGTGAATATAAGATAAGAATGTGTTTACGTGAAGTTAACTACAGTTATAAGAAGATAAGTAAGATACGTAGTGTAACTTAGGAAAAGAGCACAGATTGCTGCCTTAGCAGCGTGAAATCATCGGAGGATAAGATCGCACGCGCTATTGATCACTGGCTCGATCGGATTATAGGAGGATTCATTACTGAGTTCACGATGGATATTTCAGTTAGCTAAAACGAGGCAGAATGACACTTTCTCAAAGGACCGCGAGGTAAGTACGTAAAGTCTCTGAATACTTGGATTAAAATGTTATTGTGTGAAAAGAGGGTTATGCAATTACCTTCATGTCCGAAGCTACAAGAAGTGGAAAAACCTATAGAAACAAAGGAAGTAAGGGATTGGACAATATCCCTTTGATTTCACCTCCCCGAGGGGATGAGGAAGAGCTCGCGAATATCTCGCTATGAAGTGCGATCAATTTGATAAGGTAGAGGATTCTTCACATACCACTCCTACCCACACCACCACCCACTTTACCGCCTTCACCTCCATCTTCACCCATACCACCTCCTCCACCACCACGAGTCAATATGGCAAGCACAATAAAGTTTCTTGTGTTCAAGGGAGTGGGAAATGAAGATCTAGACCAATTTTGGTTAGTGATAATGGTTGTATGGGAAGCGCAGGGAGTTATAGATGATAATATAAAGAAAGTGACACTGGTCAATGCTCTACAAGATCACGTGCTGACCTGGTATATTAAGAATTCTAATGACAATCCGAATGTGGGGATCACAGATATCCAAATTTCGTTGAACAGAGAATTTAGCAAGCCGAATTTAGAGGTGCAGTCAATCATTGGATTCAAAGAGATCACAATGCTACTAGGAAAGACTCCTTGGGAGCTGGATCAGAGGCTGAAGTGCATGATTCGCGAAGGTAATATGACTTTGACGGATGGACAACACCGTGAATGGTTTGTAGCATCGCTAACGCTACACTTGAGGAACACGATGTCGCAATAGAGGTTAATGACTTAGGCAAAGGCCTTGGAGATCGCGATGAGGCTGCATGAGACCCCGATATAGGATCCTAACTTGGGAGTTCAGCAGATCCATGCGCAGTTGAAAAACTTATGCCTTGAGATGCAGAGTCTGAAACAGGATAGGACAACTCGACCAGAAGTGCGCAAAGAGGTATGGTGTGTTAAATGTAAGGGTCAGGGTCATGACAAGGAACACTGCTCGGTATTGACGAATTACCTCTTGGGAGGAGGACCGATTCCATTAAGACCGGAGGCACAAGCAGGACCTAGCACTGCGCCTACTTTGTGGTGCGCGATTTTTCAAATAGGAGGAAATCATGCTACAGACAACTACCATTTGTTACAAAAGTACACAAAAAATTCCCAACAGTTGTTCTGTAATTTTTGTAGATCGGTTGGACACGATGTGCACACTTGTAGAAGCTATGAGCTGATGATGGATAGAACTCCCACCTAGAGAGTTCAGGCCAAAATGTGACCCCTTGACCATAACGCAGGAGTGGCGTGAACTAGATTTCAGGGGCGCGTGCGAGGTCGAGGTGGAGGAGGACTTGGAAGAGGTCGTGGACAGCTGATATGTTATAATTGCGGAGGGCCAAGACATTATGCCCGTGATTGTATGAATCCAACACGTCCACCATGTTTGTATTGTACCTTGTTTGATCATGAGATGGAGGATTGTCCTACGTTGATAGCTAGAATGCGCGACAAGGGAGCGCTACCACCTCCCCCAGCTCAGAACCTACAGATGATGAGATCTGAGCCGCGCGAGGAAGATCCAAATGTGAACATTGTTCTCCAAAGTGGAATTACGACAGGAGATGATAAAGGCAAACAACCCGAAGATAGTACTTAGGTTCGCAAGGCTATAACGAAAGAAGCAGAGTTTGGTTTGGAGAGCGCTAAGGAAACTTTTATGGAAGCTAAGAAGAGCTTCGTTGATGCCTCCACTTCAGGAAGAAAACATAAATTGGAGTTGGAAATGGACCTATCTATGCTTACAACATTCCTAGAAACATGCATGAAGCTACTTCGTGACAGTAAGGCTGTAAAGAGATTGTAGGAACTCATTAATAGATGCGCTCGGACCGTGTCAGGAGAACCACACATAGTCTAGAATATTGGAAAGCATGCGACGAGGACGGGAAGAGAAATGAGGTTAACTGCGTAGATTGGAGAATATGAGATGGACCAAGTAATTCTAGATTTAGGATCAGATGCAAACGTTCTGCCGAAGTAGACATTGGAGCGCATGGGAAGACCTACGCTGTAATGGTCTCCTATCCAACTAAAAATGGCGAACTAGAAAAAGGTAATACCTATGGGGAGATTCCAGAGAATCACCGTGGATATCGAAGGGGCGAACACGCTAGCAGATTTTTAAGTGATATAGATTGTTGATGACAACAATCCCTACCCCGCGCTCTTAGGAATCGATTGGGCCACTGACATGAATGGGGTGATTAGTTTGAAGAAGTGCAAAATTATTTTTGAGAAGGTGTCTCTATGCATAGTTATACCTTTGGACCCTACTGAGGGATTGTGCTATATAGAGCCGATACGTGACTATGAAAGTGATGATGATTTGGACTACATCTACAAAATAACTGCGCGAGAGAAAGACTGGGTAAACCCTATCGCTGATGGATGAATTTCATGGGAGCGCGAAAGCTCCTGTACTTCAGATTCGGATGAGGAGATAGAGTGGTGGCAGAACCGGTTACACGAGGTAACCACATTAAACTGTAACATGTTGAAAAGATCACTGCGATGCGTATCAACAGAAGTGAGTGATCTACCTACTTATGATGGATTAGGTGAGGTAGATGCTTTCTTAGATAGCTTTGAAAGGGAGGTGCCAGAAAATAAACGTTTCCAGGCTTTGAAGTGGGTACTGGGTGCTATGCTGTTATAGGACAAAATGACCTCCTCATCAACTCAGAGGTGAAAGACAAGATGATTGAAGCAAAGACCACAATTGCAGGCCCTGACTCCACACTAACGCTCTTTGCACACTGTCAACCTGCTTTATAAAGCTTGTTACCAAGCATAGAGGAGCGTTAGTCACCCTGCTAACTCATGTTGTTAGACCAGGGGGAGCGTTAGTGAACCTAAGGGATGTTTAGAAGGTCAGGCCAACAAATTTTCTCATAAATATCTAGATATTAAATCCCTAAATTTGCTTAAGAAAAGCAAGGAAACTCCAAAAACCAAGATATTTGGAGAAATTCCAATCTGAGAATGAAGGCAAATGGGAAAAAGCTTGTAAATAGGGCATGTTCATGGCTTTTTCCCTAGTGAACTCTAGGAGGAGCTTGGTAGCCCTAATTCGATTGCTACATAAGCAGCGAGAGGGCCATTGCAAAAGGGTCAGAGCATTTAGAGGGATAGACCATTAAGCTGTTGTGAAACTATCATATTCTTGAAGAAGAGAGTTAGAAGAGGGAGAGAGAGAGAGAGGAAGAAGGGGCCAAGAAGGCTGATACAGCGGATGGTTGTAATCACTCTTCCATTCTGAATATAAAACTGCAGTTGTGTTCCCTACTCCATAGTGTCGGTAATGTTCATTTATTTGTTTTTTCTGATGCTTGTCAAGATGAGTAGTTAAGTTATACATTAATATATGTTTATTGTGCATTATTACATCAGTTTTCAAGAGCGTATCCTGTGATTGGTTTGCCTTGTCCTTTTTGCAGGAATTGTCTTGGAGCCAGCCTTGAAGGAGTTCTTCTTGCCGCATAGAGATCCCCAAGCAAATCTAGAAGGAATCAATGGTGATCCTCTCTCCATACCTTGTCAATTTATGTTTGATAGATGAACATGTGTGCAACTTGGTAGCTTTTGCAGATAATCTTACGATCTGTCAAAGGTCCCAAGAAGGCCTTTGAGGGTAGTTTTCATCCTGTGAATTTTACCCCATAGCAGAATTGGCGACTCCACTGGGGACTATACATCTAGTTCCCGGTCAACCTAGACTCCTCTTAGTTCTTCTCTTTCTTCTATAAGCTTCCTACTTCTTCAAATCCTTTTCTGATCCACCATCTATCTTGTTACATCCTGCTAGTTTGCATTCTCCTCAGAGCCTGATCCTAAAGTCCCTTTGTTTTAGCTATTTCCCTCACTAACGCAGGTTGCCAGTCTAAATAGAGCTTTATAAAGCTCTTTGCCTGTGTATAGGGAGCGTTAGTGGCCCAAATAACTCTCTATTTACATTAAAACAGAGCGTTAGTCTCCCATTTCCATGTTTTCCAAAAGATTCTATGGACCAAAAGGGGGGGAACTTGTCTCAGGGGCTAAAGTAAGATCTGCAACAGTATTATGTTAACAAATTTGGTGTCTTGAAAATTTATTTTTAAGAAAATGTTTTAGTTTTTCTCTCTTAAAATACATTTTTTTTTAAAGAAAGACTGATAAATTGTATTCATCCTTCTGTCGAAATAGTTGTAAGCTACTTCATTTTGGTTTTCAGTAGCTGTTAGGGAATATTGGGAAAAGAATCTTCTGGTTATGCAAGTGTTGAATGGATTTAGATGCATGGACGAATCCATGAATATGTGAAAAGATGAATGTGTAGAATAAGACTTGTTTGCATAAGAAATTGAATTTTTTTTTAGAGCATTGTTCTGCATGGTTTATTGAGTCAAGAGTCTCACCATATTCATACGTCAACACCCCTACCGAAGACAAATAATCAAGTACACTAAAATTTACATTAAAATCAATCAGTTACTCTTTTGAGAAAACCAACATTAGCTAGATTAGGACCTTGGGATAAGCATGTGAGTGAACTGCCCAAGGTTGAAAATCAAAACTAGTGTCATTAACGAGTGAAAAATCCTTCTGCACTCATATTACTAGGACCACTCCACTAACAAAGGAGTGAAATACAAGACAACATCAAATTATAATTGAAGGCAGCCCGCCTTCTCTTACAAATCCTTTGGGAATTCTGCGTATTGGGGGTCCCTTCGAGGATTTTAGAACTGAGTCGGGGACTCAGGTATCCTGCCCACACAACGTGCTATCTACAACTATGTCCCCCTGGTAATGTCTGTGATTTGAGGTATCAATAGTGGCCAAAACTTCTAGGTACTTACACAAGGTGACTAGGACGGGCTATCCTGGTACCTAAAACAGATGAATCTACTTTGTCTTCAGTTTTTGGGAGGGTGCTCGTCTTCACAAGAGTACTTGGCTCCTCAATCTGAGGTTCGGGCGAAGCTCAAAAGTAACCGTAACCATGCATTTGGCCATCCTTCTCTATTATTCATTGAAAGACTGGTTTTCATCTCCAGCAATCAATGCTTAACAAACAAGGTCATTTCCCTCTATTTGCTGATTAATATATTTAGTGTATTTTTTCTTTTTAGGTACCTGAGTGCTATTATTTTCGAGACTTTAAAGAATATCACATTAAAATCTATTTGATAAAACTTAACAGTCACTGTGGCTACATCCGGCCCTCATCATCAATCTAGACAATTGTTAGGACTTCCTCCACTCATTGTGGAGGATCCGCCGAGTTCCACTGACTCGGATTCCTCATCTTCGAGGAATCAGTCTCCTAAATATCACACGGGATCTGTGTGGATGACTGATGATTCCAGTTTGCCGAAGGATTTCTTCACGGAAGGATTTCCTCCTCACTTTAACACTCCACTTACAAATCCGTCGAATCCTATCGTTGCTCCCACAGTACTTATACTTCCTTCTTCAGTAGGTGGAACTTTCCCATCTATCCAGTCAATGCCTCAAGGGTTGTGGAATTATAGAGACACTGTTGGTCCTCTACCACTTCCCTAGTCGACGGTCATCACAACACTGGTAATGTGGAATCCCGCTATCCTATTTGTCCCAGGTACGGCAACTCACATAACACCCTCTATAAGTGGAACCCAGCAGATGCCAGGTTCCACTCCTATGGTGCCACAAAGCATACCTTCGACTAGTGCCACATATAGTGCTCCATATAACACTCAATGCGGCACTATGGGTGTGGTTCCAGTTTACCAACAACAAGGTCGGCCACCAATGTACAATTCCAACCCCCAGATTCAGATATCTGGGGCGGTTCCCAATATGCACATGCCGATGGGGAATGTCACAGTTACTCCTCCGTTCTCACGAATGCATGGATAGTCACTAATTGACATGAGTGTTCCCTCAGTCAATAAAAGCCATATGGTTAGTTCTATGTCAGTTGGGAATCCACAAGGGATTCCCAGCCAATCCATGGGGGCACCCTACTCACAGATTCAAATGAGTCAAGGGGGCACCGCTTATACTGAGGGCAATTTCATACCCCAATATCAAAATCCTCATGTAAATCCACTCTATAATATCGTACCACAAAGCAATTGCTACACCACGCAACCCATGTACACTATGGGGAACCAAACGATGGGAGGAGCACAGAGCTCCTCAGGTCATCTGTCATCACCATGGTCCGAGTTAGGGGCACCCAACAATCTGCCTTTTCTAGCAACATTGGATATTCCTGACTTATACAAATTGACAAACGACCCCATCTACCACAACTTACAATGGCCGCCGATCCCGCATAAAATACCGACGGACATTCCAAAGTTTGACGGAAAACATGAGGAGGATCCAAGCACCCATATCACCACCTACCATCTCTCATGTGTTTCAAACTCTATGGTGGATGCTAGTGTCTAGTTACGTCTTTTTCCCCGCACCCTCACTGGCAATGCCGCGAAATGGTATATTGCGTTACCACGCGTGTCAGTAAATACCTTTGACGCTTTAGCGATGGAGTTCCTAAAGCACTTTTAGTTACCTATCTGCTATGAGACAGGGACAGAGCTCCTTACTTCATTTTGTCAAGATACCGCCACCCACATCTCCGATCATATTCATAAATGGAGACGTAGGTGGATGTTGGTCAAAGCTCCCATCCCTGATTTTCTCTTAACGGACTGGTTCTGTAAGTCCTTACTCCCACAAATCGCTAGAGATGTCACTCTAGGTAGTGCGGTCAAAGAAGACCAATCCATATGTCGTGCCCAACACTTAGATTTGATTTATTCACAATCTGGCACTCTCTACAACATAATCCGCCATGCTCCCGGTAACCCCAATCCGCCCACCACTCAGCACTTTGGAGTGCACGCAGATGGGATTGTCAGCACAACCTCTAGGGTCATTGTAAAAAAACTCAGTGGTTCCATTGCCAAGCTAGTAGTGGACCCCTCTACCAAAGCAACTGCAATTCCTGCCACTGCGATAAACTCTGTACAGTCTCCATAGAAATCCAGTGGCAAGAACAAGAAGAATAAGAACAAGACCACTCCTTCTGAAGAGTAGTCATCTAAGCAGCCCAACCCGAAACAGAAGGCCGCTGCGCCTACTGATGAGGAAAAGGATAAAGGCACCAAATATCTGTGCAAACTCTGTCTTGAAGACCACGTAACCTGGCGTTGTCCGCGTCTTCAAGAATGCACAGATTACCTTGCCAAGAGAGATTCTGGTAAGGCACCTGCTATCCTTAGAAATCCTTTTCCTACTCAACAACAACAAAATCTTGTTGCCAACCAACTGCAACCCACGTCAGGGGGCAGTGACGGTTTGCAACATCCTTCAGCTGGTGAAGGAAGTTCTACCATTTACACATTTGAAACGGTAGAACTCGCCACAAGAGCCAAATCTTATGGAGCTCCTATCGCTCCGGCAGCAGAACCATCCTCAGGTCAAAACCCATTGCCGCCCAACAATCTGCATATCGAAAGGCCGGTTGAGGACTTTATAATTCAACCCCCCAAGGGGGCACTTTGACGCACAATGCACAATACATCTGCATGTACCGCCCAACACTACAACATCGTAGAGGATTTGGCACAAGCGTCATTAGCTATGTTGGCTCTCGAAGTATTACAAACATGCCCCAGCCAAGGGAAAGCTTTGCTTTCGGCTATCGGGGGTATTTACCTTATGGATTCCATGCTTGCTACTTTCAACATGGACAAGTGTAAACCTCCTCTTTCCCACTAGCTTGCATTTCAGGTGCATATCACTACAAAAGGTAAAGGTATACACAGAACTGTCATCAACAAAGGTGCTTCAATATGCGTCATGTCGGCTTCATGTTGGCTTGCCCTGGGTTCCCCAACCCTATCCCCACTGTCAAACTCCCTTAAAGCTTTCGATGGCCACACATTTATCCCAAAAGGATACCTAGCCAGTTTTCCCATCACTTTGGTTGGGAAAATAGGAACAGTGGACGTAGAAGTCGTGGATAGAAAACTCGACTATAATCTCTTGCTGGGTCATAGTTGGACATATGCCATGATGGGCATCATATCTACTGTATTTCACATAGTCCAATTTTTATTGGATGGAAAGGTAGTTACATTAAATTAGTTGTCTTTATGCATCCCTAATTATTCACCATTACCAAGTGGCTCCGTACCCCTAGTAGGAGGTGGAACTGACTCTTATGTAGGTTTAGGTACCGATCTACTGAAGGCTTCTTCCCTCATGGGTTGTTTCCCTCTTCAGCTGCCGCAAGTTTCATAAATGGTAAATATGCTTTCATCTATTCCTCATGAAAAGACCAATCCATGGATCATACTGGCTCCTTCATACATTGACACATATGGAGAGAAAATTCCACTGTCACCAGCTGAATCGACCTACCAAGCCATTCAATTTGCATATAAATCTTCGGTCACTTTGGTTTCGGCCAACAGTACCACTACCCCTCCCATAACTGCTCTTTCTTTTGATCCACTCAATCAACTCCTACCGATGGACGAAGTTATTAGGTAGATCACGAGGTTAGAAGAGTGACCTTGGGAGGATTCACACCATCATGCTTCAATATCTGCTTAGAACATGATGCCTCTTCAAATCCTATCACCTGACGCACATGAAATCGTTTCCTCAACGTATACGACTATCCAACTTTTAGACTCTGAAGGAAACATGGGAAATATTGCACAAACATTGCTCCCCGATATTTTTGTCATGACAGGCATCGTGGAAAACATACAGAGTGGAGCCAATCACCATCCTGAGGAAATTGTGAGCTTCACCTACCCGTTTAGGGAATTCCACGATGTTTTTCCTTGGTCTTATGAGGAAATGCATGGCATAGACCCTTCTAATGTCAAGCATGAGATCGATAAAGACTGAGCATTCCTTTTATGGTATTTTTGTTGCTCGTTAATTCAAAAAACCTCGAGTCTCCTTCTTTGGGCTCATTAAACTACTACAACGAAGATAATAGAGCAGTTTTGGAGATATTTTATTGCTCTTTAAAAAATATAAACATCTTCGAGTTTTTGTCATGGGGCTCATCAAACGTATACTGCGATCAATAGAGCACTTTTAGGGATATTTTATTGCTCTTTAAAAAATATAAACATCTTCGAGTTTTCATTGTTAAGCTTGTTAAACCTTTGTGACGATGGTTAGAGAACTTTTTGTGATATTTTATTGCTCTTTAAAAAATATAAACATCTTCGATTTTTCATCATTTAACTCATTAAATATATGCAATAATGCTCTAAGCAACTCATTTTTGATCTTTTTCCAACTCATAAACTGAAAAAGACTAAAGGAGCATTCTTTTTAGGCACTTTTTTCTCGCTCTTTAAAATGAAAAAATCCCGAGCTATGTCTTGTTGCTCGTTAAACTTGCTAAAGATAACCCAAGCTATGTCTTGCTGCTCATTAGTCCATCGCCTCGTACTCATAACAAAATGAGGTCGACATCTATTGAAAATAGGTTTCTCTTTATCCGAGTTCAATAGATTAAAAGATGGAAAAGTAACCAATCCGGGTATACTATTAACCTTTTATCGCATCCAGTTAACAACTATGATAAAGGGACCACCATGGAATCTCTCTTTATGATCTTTTCAGACTCTCTAAAATATGAAAATACCACTGAGTTGTCTAGTCTGGACTCTTTAAAAACACAGACAAGATATAGAGTCATTCCTTTTACGATACTTTTCAGACTCTTAAAACATGAAAAAATCGATGAGTTTGCCTGTCCTGACTCATTAAACTAATCAGATAGGGAAAAGAGTCGTTCTTTTTGCAATCATTTTCAGACTCTTTAAACATGAAATGATCGATGAGTTTACCCGTCTGGACTCATTAAAAAATTAGTCGGGGAAAGTGGACAATACAACTATATTCTGTATTTGAAAGCGTGGTTTGGCAGAAATCGTTTTCTTGAACATGGCACTTCCTCAGATAAACCTTCATTTTGATGGCCTTTCAATATGAACCCTAACAACCTATGAGGTTTTAGCCTATATACCCTGATTTCATTGCATCTCCATATCTTAAAACACTCTGTAGTGTTCATGAGTCTAGTGCTGTCTGGTTAAAACTGTTGTCGTGCCTTCTATTGTTCAAGGGTCCCCATTTGTTTCCTCTATCAACTGATCATACATATCCTTTCATCATGCCCTCCGTTGTTTAGACCCAAATGCTCAAAAGATTCCTCAAAAAACAAAATCTCTCTTGTCTGGTTTCGTGTTGACTGATGTAGGACACGTCATTGCCTACCTTTCGACATGTTTCTTCCTATCGACTTCAACACTCTATCTAGGAAGATAACCCAGAAACACATTCAGTGCCTTGGTACTTGCAAACATTAGTGGCAGTTTACCTTGTGTTTGATCACGAGTTTTCATTATTGGCTTCTGGTTAAGCGATTCTACGAGTGTTCGACGACAAAGAAATTTTTCACACTCGCTAGTTTGCACTGTGCATCTTGGAGACCATCACCATTATTGGTGGCCTTCCTCACATCTGTTAACAATCTCCATTATTGACTGGTAATCAGATGATTTCGTGCATGTTCAACGTCAACACATCTTATCACATGTACAAATCTATTCTGCTTGATGAAGCGGGAATCAAGACCTTGGGTAGAGGCTTGCATCATTTTGCCCTGTTTCCTCTCCCAAGCTGTGGATATTCTTCTTTGGAGACAACCATTTCAGGATGATCTATTATGACACTAGATCCGCTCTATGCCATATTGGCGGCTAGCATTGTTATATCTCAGAAGAGAAAATTACTCTGACATAGCTACTGAGCATGGGAATGCCTGACTCAGGACATGATTTTAGCAGTTTATATATATGTATGTGTTGTATCAGGTTTTCCTTGCCGCCTGAAACTTCTCTCTCTCTCTATAAAATTTTGACAGAAAATTACAGTTTTCATAAAGTATTTCAGCCATCATCTCTGCCTCTAATCTCATACTTTAGGGGGCATCTATTATAGGACAAAATGACCTCCTCATCAACTCAGAGGTGAAAGACAAGATGACTGAAGCAAAGACCACAATTGCAGGCCCTGACTCCACACTAACGCTCTCTGCACACTGTCAACCTGCTTTATAAAGCTTGTTACCAAGCATAGAGGAGCGTTAGTCACCCTGTTAACTCATGTTGTTAGACCACGGGGAGCTTTAGTGAACCTAAGGGATGTTCGGAAGGTCAAGCCAACAAATATGCTCATAAATATCTAGATATTAAATCCCTAAATTTGCTCAAGAAAAACAAGGAAACTCCAAAAATCAAGATATTTGGAGAAATTCCAATCTGAGAATGAAGGCAAATGGGAAAAAGCTTGTAAATAGGGCAGGTTCATGGCTTTTTCCCTAATGAACTCTAGGAGGAGCTTGGCAGCCCTAATTTGATTGCTACATAAGCAACGAGAGGGCCATTGCAAAAGGGTTAGAGCATTTAGAAGGATAGCCCATTGAGCTATTGTGAAACTGTCATATTCTTGAAGAAGAGAGCTGAAAGAGGGAGAGAGAGAGGAAGAAGGGGCAAGGAAGGCTGATACAATGGATGGTTGTAATCACTCTTCCATTCTAAATATAGAATTGCAGTTGTATTCCCTACTCCATAGTGTCGGTAATGTTCATTTATTTGTTCATTCTGATTCTTGTCAAGATGAGTAGTTAAGTTATACACTAATATATGTTTATTGTGCATTCTTACATTAGTTTTCAAGAGCGTACATTGTGATTGGTTTGCCTTGTCCTTTGTGCAGGAATTGTCTTAGAGTCGGCCTTGAAGGAGTTCTTCTTGCCACATAGAGATCCCCAAGAAAATCTAGAAGGAATCAAAGGTGATCCTCTCTCCATACCTTTTCAAATTATGTTTGATAGATGAACATGTGTGCAACTTGGTAGCTTTTGCAGATAATCTTACGGTCTGTCGAAGGTCCCAGGAAGGCCTTTGAGGGTAGTTTTCATCCTGTGCATTTTATCCCATAGCATACGCCCACGAGGTGGTGGGGTAAGCACCAAGGAAGCTTTGAGGACTGGCGTGAATGTAGGATAATGATACACATGCATTTTGGGAAGCCTAAGATGCGACTAACAGATAAATACAATGTACAGGATTGTCCACGCATGCATCTGTCCAAGTGGGTACAGGCATATGGTAAACAATCTGCGTGGATGCACATGGACTTCACATTGGAGAAGATGGTCAATAAGCATGTGTTGGTGGGGCAATTGTGTAAACAGTCCCTCAAATTGGAACGAAAAAATGTGGAAAGAACGAGCACGCATAAGGTTATCCATGTGGAAGCCTTTAATAAAGTGTGTGAAGCACTAAACAAGGTATGTAATATGTAGCGAAATGATTGGGACATGCGCGTACTAGCAATCATATTGGCTTATAAGGCGACGTGCAAGAAACTGATGGAGCAGACGCCTTCTAGGCTGATTTATGAAGCAAACACTGAAATACTGATGAAATATATCATGCCTACTCTATGAATAGCAGTGCCCACAGATATGATGGATCGCAGAGCCTTGAAAGAAGAGGAACACTTGGGACCTGATGAAGAGATCTAGCAGGTGATCTTAGGCTCCAACAACTTATGAAGGAAAAAGTTTGCTTGAGGGAGGAAAGCGCTATGGCAGAAGAAGAAGTCAAAGAGTTGGAGGAAGGAATAAAAAGGGTTTTTCTTGATAAAATGGTTGTGATGATACAACAAGATGTGCACGATTACAATGATAAATTTGGAAGCTACCACCGAGATTTGATCAGTTTGATGCCATGGATTGGACTGCGTATTACTAAGGTGATCATAGATAATGGCACGATGCACGTATTAAAGTTAAAAGATGAACTTTTCCCAGAACAAGTAATTGATGGTCGATTGAAGCTATATACAGGTGGCCCGACCACCTGACTAGCCATGAGAAGCACAGTCTTAGCACTCCAATAAGCTGAAAAGACACGCAGGACTAAAAAATACTCTGCCCAAGAGTTGCACAATGTTAGGGTCGCACGTAGGAGCGAAGTGTCACAGGGTCCGCGACAACGCAGGGCTAGCTACGCTGCCACATGGGTTGGTTAGAAAGTGACCATTATAGTCACTATTCACGATGTGATGCTTGGTTTGAGACCAAACGTAGCGGGCGGTAGGCATTTAAGGCGAGCTTTATGGGTAATATTTGGGAAAATCTGCAGCCAAGGGAGCATTAATGAACGGATTTTGGGGGAACGGTCAAATTTGAATTCTAAAGGTGCTACAAATTGCAAAGGGATGCTCGGAAAACAACACTTGGCCATTTGAGAAATGAGCTATTGCATGCCCAAAGATTTATGAACCCAGATCCATTCGATTTGTTGAATTCCAAGGCATTGTTTTAGCACTTACCTGAGCCGTTGACAGATTTGTGAAGCAGCAGTATGACCACAGTAGAGGAAGCCATGAATATCAGCGAAATGACCACTGAAGAGGCCGTGCAGGCCATATAAGTAGGAGATGCCCTTGAAAGCACTGGGATAGTTGCGGAAATCCCTAAATCACTGCACATGTCGAGGCCCAAGAAGGATAAGCAGCCTATGATTCTGGTGTGCATGTCCCCTCGAAACCTGCTAAGAACTAAACTGACCATGGAAGAAAAGGGGAAAGCAGTTAATGTGGAAACTGATGAGGAGGAGGAATACCTTGAGGAAATCCTGGTGGAAGAGGAGGAGGATGAAGAAATGGAGGAAGAAACCAGGGGTGCGGACCCTACAACCAGATTGGCCATATATGTTCCTCCGCAGAAGGGCAAGGAAAAGGTGCCCAAGGACCTAGACGAGAGCAAGAGCTCTCTGTAGACTCCGCTGCTACCTGATGATATTTTTTTTTAAGGAGCACACTTGGGACGGGTGCTGAGTCTGAAGTTTGAAGACTAGGATCTCATGAACCATGAAAAGTTCCCACACTTGGAAACCACACAGCTCATGAAGCCGAAGAAGAACACTGTGGTAGGCGTTGTAGAGTTGGAGCCGCACAAGTGGTTGCGAGGGGTAGAGGCAATAGGGTTGTTGAACTTGCTCTAGGTGTCACATTACCATCGCACCCCAGTAACTATCTTTGTCATCAGGCAGCTTCTTTTCCTGGTGCATGATGGGTGTTTGTGGTTGGAGGAGCCCATCCCCATCATGAACCACCTAATTCATAGAATTACTCGACTCCCTTGTAAGGAGGAGGACCCAACGGATATTTTGGAGGGAAAGAGCACCGACTTGGCCATCGCGGAGGCCATGAATGAAAAGTTCAATCTAGAGAAGAAGAAGAGAGGGTACGTGATCTCTAGTATTAATAATAAGGTAGCCAAATTAGCGACCCAGATAATGGTTGGCAAGGTTGTGCGGAAGTGTCGCACGGATGAGGTGCCCACACTGGTGATAGCACTTGCCATGTAGTGTGCAGAGGTCATCCAGTTTAACTGGTAAGAGTACTTGTGCAAGGAATTCCTGGAGAATTGCTGCGAGGCACAGGAACATGGGAAGACCTTCCACTATGCATGGCTTCTGCTGTCCATAGTGTCGTTGGCTGGGGAATTGCATGAGGATAGCTAGTTCCCCCCAATTGAGAGGGATCTCCTGGAGGCTACAAAGTACGCTTTGTTGTGGGCCACTAAAGGCACGCGCAATATCTGAGACAGTAAAATATTATGGGTGTTCATGGAGATGAACATTAGAATGGGGATTAGCTGTAAGCCATGATTATCGCCCACTGTATATAATAGCCTACAAAGCTTCGTGGAGTTTAAGGCAGACTTCCATCACGTCTACATCAGGGAGTGCAAGGATCCAACGAAGAAGTGGAATGAACTACCATACTTGGCCATGGATGATGTTATCTTCAATGTACTTGAGGCATGGCTGTCGGAGTAGCGCACTCCAGTGATCGCCACGACAGAAATAGAGAAGTCTGCTGCACTGAAAAAGAAGGAGGAGACAAAACTACAAGTAGCGCAGTTGGCAGAGAAGAGAAGAAAAGAGGCAGCAACAACACAGGTGTAGGAGGTGCGGGACATTGCGAAAGCCGCAGCCGAAGCACAAAAGGAAACAAAGAAGGAGCATGAGGGCCGGAAGTCGCCTTCACCTAAGCAGGAACAAGAAATGGATACAAAGATAGAGGAGGGTGGTGCAGACGTACAAATAGCAACAACACAGTTAAAGTGCCAGCGACTGAGAGAGCAGGTGGGGCCACAGAAGAAGTCGAAAGCGTCTAAGACTTCTTTCAACCCGATCACCCTCCCTAAGGGAGATCTGCACGATATAGGGGAGACGGTGTGCGATGTCACTGTGGAGGCCCTCCAACAGTTGGCGGAGGAGAATCAGATTGTGTTGGGGGCCCTCCGAGCACATATTTAGGAGTTGCAGGTGCGCACTCCCCAGGCTGGTACTCTCGTGACTAGCCTCACAGTAGGAACGACAACAAATGAGGAAATGTCATGCGCCTGCCTGACCAACACAATATTTTTGCCATTGGGGGCACTGGTTACAGAAAACAAGGCGGACAGGCCTACGGTTAGTGCATTGAAAGGAGTAGAAATCAACATGGCTGCGCTCCCTTAGGAGACGCTCTATGTCCTATAGGTCGGAGTTACTCTAGAACTGCGAGCTAGGGAGGGTCGCGCACTACAGGTGTAGAGTGAGCAGAATATTAATACGGAACAACCGAGCCTGCATTTCGATGAGGTAGTGGCGTAAAACCAGCACATGGTGCAAGTGGTTGAGGAGGCCTCTAGAAGATCTTTGGACCAACCAAGTGACTCGAGGGTGAGTCACAATGTTTGTGTTGGGGGCCTGTTGGGCGCGGGATCCCCCAAGACAAGTTTTGGGGCTTAAATCCCAAGTTTTGACTAAGTCCGACGTAAAGACTCCACAATTTGTGGCCACAGAGCGCGAAGTTGTAATTGAGTCATAGGGTTGTCTACTTTTGTAATGTAGTGTCGGCTTGAGAGTTCTACCCATGGTCTGCGGACCATGGGATTGTATAAATAGAGTGAGGATCTAAGTGTAAAGAAATCTAATCTGAAATTGAACAATCTAAGAGAAGATGAAGAATTGCGTCTAGGTTGAAGCATCGAGTCATGTCTTTGGGTCATAGAGTAGGAGAAGGCTCTGCACCTGACTGCGCAGAGGCCCAGTAGTCTGCAGTTGAGTGCGCAGAGGCCCAGTAGTCCACAGTTGAGTGCACAGACCCATGTAGCTGAGTGCGCAGGGCGGGTTGATTCTGTAACCAATTGAAGGAACAATAAAGAGAAGTTTCTTATCATTCTATGTGTCTTTTTCCTATTTTACGCATTGAAGTGTATTGGGTATGAACTGCAAGTTTACTATTTATTTGCTGCACGAACTTATATGAATGTGTTGAATAAGTGAATATAAGATGAGCATATGTTTACGCGAAGTTAACTACAGTTATAAAAAGATAAGTAAGATCCGCAATGTAACTTAGGAAAAGATCGTAGATCACTACCTTAGCAGCGCAAAATCACCTCAGCTCCTAATTAGGGTTGCGCAAAGGCAAGTATAACTGAGCGTGAAGGCCTCACAAGTAAGGGTAGTGCGCAAAGTGACCTGCGTGAAGGTATTCACAGTTGGACTAAACCGACTCCTCAAACATCTCAAGGGTGTAGAAACTTGGTTCTGGCATCCCCCCATACTGCTTCAGGTGAGACCTCAGTCCGCGCTCCATGGGCTGTTGTCGAAAGGGCCAGTAGTACAGGTATTTGTTTGGCTAATTAACTTCGAACCTGGGTCAGGCCCCCTCAAGCCAACAATATAACATACTCTATAACTACTAATATCAATTCTTTGTTCTGAAATAAATTATGCATTTAGAAAAATACCATTTCTCTATTCCTTAGTTCTCTTTCGCTTGATTATATTCACATTCATGAGTAAAATACAAGAGAATCGTTATAGTTAAAGTTGTATTTTCAAAACACATAGTAAACTATAAAATTATAAAGAAGTAGAGAATTAGAAGTAGAATATTGTTCCTAACATAAAATAAAATAGAGTAAGAGAACACTGACTTGATAATAATTTTGGGAAATATATGGCTAATTACTTGGCTTATCCTAGCCTTGACACAACAAACAATGTTTGTCCTCTAGAGCAAACCAGGCTTGCAATTTTCTTTCTATCTATTCTTCCTTAGTTCTCTTTAGTCCCTCTATTGGGTGCTAAGTTGTTCCTAAGGAATCAACTTGGTACTTTATCATTAATTCATTAACCTAGAGTTCATCTTTCTATTACAAGGTTGTCAGCATAATTTATGCAGGGATAGTGTTTTAAATTATAGGAGTGTATGCAAAACTATCATAAAGCAGAAACTATGAAAAGGTACTTTTAAAAAGAGAATTCAATCTAACGAACCACTCTGCAAGAATCATGGAACTACTTAACTACTTCAAGAACAAACATTAAATTCTGTTAAACCAATTATCTGACTATAATGCAAAACTTCAATATGAATAATGCTTTCTGAAAGAATCTATACTCAATCACTAATTACCCAAAGTCATTGATAATAAGACGAAGAAATGGAAATTCACTCTATTGTAAAGGAATTCTGAAATAATCTCACAAATCAGATCTTAAGAATTCATAACAAATGTATTACAGGAAATGTAAATCTTCACACAACTAAATGACAAGCTTCAAGGATTCACACAACGGAAATCGTAAATCTCAGGATCTATGCAATGAAATTAAAAATTAAAGACTTTGACTAAGAAACAACAATTGTGCATATGAAAGGAATCGAAAGGTAATAATACATGAGAAGACAACAATATTTCCAGCAAATAGGCCAAGGTCTCCGGAGATAACTGCCTTAAAAGGAACTCAATATAAAGATTAAAGTTGGATCATTCAAACTTTCATTAACATCAAAGTCAAGTACAAAAATGGTTTGTAAATTTTTAGAATAGTTATGTTGTTCACTTTTACAGTTTACAAAGAATAATTAGAAAATCACCACTTTCATGCTTTCTTAGTACAATTTAATATATATTGCAACACATTCTAACATTGGAATGATAAATCTATCTTGAGGAACGGAATATTCTTAGGATTTCTTATTTTAAATTACAAAACTAGATCATATCTTTCCTGTAACTGCTTTGATATGAGTAAATATAAATCTCAGACCGACATGCCATGATTAATGCAATAGTCCTTAAGACTCGATCTTTCTTCATCTTCTTCAAGGGAACAATAGTTATCCATTAGATTTCCTATTCATAAAATAACAAAGATTTAGAGCTAAAAGATATCTATAATATTCATCTTAACTTATCAATAAGACGAATTATGAGAATATTATTAAATGTGTTTCTGAAATCTCTATCTATCAAATTATTGTGAACTAGACTTAAAAAGCTTGCAAAATAAATATTAAACTAGAGAAATAAGGGGAAAGAAAAATACCAATTTCATAACCCAACATCACCCCCGAGCTTACCTTTTTGCATGTCCTCATGCAATAAGATGATTTACATGTAGAAGTGTTAAAGAGTAAGCTGGATAGGATCTTTCACCATAATATCAAAACCTGTTTCTCTTTTGAATTTCTTTGAAAGATGTAATTTTGTCTTTCTCAGTGAGCTCATATTCAGGCTTATAAATATCTGGAGGGTACCAAATGATAGGGCATCTATATCTACAACCAATCCAGTTAGGTCCTTCAGATAGGACCAAACGAACATATTCCCTCACCCTGCTAGTTGTTGCCTGAAAGTTTTGGTAATTGAATGGCTCTTTGTTTTTCACTTCAGTGGAGGAAATATGCCATATTTGCTTAGCAGTATGGAGGGATTCTTCCTCGATCTCTTCGAAAAATTCTAAACTAGTCTAAAGAACATCGTTATGTATAGGAGCAAGGGCAGAAATGACACCTGATTGTTCCATAAATTTCTTGTGTTTAATAAGAGTACACAGGGGAATTTTTGGTTCTCCTTTGACCCAGAGGTCGAGGCCATTTTCCATTTTTCTATATACATCATGAGCTTTGGACCACTTGACTTGATTCCTAGCAAAAGAAAGGAAGGATTGGAATTGCACATCTCCAATAAAAGGGCTAGGATTTTCATCCCTTTGCTCCTCCAAGAAAAAGTTATGCATATATAACTCACACAAGAAATATTTGACATTATCATCTTGTTGTTGAAAAGCTTTAATGAAATAAGAAATAGTAGTGAATTCAGTAGATTGTCTTGACTGGACAGCTTTGATCTTGAGTAACAGGTATCATTCCAATAAGAACAGAGCGTAGTTCTTTGTCGGGCATCTACAAGATAGAGCATTGGAGTAAATGGAACAAACCTCTTTGATTTGTTCTAGGGCTTTCTGAAGTTGACCTTGTACTAATTTTGTCTTTTTCTTTGCTACTTTGAGCTTAGCATATGTCTCATCTTCAGTAATGGACAATGCTTTGTATTTCTGCATTAATTCTTGGTGCTCTTTCGAAGGGACTACTTCACCTTGATATCGATTCAAAGTCTGTTGTTGTTCCTCCAGTCTTCTATTCAATACTTGAATAGTGGTGTCCATAATTAATGGGGTATATGGAGGTACATGTTCCGTCTGAGTGGCCCTATTGATAAGAACCAACAATTATGTTTGGCTGGCCGCTTCAGCTATAATGATATTAGGGCCCAAATTAGTCTGGGTTTCTACAGAAATAATGGGTGTCCCTTCTGTTTGGGTTTCACTGGAAGTAAAATAGCTTCTAGTTCGAACTTTGGTCGTTTGAACTACCCGATTTTTCATATGATGTCTTCTATTATTTTTCAACCAACTTTCAAGTTGTTTTACCCTCCTTCGTAACCTTTGGTTTTCTTGCTTTAGTAGCCTTATTTCGTGATTGGTATTTTCTTTCATTTTTCCAGTTGGATTTTCAGTTTTTCTAGTTGAGGTGGAAGGAATATCAGCATCAATCTCAGGTTCCTTATTTACAGTTTCCTTGACTTTAGGAGAAATGACATGGTCTATAGGGCTCTTATCAGATTGGAATATATTAGTAAAATTGTCACACGGCTTAGATGGTGACGGAACTACTTCTTCCGAATGTAAACCTGGTTCCATAACAGTGTCAATCGATTCTCCTGAATGTTCCTACAAAGGATGATTCCCGAGGTCCTCTAAGAACTGCAGTATCTCTATAGCATTGGAATTGAGAGAAGAGGTCGAGTTGTCAGGTGTTAGGATTCGAGTAGATGGGAATTCTAAACAACCCATGTCTCCCTCATTATTGAAAAAGGTTCCTATGTCCTCTAATACTTGAGCTACTTTTTATTCCCAAATTTGGGGTGAATTGGCCTAGTGCGTCCCCTGGTGTTCAAGAGACTTCTGAAGTTCATCTATTGGTAGTTGTTCACCAGGTTCTAAGGGGTTTATCATTTTGGCCAATCTAAGTGATATTCTTCTTTTAACAGGTAAGGATACCAAGAAGGATGCTATCCTTTTTTCAGCTCTAGTCAATGTTTACGAACCTGAGGTCTGTGCTTGTTCTTGCATGACCCTCTCTGTTCCTAATTTCTCAGGTTCTATAGCAGGTGTCTCAATTTGGGATGTTGACTCACCATTTTCAACAAAATTTTCCCAAGTTATATGTGCTTGATTTAGTTCTCTATTGATTATTAGCTTAATAAGATAGTGATGGGTAACTATGGCATCTGGGTCCTTAGCTTTGCCAATTCTTTCGACTCTTTCATGTAGCAGAGAATTCAAAAAGAAAGGAAAATTTATAGTTACCTTATATCTTAGTGCAACCAATAGCGTAAAATGTCATTGCCTTACCACGTCATACCGACCATCATAAGTAATGTATCTTTGTACTATCTTTGCTAGCTCCTACCAAGGTTCCAAAAAGGACATCGGGTGATAGCCTTTGCCTTTCCGAACTAATGCTTCACCAGGGTTTATGAACATCACCATGGCACCATGAAGCCCCATATGCTTATCTAACCACTTTTCTCCCTCAGTGGAGAGGCCTGTGACTTCCGCTAGTATTGTTTCATTGACCGGTATATGTCTACCCCTAACTGTCATTATTCCATTGTGCAGGTTCTATAAGAATTCCAGGGCGACTGCTTCGTCAGATCGTTGTATTTGAGAGAAGTACTCAGTCCATCCTACCTACTCCAAGACTCTTGGTGCCTTCTCAGAAACACTGAGTTGATTTGGCTCATTGCGAATTGATCTGCCACCCATGCTTCTTGTTTCTCAGGAGAAATGATCAAAAGCTGTATACAAAGCCTAAGCCAACAATTTGAAAAAAATGACAATATGCAACTTTGTAATTCTCGATGTAACATATGCACACAATCGTTATAATGATTAGTCATCCTAATTAAGCGTGCCGATGTCATTCCATCATGTGAATATTTACTTCCCCCCATTGATAAGAAAGGTCGACTGTGACCGTTGATGATTTGGAAAATCGGCAGCCTATGAGTGAATTTATTGGATGTAACACAAAATGGACCAATCAAGTGGGTGAACGTGACAAAGTGTTAAGATGAATTTAATGGCAGGATAGGGTGACACATGTGTATCTTTGCGACATTCAAAGTATAAAGATTATGGGTAAACGACAATAAGCGCCAAAAATTATCTGCTAAAGAGAGTATAGTAAATTTAACAAAGTCACTTTATAATAATATATGTGATGCAGATATGCTAGGGATAAAGTTTTTCTCATAACGATCTTAAATTACCACCATAATTATGGTGAGAGATTTCCAAGTTGGATTTAGTGATTCCTTTATTATTTATGAAGTAGGAAAGTCAAGATCACAAAGTTTTGATATGGCGATTTTACTTAGACTTCAATACCATAGGCAAAGCCTCTACTGCCAACAGGCGTCCATAGCCTCGACAGGGTTGCCTTTTAACCCTTTTGGATATTCCAGTGTCCCATTTACTAAAATTCATGATTTTTTATTTTCTCTAAAGACCATTGCTCTGGTGTGGTGGCCAGGTAGTAGCAATGCCATTCATCGGATCTTTAACACAGTGAACAAGTCGGCTCATGATGAGACCTCCTATTCTTTTGAGAGAAAATATGCTCTTAATTTCTTTTGTTTTTTTGTATTTACTTTTCTTAGATCATGAATAATTGGTAAAATTGGGTGGCTTATCAATTCCTTAAGAGTGAGGGATGGCGTATGAAGTATAATAATATTTTTCCCATTTTGAGTCGTGAATTCCTTCCCCACAAGTTTTATGTTTGAGGGAAATCACCAATCCCTATGGAGAAAATAAAGCATTACTTTGGTGGTAATAATAATATGTCATGAACAAATAATGTTGCGATATTGGGTCAACTAACAATTAGATTTTGATAAGGCTTGTTAAATCAGATACGATGCTCTTCACAAGGTAATATTTGGATTAATATAGTATTTATCCCATATCAGTAAAAAAATACTTCAAAATCATAGAGAGAATTTCATAGTTACAAGGAAATAGTAGTTGTACCCAAGGGAACAACAATTCTTTCCAAAGGGAATGATAGCTGGTGTAGAAGGTAATAGTGGCTGTGAAAAAGGGAAACAACAATTGTGATAAAATGATGACTATTATAAAAGGAAACAACATGGTTATGGCAGTAAGTTATGCGAAGATGAAACAAGAGTTGTTACCAAGGGAACAGGGGTTGTAACAAAAGGAACATTAATTGTAATGAAGGAAAAAACATTCACGATACAAGATTTGTTGCGAGGAAATGATAGTTGTGATGAAGGAAACATCAATTGTTATTAAAGGCACAATGGGATGAGTTGCAAAGAAAAAATAGTTGTGACCAAGGAGACAATGGCGATGGTAAATAATGCAGTCATTGTGCCGCACTTGTGCCGCTAATGGAATAACAAGTTGTCCAAAAGATAATAGAAGTTGTAACCAAAAGGAGCAATGACTGTGATAGAATAAATAGGTTATACTAAAATCATCAATCTCTTCTTCCTTAGTTCTGTTACTTATTAAAAATAAAATAAAAAAAAATCACACAAAAGTATATACAATATGTACAATATGCAAGGATTTCTTTTAGAATTTCAAGGAGATGTAGCGGCTGGGTGACCTCCCTAATCAACTACAATCTAGAAATTAGAATCGTTACTTATCTCATGGTAGAAAGACTCCTTTGTAAGTAGTTGGCGATAAAGACATAACGGATGTCCATTTGCAAGAAAATAGGTTCTGGAACCATCAATGGTGGTCAGGTTCACTGTACCATTATTATGAACTTTAGTAATTTCATAGGGTCCAAGCCATCTCGTCTGAAGTTTTCCTGGAAAATCCTGAAATCTGGAGTCATACAGCAATGCCCAGTCGCCTTTCTGAAATGATTTCTTTTTAATGAGGCGATCATGCCACTTGGCCCTCTACTATTGGATAATGGTTGTATGTTGTAGAGCCAATAGGCATGTCTCTTCCATCTCATTAAGCTTTTGCAAGCATTGTTTCTGCACTTCTGTCAAATCCAACTCGACTTCTCTTGCAGTTTTAAGATTTTTTATTTCAAATTCAATCGGAAAAATGGGTTCCTTGCCAAAAACAAGCTAGTATGGGGAGTGGCCAGTAGTGTTACACCATGTCGTTCAATAAGCCCATAGGGCTTCTAGCAGTTTAGTTGCCCAGTTCCGACGATTCGCAGATACCATTTTTGTTAAAATCGCCTCCAGAACTTTATTAGTGCTCTCCACCTGCTCGTTTGCTTGGGGGTGGTATGGAGAAGTAACTCTATGTTTAATATGATAATTCTGAAGGGTGGTGGTAATATTATGAGCTGTAAATTGGGATCCTCCATCTGTTATTACTTCTCTTGGTAAACCATATCGCACAAATAGTTCGAATAAGAAGCTGATAACTGCTTCTTTTGTAGCTTTTGGAAGGGCTACTACTTCCACCCATTTAGTTACATAGTCGGTGCAAACTAGGATGTACACTTTTTGGTTCGATGGTGGATTGAAAGGACCCACAAATTCCTAGGCCCATCTTTCAAAGGGTTCTATTTCTAGTTGTGGTTGTAGGGGAATTCATCAACTTGGCTTGGCCGACCCAATCTTTGGCAGCTATTGGAGGCATGAACATACTTTTTGGTCGGGTTTGGCAGGTGGGTATAGAAAATCACAACTTTCATTCTTTCTTACTATGGTTTAATATATATTACAACACACTCTAACATTAAAATGATAAATCTATCCTAAGAATTAGAAGATTGTCCATATTCCTTATTTTAGATTAAAAAATCAGATCATCTCTTTCTTGTAACTATTCTGATGCGAGTAAATACAATTCTCAGACCAGCATGGAAAGATTAATGCAATAGTCCTTAAGACTCGTTATTTCTTCACCTTCTTCAAGGGAACAACAACTACCCATCAGATTTCTTGTTCATAAAATAACACAAATTTAGAGCTAAAAGATATCTAAAATATTCATCTTAACTTTTCAATAAGATGAATTATGAGAATATTATTAATTTTGTTTCTAAAATCTCTATCTATCAAATTATTGTGAACTAGACTTAAAAATCTTGCAAAAAAAATATTAAACTAGAGAAATAAGGGGAAAGAAACATACCAATTTCATAACCCAACACTCTCCAATTATGCTCTCAAAATAATTGAGACAAAATCAAGAGAATTCTCAGATAATATGCATCTACCACTCTTTGGGTGGTTATTAACTACCTCCACCTCGCTAATAGGTGGCAAGTAGTTGTATGCTCGTTAATGAGCTCTTGTTTCCCATTTCTGAAGACAAATCCTATCTTTTAGGGAACAGTTAATTGGCCAATATCATAATTTCATAAATAAATCTACCCACCCATATTAGATGCCTAGGACTTGCCGATGGATAAAATAATAAATTCCAAAATAAATTGTAACCTTTTTCCTCTTTCATTCATTCATCCATATGTACTTAACCATTAATTTCCTAGTTTTTTTTATTTACTCATAAAATAGAAACATAATTACAACTTTACAACAATTATTATCAGCAAAATTACTAATAATTACATGTCTATCTGTATTTGTAGCATACTAAATAAGAATTTAAACTTATGCACATTTAATTACAATCAAAATCTTTAAGTTAAGGGATATCACATAACCATTACAATAGAAAATCACAATACTTATTTATTTGAAAGATCTTGTAGGTACTAGCCTATTATTACATCAATTTGTAGGCACCAACCTATAGGATACACCAATCCTTCTAATGAATTTATATGCATCGACCTACATGAGAAACTAATCCACTCTGCTGCCTTTTAGGAATCACCATACAAGAGACAACAATTCCCTATACTTATTTGTAGGCACCAATCTACAAGACACACCAATCCCCTCTGCTTATTTGTAGGCACTAACCTATAAGCAACATCAGTCCCTGCTACAACAAATATTCATAGGAACCAACCTACATCACTAATTCTACTTGCCTCTTGACAATGTATGTTAGTTTTTCCTTGATACTTCTATCTTTACTAGCTATGTTAGTTTCTTTTATGTTTACTAGGTCTACCCGCTGCTTCTTCTTGAGAACTAATTTTCATGCATGTCACATATACAATTTTGCAAATCTAGTTTTGAAATTTTTACCACAAGTACCTAGAGATGTCTTCTCTATCTCATCCAAATTTAACATTATGAAACATATTAAAGAAAGTTATAACAAAAATGCCAAGCTAACCTATTTGAAGCAAGTTTCAGGAGAATTTAGGAAAAATAACTTCCTCATAGCATAAATATGAAATTATAGTAAAACAATATATAAAAGTTCTATCACAGGTACCTTGAGATCTCCTCTCTAACTCTTCCAAATTTCAAATTCTGAAACATCAAAGAAAGAAAGATATAGCAAAAATACCAAGCTAGCATGTTTGAATAAGAGTTCAAGTCCATTCAATAAGCCTAAATTCCTTAGAGCATATCTTTAAAATTATAGCCTGCTAAGGTATGAAATTTGAACCACATATACATGATGATATTATATATGTATCCTCCAATTTCTATGGCCTGAAAAATCCCACACTAAAAGTTATAGAAAAAATCCCAGACTAACAAAATATTTCAGTAGCATTCAGGAGGCCTAACTTCCCTAGATCATATCTCCAAAATTTTAAGAAATAAAGGTATGAAATTTGAACCAAGATTACATGAATATACTTTGTCTATATCCTTCAAGTTTCATGTTTCTAAACATCCTAGAAGAAAAGTTATAGCGACATTCCCATATGACTGATCCACCCCATACACCATACTTTTTCTTCTACCTTTAGACTCCAAGAATCACCCCAAAACAACATTCCTCAACTCCTCTTGCAACTTCATATATCTTCTTTCTTGAATTGTATTCAAATGAACTCATAATCCACTTATTTTTAGTGTTTTGTACATTCACTTATGGCATTGTTGTAGCTGCTACAACCCCCCTCCAAAATTTTTCCTATGCTTTGATTTTGTAGCCTACCTTTTGTTCATAAGAACTTACCTTTCATGGTTTTCAAGTGTTCCTCTTGTTTTTTACTATTGGTATCACTTTTATTTGCATGAAGTGCTTGGGATGAATTCACTAGGTTGTCTTAATGATGACTAAGTATTGTCAATGTCAACTAAAAAAATTCTAAACACAAGCCAACTCCTGCCTTGATCTTGTAACCATTGTTAGTCTTCCCTCTAGGAATTGCGCAATTCCTGCCATTGTAGACTACGAAAGCCCTTGAGGATTTCAACTATGAAATCCATTAAATATTATAAACGTACAACCCTGAGATACTAGAATTCACTGAGCATGTGAACTTCACAATCACTCACTCAGAGTCAAAACTGTGCAACTCACCAGGAGTCAATGGAGTGCACAACCCCTTGTCACTTGGAATTGCGCAATACCTTCTACTAGTGAAAATGTGCAGTTCCCCAGAGCAAGTAAGTGGACATCCCTAGGAAATAGGGATTTTACAATCACCTTAGGACAAGTGTCACAAAGTTTCTATTCTCGAGCTTATGAAAAGTGTCGCTTCCTCCTTGTTTTTACGCATGTCTATTGGAAAACTCAAGCCTAGCTCCATGAGGAAAATCTATATAATAGATTCCAGTAAAGCTCATTTTCACACTTGAATTTGGAGCTCTAGCATTCATCATGGGATCAAGGAGCTTTGGACTTCGTTTGCAGCACTTTTCTGATAAGTTTTCCATGTGTTTCCTTTTGTTTCATTTTCTATCGCTTTTGTCACTTTTGTCTCTATGTGTTATTTTTCCTGTTTCTTCTCATGGTAGTTGGAATTTTTATCATTGTTAGCTTGTACAATTAATTTTTTAGTCTGTCGTTCAATTTTTATAAGTGTCGCATTGTCTTCTTTCTATATTTCCTACTAGCAGTTGTCAATGTTGGGCCTTTTTGTGCATGCATGTTTTTCCTTTTGCATGATCTTTTTTGGCCCATGTTGTACACATATTTAACTCATCCTAAGACTGATATACACTTACACATACCCCACCTTCATATCTAGAAGTTTCTCTCTCTCATTCACAGAACATGTAATCCTTTAGTAGTTTCTACCTCCCTTACTACGCATTTTGCAACTTCAAGCTCACATCTTGATTATTGAGACTGCCCACTACACAATCATTGGCTTTCCCAGCTACACATTGTGTAGATCCAACCCTCAGTGCCTAACCTTGGCCTCTGAGACTGTGCATTATGCATTCCCTTCTCTCTTCTACCCATTTTAGGTTGCACGTTTCGCAATCTCAAGCCTCAAGCTTCCTCCCTGTATGTCGATAATGCACAGTGTAGAAATTCCTTGTACATTCAAACTGCTAATTTTAATTTACTAAAACAATAGACTTGAAAATATTCTACTGATCAACGGAAATAAATAAATGATCATGAAATCACGGAGCATATAAGAGAATGAATTCAATCAACACATTACACAATGATTTCCATGGGAAATCCACAACGAAAAATCCTTGCTATCTTTATATTGCATTAGTCAGAAAATATGAGAAGATTACAATGCTTTTCTCAAGCCCGAGCAACCTCTACACTATCTCTATCTATCTCGTAGCTTCTTAGACAAGTCAAGGACAATACTTAACCAGTTTTCTCCTTTCCCAAGTCCATATTTCTTTGTGTTGTTTCCTTGGAAATTAGCCCCCTATTAATTAGGGAAATTCCTTAAATGGAATTGCGCAATCCTCATAGGCCTTCCTCTGACTGCATGTACCACCTTTACAATTTGGATGCTTATACAACTGATAATACACTATCCCTAAACTCCAATCTCAACTGGGAAACTCTCATATCTGACATGCATGAGTTATTTTTGAGTGAATCATCAGTTAACTAGTTGATCACTAAAAATTATTAATAACATATACAACAACTAAAAATTATTTCTTTGTCACTGTGTAATTTAATTCGGCTAGTGTAAGATTTTTGCTAATATAGTAAATGTCATATGATTTCTTGTCTTTTTCCTGTCCAATGAAAATGCCTTTCGATTTATCTGATGCGTATGATGAAATATGAAAGGGAAAATCCCAATTCAGTCCTCTTAATACGAGATTTGTTGAGACCAAATTTTTAAGATCTGCAAAAGCGACATCACATTTGTTAGTCCAGTGAAACTCGATGTTACCTGTTAAAGCATACAATGATGCAACTATTTTTGAGAAATGTTCTATAAATCAGCGATAATATCTGGCATACCCAATAAAACTACGTACCTCTGTTGGTGTATGGGGTGTGGGTAGATTAAGAATTACCTCAATATTCACCAGATCCACTTCAATACCTACAACAAAGATATAATGTCCTAAAAATACACCTTCAGTCATCATCATATGGAATTTTTCATGGTTGAGGCATAATCTAGTAGCAATACATCTTTCAAGCACTTTTTCCAAATTCTTCAAAGCTCGGTCAAACTTGTCACCATATGGGGTGAAGTCATCCATGTATAGCTCAAGTCCTTCGTTGATCAGAATGGAGAAAATACTCAAGATCGCTCTCTGAAAAGTGGTTGGGGCATTACACAGATCAAAAGGTAAAACTATATATGCAAACATTCCCCATGGGCAGGTAAATGTGGTTTTTTCCTAATCTTCTAGGGCGACCTAGATTTGATTGTACCGGTTGAACCCATCTAGGAAACAGAAAAACTTTTTCCTAGCGAGAGTTTGAAGGACTTGGTCTATGAATGGGAGGGGGAAATGGTCTTTTTTAGTGGCCTTATTAAGTTCTCTATAATATACATAGATCCTCCATTTCCTATTCTTTTTTGGGACAACTACTAAGGGAGAAACCCATTAGCTGTCTGAAATAGGGTATATAAAATTAACATCCAACAATTTATGTAATTCCTGTTTGACTACATCCCTGAGATGTGGATTTAATCTTCTCTGGGGCTGTCGAATAGCACATGAATCCTTTTGTATATAAATATGATGAGTATATAGTTTTGGGTCAATGCCTTTCATGTCCGAATATTCCCAGGCAAAAGCCTGCTTATATTTGTGAAGAATCTGGATTAATTTTTCCTATTGCTCATTGTCCATATTAGCATTAATATTGAGGGTTTTACCTAGTTCAATTTCAATTGGTGTGCTATTATGAATGACAACCATGGGTATATGATCATTGTTTGGAATTTATAATGGGTCCCTCAGCTTCATTATCAAGTATGGCTTTCAACATTTGACATGTTGGATTTCCTATGGTAGATGATGTGTTAATAAAACTATTAATTACATCGTCCTCTATCTGGTTTTTTAATTCGAGGGCTTCAACTAATGTAAGAGGGAAGAATAATTTTCTTCTTGGTACTTGGGCGGGTGTGGTCGATAACTTTCAAATTTCAATAGGAGGGCCCGGTTTGGCAGGTGGGTATAGAAAATCACCACTTTCATTCTTTCTTACTACAGTCTAATATATATTACAACACATTCTAACATTGGAATGATAAATCTATCCTAAGAATCGAAAGATTATCCAGATTCCTTATTTTAAATTACAAAACCAAATCATATCTTTCCTGTAACTGTTCTGATGTGAGTAAATACAAATCTCATACCAGTCTAGAAAGATTAATACAATAGTCCTTAAGACTCATTATTTCTTCACCTTCTTCAAGGGAACAACAACTATCTATCAGATTTCCTGTTCATAAAATAAAACAAATTTAGAGCTAAAAGATATCTAAAATATTCATCTTAACTTATCAATAAGAAGAATTATGAGAATATTATTAATTGCGTTTCTGAATCTCTATCTATCAAATTATTGTGAACTAGACTTAAAAAGCTTGCAAAACAAATATTAAGCTAGAGAAATAAGGGGAAAGAAACATACCAATTTCATAACCCAACACTCTCCAATTATGCTCTCAAAATAATTGAGACAAAATCAAGAGAATTCTTAGATAATATGCATCTACCACTCTTTGGGTGGTTATTAACTACCTCCACCTCGCCAATAGGTGGCAAGTAGTTGTAGGCTCCTCAATGAGCTCTTGTTTCCCATTTCTGAAGACAACTCCTATCTTTTAGGGAACACTTAATTGACCAATATCATAATTTCATAAATAAATCTACTCACCCATATTAGATGCCTAGGACTTGTTAATGGATAAAATAATAAATTCCAAAATAAATTGTAACCTTTTTCCTCTTTCATCCATCTATACTTAACCATTAATTTCCCAATTTTTTTTTTATTTACTCATAAAATAGAAACATAATTACAACTTTACAACAATTATTATGAGTAGAATTTTTGATAATTAAATATCTATCTATATTTGTAGCATAATAAATAATAATTTAAACTTATGCACATTTAATTACAATCAAAATCCTTAAGTTGAGGGATATCACATAACCATTACAGTAGAAAACCACAAAAATTATGCATTTGAAAGATCTTCTAGGTACCAACCTATTATTACATCAATTTGTAGGCACCAACCTACAGGAGACACCAATCCTTCTACTGATTTATATGCATTGACCTACAGGAGAAACTAATCCTCTCTACTGCCTTTTAGGAATCACCATACAAGAGACACCAATTCCATATACTTATTGTAGGCACCAACCTACAGGACACACCAATCCCCTCTACTTATTTTTAGGCACTAACCTATAAGTGACATCAATCCCTACTACTACAAATATTCGTAGGAACCAACCTACATCACTAATTCTACTTGCCTCTTGACAATGTATGTTAGTTCTTTCTACTTTCACCAAGTATTCTTGATACTTCCATCTTTACTAGCTTTGTAAGTTTCTTTTATGCTTACCAGGTATACCTGTTGCTTCTTCTTGAGAACTTATTTTCATGCATGTCACATATCCAATTTTGCAAATCTAGTTTTGAAATTTTTACCACAAGTACCTAGAGATGTTGTCTCTATCTCATCCAAATTTAACATTCTGAAACATATTAAAGAAAGTTTAACAAAAATTCCAAGCTAACCTATTTGAAGCATGTTTCAAGAGCATTCAGGAAAACTAACTTCCTCATATCATAAATATGAAATTGTAGTAAAACAAGATATAAAATTTCTATCATAGATACCTTGAGATCTCTTCTCTAACTCTTCCAAATTTCAAATTCTAAAACATCAAAGAAAGAAAGATATAGCAAAAATACCAAGCTAGCCTATTTGAATAAGAGTTCAAGTCTGATCCAGGTGGATATTGGTGGCCACCTGCCAAGTCCACCTGGACCCCCACCATTGTTTCTCTCAGCATTTTCAGTTTCCTTAATTGTAGCACAACTTACTATTTTTAGTAGTTTTTCGGGTCCTGAACTTCTGGAGCCGTTTTGAGGCCCTAAACGATGTTTTTTAGGAAATCTGGGGGCAACATGGGTCCATGGACCCATGTTGCCATTCCCAAAGTGATAGTGCTCGGAAAGATCTTTCTAACGAGCTATTGTACGCGTCAAACGGAGATCGTATGCCAAAGTTACGACCCCGGGAAGTTGATGTACCAATTTACCCAAACGGGGCCCACAATTTGGCGTTTCATCTCCTAGGGTTAGGTTTTGGAATGTTAAGGGTTTTCCATTGTTTCTCAACAATAAATAGGCCTTCGAGCCTCATTGTAACACAGTTCAGAGGCATGTAGCCACGACATCTCTACTCAGAGATAAGCTACCATCGCCCTAGCTGGTTTATTTCCATTTCTGGTTGTAAGCATATTTCAGTATTTTCCATTAATAAAATGAAGTATTATTCCGCTGCATCTTTGTGTATATGGTTATCTCTGTAATTTGTTGCGTTCCTATTTAAATCTGGATCAGTGGTATCAGAGCGGTCTGCTTTTTCTCTGTTTTTCTTTGCATGTCCCCAACAAGGTCGGGATATAAGGAGTTAGGGCTCGAACTGGTCGAACCTTTGCAAGACCAGCCTCGCAAATCCCGACGGCCTCCCATGGTGGATGAGAAGAAAGACAAGAGGGCAGGTGATCCCATCAAAATCTTGCTCGAAGAAGCCCTCGAGCGACAACGGAACGTGATGATGGACAGCTTTGCCCAGATCCTTCAGCGGCTACCCAGAAGCGACGCATCGGCTTCCAGCAGCTACTCTGGAAACGCCACACCCTTTAAGGTACAAGTTAATTTTGAAATCCCCATATTCGAGGGTTAGATAGACGCAGATGCCGTAGATAAATGGTTAAATCTGCTAGAGGGTTATTTTTCTGTTCATGAATTTTTGAGTCGGGAAAAGATTGTTTTCGCTCTTCTCAAAGCAGCCCCCCGCGTCAAGGACTAGTGGGAAACCTACTACGAGCAGAAGGATGAAAGTACTGGCTCACTATTTTCAGCCGCACCCACCTGGAATTCATTCCGGGATGCCATCAAGGAGCAGTACTACCCTGTCGGAAGCTATGAGGATGAGTACATAAAGTGGACCACGCTGCGGCAGGGAAGGGACCAAGACGTCCCGGAGTTCACCAATATTTTCCATACCCTTCGCACAAAGTTGGGTATCAAGGATTCAGAGCAACATTTAATACTCAAATATCGTGGCTGCCTGCACAAGTACATCCAGGAAGAAATACAATTCCTGAACATCTCCTCGCTCGGCGCAGCATGCCGATATGTCGTCAAGGCCGAGCAGAAGTTTAAACAAAAGAAGCGAGACTTTGGATATGCGAATCCAAAGCAGGGGAAAGGTGCCCCAAAACCACAGAACAAAGGACAAAGCCAAGGCGGGACAGCCCAAGACAACTCGCCGAAGCTGCAAGCAAAGAACAGTGCCACGAAGCCGAAAAAAGGACACTGGAAAATGGTGTGAGTTCCATAAGAGCTCCACTCACAACACAAGTGAGTGTCGGGCCAAGCAGTCACTGGTGGCTGAGCTAAAGGTTTCAGAATCAGATGCATGTCCTGACTCTGAGTTAGAACCCGATAAGGGGAATGAAAAAGGGAAGCAGATCATTGATGCGGATCCCAACGCCACTGTTGCTACTGCCAAGATCCAGAAAAATGAACCCGAAGATACAGAGGAGGAGGAGCGTCTCTTCCACTCCCAGATGTGGGTAAAGGGCTCCCCGATACAGTTCATTGTTGATAGCGGGAGTCAAAAGAACCTCATTTCGGCAGAGGTCGTGAAGTGGTTGGGCTTACCGACCACAGCACATCCACAACCATACACCATTGGGTGGCTTCACCAAGGACGAGATCTTCGCGTGAGCCAGCAGTGTCACCTTCCATACAACATCAAGCCCTTCACGGATGAGGTATTTGTGACATTGCTCCCCTTGAAGTTTGTGATGTATTATTAGGACAGCCATACTTGTGGAAGCGACATGCTGTGTATGAATCAAGGCCCCGTGCTGTTATTATTACATTGGGAGATAAGTTGTACAGGATACCAGAGGTAGCACCACCTACCGCCATCTCTTTGATTACTGCAAAACAATGTAGTAAGATCATTTCCAAAACCAGGAAATTTGTTTTCCTAATGATACGCCCTCAAGGAAGGAAAAAGATGGTGGCCGCGGCCTCCAGACGGGGTCCCTCTGCATGACAACTACAGAAGGACAAGGTTGTGGAGGAGTACAAGGACATCTTCACCTCCCCTGCAGGGGTTCCTCTGCACTGTCAGGTCAAGCACTCCATCGATCTGACCCCAGGTGCGCCGCTACACAATGGACCAATTTATCAGCGCTCCATTCTGGAGAACAATGAAATCAAGAGGCAGATTCAGGAGCTCCTACAAAAAGGTCACATCCGTCCGAGTTCTTCGCCTTGTGGGAGCCCGATCGTGTTGGTACAGAAGAAGGATGGGACGTGGAGACTCTGTATTGACTATCGGGCGCTGAACAAGATCATTGTCCGTAATAGGTCCCCGATCCCACGGATTGATAACCTCCTAGAACAACTAAAGGGGGCGAAATATTTCAGCAAGATCGATCTGAAGTCAGGATATCACCAAGTACCAATCGGACCCACTAATGTGTGGAAGACTGCCTTCAAATCCAAGGAGGGCCTTTTCGAATGGTTGGTTATGCCTTTCGGATTGACGAATGCTCCTGTAACCTTCATGAGGCTAATGGATGACATCTTGCGGCCATTCACCAACTCCTTTGTAGTAGTATACTTAGATGACATTCTGATCTTCAGCCAGAGTTGGGAAGAGCACCTCCACCACATCCGACAGGTTCTCCAAACACTGCGACAACACAAGCTATGTGCCAATTTGGAGAAATGCACTTTTGGCATGACCCAGGTTCAGTATCTAGGATACATCATTGATGAACAGGGGGTGCATGTCGATCCAGCCAAGATCCAAGTCATTCGGGATCGGCCATCTCCAACCACTCTAACAGAGCTCCACAGCTTTCTAGGTCTTGCCAACTTCTACCGCAGGTTCGTGTTGGGGTTTTCTCATATTACTTGGCCCTTGAGTGAAGTCACCAAGGGAGGGGCGAAATCAAAATTCTTTTGGTCTGAATCTCAATAGAAGGCATTCCTGGAGTTGAAGGATCACCTCTACACGGCACCAGTGCTCGCGTTACCAGATTTACAACAACCATTTTAGGTCGAGACAGATGCCTCTGACTATGCTATTGGGGCAGTCCTTACTCAACATGGACATCCAGTGGCATATCACAGTGAAACACTTTTAGACACAGTCCAGAAGTACCCCACTTATGATAAAGAGATGTATTCCATTGTACAGGCTTGCCGACAATGGAAGCATTAAATTTTGGGGAAGGAAATGGTCATCCACACAGACCACTGACCCCTGCAGTTCACACAGACCCAAGGGAAATTGCAGAATGATCACCATCAGAAGTGGTCTACATACCTGCAACAGTTCCACTTGAATATCAAGTATAAGAAGGGCAGCACCAATAATGTCGCAGATTGCCTTAGTCGACCACCGATCATGGCGTTAACCACCGTGCTCAACTCTTGTGGGCACGAGACTTCTGATTGGCCACTTCTCTACAAAAGCGACCCAGAATTCGGCCACACATACCAGACACTCTTGGAGGGTCGGCATGTTCCAGATTTTCACCTCCAGGATGCCCTGTTATGCCACCTGGGTCACCTTTGTGTTCCTTCAAGCGAGCGTGCCAAGATGATTTGGGAAGCACACTACAGTCGGGCTGCTGGGCATTTCGAGGTCGAGAAAACAGTGGCAGTACTGCAAAATTATTTCTATTGGCCAAATCTTCGACAGGATGTTGGGAAGTACATCAGATCATGTACTGCCTGTGCCATTGCCAAACCGACCATTAAGAAGCACGACCTCTATACCCCATTGCCTAACCCTAGTCGACCTTGGGAATCCATCTCCATGGATTACATGTCAGGCCTTCCTTCCACTAAGCACGGAAATGACTGTGTTTTTGTGGTCGTCGACATGTTCTCGAAGATGGCCATTATGGTAGCCTGCAAGAAGAATATCACAGTAGAAGCCACTGCTAAACTCTTCTTTGAACGAGTGTGGGTGCACTTTGGGATCCCACAGTCTATCATCTCAGATCGGGACAGTCGGTTTCTTAGCACATTTTGGTCCAGTCTCTGGTCAATGCTGGACACCAAACTCACGAAGTCCACAGCCTTCCATCCTCAAACTGATGGCCAGACAGAGGTTGTCAATAGGATGATTGTGCACATTCTGCGCATGTATAACTCAAAGCATCCACGCACATGGGACGAGAGCCTCCCCTATGTTCAGCACAGCTACAACCGAGCTATTCACAGCTCCACTGGCCATAGCCCTTTTTAGGTGGGTTTGGGATTCCAGCCACTATGCCCCATTGATGTGGCCATGCCACTTGCAGCTACTCACATAAATTCAGCTCATGTCCAATCCGAAACAGATAAGGCCACCAGATTCATTGAGCGCATCCAACATATTCGCCAGCAGGTCCATGACATTCTTGAGAAATCAAATGCCGAGTACAAGCAGCGACATGATCAACATCGGGTGCCACACAAGTTTCAGGTGGGTGACAAAGTCTGGTTGCATTTGCAAAAGGAACGCCTTACTGGAGCCTATCAGAAATTGAGACCACTCTGATATGGTCCTTACACCATTACTAAGGCTATGGGAGACAATGCATTTGAGCTCAGCATTCCCCCATTCCTTGGCCTGCACCCAGTGTTCAACGTGGACCGCCTTCGGCCATACTTTCCACCATTGCTAGACACATACGACATTGCAGAACAGCTCAAACCCACAGAATTAAATCCAGATTGCATGGAACAAGCTGCAATTGATCAGATCATGGACACACAGATCAAGAACACTCGCCAACAGAATATCCAACTGTATCGAGTTGTCAAAGCAGGCCAACTCCTTCAGCAGGGCAAGTGGCTCACCAGGGAACAAGTTCAGCAAAAGTTTCCTCATCTCATGGAGGAACTCAATGCAATGGGGACCATTGCTTCCTAAGGGGGGAGGAATGATCCAGGTGGATATTGGTGGCCACCTGCCAAGTCCACCTGGACTCCCACCATTGTTTCTCTCAGCATTTTCAGTTTCCTTAATTGAAGCACAACTTACTATTTTTAGCAGTTTTTCGGGTCCTGAACTTCTGGAGCCGTTTTGAGGCCTTAAACGACATTTTTTGGGAAATCTGGGGGCAACATGTGTTGTTGGGAAAAGTATCCAATACGGAATGACCCTATCCCACTCTAAGGGTGATAGTACCTCAGCAACAACCGAATGCAAAGCTATTCAAGATTACTTCTTTATGAGATGTAAGAGAGGGGAGAAAGAGATCCACTAACCATTGTCTTCCGCTAATGTTTGACCCAATCTTCTCTCCTTGCTGCTTGCTCCTAGCTCCTTGCTCTTTCACTGGCCCAGCTACACAAAGATCCTGCAAAAGCACAAGAAAGGGAAACTACAAGAAGCATACATCCATAATTGTTTCAAGGATTAGAATAAATCAAATATACAAGCATCAATACGCCACAAAGACACATGCATATAGAAGAACCTCAAATGCTTTATTAATGGAAGAAGTAAAGTTCTGAGAGTGTTACAACCATAATAGGCCCAATCCAGCAACACCTCCCAGCAGAAAGAAATCTCCTCTTCACCTCCTTCAAAGCAATCACCCAATAGTTCTATACTCAAACCAACAGCACTTCCTTACATTCACAAGATTCCAGCCCCCATAGACCTCATGAGAGAGCTCTATATATAAGAGATTTGGAGAAAGGATGAGTCAACTTGAGTTTGGCATGAAGCTGACTAGTGTCCTCTCCCACTTTAGTTATACTTCAGTTCTTGAGTCCACTTGGAGTTTCTTGCTTCCACTTGGAGATCTAGATCCTCTTACTCATCACAAGGCGAATTCCCTAATCCAAGTGCCATTTTGGAAGCTTCCTGGGCATTTGACACCTTGCAGAATGGCTGTGCCACTTGGCCAATCTCACCCAGCGCAGGTAGCCTTCATTAGATTTGACATTCAGCGCAGGTACAGAGTGGAGCAGTTGACATTCAATGCAGATGCTCAGTGGAGCAGTTGACATGATCCAGAATTAGCTTGTTTTTGAGTGTTTTCAGGTGGAGAACTGATTTTCAGTGTTGTGGTTTGCTGACCTTGTTCCTCTAGGGGTAGGAACAACATGTTTAGGGACTTTGGATCCCTTAGATTATCGACATTTCATGCTTCATGCTGTAAGGCACAAAAATGTCTATAACAGTTGCCCCCTAAAGTATGAGGTCGTTTATCGGGTGAAATGCTTTATCAGGAGGATCCGAAGTTCATTCAATCGCTGAGAGGTGCCCTGTAATAAATACAATACAATACATTATTTTTCATTCTGCTTTCATGATCTAGCTGAGGCGGGCATTCCCATGCTCAGCTTTGTAAATTCATTTTGGTACATAGAACAGACGATCGTCTGATGGTAGACTGATAATTCTCTGCTGAAATTATCATCCTTTGAGTAGGATGATCATCTGCTGTAATGATGTACATATCAAATGTCTTTATATTTCCTGAATATATATCGCAGCCCGGATGGATGAAACTAGATCCGGGGTCTTCAAACTCTTTCGATCTTCACTCTAAGTACAAGTCGATCCATGTGAGAATTGCGCTGAAGTCGAACATGGAAAGACATCGCTTGATTACCGGTCAATAATTAAACCGTTAACAAGCGCGAGAGGAATCACCAATAATGACAATGACCCTCAAGGTACTGCAGTACAATTCACGTGGTGTGAATAAAGGACTTGGCGTCGAACACCACGCAAAATCTTCTGGTCGAAGGTCATTAATGTATACCTGTCACCGGAAGTGAGAAACTTGCCATTGAGGAATGCAAGCTTCAAAGTACTGGGGGTTTTGTTCCTAGATCAACTTCTTGGATAATGAGCTGAAGTCGACAAGAAGTGATCCGTCAAAGGAGGGCCTTAATGAATCCCACATCAGTGACACGGAACGGAGTTAATGATTTTAGTGGAGGTGAAAACAATCTGTGAGATATGATTCAGGGTGGTGATCATGGGTGGATGAAGGATAATGTATGGCAGTGGATGGGACACGGTTGACTCTTTCTGAACACATCTCTTGAACATATAATGACACTGATGTGATGGATTGGTAGCATTACCCCAAACGTCGATGGTTTGGCGAAGACCATGGTGATGAGACCGGTGAATGAAACAACCCAACCCGATGTGATACGGAGGACAAAGTGTCATGTTCAAGAGCGACTTGCTACCATTAAAGCTTTGAGGTTCTCCCAATTTTTCCCCAGTCATTTCTGACCAGTACCTCTTTATTTTTGTCAAGCTTGAGGAGGATAACATATGCTTGTTCTATAACCTGCCCTTCGAGCAAGCCCATCGCTATGTTTTACCGAGCCTAGCGATAGGGAAACTCGTTCTCGTCTAAAGACAAGTTTGTCGCTATTTAATCATTTTAACGAGTCTAACGACAAGGAAAACTCGGTCCTTTTCATTTTTAGAGAGTCTGAAAAGGTACAGAAAGTTAACTCCAAAATTCCTTTTTCGTCATCTAATCCCTTAAGTCCGAAAAAGTATAAAACAATACAGAAGGGATGAGTTTTCGATAACTTTAACGAGCCGAATAAAACAAGCGCTCGACCTTTTTGTGCAATAATCCCTCAGGTCCAAAAAGATTAAAATCTAGAGGAGGGATAGCTCTTCCGGTCATTTTAACGAGCTGGAAGGCCAAAACTCGGCAAACTTTTCATATTTTACGAGTCAGATGAAAAGAGCTCAAAGAAGACTCGTCTTTTGAGGAACGAGTGATAAACAGGGATAGCAGCAGATTCCAGGTACAGGTTGGAATTTTCCAATCACGGCAGTGTCACAAGGATGGCTAAGTGAAATCACTCTTCGCAGCTGTTCCTCAAAAAGGGGTAAACAATCATATGGGGGTGAACGATCGGCCAAATGGAATGGAGGTGGCAAGTGCAAACACGACCAAGACTTTTTATGGCTAATAAATTTACGATCACAATGGTTATTTACCGGAATAGGTTCATTTTTTAATGAGCTTAAACTCTGGAGGAAACTCTTTCTCACGCTTTTCTATTTTTTAATGAGCATAAATTCCACAGTAAAACTGCTCGATTATATGGTCAAATTTTGATTTTTTACCATTACTAGCTTTTCTCTTTTCAAGTATAGTACTGCATTTTCAATTGCTCTCATTTACCATTTCATTTGCATTTGGTTTGTTCGAGCTCTGGAGGTGCCTCTTCCCCCTTTATTTTCACCAGCTGATTCCGGGAGATTCTGCGGACGATTTTCGGCGCCGTCTGGACCAGGTAGGAGCTAAACACTAGCTCTTTCTTTTCATGGTTTCATTTTCCAGTTTTAGGCCTGTTTTTCAGTGTTTCTGAGCCCCAGGGGTTTTGCAAAATCGCCCTAACTTCAGCGCAGGTTCCCCTTTCGAAATCTGCGCTGAATGTCAAGCTGCCTTAAGGCAGCCTGACCTTCAGCGCAGGAGGGACACTCCTTGCCTGCGTTGGGCTCAGAAAACTGAGTGTTCAGGTCATTTTTTGATGATTTTTTGCCGGTTTTTCATCAAAATCAGGAACTTACTCTTTCTCTTGTTTGCTTTGCAGGGAACTTTGAACAAAATGTCCCTTACATGGCGAGAACGAGAACATGAAGAGGAGGACATGATTGCCCTCCATGACCCGGTCACGGTGAACGCGTTGCGGAACTGTGGCCTGCTGAAGTTTTTCCGTATCTCTAGCATGAGAGCACAGATTTCTTTGTTGCAGTATATGCTTGATGCTTGGGATCCTGTTAACCAAGTATTCCAGATTAGGGGAAAGGCCATCCCCTTGACCATAGAGGACATGTACTTCTTGACTGGACTGTCAAGACGAGGTGCCCCCATTTCCTTGTCAGGTACGGCCCGGGGGACTGATTCCACCAGAGATTATGTCCGCCAGTATTGCAGGGAAGGTTCTCAGCCGAGCAGAGATGGCAAGATTGTTATCCGTGAGATTACTGATCGGGCTCTCAGGTCCATTCTGTTCACTATTGGTAGGATGGCCGGCAGTGCAGCTCTACATGTTGCCAACAGGTCTTATATGCAGCACGCCTTGGAGTGTCTCCAACCGAAAGTATTCAACTGGTGTGATGCAGTACTTGTTCAGATGAAAAGTCAATTGACCAAGGTAAAGGACGGGAAGCTGAAGAACTTTGGATTTGGTTCTATTCTGACTGCCTTCGCCTTGGAGAAAATCCCACTGATGCAGCCTCAGTACATCATACTCGACTTGCCTTCTCCGACCGAGCCACGCATGCAGAGGTGGGTTGATCACATGTCTAGGCATGCTGGTCAACCTCAGATTACTTTTACTGAGGCCTTCTTCAGGTGGTTCGAGCGCCAGGAGATGGCGTTTTCCGAGTATCCATATGTGGGTATGGATTTCCGAGGTGATCCGGATTTGGTGCTACCGGATGGCGAGCAGTGGGGCGCCATTGGTAAACTCTTTGACCATATTACTGTTTACTGTTCTTTTTTATAATGTTGTTGTGCTTTATCCTATCAAGACCTTTAATCGTACTCTTGGGTGCATGCAGATATTGGTCCTGTTCGTCCAGCAGTTCGTCCGAGATCGCCAGCTGCTGCCCCGGCAGTGGAGCCTGCTAGGAGAGTTGTTATCCGCGATCTTGACGATACTGAGACCCTTACAGCTGTGCAGGAGCAGGTTGAGAGCCTCACTCGTGGTCTTCCGGATGTACAGATTGACGAGTTACCTTTACAGCTGCAGCGGCATACTATTGGTGTGCCTAGACGATGGACTCGTCTCTTGCGCATGATTGCACAGGCCGTGACATACTATCATGAGCACCACTAGGCTAGGGTGCCCCCTAGCATCTTTTTGAGTTTTAGGTCATATGACCAATTTTGTCTTGGTTACAGAACATTATGTATGAACTATATAAACAGCTTATATATATTTTGATTTTCGAGTTTTATTCTGGTTGATTTGCGTGATCCATATGTACAATCTTTGATGATGTGTCCTTTTTATAAATGTTGCAAATGTCTATCTAACACATAGTTTGCTAATGAGTCAGTTAATGTGTTTAAGTTTCTTGAAATATGCTGATATTGAATTGAATCAAATCGTCTTTCCAAGATCTTAACCCTTAGGAACATGCGATAAATAGCTGGATTGCGAACAGAATATATACCATTGAGTTGTAGTATTACGAGCTGTGAGTCTAGCCTGACAATTAGTCGGCGTATGCCACGTGTGATGGCATCAGAGAGTAGTTCTATCAACGCGCTATACTCAGCGATGTTATTCGTTGATTGCCCAATACATACACCTCTGAAACTTACTAACTCGCCGCTTGGATCAAAAATGGCCCAGGCTGCGGAGGATAGGTTCCGCGAACTACGACTCGCTCTGTCGGCATATCCAACACATGTCTCCATAAGGTTCGACATCTGCAACAAACGAAAAAGGTGGATCACCCGACCAGAACAATCACTTTAGCGAAAACAAAATACAACAAAAGCATGCAGGTTACTATTTAAGCATAGTAACGCTTGAGGTACAGCCCGTTACGGGGCTGCGCCAGTGGAATTCCGTCATAATCCATTAACTCGTAGGCTCCTTTTGCTAACACCCTCTTAACAATATAGGGGCCCATCCATAAGGACTTGAATTTACCTGCTCCCAATTTATCGGATTCTTGGTCATAAAGCAAGACCAAATCACCTTCTGAGAAGACACGGGGTTTGACATTTTTGTCGAACTGAGCCTTGACTCGTTTCTTATGGGCCTCGTTAGCCAAAGCGGCATCACGACGGGTTTCATCCAACTGGATTAATTCCAAGAAACGAGCCTCTTCTTCTGAAGTTCCGGGGAGAAGATCGATTGCGAGTTTAAGCGACGAAATTTCACACTGGATTGGCAAGACTGCTTCCAGGCCATACACCAATTGAAAAGGTGTGAACCCGGTTGCATTCTTTACCGAGGTTCGGTAAGCCCACAAGGCTGAGTACAGGATTAGGTGCCATCTTCTTTTATGAACCCCGATCATCCTTTGCAACATACGCTTCAGGACCTTGTTGATTGCCTCAACCTGTCCATTGGCTTGCGGATAATATGGGGTAGAGCTGTCGTGAGATAGCCCTAGCTTGGCAGCTAATTCGACCATCATGTGATTGCGAAAATGCGACCCATGATCTGTAACTATAGCCTGTGGTACGCCGAACCTGGCGACTACATGATTGAAAAAGAAAAGGGCAGCTGTTTCACCAGTGTTATCCAATGTAGGCATCGCCTCGGCCCATTTGGTAAAATAGTCAACAGCGACTATAATATACCCATGCCCCCCGGTCGAGGTGGGGTTACATTGCATGAAATCGATGCCCCACTTGGCGAAGGGCCCAACAGCAACTATCGGCTGTAAAGGTGCGGGTGGTCGTCTGGTTTTGCTATCAAAAATTTGACAAGCATGGCAACTTCTGACTGCGGTTATGCAATCTTTGAACATGGTTGGCCAGAAGTATCCTGCTCGTAAGATTTTTTGTGCTGTTGCATATCCAGACTGATGCCCCCCACACGCGCCTGAATGACACTCATTCAGGGCTTTTTCGGCCTCCTCATGGGTAAGGCACCTTCTCAGAACTGTATCGATACCACGACGGTAAAGTGTATCACCGACGATCATGTAGTTTTTTGCTTGGTATCGTATACGTTTTTGTTCGGAGCGAGAGGTGTTAGGCCTGAACTTTTGGGTTTGGAGATAAACTATGATATCTCCATACCACTCATCGCTTACAGATATCAGAAACAAACTTTCGTCCACGATTGACTCTTCCGATGTTTCATCGTTGGACAACGATGGGAGATCGCACAATAATTCTGCGAAAACTAGAGCTTTCTTTGATTTGGATTTTACAAATTCCAGATCAAACTCTTGAAGGATTGCTATCCATTTTGAATATTTGCCCCCCAGCAACTGTCGTGATAGTATATATGTCATGGGGTTGCAATCTGACAAGATGGTAGTTTTCCGAAAGAGGACATAATGTCGAAACCTTTGAATCGCTTGAACAGCTGCAAGCGCTAGTTTTTCAACATAAGAATATTTACTTTCTGTATCGTTTAAGTTTTTACTTAAATAATAGATAGGATGTTCAATTCCATCGACTTCTTGAACTAAAACCATTGCAATGGTCGTATCTGCTGCAACCAGATACAGGTTAAAATCTCTTTGATAGTCCGGGGCATACATTAATGATGCTTTTACTAGACAATCTTTCAGAGCATCAAAGGAAGCTTGCGCCACCTGGTCCCAGACAAAAGGTACATCCTTTTTCAAAAGACGAGTATAACCCTTAGCAAGTTCTGCGTAATTTGGAATGAATCTCCTCAGAAAGTTTGCTTTCCCTTGGAGTTTCTGAATCTGAAGCAAATTTGAAGGTGGAGGCAAATTAATTATTGCCTGAACCTTACAGGGGTCGAGACGAATCCCATCCTTAGAGACTACAAAGCCAAGTAAACGACCAGAACCGACGCAAAACACACATTTGTGTGGATTGAGTCTTATCTTGTAGTGTCGGCAACGTAGAAATATCGCTCTTAAATGCTGCGGATGATCAGTCCGCTTTCGCGAATGAGCCGGAAGATCGTCGAGATAAGGTTGAACAATGTTCTTGATGTCATGGAAGGCATAATTCATTGCCCTCTGAAACGTCGCCCCTGCGTTCTTTAAACCAAAGGGTAATTTTCGATAAGCGAATGTGCCCCACGGACAAATAAATGCAGTCTTTGACTGGTCCTGTGGGCGGATATTTATTTGATTATACCCGGAAAATCCATCCATAAATGAAAAGATTTCACATCCGGCGCATTCATCAATTATCTGGTCGATGAAGGGTGTAGGGTAGTTGTCTTTTGGACAAGCTTGGTTTACATCCCTATAATCGACACACACTCTAATCGTCCCTTGTTTCTTCATAACAGGTACGATATTCGATACCCAATCGGTTAGAGGAACCGGGTAGATGAATCCAGCATGGAGAAGTTTTTCAACTTCTGCCTTAATGGCAGCGGCTTTCTTCGGGTGCACTTGCCGAAGCCGTTGTCTTACTGGTTTGACATCAGGATACATTTTAATTTCATGTTCAACGATACTCGAGTCAATGCCTGGCATTTCATCATATGACCAAGCAAAGACATCTCTAAATTCGCGAAAAAGAGCGTCATATATTTCCAGTTCTGAAGGGGAACAACCTTTGCCGACATAAATATTTTCTACAACATCTGTTTTAGTCGAGATATTTATGGCTATAGTCTCTTCAATATTGGATAGGTTTCGCTCGGAGTCCACCGTGTTTACAGTATTTGTTAGGAATTCAAATACTTAAGGGTGATAAAGATCACTTTGAGTATCTTCTTCATATTCCGGAAGAAAGGAACGATGGTGGTGATCATTCCATGGTGCCCCCTCAATCATCATTGATTGTAAGATTCCTTCGTCAGTCCCATGTACTCTCGACCAAGGATCTAATGGGGTTCCATATTCTCTAGACCTATCTACCCAAACGCTTGACGAGCGTTGATTTGGGCTCGCCTCCCATGCTTGAAACATTGATTGCTACAATATTTCTAAAGGGCTTGGGGGCAAAACCATTGAATGATCCATGTTGACCTTCGTGGAAGATATCATGTTGCAGGTTGCTACAAACGGTACATTTCCTGTATAAATAGGAGGTGGTAGCGCGAAAGTTCCCATTAATGTGGGATCTTTCAATAATCCTACTCCGATATCTTGAATTGAATGGTTGCTCTCATGGATCATGGGAATGCTTCCTGTAACTTGCGAACCATTAGGGAGGAAATTCTGTTGGTCGACGATCGTAATCCCTCCTTCAAACGGGAATGCGATCTTCCTAAAATAAGTCGACACGACAGCTGCCATGGCATAAATCCATGGTCTACCTAGTAGGATGTTATAGTCAAGATTTCCATCGATGACTTCTACATCAATTTCTACCGTCTTTCCTCCTAGTTCAACTTTCAAGTTATTAAGGATACCGTAAGGGGTATAAGTCCTTCCGTCGAAAGCTTTTAATGTCGTCGAAGATCGCGACAAGGTTGGAGATCCTAAAGTTTTCCAGCAACTCATTGACATAATACATGTCGAGGCTCCCTCATCAATTATTGTTCTGTGAACAGTTTTGTTGAGTGCTTTCACTTGAATAAGGAAAGCCAGCTGAGCTGGTAACTGAGGATCATATCCCTTGTGATCAAAGGATACAAGATTGGAATCCTTGGGATCAACCCCACCGATTGCCGATAACAACACCTGCCTTTGGGTTGGACAATTTTGTAGCACTTCAAGGGTCGACATAGCGGATGGCGATTGGGCCAAATCTTCCACTATGTTATAATGCTGCGCCGCTCTGGCGCGAGGATTAAATGTCGACTTGTGTACTACACCCTTTGGCGGTTTTATTGTTAATTCAGGGATGGTGGGCGTTACAACTTCTGTCGAAGTTGTTGTCGAACTACTTGGTTGATCTTTACCTTTTTCGTTCGACATCTGAGGATTCCCATAATCTTTGTTCCTTGTCGAAATCAAAGCATCATTCTGCTGTTTCGAAACCGACAACATAAGGACTTGCGACGGGGAAGCATTTCCACTCTCAACCAGATTTTGACCTGGGTTGGGAAATGGATCAGTTAACACAGCTGAGGTTTGGGAACTTTTAAAGAACCTCTTTAACTCAGCTTTGAATGGGCAATTCTTTGTGTAATGATCCTCATCATCACATATTTGACATGGATAATTTTGTTTCCCTTTCCCAGGAGGGTTTGAAGAATTTTTTCCAGGGGATGACTCACCTTGTTTCTTCTTGCTTCCTGGTTGATTGGTTTCTTTGCCTTTATCTTCTGATACGGCATTTACTTCCGAAGCAAGAATTTCCTCTTTTGCATTTTGATCCGAATTCTTACGGGCTTTCTTTGACGAAGCCTTTATCGATTTCGCGTTTGCTGTGCCAATCACGCCATCACCGGCATGAGAGTCACTATTTGATTTAGGAAGGGGAGGAATTGAAAACTCTGGTCTAGGGGCGTCAGGTATTTTGTCATAGAGTGTGCCGGACTGAGTATAAACTAAGTCCAAATATTGTGCACGAGCAATCACTTGCTCCTCTGTTACGACTCCCCCCTTGGCCACATCTTCCGTGATAGCCGGAAGTAACGACTTTATAAACCATTCAGCTAATAGCTGATCGGGAACATATGTTTTCACCATCCTACGACGACGACGCCACTCATGTATATGATCAGATATATGGGTAGCAGTTGTCTGTTTGAAGTTGGTTAATATTTCTGTTCCCGTTTCATACCTTATCGGTAATTGAAAGTGGGTTAAGAAAGTCGTGGCTAGGGAACTAAAGTTGTCGAAAGAGGCTCTTGGCAATTCAATATACCATTTAGCCGCTGGACCTGTCAATGTCCTCTGGAAAAGGCGAAGTCTTATCGAATCGTTGTTAAGGGTGTTCGACGAACACCACAGATGAAAAGTCATCACGTGATTCGATGGGTCTTCACCTGGATTTCCATTGAATTTAGGAATGTCAGATGGAAGTTTATGAGGAATCGCTGGCCACCAAGGGGCATAAGCAATCGGATCGTTGGTTAAACGGTGTAAATCGGGTAACTCTAAAGTTGCCACGAAAGGTAACTATTGATTCAGGTTAGGCGAAGCGTAACCAGGGTACGATGGAATCGCTTGAGCAGTGGGCCTTTGCATACCAGCATAATGTAATTGATGTTGGTATGACTGATACGGTTGGTGGACTTGACCACTGTAAAGTGGTTGGTTTTGACCGTTTTGGATATACGGTTGTCCACTATTCGCAAAGATCTGCTGCTCAGAACCTTGGTACACTTGCTGGAATTGCGGTTGTTGGTATTGCACAAGCCATGGTTGTGACGCCATGTTTTGTTGTGCTATGTTAACCGTTGGACTGAGGTGTGGGGTAATGGTACCCGTTTGTACTTGTGTCGCCCCACCAGTTGGCGATTGTGGTTGTGACCCATGATCAAGTGACTGTTGCATTACAACCTGAGAAATCTGAGGTTGACATGCAACAGGTATCGCTTGAACTTGTGACACTGTTACAATAGCCGGTGTGGTTGGGATGTTCGTCACAGGTACACACTGTTGCATAGAATATACAACCCTTGGTTGCTGAGGTAGCATAGGTACCCAACTACTTGATGCAATTCCAGTATAACCTGAATACTGTTGAGAACTGCCATATGGATATCCTCCCGGAGGAGGTAATGAAAGGGCATACTGCCCCCCATATGGTAGCAATCCGGAACTCAGAGGGATTGTTAGTCCTTGAGGACTGGATGGCCCAAATTGACCTCCATGAGGATCAATTTGTCGAGTTTCAACATAAGAGTTGCCGGGTATTACTCCGGATGAACAAACTGGAACAGACCATACTGTCGAAATAGTCCCTTGGTGGACTCCTTCTAGCTGTTGAGAGCTAGTTGGGACAGCTGGTATGCCGGCAAACATCGTTGGAGTGACGGCAGGGGCTTCTGCTGTCGCTGTGTCATTTGACACAGTCCTAGATGATGACGGTTGTTCAGACATCTTAAGTCTATCCAAAAGATTGCCTAGCGATTCTACAGGGACTTCCACTTGTGGTGGATTAACCTCTGATGAAGGAAAGAGAGTGACCCCGACTCCAAAATGAGTTGGAGTACTTGCTTGCGGATCCTCTGCAATTTCCTCTATCGCAATCAAACCCGGTGGAAGAGGAAGACCGTCAGGTCCGTAAAATATTTCTGGTGCCGAAGAAGTGGTTGCTTTGACAGCGACAGTTGTTTGAGGAACAAAACTCTCTGGACCAGTTACAGATGGGACTGGTTCAGTTATACAAGTATTTGCCCCCAGACTAGGATCAGTATTACTGTCCTTCTGTGGCTGTTGAACTTCTTCTATAGAGGCAGGGTTTCCAGAAATGTTAGGAGTAACCGGAACCTCAGATGTAGTTGGAACACTTGTTCTAACTTTCAAAGGAGATTTTGAACCGGTTAAACGAGTTCGCTTTGCCCGTACTGTTTTTGATTCCGGAGACAAAGACGGTTGACTCGTAAGCCTCCGCGAACGACGGGGTTTCAATTGACTTTCTTCCACGATTGCGGATTACTCGATCAACCAAAATATTAAAAGGGGAAATTTGTGTTTCCGAATTGAATGAATTTTATTAGACGCTTTTAGACACAACTTGCTTTTTCACTTTTTAAGAGTCGAGAAAAAGCTAAAGATGGCTCTAGTCTCCTTCGATGTATTAACGAGCCCGAAGTGACAAATGCTCGGTTGGACTTTTTCAGTTATAGAGTTTGAAAAAGGCCAAAAGAAACTGCTCTGGAGATCTAGGCAGAGGGTGTGCCAAACCTTTCGCAAAACCACAGAATACGTTTTACGGTACGGGTGGTCGATCTTCGTGAATGCTGTGTTCACTGCATTGCGATCAGTAGGGCGGCCGACACGGCTTCCTAAGGATAAAAGATATATGCCTATAGGGGTCTCCCAATATATACGCGACGGTACGTGGGAGCACAAGTCCGTATTAGTGCCACCGACTCTCAGGAGGAATCACCCACCTTCGTCGAGATCGACAGTCACTACGTTTAACGACGCCGGAACACGTCTCTAGCTTAGACCTCTAGATGTTTGCGTTATGTTTCAAAGCGTTGTTAGGTTCATTCAATATATTTTAAGTTGATCTTTTTAAAGTTTGCCTTTCAAGGTTCACCACGAGATGTTTTGATACAAATTCCTAAATGCAGTCTAAGATGAGAAGCAAGCTTTTTCAATCTTTTCGACTTATGAAAATCTTAACTACTGAGGGAAAAGAGAGACAAAATCTTTTCACACAGATCAAAGAGCACTCGCTAATGCACTTTTTCCCTAAATCAACATACAAACTTATATGCAAAATGCAAAAATGCAGGTATTTCTTTTCTCTTTCTTAATGTTTGTGCGACACAAAAAGAAAGCTGTTGTATAATTTCGAATTCAATTTCAAGTGAAAGCAAACAAGTTTGTCCAAAATCAAAAGACACCTTAAGATTTACTTGTTTCGACACTAGAAATATGTAAATTCAAACCATATGACGAAAGCAAAAAACTCAATCAGCTATGAACAGCAAACAAACTAACTCTTAAGATCAAAACGACACTTTATCACAGGTCTAGATCTAAGAGGCCACAGCAAGACTAGTTCACTTTCGTTATGGGAAACTGTAAATGATACAAGAAATACACAAAGAACAAACACAGTTTCTTTATACAACCGAGGCGGAATAGTGGCAAGGAAAGTTGGTTTCAGATAGGCACATTGACTGGTAACAGGCAGCAAAAACAAGAGTGAAAACAGGGCAAGAAACAGCAGGAAACCCCAGTAGCACAAGGCAAGACTGGTCCAGCGCAGGTGGTACACAGGCAGTTTGACCTTCAGCGCAGGTAGCCCCTTCGGGAACTGCGCTGAAATGCAGACAGCCTTCACACAGCCCGCACTGAAGAACGAAACTTTCGTTTCTCTTGGTTTCCGGGTCACAGATTGCTCAAAAATTCACAGTTTTTGGCCAAATCAGAAGCTATCAGTCAAGGACACACTAAGGGATGACAAGGAGGATGAAAAGCTATCACTAAGAGCTTATTAGAGTCCTTGTGGATCAGCTCTTCAAATCATAAACTTGCCCAGAAACTGAGCTAGAGTAGCTGCCCTCTACTTTGCATTTGAAAGATCCAAATGCAGTTCGATTCGGTACTCCCTTCGTTTATGAAATGAATAGCAAAAACACAAACAACCAACAAGATACGATCCCCAGCGGAGTCGCCAATTTGTTGTTGGGAAAAGTATCCAATACGGAATGACCCTATCCCACTCTAAGGGTGATAGTACCTCAGCAACAACCGAATGCAAAGCTATTCAAGATTACTTCTTTATGAGATGTAAGAGAGGGGAGAAAGAGATCCACTAACCATTGTCTTCCGCTAATGTTTGACCCAATCTTCTCTCCTTGCTGCTTGCTCCTAGCTCCTTGCTCTTTCACTAGCCCAGCTACACAAAGATCCTGCAAAAGCACAAGAAAGGGAAACTACAAGAAGCATACATCCATAATTGATTCAAGGATTAGAATAAATCAAATATACAAGCATCAATACGCCACAAAGACACATGCATATAGAAGAACCTCAAATGCTTTATTAATGGAAGAAGTAAAGTTCTGAGAGTGTTACAACCATAATAGGCCCAATCCAGCAACACCTCCCAGCAGAAAGAAATCTCCTCTTCACCTCCTTCAAAGCAATCACCCAATAGTTCTATACTCAAACCAACAGCACTTCCTTACATTCACAAGATTCCAGCCCCCATAGACCTCATGAGAGAGCTCTATATATAGGAGATTTGGAGAAAGGATGAGTCAGCTTGAGTTTGGCATGAAGCTGACTAGTGTCCTCTCCCACTTTAGTTATACTTCAGTTCTTGAGTCCACTTGGAGTTTCTTGCTTCCACTTGGAGATCTAGATCCTCTTACTCATCACAAGGCGAATTCCCTGATCCAAGTGCCATTTTGGAAGCTTCCTGGGCATTTGACACCTTGCAGAATGACTGTGCCACTTGGCCAATCTCGCCCAGCGCAGGTAGCCTTCATTAGATTTGACATTCAGTGCAGGTACAGAGTGGAGCCGTTGACATTCAGCGCAGATGCTCAGTGGAGCAGTTGACATGATCCAGAATTAGCTTGTTTTTGAGTGTTTTCAGGTGGAGAACTGATTTTCAGTGCTGTGGTTTGCTGACCTTGTTCCTCTAGGGGTAGGAACAACATGTTTAGGGACTTTGGATCCCTTAGATTATCGACATTTCATGCTTCATGCTGTAAGGCACAAAAATGTCTATAACAACATGGGTCCATGGACCCATGTTGCCCTTCCCAAAGTGGTAGTGCTCGGATAGATCTTTCTAACGAGCTATTGTACGCGTCAAACGGAGATCGTATGCCAAAGTTATGACCCCGGGAAGTTGATGTACCAATTTACCCAAACGGGGCCCACAGTTTGGCGTTTCATCTCCTAGGGTTAGGTTTTGGAATGTTACGGGTTTTCCATTGTTTCTCAACAATAAATAGGCCTTTGAGCCTCATTGTAACACAGTTCAGAGGCATGTAGCCACCACATCTCTTCTCAGAGATAAGCTACCATCGCCCTAGCTGGTTTATTTCCATTTCTGGTTGTAAGCATATTTCAGTATTTTCCATTAATGAAATGAAGTATTATTCCGCTGCATCTTTGTGTATATGGTTATCTCTGTAATTTGTTGCGTTCCTGTTTAAATCCAGATCAAAGTCCATTCAAGAAACCTAAATTCCTTAGAGAATATCTCTGAAATTATAGCTTGCTAAGATATGAAATTGGAATCACATATACATGATGATATTATATCTATATCCTCCAATTTATATGGTCTAAAAAATTCCACGCTAAAAGTTATAGAAAAAATTCCCGACTGACATGTTTGAAGAATATTTCAGTAGCATTCAGGAGGCCTAACTTCCTTATATCATATCTCGAAATTTTTAAGAAATAAAGGTATGAAATTAAAACCAAGATTACATGAAGATACTTTGTCTATATCCTTCAAGTTTCATGTTTCTAAACATGCTAGAAAATTTATAGCGACATTCCCATATGACTCATCCACCCCATACACCATACTTTTTCTTCTACCATTAGACTCCAAGAATCACCCCAAAGCAATGTTACTCAACTCCTCTTGCAACTTCATATATCTTCTTTCTTGAATTGTATTCAAATGAACTCGTAATCCACTTATTTTTAGTGTTTGTACATTCACTTATGGCATTGTCATAGCTACTACAACCCCCCTCCAAAAATGTTCCTATGCTTTGATTTTGTAGCCTACCTTCTGTTCATATGAACTTATCTTTCATGGTTTTCAAGTGTTCCTCTTGTTGTTTACTATCGATATCACTTTTATTTGCATGAAGTGATTGTGATGACTTCACTAGGTTGTCTTAATGATGACTAAGTCTTGTCGACATCAACTAAAAAACTTCTAAGAACATGCCAACTCCTCCCTTGATCTTGCACCAACTGTTAATGTTCCCTCTAGGAGTTATGCAATCCTTGCCATTGTAGACTACGAAATCCCTGAGGATTTCAATTGCACAATCCATTAAAGAGTATAAACGTGCAATCCTGAGATACTGGAATTCACTGAGAATGTGAACTGCACAATCACTCACTTAGAGTCAAGCCTACACAACTCACCAGCAGTCAATGGATTGCACAATCCCCTGTCACTGGGAATTGTACAATCCCTTCTACTGGTGAAAATGTGTAGTTCCCCAGAGTAAGTAAGTGGACATCCTTAGGAAATATGGAGTGTGCAATCAACTTAGGACAAGTGTCACAAAGTTTCTATTCTCGAGCTTATGACAAGTGTCGCTTCCTCCTTGTTTTTAGAAATGTCTATATAATAGAGTCTAGTAAAGCTCATTTTCACACTTGAATTTGGAGCTCTAGCATTCCTCATGGGATCAAGGAGCTTTGGACTTCATTTGCAGCACTTTTCTGATAAGTTTTTCATGTGTTTATTTTTGTTTCTTTTTTCATCACTTTTGTTGATTTTGTCTCTATGAGTGTTATTTTTCTTGTTTCTTCTCATGATAGCTGGAATTTTTATCATTGCTAGCTTGTACAATTAATGTTTCAGTCTATCATTCAATTTTTATAAGTGTCACATTGTCTTCTTTCTATTTTTCCTACTAGCAGTTTTCATTGTTGGGTCTTTCCGTGCATGCATGTTTTTCCTTTTATATGATCTTTTCTAGCCCATGTTGTGCATATATTTAACTCCTCCTAAGGCCGATATACACTTACACCTACCCCAGCTTCATAGTTGGAGGTTTATCTCTCTCATTCGCAAAACATGTAATCCTTTAGTAGTTTCTACCTCCCTTACTGTGCATTTTGCAACTTCAAGCTTCAAGCTCACATCTTGATTATTGAGATTGCACACTGCACAATCACTGGCTTTCCCAACTATACCTTGTGTAGATCCAACCCTCAGTGCCTAACCTTGGCCTCTGAGACAGTGCATTATGCATTCCCTTCTCTCTTCTACCCATTGAGGTTGCACGTTGTACAATCTCAAGCCTCAAGCTTCCTCCTTGTATGCCGATAATGCACAGTGTAGAAATTACTTGTACATTCAAAATTCTAATTTTATTTTACTAAAACAATAGACTTGAATCTATCATATTGATCAACATAAATAATAAATGATCATGAAATCACAAAGCATACAAGAGAATGAATTCAATCAACACATTACACAATGATTTCCATGGGAAAGCCACAATGAAAAACCCTTGCTACCTGCATATTGCATTAGTCGGAAAATATGAGAAGATTACAATGGTTTGCTCAAGCCCAAGAAACCTCTGCACTATCTCTATATGTCTCGTAGCTTCCTACACAAGCCAAGGACAATACTTAACCAATATTATGCTTGCCCAAGTCCCTATTTCTTTGCATTTTTTCCTTGGGAATTAGCCCCCTATTAATTAGGGAAATTCCTTAATTGGAATTGTGCAATCCTCATAGGCCTTCCTCTGACTGCATGCACCACCTTTATAATTTGGATGCTTATACAACTGATAATACACTATCCCTAAACTCTAATCTCAACTGAGAAACTCTCATATGTGACATGCATGAGTTATTTATGAGTGAATCATCAGTTAACTAGTTGATCACTATAGGAAGCACCACACTACTAGACCTCCCACTAGTCCTCCAACAGTTGGAACTAGTTTAACTGACTTTAACTAAGTTAACCGAATTAATTAATTACAACTCAAAATAAACTCATCCAGTGCTCCTATAAAGTAGGATACACTCTACATGACTCAAGTTATACCCTTAACTCGAATTAATGAGACAAATAAGTAAAATTAATTATTTAACTAAAACTAGTTGTCATGTGATGTGGAATTAGAATTTTATTCCTAATTTAATTCAAGGACAAAATTAAATTAGGATTTTCTTGGTGCTATTTGCAACATTTCTTGTTGCAATTTTCAACACCCCCTCTCAATAAGAAAGAAATTCACATCCATCCCAATCCAGTACCTTTGGATTGTTTTGCATGCAACACTTTTCATTGTTGTTGCTACTACAACATCTGCAACTAAGAAAACATCCACACAAAATAAAATGAATCAATTGTGTCTGCAACTGTCTACTAGGAAAACTGTGTTGCTTCTGACTCTACTACTAAGCCTCTTGCTCTGTTGTCAACTCTCCTTTCCGCTCCTCAGTATATGACTGGCACTGATCCTCCTACTACTAGAAATTGTGGGTCCCCCAAGCAAATTAATTATCCCTGAGGAAAATGAACACCTCAATGGATCCTGCCCAAATTTCCGCACTCTTGGGACTATTCCTTCACATTCCCAATGGAGCAGGAGCTTGAAGAAGCGTTGCAGGAGGTAATGATAGAGCAACAAATTGAAGTGCTTCACTCACAGGGATGGCAAACCGCGAAGCCTTGGCAACGCGACTCGCCCCACTAGCCAAGTGACTCGAGATGAGTCACGATGATTATGTTGGGGGACTGTCGGGTAGCGAATCCCCTACGTAATGGTTTTGGGGCTTAAAGCCCACAATGTTGGGTAATGGTATTGTAAAGGCTACATGAAGTGTGCAGAGTGCGAATTGTTATAAGTCAAGTCAAAGGGTTGTACACCCTCAAATATTGCAATTTAATATAGAGTAGGTCAGCCTACCCATGGTCCACGGACCATGGGAATGTATAAATAGGGCAAGGCTCTAAGTGTAGAAGGTAGTTTTTAGTCTTGAACTAAAGTGATCTGGGTTTTGGAATGCAATATTCGCTCTAAGTCCATAAGTCCGAGTCTTGGGTTGTAGAAGTAGGAAGAGGCTCTGCGGCTGTGTGCACAAAGGCTTGGCAGAGTTTGCAGCTATGTGCGCGGACCCCTGCAACTAAGTGCGTAGGGTGGAATTGGATTGTACTAGAACAGAAGGTTAATAAAAGATAAGCTTATTTTGGAATATTGTGATTCTGATCTGTGTGTTTATGTTTCTGTTATATCTTTGCATCTCTTTATAGTTTATGTTTGCGTGCATTGGTTATGAATGTTAAATGAGTAAATAAGAATACTGGACCCACAAAATTAAGCCAGATCTATAATAATAGCACTGTACAGGTAAAGGATCTAGGCAGCGCCTCTTTGTGCTCTTTACAGAGCTACGCGAAGGTCAGACAGCTGCGCGGAGCAGCGCAAGCATGCAGGATTGGTTCGCAACCTTTCCAGACCTCATCAAGACATCCCTAGGGTGTGGAAACCTGGTTCCAGCACCCTCCCATACTATCTCGGGTGAAACCTCAGTCTGCGCTCCGCATACTATTTCCGAAAGGGCCGGTAGTTTCAGGATTTGTTTGGCTAAAACACTTCTGAACCTGGGTCAGGCCCCAACAAGCCAACACTAAACAAATATTTTTATATGTATGAAGATGTTGGATCTGTTCGACCTATGGGACATCAACAAGAGGCAGTTGTGCCAATATAGAGAGTTGTTAGGAGAGCAGTTCTTCGAGACTTGGATTTAGCAAAGACACTGGCTGAGCTACAGGATCACATAGAGGGTTTAACTCTAGGTATTTCGAATGTCTGGATCGAGGAGTTACTTATGCGATTGCAGGGTCATACCATTGGCGTGCTGAGTCGTTGGATGAAACTCCCATGCATGATAGCACAGTTGTGACCTATTATCATGAGCAGCACTAGTTTACTTGGATTTTTTCTGCATACATTTTTTAGTTTTTTGGGTCAAATGACTGATTTTTGTCTTGGACACAAACTATTTGTACAAACTTATATACAACTATCTATTTGACTTTCAGAGTTTTATTATGGTTAAGTGATGCAATCCGATTCAAATGATGATGTGAATTGAAAATGTTTACTTTACAAATGTCGCAAATGTCTATTTAACACATAGTTTGCTAGAGAATTAGTTAATGTGTTTAGATTTCTGGAAATATGCTGATATTGAATAAACTCAAAATACCTTTCCAAAATATGAACTCTAAGGAACATGTGATGAATTGTTGGGTTTCGGATTGTATAAACGCCAGTAAGTTGTAGTACGACAAGTTGTGAGTCTAGCCTAATGATGATTTGGTGTATGCCAAGTGAAATGGCATCAGAGAGGAGTTCAATCAATGTGCTATACTCAATGACATTGTTTGTCGATCATCTAATACATATCGCTCTAAAACTCACTAACTCGCCACTTGGAGCGAAAATGGCCCATGTTGTAGAAGATAAATTCTGCGTACTATGACTAGCTCCATCGGCATAACAAACTAATTGTTCCGAAAATTTCGACATCTGTAGCAAATGCGAAGTGGATTACCTAACCAAATAAATACTCTAAAAGAAACACACACACAAATGCAATCAAAGCATATATACAGTGAGTTTTACTACACTCAACTAAGCATAGTAATGTTTAAGGTACAACCCATTTCAGGGCTACGACAATGGAATCCCGTCATAATCCACTAACTCGTAGGCACCTTTCTTCAACACACGTTTAATGATGTAAGGGCCCATCCATAGCAGTTCAAATTTTTAAGCTCCAAGTTTATTAGAATCCTGATCGTAAAGCAAGACCAGGACACCTTCTGAGAAGACATAAGGCTTAACATTTTTATCATATTGCGCCTTGATGCATTTTTTATACACCTCGTTAGCCACTGTGGCATCACGACAGGTTTCATCCAAATGGATTAACTCCCAGAAACGTGCTTCTTCTTTAGAAGTTTCAGGTAGTAGGTCAATCGCGAGTTTAAGAGACGAGATTTCACATTGGATAGGTAAGACTGCTTCCAAACCATACACCAATTGAAAAGTTGTAAATCCGGTCGCATTTCTCACCAAGGTTCACTATGCCCACAAAGCCGAGTATAGGATTAAATGTCAATTCCTTTTATGAACTCCAATCATTCTTTGAAACATGCGCTTAACGACTTTGTTGATAGCCTCAACTTTTCCATTAGCTTGTGGGTAGTATGGAGTAGAACTATCATGTGACAGTCCTAATTTGGCAGTTAATTCGATCATCATGTGATTGCGAAAATCTAACCCATGATCTGTAACTATAGCTTGTGGTACACCAAACCTGGCAACCACATGGTTGAAAAGAACAGAGCAGCCATTTAACCACTATTGTTCAATGTTGGCATCACCTCAACCCATTTGGTAAAATAGTCAATGGTGACTATAATATTCCCATGCCCCCTGGCCAAGGTGGGGTTACATGTCATAAAGTCAATGCCCCATTTTACGAATGGACCAACAGCAATGACTGGATGCAGTGGTGCAAGTGGTAATCTAATTTTACAATCAAATATCTGGCAAGCATGGCAACTTCTGACAACAAGAATGCAATCTTTGAATATGGTTGGCCAAAAGTAACCAGCCCATAGAATTTTCTGTGCAATTGCGTAACCAGATAGATTCCCCCCACAAGCACCTGAATGACACTCATTCAAAGCTTTTTCAGCCTCCTCATGAGTAAGGCACCTATGTAAGATCATATCAACACCACAACGATAAAGTGTATCACCAATGATTAGATAATCTTTGGCTTGGTATCGAGTACGTCGTTATTCAGAGTGAGAGGTATTAGGCTGAAAAGCTTGGGTTTGGAGATAGATCAGTATATCTCCATACCATGGATCACTTGACGAGATAAGAAACAGATACTCATCCAAGATTGATGCTTCTGATGTTAAATCATTGGAGGATGAGGGAAGATCACAAAGTAACTCAGCAAAGACAAGAGATTTCTTTGATTTAGACTTGATGAATTCCAAATCAAACTCCTGCAAGATAACTATCCATTTAGAATATTTGCCCCCCAGCAATTGACGTGACAAAATGTATGTCATAGGGTTGCAATATGATATAATGGTAGTTTTGCGAAGGAGGATGTAATGACGAAATCTCTGCACAGCTTGAACAGATGCCAAGGATAACTTTTCGACGTATGAATACTTACTTTCTGTATCATTGAGATTACGACTCAAATATTAAATAGGATGTTCAGTTCCACTTTCTTCTTGAACTAAAACCATACCAATGGTTGTATCTCTGGTGACGAGATATAGGCAAAAGTATTTTTGATAGTTTGTGGCATACATTAATGATGCTCTAATCAGGGAATCTTTAAGAGCATCAAAAGAAGCTTGCGCAACTTGGTCCCAATGGAAGGGTACCCCTTTCTTTAATAGACGTGTATAACCTTTAGCTAATTCATCATATTTTGGAATGAACCTCCTCAGAAAGTTTGCTTTCCCTTGAAGTCTCTGTATCTGTAACAAGTTTGAAGGTGGAGGTAAGTCAAGGATTCCCTGAACCTTAATTGGATTGAGTCGAATTCCATCTTTTGAAACTAAAAATCCAAGCAATCGACCAGAGCCAACACAAAGCACACATTTATGTGGATTGAGTCTTATTTTGTAGTGTCGACATCGTAAAAATATTGCTCTCAAATGCTTCGAGTGATCAGTCTGTTTTCGCGAATGAGCAGGCAAATCATCAAGATAAGGTTAAACAATGTGCTTGATGTCATGGAAGACATAATTCATCGCCCTCTTAAATGTAGCCCCTGCATTCTTCAAACCAAAAGGTAGCTTTTGATAAGCGAATGTGCCCCACAGACATATAAAAGTGGTTTTTGATTGGTCCTGTGGGCGGATATTGATTTGATTGTATCCAGAAAATCCATACATGAATGGAAAGATTTCACATCTAGCACATTCATCAATAATCTAGTCGATAAAAGGTGTAGGATAATTGTCCTTTGGACATGCTTGGTTTACATCCCTATAATCGATGCACACTCGAATTGTCCATTTTTTTTTCATCACTAGAACAATATTAGATACCTAATCAGTAAGAGGTACAGGGAAAATGAAGCTAGCACGCAAAAGTTTTTCAACCTCTACTTTAATGGCAGCGGCTTTCTTAGGATGAATAGGTCGAAGCCATTTTCGTACTGGTTTGACATCAGGGTACATTTTAATCTCATGTTCAACAATACTTGAGTCAATTCCCGGAATCTCCTCATAAGACCATGCAAAGATATCTCGAAATTTGCAAAATATATCACAGTAATTATCAAGTTCCAATGGAGAACAGGATTTGCTGACTTGAATGTTTTCTACAATGTTAGGCTTGGTGGAAATTTTTATAGAAATCGTTTCTTCTATGTTGGAAAAATTATGCTTAGAATCTACAGTATTTACAGAATTTGACAAGAAATCAACGATCGATGGGTGATGTAGTTCATCTGAATAATCTTCAATGTCATCTCGAAGGTGGGAACGATGATGATAACCCTCCCACGACATCTCTCCTATCATCATTGATTTGACGATTCCTTCATCCATAGAATGTATATGTGAAAAAGGATCTGAAGAGGTACCATATTCTAATGATCTATCTACCCATACAATTGTTGAGTACGGAATAGGGTTTACTGCACAAGCATGAAAAATTGATTGCCGTGATGATTCAATGGGGCTGAATGACAACCCCTCACTATGACCATCAATTTCACAGTGGTTGGAAATCTTTGTAAAATTAGATGATGTAGAAGAAATCGTGTTGCAAGTCTCCACTCTTGCCACTTCCGCCAAACCAGATGGTGACGGGAGGGTGAAAGTGACCATCAATGAAGGATCTTTAAGGACACCTCCTCCAACACTTTGAGGTGACAGTGGGTTTCCGTGTATCAACGAAATGCTTCCCATATCCTGTGAACTATTGGCAAAGAAGGATAGCTAATCAATGACCATGATTCCACCCTTGAAAGGGAATGAAATTGTGCGAAAGTACGTGGAAACAATAGCAGCCATAGCATATACCCAAGGCCTTCCTAGTAAAATGTTGCAATCGAGGAGTCTGTCAACTACCTCAACGTCAATAGTAACTGTTTTTTCCCCTAGTTTGGTTTGTAGGTTACTCAAAATCCCATATGGAGTATATGTTCTTCCATCAAAGGCTTTTAATGTAGTTGGTGATCGTGACAATGGTGGTGAACCGAGTGTTTTCCAGCAGCTCATGGACATAATGTAAGTAGATGCCCCCTCATCAATAATGGTTTAGTGAACATTTTTATTGAAAGCTTTTACTTGTATTAGGAAAGCCAATTGCACCGGTAATTGTGGTGAATATCCCGCATGGTTAAAAAACACAAGATTTGAATCTGTAGGATCTATTCCACCTACTACTGACAATAAAGCTTGTTTCTTGGAGGGACAGTTTTGCAACACCTCAAGTGTCGACATAGCGGAAGGTGATTGAGCTAAATATTCCACTATATTATAATTTTGATCTGCTCGACCACGAGGATTAAATGTTGTTTTGTGTACAACTCCATTTGGTGGATTTATTGTCAATTCAGGTACAACTGGTGGAACAACTTCTGATGAAGTCGAGGTCAAAGTACTAGGTTGATCAGTGGCCATTTATTCGACAATGACGGATTCCATAATCTTTGTTTCTTGTTGACACCAAAACATTGTTTTGTGGATTTGTGATGGATAACATGAATACTTGGGATGTGGAAGCATTGTCAGTTGCAACCAAATGTGTCTCCGGGGTAGGAAACGAATCTGTCAAGATTGCTAATGTGGTTGAAGTATTTAAAAGTTTAGAGAACTCAGAGCGATGTGGACAGTATCTTGTATAATTCTTGTCATTACATATCAGACATGGATAACGAGGTTTCCTTTCCACAGTAGGGGAATCAAATAATTTCTCTTAAGTGGAATTTTCTTGTTTCTTTTTGTTATTCCCCTTTTTCTTACCTCCTGGTTGCTTTGGATTTTTGCCTTTGTTAGATGACACGACATTAATCTCTGAGGCATGAGTGTTTTCTGATGCATTAGTAGCTTGATTGGAAATAGAAAGAGTTTGACCATATGGTCTTATTGCCGCCTGTGTGTTTGAATAACCGATCACACCATCATTGGCATGAGAGTCCCGACTCAATTGTGGAGGTGGTGGAACAATGAAAGTTGGTCTAGGTGCATCGGGAATTTTATCATAGAGCGTGCTGGATTGTGTATAAATCAAATCTAAGTATTGGGCATGAGAGTTAACTTGCTCTTCTGTGACAACTCCTCCTTTTGCCACATCCTCAGTGATTGATGGCAACAAGGAATTTATGAACCACTTAGCTAAAAGCTAATCGGGAATGTATGTCTTAACCATTCGACGACGACGCCACCACTCATGAATATGATCTGACATATGGGTAGCAATATTCTGTTTAAAGTTGGTCAAGATCTCTGTTCCAGTCTCATATCTGATAGGTAACTGGAAGTGGGTCAAAAAGGTAGTGGCTAAAGTGGTGAAGTTATCGAAAGAAGCTCTTGGTAATTTAATGTACCATCTAGCAGTTGGACCAATAAGTGTTCTCTGGAAAAGACGAATTCTAATCGAATAATCATTCAAAGTGTTGGATGAACACCATAAATGAAGGTCATAACATGATTTGATGGGTCTTCTCACGCATTTCCTTTAAACTTCGAAATATCAGATGGCAACTTATGCATAATTACCGACCACCAAGATGCATATGCAATTGGATCATTGGTGAGCCGGTTTAAATCGGGTAATTCTAAAGTTTCTATGAATGGCAACTGTCAATTCGAGTCAGGTTGAGCATACCCAGGATGTTAGCCTCCTCTTGCAATAAGTTTCATATTTCATGATTGACTGTTTTAAATGCCAAATATGTCATCTTTTCATGCTGCAAGGTTCCATATTTCCATGAAGTTCCATTTTGAAGAATCATACCATTTTTGAAGAGTTTTATAGTTAAGGGAAAGCCAAACAGCTTAATCTTGGCTTCCCTAGGCTTAAATTGCTTGTTTTAGAAGATAGAGAATGAATATCTGTCCAAACACTTAAGCTTGGCAGATCAGTAGCTAGGTAGAGAAATGGAGCCCAACTGCTTAATCTGGGCCCTTGGAAGATATAAGGGTACATTTAGATAGGAGGGCAGTTAGAAGAAAAGAAGATAATCAGGGTCTGCAAGTCTAAGTGCACCCATGCAAAAAGAAGAAAAAATGCTAGGTAAGTAGGCTGGGTAAGTAGTTTTGTGGTTGCAGAATCAAGCTATGTGATCCATTTCATGTTTTCAAGTGTTATATCTATTCAGATCACAATTATGAGGCAGTTTTTCATTTGGAGAAGCTCAAGCGAGTCATGTCTAACTCCCCCTTCTTCTTATTTTCCAAATCATTCACTAACTTCCCTAAAGAGGTCAAGATCTGCTTGATATCTCTTAAGTTTCATCATTTGTCATATCATTGGCCTAAGTGAAGGTTTGCTTTGCTTAGGAGTACTCTTATTGACTCTATAAGTCATTTTTCTCTTTTAAGTAGCCTAAGATCTCTAAAGTTAGCGCTTTCTTGTCATTTTCATATTAACTTCTAACACTATAATGTAAATCCCTATCTATTTCCCCTTTCCCCTTACTAAAAAACACTAAATAGCTCCCCTATGTACATACCCCCATCCCTTGGTACTATAGCCCTATAACATCAGTTTGGGGGAATGCTGAGTTCATTTGGGGCTTAGCATTAGCCCTTCCGCGTCTTAAACCTGGAGTTAGCTTAACCTCTGGTTAGACTAATAACCATACCCCCCCCTCTCACACATAAACCTTATAGCAGTATCCCCCGCGCTTACATTTTATTTGGGATTAATTTGATATTCAGTTAAATTAACAACCATCGATGCCCACATAAAACCCACATAACCCACAAAACCCAAAGTTTTGACCCCCCCGCCACATAAATATTAATTTAATATTCGGGCGGGCCCCCGCACATAAACCTGCCGCCAGCTCCGCACTCTGTTAGCCCTCCGATCCGCTCTCCCAGATCCAACGGCTCTCGGCGATTTCGGAGCCACCCCGACGATCAACGGTTAGCCTCCGATAGGCTAGCGGTTTCCCCTCCATACAATGGACGCGTGTCTGCCCTTGATTGCATCAGAGATCCTCTGACAATTATCGCTCTCGTTCAGAAGGCCGTCTGATGAAACCACAAATCACCTTCTGTCTCTCTGCCCCTGACGTCAGCATTACGTCACCTCTGCGTCGACCCCCCACTGCTACGTGTCACTGCCACCACATCTGCCTCCGTCCCTACCCCGCCACTGTGTCCTGTGCCACGTCACCCTGTCGTACTGCCACGTCACCCTACCGTACCAGGACCCACCGCTGATGTCATCATTGAAAAAGGCACGAAGGGTGAAAATCGCAGCAAAGGATGCCCGGAATGAGAAACTGAGGCAGTTTTTGATGCGCGATTAAGAAAAATTGATCAAAATGGAGGGCTTCTCATGGCTCGGCTACCTGCAAAACCCAAAAATTCGCGGGAGGCAACAAGATTTCTTCATGTATGTTCATATTCAATCGGCCAGCGTCGATAGCATTCTAGAGGCCACGAAAAGCATTTGCAGCAGCGATTTTTTCCTTGAAAGGGCAGAAAAGGGGTGATTTGACAGTTTCAAGCACATCAAGGGAGAGAAAGTGGCCCGATTCAACTGTAAAAGAGTATCAGATCGGCAATATCAAAGCAGGTGAACATTAAAGGCCTCCATCCAAGTCAAAGAAGCAGTAAAAGCCATTCAAAGCTCATCATATCGGGATTAGTGCACATTAAAGCCACCTAAAAGTAGCATAACCGCCTTAGAGGTGCAGATAAAAGACAAAGCACAGTTATTGCAGAAACACTGCACCGAGCCACCAAGGACACCATATTAACTCATTTGGATGTAGCTGCCTCCAGCACAGCTCAAATCAATATCTTCTTGCATTAATTTCAGGACAAGATTAGGTTAAAGAACTCATTTCCCTCAACCTGTTTAAGGTCTGCTGTAATAGATATTTTTGGATATTTTTCTCTATATTAACCACCCTAATTCATTGTTTAAAGGGTTGGTTGGTTGATAATCCTCATTCTAGACTTGTGCTGTATTTTTTGAGAGCTCTGTAATCAAAGACTGCTGGAATGCTTTGGATGAAGAACTGACTGTTGTGTTATTTAATGGCCAAAGAGTGACTGTGGAATTCCTGTGCTACTACATGTCTCAATAAGTGTTTTCCTACCTCTGTTTACAGTTTACATATGTTTATGCACCATTTTATTACCATCTAAATAGAAAGAAAAAAGAATAGCTTAGGTTTTGCTTGACTTCACCCTATGCTCAGTTCTTGTTGTTTCTATATGTTTTCTTTAGAAATGGTTATGAATATGCATACTTAAATGATCATGTTTACCCTGTTTCTTTCACATATGATTGTTATTTAGGAATTCTTGATTGCTCCTAGAGAAACTGTCATTCACCTTCCCTCTCTGTTAGCTAATGAAAGATTCTTAGTTGCCTTTCATCTCTGACCTTCATTCCATCTTTATTCCAGCCTGATATTGTTCTATGTGTAGCTATCCTGCTTTGTATTCCTCTTGTGACCAAGAAAACACAACAGCAAGCCCTAATCCATGACTCCATGCCCAATGGTTTGAACTTCTCACTCTATGCATCCCAAGTCTGCTTAACAACATCATCCTTCCCACCAAAATCAAAACAAAACCCATGTACACCATAACTAGCCTAAAATCAACCCAAAACAAAGCTAAATTCTAAAGAGAGAGCCCTCTCTGACTGCAGGTAGGCTAGGACCTACAGCCCAAAGATTGGTTTGTGGTTACCTCGGCCGTATCCCTTAAGGAGCCAAGGGACAACCTGAGTGATAACATCATTGGCGACTCCACTGGGGATCCTTATTCAGAAAATTCCAAAAAACAAGTTAGAAGCTGGCTCCCAAGAAGAAAACACATAATACTAGGTCAAATCCAGACCCAAATCCACCAGCTGTTTTTGAAAATCCCAATTTAATCTCTAGAAACCTTAGCAAACAAAAACAAGAAGAGTTTGTTGATTCTAGTCCTGAAACAGTTCAGCCAAGCTGTTTTCCAACCCCTGTTAAAGTTTTGTTTCGTTCAACCCCTACTTCCCCTTGTTCATCATCCACCTCTCCAAGCACCTTTTCCACACCTCCATTCACTGTGCATACTACCACTACCACCACTGTTATTACTGCTCTTCTAGCTGTTCTAGTCGTTCCACTCATCCCTGTAAATATGGCTAACAAATATGCACCTTTATAGTTAATTGCAAATCCAGGGGCTATGCCTCAGGACTATGAAACCAAAATCACATATTTTGAAGGTACTGGTTCTGGCACAGCCCTGCAACATACCAAGAAAATGCAGGACTATTTTGAGAGTTATGAAATAGATGATGATAGTGTAAGAATGAAGATTTTTGTCCAAAGTTTAACAGGAGATGTAAGGCCTTGGTTTAGAGCACTTGCTGCAAATTCCATAGCCAATCCAGATGCTCTTTACCAAGCATTTCTCAACAGATGGGAGAAGAAGAAGGACCCTCTGCACATATTATCCGAGTATGACACTATCAAAAGAGGCCCTCAGGAAGCTGTCTTAGACTATTGTGCCAGGTTTAACAATGTTTACAACGCTATTCCACAAAACCTTAGACCTCCACCTAATCTTGCTTTATATAAATTCCCTGATGGATTTGATTCAGACATGGATTATCAGTTAAGGGAAAGAGCCCCTCAAACCTTAGCAGACATGCAGAATGTAGCTGTTAGTGTGGAGGCAAATCTGATTGCCAAGCGAAATAGGGCAAGAGCTGAGAGAAGAACCACTTTTAAAGATGAACCTTCAGCCTTTGAGCAAAAATTGGACACAATCATCAAAGGCATGGACAGCTTTGAAAATAGAATGGGAACTATTGAAAGAAAAGCCTCATGGAAAGGACAACAAAACAATCCTATCAGAAATCCAAACTTTAGGAAAAATCAGAACCCAAATGTTGGAAGGGCAAGTCTTGACTAGGATATAAGACCTCCTTTTCATGAAAACTGTGCTGAAGAATCCACATCTAGTGAGCAGATAGAGGACACTCACATAAACTTGATGGGTTTGAAGAGTGAACAACAAGTATTTCTAACCCAACAAGACCAAGATGACCATGATATAAATCAATTTCAAACCAAGTCTGGAGAGTCATTTGACTTCAAACAAGTCTATGATTCAGCTGTCTACGAAGTCCATAAACAATATAAATTGAGAACAAGAACTATTGATGTGTCTGATCCCATCAAGCCAAAGGATGCCAAGCAGCCTAAGAAAGTAAAGGACAAGGCCACTATCACAGAACCTGCTGATAAAACAGACCCAAAATTAAAAGAAGTGACCATAGAGGATGTATCTGACATGCAACCCTCTAATAACCAGCCTTTTGTATCCTTTCCCTCAAAAGACAATGTAAATAGCACTCCTCAAAGCCTTCCCAAAACAGAACAATCTCAAGAAATCACTGATAACCAAGAGAAAATCACTGAAGATACAATTGAAAAGGGAAAATCCGCCAGTCACAATACTAAAACACAGTCAGAAAAACCTTTTGATTTAGAAGCAGAAATTGGTAAATTAAAGATATCTATTCCTCTCTCTGAGCTTGCCAAACATGATGTGTACAGACAGCAAATCAAAAGATCACTGCAAATGCCAGAGAACAGGGATGATGTTAATGTCTTAGATAATCAACCTGAATTACTTTTTGGTCCTGAAGTCAATGGTAAATCAGGACATGGAGTTGTTCTACCCTTTTATGTCAGTTTGCACATTCATGATAAAGTGTTGCACAATGCTATGTTTGATTCAGGTGCTTCACACAATCTAATGCCCAAAGCTGTAATGGAGAAGCTAAACCTTGATGTCACTAGACCCTACAAAGACTTATTCTCATTTGATTCTAGTCAGGTCAAGTGTTTAGGCTTAATCAAATACCTTTGTGTGTCTTTAGTCCAATTTCCCAACAAAACGATCCTAATGGACGTGGTGGTTGCTGACATTCCACCAAAGTATGGCATGCTCTTATCAAGATCTTGGGGAGCAAAACTCCAAGGATCTCTCCAACTAGACCTCTCCTATGCCACTATTTCAGTCTTTGGGCAACCAAAGAGACTGTATAGAGAAACACTGATGAAGTATGTGGTAAGTAGTGAGGAAAAACCCCAAAAATTTCCCATTTACTCAATCCATTCTGATATGGATTCCTTTATATTGTTCAATGATGATAGCTGCCCTCCCACTAATGAGAAGCCTTTGCCTTTAGAACAAGAAACATGCATCAATCAAGAGTCGGTTGCCCATACCCATGAAACTGTTAAAACAATTAGTGCAACCAGCATACAAGAAGAACCACATGAAGCACAAAACCTAGGTCCGCCCAATCCTAAAATGACTGAAACTCTTAATACTAACCACAAGCAAGAAATCACATGGTATTTAGAGTTTGATGGTTCTGTTAATAAGCTAGGAGCAGGGGCAGGAATATGGATTCACAATACACATAACAGCCATGCAGAGGGTCATGCTTACAGACTAAACTTTAAATGTACCAATAACATGGCAGAGTATGAGGCTCTCTTTTTAGGCCTTAAACTGCTCAAAGCTCTAGGAGCTGCAAAAGTGTCCATTCTAGGCGACTCCGATTTGATTATTCAACAGATTAAAGGTAACTTTGTTACTAATGACAATAGGCTGAGAGCTTATAGGTCTGCTGCAACAGAAATACTCAATTCCTTCACTGAATCCAAGCTTGCTAAGATTTCTAGAAGCCATAACATGCATGCTCATAGTCTAGCTACTTTTGCTAGCACTTGCAAGCTGCCCTTTGAGCCCAATTACCACTTTACTACTGAGATAAAGTACAGGCCTACTGTCCCTAACAATATCAAAGATTGGCAAGTGTTTGAGGATGATGCTCAAATCAACAATTTTCTTGCCTTACAGCAAGAATTATCAAGCTTAAACATTGATGAAGATGCCATGGATGACCCACAACAGCAAATGAGCCAAAATGAGCAAACTATAACAGCTGAAGCAGCAAATCAAATGTTGCACCCAACCATTTTTTATGAGAAGAACATGCAAGAGCTGAAGCAAATGCATGTAGATGAAATAGTTGAAGCAGAGGCCGAAGTGATTGATTTAAAAGACAATTTTCTACCTGCTGGCCTCACTCCATTAGAAGACATATTTGATTCAAACGATGTCCCCAAAAAGCCAAAGATGCAGCCCTTAAACGCTGCTGTGGAAGACTGTAATATTGGGACAACAGAGAAGCCCAAAATGATTAAACTGTCCAAGTCTTTGCCTCCCGATCAAAAACCAAAATATGTTGATTTATTTAAAGAGTTTCAAGATGTATTTGCCTAGAGTTATGAGGACCTTAAGTCCTATGACACCTCCGTTATTCAACATACCATTCCCTTAAAGCCAAATCAAAAGCCCTTCAAACAGAAACTAAGGAGAATCAATCTTGTGCTTCTCCCTTTGATTGAGAAAGAAGTGAAAAGAATGTTTGAAGCTGGTATCATAGCACCCATTAGATTTTCAGAATGGGTATCCAATCTTGTTCCCACAAGGAAGAAAACAGGGGAGATTAGACTATGTGTGGACTTAAGAAATCTGAACCAAGTCTCCCTTAAAGATCACTACCCTCTGCCAAAAATGGACCACATTCTACAAAGAGTAGTGGGGTCTTCAAGAATTTCTTTGCTAGATGGCTGTTATAGACATTTTTGTGCCTTACAGCATTGAGCATGAAATGTCCATAATCTTAGGGATCCAAAGTCCCTAAACATGTTTTTCCTACCCCTAGAGGAACAAGGCTAACAAACCACAGCAATTCACAGAAGTTCTCCACCTGAAACTGCTCAAAAACAAGTCAATTCAGGATCATGTCAACTGCTCCACTGACCATCTGCACTGAATGTCAATGGCTACACTGGCTACCTGCGCTGAATGTCAACTCCAACACTAGCTACCTGCGCTGAGCGAGTTTGGACATGTGGCAGACTCATTCCTCAAGGTGTCAAAACCCAGGAAGCTTCCAAAATGACACTTGCCTCAGGGAATTCGACTGGTGATGAGTAAGAGGTTCCAAATCTCCAAGTGGAAGCAAGAACCTCCAAGTGGACTCAAGAACTAACAGAGGGAGAGGACACTAGTCAGATCTCAAGCTGACTCATCCTCTCTCCAAACATCTATATATGGATCTCTCCTCCATGAGATCCAGGGGGCTGGAATTTTGTTATTGCAAAGAATTGATGTTGGTTTGAGACTGGAATCATTGGGTGCTTAATGCTTTGAAGGGAGGTGAAGATAGGAATTCCATTCTGTTGGGAAGGAGATGCTGGATTGGAGCCCTCTAGGTTGTATCTCTTCCTGAACCTTGTTATTTATCAATAAAGCTATCTTGGTTTTCTCCTATATACTGATGTATCTTTGATGTATGATTGCATTAGTGTATTTGATTTACTTCTAATCCTGAATCATTTATGAATATGAATATTTGCCTTTGTGTTGTGTTCTTCTCTTGTCGCAAGTAGTTGTTCTCTCGTCGCAAGTAGCTGTTCTCTTGTGATCTCGCAGGAATCAAGTAGTTGTTCTCTTGGGCGAGCGAGGAGGCAAGTAGCTGTGAACACCCAAAGAGAAGAGGATTTGGATCGAGGGACAAACGGAAGACACCAGTAAGTCTATTGATCTCTCCTCTTTCACATTTCATAAAGGAAGAAACCAGAATAGCTGTCTCTGTTTGTTACTAAGGCACTGTCACACCTTAGGTGGATAGGATCGTCCTGCATAGGCATTTTTCCCCACAAAAAATTGGCGACTCCACTGGGGAGATTTGTTTTAGTCATTTTATTTGTGTCTCTATCATTGTTTGTTTCATAGACTCAACAGAAACAATCGAACTGCATCTGCTCTTCTCAGTTGCAAAGTAGACAGTTGCTGCCTTGATCCAATCACTGGATTTGTCTATGATCTGAACAATGGACTCACAAATGATTTGATGATCCTTTGTGATAGATCTTAGTACCCCCTCAAAGCATCCCTTTGATTGTACCTTGCTTGTGGTTTTGATTTGGCCTGAAACTGTTGATTAATTAGCAATCTGTGACCCAGAACCCAGTGAGAAATGAGAGTTTCTCCTTCAGCGCGACCCCTGTGAAGAGGTTCTGCATTTCAACGCAGGTCCCGTGAAGGCTACCTGCGCTGAATGTCAAAACCCCAGTGTTGAGGTTGCGCTGATCCAGTTTGGCCTTGTGCAGCTGGGGTTCTCTGCTCTGTTTTGCCCTGTTTTGATCTATGATTTTTGCAGCCTGTAACCAGCATAGGTACCAGTCTGATAACTCCTTTTCTCTACTTAAATTCTGCCTCCTTTTGTACAAAAAGACTGTGAGTGTTTTTATGTGTTTGTGGCATCATTTACAGTTTTCCTTTGCATGAGTGAAATAATCATCCTGTAGCCCTTGATTCAGATCTGTTGATTGTGATCTTAGGAGAGAGTTCATTGGCTGTTTACAGTTGATTATACATTTACTTTTGCTTATTGGTTTGAGTTTGCCTCTTTTAAGTGTCGAAACAAGTGTTCATTTCGAAAGTCGCAAAGTGTTGTAATCTCTTCTACCCTTGTTGATTTCGAAAAAGTAAACTTGTTTGTATCTATCATTTAAAAGCAAATTCAAAGTTGTACAAAAAGCTTTCTTTGTAGGCATCAATACTAAGAAAGCAGAAAACAAACACCTGCATTGTGCATTTGCATTTTGATAAGTTTGCATGCTTGATTTAGGAACAGTGCATTAGAGTGTGCTGATTGCTCTTTGAGAAAAGATGGTGTCTTTCTTTTCCCTTAGTAGCTAGGATTTTCAAAGTTGAAAAGATATAAAGCTTGCTTATCATCTTTAGACTGCATTTAGGAATTGTACCATACATCTCGTGGTGATCTAGAAAGGCAAACTTCTAAAAAGATCAACCTAAAATAAATTGAATGAACTTAACAACGCTTTGCAACATAACGCACAACATAGAGGTCTAGGCTAGAGACGTGTTCCGGCGTCGTAAAGCCTGGTGACAGTCGATCTCGTTGATGGTGGGTGATTCCTCCTGAGGGACGATAGCGCCAGTACAGATTGTGCTCCCACGTACCGTCGCGTATATATTGGGAGACCCCTATAGGCATAAAACCTTTATCCTTAGGAAGCCGTGTCGGCTGCCCTACTGATCGCAATGCACTGAACACAGCATTCAGGAAGATCGACCGCCCGTACCCTAAAAAGTATTCTGCGGTTTTGCGAAAATTTTGGCACACCCTCTACCTAGAACTCCAGAGCAGTTCCTTTTGGCCTTTTTCAGACTCTATAACAGAAAAAGTCCATCCGAGCATTTGTCACTTCGGGCTCGTTAAAACATCGAAGGAGACTAGAGTCATCTTTAGTTTTTTCTCGACTCTTTAAAATTGAAAAAGCAAGTTGTGTCTAAGCGTCGTTAAAATTTATTTTAAACGGAATAATCATCACCATTCCCTCGTTGGTCTTCGAAGTTAGTCTCTTTTCATCGCAGGTTCTTGTAGAATCGCTAGAAATCTTTTGGATAGACTAGATATGTCTGAACAACCGTCGACATCTAGGACTGTGTCATCCGACACAGCAGTGGCACAGCCTCCTGCTGTTACCCCAACGATGTTCGATGGTATACCATCTGTCCCGGCAAGTTATCAACAACAAGCCGGAGTCCCATCAGGGACTGCTTCGACGACATGGTTAGTTCCTATCTCTTCATCCGGATTATCATCTGGTATTTCTTATGTTGAAACTCAAAAAATTGATCCAATGTGTCTTCAAAGGCCAATCTGCCCTTTAAGTACTGGATTGCCACCATATGGAGGACAGTATGCCTTTTCATTGTTCTCTATCGAAGAACAACCATATGGGAGTTTACAACAAAGTTCAGGTCAAACTGGAATTACATCCAGCGGTTGGGTACCAATACTGCCTTAGCAACCAAGGGTTGCATATTCAATGCAACCAGTCCACCCTGTGTCGAATGTTGCCACCATACCTGGTATGGTGATTGCGTCGCAAGTACAAGCGCTACCTGTTGTATGTCAACCCCAAGTTTCTCAGGTTGCCATACAACAGCCTCTTGTCTCGACAACTCAATCACAACCTTCGGTTAGCGCCTCCTTATCTGGAGCGACTCAGGCTCAAACAAGTACTATGACTCCTCATCTTGGTCAATCATCCAGTATTGGACAACAGCAAATGGTCCAACAACCAGAGCTGGTTCAAACTCAACAACCGCAATTCCAGCAATCATATCAAGGACCTGAGCAACAAGTCTTTGTAAGTAATGGGCAACCATATTATAGTGGTTATGCCCATCAACCTTGTCAAAGTTGCCAGCATTATGCTGGTATGCAAAGACCCACTGCTCAGGCGATTCCATCTTATCCTGGATATGCTTCGCCTAACCTGAATCAACAGTTGCCCTTTGTAGCAACTCTAGAATTACCAGATCTAAACCGGCTGACGAATGATCCAATTGCTTATGCCCCCGGGTGGCCAGCGATTCCGCATAAACTTCCGTCAGATATTCCTAAATTTAATGGAAATCTGGGTGAAGATCCGTCGAATCATGTGATGACATTTCATCTGTGGTGTTCATCAAACACCCTGAATGATGATTCGATAAGACTTCGCCTTTTTCAGAGGACGTTAACGGGTCCAGCGGCAAAATGGTATATTGAATTGCCTAGAGCTTCGTTCGACAACTTCAGTACCTTAGCCACGACTTTCTTAACCCATTTTCAATTACCGATAAGGTATGAAACGGGAACAGAACTCCTAACCAACTTCAAACAGACAACGGCCACTCACATATCTGATCATATACATGAGTGGCGACGTCGTCGTAGGATGGTAAAAACGTACGTTCCCGATCAGCTATTAGCTGAATGGTTTATCAAGTCGTTACTTCCCGCTATAACGGAAGATGTGGCAAAGGGAGGAGTCGTAACGGAAGAGCAAGTTATCGCTCGTGCGCAATATCTAGACTTGGTCTATACTCAGTCTGGCACGCTCTACGACAAAATACCTGACGCCCCTAGACCGGAATTCTCAATTCCTCCTCCTCCTAAATCAAACAATGACTCTCATGCCGGTGATGGCGTGATTGGCAAAACAGATACGAAATCGACAAAGGCTACATCTAAAAAGGCCTGTAAGATTTCTAGTCAAAATGCAAATGAGGAACTTCTTGCCTCGGAAGTAAATGCCATGTCGACCGACAAGGGCAAACAACTGAAGCAACCAGGGGGCAAGAAGAAAAAGAAAGGGAGAAAAAGGAAACCCCCTGCGGGGTGTCATATATGCAATGAGGATCATTGGACGAGAGATTGTCCACATATAGCTGAAGTTAAGAAACTCTTTAAGAGTTCAAGAACCCCAGCAGTATTGACTGATCCGTTTCCAAACCCGGAAACCAAACTGGCTGCTAATCAAAATGCTTCCCGATCCCAAGTGCTTATGTTATCTACCTCAAAGCAGCAGAATGATGCTTTGACAAGGAATAAAGATTACGGGAATCCACAGCTGTCGAATAACAAGGCTAATGAACAACCTAGTAGTTCGACGACAACTTTGACCGAAGTTGTGCCACCCATCATTCCTGAACCAATGATAAAGTCGCCAAAGGGAGTAGTACACAAATCGACATTTAATCCTCGTGCCAAAGTAGCACAGAATTATAATATAGTAGAGGACCTGGCCCAATCGCCATCCGCTATGTCGACACTTGAGGTACCGCAAAATTGCCCCTCCCAAGAGCAAGCTTTATTATCAGCAATAGGTGGGATTGACCCAATGGATTCCAATCTGGTGGCCTTTGATCATAAAGGATATGACCCTCAGTTACCAGCTCAACTAGCTTTCCTTATTCAAGTGAAAGCCCTCAACAAAACTGTTCATCGAACAATTATTGATGAGGGGGCATCTACATGTATTATGTCGATGAGTTGCTGGAAAAATTTAGGCTCACCACCCTTGTCGAGATCGTCAACGACGTTAAAAGCATTTGATGGACGATCATACACTCCATGCGGGATTTTAAGTAACTTGCAAGTTGAACTAGGGGGCAAAACAGTAGAAATTGATGTTGAAGTAATTGATGGAAAACTCGATTACAACATCCTACTGGGAAGGCCCTGGATATATGCCATGGCCGCAGTTGTGTCGACCTACTTCAGGAAGATTGCATTTCCCTTTCAAGGAGGAATTACAGTCGTCGACCAACAAACTTTCCTCTCCGACAGTTCACAAGTTACGGAAACATTCGAAGGATCCATGGAAGCAATCATTCGCTTCAAAATATTGGAGTAGGTCTCCTAAAAGAACCTGCCTTAATGGGTACTTTTGCCCTACCACCTGCAAGTAATCTGGCGGAAGTGGCCACAGTGGAAACCTACAAATTGAAATATTCTATATCTAATGGATTCGGAAGATTCCTAAACATTTTGTCAGCGTGGATCATCGCCCTAATAGAAATACTGTAAATACAGTGGGCTCCGAGGACGGTTCTAATCTCGTGTCAACCTCGTTAAAAAATGAAACAAGGAGTCATGAGGATAGTTCTTTTATTGTGCCAACCTCATTAAAAAAAAAAATGAAAACAATCCCCTTTCCAAATCTCAAAGGTAAACCTTCATTCCAACCACCAAGTTGAATGCAATGAAGCTTGGGGGGCATGCACCTCGATTTGCGTTATTATGCTGGGGGCATGCAAACTTATATCGAGCAGTTTTAGCACAAAGTTCATGCTCGTTAAAAAATAAACGCAAGATCCGAGCAGTTTTAGCGCATAGTTCATGCTCGTTAAAAAATAAACATAAGTTTGAGCAGTGTTTTTCCGCGTTCAAGCTCATTAAAAAATGAACTTATCCCGGTAAATAACCACTATGAATGTAATATCATCAGCCATCAAAGCCTTGGTCGTGTTTGCACCATCACCTCCACTTTTCATTTGGCCGATCGTTCACCTCCATATGATTGTTTACCCATTTTGAGGAACAGCTGCGAAGAGTGATTTCACCTAGCCATCCTTGTGACACTGCCGTGATTGGAAAATTCCAACCTGTACCTGGAATCAGCTGCTAACCCTGTTTATCACTCGTTCCTCAAAAGACGAGTCTTCTTTAAGCTCTTTTCAACTGACTCGTAAAATATGAAAAGATTGCCGAGTTTTGGCCTTCCAGCTCGTTAAAGCGACCGGAAGTGCTATCCCTCCTCTAGATTTTAATCTTTTTGGACCTGAGGGATTATTGCACAAAAAGATCGAGCGCTTGTTTTGTTCGGCTCGTTAAAACTATCGAAAACTCATCCCTTCTGTATTGTTTTATACTTTTTCAGACTTAAGGGATTAGATGACGAAAAAGGAATTTTGGAGTTAACTTTACGTACCTTTTCAGACTCTCTAAAAATGAAAAGGGACCGAGTCGTCTTTGTCGTTAGACTCGTTAAAATCATTAAATAGCGACAAACTTGTCTTTAGACGAGAACGAGTTTCACTATCGCTAGGCTCGTTAAAACATAGCGATGGGCTTGCCCGAAGGGCAGGTTATAGAACAAGCATATGTTATCCTCCTCAAGCTTGACAAAAATAAAGAGGTACTGGTCAGCAATGACTGGGGAAAAATTGGGAGAAACTAAAGAAAACTTTGATGGTAGCAAGTCGCTCTTGAACATGACACTTTTCTTCCGTACCACAACCGGGTTGGGTTGTTTCATTCACCGGTCACATCACCATGGTCTCGCCATACCATCCATATTTGGGGTAATGCTACCAATCCATCGCATCAATGTCGCCATATGTTCAAGAGAAGTCGTTCAGAAAGAGTCAACCGGGTCCCATCCACTACCATACATTATCCTTCATCCATTCATGACCGCCACCCTGAATCATATGTCACAGATCGTTTTCACCTCCATCAAAATCATTAGCTCCGTTCCGTGTCACTGATGTGGGATTCATTAAGGCCCTCCTTTGACGGATCGCTTCTTGTCGACAGCAGCTCATTATCCAAGAAGTTGATCTAGGAACAACCCCTTCAGTACTTTGAAGCTTGCATGCCTCAATGGCAAGTTTCTCACTTTCGGCGACAGGTATACATCAATGACCTTCGACCGAAAGATTTTGCGTGGTGTTCGACGCCAAGTCCTTTATTCACACCACGTGAATTGTGCTGCAGTACCTTGAGGGTCATTATCATTATCAGTGATTCCTCTCGCGCTTGTTAACGGTTTACCTCATTGACCGGTAATCAAGCGATGTCTTTCCATGTTCGACTTCAGAACAATTCTCACATGGATCGACTTGTACTTAGAGTGAAGATCGAACGAGTTTGAAGACCCCGGATCTAGTTTCATCCATCCAGGCTGCGATATATATTTGGGAAAGATAAAGACATTGACATGTACATCATTGCAGCAGATAATCATCCTACTCAAAGGATGATAATTTCATCAAAATTATCAGTCTACCATCAGACGATTGTCTGTTCTATGTACAGAAAAATGAATTTATAAAGCTGAGCATGGGAATGCCCGCCTCAGCTAGATCATGAAAGCAGTATGAAAAATAATGTATTGTATTGTATCTTATTACAGGTCTCCTCCCAGCAATTGGATGAACTTCGGACCCTCCTGGATAAAGCATTTCACCCGATAAACGGCCTCATACTTTAGGGGGCAACTGTTATAGAAATTTTTGTGCCTTACAGCATTGAGCATGAAATGTCCATAATCTTAGGGATCCAAAGTCCCTAAACATGTTGTTCCTACCCCTAGAGGAACAAGGCTAACAAACCACAGCAATTCACAGAAGTTCTCCACCTGAAACTGCTCAAAAACAAGTCAATTCAGGATCATGTCAACTGCTCCACTGACCATCTGCGCTGAATGTCAATGGCTACACTGGCTACCTGCGCTGAATGTCAACTCCAACACTAGCTACCTGCGCTGAGTGAGTTTGGACATGTGGCAGACTCATTCCTCAAGGTGTCAAAACCCAGGAAGCTTCCAAAATGACACTTGCCTCAGGGAATTCGACTGGTGATGAGTAAGAGGTTCCAAATCTCCAAGTGGAAGCAAGAACCTCCAAGTGGACTCAAGAACTAACAGAGGGAGAGGACACTAGTCAGATCTCAAGCTGACTCATCCTCTCTCCAAACATCTATATATGGATCTCTCCTCCATGAGATCCAGGGGGCTGGAATTTTGTTATTGCAAAGAATTGTTGTTGGTTTGAGACTGGAATCATTGGGTGCTTAATTCTTTGAAGGGAGGTGAAGATAGGAATTCCATTCTGCTGGGAAGGAGATGCTGGATTGGAGCCCTCTGGGTTGTATCTCTTCCTGAACCTTGTTATTTATCAATAAAGCTATCTTGGTTTTGTCCTATATACTGATGTATCTTTGATGTATGATTGCATTAGTGTATTTGATTTACTTCTAATCCTGAATCATTTATGAATATGAATATTTGCCTTTGTGTTGTGTTCTTCTCTTGTCGCAAGTAGTTGTTCTCTCGTCGCAAGTAGCTTTTCTCTTGTGATCTCGCAGGAATCAAGTAGATGTTTTCTTGGGCGAGCGAGGAGGCAAGTAGCTGTGAACACCCAAAGAGAAGAGGATCTGGATCGAGGGACAAACGGAAGACACCGGTAAGTCTATTGATCTCTCCTCTTTCACATTTCATAAAGGAAGAAACCAGAATAGTTGTCTCTGTTTGTTGCTAAGGCACTGTCACACCTTAGGTGGATAGGATCGTCCTGCATAGGCATTTTTCCCCACAACAATGGCTTTTCAGGTTTTAATCAAATACTTTTTCACCCGGATGACCAAGACAAGACAGCCTTTACAACACCGTGGGGAACATTTAAGTATGTGAAGATGCCTTTCGGACTAAAGAATGCAGGTGCTACCTTTCAAAGGGCCATGGACATTGCATTTTCCAAGGAAAACCATGATTTCCTAGTGGTTTACCTTGATGACCTTACTCCTTTCTCAAAATCTGATCAAGAGCACCTAAAACATTTGAGACAAGTGTTCCTAACCTGTAGGAAATATGGCATTTCCTTGAACCCCAAGAAGTCTTTATTTGGCCTTGAAGAAGGCAAATTGCTAGGCCACATCATTTCAAAAGATGGCATTAGAATAGATCCGGAAAGAATCCAAGCCATCCTGCAAATCCCTTATCCGAGAAACATCAAAGAACTGCAAGCATTCCTAGGAAAGATCAATTTCCTAAGGAGATTTATCCCAAACTTGGCTGAGCTGATAAGAATGCTAAATAAAATCTTAAAAAAGGATTCCAAGGTAAAATGGACTTTAGAGGCCAAGCAAGCCTTTGAGGGCATAAAATCTGCCTTAACCCAAGCCCCAGTCCTCACAAGTCCTCAATTTGATAAGGATTTCATCATTTTTTCATTTGCATCTGAACACACCATTGCTGTTGTCCTTTTGCAGAAAGATGATCAAGGAAATGAAAAGCCAATTGCATTTTTCAGCCGAGCCCTTAGAGATGCACCCTTGAAGTACCAAATCATGGAGAAGCAAGCATATGCCCTTGTTAAAGCAATCAAAGATTTCAGAATTTACATTTTATATTCACATGTGATTGCTTATGTGCCAAATGTTGTTGTAAAAGACATATTAACTCAGGAGGGCATAGAAGGCAAAAGAGGCAAATGGATTGCCAATATCCTTGAGTATGACATTGAGATAAAACCCACCAAGCTGATAAAGGGACAAGGTTTAGCCAAACTGATGTCTGAAACCAATTTTCAAGCCTTAGACATTAATCAACTAGACAATGAACAGGAGCTGGCGACTCCACAGATCAGTGAAGCTTTTTTGCAATCCCCATGGTATGTTGATATATGTTTTATATTGTTAAACCTATGCTCCTCCAGGGTTGTCGAGAACCAAAAAGAGATTTTTAAAGATGAAAGCATCAAAGTTTTGTGTCTTAGATAGTGCCCTATTTTGGAAAAATCATGAAGGAATATTGCTGAATTGTCTAACTATGAATGAAACTGACAGTGTCAAATAATTTCATGCAGGGGACTATGGAGGGCACTTATATTGGAAGTCCACTACTGATAAGATACTAAGGGCTGGTTTCTATTGGCCCTCTTTGTTTTCTGATGTGAGAAAGTTTGTTGTTTCATGCCACAAATGCCAAATCTTTGAAGGCAAAAGAAAGCTTCTGCCCTTGCCCCTTAAACCCATTTCAACCGAGAAGCCTTTTCAACAATGGGGTCTTGACTTCATTGGAGAAATCCATCCATCCTCTACTGGCCAGCATAAGTGGATTCTAACAGCCACAGAATACTTTACCAAGTGGATTGAAGCCATCCCATGTAGGCAAGCCAATGACTCCACCATCATCCAATTCCTTGAAACCAACATTTTTTCCAGATTTGGTTGTCCTGAGAAGATCATTACAGATAACGCTGTTGCCTGTTAGAAAATTGTATATTACGGAGCAATCGAACACATAAAATATTGTAGAAATATAAACACAGAAAACGCACAAAACAAGAGAGACATAGATATACGTGGTTCACCCAGTTTGGGCTACGTCCACCCTGAACAGCCAGTCCTTCCTTTCTATTATCCAGCAAAATGAAGAGACACAACCTACAGCAAATTCATTGTAATATCCTCTGTTTTCTCTCACAGTCTCACCTCTCAGTTTCTCGCTCACAGAATACACATCTATCACACAGCCTCAAATACAATACCCTCATACAAAGAGAGGGATTTCCTTCTAGGGCAAAAAACCCTAAACTAAACATAATTTCTACCGTCAGATCATCCGCCTAATGAACGGCCTAGATTGACTAGAAATTACTATACTTTTACAAGGCAATTTTACAGCTGTTTTTAGCTTCGAGGGCACTGCCCCCGAAACTCCCCGCCAGGGGGGGGCTCCCAAAGGTCGTAGCCGTCCCCCTGGACCCCCCCTGCAGCAAATATTTTACGGGGCGAACTGGGGTCCTATGTGGTGATACCTTTGAATATAGAAGATAATCAGGCTCCACACCCAACAATCTCCCACTTGGAGACTGATTGTATTAACTCCACCACTGCTCCATTTGCTGGACAATGACTCCTCTTTGGACCTGGTTGTTTCTCATCTTCATCGTCATCCTTGAAGACCAACTGAAACTGAGCATATTCTCAGTTTCTCCCTGGTTACAACTTTTGTTAGCATATTTGCAGGATTCTGGCTAGTGTGTATCTTTTCCAACTTCAACTCTCCATCTTCCAACATTGATCGTATGAAATGGTACTTGAGCTGTATGTGTTTAGTCCTGGAATGAAATGCTGAGTTCTTTGCAAGATGAATGGCACTTTGGCTATCACTGTATAACGTGCCCATATCATGCTCCTTACCCAATTCACCCATAAACCTTTTTAACCAAATCATTTCTTTACTAGCCTCTATAGCAGCAACATACTCTGCTTCTGTTGTTGAAAGTGCAACCACACTTTGGATTTTTGAAACCCAACTGATAGTTGTTCCTCCAACAGTAAATACATATCCTGTAGTGCTCCTCCTGTTATCTCTGTCACCTGCCATATCTGCATCAACATATCCTTGTAGGCAGATGTTTGAACCACCAAAGCATAATGCTTGATTTGTGGTACCTTTCAAATATATGAGAATCCATTTCACTGCCATCCAATGTTCCTTTCCTGGATTGTTCATGTACCTGGTTACAACTCCCACTGCATGTGCAATATCAGGTCTTGTGCAGACCATTGCATACATTAAGCTTCCAACTGCTGATGCATATGGAACTTTAGACATATAATCCATGTCTTCTTGGGTCTTTGGACACATTTCCTTGCTAAGTTTGAAATGGCTAGCAAAAGGTGTACTAACTGGTTTTGCATTGTGCATGTTAAATCTTTTCAACACCTTTTGTATGTACTCATTCTGAGACAATGTTAATTTACGGTTTTTCCTGTCTCTAGTTATTCTCATACCAAGGATTTGTTTTGCAGCTCCCAAATCCTTCATTGCAAATGAATTTGCCAATTTTCTTTTGAGCACATTTATTTCCTGCATGTTAGATCCTGCAACAAGCATGTCATCTACATACAATAACAATATAATATAGCTGCCATCATTTTGCTTTTTCAAATAAACACAATGATCAGAGTGACATCTAGTATAACCTTGTTCAGACATAAACTTGTCAAATTTTAGATACCACTGCCTTGGAGCCTGTTTTAAGCCATACAAGCTCTTCTTCAACCTGCACACTAGTTTTTCCTTCCCTTTCACCTCATATCCTTGTGGTTGCTGCATATATCTCTTCCTCCAAATCCCCATGGAGAAAGGTTGTCTTTACATCTAACTGCTCAAGATGCAAATCTTCAGCTGCTACAAGACTTAAAATGGTTCTGATTGAAGTCATTTTAACAACAGGAGAAAATATTTCATCAAAATCAATACCTTTCTTCTGTGCAAACCCCTTTACCACAAGTCTAGCTTTATACCTTTGTTTTCCTCCATCTTCTTCCTTCAGCCTGTAAACCCATTTATTCTTCAATGTAGTTTTTCCTACAGGCAACTTGACTAAATCCCAAGTCTGGTTATGCATTAAGGAGTCCATCTCTTCTTCCATGGCTACCTCCCACTTCTTCTTGCTTTCAACCTGCATTGCTTCTTCATAACATTCGGGTTCACCAGAATCAGTCAACAATAAATAATATAATGAAGGAGAGTATCGTTCAGGGGGTCTACTTATCCTGGTAGATCTTCTAACACCACTTTCAGGTGTTTGGGATGCCTGTTTTTGTTGTGGTGGTTGCTGTTGTTGTGGTTGTTGATTATTATTATTTTCAGGCACCTTTCCTTTTTCAGTGATTTCATCAAGAACTGCGTATTCCTTGTTTTCCTTTTCCTGTTTCTTTTCCTGCAACTGATTCTTATACAAGACCTTTTCATTGAATATTACATCTTTGCTCCTAATGATTTTGTGATTTTCGTAATCATATAAGCGATAACCAAAATCATTAACACTGTATCCAATAAAGGTACATTTCTTTGACTTTGCCTCAAGATTTGTTCTATTTTCTTTATCAATATGGACAAAGGCCTCACAACCAAAAGGCTTTAAAATAGAGTAGTTTACCTTTTTACCTGTCCATGCTTCCTCTAGAACACCACCATCCAAGGAACTTGAAGGCCCTCTGTTTATTAGATAAACAGAAGTATCTACAGCATCTGCCCAAAACTGTAAAGGCAATCCTGCATGCAATCTCATGCACCTTGCACGCTCCATGATTGTTCTATTCATCCTTTCTGACACACCATTTTCTTGTGGTGTTCTTGGAATTGTCTTCTCTCTGTGAATTCCATGCTCTGAACAGTACCTATCAAACTCTTTGCTGCAATATTCACCTCCATTATCTGATCTAAGACACTTCAATTTCTTTCCTGTCTCAATCTCAACCAAAGCTTTCCATTTCTTGAAAGTATCAAATACATCAGATTTATTCTTAATACAATAAATCCAAGTTTTTCTAGTTGCATCATCAATAAAAGTAACATAATAACGAGAGCCACCGAGAGATGATACCTGAGCAGGTCCCCATACATCTGTATGCACAAGCTCTAATTTTTCATTCTTCTTTTCTTTCCCAACTCTAAGAAATCTGACTCTCTTGTGTTTTCCATAAATGCAATTCTCACAGAAGTCCAAATCAACATTCTTCAAACTCGACAACAAATTCCTTGAGTGAAGAATCTTCATCCCCTTTTCACTCATGTGTCCGAGCCTATGATGCCATAATGCTGCATCTGCTCCTTTGGAAGTTAAAGCATTAACAGAGTTAGAAATACCATTGCATAAATACAATGTACCAACCTTTTCGCCTTTTGCTATTACCAGGGCTCCTTTGGTGACCTTCCAAGCTTTATCTGTGAAAGTTGTCACACAACCTTCACCGCCTAACTGCCCTGTTGAAATCAGATTTTTCTTTAGATCTGGAACATGCCTTACCTCCTTTAATAGCCATTGGTTTCCATTCTGTTGTTTTACAAGAACCTTACCCATTCCAACGATTTTACAGGGTTTATCATCACCCAGACGAACTTGTCCAAAATCTCCTTGAACATAGTCATGAAAGTATTTCTTATCAGGTGTGGCATGGAATGAAGCCCCCGAATCTACCACCCAGGAATCAGTTATATTTTCGAAAGAAAGAATCAAAGCATCTTGTAACACCTCACCTGTCACGTTTTCTTCATGATTGTTTTCTTGCTGTGCATCTCCTTCTTTTCCCTTCCGAGATCTACAATCTTTCTTTAGGTGTCCTTTCTTTCCACATTTCCAGCACACTATCCCCGATCTGGACTTGGATCTGCCTTTCCTTGATTTACTGCGATATCCTGAGCTCTTTCCTCTTTCCATTTTTCTTCCTCTAGACTCTGCACTCAAAGCATTTGCCGATGTCTCATCAGAGCTTTTCCGTCGCATTTCCTCGCTAAGGATAGCACCGACAACATCATCAAACTTTAAAGTACTAGATCTAGAAACGAAGTTACTAATGGCCATTACCAAACCATTCCAACTTTCTGGTAATGAGCACAAGAATAACAGAGCTCTATCTTCATCATCAAAGTTTACCCCTACATAACTTAATTGACTTGTAACTGTATTAAAATCATTTAAATGGTTTGCAACAGATCCACCTTCCGACATATTCATATTAAATAACCGTTTCATAAGAAATACCTTGTTTGAGGCCGAGGGTTTTTCATATAGTTTCGACAACGTTTGCATCAAACCCTCTGTCGTGGTTTCCTTCGAAATGTTGAAGGCGACTGACGCAGCAAGGCACAAGCGTATTGTTCCGAGTGCCTTTTTATCGAGAAGGTTCCATTCTTCGTCTTTCATACCCGTCGGCATCTTTGTTTTTCTGCCCAATGGTAGGTATAGATCTTTCTGATACAGATAATCTTCCATCTGCATCTTCCACAGCGAGAAGTTCTAGTCGTTAAATTTCTCGACGCTAAACTTACCATCTTCCGCCATTGCTCCCACTCGAACCAGGAACCCTTCTTTCCTGCGAGTTTATTAGCCAAATAGACCTTCGGCTCTGACACCAGTTGTTAGAAAATTATATATTACGGAGCAATGGAACACATAAAATATTGCAGAAATATAAACACAGAAAACGCACAAAACAAGAGAGACACAGATATACGTGGTTCACCCAGTTTGGGCTACGTCCACCCCGAACAGCCAGTCCTTCCTTTCTATTATCCAACAAAATGAAGAGACACAACCTACAGCAAATCCGTTGTAATATCCTCTGTTTTCTCTCACAGTCTCACGTCTCAGTTTCTCGCTCACAGAATACACATCTATCACACAGCCTCAAATACAATACCCTCATACAAAGATAAGGGTTGCCTTCTACGGCAAAAAACCCAAAACTAAACATAAGTTCTACTGTCAGATCATCCGCCTAATGAACGGCCCAGATTGACTAGAAATTACTATACTTTTACAAGGCAATTTTACAGTTGTTTTTAGCTTCGGGGGCGCTGCCCCCGAAACCCCCCACCAGGGGGGGCTCCCAAAGGTCGTAGCCGCCCCCCCTGGAAACCCCCTGCAGTGAATATTTTACGGGCGGCATTGCCGCCCCCATTTCGAACTGGGGCCCTATGTGGCAATACCTTTGAATATAGAAGATAATCAGGCTCCACACCCAACACTGCCTTCAAATCCAAGAAAATGATCAGTTTTTGCCACAAATTCCACATTACCTTAGGTCATTCCATAGCCTATTACCCTCAAGGTAATGGATTGGCCGAATCATCCAACAAGAGTCTGATTAACATCATTAAGAAAGTTTTGGAGAAGAACAAAAAGAACTGGCACAAAAAGATTGTAAATGCCCTATGGGAAGACAGATTGTCAACTGAGAGATCCATTGGGATGAGCCCATATGAGTTAGTCTATGGCATGGAGGCCAGGTTCCCCTCTTCTTTGGGAATCCCTGTTATCAAATTGTTGCAAGAGATGTACGCAGAGCCAAATGATATCCAAAGAAGAATAAACCAAACCATCCATTTGCAGCAAACAAGAGAGCAAGTGTACGACAAAGCTCAGATTTTACAAGAGAAGCTCAAGAAAATGTTTGACAAAAGAACCAAGGCTGAAGATTTCTACTTAGGCGACAAAGTCTTAAGATGGGATTCAAGAAGAGAGGACAAAGGAAAGCATGGCAAGTTTGATTTCTTGTGGAAAGGCCCCTTTATTATTTCTGTTGTTCAAGGAAACAACACATATTTTCTAAAGAGTTTGGATGGCAGCACAGCTGAAGAAGGCCCTGTCAATGGCCGAATGCTAAAGCACTATCATGATCCCTTTTGTTGAATGCAACACAGCTCTGTATACTATCTCTACATTAATATTTGTATTTTCAGCACTTTTTCTTATAGCAGGCCAATAAGAGGGAACAACGCAGCAAATTTTGAGGGAAAGATCAAAGAAAGTTCTATTTCAGATCTCTGTTTTTGAAATAATCCCAAGGAAGTGCTCAAGCAGATTTCAATATGTTTACAAGCACCCAAAAGGTAAGAAGCATAGCTGTAATTTTTCTGCTATTCAGCTCAAAAGGATACTGCATATCAGCTTATAAGAATTCATTCAAACGCATTGACAAGAAGGAGAATTTCAATTTACAGCAACAAGTGAAGATCAAGGCATTCTGACCTACTGTTCTTGGCTTTTCATCCTGAAAAACCATCCCCAAGTGGAGCCACTATTAGCCTCCTATTGCAATAGGTTTCATATTTCATGATTGACTGTTTTACATGCCAAATATGTCATCTTTTCATGCTGCAAGGTTCCATATTTCCATGAAGTTCCATTTTGAAGAATCAAACCATTTTTGAAGAGTTTTATAGTTAAGGGAAAGCCAAACAGCTTAATCTTGGCTTCCCTAGGTTTAAATTGCTTGTTTTAGAAGATAGAGAATGAATATCTGTCCAAACAGCTTAAGCTTGGCAGATCAGTAGCTAGCTAGAGAAATGAAGGAGCCCAACTGCTTAATCTGGGCCCTTGGAAGATATAAGGGTACATTTAGATAGGAGGGCAGTCAGAAGAAAAGAAGATAATCAGGGTCTGCAAGTCTAAGTGCACCCATGCAAAAAGAAGAAAAAATGCTAGGTAAGTAGGCTGGGTAAGTAGTTTTGTGGTTGCAGAATCAAGCTATGTGATCCATTTCATGTTTTCAAGTGTTATATCTATTCAAATCACAATTATGAGGCAATTTTTCATTTGGAGAAGCTCAAGTGAGGCATGTCTAACTCCCCCTTCTTCTTATTCCCCAAATCATTCACTAACTTCCCTAAAGAGGTCAAGATCTTCTTGATATCTCTTAAGTTTCATCATTTGTCATATCATTGGCCTAAGTGAAGGTTTGCTTTGCTTAGGAGTACTCTTATTGACTCTATAAGTCATTTTTCCCTTTTAAGTAGCCTAAGATCTCTAAACTTAGCGCTTTCTTGTCATTTTCATATTAACTTCTAACATTATTATGTAAATCCCTATCTATTTCCCCTTTCCCCTTACTAAAAAGCACTAAATAGCTCCCCTATGTACATACCCCCATCCCTTGGTACTATAGCCCTATAACATCAGTTTGGGGGAATGCTGAGTTCATTTGGGGCTTAGCATTAGCCCTTCCGCGTCTTAAACCTGGAGTTAGCTTAACCTCTAGTTAGACTAATAACCATACCCCCCCCACTCTCTCACACATAAACCTTATAGCAGTATCCCCCGTGCTTACATTTTATTTGGGATTAATTTGATATTCGGTTAAATTAATAACCATCGGCGCCCACATAAAACCCACATAACCCACAAAACCCAAAGTTTTGACCCCCCTGCCACATAAATATTAATTTAATATTTGGGCGGGCCCCCGCACATAAACCTGCCGCCAACTCCGCACTTCGTCAGCTCTCCGATCCGTCCTCCCAGATCCAACGGCTCTCGGCGATTTCGGAGCCACCCCAACGATCGACGGTTAGCCTTCAATAGGCTAGCGGTTTCCCCATCGTATAATGGATGCGTGTCCGCCCTTGATTGCATCGGAGCTCCTCTGACAATTACCGCTCTCGTACAGAAGGCGGTCCGATGAAACCACAAACTGCCTTCTGTCTCTCCGCCCTTAACATCAGCGACATGTCAGCGTTACATCACCTCTACCCCCACTGCTACGTGTCACTGCCACCACATCTGCCTCCGTCCCTACCCCGCCACTGTGTCCTATGCCACGTCACCCCGCTGTACCGGGACCCACCGCTGATGTCATGCTGATGTCATCACTGAAAAAGGCGCGAAGGGCGAAAATCGCAGCAAAGGATGCCCGAAATGAGAAATTGAGGCAGTTTTTGATGCGCGATTAAGAAAAATTGATCAAAATGGAGGGCTTCTCATGGCTCGGCTACCTGCAAAACCCAAAAATTCGCGGGAGGCAACAGGATTTCTTCATGTATGTTCATATTCAATCGGCCAGCACCGATATCATTCTAGAGGCCACGAAAAGCATTTGCAGCAGCGATTTTTTTCCTTCAAAGGGCAGAAAAGGGGCGATTTGACAGTTTCAAGCACATCAAGGGAGAGAAAGTGGCCCGATTCAACTGTAAAAGAGTATCAGATCGGCAATATCAAAGCAGGTGAACATTAAAGGCCTCCATCCAAGTCAAAGAAGTAGTAAAAGCCATTCAAAGCTCATCAGATCGTGATTAGTGCACATTAAAGCCACCTAAAAGCAGCATAACCACCTTAGAGGTGCAAATAAAAGACAAAGCACAGTTATTGCAGAAACACTGCACCGAGCCACCAAGGACACCATATTAACTCATTTTGATGTAGCTGCCTCCAGCGCAGCTCAAATAAATATCTTCTTGCATTAATTTCAGGACAAGATTAGGTTAAAGAACTCATTTCCCTCAGACCTGTTTAAGGTCTGCTGTAATAGATATTTTGGATATTTTTCTCTATATAAACCACCCTAATTCATTGTTTAAAGGGTTGGTTGGTTGATAATCCTCATTCTAGACTTGCGCTGTATTTTTTGAGAGCTCTGTAATCAAAGACTGCTGGAATGCTTTGGATGAAGAACTGACTGTTGTGTTATTTAATGGCCAAAGAGTGACTGTGGAATTCCTGTGCTACTACATGGCTCAATAAGTGTTTTCCTACCTCTGTTTACAGTTTACATATGTTTATTCACCATTGTGTTACCATCTAAATAGTAAGAAAAAAGAATATCTTAGGTTTTGCTTAACTACACCCTATGCTCAGTTCTTGTTATTTCTATATGTTTTCTTCAGAAATGGTTATGAATATGCATACTTAAATGATCATGTTTACCCTATTTCTTTCACATATGACTGTTATTTAGGAATTCTTGATTGCTCCTAGAGAAACTGTCATTCACCTTCCCTTTTTGTTAGCTAATGAAAGATTCTTAGTTGCCTTTCATCTCTGACCTTCAATCCCATCTTTATTCCAGCCTGATATTGTTCTATGTGTAGCTATCCTTCTCTGTATTCCTCTTGTGACCAAGAAAACGCAACAGCAAGCCCTAATCCATGACTCCATGCCCAATGGTTTGAACTTCTCACTCTCTGCATCCCAACTTTGCTTAATAACATCATCCTTCCCACCAAAATCAAAACAAAACCCATTTACACCATAACTAGCCTAAAATCAACCCAAAACAAAGCTAAATTCTAAAGAGAGAGCCCTCTCTGACTGCAGGTAGGCTAGGACCTGTAGCCCAAAGATTGTTTTGTGGTTACCTCGGCCGTATCCCTTAAGGAGCCAAGGGACAACCTGAGCGATAACACAGGATATGATGGAATTACCTGTGCAATATGTCTTTGCATACCAACATAGGGCATCTGCATTTGGTAACCTCAGTATGGTTGTTGAACAAAACCAGTATAAGGTGGTTGTTGATAACCAAACTGAATTTGTGGTTGTCCATAACTTGCAAAGCCTTGTTGCCCAAGATCTTTGTAAGCTTGATATTGACCAAAAATAGGTTGAGGTTGGAACTATTGGAACTGGGGTTTTTGGAATTGTGGCAACCATGGTTGTTTAACCAAATGTTGTTTCCCAACAATGAAAGGTTGACCAGGTTGTGAATCAACTATACCAGTGTATGCCTGGGTCAATCCAAATAAAGGTATATTAACCTGAGATTGTTGTTGAACTCCAGAAATAAGTGGTTGTTGTATAACAACTTGAGAAACTTGAACCTCTTGACTTGAAACTTGTGGTTGCAAGAGAGAAGGATCAGTTTGTACCGGTTGAGATACAACAGTTTGAGCTCGTGACTATGGCACAGTGGTAACAACAGGTGTAGTAGGAATAGTTGACACAATTTGCATTGGTTGTGTTGGATACACAAGCCTTGGTTGAGTTGGCATTGTTGGTTGCCATTGACAAACTCTAATTTCAGGTTGACTTAAATATTTTGGGAAACTACCATATGGTTGTCCTCCAAAATAAGGAGGATACGACAAATAAGCAAATTGCTCTCCAAATGGTGGAAATCCAGTATTTAATGGATACACAGGTCTTTGATGACCAGATTTCCCAGCCTGATACTGATATGCAGGATCAAATTGTTGAGTTCCCATTGGAGAAGAATCAGGTAGAATTCTTGTTGAGGACATGGGTGATGACCATGGCGTAGAAGCAACCCCTGAGTGGGTTCCTGCCAATGATTGGTAACCCATCGGGACGAACGATTCACCATATAGGTGCGACTCAAGTGTGGCAGAAAACATCGAAGGAGTTACAACAGAAGATTCTGCTGTAGCTGCATCAAATGATACAATCTTGGACGTTAACGATTGTTTAGCCATAGTTAACTAGCCCAAAAGTTGTCCTAAAGATTCGACGGGTACTTGAAAGGAAGCAGGATCAGATGAAGCAAAGTAATCAAGAGTAATAGGGTAACAATAAAGCCCAGTTCTAAAATGAGACAGAGTTCCAAATGTGGACTCTCCTACTAATTCCTCCTCTATGGCAATCAAACCTAGTGGAAGGATTTGACTGTCAGGTTCGTAAAACATTTCTGGTGTTGATGAAAGTGTAGTTTCAACAGTTATTGATGTCTAAGGAGTAATAGCTTCTGAATGTCGAAATTCGAAATCCAGATGTGCAGGTAAATGAACCATAGTTTTAGAGGGAGGTTCCTGAACAACTTCAAGTTCATATGTGACTTCTATTTGAACTGGAATAGATTCTAGACGAACTTTTGGTTGAACTGATTCAAGTTCAGAAGCACTTTCTTGTTGAACAATTTCAAGTTGAGTATCAACTTGTTGTTGGACAACCTCGGTTACCGTTTCACTAGGATCAGTGTTAATGTCCTCGGGTAATTATGAAACTTCTTCTTTAGGAATGGATGTACTAGAAATAGTCAGAGTAAATGGAGTCATTGTAGCTACTAAAACAAATGTTTCAAGTAATCCAGCTGAAGAACTAGGAGTTCTTGATGTACTAGACTCAGTTAAATGAGACCGCTTTGTCTGAATTGGTGTAACTTCGGGAGGCAAAGGTCGTTGGCTCACTGTTCTCCATGAACGATGGGGTTTGGGTTGATGTTCCTCCATGATTGCTGATTAATTCTATCAACTTAAAGTCAACTAAGGAATGAGGATGTTATTCATGGTCAATTAATTTTTTACGACACTGGAACACAACTTCGCTTTTTCATTTTTAAAGAGTCGAGAAAAGCAAAAGATGACTCTAGTCGCCTTCGATGTTTAATGAGCCTGAAAGGACAAGTGCTCAGATGATCCTTTTACTTTTAAAGATTCGAAAAGGAATGAAAGTGACTACTCTGGAGATTCTAGACAAGAGGGTTTACCAGACAAATTACAAAACTGCGATATACACCTTGGTGATAAATGAAAGGGAAATGACCAAGGACTTTATGTGTGGCAATCAATCTTCCTGAATGCTGTGTTCGATGTGTTGCGATCAGTAAGGAGGCAGACTCGTCTTCCTAGGGATAAAGGATTTCATCCTATTGGGGTCTCCCACCATATACTCGATGGTACAGGGAGCACAAGTCTATACTAGAACTTATCGAATCAGAGAGGAGGAATCACCCAACCTCAGTGAAAATGACAGCCACTAGGTTTAAAGATGCCGGAACACGTCTCTAACCTAGACCTCTAGATGTTTTCCGTTAAGTTCCAATGCGTTATTAGATAAATTGATTTTCATTTTAAGTTGATCTTGCTTAGGAATTCGCCTTTCAAGTTCACCACGTGATGTATTCTAAAATTCCTAGGAATGCAACTATCATGATAAGCACTCTTTCCATTCAGTTTTAACAATGAAAATCCTAACTACTTAGGGATAAAGCAATTAGATTTCTTTTGATCATAGATCAAAGAGCACAATCTAAATGCAAATTCCCTACACCATTCCATTTTGCACACACAAACTCAAACTCTAAAATGCAAATTGCATGTATTTCTTTTTAGTTTCTCTTAATGTGAATGATGCAATAAGAAAAACTAATGCACAAACGATTCAGAATTCTTTTCATAAAAAATGACGATTTGTGACAATTTCTTTTAAAAGGGAAAGGAAGATTGTACGACACTTTCAATTTTAAAGAAATGAAGATTTTCAACACTTTAAATGAAAATAAAAATCAAATGCACAAATAAATCAATCGATTATTTATGAAGGAAGACTTTACGACACTTCATTTTTTGAAGAAAATGACGATTTTACGACACTTTTTTATTAACAAAACTATTGATCAAAACTACCTTTCGACAGTGGATTGCAAATGATAAAGAAAATACATACGAAACATTTATCAATCCTAGTCTAAGTAGGGCCAGATTAAGGAGATTAAAAACTATTTTCAAAGAAAAAAGACCATTGACATTCAGCATCTAATTCAAACAAGAGAAAATTGGCAAAAACTTTTAGTTCCTAGATGGGAAACTGACCCTCAAGGGATCAACGCAGGTAGCAGTTAGAGACAGTGCACTGAATCGCTCTGTATCTATGCGGGAAGTGCACTGCAGTGCAGGCAACAATTAGAGACAGTGTGCTGATGACAGTGAGCAATTCTGAAGGCAATTTTGACACAGTTTCGACTCAATTTTCAATGAAAGAGGACTGAAATTCAATGAACGACCACAAGTACAGTATGTAGAAATGTCTTAAGAGGCTGATAAGCTACTAAGATGGATAATCTGTTCCCCAGTGGAGTCACCAATTTGTTTCGGGAAAATTTAGTGTTCTTGGACAAATGCCTAACCCTCTAGATTTAGTAGCAGATCTAGAAACAACAAACAAAGTAATCTCTACCTTTCCTATAAACAACAGATAAAATAAGAGAACAAAGAACCTACTTGTAGCTTCCACTTGTTCCTTATCTCCCTTGACCGATTCCATTGCTCCTTCCCATACTTAAATCGCTTGAGAAGTACCTGCACACAGACAGAAACAAGAACCCATCAAAGCAAATGATAATGATCTATTGCTTATAAATAACATGGAATCGAGAACATGATATACATATGAAAGCGTCAACATATAACACAAGCATAAGGGAAAAAGTTTTGAAGACTTTATTGATAAGAGGAAGAATTACAACCCATATGTGCTCGATCCAGTGACACTCTTCCAATTCAATCCCATCCTCTTCACCTCATGACAAGCAAGACACTTCAACACTATAACAATACTTGCACTCAATTCTAATCTCATATCACCAGCATCTCCCTACAATTCAATAATTTCCAGCCACTGACCTCTTAGATGAGTGAGCTTTTTATAGGTGAGTGAAGGAGGTTATGCCATCAATGGTGATAATGAATGCCTTTCTAAATTTAGAAATCAGTTCCATGGAAGAAGGGATAGGGGATTGATGTTTCCTAATTCCCTTCCTCATCCAAATGTGAACTCAAAGGAGTAGGTGGCATTCAGAAACTTCTAGAGGCTTCCAATGGATAAGGAATCTTCAAACCCTCACGGAAGTTTGCTCAAATTCGCCCAGCGTAGGCCAAAGAGGGACCAAGTGCACTGCATAGTACCCTATCAGTGTATGGTTTGTAGTGCAGCGCACCCTAATGAAGGCCTACCTACGCTGATCTTCTTAGAGGTAGTTTTTGGATGTTTTCAGTGATGGAACTTCTTGGGAAGTGAGGCATTCTGATGTTAAACTTCTTTAGGGCATGTAACAACTACATTAAGGGTTGATGGGCCATAATAGTATCGATCTGTTAGTTGGGGTTGATGTGCCCAAATGGATCTGTAACAAGGCCTAAAATTACTATTAGCCACAACCAATGAATTGGCTAATCTGTTTCCATCCCTTGGAATAAATTGAATGTTGAAAGCTTCGAAAAAACTCTCAACCAAATCCCATACTTCTTTTCTATATGCCCTAAGCCTAGGGTGTTTTATCTTACATTGATTTGTTATTTGGTTTATAATCATCTCCGAATCTCCAAAAGGAGAAATTGACTTGACTCCCATTTGTTTTTTTGTTTGTAGAGCAATGATCAAGGACTCATATTATGCCACATTGTTTGTTGCTTAAAACTCCAATTTAAAAGAAAAAGGGAACATATTATCTCCAGGTGCAATTAGAAGGAAACCAGCACCTCTTCCTTCCTTAGAATAAGCTCCATAAAAAAAAACACTTCCACACCCCTTCTGATTGTAGCTCTGTATTTACACTCGCTGAAGTAAGCTACCTCTTATTATCTTCAACCAACTTTACATTGTCATGCAGCATGAAGCAAGAAAAATCATATTTCTCTTGACTATATACAGGTGAATTACTTGCTATGTTTTTTGTAATTGTTTTTACAAATCTAGTTTCTCTGTACAACCTCCTTTCTTCCCCACCAAAAATTGGTATAACAGCATAAGTAAAATCTACCTTCAAAACGCCACCCAATTTGGCTCCCCATGACCTAGATAGCAACATTCCAAACCTAGTAGGGATATCTGCTACCACCACATCCATTACCAAGCTTCTAGCTAGGATCTGGGCTAGTGACACCACTATGTCTTTAATGACCCTCAGACACTTAACTCTATTTTAATCAAAAGAATACAAGTCCCTGTAAGGTTTAGTGACTTGTAGGTTTAGCTGTTTCATCACTAATAATGGCATAATATTATGTGAAGCTCCTGAATCAAACATACAATTGTGCAAGAGGAAATCATGAATCAATAGAGAAATGTAGAATGGAGGGGTTGAAGAATCCACCTCCTCCACATGTGGATCAAAAGACACTACTGGTTTATCTTCCTGCAGGTTCACAGTGTCATTTATATTTACATTGTCTCTTAGATTGATAAACTCAGTAATCTCTCTCTGATAAATTGGTGTTTTGACTAACTGTGTGAGGGGCACTTGAATTCTGATTTTTTCTAATTCTTTAGTTAAACTGAACACATAACCTTGTTTAGTGTTCTTTTCATTTTCATCTTCACTTCTCTTCATGAATGGAATATCTTATGGAATGGAAACAAGTTTTTCTAAAGGAATTTTTTCACTTTTGTCTTGAGAAGACTCACCTTGAAGCATTTAAGTCTTGCTACTTGTATTTTGCTGTTGTTTTCCTTCATTCAATTGTTTTACAGACTGTGGTTCTTGTGGAGTCGCCTTCTATGAGGGAGCTAGAACTTGTTGCTCACCTTCATATTTTTGAATTCTAGACCTTTTCCTTGATCTCAAGTCATATTTCTTATGTAGTTCTGTCTGCATAAAATCATAAAACTATTTCCAATACTCATCAATCACATTATCATCATAAATGGCATCTGTTTCATCATATTCATATTCTTCTCCATCAACACCTTGTTCATTTTCATCTACTACATACAATGTAGAAATTTGATCACCATGGTCCCTGGAATATTTTGGTATTTCATTAGGATCTGCTTCCATATACAGTGGTGCTTGAATCTGATCTTGATCTTTTCTCTCCTTCTGCAAAATTTGCAGAGGTTGTCTTCTATACTGAGGATTAAAGTTCCTATTCTGTTGTGCTTTCCTCTGAGAATTCTTACTTTCCAACTCTAATTTAATCAATTTATTTGACAAAGTTTTAATTACATTACTCATATCCTCTAATGTTTGACTTTTAGAGGATTAAACTTTAGCCTTTCCCTTATCTTGGATAGGCTGTGTATCTGGTGTCTTACCTGTAGCCACCAGATTTGCTTCTATCTCTAATGTATTTGTTTAGATCTGATCAAGGGTTGGGGATCTCCTCTCCCTCAATGTAAATCCAAAATATGACTCAAAGGCCCCTGCAAAAGCTATTTTTGCACTAGCAAGACGAGGCTTAATCTCCACTGGAAGACTATTGTACAATTTATTAAATCTTTTGATGAATTCAGCAACACCTTCAGCAGATTTTTTCTTGATAGCATTAAACTATGTGAGTGAATACCCATGGTCTCTTTTTTCTCCCCATCTCTAGGTGAACAAGCGCTCCATCTCTTCCCATGTTGTAATAGAGTTATTAGGAAGCCCTTTAAACCATTTTCTTGCTTCTCCATCCAAGGGTTGGAAAAAACGTCTTAGAACAACATCCAGGTGTTCAACATTTATGTTTTCTGCAAAATTACAAAATATTGATACATGATTTTTTGTTGTTTGTTCATCCTCCCCTGTGAACTGAGGAAGAATCTTCAAGTATTCTTGTGGCATTTGATTCAACAGTTGTGGCAATTGAATAGGTGCATACCTATTCGTCAAAAATGCAGGTGCTGCCTTATTTGTTCCTAAATTTATTGAACCTTGATTACCAGCAGATGTGGAACCTGACTGAGGAGTAAATGGAGTGTGCAAAGGTGGTAATGTAGTTATAGGTTCAGGCTGAATAACTATAGCAGATACTCAAAAAGAAATAGACTCTAAAGACTATTCCTGACAGTTAGGTTCTTGGAATGAATTGGATGTAGAAGGTGACTCTTGGTCAATAAAAGATGAATGTGAAAGATGATATGAACTGATGCTTGGTGCAGACAATGTAGGACTTGGTGTAAGTGGAGTTTTAGGCCTTCCAACCCTCTTGGAAACTAGCCTTTCAAGGTCTGAAAGGGCTTGAACTTTCTGTTGTGAGGTGTCTGACCTTGTATGGGGTCTCTTTGGTGCCAAAGTTATTACTTTTGTTCAAAACAACCAAATATTTCCTCCTCATTAAACAACCAGAGGAAAATATTGAAAACCCAAGGAAAAGTGTTCTTGTCTTCTCTCCCCGGCAACGGCGCCAATTAATGTTGTACCTTAAGAAACCAATTTCTTGGTTGTGTGGAAATTTTTCTTAAGACATTAATGTTTATTGTTTATGTCACTTAGTTGTCACTTAATTGTATGTTGTGTTCTCAAATGAAGGCCCTGGTTGACTTGGTTTTTAACCCTCAATACTTAGGTGACATGAAAATATCATAATGCCATTTGATTTCTGAATATAAATGATGAATGAATAAAACTTGAAGAATTCATAGGCAATATGTTATTTTACACAGAATCTACTATCTGTGACACTTGGAAAAGTTAAAGGTAATATGTTGTCTTACACAGAATCTACTATCTATAACTTAGAAGAATTGCAGAGGTAGGAACTTCAAGTATAGGAGCACTCTTTTAAGGGATTTTAACTTCATTTACATAAGCAAATAAATACCTACAGCTTCATTACCATACTTAAAGGAAGAAAACATATGATGATAGATAACAGAGAAGTCACAAAATCATACCCGACAATGTGTGGAAAACTTCTAATTCTTTCATTAATCAACTGTTGTATCAAGAATATAGTGGCCTAGTCTTCAGGTTCTCCAAAGTTCAAACCCCTTCTCTGTACATTTTCCTATTTTTATACATTATGAGACAGTTGGTAATCACCAAAACTGTCAAACTTCTTAACTATTCTCCTAACTGTCTAAAGTAAAAGTTATTACAGAATATTACATAGAGGATAAAAGACACCTTGTAAATAAAATAACAAGAAGTAACAGAATTTAGAAAATGATGATGATTGTTCGCCTTTCAAATCTGTTTCTTGGTTGTTGATGAAGTTTCTACGTAGATGTTTTTATAATGGTTAAACTTTTCTAACACAACAAACTGTATTTGACAAAACCCCGTGTGTGGACTTGGGCCCACATATGTATCAGGAGTGTTTTGATTGGTGGAAACACTAAGAAACCCGACCAATCACCTTTCCTTTGGAGTTTTAGTCATCTGCCTCTAACTTTGGTTATTCTAGTAAAACAGCGAAACTGACTAACTTACACGGAATATGACAAACCTACGGTTACCACGGAATTCAAAAGAATTAACACTCTAGTTCATAAACCTGTCGGGTCCACCTGAGTTGTACGCGATCACCATCCGATCACACATTCAATAAATGGTCCGATCCTTCGGAACCCAACAAAACTTTAAACCTGTTGAACTAAACCTTATTGAGTCCGATTTTTCAACGCCCCTTTGACTCCCATATGGACCCGATAGGAAATAAAATCTTCCAGTTAATGATCTATCGGGTCCAATTTTAAAGGTAAAACCTGATTACTTTTCCACCCAATATATGGCCCAAACTTCAGCAAATTAAACTGTATTTGATACACCATCGCATCTGATTTCTGAAATAAACTTTGTTCTAGTTACCCAAGCGATTTTTGTTGGATCTATGGCCTATTGATCGGACAGCCCAGATCTTCTCACGGGTTTCTCACATTCAAAAGCCATCAATTAAATAAAATAAGTTATTTCTTTTAAACTTTGCAGGGGTAAAGAATGTACGGGAGCTTCAATGAGGTTGAACCCCCGCAGTAACTTTAGGCCACACATTGTGGTCAACCATGCTAATGTCACGGTCAACTGCGGGGGTTGAGCTTTAATTAATCTTCATGCTCATTGCTTCCCTGCAGCACACCTCATCATACTCATCAAGCTATCACTTGATCGCGCCTCTTGAACCTACATGACCTTTAGACAATGGTTTGATTTTTTTCATTTTTTGATTTTTCTCATTTTATGATCAAACTGAAAATAAAACTTAAATAACAATGGATGCTACAATAGGAGGCTTAGGCTTATTTTTACTCTTAGAAGCCTTAGTTGTAATAGAAGTTGATGGCAATGAATATGTTGCAACTACATTTAAAGCATTTAACAACAATGTTTGCTATTGTTTTAATTTACTGACTTTATAGAGTGATATATTTGCCTTATTTTTCTTCATATCTTCAACAATGTTATATTCAATTTTATCTAATACAATCAAAGTTTTGGATGAAGGTGAAGTTGAAGAAGAAGCTTTAGGAGTACTAGATGAAGAACCAGTAGTTTGACCAAATTTTTTCTTAGGCGTATCTTTTTCAGCTAAAGAATCATTTCCAATCTTTTGATATTTTGAAGGTGAATCTGTAGGTCCTTTACTTCTAGTTGTAATAGGAAGAGCTTCTTCCACTTCTTCATCAAAGGTAGGAAGAATGAAGTCCCAAATTTCATGTGCCTTAACTATTTCTTCTTCTTCAATTTCTTCTTCAACAGATTGTGTTTCTTCCTCTTCATCACATTCATCAGCTACTAATATCTATGCATGTGACTGATTAGGGGGTGTAGCTTGTTGATTCCTTCTTAAAGGCCTAAAGGTTTATTTTGAAGAAGAAATCTTAGCTATTTTTTTTAATTCAACCATTTCATTTGCCATTGTCTTAAGAACCTTTTGTAGTCCTTCCATATCATATGGATCTTTGGTGCTTTTCTTCTTTGGTTCATCTTTAAAAGTCACTTTCTTTGTAGGCTTCCTTTCTTCAGCAATAACTTTCTCCTCCAATGCCAACATTCTCTTTTCAATGACCAGAGTTTATTTCATGTTTTAAAAAAGTGTTGGTTTATGTGCCCTATCAAAAAACATGTCTATAGATGAAGGAAGAGCACTAATATACAAATCAACTTGTACTTATTCACTTGGTTTGGTTGTACCCAGGATCTTGTTTAAATTTTTATTAAATCTAGATTTAAAGTCTTTAATTTTTTCATTAGATCTGACTTTAAGGTTAAATAAATCATTAATTAAAGTGGTCAAAGTTTCATCTTCTCCAAGTTTTTTAAGGAATTGTTCTTCAAAGGTATCCCAGTTGGTAATTGTTGGGAACGGGTCCCTAGGGGGTCAATTTTGGGGTTAAAAACCCAAGTTTTGGGGCAGAAGACCTGAATTTTGTATAAATAAATGTAAAGTCTCTGCATTTTGTGGTCGTAGGGTGTGAAGATATCAAGAGTCAAAAAGGGTTTTCCGCCCTTAGTCTAGATAGTTTGTGTCGGCTTGATGAGATCCACCCTTGGTCCGCAGACCATGGGATTGTATAAAATGGAGGTCTTAGAGGAGTCTAAATGGGGGGGGTCTGAGAATTTTAAGTGCTTAATGAGTTTGTGAAGAGCTAAGAGCGAGAGTCTTAGCTTAGGAAGAGGCTCTGCAGTTGAGTGCGTAGAGGCCTAGGGCAGAAGTCTGCAGCTGAGTGCATGGACCCCTACAGCTGTGTGTGCAGGGCCAATAGAGTCTGTATTGAAAATCTAAATCATCAATAAAGAGAAGTATTATGAAATTACTGTGTATTTTTCCTCTATGGATCGCATGTGATTATGTTATGTTAAGTTCCAGGTTTATGTTATAATGCTAATTTGATGCGCGAATGTATATGTTTTTATCCGTTATATGAACGCAAATAAGGATATATGTTTACACGAAGATAATCTTAATTGCATGGTAAAATTGGCGAACACTTAGGATAATTCAGGAAATTATACAATAACACAGTAACAAAGGTACGTAAGTACCTGAGCCACTGGTTAGGGTTGCGCAAAGGACGATCGTATACCTTCGTAGAGGTTCTAAGAGACGGAAGAGAAAGTACATCGATAATCCCTAAAGGCTTATCAATCTACGTGAAGGAAGGGTTTAAGGTATAAAATCAACATCACAACCATCTCAGGGTGCGGAAACTTGGTTCCTTCATCCCTCCATACTGCTTCGGGTGAGACTTTGGTCTGTGCTCCGCAGACTGATGCTGAAAGGGCCAGTAGTGTAGGGATTTTCTTGGTTGACTAACGCTGAACCTGGGTCAGGTCCCATCAATCCAAAAAATGGTTAGGTTGCCAGGACCAAGATCTGCATAATGAGATGTGTGATGTCACATCACTAGAATCCAACTAAGAAGGAGATTAAAGACTGGTTGGATAGGAAGATCCATGAATTCACGGCGTAAGAAAAAAGGAATTTGCGATTGAAAAAGGAACAATGGCTGGACAGATATATGTACAAAGAAATTTACGAAATCTTATTTTGTTCTTTCCCAGTTGAATTATAAGAGTGGATCGCGAAGTTGGCAGAAGGCTAGGGAAGGTGGAGTCTTGACAATTCGATTGTCTAGACCCTGGAGTTAGTGTGGAGATTAAAAGCCTCTGAAGATAAGATCGCATGTGTTGTCGATCACTGGCTCGATCGTATCATAGGAGGGTTTGTGACAGAGTTTGTGGTTGATACTTCGGTCAGCTACAGCGAAGTAGAGTGCCACTTCTTCAAAGGGCTACGAGGTAAGTACTTCAAATCATTAAATACTTGGATTAAGATTCTCTTGTGTGAAAAGCGGGTCATGCAATTACCTTGATGTTTGGAGCTACGAGAAGTGGAAGGTTTTTCAGGGATGGAGGAAGAAAGGTACTGAGTATAGTCGGTTGATTGAGCCTCCTTAGATTGATGACAAAGGAGCAGCGCAGGCTTCCCTGCTAAGCACTATTCAATTCATAAGACAAGGGTTCCTGCGAATACCCACACTGCCTCCAATATCATCCCACCCATCCACGCCACCTCCATCCTCACCTCCACCACTTACCCCATCGCCCACACCACTACCACCTCTACCACTATTCAACATGCCGAACTACGTAAAGCTACCTGTATTCAAAGGCGTAGGAAATGAAGATCCAGACCAGTTTTGGTTCGTCATGCAGGCTATATGGGAAACTTAGGGTATAACGAATGATCAAATGAAGAAAGAAACATTGGTTAGTGCTTTGCAGGACCGCACACTAACATGGTACATTAAGTATAGTATGGATAACCCAACATCCACATTAGGAGATATCCAGACTACGCTGAATAGGGAATTTAGTGGACCTAAGTCTCAAGCGCAATCAATTGTGGGATTCAAGGAGTTCATGATGAAGCCTGGGGAGACGCCCTAGGATTTGGATGAAAGATTGAATTGTATAATCCATGAAGCCAACATGAACCTAACTGATGGGTAGAACTATGAATGGTTCATGGCCTCGCTCCTACCCCACCTAAGGGTTTTGCTATCACAACAGAAGATCGAGACCCGAGCAGAAGCTCTGGAAATCACGATGAGACTACATGAAACACAAATGCAAGATGCTAATCTAGGGGTTTAGAAGATTCACACGCACTTGCAGAACCTTTTCCTTGAAATGAAAAGTCTAAAGAAAGACAGAACAGCTCAGTCGGAGGTGCGCGAAGAAGTCTGGTGCCTGAAATGCAAAGGTCATAGGCATGACAAGGATCATTGTCCTGTCTTTGCGAGCTATGTTGCAACAGGGGAACCAATGCCTCTAAGGCCAGAGGCTGTGGCAGGGCCAAGTACAGGGCCCGCGCTATGGTGTGCTATATGCCAGGTAGCTGGGAAACATGCAACTGACAATTGTCATTTGCTGCAGAAATTCGTACAAACACCGCAACAGCTCTTCTGCAATTTCTGTCAATCAGTAGGTCATGATGAGCGCAATTGTCGTAGTTACGAATTAATGATGGATAGGACACCTGCATATAGGGTGCAGGCCGAAACACGGCCTCTGGACCAAGGCGCTAGGGGAGCACAAGGTGAGTATCAGGGGCGCGATTGAGGCCAAGGTGGAGGGGGGCCTAGTAAAGGCCGAGAGCTGTTTATTTGTTGCAGTTGTGGAGGACCAGGACACTACGTGAGAGACTGCCTGAATCTAACGTGACTATCATGCCTCTACTGTACTCATTTTGACCATGCGACTAAGGATTGCCCTATATTATTGGCTAAGATTTGCAAAAAGGGGGCGTAGCCTCCACAGACGACGCAAAACCTCCATATGATGAGGGTTGAGCCTCACAAGCAAGACCCTAAGGTAAACATTATGTTGTGGAATGGAACAACGACTGACAAGGATAAAGGGAAGCAGTCTGCAAAAGGTGAGTGGGTCCGTGAAGCACCAAAAAAGGAGACTAGGTTTGATCTAGAGCACGCAAAGGAGACATTTATGGAAGCAAAGAAAAGCTTCGCTAAGGCCCCTACCTCAGGTAGTCAGGAGAAACTAGTTGAAGAAATGGACCCATCCATGATTACCATGTTCTTAGAGACCTGTATGAAACTACTCTAAGGGTGTGAAGGGACTACAGGAACTGATCAATCAGTGCGCTGGAAAGGGCAGCGCTACTGGTGAACTGCATGTAGTCAGAAATCTTGGTATGCATAAGGCGAGGACTGGACGTGAGATGAGACTCACTGTGTAGATAGGGGAATACGAAATGGACCAAGTTATCTTGGATCTAGGGTCCAACGTGAATGTTTTTCCAAAACAAACATGGGAAATAATGAGGAGACCTACACTCTAGTGGTCTCTGATCTAGTTAAGGATGGTGAATGAACAGAAAATCATCCCAATGGGGAGGCTGCAGGGGGTAACAGTTGACATTGAAGGCATGAGCGCACTGGCAGATTTTGAAGTAATAGATATTGTGGATGATAGCAATTCCTACCCTGTGCTCCTTGGGATCTATTGGGCCACTGACATGAATGGGGTAATCAACCTAAAGAAGTGAAAGATGATATTTGAAAATAAATCGCTCCGCGTAGTGGTGCCACTAGATCCTGTAGAAGGACTGCGCTATACAGAACTGGGCCGCGATTATGAACGTGATGACGATCTGGACCAGATTTACATGATAACGGTGCGAGACCAGAATTGGGTAAATCTGACAACAAATGGATGTATTTCATGGGATTGCGAGAGGTCCCGCACATTAGATTTGAATGAAGAACTAGAGCACTGGTAGAACTGGTTGCATGAAGTATCTACGCTGCGCTGTAATATGATGACCAAGTCATTGCACTACGTATCATCAGAGGTAAGGAATCTACCTCACTATGATGGGCTAACTAACGTTGATCGCTTTTTGGATGCATTCAAAAGGGAAGTGCCCAAGAAGCATCACTTCCAGGCATTATATTGGGCATTGCGTACTACACCTGCAAGATGGTGGGGTACGCACAAGGGTAGTTTTGATGATTGGTGCGAATATAGGAGGATGATGAGGATACGCTTTGGCCACCCGAAGGTACGACTAACAAAAAAGTATGATGGGAGGAATGATCCGCGCGATCATTTGGCCAAATGGACTGAAGCATATGGAGTGAAGCCTCAGCCAGAGTGGGTCCATCTATTTTGTCATACCTTGGAGGTTATACCAATAAATTTGTACTTGGAGACAGAACTTTGTCATGGCACTAAAGAATGAGATGTTTTATGCCAAGGATTTCTAATGACGTTCAGTTTTGAGGATGGATTTGAGTCCATCGATGAAGCGTTATAGGAGGTCAAGACAACCATCTTTAGGGTACGGCAGGATCCCCTACACTTGATTCAACCTGATTGGACTACCCACCTGAGCCACACACTAGAACGTTACAATGTAATAATGGAAGAAGAAGATGAAGACCTGAGAAAGGTTAATATCCCGAAGACTAAAGGCCACCACGGATTTGAAGGACCACAGCTAGAGAACCGAGACATAACTGAGCCACTCAAGACCATACAGGTGAACATTGGTATGGAGGCAGAACCAAAGTTTGCAAATATTGGGGACTATTGGGACAACGCCACAATAGATAAGGTTTTCAAACTACTCCGCGAATATCAGGACTTATTCCCCACAAAGTTTTCCAATCTGAAAGGGATAATAGGAGACCTAGGTGTCATGAAGATCACCCTAAATCCGGAAGCGAAACCTGTGAAACAAAGACCGTACCACCTCAACCGAACTATAAGGAAGGGTCCACATTGAGTTAGATAAGATGCTCATGGTGGGTATTATTGAAACAGTGGAAGAATCTGATTGGGAAAGCCCAATAGTGGTTCAGGAAAAGAAACAGAAGGAAGAAATAAGGATATGTGTAGATCTCAGGAAATTGAATGATGCTTGTGTGCATGATCCTTTCCCGACCCCGTTCACTGACAAGGTCCTGGATAATGTAGGCGACCAAGAAGCATACTCTTTCCCTGATGGGTTCTTTAGGTACCATCAGATCAAAATTGCGCCTGAGGATAGAAGCAAGATGACCTTTATGAATAAATGGGGATTTTTTTAGCACACCGTAATGCCTTTTGGGCTGAAGAATGTGTAAGCGATCGTTTCATGCGTAGTCATTACGGCAATCAAAGACTTCATTCATAAATTTCTGGTGGTATGCTTTGACGATTGGAAAATGTTTGGATTGATCAAGCACCATGTGGCAAGTCTGCGCTTGATACTAGATACATGTAGGAGATACCAGATCGCGCTCAATCTGAAGAAGTGTTTGTTTTGTGTCCCTTTTGGGATCTTACTGGGTCATGTGGTATGCAGACAAGGATTGATGGTAGACCCCACGAAGATCACGGTGATAATCAACTTGGAGGCATCGAGGAGTGTGAAACAGCTGTGCACAAATCTAAGGCATACCAGATACTATAAGAAGTTCATCAAGAGTTATGCCTGTAGAGCTGTAACAAGGGTCTCTTTTCCTTTCGAATGGCAGTCCTTCGTTTCCACCCTTTTCTACATGGAAAAATAACAATTATCAGCAATTAAGCTTTCCATACTAATTCTTACACATTCTATTAAAACTCTTTATTTCTTTAAGCTCATTATGCAAAAAGGGTTACAATTGTTACTGAAAAGTCACTAAATTGTTCGTCAAAAACATACCTTTCCAGTGCTCCACACACCCCCCTGCTTACCCTGTTTCATGCCCTCATGAAAACATTATAGTTGACATGCAAGGCGGTAAGAGAATAGGCTGGAGAGGGAACCTCGTGTGGAGGCCTACAGCCGTGATGAGCAACTAGATCATCAAAGAACTGATTTGTTTGACCTTCAGGCATTTCATACAAGGCCTGATATCCTGGTGCAGGGTGCCAAATAATTGGACTACGAAATCGATACCCTAACCAGGATGGCCCTGCTTGCAAAATACGCTCGCCATAAAGGTTCAATCGGCTGGTAGCTAGCTCAAAATTTTCATATCTGAATGGTTCCCTAAGCTGGATGTTTGGGTTCGAAGTCTGGTATCGAAATTTTGCAGCATCGATGGCAAGGTCTTTAATAGTCAGAAAATATTCCAGATTTTGTCGGATTAGGTCCTCGTGCATGGGTCCTAGTGTCTCCATAACACCCGGGGATCTCATAAGGTTCCTATGTGCTCTCCATAACAGTACTGGGTCTCTAGGCTCGGCTCTTACCCACAAGTCTAGGCTATTTTCCTGTCTCTGAAAAGTGTTATAAGCCCTGAGCCATTTTAGCTGATTAACCCCGAAGGAAACGAAGGCTTGCAATTGGATGTCCCCAACAAAAGGGCCAGGATTTAAATCAGTTTCCTGGTCTAGCACGAGGTTATGCAAGTAAAATTCACATAATAACCTTTGAACCTTAACTCCGTAATGCTTGCAACAATCCATGAAATCATTAACAGTATTGATTTGTATAGGGGCACCTGCCCTGACAGCTTTTATCTTTAATCGTAAATATCGTTCAAGCAAAAATAAAGCATAGTTTTTAGCAGGGGCCCTACAGGCCAGAACGTCATTATACAAAGAACACACAGTGTCCATCTGCCTAACAACAATATCTAATCGATGAGTTACCGTTGCAACCTTTTCTTGCTCCTTTTGCCAGCCTTCGAAGGCCTGGCTCTCGGACTGACTAATATCCCGAAGTTGTTGTTGCAACTCTTCATATTTCTCCCGGGGGACTGTTTGTTCCTTCAATTGTTCAGCTTCTTGCTGAGCTTGCTTCATCATCTTGTGCAAGGTTCTTGTTTTTGAATCCTTTTTCCATAGGGCCGTAGAGGCCAGGAGTTTTACCTGAACCTTTTTGTTATGCTGTTTGGAGTTCCGAACCCGGATCACCCCTGAGGGCGGTGCCTCTGTTTGGATCTCCTTATTCTCCTTTTCTTTCTTAACACGAATGAAGGGTTGTTGTGGCTCCTCTGTTAATGGAACATCATCCTGTCCCTCTGCCCCAAATGGAATGGCAGTCTGTTCTTCATTATCAATTGGAACAGCAGTCTATTCCTCAGTGACAATTGGAACAGCAGTTTGTTCCTCAGTGTCATTTGGAACAGCAGCAGGTCTTCCAATCGGGTTTCGACCAACAGTGCGACTGTAAGTCCCTCGTCTTCTTGTTCTGCGGGATTTTGCTGCAGTGGTCCTCTTTCTTTTCCTTGTGGTCCTTTGTATCCTCAGACTGGCTTTCAACATCCAAATTTTCTGTCGGAGCCGGGCTATAGTGTTCAGCAGCCTCTGCTGTTTAGTCCTTAATTTCTTGATTTCCCTTGCTTCAGCAGAGGGTTTGCTGCTGGCCCTTAAATCTGCTCCTACTCTTTCTAGAGTTTCTTCTGATACCTCGGGAACAGATTGTTCCCGGTTGGTGTCCCTTATTTCTTCCTCATGAACGGGCGGGTTTTCTTCTCCTTCCTTTTCTGCATGTGAACCGTCAGGTATGTCTTCCTCTGGAGGTTCATCGGGAGGACCTGCTAGGCTGGAGGGTTGGCCATATTCCCCCAAACTGGTCAGGATTGCGGCCAATTCTTCTTCGCCCACAGGGTCTCGCAGCGGGCTGCTTTCTGGCTGTGCTACATCCTCCTCCCGATTGTCCTGTTCAGTGACTGCCTTGGAGTGTTCAGCTTCTGTTTCTGTTTCGGAGTGCACTTCTCTCTCCTCACCTCCTCCTCCGGCTTGCTCAGCTTCGCCCCCAGATTGTCCAGCATTTTCTTCGGAAGGTATTCCTTCTGGTTCTGGAGGTTCGTCTATAATCTCAATTGGTTGGCTGGTGCTTTCTCGAATCTTTTCCAGCCTCCCTCGTATTCGAGCTAGCCGGACTGATTTTCTTGCTTTCTCTGGTTGTTCAGGTGTACAAGCAACAGGTTTTTCTGCTATCACTTCTCTGCGTTTTTCTGGTCGCTCTGGTGTCCCTGAAGAATGCTTTCGTTTTGGAGCGACACGTTTTCCTGCTGCCACTTCTCTGCGTTTCTCTGATCGTTCTGGTGTGCTGGAGGAAGTTTTAGGTTTTGGGGGTGGTGCAGCCAATTTCCCCTCGATCAATGCAACGAACTCCTCCCAGCTGCTCTGCTGCTGAGTGAGACTATGGCTCACTATTAATCGAATCAATCCATGGTGGCTAACAACTGCTTCTATATGTTGTGCCGTTTTCAGGCTTCGGACCGCATCATGCAGTAGTGAATTTAAAAGTGCAGGCATATTTACAGAACATTTTTCTTTCAAAACAGCTAAGAGTTTAAGATGGCGTGGTCTTACCACGTCCTTCCTTCCTTCGCAAGTAATGTAGCCCTGTACTATCCTTGCTAGTTCGGTCCAGGGTTCTCCTAACGTTGCTGGCAGAACTCCCTTCCCCTTCATTGTCAAGCTTTGGCCTTCATCCTGGAAAATCTCCATAATCTTCTGTAGTCTTTCTTTCCTCAGCGTCCATACAGGTCCGGTGGCTGGTAGGCCTGAAACTTCTGCAATTACATCGTCAGTGACCGCTATCCGCCTTCCTCTTACTGTGGAGTAGTCCTCCTGCAAGTTTTGCAGAAATTCCAACGCCACTGTCTCGTTTGATTCTTGTAGGCGACTGAAGTAATTCAGCCATCCAGCCTTTTCCAGGATCTCCCGGGCGGCAGCAGAGACTGTCAATTCCTGAGGTTCGCTTTGGACTGCCTTTCCTCCCATGGTTCTACTAAGGATTTTCAATGGAACAGCAACTGCCTGTGCTGTTTTGGGATGCAGAGAAGGTGATCGTCGCGGAAAAAAACAGAGTATGCAGCAAAAATGGATTGTGGATGGCAACTTTGCGTAAAATAGAATTATCATACCGTTAAACCATGCCATACTTTCGTACACTATCTACCCCGAATGGTGTGCTGACACGTAACTCGTGGAGTAATGAGATTACCTTCCCCCCCGCGATGTGATAGGCTGCCCCAGCCATCAAATAGAGGAGCAGCAGCCATCGTGTAACCAGTCATAAAGGAACAACATATAGAATTACGCCATGTTTTAGATGGACAACGAAATACCGAAATTGAGGCAAAAAGGTGGATCGCGTTTTACATAAGAGCCTGCGTAATATGATGCGAGGCCGGGGGATGGGACGTCTGTCAATCGTACGAAGTCCCCAGAGGTCATTGTCAGTTCCCTTGCCATGATTGGTAGTAATGAGTGTTCGTGCGATATGTTCATCGGGAAATAAAATATGAATTATTCATAGGATAGAAGAGACAAAGAGATTTTAATATCATCCCCGTTGGTGTAACCATTATGACTTCGATACCATTAACAGAGCTCTGCTGCCGACAGGTGTTCATAACCTTGGCAGAGTTGTTTATTTCACCCCCGGAACCATGATCCTGTATGTGTATAAAAAGTATTTTGTCAAAACGCAGGCCATTATGCTGGCTTGGTAACCAGATAGCCATAATGCCATTCACAAGGAAGGTGCGAATCGTGGGCAGGCCGGCTCGTGATGAGACCCCCTGTTCCAAGTTCTGTTTATTTAGTATACCTTTTGGACCATATCCCTGGTGTGGTGGCCATGTTGGGAATGCCACTTCGCTTCCAACCTGATGATCATGGTAGGCTGGCTCTTGATGAGACCCCCTATCCTGCATTTGACAATTAATAATCCATATTCATCATCATTTTTTCTTTGCAAAGCACTTTTTCTTATTTATTTACACATAAGGGTGGTTCAGCACTCCTTAAGAGTGGGAATGGTGGAAGAAGTCTTATCATCCCAACAGGAAGATATAAATCCTCTGTTCTTATTCCTGTGTAATAATCAGAAAAAAAAAATTAAGGAGATCGCCATGATAAAGATAACCAACCAGGACAATGGGAATAAGTCAATGACAACGGAGATGAGAAATAAGTATGTCCCTCCTCTTGTCCTCTTATCAGTACTAGGCTCTATAAAGATAGCGATTTTATGATCTGCTGACTTCGGCATGTTGTAATTGATGTTCATTGCATAAGTGTATAGCTGTATCTTAAAGACTGGAGAGATCATGGCGAAAAGCATCCTCAATATGAATCATCACTGAGAGAAAAGATATGGCTATAGTGTTCCTTTTGAAAGAGAAGAATCCGTACAAACAAATAGTTGGGATGCCGTTCTTTGAGAAGAAACAGCCTAAGATCATGAGTGCTTGTCTGCAAAAAAAAACTCTCAACTGTTGTTCCTTTTGAAAAGGAACAGCAAAAACTCGCAAATGTTGTTCCTTTTGAAAAGGAACAGCAAAAACTCACAACTGCTGTTCCTTTTGAAAAGGAACAGCAACAACTCAGAAATGTTGTTCTTTTTAAAAAGGAACAGCAAAAAACCCAAAAATGCAAAAATATGAAATGTTGTTCCTTTTGAAAAAGGAACAACAAAAACACGAAATGATGTTCCTTTTGAAAAAGGAACAGCAAAAACATGACAATAAGCAACTGTTGTTCCTTTTGGAAAAGGAACAGTCAATAACTCTCAACTGCTGTTCCTTTTTAAAAGGAACAGCAAAACCCCAAAAATGTTGTTCCTTTTGAAAAGGAACAGCAAAAACTCACACCTGCTGTTCCTTTTGAAAAAGGAACAGCAAAAACACGAAAACAAGCAACTGCTGTTCCTTTTTGGAAAAGGAACAGCAAAAACACTAAAACAAGCGACTGTTGTTCCTTTTGGAAAAGGAACAGCAAAAACACGAAAACAAGCAACTGTTGTTCCTTTTGGAAAAGGAACAGCAAAAACACTAAAATAAGCAACTGTTGTTCCTTTTGGAAAAGGAACAGCAAAAACACTAAAACAAGCAACTGTTGTTCCTTTTGGAAAAGGAACAGCAAAAACACGAAAACAAGCAGCTGTTGTTCCTTTTGGAAAAGGAACAGCAAAAACACACTGACTGTAAAAAGCAATCTTAAGAAAGAAAGATCAAAGAAATATTAAGAAAACGTATATACAAGAACTTATGTACAGGTCAAAAAAATACGTTCCTTACTGAATTATAGGTGAGGAAGATCTTACTTCCTCTCCTAAAATCTCCATGTCAGTGTCTTGACGTAGCTACTCACAGAAGGATTCCCGAGTGAGTGGCCTGCGATAGAGACGAACTCGGTGGCCATTTACCTTGAATGCATATCCAGAACCATCGATTGTGATGAGAGTAAGGGTCCCATTATCATGTACTTTCTGGATTTCGTATGGCCCCAACCAACGAGTCTGCAGTTTCCCCGGGAAATCCTGAAACCGAGAGTCATATAACAGAGCTCAGTCTCCTTCACGAAAGACTTTATTCTTGATAAGTGCATCATGCCATTTAGCTCGCTGCTGCTGAATAAGTGCTGTGTTTTGTAATGCAGAGAGCCTTATTTCGTCCAATTCATTAATCTGCTGTAGTCGATTGATTTGTGCCTCACTTAAATCTAGGCCAACTTCCTGTGCAGTTCGTAGCGTTTGGATTTCAAATTCTATGGGGAAAATAGGTTGCTTCCCAAACACTAATTGATAGGGTGAATAACCAGTGGTGCTTCTCCAGGTGGTTCTATAGGCCCAGAGTGCTTCAGGTAGTCGGGCGGCCCAATCACGCCTATGTGAAGCAATGGTTTTTGTTAAAATTGATTCTATTACCTTATTGCTACTTTCTACTTGCCCATTCGCCTGCGGGTGATATGGGGTAGTAATTTTGTGCTGGACGTGATAATTGTTAAGTGTTGCAGCTAATTTGTTTCCGACAAATTGTGGTCCTCCATCTGTGATTATTTCTCTCAGAAGGCCATATCGTACAAACAAATGGAACAAGAACTGTACTACCGAATCTTCTGTAGCTCTAGGCAATGCTTCGGCCTCAACCCATTTGGTAACATATTCTGTGGCTACCAAAATATATGTTCTCTGATTTGATGATGGGTTGATGGGTCCAACGAAGTCAAGAGCCCATCGTTCAAATGGTTCAATGACTAATTGTGGCCTCAGAGGCATTTCGTCGGCTTGACCAGGTCGTCCTGCTCGCTGGCAGCTGTCACAGGCTTGAACAAATTTCTTCGAATCCTTAAAAATTGTAGGCCAGTAGTATCCCGTCTGCAATACTTTATGTGTTGTTCGTTTCTCGGCGAAGTGTCCCCCACATTGTCCGTTATGACAAGCTTTTAAGATGTCGAAGATTTCATCTTCTCGAATACACCTTCTAATTTGCATGTCTGCCCCTGTATGGAACAAATAACCCCCGATCCACGAAAACTGAGTACTCTTCTGAACAATCTGCTTACGTTCATTAGGGGTTAAGTGTTTTGGTAGCTTACCTACTGCAAGGTAGTTGGCAACATCAACATACCAAGGTGTTCGAACAGCAACAGCAAACAGGTGCTCATCCGGAAATTGGTCTTCCACTGCTGCTGCCTCAATTGATTTTGGTATTCGTGAGAGAAAATCAGCTACAGGGTTTTCCTTGCCGGGTCTATCTTTGATTGTGATATCGAACTCCTGCAATAAGATCAACCATCTCGTTATTCTAGCATTTGTAACAGGCTTATTCGCTAAATATTTGATAGCAGAATGATCTGTATATAAAACAACGGGATAGCCTGTAATATAATGTCTAAATTTATTGACAGCATGTATTACAGCGAGGAATTCTTTTTCGGTGATAGTGTAATTTAATTCAGCAGGGGATAAATTTTTGCTGATATAATAAATAGCATATGGTTTTTTATCCTCCTCCTGTCCAAGGACTGCACCGATTGCTGTGTCTGAGGCATCAGATGAGATTTGGAATGGTAAATTCCAGTTTGGTCCTCGAAGGACTGGAGCTGTTGATACAAGCTTCTTTAAATCCTGGAAAGCGCGGTCGCATTTTTCTGTCCACATGAAATCAACATTACCAGTTAATGCATATAAAGGTGCAGCAATGTGTGAATAATGTTCTATAAATCGTCTGTAATACCCAGAAAATCCAAGAAAGCTGCGTACCTCTGTCTGAGTAGTGGGGGTGGGGATAAGCAACAGAATTTGAATTTTGGCCGGATCTACCTGAATTCCAGCTGCTGAGACGAAATGTCCTAGAATGAGCCCTTCAGTCATCATCATATAACATTTTTCGTGGCTTAAACAAAGCCTGGTATCAATGCAACGTTGTAGGACTTTTTCTAAAGTGTCCAGAGCTGGATCAAAATCATCTCCGTATGGTGTAAAATCATCCATGTATACTTCAAGCCCATCATTTATTAAATCTGCAAAGATGCTAAGAATGGCCCTTTGGAATGTGGCAGGAGCATTACATAGGCCAAAGGGTAGAACTCTATAGGCGAACGTTCCCCAAGGACAAGTAAAGGTAGTTTTATCCTGGTCTTCAGGGGCAATCTGAATCTGATTGTATCCGCTGAAGCCATCTAGGAAAGAAAAGAATTTATTTCCTGCTAACGTGTCCAATACTTGGTCTATGAATGGGAGGGGAAAATGGTCTTTTTGTGTGGCTTTGTTTAACTCTCTATAATCCACACAAATCCTCCATTTCCCATTCTTCTTGGGTACAACCACAAGTGGAGAGACCCACTTACTATCAGAAATAGGATAGATAAAATTAACATCTAAAAGCTTCTGAAGTTCTGCTTTTACAACATCTTTTAGGTGAGGGTTGAGTCTTCTTTGCGGTTGATGGATAGGTCTTGCATCTTTTTCTATATAAATATGGTGGGTGCACAATTGGGGGTCAATCCCTTTCATATCGGGGTAATCCCACGCAAATGCTTCTTGATGCTTACGTAACAGGTGGATGAGTTTTATTTCTTGGTCCGGTGTAAGATTGGCATTGATTTTTAGTGTTTTTCCCGGTTCAATTTCCACTGCTTTACTATTGGCAACAGAAGTCACAGGTATCGTTTGGTCATGTGTATCTTTCAAGGGATCTTCTTCTAGTTCGTTCTCGAATGCAGCTTCTATCATAAAACACTGTGCATGAGGTCTAGATTCAGTTTGACTAACAAAGTTATTGATGGCATCATCTTCTGTTTGGTCTTTAAAGTCTAGGGCCTTCTGTATAGTCAATGGTGATCTGATATTGTCAGTAAGGTATGATACAGGGTGCTGGTTAGTTTTTATCATTATAAGACTTGGTTGTGCTGGAGGGTATAGAACTAGATTTTTAATATCTGGTCCTCTGGTTATGGTCATATTCCCCTGCCGGCAACCAATGTAAGCATCGGCGGTAGCAAGCCAAGGTCTACCGAAAATTAGCGGGTGTCCATCCAGTCGGGTTTTTGGATTAATTACCAGGAAATCAATTGGGTATTCCCAAGAATCTATAGAGACCATAACATCGTATAGAGTTCCTTCCGGTCGAACTACAGATCAGTCAGCCAATTCTAACAAAGTAGAAGTGGGTTCTACTGATGTAATACCGAGCTTTTGGCAAGTAGAAGTTGTCAAAATATTGATTGCAGCTCCTAAATCAATTAAAGCATTAGTCAGGGTCTGACCATAGATTTGGACAGTTACGATTGGATTTCCAAGATCGTCGTATTTAATGGGTGCTCTTGTTAACAGGTCAGATAAAGTACCGACTACTTGGACTCTTGGGTTAGTAGTTACATTCCTCCTTGGTTTTTTTATGCACAATTCTTTTATAGTTTTTGCATATATAGGGATGTCTTGAATGGCTTGGAGGAAAGGAATTCGTATGTACAGGTTTTGTAGCTCTCCCAGAATGTCAAAGTTTGGATGTTGTACAGGTCGTGTTATGACTAATCGTTCTGGGAAGGGAGGAGAGGGTGTATTTGCTTGATGATGAATTTGTTCCTTATTTGCACCCTCTTGTTGTAACGGCTGTTCTATTGGTAACTGATCTTCAATGTGAACTGTTTTATCTCCCTCTGTTTCTATTATACGTCCAGATCTTAACTGAAGATCATTGCACTCCCTTAGTTCAGGTCCGATTTCTGCTAATTCTATAATTTGGAGGGATTGGACCGGCCTATTATTAGGATTAGGATTGGGTTGGGCTAGGAGTTGCGGTCTCAGATTAGACTGGGGATTTTGTTGCAAAGCTGGCAGAGTCAGTTGAGGGAGCGGAATAGTTCCTGTTGGCTGATATGTCGATCTTGGCCAATTTTTCTACCAGGGTGAACTTTGTGAAGTAGGGGGGGTCCATTGTGGAGGGTATGAGCTATTCTGCCAATATGGTGGGGCGTAAGGAAAATTCGGCCAACCAAATTGGCTTGGCTGATTCATCCATGGATTTGGAGAAGGAAATGGTTGTGATGTCCAGTTCGGGAATGGGGGTTGAGATTGGTTTTGCCACATACTATATTGTTGAGCGTTATACTGTGGAGCCTGAAAAGAAGAAGTTGGGTCTGAAAACATACCTGATTGCCTTGGTTGCCATTGGCAATGCTGGTTAACGAAGTATGCTAATTCTGGTTCTTCTTTTGCTTCCTTATATACTGCTTTCAATCCAGGAAGTGAGGGGCAACTTTTAGTAAGATGATCTTTTGTACAGATAGCACATGTTTGAACTGCATCTAGCGGACATTCCTTGTGGCTATGTTTTCTTCTACATCGGGGGCAGAAGATCGCCAAATTCTGTTCTGCCTCTATCTGCTTCTGTTTAGCCTGCACAATATCAAGTTGTGTAGTCAATGTCCCCAGGATATCAGTTTTAAAATTTTCTAATAAATTCCCAAGTTCTACACGTGTTACTCCTTCTGTTGATATTTTGTTATCTCTGACAAACCGATCATATTCTGTTGGTTTTATCCTCGTGCTGCCTCTCGAGCTCCTGATACATAAATCAATGATGTCAGCAAAATTTTCTTGATAGATATCCCCTTTTCCCATGATATTTAATGTTTCAATCCATTGTTCCTTCATGCCTCTAATCAATGCTGTTTTTAGCACATTATCAGGCAGAGGTAGTGATGCATATGGAGATCTTTGCAAATTATACTGAAAACGTTCTACATATTCTTCTAGTGTTTCGTTTGGTCTAGCTGTCATCTGAAATATTTCATCTTTCAGTTCTCTAGACCTACAATAATCTTGATATTTCTTTAGGAAGGATTCTTTCATTTGCTCCCAGTTATTTATAACCCCACCACCTAAACCCATAAACCATCTTAAAGCTGCTCCTTTCAAAGTGGAGGGGAACAGCTTTAATTCCTGGGGGTCAGTGGTGTAATCATATCCCCTGCATAATACATCAAATTCAAATAAGAATGCATCAGGATCCTCTGATGTAAGTCCATGAAATGTAGGAATGTGTTGAAGGGAAATTGCTTTCATAGGAGCATTTGCTGCGGAATCCACTATAGGATATTGTAATGTAGAAGTTTGAGTATTTGGTTGATTCTGTGCCATGGGATCGAATATGTGCCAGTAACCTTCCGGGATCTCTAAGAGGGTGTTCTTAGGCGGAGAAGGAACGACTTTAACAGGGATTGTTTTAGTAGCACTTCCTTTGTCTGGAATAACGAGAATCCCTGTTGCTTGGGGAGATTGAATCCCTTCAACAATGGTTTTTACAGCACTTCCTTTATCTGGGCTTTTTAATGGATGGATTATCCTAAGAGGAGATCTTGGCTCCTCAACTTCTCATGTTTCCCCTTCCCCTTCACAAAGATTGCTTAGATTCCCTTCCTGCAGTCGTTCTGGAATAGAATTTTCAATTTCTTGAAAGTCCTGTTCATCAGTCTGACTATGCACCTCAGCGAAGGCTACAGATGGTGATCCTGCGGCCTGAAGGGAGCTAGTAGGTTGTTTAGAATTGGTTTTCCTAAACCCTACTGATGGCTGAGATTCAGTTTTCTTATAGATTTCGTCTATGAAGGTTGTTCGGCCAAGGGTCACCGGCCCTTTGGCTTTTTCGGGTTTGAACGGAGGTTTGATAATTTTTTCTGGTTTTTTCTGCTTAGTCATGCACTCTATAAACTACCAAATTCTATTCAACCCACAATTCTGCCAGGAAAGCGGACGGTGGAGCAGGGCTTTTACATGCTCCGTATGCAGGTTCTTACCTTCCGTTTTTAAAATCCAACTCTCCCCTAGTAGACTCGTACACTACTCTGTAAAAGACAAATGGCTGTACTCTTTCCCCGGCAACGGCGCCAAAATGTAGAGCTGTAACAAGGGTCTCTTTCACCTCTAGTTATGCCACATTAATAAGTCAATCCGGGAACGCTTTGTTATTGCAAAGAGTAACTCAATCCGAGGCTATTCGTCAGAGTAATGCTTAGTAGTACAGTGTCTAGAAAATACAAGAGTAAACGGATGCTAAATTTATGACTAATTTGCTTAAAAGAATAAGATCACACAAAGCAGCTTATCAGTCAAGGGTACGGAAGCGATAACCCATCCCTCTAGAAACTGATGGAAAGGAAATTAGAGCATGGACCATAGGTCTGGGAGCTAAGCAGCGACTTGCTGAGGCTCACTACAGCCGTAGACCTTCTCTCACACCAAGACAGTAAATGCAAGTAAATGGAACGGCAGAAAGTAAAATGGAACAGCAAACAGGAAATGGAACAGCAAATCTGAAATGGAACAGCAATAAATGGAACAGCAATCCAATAAACTAAATCTCGCGAGTCAGACTAAGCTTGCTCTATTGAATTAAACTCACATTCTGCAATCAAATAGCAATCTTCTCTCGCAAACAACTTTAATGAATTATACTTTATGGAACAGCAATCACAAATGAATTATGGAACAGTAATCATCAAACATATATACACAACACGCTTACTATAGCAACCTGATTTAAAGAGAATATGACTATGCTTCAAAATAGAATAATATCACTTTAGGATTCCAACAATTGTGATTTCAAATGAATCCACCACAGCAATATTCAATATGAAGGCTCTGCAACGGAAACAGTTGGCATGCAATCGACTCTGAAAAGATTCACTCATACAATCCAGAATCACTTCTTGAAAGAAACCATTAATGAATTAATTGTAACAGAGCATGGAATAGCATATGAAAAACGTGTCAGATTACCAAACTGTAAAGATAAACAAACCACAGGGAAACCAAATTATAATGATACAAAAGCAAGTGTCCTTCGGAGCCGGGCCCTTAGCTTCCAACGGTACACCGCCTTAGATTACTTCAGACGCAGAGATGAAATAAATACCAGGTCTTTTGTATTAATGCATCAACAATTGTACAGCAAAACAGATCTTAGTGAGAGTTGATGATCAAAGTTGAATCTGAAATTCACAGTGACATATATGAACAAAAAGTCCCTTTGCTTAACACTGCTATCCCTTTTTATAAGAGTAACGACGGAGGTATCTAGGTAGCAAAAATAAGCAAAACAGCGATCCCTCAGGATGATTCGCCAATCCGTTAATCCTTTCCTTTTCTTCCCCTGTTCCGCCGAATTGATAATCCTTCTTTCTTTCCAGGGTCGTCTTGCTTCGATTTGTTCGATCTTGTTCGCATCCGGTTCCCTCCTAAAGGCACAACAGTTATTCCTTCTTTGTCTTTTCCTTTCGAATGGCAGTCCTTCATTTCCACCCTTTTCTACATGGAAAAATAACAATTATCAGCAATTAAGCTTTCCATACTAATTCTTACACATTCTATTAAAACTCTTTATTTCTTTAAGCTCATTATGCAAAAAGGGTTACAATTGTTACTGAAAAGTCACTAAATTGTTCGTCAAAAACATACCTTTCCAGTGCTCCACAATGCCCAGATCACCGCACCTATGGAGAAATTGTTGAAAAAGGATGTTACATTCTGTTGGAATGATGAATGTCAGAAGAGCTTGGATGTGCTAAAAGAGAAAATGGTCACTGCGTCGATCCTAGTCTTCCCAGATTGGAAGAAGGAATTTCATGTGCACATGGACGCATCATGTATTGTGCTAGGGATCGTACTGACATAGGCCAATGAGGGAGAACTGGATCATCCTATAGTGTTCGCAAGTAGGAAGCTATCTAAAGGAGAGAAAAATTATTCCATGATAGAGCGCAAAGGATTAGCTATGGTGTACGCGCTCCAGAAGTTCAAGCACTATTTGTTGGGCGAACACTTTAAGATGTATACAGATCATTCCGTGTTGAAGTGCCTGGTCAACAATCCTATGTCGGGGGAGGGAGGGAATATGTAGGTGGCTGTTGTTGTTACAGGATTGCGACTTTGAGGTTATTGTGAAGCCAGGACGACTGAATGCAAGACCTAATCATCTGTCGTGCGTTGAAAATGGAGAGGAACTTACTAATTTAGAGGAAGGACTACCTAACGCCTAGCTCTTTACAGTGCTCATCACGGACAATCACTTTGAAGATATTATCCACTTCCTGATGATAGGATCTGCTCCAGAAGGTTATACCAGTCAACAGAAGAAGGAACTGGTAGTGCGCGCGGTATACTTTTTTATTATTGCAAAGCACTTGTACGAAATGGGGTCAGATGAAATATTGCGATGTTATGTGCCTGACTTTGAACGAAGCATCATCCTCACTAAGGCTCATAGAGGATCTACAGGAGGACATTATGTAGGGAAAGCAACAACACAGAAGATTCTACATGCTGGGTTGTGGTGGCCAACCATGCTTAAGGATTCAGAAGCACATTGTAGGGCATGTGATGCATGTTAAAGGACTAGCAGGCTGTCACAGAGGGATGAGCTACTTCTGATGCTGCAAGTGACATTACAACCATTCGAAAAATGGGTAATTAACTTTTTGGGACCAATTTAGCCACCAGGAAAGAAGATGGGTGCATGGTACATCATCACCGCGATTGAGTATTTGGCTAGATGGGCAAAGGCATAGCCTATGAAGGAGTACATAGGTGTGACAACAGTGAAATTTACTTTTGAGTATGTCCTGATGATATTTGGGTGTCCAAAGATCTTGATGAGTGATTGCAGTACGCACTTTCTTAACGAAACAATCAGCATGTTGACAGAGCAATTTTAGGTGTATCATCAGAAAAATACACCTTATCATCTACAGGCTAATGGGATGGTGGAAGCATTCAATAAGACATGGAGAGCGCCCTGACGAAGTTCTGCAATGCTTAGAGAAATGACTGGTATTTGCACATACCTGCGGTGCTATGGGCCTACAGAATTACTTTCAAGAAGGTAACTGGACAAACACCTTTCAGACTTGTGTATGGCATAGAAGATGTAATGCCAATGGAATACATTGTACCTAGTCTATGCATAGCAGCACTCATAGGAATGGAGAATCGTAGAGCCATGGAAGAGAAGCTCACACAGCTAGTAGAGCTTGAGGTGGATCGATTTCTAGCTAGATTTCATCAACAAGTTCAAAAGGAGCATGAAAAGGCATGGCACGATCGGCACATCAAATTGCGTACCTTCAAGGTAAATGATCTGGTCTTGTTATATGACAAAAAATTTGATAAGTTTCCAGGGAAATTTCGGATGCGCTGGCTAGGGTCGTATGTCATCAAGGAGATTACCGATGGTGGAGCAATAGGTTGCGACACCGCAGCCTGTGCGCGCATCACCTAGAAAGCACCCACAGAAGGATAAATCCACCACGTAGGAAAAGGGCAAGGTGATTGAATTAGAGCCGGCAGAAGAGGTCGAAGAAATCCCCATGGGTGATGAGAATATTGCACTGGAAATCGAGGATGTTGAGGTTGAGGGGTCTAACCCCATTTCTAAGCTACCTGAGTAAATTCCTCCGCGCAGGGGTAAAACGAAGGTGCCGAAGGCTATTGATGAGAGTAAGATCACCCTGCACACACCCCTACTTCCAGATAAAATTGTCTTTGAGGGACCGTGCTTGGAGCGTGTCCCCCTTTTAAAATTGGAAGACTAGGATTTAGCTAACACGGAGCATTTCCCTCATTTAGCAACAAACCAACTTATGCACCGTGTCTTCAACAAAAACACTAAAGTGACTGCTTTGAAGCCAAGGAAGTTGTTGAAAGATGTGGACAAGGCAAGCCTATTAAACCTGTTGTGGGTGCCGCATTACAATCGCGCATCCATCACGACGATCGTGATCAAGCAGCTATTGTGCTTAGTGCACGATGGGTGTCTATGGCTAGAGGAGCCAATACCCATCACTGACATGCTGATCCATAGGGTCACACGGCTGCCGCACTCAGGAGAAAATACGGCCATGGCGTTTGGCGGAAAGGTTGGCGAGCATGCCCTTGCTGAGGCGATGAAGGAAAAATTCAAGCTAGTAAAGAAGCCACGTGTCTATGCCATCACGAGTATCTATGACCCCGCAGTCAAAGTGGCAATGCAAATCTTGGCAAGAAAGGTCATGAGGAAGTGTCGCACAGATGAAGTATCGACACCAGTGATAGCCTTGGCAGCCCAGTGCACGGAGGGCGTATAGTTTAACTGGGCGCGCTACCTTTGTAGTGAGTTCCTCGCGAACTATCGTGAGGTGTAGGATCATAGTAAGACATTCCACTATGCATGGCTACTGTTGTCCATAGTGCTGGTTGCATGGGAGCTACCCAAGGATAGCCAGTTTCCTCCAATCGCACTAGACCTACTGGAAGCAGAAAAGTTCACTTCACTGTGGGCTACAAAGGATCCTCAGTGGATCAAGTACAACAAGATCTTCTAGATCTTGATGGAGATGAGAATCATATCGCCATCAATTTCAAGCCACAGTTTTCACCAAAAAAAATTCATAGGTTGCAGGAGTATGTGGAATTCAAGGCTGACTTCCACCATGTCTCAATATGTGCATGAAAGGACCATAAACAGAAGTGGCATGACATGCCATACTTGGCCATAGATGACATGATTGCAGCAGTCCTCCATCGCTGGGCAGCAGATTTGTGCACTGCCATGGACTTCGCCGAAGGATCTAGCAAGTCCACCGCACAGCGAAAAAAGGAAGAAGCCAAGCATAAAATGGAACAGTTGGCCACGAAGAAAAGAAAGGATACCGAGGATAAGGCCAAGGTAGAGCGCGCTTCCACGAAGCAGATAGGTGGGAAAGTGGAGGAAGAGGAGCACGGATCTGACCAGAGTCAGAATTCGCCTTCCCCGGAGCCAAAAGAAGAGGAGGAACAAATGAAGCAGGGAGGAGCGGACCCGGAGACTACTCTGTTCTGCACTAAGCACACCAGGTATCTAGAGAAAGTAGGACCATGGAAGAAGTCCAAGGCTAGCAAGATGTCTATCAACCCAATCACCCTAACGGAGGGGGACTTGAATGACATAGGTGATACGGTGAGGGATGCCACCATGGAATTGCTATAGCAATTCAAATAGCAACAGTAATAGGATTTGGGTGTTATCCAGATGGGTCTGTGTGAGCTGCAGATCCATGCATCGTAGGTATAGACTAGTGCGGTGTCAACCAGTTTGGCACCTGACACCTCTGAAACCGCAGGGATGCTGCACACACGAGATCCCTAAGAAATAGTGTTGCCAAATGGAGCACTAACTACAAAGATAGAAGCTGATAGGCCCGCGTTCATTACCCTCAAGGGAGTTGGACTTAACTTGGCCATGCTTCCCAGTGAGGCGCTTCACATTTTGTAGGATGGTGTGATCGCAGAACTGTGGGCCTGCGAACAACACGCGTTACAGGTAATTAGTGAGCAGAAGATCAACAATGCCCAGATGGTTGTATAGTGAGACTCCACCATTGACCTCGTGAAAGACCTTACGAACAAGATTCAATTCATGGTTAAGGTTGTTGTTGAGGCATCCAGATCTGTCTCAAAGCTGGACATTCTTGAGGCTGAACTAGTAGATGTGCGGGTTTGGAAGCTTGCTGCTGGAGTATGCAATGAACGCACAGAATTGGAAAAGGTCTAGTTGGAATTGAACCTCAAAATCGTAGAGTTACAGTTTAAGGCCCAGCCTTCGACTCCGCCAGAAATCAAAGAACAACGCGAGTCAGCTGTGAAAGACGTCATAGTAGCAGTAGACAGCATAGTAAAGGACTGCACAACACTCTTTGAGCAATCACTAGAGGTGTTCACTAGCCTGCAGGAAGACCCCACTATGCACAGGCTGGAAACAGAAGTACGGGAGTTGAAGCAATGCTACGATGAAATTAAAGCGACGGCACGCACTGTCACCATCACGCAATGACTAGAAAAGTTATAGGGGCCAAGGCTTTGAAAGAGCAGGTAGATGCATCGTGGTACAAGGAAGCAGTGTTGAAGGCTCGCTTACACCCTTGGTTAGACGAGGCCTATTTGATCATGGCTACAATTGAAGGCAAGCTGGATATTTTGCAGAATACTCAGCAGAAGATTCATTCAGATGGCACAGGGCCAACAATGGAGGAGCTGGTCGAGGAGATGAAGCAAGCGGTAGCACAATGTACCGCCGATGTTGCAGTATTCCAATTCGAGATGGGATGTCTTCGTGACAAGATCTCCATGCCAACTGAGTGACTCGAGGGCGAGTCACCATGTTTGTGTTGGGGGCCTATTGGGAACGAGTCCCCTGGGGGTCAATTTTGGGGTTAAAAACCCAAGTTTTGGGGCAGAAGGCCCAAATTTTGTATAAAGAAATGTAAAGTCTATGCATTTTTTGCTCGCGGAGCGTGGAGATGTCAAGAGTCAAAAGGGGTTTTCCGCCCTTAGTCTAGATAGGTAGTGTCGGCTTGATGAGATCCTCCCTTGGTCGGCGGACCATGGGATTGTATAAAAAGGAGGTCTTAGAGGAGTCTAAAGTGGGGGTCAAAGAAGTTTAAGTGCTTGATGAGTCTGTGAAGAGCTAAGAGTGAGAACCTTAGCATAGGAAGAGGCTCTGCAGCTGAGTGTGCAAAGGCCTAGGGTAGAAGTATGCAGCTAAGTGCGCGGACCCCTGCAGCTGTGTGCGTAGGGCTGATAGAGTCTGTATTGAAAATCAAAATCATTAATAAAGAGAAGTATTCTGAAATTACTGTGTATTTTTCCTCTATGGATCACATGTGATTATGTTATGTTAAGTTCTTGGTTTATGTTATAATGCTAATTTGGTGCGCGAATGTATATGTTTCTATCTATTATATGAATGAAAATAAGGATATATGTTTACATGAAGATAATCTTAATTGAATGGTAAAATTGGTGAACACTTAGGATAATTCAGGAATTTATACAATAACATAGTAACAAAGGTGCATAAGTACCTGAGCCACTAGTTAGGGTTGCGTGAAGGATGATCGTATACCTTCACAAAGGTTCTAAGAGACAACAGAGAAAGTACATCGATAAGCCCTAAAGGCTTATCGATCTGTGTGAAGGAAGGGTTTAAGGTATAAAATTGACATCACAACCATCTCATGGTGCGGAAATGTGGTTCCTGCATCCCTCCATACTACTTCGAGGGAGACTTCTTGCCGCGCTCTGCGGACTGATGCCGAAAGGGCTAGTAGTGTAGGGATTTGCTTGGCTAACTAATTTTGAACCTAGGTCAGGGCCCATCAAGCCAATAGTAATTGAACATGAGGGCAAAGAAAGATACCATGGCCTAGCTAATCGTTCAAATGTATAATGGAAAAACCTACAGAAGACATCCTAATTACAGACACCATTAAGATTAATGGCCAACATGAAATTATACATATGTTCTTCAGTTGGAAAACTATCATCTGGATTATACTTAGGAAACCATCTCTCTTGATTTTTGGGAAGACGATGCAAAGGGGGGGGAATATTTACAACTCCTGGGTTATTCCACGATCGATCTACCATTCTAGTAAAGGAAATAGACACAGAAGGAGATATACTTGATGAAAGGGCAGTTGAAATAACAATAAATGATGATGCCCATGTAGAACTACTAACAGTACTAGTGACTATTGATTGGATGGAGATAGAGACGGTGGATGAAGTTGAGTTTTTAGATGTGTGAACGGAATAAGATAAAGTGTGCTAAGAAGGTGGTAAAGAAGATGATGGTAAAGGTTTCAATGAAATTTATGGGATAGTGAGTGTCGAAGGAGGAGAAGATGTTATATTCTCACTAGCGGTAGAATCAGTGCCAAAGGTGAGCTTTTTCTTACGATGAGTCTGCAAAGGGAACTCAAATGACTTTATTCCTAAGTTTTTTCTTTGCATTCTAGTAAGAACTCTAGAAGAATTTAAATAATATGTGATATAGCCTTCAGAAGGTTCAGGTTCATTAGTCTCCTCTCCAAAAATTTAGAACCCTTCAAGTTTAAGAATAATATTTTGAATCTCGAGAAGCTTAGCTGGTTGAACATGAAGAGGATTATTTACCAAAGGCTCACTAGAATATCTTCTTACGGGGCTAGGAGATTTATGGGAAGGTTTCACAACTTCAGATCTAGGAGGTAGAGATTTAGAATGGGATCTAGAAGTTGAAGAATATATTTGCAGAGGAGATTGACTCTTATGATGGCTACTTGATTTAATATGTGACCTTTTTTCCATTCACAATCTGACGGCCCTCCTAGCGCCAAAAATGTTGATGGAAAAAATTGATTGCATCAACATTTTGGAATACACCCAGTCAGGGCTCCAAATTAGACTCTTTTTCCATTTGGAATGGTGGTTCCATCTGGTATTTTGGGTCCATCTACCCTTAAAAGTGAATTATGGATGGAGATGGAAAAGGTAGTGATAATGGCTGATAAAACTAATGTAAAGACTGATATGAATTAAAATCAATCTAATCTACTTACTTAACCCAGGTATCTTCAAGCATACGTAATAAAAAGATAATGTGATTTAGTGAAAATGAAGATTCTCACAAACCAACATCAATAATATCAATCTAAGAATTAATTTGATTAAATATTTAATCAAATTAATATTGAGCCCAACGCATATGAAGAGCGCTTAATCATTCAATGTACCAAAAAGAATAGATTTACACATATCAATAGTGATTATGATTGAATATAAGAAAAACACAATATAAAGAACAATTTTCAAATCTAATATCTATATATATATATAAAAAGAAAAAATAGAAAATAGAAAATATATTAGTATGAATTCTACCCTCTACCTTTGCATGATGGAATCAAAATGGTTTAAATATATTAATAAAAGAAACTTGAGTACAATAGTGCAACTAAAGCCCTTTTTCCAAAATTCAGAACCCTTTGCATGGATTCGAGAGCCTTATTTATAATGTCTTTTACAAGAAAAATGGAGAAACTAATCCTCTGATATTCTCTCAACTAAAGCGAAAACAAACTATGCACAAAATAGTAAAATAAATTACATTTGAAAATAAAATCCAATGAGAGACTTCAAGCTGATGACGAGCCAGTAGCTTGTTGCCATAGTTGATAAACTTCTAGAAGGGGTGCCAACTCTTGTGGAGATTGTGGCTTCATGTTCAACTAATAGTTGAAAACAGAATTATGAAGAAGTGGCAACATGTGAGTCATTAAGTCTGTGAGTGTCTTTAGAACTTGTAAATGACCATGAGACTTGATTAAAAAATATCAATTTAACTCAATATTAACCTTTACAATAGTTTAATTCTTTTTCTTATCTCTACGTTTTAATCTACTCAATTTTCCTGTAATATTTCAACATTTGACAATGTATATTCTTTATAACTTGAAATTAAATTGCCTCCAAAAGAGGTTGGGTGATGGACACAGAAACGGAACATAATAGTTGTCACATGCCATTTACCAGCTTTATGATTAAACGAATTTTATCCTTCCGATTTCCAAGAACCATGGACATGTGTGCCACATCATTCCTGGGCAATTATGAATGCATTCTCTTTTTGTCTACCTGTCATTCCAAGAGATCATTGAGATTTCTCTTTTCCTCATCATACTAACTTTCCATGTCAGCCAATTCATCGATAAATTTAAATCTTAACCTATGTTTCTCTTGCATTAAGCTCAGTTTTTTGCAAAAGACTTGTTGTTGTTTCACAAATTGAGTGACGAGTTGAAGGGCCTCGTGTTTAAACTCAATAACACTGAGAGATATTGAATTTGTCTGCTCTATAGTTTGTTGTAATGCCTTTACTTGATCATCTTGTTGCTTTATTTCCTCAAAGAACTGCTCTTTGGCTATCTCAATTTGTATTTTCATTTTTGTTTATGTTTTGGTCACCTGTTGCTCGAGTTGTTGTATTTTATCATCCTTGTCTTGAACAAATTTTCTAATATGAGTTTCTCTATAAATAGTGGTTGAAGCATATGTTCCTACATACTAGGCTAGTTCTTATATTTATTCATGCATAGTTGTTATATTACTTCTCCATAGTTGTTTTAAAGAAGCAATGTTTGTAGGAGAAATTTCACACTCAACTTTCCTCTTCTTCTTACGTTTTCTGATTACTTTTTTATGTTGTGAATGATAAATGATTTCAATAGGAGGGATTTATTCAAAATTTGGTTGAATTTCAGTAGTAGGATGAGATAAAATGATTTCCACATTAACCCTAGCATTTAGAGGTGTCTTATCAAGAGGAACATAGTGCGTAAGGGCAGTCTTTGCTGACTCAGGAGTCATAGGAACAGTTTCTTGAGTAGTGGCCTAATCAAGGGGATTATTTTTCTTATCGATTTCACCTATGCTCTTCAAATAGTCATTCCATTTATTATTCATGTCAGTTAGAATAGGATTAGCCGAAGAATACTACTTAGTAGAAGAAAGTTGCATTGGTGTAGAAATTTGAGGCATTTCCTATGACGTAGAATTGTTGGCCTTTTCAACAAAGCCAACACTTTCAGGAAGCTTAAGCAAATGCATGGGAAATGAAGACCATCTAGAATCTCTATATACCATGAAATGTTGAAATTTGTCTGGTGACAACTGCTTAGATTTGAAACAAATGGATTCATAGGCTAGATTCTAAAAAAACAAATCATCATATTCATTGTGCTCATGAACATAATTTTCAATGTGTGCTTCATTAGCTACATTGCAAGCCACATTGGAAGGATCAAAATATCTAAATGGAATAGTCATGAGCTTCATCTCATTTGGGGCCAAAATCTCCTTTTTCAGCATGTTGATAGTTGGCAAGAGAAAAAATACCAACCTTCAAAGGAAAATAAGGCCAAATCCATTTTGAAGCCTTTTTAAGTTCAAAAGTAATGCCAGTCCCCACTGTTTGATAGGCAATCTCTCTAGACAACAATTTTTTAGATATATGAAGAGGCATAACATGAAAATATCTGCAACTTCCCCATATTCTAATTTTTGTGAATAATTCTTCAAAAAAACAAGCCCCAATTCTCAGCAGGTCTTCTTGTGCGGAAAAAAAACATCCTTGGGGTTTTGATACTAAAAATAGCCTGATGGATAGGAATCATGACCAAATGGAAAATATGATAAAGATGTTCACATTAATTGTCCTCCCAGAGGATATTGTGGTATATGTGGATGGGAAGAGGATCTATGAGTGTCCATTTCCAACCCATGCAAGGAAAATCAAGAGAGAAGCAGATGGCGTCCATGATATAACTTGACATATAGAAAGGTGGGACATATTCAACAGTCTTCTTGGGCCATAATTGAAAAATATGTGTTTCCATGTTATCTGATAACATTTTGGCCCAATCAAAGACATAACTGATAGGCATTGTCGATTAAAGGAACCTAATCCCTTAGGAAATGAGAATTGTTTTTCTTAGCATAGAGATGACAAAGCATGTAAGAAACATAAAAGAAATGGGGAGTGAGGGGATGAACTGCATATTTTCTCAATGATTCTACTTTAAACTTATTATCATTTCTCATACATTATTTAATTGTTTGAGGCAATTTGTTTTTGTCCCCCTCACATTCCTCCTTAACATAATTCTCCATAAATTATGCATTGTATTCAACTTGGGGTTCTGGAAAATGATACATACCACTTATTGGGATAGGTTCCTTGGGATCAAATGTAGAGTAAAAGTTAATATCTTTTTGTATAGAGTGTAAAGTCTCCACACAATGTGGAAGCAGAGCGCCAAGCCAGTACGAGTCAAAGGAGCTTTAGTCCCTTAGGTGGGTAGGTGATAGGAGGTTTTTGAGACCTGCCCATGGTCCACAAACCATGGTATTGTAAGCGAAATGCTATACATAGATGAGTCATAGCAAGTCTAGAGAACCAACTTTTTGGGAAGAATCATTGTATTAGGCAAGAAGCTAAGGCAAGAAAGGTTTGTTTCCTATACTTAGGTGAAAGTGGAAGGCTCCTGCAGCTGAGTGTGCGGAGACCTTGGTAAGTCCGCAAGCTAAGTGTGTGGTCCCTTGCAGCTGAGTGCGCAGGGAAAACAAGTCTGTAATTGAATGATTATACTCAAAAAAGACAGTTTTGGGCCAATTTGGATGTATCTAAGTATTATTTCTTACTTCTGCGAGTTTATGTATCTTCACTCTTTGTTATGATTTACATGAATTAATGCTTATTTTTTGCGTGAAAATAGTAGATCTATAATATTTATGCATGTTCAGGATAATTAAGGACCTTCGCGAAGATATGCACATTTCTTAAGTGCATTTACAGTAATTGTCTGTTCAAAAGGGTTAAAGGTGCGTGAAGGTATATCTAAGCCATAAGGACTAAAGGAACCTATCACACAAGCCTCTGGATGCAGAAACCTGGTTATGTCATCCCCCAATACTAATTCGGGTGAGATTGGAGCCTGCGCTACACGGGTTGTTGCCGAAAGGGCCAGAAGTTTAGGGATTTGTTAGTTGGCGCAACTAACTTTGAACCTGGGTCAGGACCCATAAAGCTAACAAATGGTTCTGTTGTCATGACCGATGTCTTTCTGAGGAATGTGTGATATCGAATAAGTGGTTCCCTACTAAAAAATAAATCAAAAAATAGATTGATCGAAAGTTGCACATGTTTGCAGCTCAGGAGAATAGAAACTCGTGGTTATCCAAGAAACAATGATTAAATAGATACCTATACACAGACCAAACTGAAGCCTTCTTTTGTTTCTTTCCTTGTGAACCACATGAGTGGTTGTCCATATTAACAGATAATTAGGGTACGTGGAGGCTCGACCCTATTGTGTGGACCCAAAAGCTAGTAAAGCACTTGGAAGCTTCAGAAAATAGCATCGCGCTGACTGTTGATCACTTGATTGACCATATCTTAGGAGGATTCATCACTGAGCTCACAATCGATACGACCATCAGCTATAGTGAAGCAGAGCACATATTATTTAAGGGACCAAGAGGTAAGTACTTAAAATATTTGAAAACCTGGATTAAGATGTTGTTGTATGAGAAACGGGTTATGCCATTACATTGATTTTTAGGACCATGTGAAGCAGAAAGCCCTTCAGAAAGAATGAAGAATTAGGCTCTGAATACAGTCCATTGTTAGGATCTTCTGATAGCGATGACGAAGGAACTATTCTGAGAACACTGGGGAGCGTACAACAGATAATAAGCTAGGGTATCCTGAGGATACCCCATCCATCCACTCCACCACCACTTCCACCTTCACCACATACACCTACACCTCCACCTCCACCTCCACCTCCACGTCAACCACTCAACATGCGAACACAATGAAGATGCTGATCTTTAAAGGGGTAGGAAGTGAAGACCCCGAAAAATTATGGTTCGTCGCAAATGTTGTATGGAAGGCACAGTAGATCACTGACGATAATATGAATAAAGCGTAGCTGGTCACTTTGCTGCAGGATAAGGCGTTGATGTGGTATATCAAGTTCTATACAAATCAACCAAGCGCGATGATGGAAGAGACTCAACAGACACTGAACAATGAGTTTAGAAGCCTAAGTCTTAGGCGTAGTCTGTAAGAAATTTTAAGGAAATACAACAATGGGTAAATGAGTCCACGTGGGACTTCGATCAGAGGCTAAAAATCCTGACCTGGCAAGCTAATATGAAGAACACATATGATCAATATAGAGACTGGTACATTTCTTTGTATTGCCTCATCTGAGATTGCCCTTATCACAACAAAAAATAGGAACGCAAGAAGAGGCTGTAGAGATCACGATGAGGTAGGAAGCCTGACTAGTGTAGGACAAGAATGTGGGAGTACAACAGATTCAGTCACAGCTGGAAAGCCTATACATGGAGTTGCAGAGCTTGAAAACAGGAAAGGAAGCTTAGTTGGAGGTGTGTGCAGAAGTTTGGTGCATAGAATGTAAAGATAAGGGGCATGATAAAGATGACTACCTTGTTTATCATAATTACCTAATTGGAGGAGGTCTTCTTCCTTTGAAACCTAAGAACATTGCAGGACCAAGTGTAGGATTACCCTTATGGTGTGATATCTACCAGATAGTTGGGAAGCATGCAACTGACCATTGTCACCTCTTACAAAAGTTTGTACAGACCCCGCAACAGTTGTTTTGTACCTTTTGTAAATCGATTGGGCATGGAGTGAACCCCTATGTATCGAATGAAGGCTGGAAATCGGCCTCGGGATCAGGACACAGGTGCAACGCACGGAGGATTCCAGGGCCTTAGAAGAGGAAGATGCAAAAGGGCTAGCTGAGGTCGTGAACAAATCATTTGTTATAATTGTGGCGAAGCAGGTCATTTTGTGCACCATTGTCAGAACCCAACACATCCATCCTATCAATACTACAGACAGTTTGACCATGTGATAGAGGATTTCCCGGTGTTGATAGCCAAAATGCAGGAGAAAAAGACGGAACATCCCACACAAAACATATAGATGATGAGGGCGGAGCCTTGCGAAGCGGACCATAGCATCAATATCGTGACGCAAAGAGGTATTGCCATGGGAGAAGATAAAGGATAGCAACCAGAAACCGAATCTTGGGTGCGTAAGTTTTCCGAGAAAGAAGTTGGATTTGATCTCAACAAGGCTAAAGAAACTCTCATGGAGGCCAAGAAGAACTTTGTTGAGGCTTCTACACCAGGAAGTCAGGAGAAACCGATTAGAAACAATGAAGCGTAGAACGTGGATCCCTCGCTATTGCCTACTTTTCTGAAAACTTGTATGAAGTTGTTGTGGGATAGGAAGGTAGTGGAAGGGCTCCAAGAGCTAATTGACAATTGTACGAGTAAAATCAAGATTCCTCTTAAACAACGTGCTATGAGGAAATTGGGTAAACATAAGAAGTGGACAGGACGCGAAATGAGGTTGACCGCGCAGATTGGAGAATAGGAGATGGATCAAGTCATCCTAGATCTAGGATCTAATGCAAACGTGATACCAAAGAAAATGTGGGAAAGGATGGGGAGACCTGCGCTACAAGGGTCTCCTATATAGGTACGCATGGCCAATCAACAAAAAATCATTCCTATGGGATGCATGTATAGGGTAACAGTGGACATTGAAGGGAAAGTGCTTTGGCTGACTTTGAAGTAACTGAAATCATGGATGACAACGACCCTTACCCCATGCTATTGGGGATTGATTGGGCCTTCGACATGGATGTCATAATTAACTTGAAGAAGCGAAGGATGACATTTGAGAGGAAGACGCTACAAGTTATTGTACCACTAGATCCTGCTGAGGGAGCGTGCTATAGTGAACTAGTCCGCAACTATGAAGAGGACAGCAATTTGGATCAAATATACAAGATTACTTTGCGCGATGAAGATTTGATCAATGCCACTGCAAATGGGTGAATTACATGGGATAAAATATCTCCTATACCTCGAATTTTGATGAAGAACTTGAGCATTGGTAGAATAGGTTGCACGAAGTTTCAACACTGAGCTGAAATATGATGACAAAATCACTTTGGTGTGTATCGATGAAGGTAAGATATATTCTTCATTATGATTGCTTAGAAGATGTTAGTTTGTTTCTAGATAAGTTTGAAAGGAAGGTTCCAGAAGAACATCGGTTCCAGGCTCTTGATCAGGTGCTGCGTGCTACGCCTTCCCTTTGGTTGGGTACACATAAGGATAGATTCACTGACTAGAAAGGATACAAGTGAATAATGAAGCTAAGGTTTGGGTACGTGAATACCCAACTGACAGAGAAATACTCAGGTAAGGATGATCCATGCAAGCATTTGGCATGATGGACAAAAGCTTGGGGAGAGGAGCCTCAACCAGAATGGGTACATATATTTTTTCACATCCTAGATACTATTATGATGAACTAGTACTTGGAAACGGAGCTACGCCATGGGATGACTGAGTGGGACATCCTGAGGGAAAGTTTATTGTTAACTTTCAGTTTTGTGGATGGATTTGCATGCATTGATGAAGCGCTCTAGGAATCAAGGCCGCAGTCTTCAGGTTGCTTGAGGAGTGTTACACTAAAATTTGTCACCATGACTATTTGCAGTTAGTATGGCTCCATCAACTGTCATACTATCCTCCTTGGCAAGCCTCATACCTCTGCTCTTCATGTCAAACTCCAAGAAAGAGAGAAAGTCATTAAAAATATATATATCTCTGGGTACGCAGTTTCTCTTAGCCTTACCTGCGTGTACGCAACCCAAGTTCACAATACCTGCGTACTTGTACGCTCTGTATGTAAAGCAATGGGTGCGTACTCCTATAAAGGTCAAAAGGCGCAAGTTTTACTCCAAAAAAGTTACTTGTGGTCGATTCTAGAGCATTCTAGAAGATGGTTTGACGTGTATTGAGCGCCTCCAGATGGTTCATGTATCCCAAAGAAAGAGGAACTTATCCCATCAAGAGGGGAGCTATCCCATTGAAAGAGGGGCTTATCCCATTGATGGTGGACCTGATTAACTTCCTCTAAAGCACTATAAATATAGGCATTGGGCTAGAGGGAGGAGAGGTTGAAAGCTGAACATTCCTAAGGGTAGATGCTGCTGGAATTAGGACTCCCTTGTAAAGCTTGAGAGGAGAGATTCCCATCCTTTCCTAGTCTTATTTGAGAGTGGGTGAGCTGATCAAAGTAAAGGAAAACTCTTGCTGGACCCTAGGAGGGACTTGCACAACACCAAGGCTCAGGTTGTAATGGTTCCTTTTGTTTCCTCTTAATACAAATGAACTCATTTTTCTCAATAGATTGTTATTCATGATTTGTTTCATATACTCCTTGGTCTGTATGATGAATATGTATTGGTTTATGAGTTTATCAGGTGCTATTTAATCTTTTGGCTTGTTAGTGAATGCAGGTTTCGAAGAGAAGGAGGAGCTCATCCGGATCGGCGAGGCTGGACTACTACAAAGCATTGGACTAAAGGTATGTTAAAATCCCCTGATTCCTTGTATTCTCGATGCATGTTTAGAGAAAGGTAGTGTTTATTTGTCTTGTTTGTCACTAGAAAGCCTTTGCTTCTAGGGAGGTCGGTTGTGTCCGCACTAACGACTCTTTCCGCATGACAAGGAGCCAATAGAATGGGTTCAACCGAACTAGAATACACAATTGTGCCATGCATTGGAATGCTACAACGTGGCTACAGAAGAAGAAAGGATCCACGAAATATCAATATTCCAGAGACCAAGGGACAACGCAAGGTTGAAGGCCCCAAAGCAGAAAACCCTGATATAACAGAACCTTTGAAGACCAAGCAAGTAAAAATTGGATCTAACGCGCACCTAAGTTTGCAAAGATAGGTGATTATTGGGATGAAGACACAGTTGATAAAGTTGTGAAACTACTACGTGAATATCAAGACTTGTTTCCTTCCAAGTTCTCAGATCTGAAGGGAATAATAGGGGATCTAGGTGTAATGAAGATCACCTTAAATCCTGATGTGAAGCTTGTGAAACAGAGACCCTACTATCTAAATCCCAAGTATAAGGAGAAGGTGCACAAAGAGCTGGATAAAATACAGGAGGCTAGAATCATTGAGCCAGTGGAAGAATCTGACTGGGTGAGCCTTATGGTTGTTCAAGAGAAGAAGAAACAAGATCAAATCAAGATATGAATAGATCTACAGAAGCTCAATGATGCATGCATTCATGACCCATTCCCAATGCCATTTACAGATGAAGTTTTGGAGAATGTTGGAGGGTAGGAATCCTATTCATTCACTGATGGGTTCTCAGGGTACCATCAGATTAAGATCGCGTCAGAGGATCGCAACAAGACTACCTTCGCAGTGGAATGGGGGTGCTTCTAGTACATAGTGATGTCATTCAGGCTTAAAAATGCGTCCGTGATCTTCTACAGGGTCGTCAATGCAACTTTTAAAGAATTCATCCACAGATTCCTAGAAGTGTATTTTGATGACTGGACAGTGTTTGGGTTGGTAAAGTTCCATGTTGCAAGTCTACGACTTATGTTGGATACTTTTCATAGATACCATATTGCCTTGAATTTGAAGAAATGTATCTTTTGTGTGCCTTATGGAATCTTGTTAGGCCATGTGGTATGCAAGCAGGGATTAATGGTTGACTCTACGAAGATAGTTGTTATTGTCAATTTAGAGGCACCCAAGAATGTAAATTAGTTGCATGCAACGCTTGGCCACACTGGATATTATAGGAATTTTATCAAAGCATATGCAGAGATAACTACACCCATGGAGAAATTACTGAAGAAGGACATGACTTTCTGTTGGGATGGGGAGTGTCAACACAGTCTAGATGTATTAAAGGAAAATATGGTAAATTTTCCCATTTTGGTATTCCCAAACTTGAAGAAATAATTTCATGCTCATGTGGATGCCTCCTATATTACGCTAGGTGCGGTTTTGACCCAGCCAGGTGAAGGTGAAATTGATCATCCTATAGCCTTCGCGAGAAGGAAATTATTAAAGGCCGTGTTGGGGTGCAGGAATTTCACTTAGGCAAGCTCCTTCAACACTTAATTTTCAACTCGGGGGTTTCGTAAACTTAGAGATGAAGCAAGGGTAATGCCAAAAGTGGTATGAACTTTTCCTATTTCTATTCCTACTTCTCAACTAAAACTTTGCAGAATCAAACAGAAAAAACTCAAAGGAAACTAACATCAAAGTAATTCTAGTGCTGGAATGTAAAATAATGCATTTGTGAAGAAATCAAATAAAGGAACTTTCACACTGTTGTAAACAATCTTAATTGTTGAAGTAAAACTCTAGGTTTATCCTCAATATAGGTGATGGTTGTTTAACAAGTGGGCCCTTGCAACGATCTGCCTTCAAAATTATTTTCCTTCTCACACTAAGCGGTCATTCCTGTACTCTTACAATCTACTTGCACTGGTGTAGGTATAGAACTTATGTAGAATTATATCTTACACTTATACTGAAGACTTATATTTTCCTGTAGGGACTCTAAGCCTCAAGGCTTGGAGCACTCTGTTCTTGTAACAAGACACTAGTCCTTGTACCAGAACAGAGCTTCCTACACCAAGTATTCCAATTTTCTTTTGGGAAAACAAAAAGCATGTTAACTATAAAAATAATTGCAAGTGCAAGTAGAATTTGAAATAATCTTGCACATAAAAATAATGCTTTAATCGACTGAATCTCACAAAGAGAAAAACTCTTAGGATAAAAACAATCCTTGAAAGTTAAAGAGAACTCTCTTCAATCAAAGGGGTTTTGCATGTAATCAAATATAACTCGAAACGGTTCAATATAATATTCCAGATTACTTCTACTCTTTTTCCTTAAATCATGAAGTGAAAATACAAATGGAGATATGCAACAACATTCTTTTCTATTTCATGAAGTTATCCTTAATCTTTAAGAATTTAACTTTTAGTATTAAAGATGCCTCCTTTAGATGATAAACGCTTGCTTTGCAGAAAATAGATTAAGTCACATAAAGGAAAAAGAATGAAAAATTTGTTGTAAATGAACTAGCGAGCCAGGGTGCAAGATCCTACATGCACTGGTGTAGGAATGATCTTATCTACACGATCGAAGTGAAAGTAAACCATGAAAACAAAATTACATGAGGTTATTGTATTTAACTTTCACACAGCGGATCCATTCATACTTGATTGTTTTAATGAAATAAATCAGAATTCGTAAGCAAGCACGAAATCAAGATTCCAACCATGCTTCTGTAAATGAATAAAGTTAACACACCTTTAAGATAACAAAGCAAGAGTGTAAATGAGCTGTGTTGGCTAGGCCCTAGCCAACCAGATCATTTCCCATTTTAGGAAATGAAAACCTTCAGCACGTTACTAACACATCAATGAAGAATTATAACGCAGGATGAGAGAATAATGTCACATCTCCTTGTATTAATTCTGATCAGAAAATATACATTTGAGTTCAAGTCCAACCCAGAACAAGGGAAACAATGAAATTACAAATAAACCAGAAATTACAACTATCTACTATCACTATTGCTTGCCAGCCCAGTTCTATCTGAAAGCTAAATTTTATACAACCCTTCGGTCTGTGGCCATAACAAAAAATCACAGTCATTCCAAATCAAGCCTTTCAGCTGAAATGAAATAACAAAGAAAATTACAAAATTAAGCTAGTGGCTATAATAAGGTGCGAACTATTCGTTGGCTGTAGACCTGATCCTCGACCATATCCCTGATTGTCCTCCGCTTTGAGTTCAACTCCGGATGACCGCAACCGAAATGGACAACGTGGACCAAAATTCCCATGTGAAGTGATCAAACTGCTACGGAGATTACGGAATTAGATAGTTGATGGCGGTGCAGGAATCTACCTACACTAGATCAAGCTAGCATAATGATTAATAATTTAGCTTATCAAATACTTTAGGAAAGTAAATATAAGTTACAAGAAATATTAAAGGCAATAAATCTATTTAAAATGATTAATTAAGCACTTAATAAACCTTAAACATGAAATATGAAGTTTATGTAGGAATAGACAGTATTCTTGGACTAGTGTAGGAATGAGGAGGTTTATGGAGATAAACAGAGGTTAATGATTGTGGTTTTGTAATAATAAGGGGATAAAAATGGAGCATTTTGAACTACCAACATCCTCCAATCCCTAAGTTTTTGTGTGTCCTCACACAACCATTAACTGCTGCAAAAATCTTCAACATAGAGAGCCATCTTTCAATCTTGCACTTGGATATTGATTCCTACCTTCACTACCTTTGTCTTCTTTCCTCGGGCTTTCTTAAGTTGTTTAGTCACCCTCTTGAGGCGCATGTAACATTTAGAACCCAAAAACTTCCATATCTTCACTTGAAGTTTATGTTCTTTGACCTCTTCTGCCAACTCTATCTTGCCTTGCTTCTACGAAGTTTGCTCCTTCATGACCTGGTTTAATGCCTCCAAGTCGTGAATTTGTTGTTTGAGCTCTACTATCTGGTTATTTAGATAGAGGGTAGAGGTATTTCTTTCAATCTTATTTGGTGCGAGCACTTTCTCTGCAACTGATTTGAAACATGTACTATTGTTGCCAAGATCAAAGTCATCTTGGCCATCCAGCGTCTGCATCATAATATCACCAAGGGTTTCAGTGCTAGGGGCTTCCATGTCATCGAGGGTTTCATCCCCCTATGCATCCAACTCATCAGGAGTTTCAATACCCTATGCATCCAACTCAGCAAGGGCTTCAGTACCCTATTCATTCAACTCAGCAAGGACTTCAGTACCCTGTTCCTTCAACTCAGCAAGGGCTTCAGTACCCTGTTCCTTCAATTCATCAAGGGCTTCTATACGCTGTTCATCAAAATTGTAAAGGGTTTCTAAGTGTTGCACCTTGTCATCTACCTAACCCTCTCTCAACTATTTACTTGCACTTGATGTCATTCTTTTCTTCTTCAATTTATGAAGGAAGGCCGACAAGAGTGTGTCATCCTCCTTCTCTACATCTTCTTCATTCCCCACTATGTGAGCTACTTCATCTGCGAGAATCGAGAGGTTATGATCTCCAGGTGAAGCCTGGGGTGTCTCGTCAATCAAAATTGGGGAGCTCGACTGAGCATGACTTGTCCCCGAAGAGACAGTCCTTCTCTTCGTCGAGGTCCTGGTCGTTCTTCTTTTTGTTGAGGATGGGGCTTCTTCAACATATTTCTCCCCTACTTGCACCCTTTTGTCCTTACTTTTTGTCTTGGCAAGGTGTGGAGTCTCAGCTTTTCTCTTCTTGCTTACACTTTTTCCATCTGACTCCCCTGCACCTCTTTCCCAAAATTCTTCCAAGAATGACTCCCAATTTATTTCCTTAGCTTCTAGCTCTTTCTTGACTAGGATTGAAATGAGCTCGTGCTGGTACAGTTTATCTGCAACCCGACTAGGACTCCCGTTCTGCACTCCTTTTGCCATCTTCTCTAAACTTTGGAGTAGGTAATAAGGGAAATTGATGTGTCTCCCTGATTCAAAATGCAGCAACAACTTGATATGGTACATGAATGTTAATGTGTAACGTCCCTTGCAGGTCAGAAATTTTTGTAATATGTACAGGAGGTCTCGCCATTTTCCAAGCATGGCGCTCTGCGGAAGCCCTTTCTTCCAATTGACTTCAAGCTTTCAATCGACCACAAATCAGTGCCATCTTTTCCTTTCAATCCTCTCCTTTTTGAACCATTTTTCACCCGCGGTTGACAAGCCTATAGCTCATGCTATAGATTCTTTCGTGACCTCAAATTGTAGTGAGCCTACTTTAGCTTAGCCCTCCTCGAATGTCTTTGCAAATTCCAGAGCCACAGCCGTATCAAACCCGTCGAATTTCTGCAAAAATGGGAGAAATCCTGATTCTTGCAATAGTGCAAGACTACCTCGATACTCGGTCGTTTGTTCTATCTCCTTCACATATGATGGTTCATGTCTCATGGGCGCCATATTTGTGTTGAATCCACCTCAATTCTCTATCACAGCCTTAGGAATATTTCACACTACGGAGTGCAAGGGAGCTGCCGAGAATTTTATGATGGAGATCTGGTCGTTCCACCATCTTGTTGATCACTTCCATCCAATCACGTTCAATCATTAAAATCTCCCCTTCAGGATGGATGCACACACATATCAATTTGCTACGGGTAGGCAATGATAATTGGAGGAGGCTAAAATTTTTGCAGTGGTCATGTAACAGTCATGGGGGATAGGATTATGAGGTAAGGCTATCATGAGCAAGTGATGGAGGATCTTTTCAACAAAGGTAAGTGTGGGATTTCAGATGGATTTGTACCATCCCCGTTTGCCGTATAATTCACATAAGGTGTACTTCGGTACTCATTAAAAAGATTAGACCTCAGAACCTAAAATATCTTGCACTTTAAATGATTTCTCCCTAAATTAGTAAATGATAAAACAAAGTTTTAACCAAAATTTAAATAATACAATGCTATGATCTATCACTATGGTAGTTTTTCATCTGTAGGAATAAAAAAGTAAATTTCTCAATAAACGTACTGAATCAAGTTCTCCTGTACTGTGTTTAAACAATTCTTTGCACTGTGTTTTCACAATCGGGCATGTGCCTGCACTAATCATGCTTGGACTGAACCTGCTTGCACTGCAACGTGCTTGCACTGATCCTACTTGCACTGTGATGTGCTTGCACTGAACCTGCTTGCGCCAATCATGTGTGTTCCTACACCAGGGATTTCTATAGCATTGAAGAAAGAGGGGATAATAAAAAAAATTCTGATAGAACTCAGTTCTTTGGCTGGACTTAAAAAAAAAATCTTGAATATACAAGAGAAGTTTTATTCGCCATTATTTGGTGTTTCATGAGCATTCCTTTTGATTTGACTGTATCAGATCCTGCAATCGATCCATGAGGGAACGAAGAAGTGGGAAGGGGTAATTTTCAGAATGGGAAGGAATGTCATAACAGGGATTCCAAGAATAATACTACCAAAGGGGATAAACGAGAATGGGATGTGGAAAAATTCAAGGGGGAAAAGAGGGACTTTATGAAATCGGATAAGGATAATTTTCTTAGAAGAAAAAGGAGAGTGATTCATTATGGGATTCAAAAAAGAAAAATAGTGGGAATTATGAAACAGTAAAATAAAAGAAAGGCATAATTTCATCTTCAAGATCAACCTGCACTAGTGCTGGAAAAAAAGGGTTGGGTTCCTTGAACCTGCTTCTTCTTGGTGACAGCGATCATATCTAAAAAATCAAGTAACGTTCCCTTTTTATTGAAATTTCGATCTTCTTGACAACATGCTAGTTTTCAGGTTGATCCTTCTGCAATCATGTCAATCAACTGATTTATTTATTTTTTTATTCTATGAGGAAAAGAAAAAAAGAATCGAATCTTCAACAAGTTGGTGTTGCCACCTACCAACTCCTTTTCAGATTGCTATTGGACTTGCTGCATAAAATCTCCTTTGGTAAGGGGCTAAAAATACACCTTCAATCTATGCCCATTTACTAGGAACGCGGAATTTCCTCCATCAATAGTTTTAATTTCTACCGGTCCATTCTCAAACACTTTGACCACCTCATAAGGTCCCATCCAGCGTGTATGGAATTTCCCTTTAAAATATTTGAATCTAGAATCATAAAGGAGTACCCAATCACCTGGTTGGAATTGCTTCTTCTGGATAGACTTGTCATGCCACTTCTTGCGTTGTTGTTGAACCAAGATGTTCTGTTGAACATCATCCCTTCGAAATTCATCTATGTAATTCAATTGTAGAAGACACTACTATTGTGCTTCAGAGAGATCTAGCCCCAATTGGACTGCAGTCCTGAAAGTCTTGATCTGGAATTCTATTGGCAAGAGGACTTGTTTCTCGTACACCAGCTCATATGGTGTGTGTCCTATGTTGTTCCTCCAAGTGGTTCGGTATGCCCACAAGGCTTCTGGTAATTTGTTAACCCAATCCTTTCTGTGAATATTTACTGTCTTTGTGAGGATGGACTCAATCACCTTGTTTGTGGACTCCACTTGACCATTTTCTTGCAGGTGATACAGTGTAGATTTCTTGTGCCAAATTTTGTACTGCTCCATCACACCCTGTACCAAATTAGAAATAAACTACGATCCATTGTCAGAAAAAATTTCTCTAGGCACACCAAATATAGTAAATATTTCAGTAAAAGTAAAATCAACAACTCTTTCAGTAGCAAAAGAAACAGTTTTAGCTTCTACCCATTTTGTAACGGAATCGGTACAAACCAAAATATGCTTTTTATCTAATGATGTTGGATTTATTGGTCCTACAAAATCAATGGCCCATTTTTCAAAAGGCTCAATCATAACCTGAGGACATAAAGGCATTTCATTGGTTTGATTAGGTTGGCCAATTCACTGACAGCTATCACATTGCTTGACATACTGTTTGGCATTCTTAAACAAGGAGGGTGTTATCACAAAATCAAGCACTGAAGGGCTGCTGATCAGGTAGACTCTGTGTAACTGTTTCAGACCAATCTTTTGACTAAGGATTAGCCTCCCTAGCCTAAGAGGGCTCTCTCAAAAGGTTATTGATTTTGACTATTGATAAGATGGCTAACTCTTGTAAGGTGAATTTAACAAACATGCTGGCTGGACAGACATTACAAAGACTTCCATTGGGCTTATGGAGTTAATCATCCTTCAGTAAACTATAACACTACTCATACATAGAAGTCAGGGCATGTGATGTTTAAATACTCAAAACACATCTCATAGAAACCTCGGCTTACAAATACACACAGGAAATCAGAGCAGCAAAGTGAATTCTGAGTGATTGTGTATTTATACAACTGTAGAAACATTAAGGATAAAGCAAAACCACATATCTTGAGCATTGAAACACTGTATGAATCCTGAGAAGACAAGCAGCAAATTGTATTACTGAAACTGAGTTTTTACACAAGCCAAAACAATACTCTGTTTTCTCAAATATCCAACCCTCATTACATCCAAGTTTTATCTATATATAGAAACATATCTTTAACTACTTTGAGCTTCCTCCTCCAGCATGAGGGGAGCTTGATGACTGCTACTAATTACCCCTATCTGCTATTTAACTGACTCATTAAATACAATAAGTGCTAAACTGGAATTTTAAAGAGTCCTAATTAAACTAAAACTCTAATTCTATCCTCCTCGTAGAATGATTCTTTCTTGCTTCTTGACACCTGTCTCCTTTCAGTTTGGCCGAGATAGCTGAGAAGAGGATTCAATGTTCCAGACTAGCTTTGGATGCTGAATGCGTTGATGGTTCAATAATATTAGGATAAAACCCCTGTTTTTCCGGTTCCAGTCTTCCACTACCTCTTCGAAAATGTAGCAGCATGTCTCCAGCTCTTTCATATCCCAAAAATGATGAGCATCACCATATTTCCAAATGTGCTGGAAGCTTCGTTGATGAACAGGTGTGCAAGCCAAAACTCCTCGTATGCAACTCCTTCCAAACCCTAATGACTGATAATAAAGTGCCTTTATAATAAAAACTTTTAACTCGAGACAAAACATTTCACTTTACAAAAAAAAGGTACACCTGTCATCATTTGAATGGCTATGCTAGCGTCATGTGGTCTCCTAAATGTCCCTTAGATATTTCCTTTGAAAATTTTCTGATCCTCCCATCAAACTGTTTGTCTTCATTATAAAACAACACCTACAGCAGTTTCGTAGCGCGCTACGAAACTGCTGAATTTGCTGAAACAGCTTGCCTTTTTAGATTTGCCAAAGCAAGTGCAATTATGTCTCTGTTTAATCCAAGCTCAAAATCTGGAAGTGATCTGTTGTTCAAATCGAAAGCTTTTGATCCAGGATGTTTAACACAACCACCATTTACTTTAGCAAACCAGCTTTCTCCTTTAGATAGTTAAAAAAAACTCCTCAGTAACAAAACCTTCCAGTGTATCAACAGTTACAATCTGGCTGGAGCTGGAAGCCTGACTGCTCGAAAGTGAACCATCTTCAACCTTGATAAATGAGCCTATATCTAGCTCTACATTCAGGGTATTTTCATTTTTGAACCCACCCGAGCCAACAGAATCATGAGTTATCAATGAAATCTCTTTCTGTGTTCAAAAGCTTCTCAATAATAGACTGACCAAAGCTCTTCATTTGCTCCAAAATACCGTTGCTCATAAGGAAAGCCAGGAAAACAATATTCTGTGTTACATTTTGTAATTTTTTAGGAACTAAAGGTTTTATCCAATCATGAACTGCATTGTCCGAAACACGGATGACTTCTACAACCCGTTGTAACAACGTGCTGTTGCTTCCAAATTGAAGAAAAAGATGCTCACCTGATACTACTGGGCGTTTCCTTATAGATTCATCTTTTATAATAGGCAAAATCTTTGCCTTCTGTTTTGTATTGTTTGTATTGTCAACTTCACCTATGGGCCTCAATATAATCTCTTCTTCATATAAAATCAGGTGGCCAGACTCTTCAGATTTTCCAATTATAAACTCTGATTCCATCCCAGTCGAGGGTTGAAATTTAATCTCCGCGCCAGTGAAAACCAGTTCCTTTTTACCCGAGTTGCGACCCAAAATTGCAGCCAGCTGATGTTCTAATTGTTGGAACCTATTTATCTCAAAATGAATCTCATCATCTCCAATATGTTTCCTGTCATCAGATGTTGAGTCAGCGATATATCGAATGAATCTGCAGTACTCAGGTAGAACCTGGAGAAAATCCTGCAAGAGTTGCTGCTCTGATTCATTAAGCTTTGATTGGATGTTGCACTTCCGACTTTCCCTGCGGCGATCTTGGATAGAATTCTCCAAATCTGTATAACCCTGGAACTCTGGCAATGCAGAATGCTTTAAAAGAGAAACAAATTCTTCATTACTGAGCCGAGTGAAATCAAGATCATAGTCCTTGGACAGCTTCTCGAACTCAGACCGAAGGGAACTGACATTAACCTTTTTGAATTGAGGACTAAAATACTTTCTGGACTGTTTATATTTAGCAGTGAGAAAAGCACATCTGTGATATCCTTCAGCAAATAACAATGTATGTTTCGGTATTGTCAGACCTTCAGGAGGGGTCGTACTGATATACTTTCCTATGTTTACGTCGAACCCGGGCGAAACCCTGACATCATTTTCAGAATTCTGGACATGACTTATCTTGAGCGTCTGAGTTCGTTTCAATCTACGAGAAGTGGTTGTGACAGAAGCAGACATAGATCCCAGAAGGTTATGCTCTTCAACGCACACAATAACATCATCACACAAATCCACTACATAACGTATGAAATTTGCAAGAAACCTGTTTCCTTGATGCATCTTTGAGATGACTACCTTGATGCCAATAGAAAACAATTATGCAACGCTTCAAAAGACCAACATACAAACCTGGTTCAAATTTGTCTTCCTCCATTTCATTAGGAAAGGGATACCCACCACCCATTGTAAGTAAAGATAATCTGCGGAGAAGAGACGAACCAGAGTTGGTAACATAAGGCAAGGCAGTACACCCTGCTACAATTTGGCTGCGAGGTTCTGTTGGCCTTGGAAGCCCTGACAATTCCAAAACAATGGAATACGTGAGAGGATAAAATTGTGACAATAATTATAATGAATATGTACATTGGTTTGGAATAACTTGTGCCATTCCTCGCACTGCGTCCCAATTCCATCCTCCGTCTTATGCCTTGCGCTGTCTACCTTTTCCTTGATTGATTGAACAAGAGCCTTGTCATGAAACAGCACCAAGGCCCACCGAATTCCCCTGCGAATCTCTCCAAAAAGACACTCCGAACTCCAATGGAAGCCTAGACCTGTTTGGTGAGAAGTCCGAACACGCAGCTACAGAGTTGTAAGCCTTAAATTTGAGAGTTGTAATATGAAGCACACTGACAGAGAGAACTTCATCAGTGAATCTCTAAAAATAGAGCTTCATCCAGGAAGATTTCCCCTGTTTGTGTTGAGAAATTCACACATGCGCAACAAGATAGCTGTGAGGCCAGGGAAAGACCCCATCCTCGCCTTTAGCACCTGGAATTGTTTCTAACACACGTGTTGTTTTACTGCCCCATGCATTTGGCAAACCATTCGCCACAGATCCTCATTTTTTGTCAACTGATAAAAACGCTTGCAAGCTGATCCAGCACTGTGACATGTTGAGTCAGATATTCCCACGGAATCCATAGGAGACAGCTGTGAAATATTGGCTATGGATTCGAACAATTCCCCAATTTCGTAGCGCAGCCAATGCGCTACGAAATCACCTAAAAGATGTCGCGCTGCAAAACTGATAAAGGGATCTATGCGCTGCGGAAACACTTTGTCCTTAAGCTAGTCTGAGCAATTTTGGCAACAAAATTTTCAGTGATAACAGAGGGAAAAAAATAACCAGCTCGTAACACTTTGTATGCAGTCCGCTTATCAGCGAAGTGACCCCCACAAGGTTCATCATGGGAATATTTTAAGATATCAAACACTTCTTCCTCTCCTACACATCTACGAATAATAAGATATGGTCCAGTGTAAAAGAGATCTCCTTGAATCTAGGAATATGCAACGCTTTTCCGTATGATATTCCGCTTTTCACGAATGGATAAGTGGGGTGGTATTTTTCCAGTGACTAAATAGTTAGCTATGCCAGCAAACCACAAAGATTTTGTCGACACAACAAAAAGATGTTCATCAGGAAAATCATCATCAACAGGAATTACTTCACTAGGATTATTTAATCTTGAAAGATAATTTGCTACTACATTAGATTTTCCTAATCTATCAATAATGGTAATATTAAATTCCTGCAACAATAATAACCACCTAGTCACTCTACCACTAGTTAATGTTTTATTCGTCAAATATATTATTGAGGAATGGTCGGTATGCACACTATAATATAATGTTTGAATTTATTAATGGAAAAAAATTACAGCTAAAAACTCTTTCTCAGTAACTGTGTAATTTAGTTCAGCAGGTGACAAGTTTTTACTAATGAAGTAAATAACATAGGATTGTTTATCTTCTTCTTGTCCTAAATTTGGGCCAATAGCAGTATCTAAGGCATCATAGGAAATATGAAATGGCAGGGACCAATTTGGTCCTCTCAAAACTGGTGCCTAAACTAGTTTTTCCTTGAATGTCTCAAAGGACTGTTGGCAAGTTGTGGACCAAGAAAACTCACTATCTTTAGCCAAAAGTCGAAAAAGGGGGGTAGCTATCCTTGAGAAATTCTCAATGAATCTCATATAGTAGCTTGCATGTCCTAGAAAACCTCTCACTTCCCTTTGAGTTTTGGGTACAGGAAGACTCAAAATAATTTCTATTTTTGCAAGGTCAACCTGGATACCTTTGTCGGAAATAAGATGGCCAAGAACCACTCCCGCCTTGCACATTAATCTACATTTTTTGTCACTCAAGGCAAGATGAGCTTCTTGGCAACGAAGAAGCACTTTTTCTAGATTTTTGAGGGCTTCCTGAAATGAATCACCAAACACAGAAAAGTCATCCATATAGATTTCCACACACTCAAGGTCAGCAAAAATGGCCAAGACTACCCTTTGAAAGGTAGTCGGGGCATTACATAGCCCAAAGGGAAGCACTCGGTAAGAAAATGTACCCCATGGACATGTAAAAGTGGTTTTGTCTTGATCCTCAGGTGCAATCTATATCTGGTTATAACCACTAAAGCCATCTAGAAAAGAAAAGTACTTCTTACCAGCAAGGGTATTGAGTACCTAGTCGATGAAAGGAAGGGGGAAGTAATCCTTGAGAGTGGCTTTGTTCAATTCTCTGTAGTCAATACAAATGTGCCATCTCCCATCTTTTTTCGGGACTAATACCAATGGAGAGACCCACTGGCTATCAGAAATATGATAGATAAAATCAGCATCCAAGAGTTTTTGCAACTCTTCCTTTACAACATCTCTTAGAGTTGGGTTCATATGCCTTTGGGGTTGTCGGATATGTCAGGCTCCATCCTGAATATAGATATGGTGGGTACAAGTTTTAGGAGGGATGCTTTTCATATCTTCATAGCCCCATGCAAAGGCATCAAGATGGTTTCACAACAAATTCACAAGCTGCTCTTGCTGGGATGAATCCAAGTTTGAACTGATATGCAAGGATTTGCCTAGACTAATCTCAACAAGAGTGGTATCAGGCTCAAGAGTACATAGAGGTGTTTCTAGATATGGTGATGAGGGAGGTAGAGAGTCATGACTTTCCTAAAAATCTAGACTAAAAATCTGACTCAATGACTCAAAATTGGGCATGGTGTCTAGATTGTTCAGGAAGTCTTGAATCTCACCCTCCTGTGAAAACTCAGCATACTGATGTATCAAGGAAACATATTGAGTCTCCTCATTACTACTGTAGTCTAACCATAAAATGTCTTGGAGCTCCTGAATGGATCTAGTGGGTGGATACAAGGTGACCTTCTTCCTAGAATCTCCATGGGAAATATACATGTCACCAGAATGGCATCCAATATAAGCATCAGCCGTAGCAAGCCATGGTTGTCCCAAGATCAAGGGATGTCCTCCCACAGGATTATTTGGCTAAAGCACAATGAAGTCTGTGAAGTATTCCCAAGAGTCTAAAGAAAGGACCACATCATCCAATACCCCTTCTGGCTTGATTTTAGATCTATCTACCAGTTCAAGCACAATGGGAGTAGGACGAATATGGACCAATCCAAGTTGATCCACGGTTTTCTTGGTCATAACATTAATGGCCACCCCCATATCTATAATTACATTGGAGACAAGGACATCACCTATCTGAACAGAGACAACAGGGTTTCTGGGGTCGGTATATTTCTCCATGTGCATACACCCCATCATTAACTCTACTGCTCTACCAACAAATTGAATAGTTTGATGTTCTAATCTTCTCTTCCTAGATTCTTGAGACAGAGTTCCCTAATGGTTTTTGTGCAAATGCGGATCTCTTTGATATCTTGGAGCAAAGGTAACTTTATGAAAAGGTTCCTAAGCTCAGAGACCAGGCTAGACTCAGGAATGGGGTCATTCTTCTCCACAACTAACCTCTTCGGATAGGGAGGTTGGTTGGAAGAAGATGGAAAAGGCTTAGAGGGTACAGGGATGGGTCGGATGGTGACATATTTTTTAGAATGGTTAGGATTTTCCTCCTCACCTTTCTCATTGATAATCACCATAGGCTACTTTTGATTTTTTGAGGTTACTATCTTCCCCGATCTCAATTGGATATCATTGACTCCAACTGGCATGGACTGATATCTAGATGAGGAAAGCTAGTTCATAGAGTAGATCATTGTACCTCTTTGTTATTGGGGTTGGGTAAAGGTTGGGCATGCAACTAAGGAAGTCGAAACAGTGGAGGTAAAGGCAATGGTGGCATTGGTTGACTTAGCTAAGGCAATGATGGTTGTGGCATTGGGTAAGGTGCATATGTAGGTGGGTATGACTGCATAGGTGCACGTACAAAACTTATGTGAGAAGTATATCTTACACTTATACTGAAGACTTATATTTTCTTGTAGGGGCTCTAAGCCTCAAGGCTTGGAGCACTCTATTCCTATAACAAGACACTAGTCCTTGTACCAGAATAGAGCTTCCTACACCAAGTATTCCAATTTTCTTTTGGGAAAACAAAAGAGCATGTTAACTATAAAAAGAATTGCAAGTGCAAGTAGAATCTGAAATAATATTGCACACGAAAAGAATGCTTTAATCGACTGAATCTCACAAATAGAAATAAACTCTTAAGATAAAAACAATCTTCGAAAGTTAAAGAAAACTCTCTTCAGTCAAAGGGGTTTTGCATGTAATCAAATATAACTCGAAACGGTTCAATATAATATTCCAGATTACTTCTAGTCTTTTTCCTTAAATCATGAAGTGCAAATACAAATTGAGATATGCAACAACGTTCTTTTCTATTTCATGAAGTTATCCTTAATCTTTAAGAATTTAACTTTTAGTATTAGAGATGCCTCCTTCGGATGATAAATGCTTGCTTTGCAGAAAATAGATTAAGTCACATAAAGGAAAAAATAATGAAACATTTGTTGTAAATGAACTAGCGAACCAGGGTGCAAGATCCTACATGCACTGGTGCAGGAATGATCTTATCTACACAATCCAAGCGAAAGCAAACCAAGAAAAATAAATTACATGAGGTAATTGAATTTAACTTTCACACAACGGATTCGTTCACACTTGACTATTTTAATGAAATAAATCAGAATTCGTAAGCAAGCACGAAATCAAGATTCAAACCACGTTTCTGTAAATAAATAAAGTTAACACACCTTTAAGATAACAAAGCAAGAGGGTAAACAAGCTGGGTTGGTTGGGCCCTAACCAACCAGCTCGTTTTATGTTTTATGAAACGAAAACTTAGATACGAAGCACAGGTAATGCCATACTGCACTGATATGTTCCAGAGTTCGAATGATCCAGCATCCTCATTGAAGCACATGGAAGAGTGGCAGGAGGACATTATGTAGGCAGAGCAAAAGCATAGAAGATTCTACGTGCAAGATTGTGGTGACCAACGGTGCATAAGGATTCTAAGGCATATTTCAAGGGATGCAATGTCTGTCATAGGACGGGGAAGCCATTTCAGAGGGACAAACTTCCCTTAAATCCATATATTTTGTTGTAGGTGTTTGACAAATAGGCGATTGACTTTGTAGGTCCGATACAACCACCCGGGAAGGAGACGGGCACGCGATATATTATCACTGCAACTGAGTATTTGACGAGATGGGCGGAAGCATAACCAGTCAAAGGCTGCAGTGCTGCTACAGCTGCGAAGTTCCTTTTCTAATTTTTCTTGACTCGGTTTGGGTGTCCCAAGATATTGATGAGTGATAGGGGTATGTATTTCTTAAATGAAACAATTGTCGCGATGTTTGAAGAATTCCTGGTTTATCATCAGAAGAGTATGCCCTATCATCCTTAAGCTAACGGTACGATTGAAGCGTTCAACAATATCTTGGAGAACGAGATGATGAAGGTCTGCAACATGAAAAGAAATGATTGGGATGTACGCATACCAGTGGTCCTATGGGCATATAGGACAACGTGTAAAACGTTGACACGACAAACTTTGTTCCAATTGGTCTATGGAATAGAAGCTGTAATGCCCATGGAGTATGTTGTGCTGAGTCTGAGGATTGCAAAATTGACTGATATGGCAGATCATGAGACTATGGAGAAATTCCCCTCGCAGTTGCTGGAACTAGAAGAAGATCGATTTTTAGTAGGATTTCACCAACAGGTGCAAAAGGAATGCGAGAAGGCCTAACGCCATAGACATATTAATTTGTGCACCTTCAAGGTGAATGATTTTGGTGTTACTTTATGATAGTAAGTTCACGAAATTTCCTAGGAAGTTTCAAATGAATTCGCTAGGTCCCTATGTTTTCAAGGAAATTACATATGGTGGCGTAGTTCAGCGCATGAAGCTGAATGGGGAATTATTTCTGGGAAAAGTCAATGGCAATCAATTGAAGTTTTACAAAGGGGATCCCACCCCTGCGCAATGACTATATGATGATGGGATAGTCTTAGTACTCTAGGCAGCTGTAAGGAAGTACGGGACTCAAACTACACTGCCTAAGAAGTGGAAAAACAAAGTAAGGGGGTTGCATGATGGAAGCAAAAAGTGCACCAAGAGAAGCTGCGCTGAGAAGGTTGTGCCATGGAGGATGGTGCCGCATAACAGGGTCGAAAAATAATTGTTGGATGAACTGTAGATGATGGGATGGAAAATTTTCCATTAAAAGGAATGGGTAGGTTGCATTTATGGTGCAAATCTTTGGGAATTTGCCAACAAAGATGCATTTATGATAGAAATTTGGAGGGAACAGTCGGATTTGAATTTGAAATTGCCTATAAATATGGTATGCTGCCCTGCATTAGAACACTTTTCTCTTTGAAAATCGCTTGTGATCTTTCATGCTTTATGTCTATGAACCGATCCGATTGGGAAGATATTTTCTTGCATCCAGGGTTAGCTAATGTGCTCAAAGCATTCTGTGAGGCGTTCTTGGAGAGAATGATGGCCACTAACCCCACAAAAGTCGCCAGTTCTGAAGTCATTTCCCCTGAAGTCATACAAGAAATGGAAGTAACACCCTCTATTCCAACGACGCCTAGGTCACCTAGGCCTAAGCCAATTTCCACTGAGAAGAAACAAAAGAAACCACAACAAGTTATGGTGCACCAATCACCAAGAAAAAACCCCCAAGAGATTCGCCAAAAGGGGAAGATGGATAAGTCCAAGCAACCACATGAACCCCTGGGTCTTGATGAAGAAGAGCTTCATAGAGGAATTGAGGAGATGGAAGTTGAATAGGGTGAGCCTATGACTCAGCTCCCGAAATATATCCCACCGCGACAAGGTAAAGCGAAGGTACTGAAAGATCTAGATACTGTAAAATTCATGGTTTCTACACTGTTGCTACCAGAGAAGGTGGTATTTGATGGTGAGCTCTTAGGGCACATTCTTGCGCTCAAAATGGAAGATTAGGAATTGGTAGATCATGAGAAATTCCCCCATCTAGAGCTGAATAAGTATTTGGTGAAGATTTACTATGAGGAAACCGAAGTAACGTGACTGGAGCTAATGAAATGGGTCACAGGGGTTGCAAAGGCAGGATTGCTAAATATGATGTACATGCCAAATTTTAGTATAACAAACATCAACACAGTTTGTGTTCGATAATTTGTTACCCTGGTGCATGATGGGTGTCTTTGGTTGGGAGAACCCATCCCTATTACAGATATGCTAATCCATCAGATCACTATGTTTCCCTATCAAGAATTGGATCCAGAAGAGGCGTTTGGAGGAAAAACGAAAGAAAAACAACCCACAGATCAAATGAAGAGCTAGTTCGTCTTGGTAATGAAGTCCCGTAGATATTCTATTTGCTCTATTACTGACAAGGCAGTGCAGTTTTCCATGCAGATCTTGGCATGCAAGATCATGCAGAAATGTCACACGGACGAGGCTCCGATGCTGGTAATTTCACTAGTTGTGCAATGTGCTAAGGGGGTACAATACAACTAGGCACAAAACCTCTACAAGGAGATTTTGGCAAACTGTTGGGAGGCCCAAGACGATGGAAAATAATTTCACTATGCTTGGATGTTACTATTGATTGTGTTAGTCACATGGAGGCTGCCCAAAGATAGTCAATTCCCACCACAAGAAGTTGACTCACCAAAAAGTTGTGAAGTTTGCTTCACTCTGGGTGACGAAGGACCCTGCAAGAGTCATGGAAACTAAGATGTTTTGGGTACTGGTTGATAGGGATCTCCACATGGTGATCAGTCAGAGGTCGAGGTTGTCACCAACTCTATTTGAGCAACTAGAGGCCTATGCAAAGTTCAAGGCGTATTTTCACAATGTGTCTATCTACACGAGGAAGGATCTGAAGAATACATGGTGTAAGTTGTCGTACCTGGTGAGTGAGGCTAATGCACAAGATATTGTGGGGAAATGGCCAGGAGAGTGGTTACAACCGTCAGATCTCGACGCAAGCACAAGCAAGGCCATGGAAACTTCCACCACGTAGATCACAACAATGTAGAAGCAGAAGGAGGTTGAGTAGGCCGCAGCTTAAGAGGAAGTTGCACAGCAGAAGAAGGAATTTGTTGCCAAAGCAGCTGCTACTAAGGTCGATGTTGAGAAAGACCGGGTGGCTAAGGAAACCACTATTGATGTGGAGGAGTCTGATTCTAAGCACACTAAGGACAAAGGGGAATTTGATGTCAAACAAGGCGGGGGCGAGGAGAAAAGAACTCCCTTTAAACTACAAAAGTGGACCAAGGAGACAACTTATGGACCTAGAAAGAAGCGGAAATCTGACAAGCACACACACGTTGATCCAATGGTCCTCACTGAGGGGGACTTGGATGAAATCAGAGATAAGGTCCACGACACCATGACGGATTTGTGGGCGCAATTCAAACAACATTACCATTAGGTGCTGGGGAATGTGCAGAAGGATTTGCACCACCTACAAATTCAGACAGGATGGCTGCAAGCAAGCGTTGGTAAGGCAAGCGGGATTCAAGCGAGCCTGCAACAAGTGAGTGCGACTGTGTTGAATATTGATTGGACTCTAGACCTCAGAATCATTCCACTGCTAGAGGGGTCCCTACATGCATAGTCAGAGCAAGGAAACACTCAGTTGGCACAGATCAAGGATGTGGGTGTCAACCTTGCAGCGCTGCCTATCCAAACCCTCCATGAATTACATTGGGGAGTATCTGATGAGCTCAGGGCCAGGGAGTAGCACATGTTGCTAGTAATCAGCGAAGTGAATACCAACAAGGAACAAATATTCGCAGAAAAGAAGTAGGCGGTGAAAGAGAAGGAATAAATGGCCACGCGATGCCAAACCTTGGAGGCATCCATTACACATGCATGTAATACGGTGCTAGAACTCAACATTCTCGAAGACACATAATCAATAGCAAAGATTCAGAAATTGGCTGCAACAGTCAGGCAATCAAAGGAGGAAATCAACCAAGTCCGATTTGAGTTACAGATGCAGACCACCAAATTACAGTTAAATCTGCAGCCAACCACTAAGCCAAAAGTCCGAGAGCAGTGTGGAGCAACCATCAAAGAGGGAATGGCCACTTTAGATGCAACAGTCAAAAAATGCACAGATCTCTTTAAGCAAGCAATGGAACTATGGACATCTCTGCAGGAGGACCAAAATCTGCAGAAAATTGGTACAAATATTAGGGAGAAGAAGCAACAATTTTAAGAACTCAGGGCAACTGCGCGCACTTTGGCGCTAGTCCAATGCTTTGCTCAATTAACGGAAGGAAAATAGTTACAAGAACATATTGAGGAGCTGCAAAGAAAAGAGAACATTTTAAAGCCCAGGACACAACCATGGACAAAGGAAACTAGCCACCTCACTCTCGCAGTTCAGGAAAAATTGAAGACTATCCAGCAGACACAAAGGATGATGGGCCTCATGGTGGAAAGCCTTACTACAGAAAATCTAGTCAAAGAAGTACAATAGGCCACGATGCAGGGTACTACTAATTTGCAGGTACTGAAGGTCTGTAAACTCCAAGAGAAGATTTATGCGACAGTCAAGTGACTCGAGGGCGAGTCACCCAATTTTTGTTGGGGGCCCGTTGGGATAGGGTCCCTGGGGTCAAAGTTTGAGTAAAATTTAATATTTTTTTGTATAAAGTGTAAAGTCTCCACGCAATGTGGAAGCGGAGCACGAAGCTAGTATGAGTCAAAGGGGATTTAGTCCCTTAGGTGGGTAGGTGATAGGAGGTTTTTGAGACCCGCCCATGGTCCACGGACCATGGTATTGTAAGCAAAATGCTATATATAGATGAGTCATAGCGAGTCTAGAGAAGTAACTTTTTGGGAAGAATCATTGTTGTTGAAAATGAAACAAGATGATGGAGCTTAGTGAAAAGAAGTCGCCTTCACTAAGTGGGCCCGCAGGCTATTTTTGGCGCAAAGTCTATTTTTAGACTATGTCTATTTTTAGACATATGGATCATGGTCTATGAGTTGCAGGATGCTATTTGTGGATGATTGGTCATGTTGGTAAAAACAGATGGACTTCTACTTTTAGACATATGGGTGGAGTCTATTTTTAGACTGCCAGGCTAAAAATAGAACAGTCGAATATTATTAGCTCTTAATAATATTTGGACTATAAACATTATCTTATCCTCTTGGAGCACTTCAGTTCGAGCTATGGATGTGGCACATGCAACTGCCAGAAGGAAATACGCTTTTCTTATGGGTCTATTGAGATATTGCATGATAGACTTCAGTTAGAACTCAAGTGATTGAGTTTGGTGGAGTTGATTGAGGAGTTGATGGAGTTGTGTTCAGTTTGACTTAGTTGAACTAGTTGTATTTAGTCTAACTGCAGAATACACTAGTGATGAGTGATGTGAATTAATTATTAATTAATTCACTAATTATTAACTCATAATGCAACTAAAGAATACATTAGTTAACTCAGTGCATGGATAGTTCAGTGGAGACAGGTGTTAGAGGTGGAGACTACTATCAGTTGTGACTATAGCTGTGCGTGAGATTTGCACAATCAATGATTGAGATTGCCAATGAGGATTGCACAGTAAAATCCAAGGAAAACGAGCTTGGATCATTTCTATTCTTGCTTTGGATTGCGCAGTAGAGGCAGGCAGACAACGGAGAAGATTTGAACCTGTGACTTGATTCAAATCTGAGCTAGTTTGTGTGTAACAGGTGGAGATAGTACTAAGTGCTTGTGAGGAGTATTGTACTATGTATTGTTACATTTTCTCTATCATTATAATATACAGATAGTTGGGGGTTTTCAGCTATATGCTTTCCCCGGTTACATACTGTGTTGATATGTGTGATTGATGTTTCAATGTGCGCATGCGATTGTTTTTGATTCCGCAAATTGATGATCAACGTAGATGAGGTTATGTATTATGCATGCATTCCGCAAATAGTGTATAATCGGGATAATCTCTGTGAATAAGTGTCATATTATTCAAAATTTCTACATGGTATCATAGCAGAGTTGATCATTAGATCTATTATTCAGAAAGTGATTACATTTTATTTCTTCAAGCAAAGTCTGTAATCGGGTCAGGTAGCCTCTGGATTCATCCTTCTTTTGGAAGGTGAGATATCCGGTAAAAGCCCATACAGTCAATCTCTGTACGAGAAATACTTTGTTCTCACGAATTTTAGATCAGAAGCGGTTGAGCTTTTGAGCTGGTGGAATTCGAATTTGCAGCAGTGTTTTCTTGGTGTCAAAGTTGAAATGTCTTTCAATGGATTGCGCTTGGAGTATGCCCTTGAAGGCAACTCAAATTATATTGCATGGAAAGACAGGATAGAGGCAGTGTTAGATGACAATGGGTTGAAGGAGTTCATAGGGGCTGAGGTCCCAAAGCCTACTGATGCTACTCACGTTGAGGTTTGGCAAAAGAAGACAGCAAAGTGTCGAAGGATTCTGTTGGAGGGTGTGAAGGATCACATTGTATCCAGCCTGCATGGAAAGGCTTCTCCATACTTTATGTGGAAAGCGTTGACAGATCTATTCCAAAGCAAGAGCGACCATAGGAAGTTGGTGTTCAAGGATAAACTCAGAAACATTAAGTGTGAGAATGGAGACAGTATGCCCAAGTATCTCACGAAGTTCACCCAATGCCGGGATGAGCTGGGAAGTGTGGGGATGACTTTTGATGATGAGGACTTGGTGAGCTTAGCTCTCCTTGGTCTTCCAAAGAGTTGGCATTCCTATCAGGACTCTTTCAATGGTCGGAAAAATTTCCAGGATGGGAGAGACTTTGGTCGGATCTTGTGAAAGAGGAGATCAGGTGGAATACCAAGGACGGATCTTCATCAAAGGCATCTGATGAAGAAAATTGCACTTTGGCTGCCAAAGCAAAGAAGGGGAAGGAGAAGGGTTCTCTTTCCGAATCCAGTTCTTCCAATGATGGGAAGAAGGTTGACAAATTGAAAGTGCGATGCTTTCGTTGTCATGAGGTGGGCCATTATGCCACAAATTATCCACGGAAGAAATCCAAGAAGGGATCCGGGGAAGGATATGAAGGTGAGGCACTTGCTTCACAGTTTGAGTTGGATTTCACACTCTTCGCATGCATGGTTTCATCCATGGTGGGAAGTGGTTGGTTTCTTAACAGTGGAGCTTCTTTCCACATGACCAGTGACAAGAGTTTGTTCAGTAATTTGGAGGAGAAAGATCTCTAGATACTCATAGCGATGGGTAATGATGAGAAGTATAGTGTCTCAGGTGTAGGCACGGTTATTTTTCAGAGGGAGCATGGAGCTCGCCTTACCTTGACCGATGTCAAGTATGTACCAGGACTGAAGAGAAACTTGGTGTCGATCGCGATGCTGGAAGACAGAGGTTGTGATGTAGTCTTCAGTAAGGGAAAGGTTTTCCTTAGACACATCATCACTAGACAAGTGAAGCAAATTGGTTCACGGGTCAAGAACCTGTATGCTCTTGAGGTTCAATATGCATGCAAATCCTTGAGCAGCGAGGCAATTGATGGAGACTTGGTGGTTGAGAGGGAGCGTATATTACCTCTCAACATGCAGAGCCAGAAGAAGTCTCAGACGATTGTGGAGGAGCCACGATTGGTGCAGCAGCATCAGGGGGTTGTGGAGCAGCCACAACAAGGGAAGCTGAGAGGAGATCGAGTAGAGACATCTACTCATGTAGAGACCTCCAGTAGGGGGAAAATTTGAGCCAGGTGGGCTGAGGGATCACATGCAGCCATACCTCCAGGTAGGAGGTGGGGTGATATAGAGTGATCGTCCCAAGGAGGAGGGGCAGGATCCTTGAGGTACCCAACCTCTTGGATGAGACCTTGCTACGGGAGCCCCGATGTGGAGTAGCAGGAACTGACTAATTGGGTAGAGACAGATGCGGATGGAGCGGCAGAGAGAGCGACAGTGTAGGGAATCCTAGGACAGCGCATAGCTAGCAGGCTGCAGCAATGCGAGAGGCACAAGTGTTTTGCACAGTGCTAGGTGGCACAGAGAAGTGTGCAATGGTGCGAGATGCATGGAGATGTTGCAGTAGCACAGATGTCAGAGAGGGAGCACTTGTCAGCAGCAGGTAGAGCTTCAGCATCAAAGTATGTTCCTAGCCCAACAGAGTGGTCAGTTGGGAGTGTTTTTGTTCCAAGTGTTGTTGGAGCAAGTGGACCGGGCAAATGTGTTGCATGCAGAACATTCCAGAGTTGCAGGATAGGGGTTGCAAATAATCCATATCTTGTTGAGAGGGAGTGTTGAAAATGCAACAAGATGATGGAGCTTAGTGAAAAGAAGTTGCCTTCACTAAGTGGGCCCACAGGCTATTTTTGGCGCAAAGTCTATTTTTAGACTATGTCTATTTTTAGACATATGGATCATGGTCTATGAGTTGTAGGATGCTATTTGTGGATGATTGGTCATGTTGGTAAAAATAGATGGACTTCTATTTTTAGACATATGGGCGGAGTCTATTTTTAGACTGCCATGCTAAAAATAGAGCGGTCGAATATTATTAGCTCTTAATAATATTTGGACTATAAACATTATCTTATCCTCTTGTAGCACTTTAGTTCGAGCTACGAATGTGGCACATGCAACTGCCAGAAGGAAATACACTTTTCTTATGGGTCAGTTGAGCTATTGCATGATGGACTTCAGTTAGAACTCAAGTGATTGAGTTTGGTGGAGTTGATTGAGGAGTTGATGGAGTTGTGTTCAGTTTGACTTAGTTGAACTAGTTGTATTTAGTGTAACTGCAGAATACACTAGTGATGAGTGATGTGAATTAATTATTAATTAATTCACTAATTATTAACTCATAAAGCAACTAAAGAATACATCAGTTAACTCAGTGCATGGACAGTTCAGTGGAGACAGGTGTTAGAGGTGGAGACTACTATCAGTTTTGACTATAGCTGTGCATGAGATTTGCACAATCAATGATTGAGATTTCCAATGAGGATTGTATAGTACAAGCCAAGGAAAACGAGCTTGGATCATTTCTATTCTTGCTTTGGATTGCGCAGTAGAGGCAAGCAGACAACGGAGGAGATTTGAACCTGTGACTTGATTCAAATCTGAGCTAGTTTGTGTGGAACAGGTGGAGATAGTATTGAGTGCTTGTGAGGAGTATTGTACTATGTATTGTTACATGTTCTCTATCATTATAATATACAGATAGTTGGGGGTTTTCAGCTGTATGCTTTCCCCGGTTACATACTGTGTTGATATGTGTGATTGATGTTTCAATGTGCGCATGCGATTGTTTTTTATTCCGCAAATTGATGATCAACGTAGAGGAGGTTATGTATTATGCATGCATTCCACAAATAGTGTATAATCGGGATAATCTCTGTGAATAAGTGTCATATTATTCAAAATTTCTACAATTGTATTAGGCAAGAAGCTAAGTTAGGAAAGGTATGTTTCTTGTACTTAGGTGAAAGGGGAAGGTTCTTGTAACTGAGTGTGCGGAGACCTTGGTAAGTCCACAGGCTGAGTGTACGATCCCCTGTAGCTGAGTTCGAAGGGAAAAGAAGTCTTTAATTGAATGATTATAATCAATAAATATAGTTTTGGGCCAATTTGGATGTATATGTGTATTATTTCTTACTTCTGCAAGTTTATGATTCTTCGTTATGTGTTATGATTCACATGAATTAATGCTTATTTGCTGCGCGAAAATAGTAGATCTGTAATATTTATGCATGTTAAGGATAATTAAAGACCTTTGCAAAGATATGCATGTTGCTTAAGTGCATTTACAGTAATTGTCTGTTCAAAAGGGTTAAAGGTGTGCGAAGGTAGATCTAATCCATAAGGACTGCAAGAACCTAACACACAAGCCTCTGGATGCAGAAACCTAGTTATGTCATCCCTAAATACTGCTTCGGGTGAGACTGGAAGCTGCATTACATGGGTTGTTTTCGAAAGGGCCAACAGTTTAGGGATTTGTTGGTTGGCGCAACTAACTCTGAACCTGGGTCAGGACCCATCAAGCCAACACCACTGATACTTTTAGTGCCAAAGGAACCAATTATTATTCCTCTATGAGTGACAAATAACTGCTCATTAATTTCAACTTCATCGAAAATCCAATGAATCATTTATGTATAGGGCATTAATCGAGGGCATGTTGCAACCTTGTTGAGATGAGACCTAACAAAGTCATTGATTGTTGTGGACGAACACTTCAAGCCGCCTTGGTCTGTAGTTGCAACTATTGCTGCATCCTTTGATGTCTCTTGCATTTCTTCTTCAAAGAGCGTATAAATGGAATTCCAAGATTTTGCTTCAGAGTTTGTGGTATAAAATGTATCTAAGAATAGGAAGGCAGCTGACAGATTCTCATTAATCTCCTCTCTGAAGGGACCAATCGATGCTTGAGTAGGGGCTTTCTTTTTTCCTTTTTCCATATTAGTTGGCTGATTAAAACTTCGTTTAAAATTACCCTATTAACAAAAAAATGCCAAAGATAAGGAATACAACAACTGCATATCAAGCAAAAACATGAATAACACTGAGTTAAAATAACCCTTTAAACGAAGTTTTTTCTTAATTAATTCACACTTACTACTTGTCACATTCAATAAATTTATTAAAAGCCAATGCAAGGATATTAATAAGACTATCAATAACAGTGGCGAGTATTTTATACAAGTGGTGCATAGGCATAGGGTGAATGGATAGTAGGGCACATGACGTGTTATTCCTACGTCATCCCGCTAATGGAAACCCGGAGGATATCATTTCATTGTTTTCTTACTTGCTAACAAGCAGGATAACGAGGAGCGGGCTCATGTGGCATTGTAACGAAGAGCGCCAATTGCAAATAAGGTAATGGGACCCACAACTAGTGAGTTGTCCCACCAAGTTCATCCCGACATTTTCTCAAGGAGAGAAAAACATAAATTCTTGGATTTTAAACAAGAGGATGAGTTGTTAAGTGATGTTGTAGATTTGAACAATCAATGTTTTATAACATGCACCATTGATTCAGGCCCAAGATGCCTCATCTCGCTATGGCATAGTCCAACGGATTAAATAGAAATGCGAAGGTAAATTCCCGGGCTATAAGCGACTGGGTGACTTGTATTATGATGTGGTTGTTGCAACCAATGATTAGCTTTTAGTGTGGGCCAATACCACGTCATCCCGCTAAGGGAAAACCGACTAGGTGTAGGAATTTACAGTGTAATTTCCTTAGATAGAACACCAAAGGAAACCACTCACAAACAGATCACAAATTAGTACACCAGTATACTTGACGTGGTTAAAACCCTCAAAGAGGGAAACAGTCCACAGCCTGAGCCAACACGGCCACTTCATCCAATTTATTAATGTAAAAGAAATAAAATTTACATAAGCTTCTCTCATGAACGGTCACCTAACAAATGACCCTCCGTGCTCTTTAAATAGAGATCGTGGACCAATCGAGTTTTAAGCCACGGATCAAGTGTCGGTAATATCGAGGAGAGAATGAACCATTGGATCACTTCGTGTCTAGAACATATCATGACCGTCGAATTGTAAGTTACAAAAAATACATACTAAAGAAACACACTTTACCTAACTATACACTAAAACAAGTTATACTTAATTATTTCCTATGTGTTAGAATATCCTAACATTTCCCCTTAAGAACAACTTAGGATAGGATTGAAGGATGTACAAAGATGACACAATAGGAGAAGGAAGGAGGCATTATAGCCTATCCCCCCTTAGTGACAACTTCCTGAATTCCAATCGTCAATCGAAATTTAGTAAACTTCACCTCTGTGAGAGTCTTTGTAAATATGTCTGCAACTTGATCATTGGTATATTTCACTTCAAGAACATGGTCATGAATGAGATTTTTGATGAAGTGCATGTGTAGTTTAACGTGTTTGTTGCACTGATGTTGGACTGGATCTTTGCATAGTTGAATGGAACTTTGATTATCACACCAAAGTGTAGTCAAATGCTACTGCTGAAAACCAAACTCTGACAGGATCTGACGAAGCCACAAAGCTTCCTTACTAGCTTCAATGGTGCCATGATACTTTTCTTCTGAAGAAAGATAAATGGCACTTTTTTCCTTGCAAGTCCATATAGTAGGTCCATAACCAAGAGTGAAGACATAACCCACAGTAGACTTCCAATCATCAAGGTCACCAACCCAATCAGAATAAGTGAAACCAACCAATAGAGGAGATGCTTATGCAGTGTAATGAATCCCAAACTGAACTGTACCTCAAACATAATGAAGTATTCTTTTAGCTTCTTTCCAATTACTTTCATGTGGGTTTTGCATAAACTGAGCAACAAGGCCAACAACAAAGGAAAGGTCAGGATGGGTATGGGTTAGATACAAAAGTTTTCCAACAAGTTAATGGTATAAGGTAGCTTCAACTTCAGGGGAAGTACAAGTGACTGAAAGTTTGGCTCCAGACTAAAAGGGAGAAGGGGTTAGCTTACATTATTCCATGTGAAAGTAGCGTAGAAGATCACATGCATACCTGGATTGGGAAAGGGAAATACCTTCTTTGGATTGCAAGACTTAAAGACCAAGAAACTAATGCAAGTTTCCTAAGTCTGACATTTCAAACTAATTTTTAAGGCTGGACTTCACATGGTTTATAAGGTTGGAATCTTATCAGTAAGGATAAGATCATCAACATAAAGAATAAGAATGATAAGAGACTTACCCACTTTCTTGGTGTAGACAGTATTGTCAGAATGACACCTAGAAAAGCCAGTATCTAAAAGAAAGCTATCCATTTTGGCATACTAAGGCCGAGGGGCTTGCTTGAGACCATAAAGGGATTTCTTAAGCTGACATACAAGGCTGAAGTCTATTTGTATAAAAGCAGGAAGTTGTTCCATATAGATTTCTTCATGCAAGTCCCCATGTAAGAAGGCAGATTTAACATCTATCTGATGGACTTCCCATTTGAAAGAGGAAGCAAGGGAAAGAACAAGGAAGATAGAGTTCATTTTGGAAACATGGGAGAAGGTTTCAGTATAGTCAATGCCTTCAACTTATGAAAATCCCTTAACAACAAGATGAGCTTTATGTTTATTAACTTTTCCATCTAGCCCAAACTTGGTTCTGTAAACCCATTTTCATCTAACAATATTTCATCCCTTTGGAAGAGGAACAAGGTCCCATGTATCATTTTTCAATAGTGAACGATATTCTTCATTCATAGTTGCATCCCAATCTCGATGGCCTAAAGCTTCTGCAAATGTGTTAGGATCATAATTTGTTGAAGCTTGAGCCAGTAAAGAAGCGGCTCTATCGAACTGAGAATGTGTATGCCATTGGTCTGTAGGATCACTTGCAAGACCACCTGCTACATCTCAAGTAGCGTGGACCCATTTTGGAAGCTAAGGAGCTGAAGGAGGATCCCGAGAAGGTGGGGGAGGATTTTCATCCTTGTTGTCATCATCTGAAGAAGGAATATTTTCAGAAATAGAATGGATAGAGAGAGGTGGCACATCCATCGAACTAGGCTTGTAGGCCGATATATTTTCAGCAAACTTTACATCTCTTCTAATGATAACATTTTGGATTTAGGTTGAATAAGTCTATATCCTTTGACATCTTCAGAATATCCAACATAAATACATTTTTCACTCTTAGGTTTTAAGGCTTTATGTTTCTCATCTAGAATATGGGCCCATGCTTCACTTCCAAAAACACGAAATTAATTTACATCTGGTTTAATTGAGCTCCATACTTCTACTAGAGTGATATTGTTTAAAACCTTAGTAGGAGTGTGATTTACTATGTAATTTGCACAGTTAATTTCTTCTGCCCAAAAATTAAGACTAAGTCCTTTAGATTAAAACATACAATTAGCCATTTCCTTTTGTAGAAATTTTGACTGTAGATTAACCTAATAATGCAATATAACTAAAGCAAAATACTTTAATCTACTTCTACAATCAAACTTGCGGAAGCTTAATAGATTTGAGCAAGATCAAGTTGAACACATATAACCAGAAGAAGAATCAATGCACATGAAACACAGAAGAATACTCAGGGGAAAGCCTCAACTAAAATCCCCACTATCTGTATTATCATACAAGTTGGAAAATATCTCAGAATTACACAAAGCTTTATCTCTCACATCTAGCCGGCTCTCAGTACAATCCTCCCATATGCTCACAGGAAAAATAGACTTCTCATAAGTCCTCCACACTGCCATCCAAGCTCCTATTTCCTAGTGCAATTTTCCCTGGGTGATCCTACTGTTACCAAGTGTAACACTGATCTCACACCCTGTAAAACTGTGCAATCCTTAAGGAAATGAATTCCTTCTGCATGGATGAGTTTTCCTTATAGGAAAATTTATGCAACTGATAGTACAATGTCCCTGTCTTTAATCTCAACGGGGTCTTTCTCATAATAGACATGCATGAGTTAATAATGAGAAAATCTTCAGTTATCTGGAGTACACTAGTTGGATGCATGCATGCATTAACTAACTGAACTCACAATTAGTTCCTCAAACAGTTTGGAACTAATCTAACTGGACTTAACTCAGTAAACTGAGCTAACTAATTACAACTCAAATACAACTCAACCTTATCTCCTTAATTAAGGGATAATCTCCTTAATTTAAGGGATAAATGTTGCATGACTTCACAAAGACTTCTAACTTGAATTTCTCCAACTAATTAACTCAATATGAATTAATTAATTATTTTTCAAGCAGCTGGTGAGACTAAATTCGAATTTTAATTCAAGGACAAATTAAAATTGGAATATTCTTGTTGACACATTTCAACACCTTTAAGGTGTGATTCTTCCTTTTAGCTACACAGTTTTTGTTGTGGAGTATATTGAACAATATGTTGCAATTGAATTCCATGCTTAGTGCAAAAGTTGATGAATTTGTTGTTAACGTATTCTCCGCCATTATCAGATATAAGCTTAAGAATTTGATGTCCAGATTGTTTCTCAACAAAGGCCTTAAATGCCAAGAACATGTTAAAGACTTCACTCTTGAGTTTTAATAAGTATACCCAAGTGCATTTGGAAAAATCATCAATGAAAGTTAAGAAATACTTGTAGCCATAGAATGAAACAAGTGGAAGTGGACCACATAAATCACTATGCACACGCTGTAAAGGGGTTGAGGTGTTTCAAGTGGCACGTTTTTCAAAACTATCCCGATGATGTTTTATGAGTACACATCCGGAACAAACACCATCTCTGCAAGATACCATAGGAATACCTGTCACCATATTTTCTTTACATAGATTTTAAAGGGAGCGATAATTTAAGTGACTAAATCGCTCATGCCATAGTTTTCTCACTTCATCATTATGAGCAACAAGTATCGAGGGAAGAGTTGATGACCCAAAGTTGTTAAACTTATACAACCTTGTAGAATCATCAATAATTCCAGTAGCTAAAATTTGTCTAGGATCTCTTAGGTCCTTAATTACAAAATCATGGGGTGAAAATTCAACAATTTTACCTTTACCTAAGTGAGTTATCTGATATAAAGATAGAAGGTTGCAAGATAAGGTAGGAACACATAATACATCGTTAAATTGACCATTATCTAAATGAATAGTTCCAGTCCCTACAACACTAAGAGATCTATCATCACAAACATATATATTTTTGGTGTTACAATAATTTAAAGAAGAAAACATGGCTTTGTTTTTGGCCATGTGATAAGAAGCTCCAGAATGAATGAGCCACTCATGAGAATATTTATAAGAATATACATTTAGTGCACAACCAAACCGAGATGCTTGACAACCACATGTAGAAAGTGTTATTCCTGAAGATGAAGTTGAAGCTGAAGAGTGCTCCAAATGGATGTTATGTTTCTTCATGGTTGCTTCCAAGGCTTCCATCTTCTTAAAGAATTGGATTCTAAGTGGCCATCACGATTACAAAAGTTGCAATTTCTATCAATCTTCTTCCCTTTGTTTTTAGTTACCTTATCATTTTGAAACTGAAATTGCTTAGGACCTTTGTTTGGTTTAGGACCATTCTTTTTAGGATGTTTCTTCTTAGGATTCTTTGAATTTGGTTGTTGTTGGGCTACTAAGGCTTTCTTAAAAGAGTTTCTAGTATTAAAAGACCAAGATTTAAGAGTTTTTCTTGTTCTCTTATTAAAGAATCACAAGAGGCATCAAAAGAGGGGGACTTGTAGGATTTTCCTTGAGAAATAAAGAGTTCTCTAGTAGAATGGAAAGTGGAAACAAATACATAGTAGGCTGGTCCTAACTTAGTAAGAATGGAATAGATAAGGTTAACATATTCTTTCTTAACCTTAACACCTTCCAAGAGAAGTCTAAGGGCCTTGAACTCGGTCAAAAAATCTTCAATAGAAGAAAAATTATTGGGGTCCAACGTAAGCAACTCATTTTTGAGTTGATGGGTTCTAATTTCATTTTTAATTCCAAAAACTTTATTGAGTTGTTTTATTGCTTCATCGGGGGTATCAATTTCTGCAATATGGAATGTAAGGTCTAGAGAAATAAACATCCATATCAACCCATGTGCTTGATCTTGCTTATTTTTCCATTTGGCTTGCTTATCTTCATCTTTAGGTTTAGAATTTTTGCCTAAGGCTATTCTATAAAGACCTTTACTTCTAAGTAAATCCACAATGTAGGATAGTCATTGGAAGTAGTTGGTGCTGTCAAGAATAACTAGGCATGGACTTTCCATTTTAAAAGAAATTGAAATTGTAGATGTTGAAACTAAGTGTTCTAATGGAAATATCTTGAAAGATTAGGTCGATTAAAAAAAACAGTTCTAAAAATGATTTTTTGGATGAAGAAGTTATGGCTTTTTGAAGAAAAGTTGTTGAAGATGCCAACAAACCATGTGAATGTTGGGAAGTGAATGATAATGTTATATTTAAAAAAAAATCCTTCCCCCCTTTCCAAACTTAATCTAATTAGCTCACTTAAGAAAATATTACTTTATGTGACCCACTTTTATAAATAAGTGAAAGTCACTTTTACAATTGTACTTTATGAACTATCCACTAAATTGTAACTTAAATAAAATATAAAGTGAATTTAGAATTATGAGTGACTCACTTTTTATAATGATTGAGAACACTTTTACATAAAATAACTTTAAAATATAAGTTACATGTTATTTTTGAAAAAATAACTCAACAAAAAGAATGACTTGAACCCAAGACCTCTATTCTCATAAAGTAACTTTAGATCAAGTGAGCTAGTTTAAAAGGTTAGTAATTTTTGGAATGGAGGAAGGGTTTTTTTTCACCTCATTGAAGCTTTAGAGTGCGTGCTTACTGGAAAAACCCCTTTTTGCCTACAAAACAGAAAAAACAACCACACAAACCAAACAAACAAGCAAAAGTATCCAAGCCTTATGACTTAAAGTTAGATATGGCCGGAAACTAAATATTTTCTTCAATGTTTCTGATTTTCCGAGATCACACTAAGGCGCAACAAAAAAGAGCATACACATGAGAAAGAAACTTTCTTTCTATTTCTGGTTTGCCCCGATCGCACAGAGTCGCGGGGCAAAGAGCATACACAGAACTGAAAAGTATAGATCCAGTAATATAAAAATTTATAGATGGCTATAAACCAAAATAAACAGAGAGATAAATAACTATAACTGCAAATAAACATTGTATACCTCCAAATCTTAAAAATAACGTACCTAGGGCTACCGAAAACCTTTTCGCGTGAAATGAAAGGGGTTCCGGTCTGGAACATATGCTCCTAACATAATAGAGTAGTCCTCTCAGCCCAAAAGTAGTCAGAAACATTAGATCTATGAACCGACAGTCAAATGCAGTTGTGTTAGCTTTGGATTTGGATCACCAATGGACGCGGCCCTTGAATAGCTCTGATACCATGTAGGAATTTACAGGGTAAGTTCCTCAAATAGAACATCAAAGGACACAGCTCACAAACATATCACAGATTAGTACACCAGTATTCTTGACATGGTTAAAACCCTCAAAGAGGAAAACAATCCACGGCCTGAGCCAACATGACCACTTCAGACAATTTATTAATGTCAAAGAAAGAAAATTTACATAAGTTTCTCTCATGAATGGTCACCTAGCAAATGACCCTTCATGCTTTTTGAATAGAGATAATGGACCAATCAAGTGTTAACCCACGGATCAAGCATTGGTAATACAGAGAAGAGAATGAACTGTCAGATCACTTCATGTCTAGAACATATCGTGAATGTTGGATTGTAAGTTACAAAAAATACATACTAAAGAAACACACCTTACCTAAATATACACTAGACCAAGTTATACTTAATTATTTCCTACGTATCAAAATACCCTAACACCAGAGGTAAGGCTATTGCAAAGGAAAAAGACTGGGGTTTAGGCACTAGGCTATATAGAAAGAAATAGAAAGTGCCAAGTATAAAATCAGAAATTCAAAGGAATACTAAAGGAAAAGAAAGATTATAAAACCCAAAATAAAATCTTGGCTATGGTGGTTCTTTTAAATTCTTCATTGGACTTTATCAATTTATTTTATTTTAATACAAACTACTAAACTCAAAAGGTTTATTATAATAACTTTTTGATTTCAACTAAAAAATACAAAGAAAGGGTTCCCATTTTATTATGTCTATATACAAAATAGGGGAGTTGTTGTTTGCCACAACACCTTCTAAGCAAAAAAAATCACTAACATAACATCTTCCATCGAATTTGTGACGTAATAATGAAAAAACTAGATTGACTATGAAATTATAATATTTTACCAAGAAACTTTTCCAAAAAATTGTGTGACAATTATATGGTCCGGGGGGGGTTCCCCCCATTGGGAATTTTGGTCCAAACACTACTAATCATGCAAAGAATATAACACATACACAACATTTCTACCCATAAGCTAATCTTCTTTTCCAAAAGAATTCCATACATCTAGGTTAAAATGGGGTTAATCATAATAGTCCTCTAATTAGAAGGAATGTTTTTATTTCTACTTTTAAAATTAGGTACTATGAGGATTTTCATCCAGAGTTTAAGGAAGTCTTACTTCATTACAAAATTGAATATTTTGTGTATGTGAGGGATGAGGATAAAACCTTTCATTTTAAAAATTTCAACTTGGTAACCTTTAACGTTCTTAACTTTCCAATGTGTGAGTTTCTTAACCTAAAATCTATAGTTTCCAAAGAAATTTTTGTCCTTTGTAGAGATGTTTGTATTGGTATCCATGGTATTAGAGGATCCATAAAGATTTTATTGTAGGAATTCCAATATTTCAAGGGAATCATATTGTTTTTTTAAGTTTTAAAAAATAGAATTTGTCTCCAAAACTTCCTAGGATCTAGTTTAGATACATGTGAAAACTACTCTTGCTTTCTATTTATATAGTACATTTTCTTCCTTCTAATAAGGGCTTTATATATATTTGTCTTATTGAGCTTTTAACCGAATTTTTAGAAGCATATCTAATGGCTTTTCTAGCAATTTACATTCCTTGTCATATAGGTTGGTTGTTCTATTATTCTTTTTACATAGCACCTCAATATAAAACTTGTTTATGGAAGTAGAAAGGGTTGTTGTAAAATTATGATAAAGGTATTTGATGTTGTCCTTAAAAGTGAGTTACTATTTAAAAGCTTTAGCAAGAGATTAATTTTACCTTTTTTTTAAAAGATGCTTTTGATTATCAACATTTTCTTTCGATGGGGATTTTGTGCATGACGAAGTGGGTTAGTGTTAAACACACACACACACACATTCAAAAAATTCTTATTGAAAAGGCTATAAGGGAGATGTGTAATTTATTTTGTGTTTGACACAACCCTTTGGACACTTCCCCTCATTTTGAGGATGGTATCCAAGATAGGTTGTAATGTTCACAACCTAACCCACTGGAAATTTTGAGTAAGGCCCAATAGGATCCACAAAGCTAGTGAACCTAAGGACTTAACCGCATGGTCTCCCACTCTTAATTCACAACATTCAATGCGCGCTCTCTCTCTCTCTCTCTTATATATATATATATATATATATATATATATATATATATATATATATTGAAAGTAAAATGTTTCTCATTATTGCTTCAAGAGGCACTCTAAATCAAAAAATAATAATGGAAAAAATATAATATCAGTCAATTAGAAAAGTGATAAAAATAATAAGTACACTCAATTTAATTTATTATATTGCAAATTTATTTTAATTAATAAAATTACAAACCATTTTTTTGAAAAAGAACATAACATGCATATCACATTAAAAGAAATTTATAAAAATACATATCATTAAGCATAATATTTCAAAACTAATATGTAAATTTAGTTTATAACCATATAAAAATTTAATAGTCTCTCTCCATATGTGTGTGTCTGCACACACTCATACATATCACATTAAAACATTATATTAAAAATATTATAAAACATTTCAAAGAAAAATGACATCATATGTATGTAAAAACTTAATTCTTATAATGAAGTTTTTATATATCACATTAAAAAACTAAATAAATAAAATAATAAAACATATCAAAGAAAAATATCATGTTGATATGCATGTCATTATATGTATACATAGATCCATCTTAATTCCAAATCTATCAAGGGTTGAGAGTGATCAAATCTCTTGGGGTGAAAACGTTTTTTCAAGCTTTGCGCTCAAAAAGAAAATTGCAACTTGAGAGAATTGATCCCTCTTAACTCTGGTATATTTGGAGTTAAGATGGATCTATGTTGATTTAAACATTTGAATGGTGTATGTATCAATATGAGAGAAATGTGTAATTCCTTTTGTGGTCAAAATTGGAGTTGACACATGGGATATTAAGGACAAGTGTAGATCCATGTTAACTCCAAATTTATATGTACTGAAAAATTAAATCTTAACTTAGACAACATCCTTTATCAAATTCTTAAACCTATGACGAAGCTTTAAAAAAGGGAAAAGAATAAAGCAATGAAGAAATGAGAAGTTGCCCCAACTTTCCACCATACACGTTCGATATTCAATAACAAAACATTAGAATGTATTACTTTTTAATAATAAAGACTTGGCAACCAATTCAACACTTACAACTCATCCTCAATACAGGGTATGAAAGTTTGTTTGTTTACTTTTTCCAAGTATTATTAGGAAACTTTCAAAATTGGTTTTATTTTTCAGAACATGTCGAAAAACTCCATATGGAATAGTGAGTGAAAAACTCCATAGGTCATTTTGGAATAGTCAACGTTAAATTATTCTTTGTAATTAATTTAGCTAAACATGTGTACATTTTCTTTTATTCTGTGTAATTAATTTAGCTAAACATGTGTACATTTTCTTTTATTCTTTGTAATTAATTTAGCTAAACATGTGTACATTTTTTTTATTCTTTGTAATTAATTTAGCTAAACATGTGTACATTTACTTTTCTTAAAGCAAATAAAATTTAAAAAAAAACTCGTGCTAGACTTTGTATATAGACATTGTCTTCACGGATATATTCTCTTGTACATTTATTTAATAATTAAATATTAAACTTAAACCACGATTACTTATTTAAATGTAAACCACATATCTCATGGTTGAGATTTTTCCCGAAATTTTGTTAAAAAGCGCCATAAATCGGTGAGCGGGTCCGGTCGGGAAAGAATCTTAATTTTGTATTAAATGCAGCAGAGAATAAGAAATTCCTTGCGAGAGGGGACTTCTCACATCGAGGAAGACCAGTTTCGATCACTTGTCCCCACGTACACGAAGGTAAGCTTCGCACTTCACTTTTATCATAAGTTTTGTCTAACATTATTTTATTTTACGGAAAGATTATTCCATGGAATAAACTTATACCTCTAATAAACTTATTTTGTTTCAAATAATTTTTTATTAATTTAAATTTGGTAGATTACATAACAATTAAACTGTTTTCACATGGGGAGGTTGGGACCAAATTGTAAAGTTTGACTAATATAATTACGAACTAATTAGCAGTGAACAATGTACTTATCTTGAATTTGAAATTGTAAGAGATTCCAATAAGTTAGAAAATTGTTCAAAGTATTGAATTTGAAATTGTTAGAGATTTTAATAAGTTAGAAAATTGACAACCGGCTAGCCTTAAAGTCTAAGGCAGCTTCATAATACTTTGACTCATATGTATAAAGGTTTTCATGGTATATGGTACAAATTAGATAACTATTGATTTTAAAGTCTAAGGCAGCTTCATAATACTTTGACTCATATGTATATTGGTTTTCATTGTATATGGTACAAATTAGATAACTATTGATTTTGATTTTATGATGTAAATCAAATTACAACTTAAAGAAAAATTGTATTACGTTAGTTACAGGTGTTTAAATGTGAAAGGACGAAATGAAACAAATAAAAAATAAAATGTATAGAGAATAGACTAGAATATATCATGGTTTTAGTATATAAAAATAAAAAACTAAATGTTGTTTTAAAATACATAATTAATTTGTCTGTATAGGGTAGCTCAATTGGCAATGGTCGTGGAAATGAAGTCTCACCGAACTGGAGATCTTGGGTTCGATTCTTGTGCTACCCTCCCCGGAAATGGGGTGAATAACGGACATGTAAAAATTCGAAAATGAGAAGGTCCTACCTAGGCTTACAAATATATATATATATATATATATATATATATATATATATATATATATATATATAATTAACTCTTTTTTTAATTCATTTTTTTAATGGTTGAAATTGTATTTACTTTGAATGTATAAATTGATTTGTTTAGAGTTTGCAATTCAACAACTAATATATACTATTTTAAGGATTCTCTTTGAGTGCCTTACAATTTATATGTGCCTACATCATTATCATTAAAGAAATTTTGACATAAAAAATGAGTTTGATTAACTATTTTAAGAGTAAAAAGGGTAAAAAAAAACACACACTACTTTTTTAACTCGCATTTTCAACTTTACTCTCTATGATTTTACTCAAATTTTGAGTGGGAGCTGCTGCAGAATTTAATTTTGTATCCATGGAGTATCCATGTTGCATACTTTCGATGGACCCTACTATACGAAAACTAAAATTTTGAGCGAGAGCTGATGCGGAATTTAATTTTGTATCCAAGGAGTACCCATGTTGCATACTTTCGATGGACCTTACTACACGAAAATTGTGGAAATGAAAAAACGTGATGCAATCACGTTTTTTCATGCATTTCACAATTTTCGTGTAGTAGGGTCCCTCGAAATTATGCAACATGGGCAATCTTTGGATACAAAATTAAATTTCGTATCCAGTGGTGCTCTCGCTCAAAATTTAAGTAAAATAGTAGGGAGATAAGTTGAAAATACTAGTTGAAAAAATAGTTTTTCTTTTTTCCCTCCAAAAGTAAAATAGCAGGGAGACTAGTTGAAAACACTAGTTGAAAAAATAGTTTTTCTTTTTTCCCTCCAAAACTTGATGAGGTAAGCTAATCTTATTTTATTATTTCCACTACTATTTTATAATATTCCTTAGGAGGCTCATTGTAGACCACAAAATTCTCTAATGATATGACTTTTGTGATCCATGCATGTAATTCCATGGATTGAATTCTTATCAATAATATAAATATGTTGTTGAATTCTTTGATTTATCATTTGGTTAAGGATCCATGGTCACAAGTAGTTAGTATTGAGTTCTTTAGTTTAATTATTATAGACGGTTCAATTTTGTCACTTAAATGTTCATCTTATTGACATGCTATGTGTTGTTATTGGTGTACATGTTATTAGGCTTTCATAATGGTCTAGTTGTAGATGCATGTTTACTATTTGTAAATATTGCATGATGAATATGCACATGGCGTGTTGAGTATCTACACAGGGTTTGAAATTTGGCATGCTTAGTGTTATCTAGACCAAACATGCTAGTGTTAGTGTTCTCTACATCAAACAATATTGATGTCTCGAGGCGCTCAATAAATAAACACACTAACTTTGAAACTTGATGCTCCTAGTGTTTTGTGTGCCAAATGTTGTTGGGCACTACATTGAAATCAATGGTAGCATTGCCTCTTAACTTCACACACCAACACCAATAACAATGAGAGGTTGGCATAAACACCACTCAATAGAGTATGTGACAATGGTTGTGAACCACAATGTTAAGATGTCAGGATTGTTCTAGTTAAAAAAGGTTGGCATGAAGGATGAATACATCTTAATACATGTAAAACAAAGTGGAGAAACTCAATTTTATTTTGTGAATCCATGTTTTTGCAAAGTTAATACCCATATTTATTCTTTTTTTTTTTCCAAAATTTAATATTTTTTAAATAAGTCAAAACTTTTAATAAAAAAATTATTAAATTTTTAACTAAACAAACTTGAATTTATCTATTTATCAATTATTTTTGTAAAATATAAATGAAATACTTATCATTTTACATTCATTATACTTGGTTGGTTCATAATTTTGGAATTATCGATGAACTAATTTATTTTTTTGTCTTTGATCCTTCAGGCTTGACCTATGGCATGAGAAGTCGCGACCTAGGGGAATCTAAGCTGTCAAAGTCACCTGACCCAGGGGCATCTAAGCTGTCAAAGTCACCCGGGGATCACACCTGACTCAGGCCACACCAACCCTTAATTGACTCGATTTTTTACATGTCTCCTCCCCTAACACAATGCAAAACCACACCATGAGATTTGGTATGGGTCACCTTGAAGACAAGCCAATTCTTAATCAATTGTGCCAATAAGATTTGACATCGTTAAACCATTTATTAACCTATAATTTAATTAATTTAATTTTTGAATTTATTTTGATCATATATTCAATGTTTTGAGTCATGATTTCACCACATGTAAATTTAAAAATTAAAATAACTCAATTTTTTTATTTCGATTGTACACATCTTCATTACATGTGAATTCAAAAATAAAATAATTACTTTACACTTGCTCCAAATATCTGCTCTAATCATTAACACGTCAAATTTTTAATGATGAAGTTGGTTCTACTAAACCTAACCACATTAATTATGAGAGGCCGCCATGGTTGTGTCAAATGTACAATTATTTTTGCTTAGTCTTCCAACTTGATAATGTTCGCAGGTTGTGGAGGCCGTATTGCTTCGTGGTGGGGTTGGGGACCAAAGCTACCATATCGCTAACAACTTGCAAGCGGAAGCATTCCATACGCTTAGTAATGATAAGGTTGTTTTAATTAAATAAAAATAAATATACCAGTTGAATAATTCGTTCTCGAAGAATCCAAGCTAACCCTAACCTTAACCCCAGGGTGTAGCTATACCTGAAGCGCGTCCCGCGTCGTTTTCAAACAATTGTCCGGAGTATCCGTTCCAGGTTCTTCCTTTGACGGCCACTTGTCTCCCCGATGAGGAAACGAAGCACCGCCCCAAATTCGAACTCGCCACCTATGTCTTTCAATTCCTTCACACTTACCTTCCTTTTACTCACATAATTCGGGAGGGGGCTGCTTTTTCCGTGGGAGTAACTCCTCACTCCACGCAACTCCCTCCTGGTCAGCGACAACCGGCGTGGACCCCTTGGGTGAGCAAAAAGTTGAACATTTTAACCAGGGGTGAAAATTCTGGAACTTTCATTGGCCTGACCGGGCGGTAACCTGCCGTGAGACGCTGCGCCGGGTCGAGTTCTTGGGCCCACCGGAGAGCCGACTTCCCGGCAGTTTGCTGTGGGTCCCTCTCCGCAATGTGGCGTGGGCCCCACCACTTTTCGAAGGTTGAGCAGGTGAGGTGGGCCGCGGGAATCGGGAACCGGGAATCGCCGCCCTTGCAGAGAGAGTGGAAAAGCGCGAGGGCAGGCGTAAACGTCAAGGAATATCCGGTACCGGTAATGGGAGTCGTCGTTTTGTGAGCGGTAGAAATAGATATAACTACCATGACGTGCACGTGTCCGTCGCGTAATGGGAAAAGTGGCCCAGAGGGGCCGGTACATTATTTGGTCCGAGTGACCGGTGTTGTAAAGAGTTTTATTTACTTTGTTTTGTACCTGCGCTATTCTGGCGTAAATATTTGGGTATTTACCGTTCATTTTGTATCCGTGATGGAGCTGAGGTTGGGGAAAATCTTTAAATACCGGACCGGGTGCGCAGAGCCCCGGCTTATCTTCAAACAGAGCTGAGCGCTCCCTCCTCTCTTCTCCTCCCCTTTTTCTCTACTCTCTGCGAATTAATTCCCACGAGAATGGAGGAACCAACGACAATAACTGAAGAATCTGATGATCAGTCTTCTGTGAAATCGGACGACAGCTGCGGTTCAAATCGTGTGAAGTTTCTGTGCAGCTATGGGGGCCGGATTCTCCCAAGACCCGGTGATGGCAAGCTCCGGTACGCCGGCGGAGACACCAGGGTCGTGGCTGCCAGCAGAAGCATCTCTTTCGCAGGTCTGTTGCTACATCTGTTTCGTTTTGAAAACCTGCGATTTGATGAGGGTTTCTGTGTCTTTTTATTGATCCGTTTTGGGATGATTTTGATGCAGATTTGATTGCCAAGATGTCGAAGGTATTCGCCTCCGCCGTGCTGTTGAAATGCCAGCTGCCTACGGAGGATCTTGATGCTTTGGTTTCCGTTAAATCCGATGAGGATTTAGAGAATGTGTTGGAGGAGTACGATAGGTTTGGTGCCAGAGAGGGTTTGTTCAAGGTCCGGGCCGTTCTTTTTCCTCTTTCGATTTCTTTTTCGAGGCCTCCAGCCGCTGGTCACGTGGATGACCCTTCTGAGCGTTCTTCAGTCGAGGCCGTAATCGTAAAACCCCAGGCCGAGTGCCAGGTCCCGGTTTCGAATCCCAATCATCGGATCTCCCAGTGGCAAGAGCAGCAGCGCACTGATCTGCACCGTGTCCAGTGTTATCCCAGTCACTGCAGTCCTCTTTCTCAGAAGCATCCGACTGACCAGTTATTGACGCGCGGATTCCGCTCTAATCAACAGCATCACGCCGTACCGTCTTCTGTCAAGACTGGTCGGCCTCCACGCTGGCCGGGAGCCGTTCACTCTGAGGCCCAGTACAGTAGCCCTGTCAGGTATGCGATACTACGCTCTGCGACCCAAATCCAGCTGATGAAGCCGCGACCGCCGCTGCCTCAGCAAAAGTGTGCTGGAGGAGCCGATGATTCACAGTTTATGCGCATCGACCATTCGTCCTCTGCGCGCGTGGTTCACATCAATAATGCACCCCAGGAGCAGGTTCGATTCCCAAGAAAGACGGCAAACAAAGCCGAAGAATCCGTAACTAAAGCTTATCAATGCATATTGCGTAGTCCTTGTCATAAGAGTGCTGCACTCCACGCTCAGGAGCAATTCCTAGTCCAGCATTAGCATTAGCAGAGTCGATTTTGAAAAAACTCCTACATGTACTTTAAATAGGCCTATGTAAATATGTCTGTGACCTGCAACCATTATACCATCTCAAAAAAAATTAATTTTATAGCCGCGTATAATTTTGCCTGCGGATATACGCGTTTGCTCTATATGTGCAGTTTTTATTCATGCCGGTGCCAACTAACCATTTAGCAGTGCCATTCTCCTGTAAAATTACGATTCCGTAAGCTTTAACTCCATGCTTTTCAAACTAAGTATACCTTGACGGGTTAAGTAGACCTGCGTACCGTTCCGTCTTTTCTCAGTATCAATTATTAACATCCGCGTTGATTATTAATTGCAGGCCAATTAAAACCCAATTGCCAACACTCCAGAATTCATATCTTTCACGTTATCGTTATTTGAGAAGGTATGATCTATTTAATGTCTCTGTTGGAAGAGTTTTTTCTTTATGCTTTTTTATTAACCTTAAGTTTTATTAACCCTAAGTTTCGTTTGATCGGTTGAATGCAGATGAAATGTGTGCCGCCATTAATGGCCTGATAAGTGCCTGCAGCAGCAAGCAATTTATTTCTGGTGACTTTTCAATTCCGGAGCCGGCTCACTGAATTTTATTCAAACTCCGAATCAAATTCCAGCAGAACTCCAAACTCTCCTACCTGTCATCGGTTTAAAAACCCTACAACAATTACCAAAGCGATAACCTCCTCATCTATTTCAATATACATACTTATGAGCAATTACGGGTGTAAAGGTTATCATAAAATCATCAATTATAATTATTTATTTATTTATTTTATAAAATAATAATTATCCCATAATAAATATTTATTTATTATATATACTAATTATAATTATATAATTATTTATTTTATATATATGATTATTATTTCTATATATATTTTATCATTGTAAAAGGGGTTTTTAACAAGGTGGGTAGAGTTGGAATTTCAAAACAGAACTACATATCAAATTAGACAAATTGTTTATAGATATATATAATTATTTATTTTATGTATATAATTATTATTTTTATATATATTTTATTATTGTAAAAAGGTTTTTAACAATGTAAGTAGAGTTGGAATTTCAAAACAGAGCAACCTATCAAATTTGATAGACAAATTGTTTATTTAAAATAATAATAATAATATATATATATATATAATATTTGTTTATTTATTAAATATCATTATTTTATATATATTTTATTATTATAAAAACGTTTTTAAGAACCCTTGGATTTAGAGTTAGAATTTCAAACAGACCTACTTATCAAATTTGAGGAGCAAATTATGGATAGTTGTATTGAGTTAGAATTTCAAAACAGACACACTTATCAAATTTGAGGAGCAGCAAATTGTTGACAGCTGTATTTGATGAGCAAATCACTATAAAACTTTATTTCACTAACAAATCACCCATAACAAACAATTTACCCATCAAATTCTATCCTTAAGAAGAAATTCACTGACATTTTTAGCATGATAAATATATTGAAACATAGCGTACCCTCCTTCAAAAAAAACTAAGGATGTTCTTTAAAGTCAGGATTATGTTTCTTATTAATAGTATTAATGAATATGTTTATTAAAGGTTAGAATATTTAAATGTATTTAAATAATAAATTATAGGTATATTATTATAGATATCTTTTACAGTCGCAAAAGAATTTTTAACAACCAGTGTGAGGATGGCTGGGTACTTATAGCATCATACATAAAGTTGAAAACCCGGCGTACCCTAATCCACAGCAAATTGAGGATGTCCATATATTTAATTAATATTATTAAGGACAGGGTTACGTTTAAATATATTTAATTAATATTATTAAGGAATATGTTCATTGAAGGGTGGAATATTTAAATGTATTTAAGTAATAAAATGTTTGTTTATTATTAATATTATATAAATAATAGAAAATGTCATGGTTTTGTTTTACAAGTATTTTTAAAAAATATGAAAAAACTTGAAAATGTTAAAGAAGTGTTTAGTAAATGTTGTGAATTTTTTTCGTACCTTAGGTTGCAGCAACAAAGAAACTTGAACTATGCATTCAGGGGTTTCAACGATTTCACATGTTTCAGATTACTAACTAAGTTGCTCCTTGGGATTATAGTTGTGTTTCATTATCTCTACTATTCCATTATAATTATTTTCCTTCTAGGTATGAATTTTCCTTTTAGCATCAAATAAGGATGCCTTATTATCCACAATGAGAGACTCTTGATGTCGAACAACACTATGAGTGTCAACAAAATCATAAAGGGGCATCCTCAGGGTAGTGGTGGCATGCCATACTATCCAATGTGTAATGGAAATTCCTTAGAATCTACCCATTATAAGTCTTTGTATTATATTCCACTACCAACAATGAGAACCTCCCTTTCACCACCAAATTGTAACCAAAGGACATAAAGAGAAATTCATTTATCAAGGAATTAACATAATAATTCCCTTCCATTAATACATAATTGAAACACACTTCTAGGAATTAACCATACATGGACTAAGAAACATGAAGAGTCAAACTTGAGCTAATCTACATAGTAGACAGTCACAGGTTAATGAACATGAATAAATACCTCACCATCAAGCCAAATATTCCTCCATGAAATCACTAAACTTGGGCTATGAACATATCTTCTAGATTAACTTGGAGGATTCTCCAAGAGTGACCTGAGGAGTCTCAACAAGCCTACCATCCAGGTCTAGCTCCATTATCCCATCTTCACTTGGGGTTGAACTAAATCTAAATTGATAGACCTGTTCTCTCATAATAATGATGTGTGATGCTACAATTATTATGGAGAACCTCAACTTTCAACCTCCTTTGTTAAATTCAATATATCACTTCGCTGAGATAGAAGGAGACATGCAAAACTTTTGATAAGTCATAAAACAAAATTGATTAAGGATTTGGGGTGATGGAAATTCCTCCTTTCGTCCTTAAGGTTCTAATTTTTAGGCCAAAAGCTTAATGGGCCAAAAATATTTAGTCTATTGATTCCATTTCTTTAAGATGTGGAAAAACTTTATTTTTTGAAGTGGATAACCTCTTGCTAGATTCGTTGAATAAGCCTTTGCTAAACTGCGAATAGAGGAAGTAGAGAAATATATGAGTCTAATAATTAATGTCGAGTCTGGGATGACAATTAACTCACTTATACCCCTTAGATAAAGAAGCTTGAATCCTTGCTATAGTACAAACACCTTGGCATGTTAGCTCTAATCATGCCCTATCCAAAATCTTCTTACTAATTTCCTTTGCAATAAAAATGACTCCTCTACAGTTACCATCCTAATAAAACTTATGTTTATTATAATATTAGTAAATATAATTTTATATAAGTGTAAATTAATAAATTTATATTAAGTTAGATATTAAATTTGATTAATTAATTAAAAATGTCACTATATAAAACAAATTATCTATTGCTTTACCACTAGAGAAACTAGACCAGTGGAAAAAATATAGACTCTCTAACTATAATGTCTAAGATAGGTTAAAAAAAGTGCTTAGATAAACAATATTGACATGATATGCTTCTAATTCCATAACCTTTTAAATAAAAGACGCCTAGAAAAAGAACACCAAAATATCATATGCCTAAGCATGCTAACCATTATTAGTCAATGGGATGAAAACCAACACCAAGAAAGGGTTAGTGGTTCTTGTGGGCATCATCATGCTTGGTGAGAGCATAAGAAGAAGAAGAGAAAAACTTAGAGTTGATTTCCTTGAGTTGGAGCATGACTTAATCCAACCATAACATAACCTCTTGCCTAGCTTCATCCCTATCCTATAGATTTTTTCCCACCACTGTCTTGATATGCTCAAGTACTTGGTGTCTATGGCTTTTCAATTTCTTGTGTTTGGTACCAATCTCCTCATCTATGTACCATTCATGCAGAGAGCTCGTATTAGTTCGAATTCATCCTCTAGAGTAACAATTTGTTCCCTAATGTGTGAGGGGGGAATGGGGGTGGCAGGGAGGTTGTTCTTAGTAAATATATGCGGCGTCCTAAGCATATTGTTGAACTAAGGAGCCATAGGGTCTTCTTTTCCTTTGACAACCCTTCCCACCTATTCTCGCTTGAGGTATAGTGGTATGGGTAAGGATTCAATACAAAAGATTGGTGAGCACATATCAAAACAAAGAATGGGCTTGATAAATGAGAGAAACAAGAATAAGATTCAAGGAACCCTTAGAGACTAACAAGTGCATGCTCCAGAGTGATTCTTGGGTTGTATCAACCTCATCCATGCTAATGATATTGAGTGGTACCCAATCATTCCTTTATAACACTAGCCAATGTACATGTTATGTGTTGAAATATGAAACAACTATGTTGGAAACAATAGCTAGGTTTCTTGTGTGTAGGTCTTGAATGACACCTACTTTCCATATATGGTCATTATGGCCCATAAACATTACATTCAAGCATAACATATCTTGCATGTAGTCAGGATTGTGGCATACTTCCACCTACGATTGTTGGTGGAATTATGGAGACGTTCGATTCATTTGTGACAATGTTGCAAGCCCCATTTTTTAGTATGGGTGTGTTCCTAGCACTCTACTTAGGGCTAATGAAAATATTAATTTAAATAAAATAATTATAATCATTATTATCTAATTTAAAGTGATAGTTTAACTAGAGACCAAATTAATATATAATATCCCATTATCTATTGTTCAAAATACCTTATTTTCATATATTTTATTAATTTAATTTATGTATCTTTACATATCTTATCATTATCTCTATCTAATATAGGGGACAATTAACTAAATACTAAATTGATATACAAACACTACTTTTTTTTTAACGCTGTGGGTTTGTAAAACACACAATCATTGCTCTCACCAAGGATCACATAATGTTGTTTCCAAGAAAAATCACACTAGCTCTCAAACTAGGATGGATGACATTATCATTATGAGTCCCAACAACTTGGATTAATGTTGATGGGCTTGTAAAAATGACATTAGGGTGGGTTTTAATTCACTTATATGTACACAAGTTATGAGACCGTTTTTCAATGCAACCACATGTTAAACTAGTGTGTCAAAATCTCCCCATAACTTCTAAATAAATACCCCTCACAAAAATTAAACTTTATAAAATAATAAAAAAACTTCACACTTTTCACCATTAAATCTAACTCCTTTAAATCGCTCATATTTATAATTTAATTAATTATAACATTATATAACTCCTCTTGAATTTTAATTTATAAAATTATAATATAAAAACACATACCTTCCCATAAATTTATTTTATGATCATTTAATTCATTATATTTTATTTTATCAATTATATTCTTATAACTTTACTCGGTTGAACTTTCAATTATTAATAATAATTTAAAAGGTTAAATTCTTTGCCACAATGCATACACATATATATACCTTACAAATTAATAATATAATAACCATTCTAATATTATTAATTTTTAATATAAATTTCATAATGTAAATTTTGGTATGAATTTTGAAATCATTTGTCTGATCCCCGTGCATTCTCTAGGTTCTCTAAGATATATCTTGAAAGGTTCGATTCCTTGAATATAGTGATATGAGTCTTCAATATATTTTGTTTGGCATGGAACTTTGGATTCTCTGGGTTCTTTGACCACTTCAAAAACATTAACCGAGACCACTTCAAAAATATTAATATTGCTACTATCTTGCTTGAAATTTTAGTCTTTGATAGCGATATTAACTGTTTTTCTTTGAGACATATGGTATGTTTTCTGATGGAGTGGAAATAGATATTCGAGACCTATGGTATGTTTATAGACATTATGATTTGTGTTTGAAAATAGAGTGGTGGGTTGTATTTTATTTATTTATAAAATAATAAATAGATATTTGAGAACTAAGGTATGTTTATAGATATTATGATTTGTGTTTGAAAATAGAGTAGTGGGTTGTTTTTTATTTATTTATAAAACAATATAGATATTTGAGATTTAGGATATGTTTAGAGATATTATGATTTGTGTTTGGAAATAGATTAGTGGGTTGTTTTTAATTTATTTATAAAATAATATATTTATTTAAAAATAATATTGTGATATCAAATTTTATTTTTAATAAATTTGGGTGAACTTGTGATATTAATTTTCATTGTTATTAACCAAATAAAATAATATGACATTGTTATTGTGATATCAATTATTATTATTATTAATAAATTTAGACGAAATTGTGATAATGATCTTTATTGTTATTAACCAACTAAAATAATATGATATGATGTAGATCTCCATTATCATTAGCTAATTTGAAACCTCCATTGTCATTAGCCAACTTGAAACAATATTACGATGTTGAACTCCATCTCATTTTTCATCACAAAATTTGACAAGTTATAATACACCTTGATCGACAAATTGTTATCACACTTTGTTTGATTATTATCCTACCTTCTTTGGCAAGTTGCAATCACACCTTGTCCAACAAATTGCAATCACATCTTATGAATTTATATTAATTGTTTTGCATAACAATATCAACAAGTTATGATACAATTTGGACTTTTAGTAAATACGAACAAAAAATCATTGTATCTTTGAAATATCTAAAATCTATAGGATATTTATAGATAATACTCATAAATTGATTTATAATATTAAAAGTATGCAAATTATCAATATTTTAATTACAAAGAAATAATTTCTTATATAACTTTCTTATCATTTTATAGCTTTAAAATTATCAATATTTTATTTACAAATAATAAATACTTTCAATGATAGAGTATATTGTTAAAGAATTTTTTTTATAAAAATCATAAATTCAAAACTCCATAAATCTGGTTAACAAAATAATAATAACATTTTACAATTAATTTTTAAATTAATTTTCAATCATATCTTTAAATATTTTCAATATCTTACGAGAGAACATTTAGAAAAACTCTATCCAAAAAATCTTCTCCATTTACAAACAAATCTCATATAAATCTTTTCAACTCTATCCAAAATCTTTTGTTTTATGTAATATAAAACTTTTCCACTCTATCCAAACTCTTTTGTTTTTTATAATTTTAATTTTATACCTTTATATATATATATATATTCTCTCATTCATATATTAAGTGGGTTTAATGGTTATGAGCATGTGTTTCCTCCTAAGAGGTCACAAGTTCAAAATCAGAAGGGGTAGAGTATGTATGCCTTTGCAGACTTAATAGTCCAACAAACAAGGAAATCTCATACACCAATGTAGTGTCTGGCTTGGCCGTGACCTTAAAATTGGATAATAATTGAATTATATATATAACCCAAATATCATTGGAAAACCCTTTGACCATTAACGTGATATAAATGAGATCCTTTTATTAGTGATATTCAATATTTCTATTTTCCAAATTCCATCTCTACCATCTCACTTACTTCTACAAAAACCAATTCTTTACTCAAATTCATATTTCTACCCATCATGATGGTATACTAAGTGAGGATGTGCAAACTTTTTCAAATTTTAACCCAACACTCCAAATCTATACCACAGTAGAATGATCCAATTGTATTTCTTAGATTGGGCCAACTTTCTTTTTCACAACATATGAATTGAGTTATCCCTAATTGTTAAAAGCCTATCAACATATCTAGTTGTATTTTAGACTTGCCTTTCTAAAGATTCTAAGTGTCTTGCCCATTTTCATGGCTTTTGTCTTATAATTTAAAATGCCATCTATGAAGGTGATAAAATACTTTTATGGCAATGTGGTGTACCAATTGGTAAAATGTGGCTAACCGATAATATCCTAACGTATCAACTCTTCCAAATTTGTGATTTTAGCGTGAAAATTTTAACATGTATGACTTTCAATGCTATATTTGATACTTTATGATAGAATTTGTTGTTTAGGTTACATTTCTCTGAACGTGTTTTTCTCTCCTTATTAATCTTTCCATTTCTCAATTAGTCATCTCTTTTGTGATGTCCTTTTTCTTATTTCCTAATACAAAGCATTTTCTTTCTTCTTTGTAAAGAAAAACCCTAATACAAAGCATTTTTTATTTTTTTCTTCTTTGTAAAGAGAAACCATAAATAAACACATGGTAGATATAATTTATAAATGATAGTAAAGAAAATTCTTTGTAATTTAACTTTAAATATTAATTCTATTTTGAAAATAAATAATTTATTTAATATAAAAATATTTATATAATTAATTAATATTTAGTATTACTTTTTTGTTTTGTTATGTTTTGTTTGTTAGTATATTTGTGATTGGTAAAGCGAATTTATAAAAAAAAAATTGTGACTTACGAATATTTAAACTATCAAAATTATTTGGAGATCATATTCAACTTGAGCCACACCAAATTGGAACCCTAGTTGCCTTATCAAACAAAACCCTTTTAAAATACAATCATACTAGCAAGATTTGATATCCATCTTTAATATTATAATTGTTTTTTTTTTAAATGAAAAATGAATTTTATTAATAAATATATATCATTGTTCTTTTTTTGTAAGGTAAAATTTTATATTCCTAGAATTTAGAGATATACATCTAAAATGTTTGAAGCTTGTCCTAGCCTGCTACTAGGGAAATCGAACCAAAGATAGAACTTCAGTTTTAATAGTGAGAAAGTAGAAGAATTACTGATAATTATCCAAAAAACCTAAAGACCAATCTAATATGCTAGGCCTCTAGGGTCGTCCCTGTACCGAACAAAGTAAAACATAGAACTAGAATTTAAAAAAGAGTGCAACAAGGACATCATCTCTAGCACTATTAAATTTCGATGTTTCCAATGGAATGGGCTCATTTTTGCATACTAGAGAGTAATCATGGTTTTTTTTTGGGTGGGGGGCGTTCTCAATGCCCTTGTGTGAGCCACAATTCTCTCAGGCCAGTCTTCAATGGAACACAATATTCAACAATATTTCATCCACTATTAAGATAATCTCTTAACTCATTTCTTTCAACAAAAGCTTTAAATGTTAGTACATGTCAATGGTATACATACACTAGTTGCAACAACCCTTAACATGACTTGTGTCCAGGACCCAATCTGCCACCTTAGCCAATACTCCTCAATCAGTTAGGAAACAACGTTCATTAACAATTTCTATCTCCACTTGAGGAATCTCCTCTTGCATAGGCTACAGGGCGTGTTCTATATATTTGGTCATTGATCTTTACTCTTGTTGCGATTAGAGGAAATTTCAGCCTAATAATGGTCTCTTTAGGAAAAATCAAGAAATTAATAAAAAAATGTTATGTAATTTTTTTTTAATATTATTTTACTTTTATCTATGTTCCACAATATTTTTTTTGTAAGCTCGATAGGACTACATCTTCAAAATGTCCATTATATCAGCTCGAGGGGGGCAGGGAATTGAACCGATGAATTCACATCAAGGAATGCCTTAACAGAGCACTCGATCATCGTCGATCCAAGACCCCCTGGACATATTCTACAATATTTATTAACATGATATTTAATAAAAACAATTAATATATTATTTATAATTTTTTACTTTATCAAAATCGTGCAATATATGGCACTTTTATTATTATTATTATTGGTCTGCCTATATTTATATTTTATATATAATTTATATTTAACTTATTTTTTTGGCGTGTTTTCAATGACATTGTCTAATGAAGCCACAATTTCACATAAATATATTTTTTGGATGGGATCTGGTAATTTGTCATTTCTGGAATATGTTTTTTTAACTATTTTATATTTAACTATATTTCAACTATTTAACTATTTTATATTTAATTATTTAACTATAATTTGTCCTTTTTGGAAAATGTTTTTTAACTTTTATATATATATATATATATGGAATCCGATAATTTTCCTTTTTTGCAATACGTTTTCTAACTATTTTACATTTAATATTTTTTTTTTAAGTATTTTGGCTGTTTTATATCTAACTATAACTATCTTTTATTTTTAACTATTTTGTATTTTACATTTAACTACTTTTTAATTATTTAACTATTTAATCTTCAACTATAATTGACTATATATATTTTATATTTAACTATTTTTTTGGTGTTTTTTTGGCATGGTTATTAATGTCAAATGGGCCCACATTTTTAATTTATATTTTGCACTAATATCAAGATTTATATTGCACTAATAATTTTTTGGATATTCTAATTCATATGGGTAAGGTAGGTAAATAACATTAATAAAATATTTCACAAATATCCAAATTAAAAATAAAATATTTCACTAATACCTAAATTAATAAGAAAATATTTCACTGATTCCCAAATTAAACAATTTAAAATTATTTCGGACATGTACCTCCTTTACAATTTAAAGGATTTTGATTGGTTTACATATTATGACATGGAAATTACGTGAAAATTTCATGGGCACTTTTAGGTTGAAATTTCCTCTAATGTGGGCATGAGAGCTTCCCTGCTATCAATACTAACTGGCTCTATATCGAACCTGAGCATGTTTTCAAGGCATATTGTCCACAATTGGAAGAGACCTTACTTGACCTAATAGAAAGAGTTGTGCAAAGCTAACTACGATGGGATAAGGGTTACGAGAGACCAAGTCACGAGAGGCATGAGTTAAGCGAATCATAGTGAAAAGGAGGGTGAAGCCTTGTAGGTTGGAAGGAGTTCGGATTCCTGGGGGTGCTAGATAATGAACCCCATAAAGTATCAAGTAGCAAGAGAGGGGGAATTGAGAAGGAAGTCCAATCCTACAAATAAATCTTTTAATCAGTAAAGGAAACAAACCTAGAATCATTTGTCCCCATTGTGGAGGTCGAGGGGTTACAATGTGTAAAAAAAGAAACAAAAATCAAATGGAAGTATCTCATATTACTTGAACCATAATTGGTCGAGTGAAGATAATCCAATTCATGAATAGCCATAAAACTAAATCCAAATTGATAGACTTGTTCCCTCATAACAATGGATTGTGTGATGGTACAATAATTATAGAGAACCTCAACTTTCAACCTCCTTTGTTAAATTTGATATACCACTTGCCTTGGATGGAAGGTGGAAAGCAAAACTTTTGATAAGTCATAAAGAAAAAATGATTAAGGAATTGGGGTGATGGAAATACCTCCTCTTGTCCTCAAGGTTCTGATTTCTAAGCTAAAAGCTTCATTGGCCAAGCATTTACTCTACTGATTCCATTTCTTTAGGATGTGTGTGTTTTTTTTTAAGTGGCTAACCTCTTGTTGGATAAATTGAATAAGCCTTGCTAAATTACCATTAGAAGAAGTAAAGTTGTTGGAAGCACTGTAGATGATTGGATGGAAAAATTCCCATTAGGAGGAGCGGGGAGGGTGGATTTATGGGGCATATATTTGGAAATCTACTACCAAGGATGCATTAATGATAGAAATTTGGAGGTAACGATTGGATTCAAATTCAAATTCACCTATAAATGTGGCATGCTTCCCCACATTCGAACACTTTTCTTCCTAAGAGTTGACTTTGAGCTTTTTTACCTTGTGTTGCGCCAAGAGTTGAACTGTATGTCTGAGCTAGATTGGGGAGAACTCTTCTCATGACCGGGATTGGCTAACATCCTCGAATATTTTCATAAGGGATCTATAGCTGTTACACTAAAATTTGTCACCATGACTATTTGCAGTTAGTATGGCTCCATCAACTGTCATACTATCCTCCTTGGCAAGTCTCATACCTCTGCTCCTCATTTCAAACTCCACGAAAGAGAGAAAGTCTTTAAAAATCTATATAACTCTGGGTACGCAGTTTCTCTTAGCCTTACCTGCGTGTACGCACCTCAAATTCACAATACCTGCGTACTTGTACGCTCTGTCTGTAAAAGGGTGGGTGCGTACTCCTGTAAAGGTCAAAAGGCGCAAGTTTCACTTCAAAAAGTTACTTGTGGTCATTTCTAGAGCATTCTAGAAGCTTGTTTGACGTGTATTGAGCGCCTCTAGATGGTTCATGTATCCCTATGAAAGAGGAACTTATCCCATCAAGAGGGGAGCTATCCCATTCAAAGAGGGGCTTATCCCATTGATGGTGGACCTGATTAACTTCCTCTAGAGCACTATAAATACAGGCATTGGGCCAGAAGGAGGGGAGGTTGAAAGCTGAATATTCCTAAGGGTAGATGCTACTGGAATTAGGACTCCCTTATAGAGCTTGAGAGGAGAGATTCCCATCCTTTCCTCGCCTTATTTGGAAGTGGGTGAGCTGATCAAAGTAAAGGAAAACTCTTGTTGGACCCTAGGAGGGACCTGCACAACGCCAAGGCTCAGGTTGTAATGGTTTCTTTTGTTTCCACTTAATACAATTAAGCTCACTTTTCTCAACAGATTGTTATACATGATTTGTTTCATATACTCCTTGGTCTGTATGATGAATATGTGTTATTTTATAAGTTATTCAGGTGCTATGTAATCTTTTGGCTTGTTAGTGAATGCAGGTTTCGAAGAGAAGGACGAGCTCATCCGGATCGGTGAGGCTGGACTACTACAAAGCGTTGGACTAAAGGTATGTTATGAACACCTGATTACTTGTATTCTAAATGCATATTTAGAGAAAGGTAGTGTTTACTTGTCTTGTTTGTCACTAGAAAGCCTTAGCTTCTAGGGAGGTCGGTTTTGTCCGCAAAATTGACTCTTTCCGCATGACAAAATGGCGACTCCGCTGGGGAACTCCATTGATGTGAATGATTTTTCCTTTGTGTGAAACTTTGATTTGAGAAAAGTCGTTTGTTTTCTGGTTTTTGGCTGTTTGCCTCTGTATTTGGGTGGGATAGCTTAGGGTTAAATTAGATTTTAGTTTTTCTTGGTTTTGCTAGCAGTACGCACCCTCTGAGTTAAGCACAGTGCGTACCTGTACGCACTGCAGCTTTGTGCACAGAGCGTACACGCACCTGTGCAAACAGGTTGCCTGCGTACCCTGTCAAAATTGAGAAAATTTCAATTTTTTCCTTTTTGCCTCTTAGATTTTGTTTTTAATTTGTTTTTACTGCCCAGATCCACTGGTTACCTGTCATAAATCTTCACCTAAGCTTGTTTCATCAGTGTCAAGAGTTTTAGTGAAATTCATAGAGATTTTGCCCTAGGGTTTGATTTTTGCATTGGTCCTATAGTGACTTTGGCTTTAGAAGTTGTAAAACCTTGGATCTCCCTGGTCTTTTCAGTCTTCTTAGGAGTCGGACCTTTCATAGAATCTACCCTTGTGAGAAACCTACCTTTGTGTTGTCTCTTTACCGAATCTCGAAAAAGTTTGTTGATTAAACTTTGAATTTTATTCTTAAGAAAAAGAACAAAAGATTTTGTTTTTTGTTTTTGACTGGTTTTTGATTCTGCATTAACTAGTCCTTAGTTAAATTTTGACTGAGTAAAACATCTTGGAATCATACTTGCTAGGCTTTTGCCTTATTAGATTTACTTTTAGGTGAATTTCTCTTAGATTTGCTTTTGAGTGAAATTGAGTTGATTTGATTGCCATAGACTTTTTAACTTTGATTTCTGTTAAAGTAAGTTTTACATGCTTTGTTAATATAGGGAAAAATACAAAAAAAACTCTTTTGAAGAAAAGTTTGCTTTAGTAGCATTTGAGTCTTTGAAAAGAAAAGGAATTTTCGTGAAGTAATTAGTGGTCATGTGTTGTATGCTTTGGAAAAGATAAAGAGTTTGTTTCTTTGATTTTCATTGCCAAGAAAGTTGTTTTCAACTCTCTTAGCTAGGGAATTCATTGAAAAAGAAAATTATTATAAATCATCCTAAGTGCATCTTTTTAGTGGATTTCAGTCGAGTCTACACACCATCAGTTTCATCTCCACTACCTTTTGTCCTAAAGAAAAGCCATAAAAATTAACTCTTAAAGTAAAATCAACTTAGTAACTTTTATTTACTAGGGCTCTGAAACACCAATATAGATCAGGCTAGTGTCTTGGAGTAGGAGAGTAATTAACTCTCCAAGACAGTAAAACCAAACAAGTAGCTCATCTTGTGGTAGGATAAATCCAACTGTTTCATTTGTACTCTGGGAAAGCTCCTCTTAAAGGAGAAGCACGAGACCGTGTCCGAACCAGTGAGGGGATCAATCTTCCTTCATTGGGAAAGACGCCAGATACGCACGTACTACAAACGGTAAACCTCAGATTATTGTTGAGGAGCCTAGGGTCACTTGTCGGTAAACCTTGGATTATTGTCAAGGAGCCGGCAAGGGAATTGAGCTTGTTACTCTGCCCTTGCGTGCTATCGGGTCGTAGACTGTTCCCCCAGGTATATTTGTTGTTGTTGGTAACCTTAGTGACCATTATCTTTAGGATTCTACCCGAGGTGACGGTGGAGGGAAGATCCCACTGTACCTGGAGCAGACGTCGGCTAGACTCACTTGGATTTTCCGGGGGGTTCACTTCACTCGAGACGGTTAAAGTGGAGGAATTTGTGCCGGTCTATTCATTAAGCAGGTTGCTGGGGTAACTGTTCCACCCACCACTTTTGTACTGAATTCGGCGATGTTGGGCTTCATCACCAACTAGTGTTTTCGGTCCGGAAGGCTACTGTTTGTGTATGGTTTGACGCCTTAGATTCTTTAGGCGTGTGATTCGAATTTGTTTGGTTCTTTAGAGACTTTAGGCAGTTTGCTTTGAGATTTTAATTTGTTTGCGTGTGCAGTAGTTAAAAGTTTTTAACTGTGGCTGAATTACCGAGACAGTCCCGTAGACTTCGGGGCAAGTCTCCTGAGATTGTTACCGTGGCCGATTTGTTGAGGAAGTCCCATAGACTTCGGGGCGAACCTCCTGAAGACGTCCCGGGTCATTACGAAGGTTTGAAAGTCCTTGTAACTCCTAGTGGCAGTAAAGTAGGTTCACCTGAAGAAGGAGAGTCTTCGTTGGTAGTCCATCCAGATTACCAAAGTCTAGAAACAGGTTATAATCCTGAAGTTGTTGCAGTTTCCGAGCTTGCTGGTAGTTTTTCATCTACTAGTGATATAGGCGAAGAACCTGAAATATCTGAACCTGTTACTCCAACTTCTAGTGTTCCTGATTCACCTAGGGTAGAAAGAGTCATCACCGAAAATCTTCCTTCTGGTTTGATAGCTATTGAAGAACTTTCTCCAGAAGAAGAAATAGGCGTCCCTATCCCTGAAGATCAACCTACTATTGATCTAAGGGAGCGTGAATCCATTTTTTACAGTCCTCCTAGAAGTACTACTTGGTATCTTTCGTTAACTAATTATTTGGACAACTCAGGGTCAAGTTTTTCTCCACCTCGTACTCCTTATCCACCCGGAGGTATTTATACTCCTGTAAATATGTCTGGTCAGTTGTCCGTGTTCACTCAATCTCCTGAATCTTTCTTGTACGGCGGTCCTTCTGTTCCCTCTGGGTATCAGTCACTTTCTGGTACTTTTGCGGGAGCATCTCCTCAACCCATTGAACATGGGTTATTAACTGGAAACAATGGTAATAAACCGTTGGGTGTAGGAGACATTTACATGATGTCAGGTTCAATTCCCGGTTCTCAACCTCAAGGTGGCCAGTTACCGCCTGGGGGGCAACCTCAAGGTACACAAATTGCGTCTGGGGGGCAACCTCAAGGACAGTATGTACCCATGGTACAGTACATTCCTCAAGGTCAACCCCAGCCTCAACATGTACCCCAAGGTCAACCTCAGTATCAATTTATGCCTCAAGGTCAACCCCAGTATCAGTACTTACCTCAAGGGTATCTACCCGAAGGTCAGTACTTGAGTCAAGGTTATCAACCACCTCAAGGTCAATCGTATATTCAAGGTATGGGAAATGTACCTTTCAATTATCAATCCTACCCTCAATCCGGTTATGGATCTCAATATCCTCAACCTGTCATGGGTCAATACCCCGGAATGAACATAGTGTGGGATCCATCGCAAGTTCAACAGGTGTTGCAGCCAAACGTACAGTTGTCATCCCAGACTGGACAACCTTTAGTTTCTGGTCCACCCCAGCAACCAGTCCAGTCTAGTGTTCAAACTTCTGTACCTTCGATAGTTACTCAGTCGCCCATTGCACCTAGTACTCCATCTCAAACGACTGCTGCAACTACCACAACATCTGTTCAGTCTACCACACTTACTTCTGGAGTATCGATAGCTCCGGTTTCTACTGTCTCTGCCACTACTCCTCAGACATATTTACCATTGTCTGGATCCACGATTCAAACTACGGTTCAGATGCCTGTAGGACAGCCTGGTTTAAGTACGGTTGTCACTAGTCAACCACAATTCGCTTATCAACCGTACCAGGGACAGTACCAATACGGGCTTGCTGTCCAACAACCAGTTTACCAGTATCAACCGTATCCTAGGTACACTTATCAACAACCACAACAACCCCAGTACGGTCCGGTTAATCCTGGTTTTCCAGGAGGATACAATATCCCGAATGCGATTCCTATTCCAAGTTATCCTGGATATCCTCCTCCTGGGACTGGTCTTGTGACCCAGAGTTTTAGGGATCCTAATCGGCAATTACCGTTTATCGCAACTTTGGATTTACCAGACTTGTCGCGCCTAACGCACGATCCGATTATCTTCCGTTTTGGCCGCCAATGCCGAATAAGTTGCACAGTGACATTCCCAAGTTCGAAGGTAAGTCTAGAGAGGATCCATCAAATCATGTGATGACTTACCACCTCTGGTGTGCTTCAAATTCCATCTCGGATGATTCGATCCGCTTACGTCTTTTCCAGCGTACGCTCATTGGTCTCACGGCCAAGTGGTACATTGAGTTATCACGGGCCTCTTTTTATAATTTTAGTCAGTTAGCTACCTTGTTCCTAACTCATTTTCAGTTGCCGGTCAGATATGATAATGGCACGGAGCTACTAACTTCATTAAAACAGTCGACGTCCACTTATATTTCCGATCATATACATGAATGGCGATGTCGAAGGCGATTAGTGAAAGTTTTTATCCTGGACCAAATCTTAGCTGAATGGTTTGTTAAATCATTATTACCGAAGATTACTGAAGACGTAGCTAAGGCCGACGTAGTTACTGAGGAGCAAGTGATTGCTCAGGCGCAGTACCTTGACTTAGTTTACACTCAGTCAGGTACGTTACACGAAAAGATCCCAGATCTTCCAAAGTCAAATCAAATCGCTGCTGCTCCTTCGGGATCTCATGCTGCTGATGGCATGATTGGTACGGTGAATACTAAAAGCAAGAAGAAGTCTTCAAAGAATTCTTCGCCGATTATAACCTTACCAGACTCCCCGACAGGAGAATCTTCTGCTGAAGTTTCCGCTGATATTCACGCTGTAGAGTCATCTACGGCTAAATCAAAAAACGGTGGGAAGAAGAAAGGTAAGAAGAAGAATAAAGTAGACAAGACTCCAAAGGAGAAAACAGAAAAGTCGGAAACCAATGACGAAAAGCGCAAACCTCGATATCCTTGTCTTATTTGTGAAGAAGATCATTTTACAAGAGATTGCCCTCATCGGGCCGAGGTTGTGAAAATCGTCAAGGGTTCCCCAACTCCTGCTGTTTTGAAAGATCCATTTCCAAAGCAGGAGAGTAAGATGATAGGTTCTTCCTCGAGTGCCAGTGAAGAACCCATATTGATGATGTCTCATGTAAGGATTGTGACTCGATCGCAAGATTATGGTAGTAAAAGTCCTGTTGATGGATCGAAAGAAGCGGAATCTTCTCATTCAAATCCATCAACCTTAGCTCCCGGTTCCAATCCACTACAGATCGAGAAACCTAACCCTGACTTAGTAATCAAACCGCCCACCAAGGGTGTACTTCGAAGGTCTGCTTTCAATCCACATGCGAGAGCGGCCCAGAATTACAACATTATTGAGGATTTAGCTGTTTCACCCTCAGTAATGTCGGCTTTAGGAGTGCTGCAATCATGCCCAGCACAACATAAATTACTTTTGTCGGCTATAGGAGCTGTTGATATTCAGGACCCGAACCTAATAATCTTTGATCTAGAAAATAGTACACCACGTTTACCTCATCAAATGGCTTTCCAGATCCCAGTGATAGTAAAAAACAAGCCTATTCATCGGACTGTAATTGATGAGGGAGCTTCCACGTGTATTATGTCGATACAGTGCTGGAGATCGCTTGGTTCTCCTTCACTAAATCAATCCCCGACAATTCTTAAGGCCTTTGATGGCCGTGGGTTTCATCCGTTTGGCATTCTACAGGATTTGCCTATAGGGGTTGAAGGAAAAACCGTTAGTCTAGATGTGGAGGTGGTTGATGCCCCTCTAGACTACAACCTTCTTTTGGGTCGAAGTTGGTCTTACGCTATGACAGCGGTCGTTTCATCGGTCTTCAGAGTAATAAAGTTTCCACATAATGGCAAGATCGTAACCATAGACCAGCTGGCTTACTTTTCATCCGACCCAGCCTCTTCAGAAAGTATCCAGCATGTCGGTAAAACGACTATCCCTTATAAGGATGTTGGCGTAGGATTAGTTAAAGATGCCGATTTACTGGGAACTTTTCCTTTTCCTCCAATCAACGTCGTGTCTTCGTTTGCATCTATTCATATGATTACTTCAGACACCATTGTTTATGACGATCCTTGGATCGTTCCTTTTGAATATGAGATAGACTCATTTAGTGATGCGATGCCTTTGAGTCCATATGAAATTGCCTATGAAGCCGTGCAGTCTTTTACCGACCCGAGTTCAACCAAAATCGACCAAATGAATGTGGTCCGTGAGGAATCACTTTTCGCATCAACCTCGGAGTTAATAGCATTTCCCGAAGTTGTGTCATCTGAAGAACAACTTTGTGAAGTCCTGTGCGTAGACGATTTACCATGGGAAGATCTCCATCATAGATCTTCATTTTTACTTGAGGATGATCGTTTTGAAAACGATTTCTCATCAATCTTTACAGCTGAATATGTCAAAGAGGCTCAGATTCCAATGAAACATCTTGATTCAGAGCTGAATTTGGGAAACATTTCTCGCACTATTCCCATTGACATTTCAGTCAAGTCCGGAATTGTTGAGCACACTCATATAGGTGCCTCGTGTTCAGATGACGAAATTCAGACATACAAGGCCCTATTTCAAGAATTCCGCGACGTGTTTGCCTGGTCCTATGAGGAAATGCCAGGAATTGATCCCTCCATTGTTGTCCATGAGATCAAAACTTACCCGGACGCTAAACCCGTCCGGCAACGTTTGCGTCAGATTCACCCACGAAAAGCGGTTGCAATTAAAGCAGAAGTTGAGAAGCTGTTGAAAGCAGGTTTCATTTATCCGATCCCGTTAACGGATTGGGTATCGAATATTGTTCCGGTTAACAAAAAACAGGGAACAATAAGAATATGTATCGACTATAGGGATATTAATCGTGCTTGTCCCAAGGACAACTATCCAACACCCTATATCGATCAAATAATTGATGATTGTGCCAACAGTGAAATATTTTCCTTTATGGACGGTTTTTCTGGTTACAACCAAATCAATATTCTACCTGCCGATCAACCAAAAACGACTTTCATTTGTCCATGGGGGACATTTGCTTATTGCAAATTACCTTTTGGGCTGAAGAATGCCGGAGCCACTTTTCAAAGGGCCATGTCTTATGCATTTCATGACATCAAACACATTGTGCAACCGTATCTCGATGATTTGCCCGCTCACTCCTTACATCGAGCTGATCACCTTGTCCATTTACGAGCAATCTTCATGAGGTGTAGGCATTATCGGATTCGGTTGAATCCACACAAATGTGTCTTCTGTATAGAAGTGGGACGATTGCTGGGATTTGTAGTTTCAAAAGCCGGCATCCACGTCGATCCCTCGAAGGTAGAAGCTATCATCAAATTGCCTCCTCCTTCGAGTCTTCGCCAACTCCAAAGTTTGCAGGGGAAAGCAAACTTTTTACGCCGATTCATTCCTAACTACGCCGAGATTACAAAGGGTTTTACCCGGTTGTTGAAACAGAACGCTCAATTCTCTTGGGATGAGATAGCTCAGAAATCTTTCGATGCGCTTAAGCACGCATTGAACCATGCACCATTGCTGCATCCTCCCAACTACAACCAGGATTACTTTTTGTACCTCGTCGCTGCTCATTCCACCATTGGAATGGTCTTAGTACAGGAAGACGAATTCGGAACGGAACATGTGATATATTACCTTAGTCGGACGTTAAATCCCACTGAGCTCAAATATTCACATGTGGAGAAATTGGCCTTGGCAGCCGTTCAAGCTGTCCAACGTTTTCGTCATTACATTCTTCTCTGTAAAACTACAGTCATTTCGGATTGCAACCCTATGATCTATATTTTGACTAAACAATTGCTAGGGGGCAAGTACTCCAAATGGATTGTTATCCTACAGGAGTTCGACTTGGAATTTGAAAAATCTAAGTCTAAGAAATCTTTAGTTTTTGCAGAGTTGATGTGTGATTTCCCGCGTGCTGACACGGAAACTGTGGCGGAGGAACCCATTGCGAACAAATCTTTGTTTCTCATCAGCACTTTAGATCCGTGGTATGGGGATATAATCGTCTATCTCCAAACCCAATCCTTTCGGCCCGAAATTTCGAAGTCAGAACGTCGGAAAATTCGATTCCAGTCCCAACAGTACAAAATTATTGGAGATACTCTTTATCGCCGTGGGGCAGACTTGGTTTTCCGACGTTGCTTAACTCATGAGGAAGCTGAAAGGGTTTTAAATGACTGTCACTCTGGAGCGTGTGGCGGTCATATGTCTGGGTATGCCATAGCCCAAAATATATTGCGCGCTGGCTACTTCTGGCCGTCCTTGTTTAAAGACTGTATTATTGCGGTCCGGAAATGCCACAACTGTCAAGTGTTTGATCGCAAGATGTGCGCACCACCTGCTCCTCTCCACCCTATAATTGCCGTTGGTCCTTTTGCCAAATGGGGTATCGATTTTATTACATGTAACCCTCACTCGGCCGGGGGGCATGCGTATATCATCCTTGCGGTTGATTATTTTACTAAGTGGGCCGAGGCGATGCCTACATTCGAGGCAGACGGCAAGACAGCTGCAATTTTCTTATTCAATCACATTATTGCTAGGTTTGGTGTCCCACAAGAGATAATCACTGACCATGGGCGCCATTTTCGAAACATTATGATGACAGAACTTACAGGCCAGCTTGGTTTGCGTCATGATAGCTCAACTCCTTATTATCCACAAGCAAATGGTCTGGTTGAGTCCATCAACAAAGTTTTAGTTATCATGATCCGACGAATTATTGGTATTCATCGGTCGAATTGGCACAACATGTTATTTTCCGTGCTTTGGGCGTACCGAACCTCAGTGAAAACATCAACAGGGTTCACTCCTTTCCAACTAGTTTATGGTTTGGAAGTTGTGCTGCCCATTGAATGCAAAATCCCGTCACTTCAAATGGCTGTCGAATTACTTCCAGCTACTTCCGAAGAGGAGAAGCGTTTATTATACTTAGCTCAATTAGATGAGACTCGACGTGATGCTGCATTGGCAATCGAGACTCACGCAAAACGTATGAAAGCTCAGTATGATCGAAATGTGACCCCTCGAAATTTTTCGGAAGGAGCCCTAGTGCTATTATATGATCAAGCTAACGATAAATTAGGTGCTGGAAAATTAGTTCCTATGTGGCATGGGCCCTACATTGTCAAGCGAAAGCTAGCAAAAGGGGCCTATGAGCTGGTAGATTTTGACGGGGACTCTTTGGGTAAACCCAGAAATGGACTTTACCTAAAGAGGTATTATGCTTAAATGATGGGTATGGAGATTTTAGTTAGGATAGGTTTTTCTTTCTAGCTGGTGTGTTTGTTAGTTTAGACAGTGTGCTTAGCTTAGAAAGTGTGTTTTTCGTCGTTATTCTGCTTATCTTGGTTTTACGCTTGATGATTGCAGATGTCGATGCCTCTCCAAACATACATTGGATTCGCTGATGGTGCTTGTCGTAATACACGGAATATCTCTTCCGCATCTTGGGTTATCTATTCGCCCTCTGACGAGTTAGTTTCTATGCATGGGGTGAGCCTCGGTCAAACAACAAACAACATTGCAGAATACAGTGCAGTGATTGAATTATTGTCTGAATCTATTTCGTTTGGGATTCGGAGTTTGATAGTGAGGTTAGATTCCGAACTTGTTGTATTACAATTTAATAGAGTATATGCCATTAGAAATCCAGTGTTATTAAGGTTATTTTTGAGAGTGCGTCTCTTGGAACGTGAATTTGATTACATTGAATATCAGCATATTCCAAGGTCTTTAAATACATTAGCAGATGCAATTGCTTCTCGAATGTTAGACAGACATTTGCAATAATCATACATGTAAATTTAAAAACATTTCATCACACATGTTTAACAAGATAAGCCGGTAATGATATATATAGATAGGAGTGTGTCAAAAAATACATCGTCTTCAATCATAGGTTGCAAAACACCTTATGATCAGCAAAAATGATAAGTACAAACAACCAAAATGTCACATGTGCCTACAAAAGCGACCATCCAATCACTGGTGATGATCTCTATACGACACCACTGCACGCGCCACCCTACACAAGAACCTCCTAAAAGGTCCTGGGACTGCGACTACATAGCGCTGAAGTCTGATAGGAATATCATCTATAGTAGTCTCTGGTATGTCTGCCGTAAGACGCTCTAGGTCTTGTTCCAACTCAGCTAAGGTCTCTGCAGCCGCGTCCTGTGGGGCCGGTGCCGATGCAACTGGTACTCTCCTCTCGAAAGGCCGGAGATTGGCTGGACGCTGTGGGCCTACATCTGCATTTTGAAAATTGTCATTGTTAGTTTTGAGACGATATAAAAACAAAAAAAAATAGATAATTTACAAACTTGTGAAAAATGAAGTACCTGTGTCATCCCATTGTTCTCCCGGTGGAAGAATCATGTCCGGATCTCCACGAAAATCAACTCCGGCATAAGGAAAATCCTGTATCGAGAAGACCTGGTTCTCCAACCAGTGAAAGTACTCCGGTCTAAATCGGACAACCTCCGTGCCCTCGTCAGGATGACGGGCCATCACCGCAACCCATCGCGTCAACTTAGGCTCTCGGGGAGGCCCAACCTCAACAGTGAGCTGCTGTGGGATCAGCATCGGAACCCTCTCTAGGGCAAAACTCACAACTAAAGGCCCATAACCAAAAGTCTTCAGCTGTCCGTTTTTGGTCCTAGTCAGTTGACCCTTTAAAGTTGGCCAACACAGCATCGCACCAGTTGAAAATGGTGCCCTGATAGCAGTCAATCGCCATCCGCATCTGGGATCCAGTGGCAATGTGCAAAGCGGCAGCCCCGCAAAGTCTGGTAACTGTAAAGGCAATTACCATAAGTTCAGGTCGGGATATCTTTTTGATCTCTATCCCCTTCTCTTGGTTCTCATTATTGCACCACTCTAGTCGGAGACTAGCAATGGACTGGCCACCCGACCTAGTCTCGGACAGAGTCAATTGTTCACCCCTCTTGGGCAAACCAGTGAGAAAGTAAATATCTGAGGGCTCTATCTCGAGCTGGTGCCCTCCAATGTAAAAGCACTGATCCTGAACGTTCCACCTTTCAACCAGCCACTCTAGAAAGCGCACCTGGGCCCTCATGCCAAGTATGGCCCAGTATTTGTAAAGACCGCATGCCTTCAAAGCATCAATGGAAGGTTGGTGATTAATGGCAGCCAAATCAACATCTTCGTGTTCTCTCTCGTGCCAATCAAGCATGGTGGGCAATCTACACACCATAAAACATCTGTTAGAGTCCATAAAATTAAAATTTTTTGGTTCATTTTGGAGAAATGGGGGTTTGAAAATCCTTTCCGCGGTGTACGCAGCCCGCCTTTAGAGACAGAGCGTGTGTACGCAGGCTCTCTTAAGGCAAGCTGCGTACGCCCGACATTTTCCCAACTGAGAAAATGTCGGGGTACGCAGGTCACCAATGGAGCACCTGCGTACCCCGAAAAGTAGACCTTGAAACCCCAAGGCCTCCAAAAAATGAAACTAAAGCTTAAAAACAAATTCTAAATGGATGGAAATGCAAGGGAGGATGTTGTAGAATACCTGATGAGACGGCGTTCGATTCTGACGGTCGGATTCTCCGCAATGACCACGGGAAGTTTCTTGCCAAAAGCCCTTTTTCTCTCCTCAACAGTAAAATGGTAAAAATGAAATGGTAAAAGCCCTTTTTATAGGTTTTTTGAGTAAATAAATGTTAAATTTGTTTATTTTCCATCGTGAAAAGGTATTTTTCAAAGTATTTTTATCTATCTTTAAACAGGTATGAGTAATGTGTTGGTTTTTGTGCAGGATAAAAGGATTTTCAGGGAAAATTGTCATTTTTCATACAAAAACATCAGAGTCATCTTTTAAGCCCTTTTCTGACTCCTAAAACATGAAAATATTGCCGAGCATTTCTTTTACACTCGTTAAAACGGAATTAAAAGACGGTCCCCTTATAGCCCTTTTCTGACTGTAAAAACAGGAAAAGATTGCCGGATTTTTGTCGTTTCAAATTCGATACTGGAAATAAAACGACGTGTCCTTGATCGCTTTTTACTTTTTAGGTCAAAGACACTAATCATGAAAGTACTCCTTGGTCGCAAGATCAAGTGGTTCTCTCAAGTATTATTTTATACTTTTTCGGGCTTGGGAGACACAAATTTACGAAAAAGTTCAACCCTGGAGTCTTCTTAAGTTTTTTCAGACTCTCTAAAATTGAAAAACGCCGAGTTTCTCCTATACTGGACTCATTAAAATTTCACAGTAAAGGACCTGTTCGATTACAAACAGGAACAGACCACTCCTTCTTAGGGTTCGAATCAAAACTAAGTTGGACTCATCCGAAGGATGAGCTTATAATCAAGCATATGTTATCCTCCTCAAGCTTGTAAAAAATAAAGAGGTACTTGCCAGAAATGGTGGGGGAAAAGAGAGAAAAATGAGCCTATTTGTTATCCTTTGTCTCAGAAGAAGCCTTATCACCACTCTTGAACACGACACTTTCCATTCACCTGGGTTGGGAAATCCTTTGCCTCACAGTTGATCAAACCACATTGAAAGTCTTCAGCTGGGTATTAACTTTGGGTCAAATGTCACCAAGCCATCTGTTGTGTCGTTATGTGTTCAAGAGGTCACTGCAAATAAACCATTCATCTGCAAAATACCCGTCATCCATCTCGACCATCCCTGAGTCAGTCCTTACAGCTACATTTCTTCAGCTTGATCTATGATTTCGTGTTGTGGGCTTGCCTGCAACGGGTCGCTTTCTATCGACATCAGCATATTATCTAGAAAGATGACCTAGAAATCATCAGTACGTTGAAATCTGCATGCATCAATGGTAGGTTTCTCGCCTTTGACGACAGTTTACATCATTGACTTTCGATCGAAGGATTCCGTGAAATGTTCGACATCAACTCATTCATTCACATCTCATGGATTGTACTAGGTACTTTGAGAACCATTGACATCACTGGTGGTCTCTCTCACACTTGTTAACAGTTTACATCATTGACTGGTAATCAAGTGGTTTCTACCATGTTCGACATCAACTCATTTATTCACATGGATAGAATCGTACTATTTCGGGAAGTAGAAATGAAGACCCTGGATCTAGTTTCCACCATCCAGGCTGCGAGGAGTTTTGTATTCATTGTATAGTAGACCACCTATAAACAGATGGTTGCATCCATACTGTGTCTACACAAGTCTATGATTATGATGTACTGCAAAATCATTCCTGTATCAGAGCAGTAGTTAGTTTGTTAGTTAAAGTTTTTGATCTGAGTATGGGAATGCCTACCTCAGCGATGATATGATCTTATATATGTATTTTTTGTTGAATACTTGGAGGTTCCGACTGGGCTCTCCACAAGATAATCCTTGAAATGATAAAGTACTTCACCCTTCCTAGATGATATGAAACCCTAATCTACTACAGGCTTCGCACTTTAGGGGGCAATCTGTTACACTAAAATTTGTCACCATGACTATTTGTAGTTAGTATGGCTCCATCAACTGTCATACTATCCTCCTTGGCAAGTCTCATACCTCTGCTCCTCATGTCAAACTCCAAGAAAGAGATAAAGTCTTTAAAAATCTATATAACTCTGGGTACGCAGTTTCTCTTAGCCTTACCTGCGTGTACGCACCTCAAATTCACAATACCTGCGTACTTGTACGCTCTGTCTGTAAAAGGGTGGGTGCGTACTCCTGTAAAGGTCAAAAGGCGCAAGTTTCACTTCAAAAAGTTACTTGTGGTCATTTCTAGAGCATTCTAGAAGCTTGTTTGACGTGTATTGAGCGCCTCTAGATGGTTCATGTATCCCTATGAAAGAGGAACTTATCCCATCAAGAGGGGAGCTATCCCATTCAAAGAGGGGCTTATCCCATTGATGGTGGACCTGATTAACTTCCTCTAGAGCACTATAAATACAGGCATTGGGCCAGAAGGAGGGGAGGTTGAAAGCTGAATATTCCTAAGGGTAGATGCTGCTGGAATTAGGACTCCCTTATAGAGCTTGAGAGGAGAGATTCCCATCCTTTCCTAGCCTTATTTGGAAGTGGGTGAGCTGATCAAAGTAAAGGAAAACTCTTGCTGGACCCTAGGAGGGACCTGCACAACGCCAAGGCTCAGGTTGTAATGGTTTCTTTTGTTTCCACTTAATACAATTAAGCTCACTTTTCTCAACAGATTGTTATACATGATTTGTTTCATATACTCCTTGGTCTGTATGATGAATATGTGTTATTTTATAAGTTATTCAGGTGCTATGTAATCTTTTGGCTTGTTAGTGAATGCAGGTTTCGAAGAGAAGGAGGAGCTCATCCGGATCGGTGAGGCTGGACTACTACAAAGCGTTGGACTAAAGGTATGTTATGAACACCTGATTACTTGTATTCTAAATGCATATTTAGAGAAAGGTAGTGTTTACTTGTCTTGTTTGTCACTAGAAAGCCTTAGCTTCTAGGGAGGTCGGTTTTGTCCGTAAAATTGACTCTTTCCGCATGACAATAGCGAACATGACTGAAACTCCCCCTGCAACAGAAGCAGTGCCCTATGAAGTCGCAACCTCAGTTGAAGCAACACCCTCTATTCCTACGGGATTTCCAACTACGGCACCTAGGTATCCTAGACCTAAGCCCTCTATAGCTGATAAGAAGCAGAAGAAACCACAATAGGTTCCGATGAGGAAATCACTGCAAAAAATTCCCATGGAAATCTGCCAGAAGGGGAAGATGGATAGAGCGCAGTAGTCAACTGAACCCCTTGATTTAGATGAAGAAGAACTGCACGGAGCTATCGAGGAGATGGATGCTAAGGAGGATGAACCTATGACTCGGCTCCTGAAGTACATCCCACCGCACAAGGGCACAACTAAGGTACCTAAGGACCTGGACAATGCCAAATTTATGGTCTCTACACCACTGCTACCAGAGAAGGTGGTGTTTAAGGGTGTGTTGTTGGGCCAAATTCTGACGCTCAAGCTGGAGGATTGGGATTTGGGAGATCATGATAAGTTCCCTCAACTTGCGCCAACCAAGTACATGTCAAAGATCTATTATGAGGAGAATGGGGTTATGTTGAGGCCACAAGCCTCCTGAACATACTTTGGGTGTCACACTTCAGTCACACCATCATTAACACTGTATGTGTCTGACGATTAGTCAGTTTGGTGCATGATGGGTGTCTTTGGCTGGGAGGACCCATCCCAAATATAGACATGTTGATCCAATGGATCACCTTGCTGCCCTATCAAGGTGTGGATCCAGCAGAAGCATTCAGAGGGAAGACGAAGGAGAAGTAACTTGCAGATCAGATGAAGAGCAAGTTCAGGTTGACTAAAAAGTCATGCAGATATTCAATTCGCTCTATTCAAGATCTTGTGGTACAATTCGCCGTGCAAATACTGGCATGTAAGATCATGCAGAAGTGCTGCACGGATGAGGTTCCAGTGCCCATGATTTCTTTGGTTGCGCAATGTGCCAAAGGAGTCCAGTACAACTGGGCTCAGTACCTATGCAAAGAGTTCTTGGAGAATTGTTGGGAGGCCCAGGATGAGGGCAAGGAATTTCATTATGCCTGGTTATCGTTATTGATCACATTAGTCACATGGATGATGCCATCAGACAACTAGTTTCCTCCCCAAGAACCTGAACTCCCAGAGGTAGCGAAGTTTGCTTTGCTCTGGGCAACGAAGGACCCTGTGCGGGTCACAGAGACCAAGATGTTCTGGGTATTGGTGGAGATGGATCTGCGCATGGTGATCAGCCAAAGGCCAAGGTTGTCACCTACCTTATATGATCAGTATGATCCTTATATCAACTTCAAGGTTGAATTTCATAATGTGTATGTTCATGCTAGAAGGGATCCGAAGAAGATATGGCACAAGTTTCCTTATCTTGTTGGTGAGGTGGATGTCGCAGAGATTGTAGGTAAATGGCCAGGAGAGTGGCTTTACCCATCAGATCTAGGTGTAGGAATGAGAAAGGTCATAGAAGGTACCACCGTACAGACATCGACAGTAAAGAAACATAAGGAAGCCTAGAAGACTGTAATTCGGGAGAAATTTGTGCAGCAGAAAGAGATTGCAGCTAGGGAAGCTGCTGCTAAGGAAGTTGTTGCTAAGGAAGTTGCTACCACAGAAGCTCCGACAAAGAGAAAGCGGCCCAGGAAACCACAATAGATGTTGAGGAGTCTGATTCTCAGCACACATAGGACCAAGAAGGGTTAGATGCAAAAGAGGGTGGCAGCGCAGAGCAGGAAACCCCCTTTGTGGTCGGGAAAAGAACAAAGTAGACAACCTCGAGGCCGTGAAAGAAATAGAAGTTGGCTAGATTCACCCATGTGGATCTATTAATCCTCACTGAAGGGGACTTAGATGAAATTGGCGACAAGGTCCGGGACACTACAATAGAATTATGGACCCAATTTGAGCAGCAGTACCAGCAGGCGCTGGGAAATGTGCAAAAGGATCTATGTGATCTGCAGATCCAGACAGGCCGACTACAAGCGAGCGTAGGTCAAGCGAGCGGGATTCAAGCAAGCCTACATCAAGCGAGCGCGACAGTGTTGGACACGAATCAGAATTTGGATCTCCACGTGATTCAATTGTTGGGGCCCTCCATGCCAAGTTAGAAGAGGCCAACGCCCAGCTTTTACAGATCAATAATCTGGGCATCAACCTCACAACACTCCCTATCCAAACCCTACATGAGTTGCACCAAGGTGTATCAGATGAGTTGAGGGTCAGGGAGCAGTGCACGCTGCTGGTGATTAATGAAGTAAAAACAAACAACCAGTAGATATTTGAAGAAAAGGCGCAGAAATTGAAGGAAAAGGAAGAAATTGCTATGTGCATCCATCACTTAGAAGCAACGATTACATAGGCTTGTAATGAGCTACCTGAACTTAACATTCCAGCTAATATAGTTTCGACAGAAAAGATCCTGAAGCTGGCCGCAATAGTCAAAGAGTCCAAAGATGAAATCGATTGACTGCGATTTGAGTTACAAATGAAAATTTCAGAGCTGCAGTTGAAGTTGCAGCCGACAACTCCGCTAGAGGTTTGAGAGCAGCGCAGAGCTACTATAAAGGAAGGAATGGCCACACTAGAAGCAGCAGTCAAGGGCTACACAGAGTAGTTCAAGCAAGACATGGAGCTATGGACGTCTCTATAGGAGGACTCTACTCTACCAAAGATTGGCATAAACCTGAGAGAAAAACAAACGCAGTTTCCTGAAGCTGGCCGCAATAGTCAAAGAGTCCAAAGATGAAATCGATTGAGTGCGATTTGAGTTACAAATGAAAATTTCAGAGCTGCAATTGAAGTTGCAGCCGACAACTCCGCTAGAGGTTTGAGAGCAGCGTAGAGCTACTATAAAGGAAGGAATGGCCACACTAGAAGCAGTAGTCAAGGACTGCACAGAGTAGTTCAAGCAAGCCATGGAGCTATGGATGTCTCTGCAGGAGGACCCTACTCTACAGAAGATTGGCATAAACCTGAGAGAAAAACAAACACAGTTTGATGAAATTAGGTCGACTGCGTGAACATTGGCACTTGTGAAATGGTTCGCGAAACTATAGGAAGGGAAGCAGCTTCAGAATGAAATTGAAGATTTGCGCTGGAAAGAGGCCATTCTCAGGGCAAGAATGCAACTGTGGACAGAGGAGGCCAACCAACTGACTCTTTCCATGCAAAGCAAGCTTAAGGGCATGCAACAGACTCAAAGGACCATGGGCCTCGTGGTGGAAGGCCCTACTATAGAGAAATTAGTCGAGGAAGTGTAGCAGGAAGCTACACAGGGAACAACTGATCTACAAGTTCTGAAGTTGGAGTTCTGCGAACTCCAAGCGAAGATTGAAGCGACAGATGAGTGTCTCGAGGACGAGTCACCAAATTGTGTTCAAGGCCTATTGGGATGGTGTCCTTGGGATTAAAATTTGTATTTCCTTTTTGTAAAAATGTAAAGTCTCTGCGATTTGTGGAAGCAGAGAGTGAAGATAGTCAGAGTCAAAGGGGCTTTAGTCCCTTAGGTTGTTAGGTGTTAAGAACGTTTTGAGACCTACCCATGGTCTGTAGACCATGGTATTGTAAAAGTAAAGGCTACAAATAGAAGAGTCATAACGAGTCTAGGAGATCATCATAAGATAGAACATCGTTGTTTGGGCAAGTAAGCTAAGGCAGGAAGGCCTATTTCCTATACTTAGGTGAAGGAGAAGGCTCCTGCAACTGAGTGCATAGAGACCTTGGTAAGTCCGCAAACTAAGTGCGTGGGTCCTTGCAGCTGAGTCCATAGGGAAGGAAAGTCTGTAATTTGAAATATCATCTAATAAAAGACAGTTTTAATCCATACTTTGCATATCTACTTATCTGCAATTACTTCTGCAATTTATGTGTTTCCGCTCTGTATATGAAAGTATATGAATAAATGTTTATCGAATGAGCGAAAGTAGTAGATCAATATAGATTATGTATGTTATGATTAATTAATGATCTTCGCGAAGATATAATTGTTGTGTATAAGATTTATTGTTATTAACTGTTCTAGAAGGGCTAGGGTTCTCGAACACATAACTAAGCCCTAGAAGCCATAGGAACCCATCACACAGACCTCTAAATGTAGAAACCTAGTTATGTCATCCCCCAATACTGCTTCGGGTGAGACTGCAGCCTGCGCTACGCAGGTTACTACCGAAAGGGCCAACAATTTAGGGTTTTTTTGGTTGGCACAACTAACATTGAACCTGGGTCAGGCCCCATCAAGCCAACATTTAATTCACATGACCTCTTACTAGTTCCTCCATCAATTAGAACTAGTTTAACTGAATTAAATAATTACAATTCAATAATAACTCAATTCGGGCCCCTAAATTTTAGGGATCACTCTACGTGACTCTAGATAGACTTCCAAATCGAATTTACTGAGGAAACTAAGTCAACTTAACTTAATTAACTGTTACAAGTTTCTATGGGAATAGAATTACAATTTAATTCCTAATTTAATTCAAGGAAAAATTAAATTAGGATTTTCTTGTTGCTATTTTTAACATTTCTTGTTGCAATTTTCAACACTCCCTCTCAACAAGAAAGGAATTCAACTCTATCTCGATCTGGTACCTTTGGAATATTTTGCATGCAACTCTTATCATTGTTGTTATTTCTGCTACAACATCTACAAGCAAAAATCATCCAAATAAAATAAAGTGAATCAACTGTGTCTGCAACTGTGTACTGATCAAACTGTTTTGTTGCTAACTTTGCTACTAAGCCTCCTGCTCTGCTATCAACATTGTTATGCACTCCTTAGTATGTGACTGACATTGATCCTCCTCCTACTAAATATTGTGGGCCCCCTAGTAGCAAGGGTAATGATCCATGAGACAAAAACACCTCAATGGATGCTGCCCAATTTTTTTCACTATTACTTCACATTGCCCCACCACTCACTTAGAGGTATGGCTGAATGTGCTCCCTCCGCCCACTGTTGAAAATGGCAACAAGAAATGCTAAAAATAGCACTGCTATAAATAGCAGTTTGAGTACCAGTGCTAGATTGGGCAACAGGGAATGAAAAATGGAAGTGCTAAAAATAGCATTCTATTTTTAGCAGTTCGGGATGGATTCCTATTTTTAGTCAGTCCCTGGACTAAAAATAGGAAGTAAAATTCGAATTTGATATTAATAGCAGTTTGAAAATTAATTAATTAATTCATCTTGAGTTAATTAGTTAAGGAAAATCAAACTTGAAGTCTATGTGAGGACATGCAACAATTTATCTATTAATTGAGGAATTTATCCATCAGTTAAAGAGATAAGGATGAGTTGTAATTAGTTGGCTTAGTTAACTGAGTCAAGTCCAGTTAGATTAATTTAACAGTTTGTTAAATTATTGAGAGTTCAGTTAGTTAATGCTTGTAACTACTGTATTTCAGATAACTGGGTATTCACTCATGGATAACTCATGCATGTCAGTTCAGACAGAGACCCAGTTGAGATCAGAGAAAGGATAGTGTACTATCAGTTGGATGAATATTTTTCCTATAAAGGAAGCTCATCCATGATCATGATTTATCTCCTTCAGGTTTGTGCAGTTATTCAGAGGTCAGTGTTGTGTGTGAGGTGAGAATCACACAGGTTGCAGCTGGAGGACCCAGGAAAAATTGTGCATAGAAATAGGAGGCTTGGAGGGTAGAGGAGAAGGTTTGTGAGAAGCCTTTGATTGTCTATGAGTAGCAGAGGGATTGTACTGAGAGCTGGATAGCTTCTGAGCTAAGGCTTTGTGTAATCTGGACATATTTCCACTTGTATGCTAATACAGAGATGGGGTTTTAGGCTGGTGCTTTCCCCTGGTTATATCTTCTGTGTTATGTGTGTTTGATTTCTCCATATCAGTTATATGTGTTCTTATTGATGTTGCTCATGTTCGATTAAGCTTCCGCTAAATTTTTTGTAGAAGTAGATCAAGTGTTTTGCTTTAGTACATTGCATTATCAGGTGATCTACAGGTGGGAAATTTCTACATGGTATCAGAGCTAGCTGATTTGTAGAAAAAGTTCTACATGGTATCAAAGCTAGCTGATTTGTAGAAAAATTCTACAAAATTCTACATGGTATCAAAGCAAAGGTGATCAAAGGAGAGAACAATATACTGAGAGGAGATTTCAAAGTTTTGAGTTTTGGGCCGAGAGTTTTCAGAGCAGATCTGAAAATTTCTATACAAAATTTTCAGAAACAAATAGTAGATTTGGATTCCTTACAGAAAAATACCCAAAATAAAAAAAAATCGGCTGAATCGGAGTTCGGATGAGGGAGATATCGCTGATTTGAAGTCAACTTTTTTTCTATAAAATTTCGTGACGGCGGGAAATATGAAACAAATTGTGTGCTAGCCAAGAACCTGTATGCACTTGAGGTACAAGATGCATGCAAAGCCTTGAGGATCAAGGCAAAGGTTAGATACTTGGTGATTGAGAGGGAGAGTAAATTACCTCTCAACATGTAGCGCCAAACGAAGTCTCAGACAATTGTGGAGGAGCCACGATTGGTGAAGCAGCTTCAGGAGGTTGTGGAGCAGCCACAACTAGGGAAGATGAGAGGAGACAGAGTGGAGGCATCCACTCATACAGAGACCTCCAGAAGGGGGAAATTTTGAGCCAAGTGGGTAGAGGGATCACATGCATCCATACCTCCAGGTAGGAGGTGGGGCGATGTGGAGTGATCATCCCACGGAGGCTGATATGGGGGCAGGATCCTTGAGGTACCCAACCTCTTTGATTCGACTTTGCTACAGGAGCCCCGATGAGGAGTAGCAGGACTAACTGATTGGGTAGAGATAGATGTGGATGGAGCGGCAGAGAGAGCTACAGTGCAGGAGTCCCGGGACTGTGTAGAGCTAGTAGGCTGCAACGAAGCAAGAGGCACAGGAGTGTTGCACCAGTGCAGGATGGCAGAGAGAGGTGTGCAATGGTGCAAGATGCATGGAGTGGTGCAGCTCAGAGGTTAGAGAGGGAGTACTTGTCAGCAGCAGGTGGAGCTTCAGCATCAGAGTATGTTTCTAGCCTAATAGAGAGGTCAGTTGGGAGTTTTTTTGTTCCGAGAGTTGCTGGAGCAACCACACTTGGTAGAAGTGTTGCATGCAGAACATTCCAAAGGTACAGGATCGGGTTCGAGAGGAAGCCTTTCTTGTTGAGAGGGAGTGTTGAAAATGGCAACAAGAAATGCTAAAAATAGAAGTTCTAAAAATAGCACTACTATAAATAGCAGTTTGAGTACCAGTGCTGGATTGGGAAACAGGGAATGAAAAATGGAAGTGCTAAAAATAACATTCTATTTTTAGCAGTTCGAGATGGATTCCTATTTTTAGTCAGTCCCTGGACTAAAAATAGGAAGTAAAATTCGAATTTGATATTAACAACAGTTTGAAAATTAATTAATTAATTCATCTTGAGTTAATTAGTTAAGGAAAATCAAACTTGAAGTCTATGTGAGGGCATACAACAGTTTATCTATTAATTGAGGAATTTATCCATCAGTTAAAGAGATAAGGATGAGTTGTAATATTAAGCTGTAATTAGTTGGCTTAGTTAACTGAGTCAAGTCTGGTTAGATTAATTTAATAGTTTGTTAAATTAATGAGAGTTCAGTTAATTAATGCTTGCATGTATGTAACTATTGTATTTCAGATAACTGGGTATTCACTTATGGATAACTCATACATGTCAGTTTAGACAGAGACCCAGTTGAGATCAGAGAAGGGACAATGTACTATTAGTTGGATGAATATTTTTCCTATAAAGGAAGCTCATCCATGATGAGGATTTATCTCCTTCAGGTTTATGTAGTTATTTCAGAGGTCAGTGTTGTGTGTGAGGTGAGAATCACACAGGTTGCAGCTGGAGGACCCAGGAAAAACTGTGCATAGAAATAGGAGGCTTGGAGGGTAGAGGAGAAGGTTTGTGAGAAGCCTTTGACTATCTATGAACAACAGAGGGATTGTACTAAGAGCTGGGTAGCTTCCGAGCTAAGGCTTTATGTAATCCAGACATATTTCCACTTGTATGCTAATACAGAGATGGGGTTTTAGGTTAGTGCTTTCCCCTAGTTATATTTTTTGTGTTATGTGTGTTTGATTTCTCCATATCAGTTATATGTGTTCTTATTGATGTTTCTCATGTTCGATTAAGCTTCTGCTAAATTGTTTGTAGAAGTAGATCAAGTGTTTTGCTTTAGTACATTGCATTACTGGGTGATCTACAGGTGGGAAGCTTCTACATGGTATCATAGCTAGCTGATTTCTAGAGAAAGTTCTACATGGTATCAGAGCTAGCTAATTTGTAGAAAAATTCTACAAAATTCTACACCCACTTGGCTCGAAATTTCACTGTACTAGAGGTCTCTACTTGAGTGGATGTCTCCACTATGTCTCCTCTCTTCTTCTCCGATTGTGGCTACTCCACAAATTGCTAAGGCTGCTTCTGAGGCTGCATGTTGATAGGTAATTTATCCTCCCTCTCAAACACCAAGTCTCTAACCTTTTCCTTTCTCCTCAAGGATTTGCATGCATCTTGTACCTCAAGTGCATACAAGTTCTTGAGTCACACACTGATCTGTTTCACTTGTCCCATGGTGATGTGTCTAAGGAAAATATTTCCTTTGCTAAATATCACATCGTAGCCACGGTCTTCCAATACCGCGATGGAAACAAGATTCTTCTTTAGTCCTGGAACATACATCACATCTGTGAGTCTAAGAGGGGAGTCAGACTCCCTATAAAAAGTAATTGTACCAATGTCAGTCGTGCTATACCTCCCATCATCTCCAAACTCTATGTTCTGCTTGAGGTCTTTCTCCTCCAAGTCACTGAAGAGATCTCTATTCCCCGTCATATGGAACAAGGCACCGCTGTCGAGATACCATATGATTCCCATTACAGTGCTTTCCATGCATGCAATGAGATTCAAATCAAGTTCAAATTGTGAATCTAGAGCTTCACCTATTGCTGCTACTACATGCTCCTTCTTTCTTTCTTTCTTCTGTGGGAATTTTGTGGCATAGTGCTTGAACTCGTGATAGTGAAAACACTTGATGTTCGAGAAGTCCTTCTTCTTGTTGCCCTCCTTGCCTTGGGACTTCTTTCCCTTAACTTTCTTTTCTTTACTGACTAATGCAAAGTCCTCTTCCACTTCTTTGGATGAGGTCCCATCTTTGGTGTTCCGTCGATTCTCTTCTTGTACCAAGTAGGACCAAAACTGCTCCCACTATGGTAGCTTCTCCCTCCCATTGACTAAGTCCTGGTAGCTATGCCAACTCTTGGGAAGTCCTAAAAGTGTTAGGCTCACTAGATCGTCTTCTGAAACAGTAACCCCGACACTTCCAAGCTCATCCTGACATTGGGTGAATTTGGTCAAGTACTTCGGAATTGAGTCGCCCTTCTCTATCTTGATCTTTTTGAGCTTGTCGTTCAGTTCCATCTTGCTGTGGTCACTACTATTTCGAAACACGTTTGTCAATGCCTTCCACTTTGCAAATTGACTTTACTTACCATGGATATTTGAGACTATATGATCTCGAACTCTTTCTAACATAATCCTTCTAGCCTTTTCCACACACTTTCTCCATTCAGCCAGATTTTTAGCATCAGATGTTGGAGGCTTCCGGGATATGATGATCTATGAATTCCTTCAGCCCATTTTCTTCCAACACTGCTTCCATCTTTTCCTTCCAAGCTATGTAATTCAAGCTACCCTCCAGGGCATACTCAAGTCCCAAACCATAGAACGACATCTTGTTGACTCTGTAGTATGAAGATGCAAATTCACATTCACCTACACAACAAACTCGTATTCTCCTCTTCTATAGTGACTTAAGCTCTGATACCATGTATATTTTTTACTATAGGTTCAAACTGCTTATGTAATATGCTAGAAAAAAAGGCTTGAATCTACTCTACTTATCAGTGGAAACGAAAATTGATCGATGAAATCATGAAGCAGAAAAGGAAGAATTTCAATCACACATAACACAATAATTTTCTGGGGAAAGCCATAGCTAAAAAATCCACTATTTGTATATTGCATTAACCAACATATCTGAGAAGAAAATACAATGCTTGTTCAACCTGAACAATCTCTTCATAAGTACAATCTATCTCACTGCTTCACAAACCAACTCAAGCCAATACTCAGCCAAATCTGTTGCCTACCAAGCTCGTACTTCCTTGCATAGTTTCCAAGGGAATTATCCCATATTTAATTGGGAAATTCCTCACTCAATATTGCGAAATCCATCCATAGGCCTTTTATTGATTGCATGCATCACATGTTTAATTTAGATGAATTTACAACTGAACACTAATCTACCCTATGTAGGTTTTAACCTCATACGAAAATTACCTACATATGAATTCTAAAAACATAAAGCAAACAATGGCAAGAGTATAAAACATAAAGGAGATATACACAAAGATTTTCCCTTGGATCCCAAAACTTAGACTACCAGATTGATTTTTCATTATATTGATTTCAATCTTACAATACATATATATACACACCGAAGCATCCATAAACCCCCATCCATTAACCTTGGATTAGAACATAACCGTAGTTCTTTGACTAGATCTAAAAAATACCATGGGCAAAAAACCATCATGCCCAAAACCATGAGTAAAAACCACACACAAAACCATAGGTAGGTCCGCCCACCTAATATAGGGTGCAAAAAAAAAAAATGCCACGGGGTGCTGCCCCGGACCCCATAGAGGGGCTACCACCCCCCTCAAGTCCCTCGATAGGGGGGCTGCCACCCCCCCGCTACGCCTGGTGCAATGAAGGGTGTGATTTCCATCCCCCCTATAACCCCTCGACTTCACCACTAGGGCTAGTCGTGGAAAAAATATAACACACACCAAAAATTATCCCACTTGTTGTTTTCTTTCCACATGGGGCCACAAGTGATCTTAGTCTTTGGTCTAGCCCTGCAACACCGATTTTTTCTCTACACCAAGAGAACTTCTTAGTGCTCACAAACTTTTTCAATGCATCTACAATATTCTTCAAAGTGTCCACCTTTACCAGCTGTTGGGTGCAGGTTCTGTGCATATTTTGGACACCTTTTTCCCCTCATCTTTGACCATTTCATCTCTAAACCTGTGGACTTTATATCATAATTACCTTTTTCCTGGTTATAAGAATCCATTTTTGTTTTGACATATTATTTTTCCATTGTTGTTAAATATGAATGAGGTGATATCTTTTTGATGACTAATCGAGACAATTATGGAAAAATTTCTTTGGCTCTATTTCTTTCAGGTGATTCTCCAAAGTCTACGACCGAAGGATGAACAGTGGTGTGATAATTTACAAAGGGGTTTTTGATTACTTCTTGTTACACCCTAAGTTGTTGTTACACCTCAAGCATTGTTGTTACACCTCAAGGATTGATGTTACATTATGGGACGTTGACTACACTGCAATTGTCTAGGACCGTGGGTACTATTCCACAGGACAACTGTTGTAAAGATTGTATTATCTATGTGCAGCTAAGGAGTCAAGGAAGTTGTGATTTTAAGAAATGATGTAACAACAATAGGCCTTGTATTTAGAACCTGTTGTAACGATTTCTATTTTCTCTCGAGATTAATCAACATGAGGATCATGAGATTCTCATGACTGATATGTTTTTTTTTTTTTTTTGTAAGCTACGGCAGGATCTTTTCTATTATATACATCAAAATAAAATATGTACAGTCGCTGGTGACCTCAACCCGCCTCAAAGGGGAACCGAGTCTGTTGGTCACCAAAAGTCTGAGAATGTCAACTTATAACCTATGCAAGTGTAGAAACATGTTTAAACCATAAGCATCACCCTATCAACATACTATTTCTATATACCTATCAACTATTACAAGTCAAAAACTTGCTCACAAAATTGATTCTCTTCGGCCTAGCTAAGAATTCATTTGAAAACAGAGCAAAACAAATCAGTCTACCATGAGTTCCTGTTTGATCTCCTCCTCACGCTGCGCGGTGGTTATCTCTTTCAGCATGATTTAGATTTCCTCTAGTCTGTTGTCCTGCTTCAGGAGCGTGATCTGCAGGTTATTCATTTCCTTTTTCAAGTTCGGGAATCCTTGAGCTATCTCCGTCATCTCCTCGGTGACCTGTTCCATGGCTTTTGCTAATAGACACTTCACAACCCAATAAACATGCAATGCCTGCTTATACAGCGATAAGCATCCCCTTTTGTTCCCAGGGTTCGGAATAAGAAAGCTCCATTCCTCCATTTTTGGATCAGAGGCCTCCTCCAGAACTTTATTTTCCAAGTCATCAATGATCCTTCTTATCTCCGCGTTGGTCCCTTCGCAGTACGCTTATTCTGCTTCCTGAGCTATCTACTCCGTGGTTCGACGCCCTCTTTTCTGTTGATTTGGAGGCGGTGTCTCAGTTTCATAGCGTCCATATTGCCAAATTCTCCCACGACCCCTACGCTTTCTGCCCTTCCCTCTTCTGGATGGTCTTCCTCTGGTGTTACCCTGACTTCCTTGACCAACCTCGAAAGTCCCCTTCACCATGCATTCTTCCTTCCCGGTCTCCATTTCTCCTTCCCTGTGATTTCCTTCTTCTTCCGTCAGCTCCTGCTCCATCCTCTTGTTCCTAACCTCTCCTTCCTTGGACAGCTGATGTTTTTTAGTCTCCTGCAAGCTTTCTTTCTCCTCTGTCTGCTGCTTAGCATTCTTTCTCGCGTTCCAAACTTCCTGCTTGTTCCTCCCCTGCTCCATTCATCCGCCATCCTCTCCAATGTTTCCACTTTCCTTCCTTCCTCCCTCCGCCATAGCCTCCTGCCCTCTTCTGAGATGGTAACCAGGGTTTCTTTGCCAAATATCTTCAACCTTCGCCACCTTTCTAATCTTCGGTTTATCAGTTGTCTTACCTTCTCCTACTCCTGTTGATTTATCGCCACCTATCCTGCGATCCACCAACTGAGCGCCGCCGTTCTTCTCCCCTGCCTTCTCCATTATTCTCTCGGTTCCTTGTCTCGGGTTTCAGCCTTTCCTGCATGCCATCGTTGCATCCCTTGATATGATTACCCTGAGATGTGGCTTGTGCTGCCGTGCACTGCCCACCATCATTTCTCTATAGAGTTCCCTTTTCCCCACCCCGATCGGGGTATGACTGATATGTTGCTTATTTTTGATATGTAATCTTATAAAGGAGACTCAGTTCCATGTAAACAAGATGGGCAATATTATTTTTCTCTCGTAACTCATAATCATTTTAATACAAAGAAAAATGTTGCTGATGTTTTTAAAGACGTGGTGTCGAGACTTTACTAATTCACATCTCATCCCTACACCCTGCTAGAGAGGAAGGGCCCTACTCTTTAGCAAGGATTGAAGTAGAAGAAATAACATAGTGGTAGATTAATAATTGTTTCTTTCTGTAAGTGTGAAATTATTTCTGTCACAGTGTAATTTGTAGAATGGGTTTATTTCTGTTTCAAGATTTCAGATATGTTGTAACACATGATTGATTTGAACATAATATTTGGTTAGCCGGCTTAGTTAGTGGTGTGGTGTGTGGTGCGCCTTTTCCTTGGTAACATGAAGTGTGGTTTCATCTCTGTATAATGTTTTTGATTTTTGCATGAGTGTTACTTTCTGCAATTAAATTCAACAACATTTGTTTTGTCTTTTAATTTTACTCTTGGTTGAAGTGTATCGGCACAGACAATGCATACTCCTTTGAAATAAACATACCTACCCTAGGTTGACAATTAATGGTTGCAATTTAGTCATATTAATAGTGATTAAATCAACTCAACATTTTGGTGTTGTTGGTGAGGAAGGCAGTCGACGATGCAATCAGCCAAGTGTGTTTTGTTAACAGAGTGTTTCTAGTGCACAGGTGTTGGGTGGTAAGACGAGAGGTAAGAACCTGTGCATCACTCTAATATACCTGGGTGAGCTCACCCTTGTGGTCACTAGGACACTTAGGTTGTGTGAATTCCTTGATTCTTTAGATGTGCTCTTATCTTTACAAGTGTTGGGCGATAAGATGAGAGGTAAGAACCTGTGCATCTCTCTAATATAATTGAGTGGGCTCACCACTGTATAAGATGAGACACTTAGGGCTTGAATATATGCATAGGGTCCATGTGTAAAGTGTAGGAATAATAGAAAATACAACCACTCTAATAAATCACAAGAAAAACGGGTCATAAAAGAAATCAGAAGAGCACAAATTTGGGGAGGAAAACATTTATACATGGTCTGATCCCAAAGTAGAAAAAGAACAATAAAATTCTTAGAGGGATGCAAGGAAAACATGGCCACAAAAAGATGTTACTCCCATAATAAGAACAGAAGCATCCAGTTCCTCTGTCTCTAGACCGTATCATCATAAAACTAGTAGAACCACTTCCAAAACTAACTATCCAAATAAGGAGCAACAATGGAAGGCTAGTGATCAAGACTTTAGGAATGAGGGTCAAGGGGAACATAGTGGGGAACACCAGGAGGCTAAGATGGAAAATAATTCATCGACTTATCAATATCCTAATTCAGGAAGTGCAGTTAAACAACCAGCCCCGAAGCAGCCTGAGCTATCAATTAACAAATCTTCACCCATAAGACAGTCACCAAGACAGTCTAAAGAAGACCTGTCACAACAAGGATTAGGAGGATCAACAATGGGGGATAACAATGAAAACAAAACTAAAAAATATGCCACCATCACCACCTTTGAGTTTCCAATAGGGGATATCAGAGGTGAGGCTCCCATGAAAAACATTCCTTTGTCATCTCTTCCATATTTTCAAGGGATGACTGTAGAAGACCCTGACACCTTCTTGTTTGAATTTGATGTCTTGTGTAGGAGCTATGATTATGTTTCAGATTCTCAGAAGATGAAATTATTCCCTGCTACTCTAAAAGGAGCAGCATTGAGATGGTTCATGGGATTAGGCTTTGCTACCATTCGGACATGGAGCGACATGAAAGAGACATTTCTATCTAAGTATCAGGATTATTGCAGAACTAGGGATTTGAGGGAAGAAATATTCAGATGACACAAAAGGAGGAAGAAATCTTGGAGGACTATGTGGAGCGATTCCATTACAATTTGCAGAGATCTAAACATAGTGACTTAGATCAAGAAATCTTGAAGACCATATTCATAAGGGGAATGAGAGATGACTACATCGATACCTTGAATCTACTAGGGAAAGGGGACATATCTCAGGAACCATTTCCTGAGATAGTAAAGCTTTGTTTGATATTCTCTAGAGGATCATCAAAGGGGAGAAGCATGGTACGAGATGCCTCTGCTTGGATATAGAAATCTGCAAACGGTGGTGTGACCAGGTGGAAATCAGAAACTTGTTTGAGAATTTTAAAACCGATCTTCTCAGTACCCTGTCTGCTCAAATAATGATAGCACAAGTGAAGAAAGAACAGGATGAGGTTGATGCAGCTTTAGCCGTGTTCTTCTCGATATGCAAGGACAAGAATTCATGGAAGGAATGTAGGGTAAACAACATCGCCCTGTGCAAAATCAGTGATATAGAGAATTCCATGGGTCATTTCCTGAAGCTTCTCAGATTGAAAGTCGTGCTTAAGGAATCAAGCGAGGAGGTTCAGTATTCCTACTTCATTGAATCCAGGAAACCATAGCAATCACAACCCCCAGGTATGCCTCAATACTTCTCTTCTTTCAATCCATGGAATAATACACATAATGTTCAACAATTTCCATGGCAGTACTCTGCCCCTCCTCCGACACAATATCCTTCACCTTGGAATCAGTGGTCTCCCTCATCACCTTTCTATTGCCCTCCATCGCAACCATATCCCTGGACTTAGAATTGGAGAGGAAATTCCCTAGGACTAGTTCCTCCTACAATACCAGTACAACAACAATTGCATCTACCACCTCTTAAAACATCAGTTGCTACACCTTTTATACCACTCGAATTACTTGTGCAACCTAACCCTAACCCAAACAATGAGGCAACCCATAACATTGAACCTTTAGCTACCTTTCAGACTTATCATATCACTCTTTTCGGATATAATGAAATCCATCTTCAGTCAGGGAAAGTGGTTAACCCAAAACTCTCCCCTGTTATAACTAAAGAAGAATGTGAGTCACCCAGGGGGGGTTCTACAGATTTTGAAGCTGTTGTCACCCCTGTAATAGCTGATTCAGAGGGGACTGTTTCACCTGTGATAGCCAGTTCGAGTAAAGTAGATACACCTGTAACAATTGATTTGACTATAACAACTAAAGACCCTCCATATCCTCAATGGCTAGCAGAAATTGGTATGACTTCACCCTTGGAATCAGATTTTCTCAAGGTGATCCGGATTTAAATAGGAATGCAACAAATTACAGAGATAACCATAAACATAGAGATGTAATGGAAATAATACTTCACTTCTTTAATGTAAAATATTGAAATATGCTTACAAACAGAAATGGAAATAAACCAGCTAGGGCGATGGTAGCTTATCTCTGAGAAGAGATGTGGTGGCTACATGCCTTTGAATTGCGTTACAATGAGGCTCAAGGGCCTTTTTATTATTGAACAATAAGAGCAAACTCTAAACAACCAAAACCCTAACCCGAGGAGATGTAACACCAAGAGTTTATGGGCCCCGTTGGGGTGAGTTGGACAGCTAACTTCCTGGGGTCGCGACTTGGTCATATTATCTCTGTTTGACATGCTCGATAACCCGTTGGAAATATATCTCCGAGGACTACGATGGAAAAGATGATTTTAGACAAAAAATCGCTAGCGGTAGATTTCCAAAAAAACGTCGTTTAGGGCCTCAAAACGGCTTCGGAAGTTTAGGACCCGAAAAACTGCTAAAAATAGTAAATTGTGCTACAATTAAGGAAACTAAAAAACTAAAAGAAGCAATGGTGGGGGTCCAAGTGGAATTGACTGGTGGACACCAATATCCTCCTGGATCACAAGGAGTTGAGAAACTTACACATACAGATTCCTCTACTACAGGCTATCATAGATGTGCCTGTTTATGCAAAAATAGTAAGGGATCTGTGTGTTAAAAATCCTGGAAGGAAGCCTAAGGACCCTGCTACTATTCATGTGATGGGAAATTTGTCCGAGTTGATGATTGATCAACCCCTTTTAACCAAATACAATGATCCAGGGAATCCTACTGTCACTGTTTACATCGATGGCAAGCCCATTACCAATACATTGATTGATTTAGGGGCAACCATTAATGTAATGACGAAAGAACTCTTCATCACCTTAGGATTACATGGACTAAGACACACACCTACAGTGTTGGAACTAGCAGATAGGTCCCGTGTCAAACCCGAGGGGATGATAGAAGACATAGTGATTACAATCGATTCTTGGCAATATCCTACTGACTTCCTTATTTTATAAACTAAATCAAACCTGGGAGGACATCCTTTAATCTTAGGAAGGCCATGGCTAGCCACTGTAGATGCATTCATAGGATGTAGGTCTGGGTCTATGATGATTTCTAATGGCCAAGCCACCAAGAATCTTAGCCTTTATCCCCCAGCAAAACCAAATACGGATTCAGGAAATCCCTTGTGGGATGAATTTGAACCCGAGTCAGATCACTCACAACCACTTCTCACCCTCGGGAAGGCACAATACTTTAAGAATGAAACAAAAGATGATATCATAAGTGGTTTTATTAGTAATTCACTTTCTATTACTTCCATTGAAGACTCAGGGGAGGAGGATGTTGTAGAATATTTGAGCCTTGAGTAGATGAAGACTGCTCCAAGTATTAACAACAATCCTCTTGAAATAGAACCAGGAAAATATCTTAATGTCAATCCAAGCTTGACTATTGAGCAGAACAGATTGTTGTTACAACTATTACAGAAATACAAAAAGGCGTTTGCATGGGATTATATAGATATGAAGGGTATCCATCCCAGCCTATGCACTCACTGCATCTATTTGAAGGATGGTTGCAATTCAGTGAGACAACCATAGTGACACATGAACCCTACATTGAAGGAGGTAGTAAAAGAAGAATTGCAGAAACTCCTGAATGCCAATTTCATTTATCCTATTTCTGACATTCAGTGGGTGTCTCCGCTTGTCATTGTCCCAAAAAAGAATGGCAAGTGGAGGGTCTGTGTGGATTATAGAGAACTTAACAAAGCCACTCAAAAGGACCATTTCCCCTTGCCATTTATAGACCAGGTCCTTGATACCCTATCTAGAAATAATTTTTTCTCATTTTTAGATGGGTTTAGTGGGTGCAACCAAATACAGATTGCCCCAGAAGACCAGGATAAGACGACCCTTACCTGCCTTGGGGCACTTTCACATATAGGGTCCTTCCTTTTCAACTCGGTAACACACCAACAACTTTCCAAAGGGTGATACTGGGAATTTTCACGGATCTGTTGAATGACTGTCTATAAATTTTCATGGATGACTTCACATCCTATGGGGATGCCTTCGAAACAACATTAGTTAATTTGGAAAAAGCATTAGAATGATGTGTACAGAATAATGTTGTTTTGAGTACAGAAAAATGTCACATGATGATGAATGAAGGGATTGTGCTAGGACATCTTATTTCAGCTGACGGGATTAAAGTGGACCCTGCTAAGATAGAGGTAATCTTAAAAATCCCAATTCCCAAGACACAAAAATAGGTACGTAGTTTCTTGGGTCATGCAAGGTACTATAAGAGGTTTATAGAATTTTTTCAAAGATTTCATCTCCTTTATTTTCTTTACTTATGAAAGATGCAAAATTTGTATGGACAGGAAAATGCGAGCATGCCTTTGCGAAATTAAAAGACTGTGTATCAGTAGATCCTGTTTTGCGGGGTCTGAACTTGAATATGTCGTTCCATATAGCTACGGATGCATATCATACTACTGTGGGAGATGTTTTAGGATAACCGGAGGAAAAGAAACCATATGCCATTTATTATATAAGTAAAAACTTGACTCCAGTTGAACTCAATTACATAGTGACCGAGAAGGAATTCCTTGCAGTAGTGCATGCCATCAATAAATTTCAGCACTACATCATAGGATATCAAGTGTTTGTACACACTGACCACTCTGCCATTCATTTTTTGATGAACAAACCAGTCACTAATGGTAGGATTACAGGTGGTTATTGTTGTTATAGGAATTTGATATAAATATCTTAGATAAATCTGGGAAGGATAATGTGGTATCTGATTTTATTTCTAGGATAGATGTTGGTAGTGAAAGCATGGCTATTGAAGATTCTTTTTCGGATGAATATATTTTTGCTATTTCAGTTCCCTCACCGTGGTATGTAGACATAGCTAAACATCTCACTGTAGGAATATCCCCAAACACCTATCCTACATTGAAAAGAGAAGGATCGTTCAACAAAGTGCTAGATACTCATGGATAGAAGGAAACCTCTATCACACTGGGCCAGACCATCAAATCAAAAGGTGTGTAAGGGAGGACAAATTTTTTGATGTCCTTCGAGCTTGTCATTAGGAACCTTGCTGAGGGAACTTTGCAGATAAGAGAATATGATACAAGGTGCTCTCAACATGATACTATTGGCCCACAATATTCCAGGATGCTAAGAAATTTGTGAAGGGATGTGACAGCTTCCAGAGAATGGGTCAACCACTCCAATAAGACAATATGTCGTTGCGACTACAAATAGTTTCAGAACCATTTGAGAAATGGGCCTTAGACTTTGTACAACAAATTAACGTGTCATCTCAGAAGAAATCCTACATTCTGGTCTGCACTGACTATGTCAAAAAATGGGTTGAGGCGAAAGCATTAACTAGAGCTACAGAGCAGGATGTTTCAGACTTCTTATTTGAAGATATTTTTGTTCGCTTTGGAGTACCCAGAGAAATAGTGACAGATGGAGGTCCCTAGTTTACATCTCATTTGATTCAGAACCTGGTTGAAAAATACAAAATCTGCCATGGAATCACTTCACCTTATCATCTGCAAGAAAATGGCCAAGTGGAGAGCAACAACAAGGTTATTGAGGGCATTCTTACCAATATCGTAGCTAGTCATCAAAGAAATTGGGCTGATAAAATTCCAGAAGTGTTGTGGGCATACCGGACTACATGGAGGAATACTACAGGGTTCTCACCGTATGAATTAATGTATGGTAAAAATCCTCTATTTCCTATAGAATTTGAAATTAAGACATTAATAACAACACTACAAGTGAATTTGGATCTGGCAACAACACAAAAACAACAATTGAATCGGCCTAATGGATGAGAAATGGTTAGCTACCATTTAGCAAACAGACATTATCCAACAACAAAGAGCTAAGTGGCATGATAAATTTATTAAAAAGAATAAATTTAAAAAAGGAGATTGGGCTCTATTATATGATTCAAGATTTAAGAATTTTAAAGGGAAGCTCTACACCAAGTGCTAGGTTCTTATGAAGTTGACACAATCTTTGACAATGGGACTATAAATTTAGTAACCATTGATAGTGCTAGGACACCATTGTTTGCTAATGGGCACTGTCTTCGACTATATCACAAACGCGCTTCAAAGGAATCATTCATCAACATTCACAAGGATGCTGACCTTCAGATTACAAAGGCAGAGGATAATTCCCCTGTGCTGCCAATCTCTTAAATTTCTAATAAGTGTAACAACCGAAAATGGCTTATGCTGGCAGCTGTTACAACTAGCAATAAAAAAATGAAAGAAATAAAAGGAAATAAAAACATATAAATAAAAATCTGACCGTGAAAACCTCTTCTGGGGCATAGAAATACCAATTGTGATAGCTGAAAACCACCATGTGGTAGTTGTTGCAAATTTCTTTTTCCTTTGTAACATCATTATGTAACTCATGTATATTCTATTTTTATGTTGTTACACATTCTATTAGAATATGTCTGTAAATTATTTTTGTAAGTATTTTAAAGAATCATGTAAATAAGAAACAACTATAGAAATAATGTAGAAATTGGGTCTGCTATTACATGTGTAACAAATGTTAACCTATAAGCAGTCACAGTAGCGAAATCGTCAGTCAAAATATAGAAAAGAGAGAGTATTCATCAGTGCTATGCCGCGGGAGAAATTCATACAACTGGCACATGATCACTGGAGTCATTTATATCACTGATCCTTGTCACCAGTCCTTTATTGCCACATCATGTCAGGTACATCATACAAAGGTATATCACTTCTACCCTCTATTTAACAATCATGGCAATTAATATGGTATCTCTTTGACGGCCGAGGACGGACGTCACATTAAACTTGGGGGAGAGGATGAGTCATTTCATAACCTATGATCTCAAATTTTAAAGTCGGTAACCATTATTAAAACTTTGTCATCATGATCCCTTTATTTCAATCATGCCAAGAATTAAAATGCATTTAACGCCAAATCTCCATGATCCAGGCCAATAATGAAACCATACCATGTGAAGTACAATCCCCCCTAACCTGAAATCTTCGTTTCATTGCCTATTTCACTGTCCTAACATCAACCTCTGCGAAGCATTGCACCTTCATTCCAAAATTCGCAGAGCAAGAGTGGAATACAGAGTATTAGGGTAGAGATGGGAGGAGTAGAAGTCCGATAGGAGCCCAACTTGACTAAAGCATTGGAAAATTTCCCTGAGGCATAATAGGGCTTTAAGGAAGCGGGCTAGTTTGAATTTTTCGAACGGCTCAAGGGATCAGAGGAGTCAGTGGCCATGGAGTTCGCTCGGAACCTGCATAAGAACTAAACGGTAGTTTTGGGGCTAAAGCTAGAAGTGATAGAAGAAGTGATTTCTCGTGTGAAATCACTACAGATTGTGGGGAAACGACGTTTAGCAGAAAAAGAAATGACCCCTCTCTTAAGAGAGAATTCCTTCAAGGGGAAGAAAAATTGGAGAAGAAGGGTAGGAGAATTGACATATCGTTGCTCCCTCAGCCGTGGGGAGATGTTGCCCTGTAAATTATCAGGTACATTACCTGTGAAGGAAGGGCAACGATCGTGTTTAACTACCATTTTGCACTGTTAAACCACCTGTGACACAAGTAGCTGATTAACCTTCTGTATTTCTTGTTAGAAAACATCAAGCACATGTCGGTAGTTGTAAAAACTAATGCATACCTAGAAACTTGTGTCACCAATCATGGTCTTATTAAATTGAACATACTGGATGCACTCGAATGACAAGGCAGAAGGTGGGAAGAATTCATGAGTAGAAAGACAAGGACCTCCCGCAAGAGGTGAACTGAAATCCCTGATGCCCCAAAGGAATCAAGGGAGACTAGAGAACGAGGCCAATCTTTGGAGAGTAGGATGGAGAAAAGATGATTGAAGAAGCCGATAGGTGACAGGATACCAAAGAAAAGGGTAAAAGGCAGTTCATGGCCGGAACCTTCACCTTCATTCAACAAGGAACGAAGTGATGACACTGGGAAGCAGAAAGAAGGAGAACAAATCCATCTGGAAGAAGACCCTCTTCCAGGTAAGGATGAGACTCAGTTTTTGCTGCTTAAAATCAATAATTTATAAGAAGAAAATGAAAAATTGAGGCAGCAATTAGAAAGAAGTGGAGCAGAAGAAAGGGTCCCAAGCCTGGATACCCTGGCGGAAGCAGTGGAAAAAATGAGGGTGGATTTTGCACGAGGTCCTATGTGTGCGTCATGCACCATAAACCTAGCAGAAACTAGATACAAAGTCCGTGTTGCAAGCACCATCTTGATGGAAACTCAAATCGAACCCTGGGAAGCTATTAAACAAGAACTTGTTGACAATGATACTGATACAGAAGAACTAATAGCTGAAACGGAGCATTCCATGGGTAGCGACCCGGGAGATGATACACGTGAACCTATCGACAATACTGTTGTTACACAAGAACCAACAGTAGAGGCAGAAGCTACCCAAGGATGAAAAGAAGAGGTTGCTACACATGAACCCGTTAACGACGCTGTTGTTACAAAAGAACCAACAACTGAAACAGAGCAACTCAATCCTCAGGATGTTGTTACACCCCCAAGTGACAGTGCATGTGAAGGAACACAGGGAGCTGAATCAGGATGGTGTTCAGAGAAGATTTTATTGATATAAGAGTTGCATAAATGGAAACAATAGGCACTCTTATTGCAGGAAGGATTGATTGCGCTAGCGGCACACTAGAAAGTAGTGAACTCGCACAAGGATAAATGGGTTGAGAAGGAATTAGTAAAACAATGGGAAAGATGGGAAGAGGAGGTAGCTATGAAGAACAAAGAAGAGCAGTTGCAGCTGTTGTGGTAGCAGGTCTCGGATTTGACAAATGACAAACACAAGCTACATGAACTTGCCCTAAATATGTTAGGGTGTAGAAGACCCTCTCTGTCCTAACTAGTTTTTATATGGGAATGATTTTTCTTGTTTCAATTGAAGGCAGTCTATGAAAATAAACCATATTTGGGTAATTCTACTCGAACTTTTTTGGACATTTTTCGTGCCCATATTTTCCACGATCAAAGATTTCTCTGTGAGATTTTCCTCCATAATATAGTTTGTGAGCATGTTAGTACGCACATGGTTGCATGTGTTCTTTCTTACATGGGTGATTTGCAGTTGCCCACCTTATTATGAAAAATAAGATAGAACGGCACATGGCCATGAAGACAGTGGACGCAAATGAAGAGAAGGAAACATTAGTGACCTAGGATGAACCAAGTAAGGCCGCCGAATTAAGACGACTCTTCAAGAAATTTTTGAGCATTCTGGATGTCATGGAACAAGCAACCATCTACAGGCGAAGAATTGTGAAGCTCCGCCTCAACCTTTTTGTGCATATGAAGAGCCATGCACTAACAGGGTGCCATAAACGGATAGAGGTTAGTAGTGTAGGACTACAGGAAAGTGACCCGTTTGGTTTTCAAAATTTAATGGTTGTTGTTGTACGGGTTCCAGAGTATGCCTAGATTGTGAATCGATTGGTCGCATTTTGGATAGGACTCAAGTTTTAAGTATCCTTTGATTTGGCTTCCAGTCGAAGAGTACCAGCCTCAGTATCAACTGTGTGATTATGAGGAGGAATCTTGGCCACATTAGCTGATGGCCACTCAAGGCTACAGGTCTGCTGAGGAGGACACCGCCAATGCCTATAATTTGACAGAATTGCACATGAATTATAGCAATAGGCTCTGAAGTATTTTTTGCACGAGGACATGCAATTGCTTTAGCTTGGGGGAGATGTTGGGTGTAGGTTTTGTGCATATTTTGGCCACCATTTTTCCCTCATCCTTGACCATTTCACCTCTGAACCTGTGGACTTTATATCATAATTACCTTTTTCCTAGTTATAAGAATCCATTTTTGCTCTAACATATTATTTTTCCATTTTTTTTTTAAATATGAATGAGGTGATATATTTTTGATGACTAACTGAGGCAATTATGGAAAAAGTTCTCCAACTCTATTTCTTTCAGGTGATGCTCCAAAGTCTATGACCAAAGGATAAACAACGATGTGATAATTTACAAAGGGGTTTTTGATTACTTTTTGTTACACCCCGAGTTGTTGTTACACCTCAAGAATTGTTTTTACACCTCAAGCATTGTTGTTACACCGTGGGATGTTGACTACACTGCAACTATCTAGGACCGTGGGTACTATTCCATAGGACAACTGTCGTAAAGATTGTATTATCTATGTGCAGCTAAGGAGTCAAGGCAGTTGTGATTTTTAGAAATGATGTAACAATAATAGGCCTTGTATTTAGAACTTGTTGTAACAATTTCTATTTTCTCTCGATATTGATCAGCATGAGGATCGTGAGATTCTCATGACTGATCTATTTCTTATTTTGGATATGTAATCTTATAAAGGAGACTCAGTTCCATGTAAACAAGATGGGCAGTTTCATTATTTTTCTCTTGTAACTCATAATCATTTTAATACAAATAACATCGTTGCTGATGTTTTTACAAACTTGGTGTTGAGACTTTACTAATTCACATCTCATCCCTGTGTCCCACTAAGGAGGAAGGGCCCTCCTCTGTAGCAGGGATTGTAGTAGTAGCAGTAGCATAGTGGTAGATTAATTATTATTCCTTTCTGTAAGTGTGAAATTATTTATGTCGTAGTGTAATTTGCAGAATGGGTTTATTTCTTTTTCCATATTTCTAATATGTTGTAACACATGATTAGTTTGAACATAATATTTGTTCAGCCAGCTTAGTTAGTGGTGTGGTGTGTGGTGCGCCTTTTCCTTGGTAGCATGAAGTGTGGTTTCATCTCTGTAGAATGTTTTTGATTTTTGCATGAGTGCTACTTTCTGCAATTAAATTCAACGACATTTGTTTTGTATTTTAATTTTACTCTTGGCTAAAGTGTATTGGCACAGACAATGCATACTCCTTTGAAATAAATAGACCTACCTTGGGTTGACAATTAATGGTTGCGATTCAATCATATTAGCAATGATTAAATCGTCTCAACACCAGCAACACCTTTTTTTCCTAAACCATATCACTTGCAAAGTGATACTAAACATCAATGTGCTTTGTCTTTGAATGATAAGCAGGGTTCTTTGCCAAGGAAAATGTACTTTGGCTATCACATTATATCCTTATAGCTTGTTGTACTAACCTTATACTTGAACACAATATCTACAACCAAACTTCTTCCTTGCTTGCATGAGTGGATGCCATGTATTCTGCCTCTGTAATTGAAAGTGCCACTATGTCTCTTACTCATCCAACTAACTGCACCTCCCAATAGGTTAAACACATACCCCCTTGTAGATCTCCTCTAATCTAGATATCCAGCATAGTCTGCATCAAGAAAGCCATGGATTTCCAAAATTATGTCCAATCCTGGTCTTCCTTGGTAGCACGGACCATAATCACTAGTGCCACGCAAATACCTGAAAAACTGCTTCACTGCTATCCAAGGCTCCTTCCCTAGTTTTGAGATAAACCTGCTCAATACTCCCACTACATGTGAAACGTCTAGTCTAGTACATACCATTGCATATATTAAGCTACTGACTGCACTTGTGTATGGAACAAGGGACATGTCCTCCACCTCTTCTTGTGTCTTGGGACACTGTTAGCAAATAAATTTACACCTACAGGAATAGGAACCTTCACCGGTATACTATCCTGCATATTAAACCTTTGCAATATTGCCTCGACATACATCCACTATTTTAACCAATGCTTCCTCTTTACCTGATCTCGTTTAATTACCATGCCCAAAATATAGTTTGCAGCACCAATATCTTTCATGTCGAATTTGGAGGACAATTGGGTCTTCAATTCTTGGATAATTTCTTTGTTATTTCCAATCAATAGCATATCATCCACATACAAGACCAAATAAATAACATGGTCACCAATAAATTTAAAATACACACAATGATTTGCTTTTCTTCCGGTGAAGCCAAGTCCCCGTATATATGTATCAAATTTATGATACCACATTCTTGGTGATTGTTTTAACCCATACAAAGACTTTTTTAACCTCCATATCAATTCTTTCTTACCCTTCACCGCAAAGCCTTCAGGTTGTTTCATATAGATATCTTCTTCCAAATCCCTGTGAAGAAATGTTATCTTCAAATATATCTATTATACCTCATAATAAAAAGTAGTAGTAACAGATAAAAGTAATCTAATAGAAGCTACCTTGGCAACTAGAGAAAAGGTGTCACCAAAATCAATTCCCGACACCTTGGAATAACCTTTTTCTACCAACTGAGCTTTGTATTTCGTCACCTTTCCTTCTTCATTCATCTTCTTCTTAAACACCCATTTGATTCCAAAAGGTTTCCTTCTAGCCGAAAACTCCACCAGATCCCAAGCCTCATTTTTGTGCAAAGATGCCATTTCATCAACATGGCCTCTTTACAGAGTTTTCCATCCTCTGAATCTATTGCTTCCCTGACAACTCCGGGATCATCATCAGTAATAGATATAGAAAAATTTGAACAAAAAGCAGTTGGACTATACCTTTCTCATTGCCTTCTTTCTCGGACTGATCTTCTCACAAATGGAGATTGCGGCTCTTCATCTTTTGATTCCTCTTCTGCTATAGAGTTTGATTCCTCCTCCTTTTTCTCAAACTCTATCTTCTCAGGTTCCTTTGGTAGGACTTCCTGTTTAATAACATATTTCACATCTCTTAACACCACATCATGGTTGTACACAACCTTCCTTGTTTATGTGTTCCAAATCTTATAACATTTTAAACCATCCTTATATCCAATAAAGATGCACCTTTCAGATTTACTATCTAACTTGGTTCTTTTCTCCTTTGGAACATGTACATATGCATCACATCTAAATACCCACATATGTGAAAGAGAGGGTTTATTACCAGTCCATACCTCTTATGGAGTCTTATCCTCCAACGTTGATGAAGGTGATCTATTGACCAGGTAACATGCAGTCTCCACTGCCTCTGCCCAGAATTCCTATCCTAACCCAACACCACTTAGCATGCTTCTTGCCTTTTCCATGAAAATCCTCTTCATTATTTCTGCAACTCCATTTTTTTGAGGTGTGTATGGAGTAGTCTTATTCCATGATATACCACACTTATTACAGAATTCTTCAAATTCCTTCTTGCAAGATTCTCCACCGTTATCTATCCTCAACACCTTTAACTTCTTCTCTATCTAGTTTTCCACGAGAGCGTTAAATTCTTTAACCCTGTCAAAGACTTTAGATTCCTTCCTGAGGAAATATATCCATGCATTACTTAAGAAGTCATCTATAAATGATACATATTACACAAAATTACGCAGCGATGAAACTGAAATAGGTCCAAACACATCTCCGTGCACAAGCTCTAATATCTATTTTTCCCTCTTGACACTAGAGGGCAAACCCACCCGATTCTGCTTTCCATATACACAACTTTCACATAAATCAAATCCAGAGAGAAATTAGACATACCCTCTACTATACCATTACCATGAAGTATTCGAAGGACTTATCTCCAATATGTGCAAGTCTTTGATGCCATAACATGGTCTTTTCTCCAGAGACCACCAGATTTTCTGCTCCACTTTCAGGAACCATAGAATTGTTGCACCCATCAATAACAGTGATACCCTGAAGCTTGTACAGAGTTCCAATCCAAACTCCCCACATCAATACGAGTGATCCTCGAACCATTTTGCAGGTATCTTTCTCAAACACTATTTTTACACCTGCATCATCCAACTTGCTTACAAAAATAAATTTTCTTGCCAATGCAGAAATATGCAGAACACCCGAAAGTGTTATAATCCTTACACCTTGCAACTTCAACTTGAATTTTCCACGACTGGCGATTCTAGCATTCCTGCCATCCCCTAAGAAGACATCACCACCATCATATTTATCATACTCAATCAACCATGCCTCATGATCTACATGTGTACTTGAAGGAGAAGCCAAGTATACATCCCCACCTTCATCTGAGGTGGTTTTCACCTCTACAGAAGGAGCATAATCAGATCCCCTTCCTTTCTCAGGAGCTTTATATATATAACCCTTTTTAAAGTGCCCTTCCTTTCTTCATTTCCAACACACCTTTACAGGGTTTCCTGGAGATTTAGATATCCCACTCGAGGATTTATTTTTGTTTATGTTCTAGGACTGTCCTCATACAAACAAGGTATCACCATTCTAGCCCTCCGTATTTTCCATCTCGTTTCCTCTGACAGCAAGGATGAGACTATTTGATCCAACTGCAAGGCAGTCACATTGCTACCTATTGCAATAACTATACTATCCCATGAATCTGGTAGAGAGCACAACAAACTGATGCACTTATCTTCATTTGCAATTTTTATATCAATAGATAATAACTGGATTACCACAGTATTAAAGGCGTTCAGATGCACTATCACCAAGTCTCCATCCTTCATCCTCAAGTTATACAACTTTTTCCGTAGGAACAATTATTCACTAGAGACTTAGATTGGTACAAACTCCCTAACTTGTCCCACAAAGCCTTCGTCGAAGCTTCCCCTGATACATTCAACAATACTGAATCTGAGATACACAACCATATTGTGCTCTTTGCCTTTCGATCCAACTTCACCCAGTCTTCAGCTGACATTGTCGTTGGTTTAGTACCCAGATCTACCGTGATCCATCGATCTTTATCCACCAACTGATCCTCCATCTTGAGTTTCCACAACTCAAAACTTTGATCATTAAATTTATTGATCTTTATCTTTCCACTACTCACCATCTTATTTCACCACAAGAATCGATCCCGTAGATCTCTCACTGAACAGGGTCTACCACAGTCTCCAGCAAAACCTCTCAGCAGCAAAGGCATCCCCTTAAAGCCAAAACAACTCCGATTCCAAATGCAGGTGTTGACCATGTACATAAATTACCTACATATGAATTCTAAAAATATAAAATAAACAATGGGGAGAGCATAAAACATAAAAAAGATATACACAGATATTTTTCCTTAGATCCCAAAATCGGGACTACCAGATTGATTTTTCATTATATTATTTTCAATGTTAGAATACATATATATACACGTCGAAGCATCCATAAATACCAATCCATTAACCTTGGATTAGAACATAAATGTAGTTCCTTGATCGGATCTACAAAATTCCATGGGCAGAAAACCATCATGCCCAAAACCATGTGTTAAAACCACACACAAAATGTTTGAAAAAAAAATTCTCCGGGATGTTGCCCCGAACCCCGTAGAGGGGGGCTACCATCCCCCTGAAATCCCTTGAATGGGGGGACCTTCCTCTCCCCGTTGTGCTCTATGCAATGAAGAGGGGGTTGGCCACCCCCCTCTAACCCCCTGGTTTCACTACTGGGGCTAGGCATGGAAACAATATAACACACACCCAACAAATTGGGTCTTTCTCAAAACTGACATGCAGCAATTATTTATGAGTGAATTATCAGTTATCTGACTCATCATTGCATGTGAATTAAATCCAATTTAATTCACTTGACCTCTCACTAGTTCCTCCATCAATTAGAACTAGTTTAACTGAATTTAACTCAGTTAAACTGAATTAAATAATTACAACTCAATAATAACTCAACCCGGGCCCCTAAAATTTAGGGATCACTCTACATGACTCTAGATAGACTTCCAACTCGAATTTACTAACCCAACTAATTCAACTTCACTTAGTTAATTGTTAAAAGTTGCTATGAGAATAGAATTACAATTTAATTCAAGGACAAATTAAATTAGGATTTTCTTTTTGCTATTTTTAACATTTCTTGTTGCAATTTTCAACACCCTCAACTTGAGAGAACCCTTTGGCCCTAAATATAGCCTTATTCTTCTCGATGTTGCCATTTGTTGCATGCTTTAACTTGTAAAGACATTTGGAACTCACCACTGACTTGTCTGATGGTCTTGGGACCACTTCCCAAACACTGTTTCTGACGATGGAATCATATTCCTTTACCATAACATCAACCCATACTAGTTTCTGCACTGCTTCCCCAAATGAGGATGGCTTAGTCTCTACAAGATCACTCATGAGATCCATGTATTTAGTGCACTGATCTGGTGACCTCTTCTGCCTGTGTTGAGTTGTGGGTGTTCCTACATTCTCTCTTAAATCATGCAACAATTTTCTAGCTTCCCTAGTTCGATTCCTTCCTTCTCTAGATGTATCTACTTCAGTGGCTGTCTCCATTCTCTGCTCCTTTACTTGTGGCTACTCCACAACTTTATGAGGTTCTTCCTTTGGATCTAAAAGCTGCTAATCAAGATGAAATTGAAGCTCCCTCTTAAGGGTACACCTCATTTCCTTCTCCTCATCAAGTTTTACATCTCTTTTGACCACTATCATATTGAGAGATGGCATGTACACATGATAGTTGTGAGGTGTTTTTGTGTACCCCACAAATATGCCCAACTCAGCTGTAGGCTTTAGCTTTTTCCTTGCATCCTTGGAAACATGATCATTAACTGATGATCCAAAGATCCTAAAGTTTGACACATCTAACTTCTTCCCTGAAAATGATTCCTCTGGTGTACTCATGCCAAGATTCCTGTGAGGACTCCTATTCTGCAAATAAATAACTGTGTTGCAGTATTCATCCTAGAAGTGAAGTGGTAGGATCTAGTCATGCAACATCGCCCATGCATCTCCCACAATACTTCTATTCTTCCTCTTAGCCACCCCATTCTGTTGTGGGTTATGAGGTGTTGTCAACTCTTGTTGAATGCCTTCTTTTTCACAGAATTTCTTAAAAACATTCGACACATATTCTCCATAGTTATCGCACCTAAGAGCTTTCACTTTCTTGTCAGTCTGTTTCTCGACAAGTGCTTCAAACACAAAAACTTTGGAGAATGTATGGTATTTCTTCTACATGAATAAAATCCAGCACTTCCGTGTGAAATCATCTACAAATATCACAAAATACTTGTGCTTTGAGGACTACTTGAACCTTACTATCCCAATCATTGAAGGTGGATTTCGTGTACTTCCGCAATGTACACCTTTTGCATGTATCTCGCTGCTCTAGTGCACCTTTTGGAAGACCTATAGAAATATTTTGCATGATCTTAAAAGCACCATGGTGCAAGTGCACAAGTCTCCTATTCCATAATTCACTGATGTCTCGGCTTTGCACCTTCTCTACTTTTGTGCTCAATTCTGCACAATCTCCAACATCTAATTTGTAGAGGTTCTTCACTCGAACCCCAATCTTCTTCACTTGTCCCATGGTGATTTGTAGCAGGAAAGCCTTCCCTTTGCTGAATATCACATCGTAGCCATGGTCTTCCAATACCACTATGGAAACCAGATTTGTCTTCAGACCTGATACATACATCACATCCTTGAGCCTGAGAGGGGAGCCAAATCCCTCTGAAAAGTAACTGTACCAATACTGGTTGTTCTATACCTTCCATCATCTCCCATTTCAATGTGCATATGGAGATCCTTCTTCGCTTTTCTAACAAAGGCACAATTATTCTCATCATCACCCTTGGATGAGGTTCCATCTCTGTTGCTTCGTGTTCTCTTCTTGCACCAAATTTGACCACAATCATTCCCAATTTAGTAGCTTTTCCCTCCCATTTACCGAATCTCGGTAGTTGTACCAGCTCTTGAGAAGGCCTAAAAGTGTTAGGATTACTAGATCATCTTCTAAAACCGTAATACCAACATTCCCATGTTCATCCCGACATTGGGTGAACCTGCTCAGGTACTATGGTATTGTGTCACCTTTTCCATATTGATCTTTCAAAGCTTGACAGTCTTTCAATGCCAACTTCCTGTGGTCACTGTTGTTCTGAAGCAAGTCTATCAATGCTTGCTGCATTGCATATGGAGTCCTTTTCCCGTGGAGATTCGAGATAATATGATCTCGAACTCCCTCCAATATGATCCTCCTCGAATTTTCTACACACTTATTCCATTCTACTAGATCTTGAGCATCAGATGTTGGAGGCTTCAGAATATAATTATCTATGAATTCCTTCAGCCCGTTATCTTCCAACATTGCCTCCATCCCATCTTTCCAAGCAATATAATTTGATATACCCTCAAGGGCATACTCGAGTCTCAGTCCATAGAAATACAACTTGTAGCTCTCATGAAGAATAATCCTGCAAATTTGATTCACCTGCAAATATAACTTTGAATTATTCTCTACTACTATGATTCCTACTCTGATACCATGTAGAAATTCCTAGTAGATTCAAACTGCTTATGTAATTTTATAAAACAAAATACTTGAATATACTCTACTCATCAACAAAAAGAAATTAATCAATTGCGAAATCACATCATGAAATAACAACTTAAACATGAGACAAGATTCAACACACATACTAAAAATTTTATCTAGGGGAAAGAAACTGCTCAAAACCCCTTCCTATATGTATTGCATTAATCATATAATAGAGAAGAAATACATGCTTTCTCAAGCCTGAGAAACCTCTACACTAGTATAATATATCTCATTACTTCACAGATTGATCCTGGCCAATACTTAGCTAATTTTCAATAAGGAATTAGCCCCCTATCAATTAGGGAAATTTCTCATTGGGAATAGAGCAATTCCTTTAGGCCTTTCTCTAATTGCATGCACTACTTGTACAACTTGGAAAAATATACAACTGATAATACACTGCCCTTGAACTCCAATCTGAACTGGGTAACTCGAGTTATCTATATGAATCAATTATTCTGGGTTGATTGATGAGTTAACTAAAATATTAGCTGAAGTTACACCCCACTACTGGACCCTCAACTAGTTCTTAATCAATTAGAACTAGTTAAACTCATAATAACTCAAATTAACTGAAAATGATTGCTAGAAATTAGCAATCAATCATAACTAAAAATAACTCAAGTGTCTCCAACTCGAATTAACTGATTTAACTAAGTGACAAGGCCATGTCACCTCAGTTAACTACCTCCAAGTATTTCTATGAAATTGAAATTGAAATTTCTCCTAATTAATTTGGTCAAAATTAAATTAGGAATTTCTTGTTGCATTTTCAACAACCAAAGATTGTCGCGCATTTGGCTTATCTTATAAGTCAGTATTGTTTTCTTTAAACTAAAAGGAAATTATGTATGCAATTGGGTTATCAATTAAGGCATTCATAAGACATTATTTGCACAAAAAACTTTGCCAATCCTGGGTTTATGTGATAGTATACTTCCTCCCTGACCCAAATACTTGGATTTTGGTGTCATGTCTTGTGGGCCATTTTTTATTTTTGATTTGTGATTGTTATTTATATAATGTTACAGTCTATCTTAATATAATAATACATCCCTATATAAACTTTTTGTTCCACATTACCCCTGTTACAAGCTATCTTATTGCAATAATACATGCATGTGTAAGCATTTTGTTCCATGATACCCTCCCCTTTTCTCAATTTAGAGGAGGTAATTAATGAAACTATTTTTATTTGACAAGAAGTTTGTCTTGCTTTCTTTTTTTCTCTAAATTGACAAAAAAGAGAGTTCTTAATTCAAGTTGTGAAATTGTACCTTATTCTACTGCTTTAAAAATATACATATATATTCCTACAAAATGAGGTTAGTGATTTTTGTTCCATTGCTTATGGGGAAAGTCCCCATACTTGTTGGTTCAAGTAATATAATAGAAAACCAAGTTTAAAGAGTTTCAACTAGGTGCAAAGGTGAAACCTTGTTATGACTTCTACAAAGATCAATCATCTCATCAGCCAATAGTCATGGAAATATAGTGGTATTTTAGGCTATTATTTGGGTATTCGAGTCTAGAGCTACACTCTTCATGGATTAGTGGCTTTTGATTTTAAATTGTACAACTTGAGAGAAGACTATCCTAACTGGTATCAAAAGTTCATAGTTAAACTATTGTAGCTGCATATAGTGCATTACAGAGGATGAAAATGGGTGTTATGCTCTTGCATAATTCCTTTGGATGATATAGGACAATTATGATTTCATAAGCATAGAATGGGGGAATATTTCTCCTTCTGATTGCCTCTTCGATACCAGACAATGGTTCATGACCATCCCCTTCTCTATCTACCTCATGAAAAAAATTCTTCCTTCTATTTCAATATAATGGAAAAACTCTTGTACAGAAGATATTTTTTTTCTATCTAGAAATCATTCCTATATTTGGCCACTTCAAGGAATCCTAGACATAAGATCCGTTAAGGATGCAGTTGAGATTGGTAATGTAGGCAAATTGATGGCTATATATTTTTTTCTTCAAATTAACTCTCCGCAACTTCTCGAAAAAATGCATAGGCCCTCCTTGGATCCTTGTGAAGACTGGTATTTTTTGGCTTTCTTGATCTATTTTATTTTAAAGTAAAAAGAACCAAATATGGCTGCCTGTTTCCCCTTAATCAATGTTGTCCTTCTTTTCTCTAGAACCATTACAAACAACAATAATGGGAATGAACTTGGGAAAATATAATGAATATAGATTAAGAACATTGCTTGTTGAATTCCTTGTTTCTCTTTTTTCATCTAACCTTTATAACCTTAAAGGGTATACTCGAGTCTCAATCCATAGAAATACATCTTGTAGCTCTCATGAAGAATAACCCTGCAAATTTGATTCAGCTGCAAATATAACTTCGAATTCTTTTCTACTATTGTGATTCCTGCTTTGATACCATGTAGAAATTCCTTGTAGATTCAAACTACTTATGTAATTTTCTAAAACAAAATACTTGAATATACTCTACTCATAAACAGAAAGCAATTAATCGATCACGAAATCACATCGCGAAATCACAACTTAAACATGAGACAAGATTCAACACACATACTCATAATTTTATCTAGGGGAAAGAAACTGCTCAAAACCCCTTCCTATATGTATTGCATTAATCATAAAATAGAGAAGAAATACAATGCTTTCTCAAGCCTGAGCAACCTCTACAATAGTATAATATATCTCACTACTTCACAGATTGATCCTGGCCAATACTTAGCTAATTTTCCGCCTTCCCAAGCTCCTATTTCCTTCTGATGTTCAATAAGGAATTAGCCCCCTATTAATTAGGGAAATTTCTCATTGGGAATATCACAATTCCTTTAGGCCTTTCTCTGACTGCATGCACCACCTGTACAACCTGGAAAAATATACAACCAATAATACACTTTCTTTGAACTCCAATATCAACTGGGTAACTTGAGTTATCTATATGCATCAATTATTATGGGTTGATTGATGAGTTAACTGAAACATCAGTTAAAGTTACACCCCACTACTGGATCCTCAACTAGTTCTTAATTAGTTAGAACTAGTTAAACTCAAAATAACTCAAATTAACTGAACCTGATTGCTAGAAATTAGTAATCAATCATAACTAAAAATAACTCAAGTGTCTCCAACTCGAATTAACTGAGTGACAAGGCCATGTCACCTCAGTTAACTACCTCCAAGTATTTCTATGAAATTGAAATTTGAATTTCTTCTAATTAGTTTGGTCAAAATTAAATTAGGAATTTCTTGTTGCATTTTCAACAACAAAATATTGTCGCACATTTGGCTTATCTTATAAGTCTCTACTGTTTTCTTTAAACTGAAAGGAAATTATGTATGGAATTGGTTATCAATTAAGGCATTCTCAAGACATTATTTTCACCAAAAACTTTGCCAATCCTGGGCTGATGTGATAGTAGACTTCCTCCCTGACCCAAATACTTGGACTTTAGTGTCATGTCTTGTGGGCCATTTTTCATTTTTGATTTGTGATTGTGTTATAGACATATTTTGGAACTGCAACCCCAATCACATATTTCCATAAACCAAGGGATTCTAAGTCCCTAAAAGTGTTGTTTCATACCCTAAAGGAGCAAGGTCAGCTGATTACACCATCTCCTAGAAGTTCTCCCTGAAGAACTACTCAGAACTAGTCAAAACAGGACCATACAGACTACCCAGTGCTAAGGGTGCGATGCATCTCACCTGCCACATGAAAAAAGTGTGATGCATACTGAAAATCCCTTCTGTAGGGTGCGATGAGCAAGAGAAGACAAATGGCAGAGGCAGTTGGCTAGGTGGAAACCTAGAGAATCTTCTAGAAATTGCCCATTTGACACTTACCTCTCTAAATTCGCCCAAGGATGAGTAAGAGATCATGAAATCTCCAAGTGGAACCAAGAACTATCAGAGAGATGACACTAATCAAAATCCTAGAAGCTGAATCACCCACCTACAAACATCTATATATGGATCTCTCATCCTAGAGATCCAAAGGCTGGAATTTTGTAATTTGCAAGGAAGTCTGTTGATTTCTCTTTGAAGACATTATTGGGTGATATTGCTTTGTATGAGGTGAAGAGGGCTTTCATGCTGGGAGGATGATGCTGGATCAGACAACTTGGTTGTAATCCTCTCTTCTACTACTTCTATCAATAAAGCTATTTGAGTTTTCCTCCATATGCTTGTATATCTCTGAATCTTGTTTATGTATGCATTTATATGGTTAATGTACATCTGATCCTACATTATTTATGGTTATAGATCTCTATGCTTTGATGGTATTTTGTTGCCTTGGCTCTACAGGTGTTCTTTGAAGTAGGACAAGTGAGGAAGGAGTGGCGAAAGCTCTATCAAAGGAGAGAGGAAACAAGCAAGGAGACTAGCGAAAGACCGAGGTTGGTGCTCTCTGCTTCTCTCTCATCTATCTCTCATAAAGGAAAACACAAGTAACTTTAATCTGTTTGTTTCTAAGATAGCTACCCGTCTTAGTGGGACTAGTAGCTCTGAATAGACACTAGTTTTCCCAATAACAAATTGGCGACTCCACTGGGGAGCGAATAGTTTGATTGCTTGTCTCTATTTGTTTTCTTCATAAACTACAGACAGAGGCTGAAGTTAAGCCAGCTAGCCTTCAAACTGCTTTTTCTATGCAACTGCAAAGTAGATCAATGCTGCTTCAGTCAATCTCCAGGTTTGTTTATGAACTGAACAACTGACTTGCAAACATCCTAAGTGCCCTAGTGGTAGCTCAAGTAACCTCATTAGATCAGCCCCTGTACTTTGTATTTACTGACTATCATTAGCTCAGCTTAAATCCCTGAACTAAGCTGCAAACTGTGAGCAAAAACCAAGCCCAGTCTCGTCCCTGGACCATCGCACTGTCTCCCTTTGACAGTCTGGATGCATCGCACCTCTCGTGTGTTGTAGGTGAGATGCATCCCTGTTTCCCTGTGTTACAGGTGTGATGATTAGATAAGACTGTTTCTGCCTCCAGATTTTGGTTTTTTCTTCATTGTCTTCAACTTTATTCAGGAGTTTTGCTATCTGTGATCAGTATATCACTGTTGAAACTCCCTTCCTTTGCATTATTCAGCCTCCATTGTATAAATAATTGTGAATGTTTTTATGTATTTTTCGCCATTTACAGTTCTCCTTTGCAAACAATAGCTTAATCGAACTGTCATCTTTCGATTTGAAAGTGTCGCAAGTGTCGTTTTCAGTCAAAGAAAAGAATCCTCCTCTTTTTGATAGTCGATTACACTTTTTCTCTTGTATTTGATTTGAATTAATAGTATTTCAAGTGTCGAAAGAAGTTTTCAATTCAAAATCGCAAAGTGTCATCTTTGTCTTCCTTTCGCTTTTGAAAAGAAAATTGTTAGTATTGTCGCTTTAAAAGAAAAATAGTTCAGATCTGTACTTAGCATTCTTTTTGTCATTCACACATTAAGAAAGCGGAAAACAAATATGTGCATGTGCATTTGCATTTAGACTACTTGTGGAGTTTGATTTAGGATGGTGCATCATAGTGTGTGCTCTCTGCTCTATGTTGAAAGAATTTCTCCTCTTTCCTTAGTGGCTAGGATTTTCATTGCAAAAAGAAAGTAAGCGATTGTTTATCATCTTAGATTGCATATTTAGGATTTGTATATCTACATCATGCAGTGAACCTTAAAGGAAAACTTCTTAAGAAAGATCAACTGTAAAATAAATTCAATGAACATAAAAACGCTTTGGAACCTAACGCACAACATTTAGAAGTCTAGGCTAGAGACGTATTTCGGCATCGCAAAGCTTGGTAACTATCACTTTCATCGTAGGTTGGGTGTTTCCTCCTCTTTGAGATGACAAGTGCCAGTATGGAATTATGCTCCCACGTACCGTCGAGTATATATTGGGAGACCACAATAGGCTACATCCTTTATCCTTAGGAAGCCGTGTCTGCTGCCCTATCGATCACAATTAACTGAACACAACATTCGGGAAGATTGACTGCCGTACCGTAAAAAGTATTCTACAGTTTTGTGATCGGTTTGGTAATTTCTCTGTCTAGATTTCTAGAGTAGTCACTTTCGTTCCTTTTTAGACTCCTTAAAAGAAAAGGTCCATCTGAGCACTTGTCACTTCAGGCTCATTAAAAATCGAAGGCGACTAGAGTCATCTTTAGATTTTTCTCAACTCTTAAAAATTGAAAAAGCAAGTTGTGTCAAAGCGTCATAAAATTTATTTTAATCGGAATAATGTCACTGTTCCCTTGTTGGTCTTAGGTTGAGAAAATGGAGTCCACCAATCAAGGATTTCCCCTTGGGGAAATCCTAGTCACTTCTCCTCTTGGGGAGATGTTGGTGCACCTCATATGGCCACATTGTCCCTTCCAGGACTGACAATTGGCCTGCCGGTATGGCTTTTCTCGACCTCTGTCGTTCAAAACACCGTGATTCCTGAGCAATCAAATCAGCAACCAGATGATACTAGAGGTACCCCCCAACCTTCTACTTCGTTTGTTTCTCCCTCTCCTTCTTCCTCTTCGCTTGGTGAAGCTAGTAAAACTAAAAACCAAGTAACTGAGGAGAAGAAGAAAGGGAAGGAGAAGAAGAAGAAGAAGCCAATGGAAAAAGGGGGCAACCAAGCATCATCTGGCGAAAATCCACACACTGCACCTTCCAAACCTAAATCTCCATGTGTCATTTGCAAAGGATACCACTATCATCGAGATTGTCCTTACATCCCACAGATCTTAAGGGACTAGTCTCCCCGCTTGCACAATCTGGTGTCGTCAACCTCTGACGATCATGTTGAGAGTACACCATCAACTAGTGAAAACGAAGTCAATGGATAGAAAAGAAGATCTAAATTTCCTTGTACACTGTGTGAAGGCGATCATGCCCTCCACCATTTTCCATTCTTGGACAAAGCTAAAAGAGTCTTGGACAACCGTCCTGCTTCACCGCAACGACTTCCTCCTGGATACAAGAAACTCTTGTCGTGTCCATCGCTAGTTGAAAATATGACTGACACACCTTTGTTGTTAGTCGAAGCACCTATCATTGAAGATAAACCCTCTGACTCCACATCAGACCAAAGTCAACAATTCGAGATGGTAGTTGACCCCATCTTGTCTTCAGAGGACCTGTTATCACTCAGGTTGTTCCCTTTGACTCCCAAGGGAATACGGCCGAGGTAACCACAAACCAATCTTTGGACTGCAGGTTCTAGCCCACCTGCAATCAGAGAGGGCTCTCTCTTTATGATTTAACTTTGTTGATGATGATTTTAGGCTAGTTATTGAGTTCAAGGGGTTTTGTTTGAGTTTGGTGGGATGGATGAGGCTTCCAAGTAGAGAGGTAAGTATAGTGTGAGAGTTTCAAACCATTGGGCATGGAGTCAAGGATTAGGACTGCTGGTGCGTTTTCTTGGTCACAAGAGCGAAATATGGAGCAAGCTAGCTGCACATGAAACAATGATTCAAGCTAAAAGGATGGAATGAGGGCTAAGGAATGAGAAGCAATTAAGAATTTCCCATTCAGCTTAACAGAGGGAAGGTGAATGAGCTCTATCTAGGAGCAGTTAAGAATCCCTAGATAACTGTCAAACATGAGCGAATTAGGGAGAATATGAGCCAAAGGGAATTCATATTCATTACCAATTCAGATGAAAACATAAAGAAACAGCAGAAATTGAGCATAGAGTGCAGCCAAGCAAGTTCTAAGCTAATATTTCTTTCTGCTATTTAGATGGTGATATATGTATGATATAAACATATATGAATTTAAAACAGAGATAAGAAACACTTATTGAGTCATGTTGTAGCACAAGAATTCCATATCCATTCTTCAAAACATTAATAACACACTAGACAGTCCGTCCTCCAAGCTTTTAGCAGTCTTTGATTAAAGAAAACATATCAAATATATAGAGCGAGTCTCTCTTGGAGTGCATTCACCAACCAACCCTCTAAACAGTAAATTAGGGTGGTTTTATAAGTAAAATATCTACAAGAATCAGATCTGAGATAGATCTGATATAATAAGTGTCTTTAACCTAACATATGCCTGAAATAAATGCAAGAAAATATCTTCGAGCTGCGCTGGGGCAGCTATACCAAAAAAGAGTTAATGTGTTGTCTTTATGGCTCTGTGTTGATCACTTAGCCATAACTATGCTTTGGGTTTTGATCCCCTGCTCTTGAGTGGTTCTGAGGTGCATTAACTGTGATTTGAGAGTTTTGAAATAGCTTCACCGCTTTCTTTGACTTTGCTTGGGGCCTTCAATGTTCTCCTGCTTTGGAAATATGAATTTCCACCAAAAACACTAACTGATAGTCTTCGCTGCTTCCTCTGATACACTTTCACTGAACCTGGGCTCTTTAACATCTTCTAAATGCTTTAAACTATCCCATCGACATTTTATGGCTATTGTTCAGCCCTTTGTTGCCTTTAGAACTGTCTTTGCCCCTTTTCTGAACCTATGTGAAGAAATTCCTGTGAATTTGCGAATTTCGGGCCCGCTGGTAGCCGTGCCATGAGAGGGCTTCCATTTTGGCCTATTTCCCTTAGCGATGCGTGATTAGTGCTAAGCGCTAATCGCACATCAAAAACTGCCTCGGTTTTTCATTCCGGGCATCCGTTGGTGCAGATTTCGCGCTTCGCCCTTTTTGACGATGACATCAGCATGACATCAGCGGTGGGTCCCAGTATGGCGGTGACATGGCAGGGTGATGTCAGCAGGGTGACGTCAGCAGTATGGCTGGGTGACGTGGCGGTACGGTAGAGGTGATGACATGGTAGTACGGTGGCAGCGACGTGGCAATGACGTGGCAAGGACACGATGGCAGGGGGCTGACGCAGGATGATGACGTCATGATGATGTGGTGCTGACGTAGGAGAACAGAAGGCGATATCCGGTTTTCCCCGCACCACCTTTCGGCACAGGCGGTATAGGGGAAGGGGCCTCCGAACACACCGAGAGGCTGACACATGGCGGGGGTACGACGGGGAAACCGCCCATCTCCCGGACGTTAACCTCCGGCGGATCGGGGCGTAGGAATAACCGCCCACCGTTGATCTCGGGCGCTGTCCATCGGACGGCTGGCGGTAAAGGTGAGGTGATAGGGGGTTAGGGACGGGACCCGCCCGACATATTTAAATAAAAACGCGCCGAGGGGGTCAAAAAACTTGGTCAATGTGGGTCGTGGGTTAATTTTAATGTTTAACCAAAACTATTAAACATTAGACATTGGGGAAATGACTGCGGAGGTAGGATTATAAGGTTTTTAAGGGTAAAGGGGTGGATATAGGTTATTGGCCTAACCAGAGGTTTAGACCAATCTCAGGGTTATGACACGGATGGGTTCATAATAGTCCTAGGTGGACTATTATATCCCAGAACTGTATGTACATAGCTATAGTGCTATAGGGTGGGATATGTAATATTTTTGGGATTTTTTATAGCTTTTTTGTAAAATAGGGGGTAGGGAAATGATCTAGGGAGCTAGATAGTAGAGTTAGGAGTTAATATGAAGTGGTGAGGTGAAGTGTAGGGGAGAGGCTAAGTTTGTGAGCTGAAACTTAGACATAGGAAGTGAATGGATTGTGGAGACATGATTTTACACAAGAAATGTGGCTTCTTTTCACTGAAGAAAGTCAAAGCTTGACTTGGTGCTTTACAAAAATGAAGTGATAATAGGACTGGTTGGGCAGATCCCAAGGTCCTCAAGGGCATGTTAGTGAGTGATTTGGGGAATGAGAAGAAGGGGGAGTTAGACATGCCTCGCTTGAGCTCCTCCGAAGGGGAATTGTCTTGCACTTGTGATCTGAATAGATATAACACTTGAAAACATGAAATGGATCACACAGCTTGATTCTGCAACCACAAAACTACTTACCCAGCCTACTTACCTAGCATTTTTTCTTCTTTTTGCATGGGTGCACTTGGACTTGCAGACCCTGATTATCCTTTTTTCTTTTTGCTGTCCTCCTATCTAAATCTACACTTATTTCTTCCAAGGGCCTAGATTAAGCAATTGGGCTCCTTTGTTTCTCTACCTATCTACAAATCTTCCAAGATTAAACTGTTTGGACAGATTATCATTCTCTATATTCTAAAACAAGAAATTGAAACCTAGGGAAGCCAAGATTAAGCTGTTTGGCCTTCCCTTAACCGAAAATTCTTCAAAAAGGAATAACTCATCAAAATTGGAATACAGCAGTGGAATTTAGACTGGCACACTTTCATGGCCTCTTCTTTGGCCTCTTTTGGAAATATGGAGCATTGCAGCATGCAAAGTATGACATATTTGGCATGAAAGATGAACACCTGTTGCAACAGGAGGCTAACAGTGGCTCCACTTGGGGATGGCTTTTCCTTGTGAAAAGCCAAGAACAGCAGGTCAGACTGCCTTGATCTTCTTTTGTTGTTGTAGGCTGAAACTTCCCTTGTGTTGGCTGTCAAATGATTGAAACTTTGAAACCTGAACACAGCATTCTCATCAACTGAATTTTTATACCATAGCAGCATCGCCTGCTTTCTTCTGCGTGCTCTATTATTACATGCACCTGTGCCTGAGAACCTGCCTTTGAAATAAACACAACATAGGGGAACAAAACTGGAGCACTTCCCTTGATTCTGTCTTGAAAAAGGGTGCTGATGTAAACTGAAAATCCTCTTTTCTTTTAATACCATTGTCGGAAAGAACTGCCTGCTCTTTTGCTGTGATTAATGTAATGACAGAGATCTGAATGGAGGACTTGCTTTGGTTCTGCCTTTAAAAAACTTTGCTGCACTGTTCCATTATTCGGCCTGCTAAAAAAACAAAGTGCTGAAAATACAAGTATTTATGTACAAATATAATACAGCTGCGTTGTGTTCAACAACAGGGATCATAATAATGCTTTAGCATTCGGCCATTGACAGGGCCTTCTTCAGTTATGTCGTCCTCTACAGATTTGAGGAAATATGTGTTATTGCCCTGCACAGCGCTGATAACAAATGGACCTTTCCATAAAAAATCAAATTTTGCATGTTTGCCTTTGTCTTCTCTTCGTGAGTCCCACCTTAGAACTTTGTTGCCAACACAGAAATCTTCAGCCTTAACTCTCTTATCAAACATCTTTTTGAGCTTCTCTTGCAAAATTTGAGCTCTGTTATAGACCTATTCTCTTGTTTGCTGAAGATGAATGGTCTGGTTTATTCTTCTTTGAATATCATTTGGTTCTGCTTGGATCTCTTGTAACAGATTGATGATAGGAATGCCCAAGGAAGATGGAAATCTGGCCTCCATGCCATACACTAGCTCATAAGGGCTCATCCTAATGGATTTCTTTGTTGAAAGTCTGTCTGCCCATAGGGCATTTGTGAGCTTTCTATGCCAGTTCTTTTTGTTTTCTTCTAGCACTTTCTTTATGATGTTGATGAGGCTTTTGTTGGATGATTCGGCCAAGCCATTACCTTGAGGGTAATAGGTTGTGGAGTGGCCCAAGGTAATGTGAAATTTATGGCAAAAATTGATCATCTTTTTGGATTTGAAGGCAGTGGCGTTATCAGTAATGATCTTCTCAGGGCAGCCAAATCTAGAAAGGATGTTGGTCTCAAGGAATTGGATAATGATGGAGTCATTGGCCTGTCTACATGGGATGGCTTCAATCCACTTAGTGAAATAGTTGGTGGCTGTTAGAATCCACTTATGCTGGCCTGAGGAAGAGGGGTGGATTTCTCCAATGAAGTCAAGACCCCATTGTTGAAAAGGCTTTTCGGTTGAGATGGGCTTAAGAGGCAAAGGTAACAACTTTCTTTTGCCCTCAAAGATTTGGCATTTATGACATGAGATAGCAAACTTCTTTACATCTGCAAACAGAGAGGGCCAATAGAAACCAGCCCTTAAAATTTTATCCGCAGTGGACTTCCAATATAGATGTCCTCCACAGTCCCCTGCATGGAATTCTTTCATGACATTGTTAGTTTCATTCATGGTTAAACAATTAAGCAGTATGCCTTCATGATTTTTCCAAAATAAAGCACCATCTATGACACAAAACTTTGAAGCCTTCATTTTCAAAAATCTTTTCTTGGTTCTGGACAATCCTAGGGGAGCAAACAGGTTTAACAATACAAAACATATATCAGCATACCATGGGGATTGCAAAAAGGTTTCACTGATCTGTGGAGTTGCCAGCTCCTGTTCATTGTCTAGTTGGTTAATGTCTAAGGCTTGAAAGTTTGTTTCGGACATCAATTTGGCTAAACCTTGTCCCTTTATGAGCTTGGTTGGTCTTATTTCTATGTCATACTCAAGGATGTTAGCAATCCACTTGCCTCTTTTGCCTTCTAGCCCCTCTTGGGTTAATATGTCTTTTGCAACAGCATTTGGGACATAGGCAATCACATGTGAATATAAAATGTAAACTCGGAAATCTTTGATTGCTTTAACAAGGGCATAGGACTGCTTCTCCATGATTTGGTACTTCAAAGGGGCATCTCTTAAGGCTCGGCTGAAAAATGCAATTGGCTTTTCAACTCCTTGATCATCCTTTTGCAAAAGGACAACAGCTATGGTGTGCTCAGATGAAAATGAGAATATGATGAAGTCCCTATCAAATTGTGGACTTGTGAGGACTGGGGCTTGGGTTAAGGTAGTTTTAATACTCTCAAAGGCTTGCTTGGTTTTGAGAGACCATTTTACCTTGGCATCATTTTTTAACATGTTGCTTAACAGTCTTATCAGCTTGGCTAGATTTGGGATAAATCTCCTTAGGAAATTGATCTTTCCAAGGAATTCTTGCAACTCTTTTATGTTTCTTGGATATGGGATTTGCAAAATGGCTTGGATCCTTTCCGGATCTATTCTAATACCATCTTTTGATATGATATGGCCTAGTAATTTACCTTCTTCAAGGCCAAAGAGAGACTTCTTGGGGTTCAAGGAAATGCCATATTTCCTACATGTCATGAATATTTGCCTCAAATGTTTTAGGTGCTCTTGATCAGATTTGGAGAAAGGGGTTAAGTCATCGAGGTAGACAACTAGGAAATCATGTATTTCCTTGGCAAATGCAATATCCATCGCCCTTTGAAAGGTAGCACCAGCATTTTTAAGTCCAAAAGGCATCTTCACATATTTAAATGTTCCCCACGGTGTGGTAAAGGCTGTCTTGTCTTGGTCATCCGGGTGAACCAGTATTTGATTGAAACCTGAAAAGCCATCTAGCAAAGAGATTCTAGATGACCCCACTACTCTTTGTAGGATGTGGTCCATTTTTGGCAATGGGTAATGGTCTTTTAGGGAGACCTGGTTTAAATTTCTTAGATCTACGCATAGCCTAATCTCACCTGTCTTCTTTCTTGTGGGAACAAGATTGGATACCCATTTAGAAAATATGATGGGTGCTATGATACCTGCTTCAAACATTCTTTTCACTTCCTTTTCAATCAACGGGAGAAGCACAGGATTAATTCTCCTTAGTTTCTGTTTGAAGGGCTTTTGATTTGGTTTTAAGGGAATGGTGTGTTGGATCACTGAGGTGTCATAGGACTTCAAGTCCTCATAACTCCAAGCAAATACATCTTGGAATTCTTTGAACAAATCAACATATTTGGGCTTTTGATCATGTGGCAAAGATTGAGATAGTTTGATCATTTTGGGCTTCTCTGCTGTCCCAATGTTGTGTTCTTCTATAGCAGCGTTTAAGGGCTGCATTTTTGGTTTTTTGGGAACATCATTTGCATCAAACATATCTTCTAACGGAGTGAGGCCAGCAGGGAGAAAGTTATCTTTTAGATCAACGATCTCGGCCTCTGTTTCGGCTATTTCCTCCAAATGCATCTGTTTCAGCTCTTCTATGTTTGCATTGTCAAAAACAGTTGGGTTTAGCATTTGTTTGGCTGTTACAGCGGTTACAGCCTGCTGATTTTCATTTGTTTGCTGTTGTTCATCCGTCATAGCATCCATGTCAATGTTAATATTTGAAAACTCATGCTCAAGAGTGAGGAAATTGTTAATCTGGGTATCATTTTCAAACACTTGCCAATCTTTAACATTATTTGGGATAGCAGGCCTATGTTTTATCTCAGCAGTGAAATGGTGATTTGGCTCAAAGGGCAGCTTGCATGTACTAGCAAAAGTGGCTAGGCTATGTGCATGAATGTTATGATCTCTTGAGATCTTGGCAAGCTTGGATTCAGTGCAGCAGTCCTATAGGCCCTCATTCTATTGTCATTAGTAACAAAGTTGCCTTTCATTTGCTGTATGACTAAATCTGAGTCACCTAGAATGGATACTTTCGCAGCTCCTAGAGCTTTGAGCAGTTTAAGGCCTAAAAGGAGAGCCTCATACTCTGCCATGTTATTGGTGCATTTGAAATTCAATCTGTAGGCATGGCCTTCTGCATGATTGTTATGTGTATTGTGAATCCATACACCTGCCCCTGCTCCTAACTTGTTGACAGAGCCATCAAACTCTAAATACCATGTGATTTCTTGCTTGTGGTTAGTATCAAGAGTTTCAGTCATTCTTGCAGTGGGTAGATTTGAATTTTCTATTTGGGGAGGTTCTTCTTGTATGCTGGTTGCCCTGATTGTTTTGACAGTTTCATCAGTATGGGAAACCAATTCTTCATTGATGTGTGTGTCCAGTTCTAAAGCCAATGGCTTATCATCAGTGGGAGAAATTGTTTCATCATTAAATAAAATAAAAGAATCCATATCAGAATGGATCGAAAAAATAGGAAAATTTTGGGGCTTGTCCTCACTAGTTACCACATATTTCATCAGTGTTTCTCTATACAGTCTCTTTGGTTGACCAAAGACATATATAGTGGCATAAGAGAGGTCTAGTTGGAGAGATCCTTGGAGTTTTGCTCCCCAAGATCTTGACAATAGCATTCCATACTTTGGTGGAATGTCAGCAACCACCACATCCATGAGGATTGTCTTGTTGGGATATTGGACTAAGGAGACACATAAGTCTTTGATTAAGCCTAAACACTTGACTTGACTTGAGTCAAAGGAAAATAAGTCTTTGTAGGGTCTTGTAACATCAAGGTTTAGCTTCTCCATTACAGCTTTGGGCATAAGGTTGTGTGAGGCACCTGAGTCAAACATAGCATTATGCAATACTTTATCATGAATGTGCAAACTGACATAGAATGGTAACACAGCTCCATGTCCTGTTTTACCATTGACTTCAGGACCGACAAAGAGCTCAGGTTGATCATCTAATACATTCACATCATCTCTATTTTCTGGCTTTTGCAGTGATCTTTTGATTTGCTGCCTATAGATATCATGTTTGGCAAGTTCAGATAAAGGGATGGATATCTTCAGTTTACCTATTTCTGCCTCTAAATCAAAAGGTTTTTCTGACTGTGATTTAGTATTGTGACTGGCAGATTTTCCCTTTCCAATTGCACTTTTAGCGGTTTTTTCTTGTTCTTCGTTGATTTCTTGAACTATTTCTGATTTGGAAAGTTTTTTAGGATAGCTGTTCAAATCTTCTTTTGAGGAAGAAAGTGGCAGAGAGTGATCATTAGAGGGCTGCGTGTCTGTGACATCCTCTATGGTGACATCCTTTGGATTTGGAATTGTTTTATCAGCAGTTTCTATGAGGGCAACCTTTTCTTTGATCTTCTTAGGCTGTTTGGTATCACTTGGTTTAACCTTTTCGGGCACATCTATGGTTCTTGTCCTCAGCTTGTACTGTTTGTGGACCTCATAAACAGCTGAATCATAACCCTGTTTAAAGTCAAAAGACTCACCAGACTTAGTTTGAAATTGATTAAAGTCATGCTCATCTTGGTCTGCTTGGGTTAGGAAAATTTGTTGCTCAGCCTTCAAATCCATTAAGTTCATGTGAGTGTCCTCTGTGGGCTCACTAGATGTAGATGCTTCAGCATAATTTTCATGAAAAGGAGGCCTTACATCATGGTCTGGGCTAGACCTACCAGCATTTGTGTTCTGAGTTTTCCGGAAATTTGGGTTCCTTATGGTATTAGGTTGTTGTCCTTCCCATGATGATTTCCTCTCAACGCTTTCCACTCTATCTCCCAGCCTGTGCATGCCAGTGATAATAGCATCCAGCTTTTGGTCTAAGGCTGAGGGTTCTTCCTTAAAGGTGGCTCTTCTCTCAGTTCTAGCTCTGTTTCTTTTGGCAATTAGATTTGCCTCTACGCTAACAGCAACATTTTGCATGTCTGCAAGGGTTTGAGGGGCTCTTTCCCTTAACTGATAAGCCATGTCAGTATCAAAACCATCAGGGAATTTATACAAAGCAAGATCAGGTGGAGGTCTTAAGTTTTGTGGTATTGCATTATAAACATTATTAAATCTTGCACAATAATCCAAGACAGACTCTTGAGGGCCTCTTTTGATGGTGTCATATTCAGATAATATGTGTAAGGGGTCCTTCTTTTTCTCCCATCTGTTGATAAATGACTGGTATAAGGCTTCTGGGTCTGCTATGGAATTGGCTGTGAGTGCTCTAAACCAAGTCCTGACATCACCTGTCAAACTTTGGACAAAAATCTTCATTCTCACGCTATCATCATCAATCTCGTAGTTCTCAAAATAGTCTTGCATTTTCTTGGTATGCTGAAGGGCTGTGCAAGAACCAGTTCCATCAAAATATGTGATTTTAGTTTGGTAATCATGAGGCATAGCCCCTGGATTAGCAGGCAACTGTAACAGAGCATCTCTATTCGCCATATTCACAGGGATAAGTGGGACAACAGGAACAACCGGAACAACTATAGCAACAGTGGCGGTAATGGGAGTATGTGCAGTGAATGGAGGTGTGGAAGGAATGCTTTGAGAGGTGGATGATGAACCAAAGGAAGTAGGGGTTGAACGAAATAAAACTTTGACAGGGGTTGGAACACAGCTTGGCTGGACTGTTTTAGGACTAGAATCAGCAAAATCTTCTCTTCGTTCTAGCTTCCTAAGGTTTCTTTGGATCAAATTGGGATTTTCAGAAGTAGCTGGGGGATTTGGGTCTGGATTTGACCTTGTATAACGTGAGTTCCTTTTGGGAGCCAGATTCTGAACCTGTTTTGGTATTTTCTGTGAATGTTTTTAGAATTAGCAAGGAACTGATCAAATGTTGGAATAACTATGTATAACTTAAAACTAGCATGAAGATTGACTGAAGCAGCATTTATTTACTCCTGTAAATGCAAAGCAAGAACAGTTTCAAAGGCTCCCTGGCTGACATTCAGGCTTCATCTGTAGTTTTAAGGAATATACAACAATTGGAAAATTCATTGGTTCCCCAGCGGAGTCGCCATTATGTTATCACTCAGGTTGTTCCCTTTGACTCCCAAGGGAATACAACCGAGGTAACCACAAATCAATCTTTGGACTGCAGGTTCTAGCCCACCTACAATCAGAGAGGGCTCTCTCTTTATGATTTAACTTTGTTGATGATGATTTTAGGCTAGTTATTGAGTTCAAGGGGTTTTGTTTGAGTTTGGTGGGATGGATGAGGCTTCCAAGTAGAGAGGTAAGTATAGTGTGAGAGTTTCAAACCATTGGGCATGGAGTCAAGGATTAGGACTGCTGGTGCGTTTTCTTGGTCACAAGAGTGAAATATGGAGCAAGCTAGCTGCACATGAAACAATGATTCAAGCTAAAAGGATGGAATGAGGGCTAAGGAATGAGAAGCAATTAAGAATTTCCCATTCAGCTTAACAGAGGGAAGGTGAATGAGCTCTATCTAGGAGCAGTTAAGAATCCCTAGATAACTATCAAACATGAGCGAATTAGGGGGAATATGAGCCAAAGGGAATTCATATTCATTACCAATTCAGATGAAAACATAAAGAAACAACAAAAATTGAGCATAGAGTGCAGCCAAGCAAGTTCTAAGCTAATCTTTCTTTCTGCTATTTAGATGGTGATATATGTATGATATAAACATATATGAATTTAAAACAGAGATAAGAAACACTTATTGAGTCATGTTGCAGCGCAAGAATTCCATATCCATTCTTCAAAACATTAATAACACAATAGACAGTCCGTCCTCCAAGCTTTTAGTAGTCTTTGATTAAAGAAAACATATCAGATATATAGAGCGAGTCTCTCTTGGAGTGCATTCACCAACCAACCCTCTAAACAGTAAATTAGGGTGGTTTTATAAGTAAAATATCTACAAGAGTCAGATCTGAGATATATCTGATATAATAAGTGTCTTTAACCTAACATATGCCTGAAATAAATGCAAGAAAATATCTTCGAGCTGCGCTGGGGCAGCTGTACCAAAAAAGAGTTAATGTGTTGTCTTTATGGCTCTGTGCTTATCACTTAGCCATAACTGTGCTTTGGGTTTTGATCCCCTGCTCTTGAGTGGTTTTGAGGTGCATTAACTGTGATTTGAGAGTTTTGAAATAGCTTCACCGCTTTCTTTGACTTTGCTTGGGGCCTTCAATGTTCTCCTGCTTTGGAAATACGGATTTCCACCAAAAACACTAACTGATAGTCTTCGCCGCTTCCTCTGATACACTTTCACTGAACCTGGGCTCTTTAACATCTTCTGAATGCTTTAAACTATCCCATCGACATTTTATGGCTACTGTTCAGCCCTCTGTTGCCTTTAGAACTATCTTTGCCCCTTTTCTGAACTTATGTGAAGAAATTCCTGTAAATTTGCGAATTTCGGGCCCGCTGGTAGCCGCGCCATGAGAGGGCTTCCATTTTGGCCTATTTCCCTTAGTGATGTGCGATTAGCGCTAAGCGCTAATCGCGCATCAAAAACTGCCTCGGTTTTTCATTCTGGGCATCCGTTGGTGCATATTTCGCGCTTCGCCCTTTTTGATGATGATGTCAGCATGACGTCAGCGATGGGTCCCAGTATGGTGGTGACGTGGCAGGGTGACGTCAGCAGTATGACCGGGTGATGTGGCGGTGCGGTAGAGGTGATAATGTCGTAGTACGGTGGCAGCAACGTGGCAATGACATGGCAAGGACATGGTGGCAGGGGGCCGATGCAGGATGATGACGTCATGATGACGTGGTGCTGACGTAGGAGAACGGAAGGCGGTATCCGGTTTTCCCCGCACCACCTTTCGGCATAGGCGGTATTGGGGAAGGGGCTTCCGAACACACCGGGAGGCTGACACGTGGCGGGGGTACGACGGGGAAACTGCCCATCCACCGGACGTTAACCTCCGGTGGATCGGGGCACAGGAATAACCGCCCACCGTTGATCTCGGGCGCTGTCCATCGGACGGATGGCGGTAAAGGTGAGGTGATAGGGGGTTAGGGACGGGACCCGCCCGACATATTTAAATAAAAACGCGCCGAGGGGTTCAAAAAACTTGGTCAATGTGGGTTGCGGGTTAATTTTAATGTTTAACCAAAACTATTAAACATTAGACATTGGGGAAATGACTGCGGAGGTAGGATTATAAGGTTTTTAAGGATAAAGGGGTGGATATAGGTTATTGGCCTAACCAGAGGTTTAGACCAATCCCAGGGTTATGACACGGATGGGTTCATAATAGTCCCAGGTGGACTATTATATCCCAGAACTGTATGTACATAGCTATAGTGCTATAGGGTGGGATATGTAATATTTTTGGGATTTTTTATAGATTTTTTGTAAAATAGGGGGTAGGGAAATGATCTAGGGAGCTAGATAGTAGAGTTAGGAGTTAATATGAATTGGTGAGGTGAAGTGTAGGGGAGAGGCTAAGTTTGTGAGCTGAAACTTAGACATAGGAAGTGAATGGACTGTGGAGACATGATTTTACACAAGAAATGTGGCTTCTTTTCACTGAAGAAAGTCAAAGCTTGACTTGGTGCTTTACAAAAATGAAGTGATAATAGGACTGGTTGGGCAGATCCCAAGGTCCTCAAGGGGATGTTAGTGAGTGATTTGGGGAATGAGAAGAAGGGGGAGTTAGACATGCCTCGCTTGAGCTCCTCCGAAGGGGAATTGCCTTGCACTTGTGATCTGAATAGATATAACACTTGAAAACATGAAATAGATCACACAGCTTGATTCTGCAACCATAAAACTACTTACCCAGCCTACTTACCTAGCATTTTTTGTTCTTTTTGCATGGGTGCACTTGGACCTGCAAACCCTGATTATCCTTTTTTCTTTTTGCTGTCCTCCAATCTAAATCTACACTTATTTCTTCCAAGGGCCCAGATTAAGCAGTTGGGCTCCTTTGTTTCTCTACCTATCTACAAATCTGCCAAGATTAAACTGTTTGGACAGATTATCATTCTCTATATTCTAAAACAAGAAATTGAAACCTAGGGAAGCCAAGATTAAGCTGTTTGGCCTTCCCTTAACAGAAAATTCTTCAAAAAGGAATAACTCATCAAAATTTGAATACAGCAGTGGTATTTAGACTGGCACACTTTCATGGCCTCTTTTGGAAATATGGAGCATTGCAGCATGCAAAGTATGACATATTTGGCACTTTCAACTGTCAATCATGAAAGATGAACACCTGTTGCAACAGGAGGCTAATAGGACCCACCTTCAGATGATACCGTCACCAAAGAGAATGAGAACGACACCGTTCAAATTCTTTTCGTAAACACAGAATCCGATGAACATGGGGGCAATCTACCCGTTCCTTTACCACAGGAAGGAAGTTCGTTAGAGATTTATCCGGCCGTTTATTCGGTCCCACCTCCAAGCAACCTAGTTGTTTCCTTCGATTGGAATCTACTAGGCAGACCCTGTCTACCATCTAATGTACCATTCTGAATCATAGTACAAGCTTACAGAATGATCATGTTTGGTACTATCATATATGAAGGGGATTTTGTGAGTATCCTTTCCTCAACTGCTTGGAAAGCGCTTGGTTTGCCATCGCTTCTACCTGAGATTCGAAATCTGACAGGCTTCAACAAAGGAACCAGTTGACCGTCAGGGATCCTTCCAAATTTTCCTATAACTTTGAGAAGGAAAATTGTTCATCTAAACGTGATGGTAGTCTAAGGACCTTTAGATTACAATCTACTCCTTGGGCATGACTACATTTATAGCATGGGAGCTATTGTTTCCTCACTCTTCTGAGTGATGTGTTTTCCACATGAAGGCAGAGTGGTCCAGCTCATAGACCAGCTTTCATTCCCCAGTTCACACATAACTAATAGTCAAATGCCATCCCTAACTGGTCTTTTTGCGCAAGGAATGTCTCATCAATCTCCAGTCCGTCCACCTGATGAGCGCGAGTGATTCAGTGATTGTGACTGAAACCCAGGGGGCATGCGCCCTGGTCTGCTTCGGCAGGAAAACCTTAGGTATAGGGTAGGTTTCCACGGAGGATATATGACTAGTCTGACACACCCATCCATTTAGGAAAATGGGATTAGACTGGAAAAGGATTCCCTCATTAAAAGTTATGTGATTGGAACTGACAACAGTCACCTTTGTCCATTTCGATGGACATCGCCAAGGGAGTGTTTTGTCTGTGACGCAGATGGAGCAATCTTGCTAATGCAAGAACTTCCATATGGTGACCTGGAAACTCTACTTTATACCCAGGGACATGTAAACCTTTTTGCATGCAAGCGAAAAGTGACCATTTATTTTCTTAGTTTGTAGGCTCTTAACCCTTTAAACTCCTAGGTTGGTCGTTCCTAGCTTGCATAACAAAAGGCTTCGGAGCAAAGTTTTGAATGGGGCAAGCTCCCTAAAAAATGAACCTATCGATGAGACATCCTTATTATACAACTGGCACGAGCAGTTTTAAGCGAAGTTCAAGCTCGTTAAAAAATAAACCTAGCAATGAGCATATGTTCCACTAGAGTTTAAGCTCATTAAAAAATGAACCTACCTTCGGTAAATAACCATTGCGATCACATAATTATCAGCTTTTAAACCTTGGTCGTGTTCTTACCATCACCTCCACTCTCTTTTAGCTGATCATACGCCTCCATTTGATTGTTTACCCCTTTTGATGAACAGCTACGATGAGTGATCCTATTAGCCACCTTCTTTACACTGCCGTGATTGAAAAGTTCCAAACCTCACCAGAACCAGCTGCTATCTGAAAACATCACTCATTCCTAAAAAAATGAGTCTCCTTTAAGCTCTTTTCATCTGACTCATAAAATATGAAAAGATTGCCAAGCAATTGGCCTCTCCAGCTCGTTAAAGTGATCGGAAGTGCCATCCCTCCTCTAGATTTTAATCTTTTTGGACCTGAGGGATTATTACACAAAAAGATCGAGCACTTGTCTTGTTCGGCTCGTTAAAACTATCGAAAAGTCATCCCTTTCATATTATTTTACACTTTTTCGAACTTAAGGGATTACATTGCGAAAAAGGAATATTGGAGTTTCCTTTCCGTCTCTTTTCAGACTCTCTAAAATTGAAAAGAACCGAGTTATCATTGTCGTTAAACTCGTTAAAACAATAGCGACAAACTTGTCCATGCATACAAGAGCGAGTTTCATTATCGCTAGGCTCGTTAAAACATAGTGACGGGTTTGCCCGAAGGGAAAATTATAGAACAAGCATATGTTATCCTCCTCAAGCTTGACAAAAATAAAGAGGTACTGGTCAGCAATGACTGGGGAAAAATTGGGAAGAAAACTTGAAGAAACTTTATTGGTAGCAGGTTGCTCTTGAACATGACACTTTCACTCCATCACCATGATTGAGTCGGGTTGGGTTATTCCGTTCACCGGTCATATCACCATTGGTCCTCCGTACCATCCATTTTTGGGGTTAACGCTACCAATCCATTTCAGTGTTGCCGATATGTTCAAGAGAAGTCGCTCAGAGAATTCACCAACCCAGCTTATGTCTCATCCGTTGCAATACCTTCACGCTTCATTCTTTCATGACCGCCACCTTGAAACTTGTATCATCAGATCGTTTTCACCTCCACAAAACAATTTGCTCCGTTTCGTGTCGTAGATGTGGGATTCATTAAGGCCCTCCTACAACGGGTCACTTCTTGTCGACATCAGCTCATTATCCAAGAAGCCGACCTAGGAACAACCCTTTCAGTACTTTGAAGCTTGCATGCCTCAATGGCAAGTTTCTCACTTCCGGCGACAGGTTTACATCAATGGCCTTCGACTGAAAGATTTTGTGTGGTGTTCGACATCGACTCATGTATTCACACCATGTAAATTGTACTGCAGTACCTTGAGGGTCATCATCATTATCGGTGATTCCTCTCGTGCTTGTTAACAGCTTACATCATTGGCTGGTAATCGGGCGATGTCTTTCTGTGTTCGACATCAGAACATCTTTTCACATGGCTCGACTTGTACTTTGGGCGAAGATTGAATGAGTTTTGAAGATCTTGGATCTAGTTTCATCCATCCAAGCTGCGATATATTCAGGAAAATAAAAACATCGAATGTACATCATAGCTGCACAAATAATCATCCAAGCTAAGGGATGATGGCACTACCAGAATCATCAGTCTACCACACAGACGGTTGTCTATCCTATGTACATGAAAATGAATTTATAAAGCTGAGCATGGGAATGCCCGCCTCAACTAGATCATGAAAATATTATGAGGATAATGTATTGTATTATATCTTATTACAGGTCACCTTCCGGTTCGCAAAAACCTTGGATCCTCATGATAAAGCATTTCACCCGACATCAGAAGATTTACGACCTCATGCTTTAGGGGGCAACTGTTATAGACGTATTTGGGCACTGCAACCCCAATCACATATGTCCATAAGCCAAGGGCTTCTAAGTCCCTAAAAGTGTTGTTTCATACCCTAAAGGAGCAAGGTCAGCTGATTACATCATCTCCCAGAAGTTCTCCCTGAAAAACTACTCAGAACTAGTCAAAACAGGACCATGCAAACTACCCAGTGCTAAGGGTGTGATGCATCTCACCTGCCACATGCAAAAAGTGCGATGCATACTGAAAAGCCCTTTTGTAGGGTGCGATGAGTGAGAGCAGACAAATGGCAGAGGTAGTTGGCTAGGCGGAAACCCATAGAATCTTCTAGAAACTGCCCATTTGACACTTGCCTCTCTGAATTCGCCCAGGGATGAGTAAGAGATCATGAAATCTCCAAGTGGAACCAAGAACTATCAGAGAGATGACACTAATCAAAATCCTAGAAGATGACTCACCCACCTGCAAACATCTATATATGGATCCCTCATCCTAGAGATCCAAACACTGGAATTTTGTAATTTGCAAGGAAGTGTTGTTCGTTTCTCTTTGAAGACATTGTTGGGTGATCTTGCTTTGTATGAGATGAAGAGGGCTTTCATGCTAGGAGGATGATGCTGGATCAGACAACCTGGTTGTAATCCTCTCTTCTACTACTTCTATCAATAAAGCTATTTGAGTTTTCCTCCATATGCTTGTATATCTCTGAATCTTGTTTATGTATGCATTTATATGGTTAATGTACCTCTGATCCTACATTATTTATGGTTATAGATCTCTATGCTTTGATGGTATTTTTCTGCCTTGGCTCTACAGGTGTTCTTTGAAGCAGGACAAGTGAGGAAGGAGTGGCGAAAGCTCTATCAAAGGAGAGAGGAAACAAGCAAGGAGACTAGCGAAAGACCGAGGTTGGTGCTCTCTGCTTCTCTCTCATCTATCTCTCATAAAGGAAAACACAAGTAACTTTAATCTTTTTTTTTCTAAGATAGCTACCCATCTTAGTGCGACTAGCAGCTCTGAATAGACACTAGTTTTCCCGATAACAGATTGTTATTTATATAATGTTACAGTCTATATTAATACAATAATACATCCCTCTTTAAACATTTTGTTCCACATTACCCTTGTTACAAGCTATCTTATTACAATAATACATGCATGTGTAAGAATTTTGTTCCACGATACCCTCCCCTTTTCTCAATTTAGAGGAGCTAATTAATGAAACTATTTTTATTTGGCAAGAAGTTTATCTTGTTTTCTTTTTTTTCTCTAAATTAACAAAAAAGAGAGTTCTTAATTCAAGTTGTGAAATTGTACCTTATTCTACTTCTTTAAAAATACACACACACACACAAAGATATATATATTCCTAGAAAATGAGGTCAATTATTTTTGTTCCATTGCCGATGGGGAATTCCCCATACTTGTTCGTTCAAGTAATATAATAGAAAACTAATTTTAAAGAGTTTCAACTAGGTGCGAAGGTGAAACCTTGTTATGACTTCTACAAAGATCAATCATCTCATCGGCCAATAGTCATGGAAATGTAGGAGTATTTTAGGCAATTATTTAGGTATTGGAGACTAGAGCTACACTCTTCATGGAATTAGTGTCTTTTGATATTAAATTGTACAACTCGAGGGAATACTATCCTAAATGGTATCGAAAGTTCATAGTTAAACTATTGTAGCTACATATAGTGCATTGCAGAGGATGAAAATGGGTGTTATGCTCTTACCTAATTCCTTTGGATGATATTGGACACTTATTATTTAGAAGCATAGAATGGGGGAATATTTCTCCTTTTGATTGCCTCCTGGATACTAGACAATGGTTCATGACCATCCCCTTCTCTATCTATCTCATGAAAACAAATTCTTCCTTCCATTTCAATATAATGGAAAAACTCTTGTACAGAAGATATTTTTTTTTCTATCTAGAAATCATTCCTATATTTTGCCACTTTGAGGAATCCTAGACATAAGATCCGTTAAGGACATAGTTGAGATTGGTAATGAAGGCAAATTGATGGATGTATATTTTTTTTTCTTTCAGATTAACTCTTCACAACTTTTGGAAAAAATGCTTTAGGTCCTCCTTGGATCCTTGTGAAGACTGGTATTTTTTGGCTTCCTCGATCTATTTTTTTAAAAATAAAGTAGAACCAAATATGGCTTCCTATTTTCCTTTAATCAATGTTGTCCTTCTTTTCTCTAGAACCATTACAAACAACAATAATGGGAAATCATTTGGGAAAATATAATGAATATAGATTGAGAACATTGCTTGTCGAATTCCTTGTTTCTCTTTTTGCATCTAACCTTTGAAATGCATCATTATAGCGAGTATGAATTCCATTTAACCCCACAATCATATTTCTCTATTCAATTTAGTTTTCAAAATTTATGGATGCTATGTGTTTCCCTGAACAACATTGGAACTAAACCTTTGGCAATGTCAATGGGTGTTGCTTTTGCTTTTTTTCATTGTATTTGAAGGTTTTTACTCAGTATTGGGTCTCTCAGCTTCATGGGTTGTATAAAATGGTGATTTTATATATTGGTGAGGGATCATGTACTTAACCACTCCCAGTGAGCTTTGTGTTAAGCTATAATGTTTCATGGTTTGTTGAATGAACATCAAGTGCAAAACAAATTTGCCTCAGTAAACACTACTTTGTTGTAGCATTTACACTCCCCAATGCACAACAATTTAATAATAAAGAGCATACTTTCACTATGGTCAAACTCAAAAAATCAATCAAAAACTTACTCTTAAAAACTGACCCAAAAATGTGCTACATTTCCCCCCCAAAAAAAAACAAAAACTTTGCCAGAAGACTTTTGCTCTTTTCAAAGAAATTGATTATGTTACATATAAAATATTTTGATCTTCAGACTTCTGCCAAAGTTTTAGGAAATTTAAAATACTCTGCTAATTAAATAGCACCACCTATATACACATGGTCCTAGTCAACTAGCGTGTCCTTTATTTATTTCCATATAACTATAACTTAGAATTTTTATTGGATTCCCCAAGATGGAAAGTACCAATCTTCATGATGATTATTTCATATCCATCTTTTGATAATCAATCTAGTTTCCTGATTACATGTCAATACAAATCTCTTAGCATTGTTGTACTATGCCCGAAGTGCTCACAGTGGGATTTGGTCCCATTAGGTCTCAGGGAGAGCATATATAACTAACCGTTATCCCATAACAAGGCACCAATACCAATAAACCTGAAATTTTGGCAGCAATTCCATATATGCCATTTGAGACTCTCCTATTGTCTATATAAAAATACCATATGCTACCATTGCATTATGGCATTGATTAATTTTCTATTTTCATACTTCTTATTTCATATCCATTTTTCCACTATTAATCTAGTTTTCTCATTATATATAAATAAAAGCCCTTAACATTGCATTCTGGCATTTAAACAAATAAATTTGCAAAACTCATCCTCATATCTTGCATTTTTGGTAGAGTTACCCTTGGGTTATCATAACAGAAGGTTATAAAAACTAAAGTTAATCCTTCAGTGAAACATAGACTAATTTATATAGAAAAATAATACAAAATTGAGCTTACACCAGTCCAAAGAATGATAAAATTAAGAATTCTTTGTCAGGGACTGAGAAATGAACAAAAATCCTCATTCTCTAAGCCAAAAGTTAGAACATGTAAGTTTGTAACCAACATGGTTGCAACATTTCAAAATGAAACACTAGAACAAATACAATACACCTTAACTGGAATCAAATAAGAATGGTTATGAACTCTCTTTATTAAATGTTTCATACTAATGAAGACCTGAATCAATCTAGCTTTGACTACTTTTAGAATAGGTTAGAAAGAGAAAAAATGTAAGTTATAAAATCATTAGAATAATATTCATTAAACAAGGTTATAAAGAATAAAACCTCTTCGCTCTCATCCAGTCTCTTCATATTGTTTACACCTAGTTCTATAGAGAAACATACTTGGAAAATATGTTTTCTAGTATGTGCATCCACAACACCAAAAAACTCATCAAAAATATAAATGTCTACATCTTAGCATGAATAATGACCAATTTGTATTCACTACTTCTATTCACCACTCAAATTTAACCCTATTTCTATAATGTATGTCTCATCCTTGTAAGGAAAATGTCTAAGCTTTTTCTCTAATTCACAAGCCTGAAGTCTATTATTGTACCTTATTTTGTCCATCTACTTCCCAAATAAAATAGTTTCTTTAATTTTCCCACTTTGTATCCAAGGAGATGGTGGGAACATTCTTCACATTTCTTTAGTGAATTACCGAAAGTAATATTCTTCATTATAGATGTATTTGCAGGACATGCGCTTTTGACAAATATCTCTGATTTGTACAATTCATATTTCTCCATAGAAAAAATAGCTTTCAAATCTTTCTAATGTGCTCCAACCAATTCAACATAATTTGTTCCTAATTATAAGTTGTCATTGTATCTACTGACTTGGACAATTTCACCATCTTGGATTATCTACGAAGAATATCTTGTAAATCAACAAAATATGGACCCCTTATTTCTGCCCCTCAATAAATGATCACTAAACCCATTGTCTCTTTAGTAGTTACATTGAAAATTTTAATATCGCTAGAACAAGATGAAAATAATTCAACCCTGGAAGAATGATGTCAGCTACAGGTGAAAACCCCACTTGATGACCTACGTAGCCTATAATCTTGGAAACTAGAATACCAAGTATGCATTCTTATAACAATTAAGTCCAATTTCTTAGATTTTTATAGAAATGGATTTGCAGTAGCACAACCAACAATGTATATTATTCAAAATGAACAATGCATTGCCAAGTGCTCCTGTATAGCTTCATCATTTCATTAAAACATTGAAACTAATTAATTCAAGAAACCCACAAGGTGTAAAGGATAAGAGAAACATACTTGGAAAATATGTTTTCTAGTATGTGCATCCACAACACCAAAACAGTGATAGAAATTATACATGTCTACATCTTAGCATAAATCATGAGGAATTTGTATGTTTACATCTTAGCATAAATCATGAGAAAATTGTATCACTGCTTTTGTTCACCAATCGAATGTAACCCTCTTTCTCCAATGCCTATCTCACCCCCGTAAGGAAAAAGTTCAATGTTTTTTTTTACTGCACATGCCTAAAGTCTACTATTGTACCTTATTTTGTCCATCTTCTTTGCTTAGAGAATAGCGTCTTTAATTTTCCCACTTTGTATCCAAGGATATGGAGGGAACTTTCATCCTCCGAATGAATGAGAATTGTCTTTTGCAAGTATATTTTTCCATTCTCTTACGGAAATGCAAACTTACAAACTAGGATATTGTAAAATGGAAAAAGTCTCCTTTACCTAGGCTAATCTACATAGTAGATAGACACAGGTTAATGAACATGAATAAATACCTCATCAACAAGCCAGATATTCCTCCACGAAATCACTAAACCCAGGCTACGAACATATATTCTATATTAACTTCCATAACAGTGACCTGAGGAATCTCAACAAGCCTACCATCTAGGTCTAACTCCATTATACCATCTCCACTTGGGGTTGAACTAGATCTAAATTGATAGAACTATTCTCTCATAATAATTATGTGTGTGATGGTACAATTATTATGGAGAACCTCAACTTTCAACCTCTATTAAATTCAATATACCACTTGGCCTGGATAGAAGGATACATGCAAAACTTTTGATAAGTCATAAAACAAAATTGATTAAGGATTTGGGGTGATGGAAGGCCTTGCCGTTGTCCTTAAGGTTCTACTTTCTAGGCAAAAAGCTTAATTGGTCAAAATTATTCACTCTATTGATTCCATTTCTTTAGGACATGGAAAAAATTTATTTTTTAAAGTGTCTAACCTCTTGCTAGATTCATTGAATAAGCCTTTGCTAAATTTCCAGTAGAGGAAGTAGAGAAATATATGAGTCTAATAATTAATGTTGAATCCGCGGTAACAATTAACTCACTTATACCCCTTAGATAAAGAAGCTTGAATCCTTGCTATAGTGCAAACACCTTGGCATGTTAGCTCTAATCTTGCCCTATCCAAAACCTTCTTATCAATTTCCTTTGCAATAAAAATGACTCCCCTACAGTTATTGTCGTAATAAAACTTATTTTTATTATAATATTAATAAATATAATTTTATATAAGTGTAAATTAATAATGAAAATTATTATTAAGTTAGATATTAAATTTGATTCATTAATTAATAATTTAATTATATAGAACAATTTTATATATTGCTCTACCACTAGAGAAACGAGACCAGTGGAAACATTATAGACTATCTAACTATAATGTCTAAGATAGGTTAAAAAAAAAGTGTCTAGATAAACAACATTGACATAATATGCTTCTAATTCCATAACTTTTGAAATAAAAAACACCTAGAAAAAGCACACCAAAATATCATATGCATAAGCATGCTAACTATTATTAGTCAATGGGATGAAAACCAACACCAAGAGAGGGTGAGTGGTTCTCATTGGCATCATCATGCTTGGTGAGAGCATAAGAGGAAGACGAGAAAAACTTAGAGTTGATTTCCTTGAGTTGGAGCATGACTTATAATTAGAGGAAATTTCAACGTAAAAGTGGCTTCCTAAGGAAAATAATAAATAATAGTTAAAATAATAAAATAAGAGTTATGAATTTTGGAGGGAAAAGAAGAAAACTATTTTTTTTAATTGTATTTTTGACTCATCTCCTTATAGAATTACTCAAATTTCAAGTGTAAATACTCATTGGATGCGGAATTAAATTCCACATCCAACGAGTACCCATTATGCTTACTTTTGAGAAGACCCATATTGATAAAAATTGAGGATACATTTAAAAAACATGTTCAACATGTTTTTTTTTTAATTTATATTCATTTTTTACCAATGAGGGTCTTCTCAAAAGTATGCATAATGGGTACTCGTTGGATGTGGAATATAATTCCACATCTAAAGAGTGTCTACTCTTGAAATTTGAGTAAAAACATAAGGAGATAAGCCAAAAATATAATTAAAAGAAAGTAGTTTTTCTTCTTTTCCATCCAAAATATTTACATTTACCTCTTTTTAAATTTAAAGGATTTTGATTGGTTTACTTATTGTGACATGGAAATTACGAGAAATTTTCATGGGCACTTTTAGGATGAAATTTCCTCTAATGATCCAACCATAGCAAAAGCTAATACCTAGCTTCATCCCTATCCTATAGAATTTTCCCCACCACTGTCTTGATATGCTCAAGTACTTGGTGTCTATGGATCTTGAATTTCTTGTGTTTGGTACCTAGTTTCCAATCTCCTAATCTATGTACCAATCATGCATAGATCTGCTATTAGTTTGAATTCATCCTCTATAGTGACAATTTGTTCCCTAATGTGTGAGGGGGGAGGGAGGTGGCATGGAGGTTGTTCTTAGTAAATATATGTAGCATCCTAAGTATATTGATGAACTAAGGAGCCAGAGGGTCTCTTATTCCCTTGACAACCATTCCCACCTCTTCTCCCTTGACGCATAGTGGTATGGGTAAGGATTTAATATAAAAGATTGGTGAGCACATATCAAAACAAATAATGGGCTTGATAAATGAGAGAAACAAGAATGAGATTCAAGGAACCCTTAGCGACTAACAAGTGCATTCTCTAGAGTGATTCTTGGGTTGTATCAACCTCATCCATGCTAATGATATTGAGTGGTACCCAATCATTCCTTGATAGCACTAGCCAATCTACATGTTGTGTGTGCAAATATGAAACAACTATGTTGGAAACAATAGCTAGTTTTCATGTGTGTAGGCCTTGAATGACACCTACTTTCCATATATGGCCATTATGGCACATCAACATTATATTCAAGAATAACAATCTTGCATGTAGTCAGGATTGTGACATACTTCCACCTACGATTGTTGGTGGAATTATGGAGACATTTAATTCATTTGTGACAATGTTATAGGCCCCACTTTTTAGTATGGATGTGTTCCTAACACTCTACTTAGGGCTAATGAAAATATTCATTTAAATAAAATAATTATACTCATTATTATCTAATTTAAAGTGATAGTTTAGCTAGAGATCAAATTAATATATAATATCCCATTATCTATTGTTCAAAATACCTTATTTTCATATATTGTATTAATTTAATTTATGTATCTTTACATATCTTATCATTATCAGTATCTAATATAGGTGACAATTTCACTAAATACTAAATTGATATACAAACACTATTTATTTATTTATCTATTTATTTCTTTAAGGCTGTGAATTTGTAAAACATACAATCATTGCTCTCACCAAGGATCACATAATGTTGTTTCCAAGAAAAATCCCACTAGCTCTCAAACTAGTGTGGATGACATTATCATCTAAGTGCCAACAACTTGGACTAATACTGACGGGCTTGTCAAAAGGACATTAGGGTGGGATTTAATTCACTTATTTGTGCACAGGTTATCTGATCATTTTTCGATGCAACCACATGTTCAACTATTACCTTAAAATCTCCCCACAACTTCTAAGTAAGTGGCCCTCACAAAAATTAAACTTTATAAAATAATAGAAAAACTTCACACCTTTCACCATTAAATATAAACCCTTTAAATCACTCTATATATATATATATAACATTAATTAATTAATTAATTAATTATAATATTATATAATTCCTCTTAAATTTTAACTTATAAGATTATAATATAAAAAAACATAGCTTCCCATAAATTTATTTTATGATTATTTAATTCATTATATTTTCTTTTAATCAATTATATTCTTATAATGGGCATACTTTCAATTATTAATAATAATTTAAAAGGTTAAATTTTTTGCCACATATACATACACATATTGATCTGGGAGGATCCTTGAAATGTTCAAAGTTCAAAAGTCTTAGATGCTCGTGAACCTAGCGCCAACTCGAAGAGCTTGTTGCACTGATTTCGACAATATATTCGGTTTCGAAAATGGCCTCCGTATGAATGAATATAATGGGCATACTTTCAATTATTAATAATAATTTAAAAGGTTAAATTTTTTGCCACATATACATACACATATTGATCTGGGAGGATCCTTGAAATGTTCAAAGTTCAAAAGTCTTAGATGCTCGTGAACCTAGCGCCAACTCGAAGAGCTTGTTGCACTGATTTCGACAATATATTCGGTTTCGAAAATGGCCTCCGTATGAATGAGAAAATGCATTATGAAGTTATTCTCAAATATGCGGAAAATTGGGCCTTTGCAGGGCAAGTGGAAGTTTCTCAATGTGACACGGGGTAGGTCAAATATGCGGAAAATTGGGCCTTTGCAGGGCAAGTGGAAGTTTCTCAATGTGACACGGGGTAGGTCAAAGTCAATGCACAATAGTCAAATTCAAACTAGGCATAGGTCAAACTGCAGGGTCTGGGGGTTGAACCAGTGACCTCCGAACCATTAATCCAAAAGTTTACCTTTGGCCCACGACTTTACTTTGTTAATGCATGGGTGGATTTTTATATTTAAGTTTTATTGAGATTGAATGTGGGGAAAGGGTTGGTGGAGCCAGCCAACTTGGCTGCCCCACCAAACCTGTAGACAATGTTATCAACGCTACCAAAACAATTAGCGGGGTCTCTAAACCATGGCGCGGAGTCTTCACAAATGGCGTAATCAACATATATTAAAACATTGTTACAATCACCTACCACGAGGCTTATCACCGCCCGATTAAGGTTCCAGTCATATGCCACGACTCAAAGTTATATGACATCGCTGGTTATAACCACATCACCGTCGGTCTATTGAAGGACTTTGGTTATAACACTTATTCCAAAGTTAACATGTCCGCTGAACACTGCTAATCAAATGCCAGTTGAACAATATTTCCGGTTTATATTTATTCAAAGTTTTAAACCATATATTATATATGGTATATGGTTATCTATCAGTCTAATATAACACTTTGGTTTAAAACTATATGTTAAATATGGATTTGGGTTATAACGATACACCATTACATATGTGCCGAGTTATAATGTGATGCCAAATATTTAATATATGGTTGCAACGTTTGCTAAATGTTTCCAAAGAAATCACGGGAGGTCTGCATGTTTGAGCCTAGGACCTGCCTGCAACTTTCTAAAAGGTATTACCAATGCGCCAGTGCCTGAGGAGTTGTATAGTGAGTTTTAGAACCTAGTTTTATTGGTGCCTATAAATGCCTTTTCGGGCATATCTTGGTCAATATTGGGCCTTTTTGAGATCTGAGAGTTGCATTGGAGAGCTGACCCAAGGCCTATCAGTTGACAGTAGCAAATAGTCAATCCTCTGTTTTCAGGTCATATTTTGGTATCAGAGCAGGTTGATCATGTATAAGCAAGATATTTGCTAATGTGAATGTTGACTAGATCCAGGTTGCAACATGGAGAAGGGAAACTAGAAGAGATAAATCTAGAGATTGGAAAGAGGAAAGTCTCACAAAAGATGGCAGGTTCAAATAAAGGAGAAGCCCCAGAGACAAAGAGTGAGGAGCAATTTTAGCAGATGTTCCTTAATATGCAAAGGATGATTGCTAAATTTTGTGAAGACAAGAAGACTAGAGATGTAACTTCGTCTTTTAAAGGCACGAAAGTGAAAAAAGGAAACAAAAAATCTAATGGTAATGAACCTCCTTCTCCTCCCTCTTCATCTTCTTCCTCTTCCTCATTCTCTTATCATTCCAATTCAGATTCAAACTCACAAAAGAAACCAAAGAAATCTCCTTTATTGAAGCTTGATGTTAAGTTTGAATTGCCAACATATGATGGTGAAATGAATCCTGAAAAGTTAGATAATTGGATAAATCAACTTAAGGTGTATTGCAGAATTCAGAATATTGTTGTTGAATCTACAAAAAATTAGTTAGCTACACTTAGAATGGGCGGAACAACTTTGATTTGGTGGGAAAGTAAATCTCAATCAGATTTGAAGCATAAAGGTAAAATTATCTCTTAATGGTCTATGTTTGTTAAATCTATTAGAAAGAAATTCTATCCTTTAGGATATATGAAACAGGTTGTAATGGATTGGCATCATATAAGGCAAGGGAAAGGACAAAGTGTGAAAGACTTTACACGAGAATTCAAGAAAAAAGCATTAGCACTTAATGTTCCATTAAACACACGTGATACTTTGTTGAAGTATATTGGAAGTTTGCATTCTTATTTGCAACATACATTGCTTATGTTTAATCCAACTAACTTTGATGAAGTGTGTGTACAAGCCATTCATATTAAATTAGGTGGCAGACCTTTTCAGTCAAACTTTTCAAAGAAACCATTCAATCATTCAGAGAACAAATATTCCAAATAAGGAAAAGGGAATAGAAAAGTTAAAAGGGAAGAAATCGACAACAATTAAGAAAGAAGGAGAAAGGCCTACTTGTACTTATTATCAGAGGGTTGGACATTATGACTCCAAGTGTTGGAAGCTTCATCTCGAACTTAAGCCAAAGAAGTTCCTCAAGAAGAAGGGTGAGATGAAAGCTAATACTGTAGTCCAACAAGATTTGGGATTCGACTCCGGTGATGAAAAGAAGATAACCGCTATGGGCCTGACAGGTAATCCTTTTGAATCTAGCTCTAGTTCTACATTTTCTACATCTTCTTCAAAGTCTAATGATGTGATTGAAGAAAATAAGAGAGTTTAATTGTTTCACATAGGGATTATTTCCAAGCACACTAAGATAGATACATTATTCGATAGTGGATACACAAAGATAGATACATTATTCGAAATTGGGATTGGAAACTAAAAATCATCCAAAACCATACCCTTTAGGATGGTTGAAAGAAAACACTCAGATGCAAGTCACAAAACAGTGTCCATTGAGGTTTGCAATTACAACTAATTTTGTTAATGAAGTTGAGTTAGATGTGATTCCTTTGGATCTATGTGGAGTTATGTTGGGTAGTCCTTATCTTTATGATCAAGATGTCATATTTCATAGAAAGGAGAATAAGTATCATCTTGTTAAGGATGGAATTGAATACATTGTCAGGGCACACAGAATTAAGACAAGCTTGGATTTAATCAATGTTAGTCAAATGAAAAGACTCATAAATTCAAGTAAAAAGTATGTTATCAAGTTTGTTAAAGAACAACCTAAAGATAAGTATGATGCTTTTCAAGGGTGTAATTACCAGTTTAAGGACAAATTGGTTGAAATAGTAGATTATCATAAGGAATTGTTTAAAGAACCAAAAAGTCTATCTCCTAAATGAGAAATACAACATGAGATTCAATTACAATTTGATGCCCCTGTTCCGAACATTGACATGTATCGTATGTTGGTTATAGAAAATGAAGAAATTAAGAAACAAATTCAGGAATTGGTTTATAAAGGCTTCATTCGATCTAGTTCTTCTTCATGTGGATCATTGATCATATTAGTCCCTAAGAAAGACGAAACTTGGAGAATGTGTGTTGATTTTAGAGCCTTAAATAAAATCACCATTAAGAACAGGTATCCTCTTTTGAGAATAGATGATTTGATTGATCAATTAAAGAATGTTTTTTACTTTACAAAAATGGATTTAAGAAGTGGTTATCATCATATTCGTATTACAGAGAATGATATATGGAAAAATTCATTGAAGACTAGACAGGGGCTTTATGAATGGTTGGTTATGCCGTTTGGTTTATGCAATGCTCCAACAAATTTTATGAGAGTGATGAGTGATTTTTTTCGTCCTTGTCTTGATACGTTTGTCATAGTCTATCTGGATGATATTCTTATTTTCAGTTCAAGTTTGGAAGAACATGTAAAACATGTTAAGCATGTTTTTGATGTGTTGCAAGGAGAGAAACTGTATCTCAAAGTTTCTAATTGTGAATTTGGGAAAACTTTCTTAATATATCTTGGTTACAGAGTTGGAGGAGGTCAACTTAAAATAGATCCAGTGAAAATTGAAGTAATCATTAAGTGGCCAATACCTCAAAAAGTGACGGAAGTTAGAATTTTCTTGGGTGCGGTTCAATATTGGAGGAAGTTTATTTCTCATTTCTCTTTTATTGCATCACCACTTCATGCTTCAACAAGTTCTAAAGTTTCCTTTTAGTGGGGAGGAAAACAACAAAACGCATTTGATACTTTAGAGCAGAAAGTTGTGACGGCTCCAATCTTAGCATTACCAGACCTTCAACAACCATTTGAAATAGAAACTGATAATAGTGGGTATGCAATGGGTGCAGTGTTATTGAAAAGAGGAAAGCCTATTTTTTTTCATTCAGAAACATTTTCTAAAGAAGTTTCTAACTATTGAACTTATTATAGAATTGTATGCATTAGTGGAAAGTGTTAAAACATGGAAACATTACTTAATGGGAAAAGAAACATTGATTCATACAGATCATCAGCCACTTTAGTACCTTCAATCTCAAATTAAGTTGCAATAGTCTCGACATTATATATGGATGGGGTTTTCACAACAATTCCACTTAGTAATCAAATATAAGAAAGGTACCACCAATAAAGTAGCTGATATGTTATCAAGACCTTCTTTGAATGCTTCAGTTATTCTTCAAAATAGTTGTTTAGCACATGAAGGTTAAATTCAGCAATATGCTAAAGACACTGATTTCAAAGATGTTTGTGAATCACTAACTCATGGTTCTCAAGTGGAAGAAGTGAATTATCATGTTCACGACAGGTTATTGTACCATCTTGGCAAGTTGTGCATACCACAGGAAGAAAGAGCGCACATGATCAAGGAAGCACATTCTTCTTGTGTTTCAGGGAATTTTGGTGTAGGTAAGACAATGACCTAGTTACAAAGGTATTGCTATTGGCCTCAAATGAATGAAACAATTTCTAAGTACATCAAAGGTTGTGTCATGTGTTCAACAAGAAAACCAAGCAATATAAAGTTAGTTTTGTATATGCCACTTTCAATCCCTTCTAAACCATGGGACAATATATCTATTGATTTTGTAGGAGGACTTCCTATGTCTAGGGCATGATTATTTGTATGTTGTGGTTGATAGATTTAGCAAAATGAGTATTCTTGTTCCATGTAGAAAGCAAGTAACTGCTGAACAAACTATACATTCATTTTTCCAAAATGTATGGGTTCATTTTGGGTTGCCTACTTCTATCATTTCAAATTAGGACTCTCATTTCATGGCAGAGTTTTGGTCCACTTTTTGGAGACTCATGGACACTAAGTTAAAAAAGAGCACAACTTTTCATCCACAAACCTATGTGAAAACAGAGGTGGTGAACAGAACAATGGTACATCTTCTCAGAGGTTATTGTAGCAAACATCCTAAGTTATGGGATGAATCCTTACATTATGTCCAACATGCTTACAACTGGGCCTTTCATTATTTTATAGTTAGATCTACTTTTGAGACGTGTTTTGGGTACCTACCAAAATCACCAATGGATTTCATGTTTGGTGAAGAAGCTAAGGAGGATGGACATGGAGATGTCGACAAAGAAATCAAGTTCATTCAAAGAATCGAAACGATTCATGAAGCATTGCAAGATCAATTGGAGAAAGTTAGGCCAAGTGCAAACTGCGCCATGACAAACATCGAGTGGATCATCACTTCCAGGTTGGTGATCAAGTGTGGCTACACATCAATAAAGAGAGGATGAAAGGTGAAGGTAAAACTTTTAATATTGTTGAAAAGATTGGGCACAATGCATTCCGGTTAAATTTTCCTCCATACATGCACATATATTCAGTTGTAAATGTTGAAAATTTGAAGTTGTATGAACCTCCTGTTATCATGGTTCCGAAGGAAAATGATCAAATTCCAACTGTAGATGATTTTGCACCTGAATGTATGACTAAGTTACAGGAAGATACCATCTTGGATAGGAAGGTCTGCACGTCTAGGCATAGAGATGTTGAGTATCTTCGAGTGGGACCCAAAGGCATGAATCCAAGAAAATCAAGGAGGATGGAGAACGAAAGGGTGAGGGAGTTGTACCCTCACCTCATGTCTGCTTAAAACCAAAATTTTGGTGGTCCAAAAGCTTCCAGTGGAGAGGAATGGTCCAGTTGGATCCTTGAAAGGCTCAAATTTCAAAAGCCTCAAATGCTCATGAAACTAGCGCCAAGTCAAAGAGCTCGTTGCGTTGATTCCGACAGTATATTTGGTTTCGAAAATGACCTCCGTATGAATGAGAAAATGTGTTTTGGAGTTATTCTCAAATAGGTAAAAAATTGGGCCTTTGCAAGCCAAGTCGCAGTGTCTCAGTGTGACATGTGGCAGGTCAAAGTCAACACACAACAGTGAAAGGCTCAAACTTGCAAGTCGTAGTTTCTCAGTGTGACATGTGGCAGGTCAAAGTGTGACATGTGGCAGGTCGACATGTGGCAGGTCAAAGTCAACACACAACAGTCAAAGGCTCAAACTTGCAAGTCGCAGTTTCTCATGTCAGTGGCAGGTCGACATGTGGACATGTGGCAGGTCAATGTCAACACACAACAGTCAAAATGTGGCAGGTCAATGTCAACACACAACAGTCAAAAGCTCAAACTTGCAAGTCACAGTTTCTCAGTGTGACATGTGGCAGGTCAAAGTCAACACACAACAGTCAAAGGCTCAAAGTCAACACACAACAGTGAAAAGCTCAAACTTGCAAGTCACAGTGTCTCAGTGTGACATGTGGCAGGTCAAAAGCTCAAACTTGCAAGTCACAGTTTCTCAGTGTGACATGTGGCAGGTCAAAGTCAACACTTCTCAGTGTGACATGTGGCAGGTCAAAAGCTCAAACTTGCAAGTCACAGTTTCTCAGTGTGACATGTGGCAAGTCAAAGTCAACACACAACAGTCAAAAGCAAACCAAGCTTAGGTCAAACTACAAGGTCGGGGGTCGAACCCGTGACCTCCAAACAATTAATCCAAAACATTGCCATTGGCCCACGCCTTTCCTTTGTTAATAAATTGACGGATTTTTATATTTAAGTTTTATTGCGTTTGAATGTGGGGAAAAGGTTGGTGGAGCTTGCAAACTTGGCAGCCCCGCCAAACCCGTAGACAATGTTATCAACGCTACCAAAATAATTAGCGGGGTCTCCAAACCATGGCGCGGAGTCTCCACAAATGGCGTGGTCAACATATATTAAAATGTTGTTACAACCACCTGGGACGAGGCTTATCACCGCCAAATTAAGGTTCTGGTCATATGCCACAGGTTGAAGTTATATGACACTGCCGGTTATAACCACATCACCGTCGCTCTATTGCAGGAATTTGGTTATAACGCTTATTCCAAAGTTATCATGTCCACTGAACGCTGCCAATCAAATGCCAGCGTCGAGTTATAATGTGATGCCAAATATTTAATATATGGTTGCAACGTTTGCTAAATGTTTCCCAAAGTAATCCTGGGAGGTCCACGGGTTTGACCATGGGACTTGCCAGAAGCTTTATGAAAGGTATTACCAATACGCTAGTTCCTAAGGATTATATAGTTAGTTTCAGAACTTGATTTTATTGTGCCTGTAAATTCCCTTTTGGGCATATCTGGGTCAATATTGGGGCTTTTTGAGATCTGAGAGTTGCATTGGAGAGCTGAGACTGAGGTATATTAGTTGAAATTAGACATTGATGCCTGTGTGCATAGCCCATAATGGTGAAGTTTGATGTAAAGAGACTTATGAGCGTTTTTCATACAATAGAAATCCACTTGGAAGCAGACCTGGAGATGTAGTTCAGAGGGACGAATTCCGTTATCAAATATCTTGAGTTTGCTTCTTATTTTCTCTGATATTTATGCTTATGTTCAAATTCAAGTTTAAGTTTAAAGACACTTAAAAATCAATTTTCTCTCACTCATTCACACAAAAGAAACCAAAAGAAACCTTAATTAATGTTTGGTGAAATTGTGCAAATAGCCCATCTTGTATTTTCAAATCACATATATATAGCGTACAAATTAATAATATAATAACCATGGTAATATTATTAATTTTTAATACAAATTTCATAATGTAATTTTTGGTATGAAATTGAAATCATTTGTCTAATCCCCGTACATTCTATAGGTGTTCTAAGATATATCTAGAAAGGTTCTTTTTAAATTTTGGAATCACATTATCTAAATTTTGGGATCAATTACCCACGACTACTTATAGCGTTCATTTCCTTAAGCATATAGTGATATGAGTCTTCAATATATTTTGTTTGGCATGGAACTTTGGATTCTCTCGGTTCTTTGACAACTTCAAAAACATATTAATATTGCTACAATCTTTGTTGCGTCTCGCTTGAAATTTTAGAGTCTTTGATAGCGACATTAACTGTGACGTTAACTTCTTTGAGACATATGTTATGTTTTCTAATGGAAATAGATATTTGAGACATATGGCATGTTTACAGATATTATGATTTGTGTTTGAAAATAGAGTAGTGGGTTGTTTTTTATTTATCTATAAAATAATAGTTTTATTTAAAAATAATATTGTGATATCAATTTTTATTATTTTTAATAAATTTGGACGAAATTGTGATGTTGATCTTCATTTTTATTATCCAACTAAAATAATATGACACGATGTGGATCTTCATTATCATTAGCTAATTTGAAACGTCCAATGTTATTAGCCAACTTGAAACAATAATTGTGATGTTGAACTCCATCTCATTTTTTGCATCACAAAATTTGACAAGTTATAATACACCTTGATCGACAAATTGTTATCACACTTTGTTTGGTTAGTATGCTACCTTTTTGACAAGTTGGAATCACACAGTGTCCAACAAGTTGCAATCACACCTTGTCGAACAAGTTGCAATCACATCTTATGAATTTATATTAAATGTTTTGCATAACAATATCAACAAGTTATGATACAATGTGGACTTGTAAATACGAACCAAAAATCATTGTATCTTTGAAATATCTAAAATCTATATGATATTTATATAATACTCATAAATTGATTTATAATATTAATAATATGCAAATTATCAATATTTTAATTAAAAAAAAAATTCTTATATAAATTTCTTATCAGCTTTAAAATTATCAGTATTTTATTTACAAATAATAAATATTTCCAATAATAAAGTATATTGTTTAAAAATTATTTATATAAAAATCATAAATTCAAAACTCCATAAATCTGGTTAACAAAATAATAATAATATTTTACAATTATTTTTTAAATTAACTTTCAATCATATCCTTTAAATATTTTCAATATCTTACAAGAGAACATTTAGAAAAACTCTATGCAAAAATCTCTATGCAAAAATCTTCTCCATTCACAAATAAATCTCATATAAAGCTTTTCAACTCTATCCAAAATCTTTTGTTTTATCTCATATAAAACTTTTCAACTCTATCCAAAATATTTTGTTTTTTATAATTTTTATAATTTTAATTTTATACCTTTATTTATCTATTATATATATATATATATATATATTCTCTCATTTATATATTGAGCGGGTTTAATAGTTAAGAGCACATGTTTGCTCATAAGAGGTCACGGGTTCAAAATCAGAAGGGGTAGAGTATGTATGCCTTTATAGACTTAACAATGAAATCACTGCGTGGAAGTGGGTCCCTTGTCCCACAAACAAAAAAATCTCATACACCAACGTGGTGTTTGGCTTAACCATAACCTTAAAATTAAATAATAATTAAATTATATATATATATATATATATAATATTTTTTTTTAAATAATAAAATTTTAAATAAAATTTAATATTTAAAATAATTTAGATGGAATTACTCACTTACCCGCATATATACTTAATTTAAAAAGTAAAATCAAAATTAAAATTATAAATTACTCACTGACACAAATATCACTGGAAGGCCCTTCGGCCATTAACGTGATATAAATGAGATCCTTTTATTGGTGATATTCAATAATTCTATTTTCCAAATTCCATCTTTACCATCCCACTTACTTCCACAAAACCAGTTCTTTACTCAAGTTCACATCTCTACCCATCATGATGGTATACTAAGTGAGGATGTGCAAAACTTTATCAAACTTTAACATGACACTCCAAATCTATTCCATAGTAGAATGATGGTATACTAAGTGAGGATGTGCAAACTTTTTCTAAAAGCCTATCAACATATCTAGTTGTATTTTAGACTTACCTTTCTAAAGATTCTAAGTGTCTTGCCCATTTTTATGGCTTTTGTCTTATAATTTAAAATGCTTTATCTATTTTATCTATGAAGGTGATAAAATACTTTTATGGCAATGTGTTGTACCAATTGGTAAAATGTCGCTCACCGATAATATCCTAACGTATCAACTCTTCCAAATTTGTGATTTTAGCGTGAAATTTCAATGCTATATTTAGTATTATTTTTTATTTTTGTTTTGTTTGTTAGTATATTCGTGATGGGTAAAGCGAATTTATAAACAAAAAAAATTATGACTTATATGAATATTTAAACTATCAAAATTATTTGGAGATCATATTCAATTTGAGCCACACCAAATTGGAACCTTAGTTGCCTTATCAAACAAAATCCTTTTAAAATACAATTATACTAGCAAGATTTGATATCCATCTTTCATATTATAATTGTTTTTTTTTTAATGGAAAATGAATTTTATTAATAAAGATATATCATTGTTCTTTTTTTGTAAGGTAAAATTTTCTATTCCTAGAATTTAGAGATATACATCTAAAACGTTTGAAGGTTGTCCTAGTCTGCTACTAGAGAAACCAAACCAAAGATAGAACTTCAGTTTTAATAGTCAGCAAGTAGAACACTTACTGATAATTATCCAAAAAACATAAAGAACAATCTAATATGTTAGGCCTCTAGGGTCGTCCTTGTACTAAACAAAGTAAAACATAGAACTAGAATTTAAAAAAGAGGGCAACAAGGACATCATCTCTAGGACTATTAGAGTTCGATGCTTCCAATGGAAAGGGCTCATTTTTGCATGCTAGAGAGTAACCATGGTTTTTTTTGGTGGGGGAGCGAGGGAATGAGGGATGCCCTTGAGTGAGCCTTAATTCTCCAAGCCAGTATTCAATGGACCACATGTTTAGTTGTATTTCATCCACTATTAAGATAATCTCTTATTTAGACTCATTTATTTCAACAAAATCTTTAAATGTCAGTACATGTCAATGGTATACATAAACTGTTTGTAGCAGTCCTTAGCATGACCTGTGTCCAAGACCCAGTATGCCACCTTAGCTAATACTCCTCAATCAGTTAGGAAACAACGTTCATTAACAATTTCTTGTAGAAATTCCCACTGTAGATCAACAGATTATGTAATATAATAAAGCATAATACAAGACCTACTTCTACAACAGTTTGCAGAAGCTTAATCGAATTGAGCAAGATCAAGAGAAAACATACAACTGAGAATGAGAAATCAATCACACATAACATAGAAGAAATAACCCTGGGAAAGCCTCAGCCTAAAACCCCAATCTCTGTATTATCATACAAGTGGAAATCTTGTTCGCTCTCTCTGCGATCAAACAATATAGCTCACCGTCTGAATAGACATAGTATATGTCCTCCCCAATCCCTCCAAGCCTCCTATTTCCTTGCGCAGTTTTTCTTGGGGTCCAGTGAATCCACATGTGTGAATTGGCCTCATCACACTCACTAAACTTGAAGAAGTAACTACACAATCCTCAAGAAAAGAATTCCTTCTGCATGTAAGGAATATTCACAATGGAATATTCTAGCAACTAATAGTACACTACCCCTCCATCTGATCTCAACTGGGTCTCTTTCTGAACTAACACGCATGAGTTCTTTATGAGAGAATACTCAGTTATCTGAAGTGCAGTAGTTACATGCATGCAAGCATTAACTAACTGAACTTACATTAATTCAACAAACTGTTTGAATTAATCTAACTAGACTTGACTGAGTTAACTGAACCAGCTAATTACAACTCAATATTACAACTCATCAATATCTCTTTAACTCACGGATAAATTCCTCAATTAATGGATAAACTATTGCATGTCCCCACATAGACTTCATGTTTGATTTTCCTTAACTAATTAACTCAAGATGAATTAATTAATTATTTTACAAACAGCTGCTAAGATCAAATTCGAATTTTACTTCACTATTTTAGTTTAGGGACTAAAAAAATAGTAAGGTATCCCAAAATGCTATTTATAGAATGCTATTTTTAGCACTTCCATTTTTCATTCCTTATAGTTATGTTCAACACCGGATGAACTGCTATTTATAGCAGTGTCGTTTTTAGCATTTCTTGTTGCTATTTTTAACACTCCCTCTCAATAATAAAGGGATTATCAGTAACCCCAATCCTGTCTCTGTGGAACTCGAACTTGCATTTTGACAATGCCTTAGTCAAAATATCTGCATCTTGTTCCTCGGTCGAAACATACAACAACAACATGATCCTCTTGACCACATAGTCTCGAAGATGGTGATACTGGATATCAATGTGCTTGGACCTATCATGAAAAACTGGATTCTCAGAGAGTTTGATACAACTCTGGTTATCGCAGTAGATCACTGTAGGATCCATCCTCTAACCAAACAATCCCACTAGAATCTTTCGCATCCAAATAGCCTCACATGTAGCCTGACTAGCAGCCATGTATTCAAATTCTGCTTAGCTAAGTGTAACTGATCTTTTTTTCCTACTGTACCAGGAAACTGCAGCTAAACCAAGGTTGAAGATTCCTCCGGAAGTGCTCTTCCGGTCTGATGGACTCCTTACCTAATCCGCATCTGTGAAGCCCTGAAGCTTCACTCCCTTTGTCCGTTTGTACCACAATCCGAACTGAGATGTGCCTTTGAGGTATCTTAGCAGATGCTTCACTGCCTTCCAAATAGCTTGGTAGGCTGAACCATAGCTTGAATCAGTTGGTTCACTGCAAAGCATAATTCAGGTTGTGTGTTCACCAGATACATAAGTGAACCCACCAGCTGCCGATAAACAATAGCAACTACTACCTCACCTGAAGTAGCATCCTCCTTCCTCTAGTTCCCAGCTAGAGGAGTCTGCATGAGCTTGCACTTCTCCATGTGAAAGCGCCTGAATATCTCATTGGCTTACTTGCCTTGAGACACAAATACTTCACCATCTTTCTGCTACACCTCCATGCCTAGAAAGTAGTGCATAAGGCCCATGTCCTTCATCTCGAACTCTCTTGCAAGGTCCTCCTTGCAAGACTGTATCAGCTGATCATCACCTGTCAAAATCAGATCATCGACATAAAGAAAAATGATCAATGGTTTACCTTCTACCATGATGTGGTAAAGGTTCGCATTTGCTTCACTCTTGGTGAAGCCCAAACCGGTGAAATAGTTGTTGATCCTGGTGTACCAAGCATGGGGTGCTTGCTTCAGCCCATACAAATCCCTCTTGAGTCGGCACACATGTGACTCATGATCGAAGGTCTCGAAACCCTCTGGCTGCTCAATGTACACCTCCTCCTCAATCTTCCCATTGAGGAGTGATGTCTTCACATCCATCTAGTGGATCTTCTACCCCATCTAAGATGATAGTGCCAATATCGATCTAATCGATGAGTACCTTGCTACGGGAGCAAAAGTCTCATCGTAGTCAATCCCCTCAACCTGTGAGAAACCCCGGGCAACAAACCTTGCCTTATGTTTCTCAACACTGCCATCAGCTGCCTGCTTTACCTTGTAAAGCCATTTGGAACTCACCACTGACTTGCCCTTAGGTCCTGGGACAACATCCCACACACTGTTTTGAATGATAGATTTGTACTCTTCTACCATTTCATCAATGCAGACTGGTTGCTTCAATGCCTCCTCCAATGAAGAAGGTTTGGCATCTACACACTCCCCAACCAGGGCCATGTACCCAGTGTACCGCTCGGGCGACCTCCTCTATCTGTGCTGAGAAGATGGTTGTCCCACATTCCCCTGCGCATCCAGGATCAACCTGTTAGCTTCCCTTGAGCATTTCCACCCATCTTTGGAAGTATCGGCATGAGTGGATATCTCCACTCCCGGATCCTCTGCATGCGGCTGCTCCACATCAATATGAGGCTCCTCCTCCTTAGGAACTGAAGGTTCCTCCTCTGCATGCAACTTGAGCTCCCTCTCAAGTGACACTTACATGGATTTCTGCTCATCGAACTTCAGATCCCTGCATACCACAATCCTCTGAGTGGAAGGCAGGTACACCCAGTTGTTGTGGGGTGTATCCGTGTACCCCACAAGTATTCCCAACTCAACTGTTGGGTCTAGCTTCTTCCTGGCATCTTTGGTCACATGACAGTAAACTGATGATCTAAAGATTCATAAGTGACTTACATCAGGTTTCTTCCTAGAATAGGCCTCCATAGGTGTCTTCATTCCCAGTATATGGTGCGGGCTTCTGTTATGCAAGTATACTATTGTATTGCATGCCTCAGCCCACAAATGCAGTGGTAGGATTTGGTCATGCAACATTGCTCGAGTTGCTCCCACAATCGATCTGTTCTTCCTTTCGGCCACCCCATTCTGTTGTGGGTTATGGGGTGCTGTTAGTTCCCGTTTAATTCCTTTTGCAGCGCAAAAGTTTTTAAACTGTTGGGAGACATACTCTCCACGATTGTCGCTATGCAAGGCTTTTATTTTCTTTCCAGATTCTTTCTCTGCCAAGTATTTAAACTCACAAAACCTCAAGAAGGTCTGATCCTTCTTTTGCATAAAGTAGATCTAGCATCTACGAGAAAAATCATCAATAAAAATAACATAGTACCTTTGTTTAGCGGTGGAGGCTGTAGAGAAAGGTACACAAACATCTGAGTGAACTCACTCTAGGATTGCTCCAGATCTACTGTCTTGATCCGGAAGGGAAGATTTCACATACTTACCCAAGGTACAACCTTTGCATGTAGTCGTCTGCTCAAGTTTTCCCTTTGGTAATCCAGTAGAAATTTGCTGCATGATCTTTTGGGCTCCATAGTGCAAGTAGACCAGTCTTCTATGCCATAGCTCGCCAACATCTTGGCTCTGCACCATCTCAGCTTTGGAACTCAAAGTAGCACAATCGTCTACCTTGAGCTTGTAGAGATTCTTAACTTGAATCCCTATTCGCTTTGTCTATCCATTACGATATGCCTTAGGAATACCTTTCCTTTACTAAACACTACATCATAGCCTTTATCTTCTAGCATAGTGACAGACACAAGATTCTTCTTTAGACTTGATACATACTTTACATCATTCAGGGTGAAGGGAGCTCCATGCTCCCTCTGAAACACAATTGTACCTTCACCTGAAACACAGTACTTTCCATCATTGCCCATCTCGATCCGCATTTGGAGATCCTTCTCCTCCAAGGTACTGAAAAGATTCTTGTCACCTGACATGTGGAATGAAGCTCCATTGTACAGGTACCACACACATCCCACCATGGATGAAACCATGCATGCAATCAGTGAGAAATCCAGCTCAAACTGTGAGGCCAGTGCCTCACCATTAGATCCCTTCAAGGAACCCTTATTAGGTTTCTTCTGTGGACAATTCGTAGCATGATGGCCCACTTCATGACAATGAAAGCATCGCACTTTCGATTTGTCAATCTTATTCCCACCATGGGAAGAATCGGATTTGGAATGGGACTCCTTCCCTTTCCCTTTCCTCACCTTACTCGCTAAGGCTAGATTTTCCTCATCATATTGCTTCAATGAGGATCCATCTCTGGTGCTTCTTCTTATTTCCTTCTTCTCAATATACAGATATCATTGCCCTGATGATGGACTCACCTAGCTAGTCCGAAACGTTGGTTTCATAAATTGCTCACAGGTTTTTCCATTAGCATAAAAAAAAATTCCGACTAAAGTCGTTCCTAATTTGGAAGTTTTTCTCTTCCATTAACCGAGTCTTGGTAGCTATGCCAACTGTTAGGAAGATGGAGGAGTGCAAGTCTCACCATGTCATCATCAACGGTCATGATCCCTACACTTCCAAGCTCATCCCTGTAGGTGGTGAGCTTGTTTAGATATGTAGAGATCGTGTCGCCCTTTTCAAACTTGATCTTACGAAGCTTGTCTTTCAGCGCCAACTTCCTCTAACCGCTGTTGTTCTGATATAAATATTTCAATGTTTTCCACATCGAAAATGGTGTCTCCTTCCCATGGAGGCTCGAGACAATGTGGTCTCAAACTCCCTCTAGGAGGATTCTCCTTGCTTTAGCCACACATATCTTCCATTTTGCTAGTTGAGTAGCATCAGTCAGCTTGGGGACTTCTTGATCAATGAAGTCCTTTAGACCGTTTTCCTCTAATATTGCCTCCATGTGATCCTTCTAGGTTATATAATTCGCACTGCCATCAAGGGCATACTCTAGTCTTAAACCACTGAACGCCATTGGTGAAATTGAGATGTGATAAGAATTCGATTTCTATATTCAAGAACCACAAACTTCGAACTTCTCCTTCTTGTATACTGTTCTTCGCCTTGATCACCTTTGCTCTGATACCATGTAGAAATTCCCATTGTAGATCAACAGATTATGTAATATACTAAAACACAATACAAGATCTACTTCTACAACACTTTGTAGAAGCTTAATCGAATTGAGCAAGATCAAGAGAACACATATAACTGAGAATGAGAAATCAATTACACATAACACAGAAGAAATAGCCCGGGGAAAGCCTCAGCCTAAAACCCCAATCTGTATATTATCATACAAGTGGAAATCTTGTTCAAGTTACAAAAAGAATCAGCTCTCAAGCTATCTTGCTCTCTCTACAATCAAATAATACAGCTCACAGACTGAATAGACATAGTATATGTCATCCTCAAGCCCTCCAAGCCTCCTGTTTCCTTGCGTAGTTTTTCTTGGGGTCCAGTGAAGCCGCATGTGTGAATTGGCCTCATCACACTCACTAAACCTGAAGAAGTAATTGCGCAATCCTCAAGGAAAGAATTCCTTCTGCATGCAAGGAATATTCACAATGGAATATTCTAGCAACTGATATTACACTACCCCTCCATCTGATCTCAACTAGGTCTCTATATGAACTGACATGCATGAGTTATTTATGAGAGAATACTTAGTTATCTGAAGTGCAGTAGTGTTGGATTATATGGGCCAGACCCAGGTTCGGAAGAGTTATTTAGCCAAACAAATCCCACAGCTACCAGCCCTTTCGGCAACAACCCGTGGAGCGCGGACTGAGGTCTCACCCAAGGTAGCAGGGGAGGGTGCTGGAACCAGGTTTCCACACCCTAGGGATGTCTAGATATGGTCTGGAGGTTTCGCGCACTGGTCTACAGCTCCGCGCTGCTCGGTATTCGCACAGATCCAGATTGATTATATCTTTCTTATTAGTGCGCTATTCTACTGGAGGATGCAGTTATAAATCAGATCTGTTCAACAGGGTCTTTAAGCAAACATTTAACCAACACAACCGATTCACGCATTTAAAATGAACCCAGATTTACATACATTTATACAATAAGCTGATTAATTAAACAGATATTATGAAAGTCAAATTCGTGATAGCTCAGAAGGAACACAGAATTTTCAGAAGAAACTTATCTTTATTTCCACTTATCCTCAATACATCTAGATCCGCCCTGCGCACTCAGCTGTAGGGGTCCGCGCACACAGCTGCGGACTTTCCAGGCCTCTGCACACATAGCTGCAGAGCCTCTATCTACTACCCCAACCCTCGACTTAGACTTACAGACACTTCATACTATCTTCTTCGAAAACCCATTACATTTCATATTCAAGATTAACCATCCAAACTTAGCTTTTTCTACCCATAGAGCCTCGCTCTATTTATACCCTTCCTTGGCCCGCGACCCCTGCGTGGGCCGAATCTATTTATGTTGGGTGTGGAGCCTGATTATCTTCTGTATTCAAAGGTTTCAGTCGAATTATAACCCAAGAAGACTGTACACCCCTCCATGCAGGGGGGTGCGGAGACCAGCGGTCCCCCGGCGGGGGTTCAGGGGCAGCACCCCCGAAGCTAAAAATAGATGTACAATTGCCTTGTAAAAGTCTAGTAATTTCTAGTCAATCTGGGCCATTCATTAGGCAGATGATCTGATGGTATAAGTTATGTTTAATTTAGGGTTTTTTGCCTTAGAAGGCAACCCCTCACTATATATGAGGAAATTGTATTGCGTCTATGCATATCTGTATTCTGAGTGAGGAAGAGAGAGGAGATTGAGAGAAAACAGGGTGTTACAATGGATCTACTGTAGGTTGTATCTCTTTAGTTTTCTGGATAATATAAAAGGAAGGATTGGTTGTTTCTCCATGGTTGTGTCTCTCTTGTTTTATGCGTTTTCTGTGTTTATATTTCTACAATATTTTATGTGTTCCATTGCTCCATAATATATAATTTTCTAACAATTGGTATCAGAGTCGAAGGTCTATTTGGCTGATAAACTCGCAGGAGAGAAGGGTTCCTGGTTCGACTGGGAGCAATGGCGGAAGATGGTAGGTTTAGGGTCGAAAAATTCAACGACCAAAACTACCAGCTGTGGAAGATGCAGATGGAAGATTATATGTATCAAAGAGATCTGTACCTACCATTGAACAGAAAGACAAAGAAGCCGATGAGTATGACAGACACAGAATGGGATATTCTGGACAGAAAGGCACTTGGAACAATATGGCTGTGCCTAGCGGCTTCGGTAGCGTTTAATATTTCAAAGGAAATGAAAACACAGGGTTTAATGTCGGCATTGGCCAAAATGTATGAAAAACCATCGGCCTCAAATAAGGTATTTCTTATGAAGCGTTTATTTAATATGAAGATGTCAGAAGGTGGATCTATTGCAGATCATTTAAATGATTTTAATACAGTTACAAGTCAGTTAAGTTCTGTAGGGGTAAATTTTTATGATGAAGTTAGGGCTCTGTTATTTCTGTGCTCATTGCCAGAAAGTTGGAATGGTTTAGTTATGGCCGTTAGCAACTCTATCTCTAGATCTAGTACTTTAAAGTTTGATGATGTTGTTGGTGCAATCCTTACTGAGGAAATGTGATGGAAAAGCTCTGGTGAGACATTAGGTAATGCTTTGACTACAGAGACTAGGGGAAGAAAAATGGAAAGAGGAAAGAGTCCAGGATATCGCAGTAAGTCAAGAAAAGGCAGATCCAAGTCTAGATCGGGGATAGTGTGCTAGAAATGCAAGAAGAAAGGACACCTGAAGAAAGACTGCAAGTCTAGGAAGGGAAAAGAAGGAGATGGGCAGCAAGAAACTAATCATGAAGCGAATGTAATAGGTGATGTGTTGCAAGATGCTTTGATTCTTTCATTAGAAAATATTATTGATGCCTAGGTGATAGATTCAGGGGCCTCGTTCCATGCCACACCTGATAAGAAACAATTTCATGATTATGTTCAAGGAGATTTTGGACAAGTTCGATTGGGTGATGATAAACCCTGTAAAATCATTGGAATGGGTACAATTTTCATAAAATAGAAAAACGGAAATTAGTGGCTATTGAAGAAGGTAAGGCATGTTCCAGATCTGAAGAAAAATATGATTTCAACAGGGCAGTTGGGAGGTGAAGGTTGCGTAATTACTTTCACAGATAAAACCTAGAAGGTCACTAAAGGATCCCTGGTAATAGTGAAAGGAGAAAAGGTTGGTACATTGTATTTATGCAATGGTATTTCTAATTTTGTTAATGCTTTAACCTCTACAGGAGAAGATACAACATTGTGGCATCATAGGTTCAGGCACATGAGTGAGAAGGGGATGCAAATTCTTCACTCAATAACTTTGTTACGAGGTTTGAATCATGTTGATTTATAATTCTGTGAGAATTGTGTTTATGGAAAATAGAAGAGAGTCAGATTCCTTAGAGTTGGGAAAGAAAAGAAGAGTGAAAAATTAGAGCTTGTGCATACAGATGTATGGGGACCTGCTCAGGTATCATCTCTTGGTGGCTCTCATTATTATGTTAATTTTATTGATGATGCAACCAGAAAAACTTGGATTTATTGTATTCGAAATAAATCTGATGTGTTTGATACTTTTAAGAAATGGAAAGCTTTGGTTGAAAATGAGACAGGGAAAAGGTTGAAGTGTCTCAGATCAGATAATGGAGGTGAATATTGCAGCAAAGAGTTTGATAGGTATTGTTCAGAGAATGGAAGTCGCAGAGAGAAGACAGTTCCAGGAACACCAGAAGAAAATGGTGTGTCAAAAAGGATGAACAGGACAATCATGGAACGTGCAAGGTGCATGAGATTGCATGCAGGATTGCCTTTACAATTTTGGGCAGATGTTGTAGATACTGTTGTTTATCTAATAAACAGAGGGCCTTCAAGTTCCTTGGATGGTGGTATTCCAGGGGAGGCATGGACAGGTAAAAAGGTAAACTACTCACTTTTAAAGACTCTTGGTTGTGAAGCCTTTGTCCACATTAACAAAGAAAATAGAACAAAGCTTGAGGAAAAATCAAAGAAATGTACCTTTATTGGATATGGTGTTAATGATTTTGGTTATTGCTTATATGATTATGAAAATCACAAAACCATTAGGAGCAGAGATGTAATATTCAATGAAAAGGCCTTGTATAAGAATCAGTTGCAGGAAAAGAAACAAGAAAAAGAAAACAGAGAATACACAGTGCTTAATGATATCATAGGAAAAGTGATGGTGCTTGAAAATCATAATAATCAACAGCCAAAACAACAACCACAACAGCAACAAGCACTTCAAACACCTGAAAGTGGTGTTAGAAGATCTACCAGGATAAGTAGACCCCTTGAACGATACTCTCCTTCATTATATTATGTATTGTTGACTGATTCTTGTGAACCAGAATGTTATGAAGAAGCAGTGCAGGTAGAAACCAAGAAGAAGTGGGACCAAGCCATGAAAGAAGAGATGGAATCCTTAGCACATAACCGGACTTGGGACTTAGTCAGGTTGCCTGCAGGTAAAATAGCATTGCAGAATAAATGGGTTTATAGGCTGAAGGAAGAAGATGGAGGAAAATAGAGGTACAAAGCTAGACTTGTGGTGAAGGGCTTTGCACAAAAGAAAGGTATTGATTTTGATGAAATATTTTCTCCTGTTGTTAAAATGACTTCAATCAAAACTATTTTAAGTCTAGTAGCAGCTGAAGATTTGCATCCTGAGCAGTTAGATGTAAAGACAACCTTTCTCCATGGGGATTTGGAGGAAGAGATATATATGCAGCAGCCACAAGGATATGAGGTAAAAGGGAAGGAGAAACTAGTGTGCAGGTTGAAGAAGAGCTTTTATGGCTTAAAACAGGCTCCAAGGTGGTGGTATCTAAAATTTGATAGGTTTATTTTTGAACAAGGTTATACTAGATGTCACTCTGATCATTGTGCTTATCTCAAAAGGCAAAATGATGGAAGCTATATTATATTGTTATTGTATGTAGATGACATGCTTGTTGTAGGTTCTAACATGCAGGAAATAAATTTGCTCAAAAGGAAATTGGAAAACTCATTTTCAATGAAGGATTTGGGTGCTGCAAAACAAATCCTTGGTATGAGAATAACTAGAGACAGGAAGAATCACAAATTAACATTGTCTAAAAGTGAGTACATAGAAAAGGTGTTGAAAAGGTTTAATATGAAAAATGCAAAACCAATTAGTATACCTTTGGCTGGCCATTTCAAATTAAGTAAGGAGGCGTGTCCTAAGACTCAGGAAGAAATGGCTCATATGTCTAAAGTTCCATATGCTTTAGCAGTTGGAAGCTTAATGTATGCAATGGTCTGCACAAGGCTTGATATTGCACATGCAGTGGGAGTTGTAAGCAGGTACATGAACAATCCAGGAAAAGAACATTGGATAGCAGTGAAGTGGATTCTCAGGTATTTGAGAGGTACCACAAATCAAGAATTATGCTTTGGTGGTTCAAACATTGCTCTACAAGGATATGTTGATGTAGATATGGCAGGTGATAGAGATAACAGGAGGAGCACAATAGGGTATGTGTTTATTGTAGGTGGAACAATTGTCAGTTGGGTTTCAAAAATCCAAAGTGTTGTTGCACTTTCAACAATAGAAGTAGAGTATGTTGCTGCTATAGAGGATAGTAAATAAATGATTTAGTTACAAAGGTTTCTGGATGAATTGGGCAAGAAGCAGGAGTTCGGTAGGTTATACAGTGACAACCAGAGTGCCATACATCTTGCAAAGAACTCTGCATTTCATTTCAAGACTAAACATATACAACTCAAGTACCATTTCATACGGTCAGCATTGGAAGATGGACAATTGAAGCTGGAAAAGATACACACTAGCCAGAATCCTGTAGATATGTTAAAAAAAGTTGTAACCAAGGAGAAACTGAGAATCTACTTAGTTTCAATTGGTCTTCAAGTATGATGAAGAATATGAGAAACAGCCAGGTCCAAAGTGGAGTTATTGTCTAGCAAATGAAGTAGTAGTGGAATTGCTATAATCAGTCTCCAAGTGGGAGATTGTTGGGTGTGGAGCCTGATTATCTTCTGTATTCAAAGGTTTCAACCAGATGTATACCCTAGGAAGACTGTACACCCCTCCACGCGAGGGTGACTTGTCCTCCCCACGAGGGTCCGAGGACCAGCGGTCCCCTGGCCGGGGTTTGGGGGCAGCGCCCCCGAAGCTAAAAATAAATTTAAAATTGCCTTGTAAAAGTCTAGTAATTTCTAGTCAATCTGGGCTGTTCATTAGGCAGATGATTTGACAGTAGAAGTTATGTTTAATTTAGGGTTTTTTGCCCTAGAAGGCAACCCATCACTATATATGAGGGAATTGTATTGCATCTATGCATATCTGTATTCTGAGTGAGAAAGAGAGAGGAGATTGAGAGCAAAGAGGGTGTTATAGCAGATCTGCTGTAGGTTGTATCTCTTCAGTTTGCTGGATAATATAAAAGGAAGGACTGGTTGTTTCTCCATGGACGTAGCCCAAACCAGGTGAACCACATATATCTGTGTCTCTCTTGTTTTATGCGTTTTCTTGGTTTATATTTCTGCAATATTTTATGTGTTCCATTGCTCCCTAATATATAATTTTCTAACAATTTACATTTCTTTACATTATTTTCCAAGCAGACTACCCTTTGACTCAACCTATTATAATTTGTGCTCTACGCTTTCATCAGAGTCCTTCCCCTATCTTTACCCAAAACTTCGGGCTTCGAAACCCCTAACTGTTGTGCAGGGCTTCCGCTACCTAATAGTCCCCCAACACAATCATCATGACTCGTCCCGAGTCACTCGGCTGGTGCAGTAATCTTCTCGCGTAGGGTGGTTAGCAGTGTTTGTGCTTCGCTTGTACCAACAAAAAATTCTTTCGTCATCCATTGCCTCATTTCCACGTGTGTGGCCGTCAACTCAGTCTCAGGTGGCGCTGTCTCAATGGTGGCATACTCGCTTTGCATATGAACTACCCTGCACTCTATGGTGGTAGAAACTGCAAATGCCTTGCCTAGCCATGGCTAGAGACAAGCTTTAATCACGGTTGTTTTCTGCCAGGCTGCGTTAGCTTGGATCATTAGGTCTTGAGCCTCCCTTATCTTAGCCAAGTGCTGCATAATAACGACAGTCGACACGGTTCCTTTGATCATATCATAGGCTTCCTGAAGCTCCCGCACTTTGGTTTCCAGTTGCTGAAGGGTTGGATCCTCTTGAAGGGTCGTGAGCGTGATAATTGACTGCATGAATAGGTCTGTACATTCCTTCAGTGTCCTGGTAAGCATTTCGCAGGTGATAGTGATGATGTTCTTGCGCTGTTTAATGATCTCAGGGGGTGTCGCCGGCTGAGTCTACAACTTTAACTCTGCAATATGCACACTAAGCTCCCATTGGATCCACACAGCCTCCTCCTTCGCGTTACGGAACCCAGTAGCCAGCTTCTGAATTTGGGTCTCAATAGGGAGATCAGCCCTAATCTCCAGCTCAAGGGCACTTGAGCAAGCTTCCACGACAATCTACTGCACTTGATGGTTCTGTGTGACGGCTTCGTCCCATTGGAGGCACAACTGTTCGAGATTTATTTTCTGCTCCTAGAGTATTTGTTTGGTACAACCTTCCTGGGTGCGAAGCTCTATCGTGGCGTTGTCCTGGAGCTGTTGCAAGCTTTCACACAGTAAAGCGGCTATGTTTAGTCCCAGTCCTGTAAGCCGTCCCAACACAACTCTGTCCTCTACATTGTCGATGATCAACGTGCCTGCTGGAATTGCAACAGAATAGGTGACTTGGGTCTTCAGTAATGGTTCTGTAGCTGACATACTGGAACCCCTTGTAGCAATGCTTTCACTTGTTGGTGCGACGCAGATTCCTAGCATCTGTAGCTGCGTACAGAGCTCCCCCAACACAATCTGCTGCTCGGACATGGCTTCGTCAACTGCATCACGTGTGGCATCACGAATGGCATTTTTGATGTCATTCAGGTCACCCTCAGTTAGGGTGGTCACTTCGCTGTCTGTCTTAGATGCCTTCGCCTGCTGAGTGGTTTCCTTCTGATTGCCTTTGTTCTTTGTCGATGTCTCCCCGCCTGGTTGTGTCTTGCCTACCGCTGCGAGTGCTGCCTCCCGAGCTGCTTTAACTTGCGTGGCAAACTGTGCATTCTGCTTTTGTTGTGCAACACGCTTGGCTTCCTCCTTTTGTTTCCGAATGGTGGCCTCGTCACACTCTACTGCCAAGGGTCCACGCCAGGCCGCTGGCCAAGTATCCACAATCCCGTCAATAACGTCATTAATGGCAATAAACCAGAGTGAGGTCCATGCCTGGGTCGGGTCCTTTTGTGCCCTGATGTAGACATGATGCATGTCTACTTTAAATTCGGCAATGTGCTTCATGCTTTCATAGATCTCGTCAGTCAAGTGGGGTAACTTGTTAATCCACTGACGCATAGTCACGTCCATCAATACCCAAAAGATTTTGATATTACGAATTCGTCCTGCGTCCCTTGTCACCCAAACGGAAGCATATCAAGCAGCTTTAGGCCATTCCGGATCTAAGATTAGAAACTGGCTTTCCTCAGGTAAGTCAGTGGCGACTAGCATGATGGACAGGAGCAGCCATGCATAATGGAATGTCTTGCCCTCCTCCTGCACGTCGCGGCAATTGGTTTGAAACTCTTCATAAAGGAATTGTGACCAATTGAACTATACGCTGGCTGCGCATTCCTCAACAAGGGCAATAATTACGGCAGGGACCTCAGTGCCACAACATTTCCTCATGACTTTCCCTGCCAACAACTAAGTGGCAATGCAGACTGTGTTGTTTGAGATGTTGTCAATGATGTACCCTCGCTATCCCTTGGTGAGCTAATACTTCTTTTTCAGTCGCTCTATCATCACGACATAGTTACTTTTATTAGCAATCTCCCAAGGGTCTCTTCCATCGTAGGGAAGGTGTGAACCCGATGAACAAGTTCGCTGTGATACTGACAGGTTTACCAACCCATAATATGTCTTCATGAACTAAATAGAGCAATTTCTTTATGACCAACATGGTGATAGGGGGCTGGAGAAAGTGAGGAATCGATAAGAGATAGAGCAATCTAGCTTTGTCCACCTCTTATAGCCACTCCTTTGGTTGTAGGGTTGTTACCGTCCCTTCTACCTTTTGGTCCATTAGTTCGTCTGTCGCGAGGTGGGGAAATTTTACTATATCTGCAAGGTCCCAATCTTCGAACTTTATCGTTGCAACACGGCCAACCACCGAGTTTTCCACTAGAACAGCTTTTGGTAGCAAGGGGGTAATGATTACAAACTTGACTTCATCTAGATCTGTAGGTACCTTGGCCTTCCCTTTGCTTGGAAGCACATAGTTGGGTCACCATACTGGCTGTATAGGATCTTCTTCAGGGAGGGTTTCTTCGACATATTTGGGAGGACCCTCATCTTCTTCCTTGCTTTCAACGATAATAGTTTTAGCCTTCTCCTCCATTGTGAATTTTCTACATTGCAGGTGCTAGGGCGACCTTCTTACTCGGTCTGGGCTCTGGGGATCCTTCTTGGTCCGCGGTGTCCGGGGAGATTTGGGGAGCTCGGTGGTCTGTGGCGTGGCTATCTGTGGTTTGTCTGTAGTAGAATTTTGCACCTTTCTGGATTGTGTCTTGGTAATACTTGGTCCATTCCTGAAACCATAGACTATTTTTGAATTGCTCATCACTCATCATGATGTTGACGCAGGGCGGTTTTCTTGTGGAGCAGTAAGATTTGGTGGTGTGAACCCGACTCTGATTATATATGGTTCGACATTCAAAATTGGTTGCTTGCCCTTGCGGTAGCTCATAAATGCAATTTTGGCAGTTATTCTTTTGCCTCAATTGCCTGTTGCTGGCTCCATAGTGCTTTAAATGGGTCATCATATCATGAACAGTACCTACAACGGTCGCTTTCCATCTTTCTTTCGCAGCAGCAAATCCCCAGGGACGCAGGTGCGGTTTTTGTATGTAAGCGTGATTCTGTCACGCAACTTCATAGCAGCCTGGTTTATCGTCTCACGCTCAGTTCTAACTACATGGGGCACTGGGACTGGGCCTCGTACAGATAATCAGGTGGGCGAACCCCTAGTGCGGGTCTTCCATTTCTCAACTAGCCCAGGTCGTGAGCACCCTATATGTTCCCTCGATTCTACTACTGAAGTATGGTGTGCGCATCCCTGTTCTCTTGGGTGCAGTCACAACCACACTAGCGGGGTCAATGCTTGTAGCAGGGTAGGAGAGCTAGCTACATTAGTTTCCTTTGGTAATTCCTTTCCGTAATCCAGGTAGGCAACTTCTAACTACAATTCCTTTCCTTGTTTACCTTCATGCTTTATGCGCGGAGTAGAGCCCCGGTTTCTTCTAACTTATCAAGTCATAGTTTTCCCTGTAGAATGGTTGCCCAAAGCTGCTGAACTCTGTCGTAGACATCATCGCCAGTGGAGTGAGCTGCACCTATAGTGGTTGGTTGGGCCGTAGAGATATGGTCCCCCCAACTTTGTGACCCTATGTTCCGCGCAGGTCCAATTGAGTTATCAGTCGTCCAATGTGCACCCGTATCTTTCGAACTACTGCTTTATGCCATCGTGGCCACCGTGCACATCCTCTAATCTGGACTTGAAACTGCTGCCTATATCCCAGCTTCTGCGGCTCCTCTCCAAGTGCGCGCAACCTGTCTTTCGGCACACTGGGCTGCCCCTGTATTACACATAATGTGCCAGGCAGGACGAGCTGCGCTTCAGCTGTTGTGCCACTTTCCTCTGGGCGTGGTCTTTCTTCTGTCGTTACGCACCGTACTGACCGAGTCACCATATTATAGTTGAGTGTCGTAACTTCCTACAATCGATTCTGCCATCACTCTGCCTCCTCCTCAGAGTCCATGGTGCAGATGCTATCGTGTTCCCACGAGGTTCTTCTATTATCGGCGGAATGCATCCGATCTTGGTCTTGCACTGTTATCTGATAAATGCAATCCAGTTCGTCGTCACTTTCCTCGTCGCATACGGGTTCGGTGTAGCGTTCCCCTTCCACTGGGTCCAATGGAACTACTACTCGTAGTGACTTCTTTTCGAAGGTCATCTTGTGTCTTTTTAAGTTAATGATCCCTTTCATGTCTGTGGCCCAATCAATCTCGAGTAGTGCAGGGTAAGGATTATTGTCATCAACAATCTCTATGACTTCGAAATCGGTCTGGGTACTTACACCATCGATATCCACCGTCACTCCTTGCAATCGACCCATTGGTAAGATCTTTTGTTGGTTGGCCATTCGTAATTGAATCGAGGACCATTGCAGTGTGGGCTTGACCATACGCTCCCAGGTTTGTTTAGGCAGTACGTTTGCATCTGAGCCTAAATCTAAGATAACTTGATCCATTTCATAGTCACCAATTTGCACGGTTAGTCTCATCTCCCGTCTAGTGCGTAGAGCATGTATTTCTATCTTCCGGACAACCTGGGGTTCTATTGAGTGATGGAAGAGGTATGCATTTGCCATTTATTTCTTTATATTTTCCTTTGAATCATAACTCATTTACATTCTAAAATGGTAATATGTTAAATAATTATGGTAGAATTAAGGAGATTTTATTGATACAAAATAACTGATTATTGTCTTTTTCTATACGGAAAATGAAGGAAATGGAAAACCACTATTCAGGAGGAAAAGATAAAGTAGAGGCAACTGCTGTCCCTTCCCCAGGAAGACGTATCCAGACAAGGAGATCAAGATCAGAGCACATAATCTAGGGGAAGAAAGGGAAAGCATGGCATCAGCGCAAGAAGACAAAACGATAAACTAGAAATCAAAGATAGAGCAAATCCCTCAGGATCCTTTGATCTTGAGGGATCGCTGCTTCATAACTTATCTGTATTCTTGATATATCCGCCTAGCCATTATAAAATGGGACAACACTTGTAGCCTAGGGGGGCATGTATTATCATTTTGCAGAACTTACTGTTGTGCTATTAGTTTAATCATCAACTCTTGTTGGTTAAAACAGAGTATGATTGCTTGTAAACTTTTTATACATGATTAATACATAAATAAGTTGCCGTTCTATTCCTTCCTACTGAATTAGCCTGGCGGTGCTTCACTAGCGGTTAAGGGCCTGGCCCTAGTGGATCCACTTGCTATCTGTACCATTATTTTATAGTTCTAGTTGTGTGATGGTTTGATTTACTTTTCATTTCCTTGAATCGCATTGATTTACAGTTTCTTGTCTTTACAAGTTCTAATAATTTATGGAATCATTTTATTGCATAGGCTGTGATTGAATCGCGTTGCTGTTTCCTTCCTATCATAACGAGATTATTATCCTTTACCACTTATATTGTTATTCATTTCAGTTATAAAGCCTTGCTGTTCATTACAGATTGATGTTCATTTGGCTTTGCTGTTCATTTCCACTAGGATAACATTGCTGTTCATTTCCATTTAGCATTGTTGTTTAGTTCTGTTAAGTTAGCATTGCTGTTCATTCATACTACATAGGTTTTATTTCTTTCCTGCAAGTATTTGGTTTTGCTTTTAAGTATTTTGCAAAGAACGTTTTTACTACATTTCTGTTAGCAGCATTAGTGATCTATCATTTCCAGTTAATTGCTTTAGTGTGGAGTGTAAGATCAACAACTGTAAAGGACATTGGCTATTGCTGTCTAAGTTCTCAGATTGTGGATTTTGTTTATATTTGATTTCATTTATATCAGTTGATAGAGGAAAGAGTTATCACTACTGCATCCTTGACTGATAAATTGTTGTAGTTTTCTGAGTGAATGATTTAAGTTCCAGAGCATTAAGTTTCTTTTGATTGCAATTAGATTTTATTTCAAGCATCTGTTTACTCTTGTATTTAGCACTATACTGCAAATTAGAAAACATCATTCTTGAAATAAATTTCCCGCCTCAGACTAAGTACACTCTTGAAATAAAAAACCGTACCTGGATTGATAATTAATGCAGGATAAATAGGAGTTCAAAAGACACCTTTTATATCTCAACATTTTGGCACTGTTGCCGGGGATAGTGTAGCCATTTGTTTTTTTAGAAGAGTAGTGTGCATTTGATAAAGTGCCTACTAGGAGAGAATTGGGTATTAAAAACGGAAGGTAAGAACCTGTGTACAGAGCATGTAACAACCCTGCTGCCCTGCTTGCTTTCCTACAGATTTGTTGATTACTTTGGGTAGAAATAAGTATTTGAGTTGTGTGCATGACTAAGTAGAAAAAGCCTGAAAAGAATCCAAAACCACTACCCAAACCTGATAAATCTAAGGGACTGGTGACCCTTGGCTGATCGACCTTTATAGACGATATCATCAAGAAAGCAGAATCTCAGCCATTAGTAGGTCCTAGAAAAGTTGCTTCTAGACAACCTACTAGCTCCCTTCGGGCCACAGAATCACCATCTGTAGCCTTTGCTGAGGTACATAGCCAAACAGAAGAAACTGAGCAATATTTTCAAGAAATTGAGAATTCTCGCCCAATTTCTTTACAAGAAGGGAACTCTAGTAATATTTGTGAAGGAGGAGGAGAAACAGGGGAAATAGAAGAACCAAGATCCCCTCTTGGAGTAGTTCAAACACTAAGTAGCCTAGATAAGGGAAGTGCTGTCAAGATCATCCAAAACAAAGCTGAAGAACCTGAAAAGCCAAAATCCCCCCAGATAATAGTTCAGCAAGGAACATTCATCATCCCAGACCAAGGAAGTGCTGTTAAGGCCATTCCTACTCCTTCTAGTCAGCCTAGGAATAACTCCCTAGAAATCCCAGAAGGATATTGGCACATATTTGATCAAATGGCCTAGAACCAACAAACACCTCAAACCTCCACACTACAATATCCCATTGTAGATACTGCAGTTAATGCACCTATGAAGGCCATTCCTCTCCAGCATATTCCTACATTCCATGGCCTAACATTGGAAGATCCAGATGCATTTCTGTTTGAATTCGATGTATTATGCCAGGGGTATGACTATACCACCGATCCACAAAAGCTAAAACTATTTCCCTCCACATTAAAAGGAGCAGCTTTATGATGGTTTATAGGGTTAGGTGGAGGTATTATAAATGACTGGGATCAGATGAAAGGGGATTTTCTAAAGAAATATCAGGATTATTGTAGGTCTAGAGAATTAAAGGATGAAATATTTCAAATGATAGCCAGACCTAATGAAACATTGGAGGAATATGTAGAACGCTTTCAATACAATCTCTAGAGATCTCCTTATGCATCTTTACCCTTACCTGACAATGTGTTAAAAACTACATTAATTAAAGGGATGAAGGAACAATGGGTTGAAACATTAAACATTATGGGAAAAGGTGACATATATCAGGAAAGTTTTGCTGACATTATTGATTTATGTATTAGGAGTTCGAGAGGCAGTACAAGGCTAAAACCGGTAGAACATGACATAATCACAAGGGACAACAAGATCTCCGGTGGAGGTGTAACCCACGCAGAAATTTGGAATCTACTGGAAGACTTCAAAATTGATATTCTAGGGACTCTAAAAACATAGCTCGACATTATGCAGGTTAAACAAAATCAAGCAGAAGCAGTGAAAAATTTGGCAGTATTCTGCCCTAGATGCAGAAAGAAACACGACCATAAAGAGTGCCCACTAAATGCAGTCCAATTTTGCGCCATTTGCACAAAAGACCACTCCACAGAAAACTGCCCCTCACTCCCGGGTCTGAAAGCAGTCTGTAAGGAGGTGGAAGAAGATTCAGAACTAGTGAACCTACTCAATCAGCGCCGTCAATGGTAGCCACAACAAACAAGTATACCCAGTGATCCATACTCTTCTTTTCAGTCTCCTCAGTATAATGCTCAGCAATATAATGGAATGTGGCAAAATCAGCCACCTTTCCCCAGCTGGTCACAACAACCATTTCCTACATCACCATGGCCAAATCAAACCAATTGGCCAAACTTCCCTTACTGTCCACCATTTTGGAAAAATAATTCATATCCAATGCAACGATCATCCTCCACCTCGCAGAGTCAAACCTAGCAGTCAAACTGGCAAAGACCTATAAATTAGCTAGCCAGAATGATTCCTCTCCCTCAACCTACATTGCCAACACCATATACATTGTAACAAAATCTGCAAACCAACTCAAGACCGCAACTCCCAGCCCAACCCAACCCGAACCCTAATAATAGACCAGTTCAATCTGTTCAAATAATTGATGCACTTGAACTAGAAATTGAGTTAAGGGAGCGCAACGACCTTCAATTAAGGTCTGGGCGCATAATAGAAACTGAGGGAAATAAAAATTCTCAAGTTGAAAATCCATTACCTTTATAACAACCACTACAAGAAGAGGATGTGGTTAGACAACAAACTCATGATCAAGTAACCACTTCTTCTCCCCCATTCCCAGAATGACTAATCATACTGCGCCCAATAGAACATCTTGACTTTGATCTTTTGGGAGAACTTCACACTGTATGGAGATGATTTTGAGCTAGCACTAGATACATTGGAAAAGGTGTTACAAAGATGTATTGCCACTAGGCTTTGCTTGAGCCATGAAAAGTGTCATATGATGATGACCGAGGGACTCATCCTAGGTCATTATATCTCAGCAGCTGGAATACAGGTAGATCCGGCTAAAATTCAGATAATTTTGTTAATACCTACTCCTACCACACAAACAGAGGTACACAATTTTCTGGGTTTTTCTGGTTATTATAGGAGATTCATAGAACATTTTTCTAAAATAGTTGCACCTCTATACGCACTAACTAGGAATGTTGATTTTATTTGGACAAATAAGTGTGACCATGATTTCGAGGATCTAAAAAAGCTTGTATCGACAGCCCCCATCCTAAGGGGCCCGAATTGGGATTTACCATTCCAAATTTCATCAGATGCTTCAGACACAGCTATTGGAGCAATCCTTGGGCAAGAAGAAGATAAAAAGCCATATGCAATTTATAATATTAGCAAGAATCTATCTCCTGCTGAACTAAAGTATACTGTAACTGAAAAAGAGTTTTTAGCTGTAGTTTTATATACAGATCACTCTGCCATAAAATACTTAGCAAATAAACCTATTACAAATGGTAGAGTAACAAGATGGTTGATTTTATTGTAGGAATTTGACATCACAATAAAGGATCGACTTGGAAAAGAGAATCCCGTAGCTGATTTTCTCTCACGAATGCCAAAGCTAGTGGACACAATAGCAGTCAAAGATCAACTCCCAGATGAACATTTGTTTGTTGTTACTGTCACAACACCATGGTACGCTGATGTTGCAAATTATTTAGTAGTAGGTAAATTACCCAAACATCTAACGCCCAATGAATGAAAACAGATAGTGCAACGCAGTACCCGATTTTCCTGGATTGGGGGCTACCTATTTCATATAGGGGCGGATATGCACATCAGAAGATGCATCCATGAAGACGAAATATTTGACATTCTGAAAGCTTGCCATGACGGACCATGTGGTGGACATTTCACAGACCGCAGGACTGGTCACAAGGTTTTACAAACAGGCTATTACTGGCCTACAATCTTTAAAGATGCTAAGAAATTTGTTCAAGCCTGTGATAGTTGCCAAAGAGCGGGACGCCCTAGACAGTCCGATGAAATGCCTTTAAATCCACAGTTAGTAATCGAGCCATTTGAGCGTTGGGCGCTCGATTTTATTGGTCTGATTAACCCATCATCAAATCAGAAAACATACATTCTAGTAGCAACAGAGTATGTTACCAAATGGGTGGAAGCAGAGGCACTTCCAAGAGCTACAGAGGATTCTGTAATACATTTCCTTTTCCAAATATTTGTGCGATATGGCCTCCCGAGGGACATAATCACGGATGGAGGACCGCAATTTGTAGGTAATAAAATCACTGCAACATTAAAAAATTACCACATTCGGCACAAAATAACCACCCCATACCACCCACAGGAAAATGGCCAAGTAGAGAGCACGAATAAAGTGATAGAAGCAATACTAACAAAAACAGTTGCATCACACAGGTGTGATTGGGCTTCAAGATTGTCGGAGGCCTTGTGGGCATACCGAACAACGTGGAGAAATACCACCGACCACTCACCATATCAGCTAGTATTTGGAAAATAACCCATCTTTTCAATAGAATTTGAAATACAAACATTAAGAACAACACAGGAGGTGGGTTTGAATTTAAATGAAGCCCAAACTAGCATATTACATCAAATCAACGAGCTAGATGAAATTAGGCTCTCGACTCTTCAACACACTGCATTAATTCAACAACAGAGAGCAAAATGGCACGACGCCCTTATCAAAAAGAAAATATTCCACGAAGGAGATTGGGCACTCCTATACGATTCCAGGTTTCAGGATTTCCCAGGAAAACTCCAGACACGATGGCTTGGACCTTATGAGATACAGAAAGTGCACGAAAATGGCACCATTACATTGACTACCATTGATGGATTTGGACATTCGTTCAAAGCAAATAGTCATTGAGTGTGACTTTACCACAAATCACTTACTCGAGAAACCCTTTACCAGCAATTACGAGAAGATTCCACTATGAAGATTCTTGCTGAGGAAGATAACCCCTCCTCAGCAGTAGTTCACTAAATAATTCTTTTGTTTCTGAATTTTGTATATAACTTTTTCTCTTTAATTTTTCCTGTATAAACTGTTTTTTTACATATTGTTACTACTATTCCTCTTAAGGGACAACAATTTTGTGTGCCTGTATTTTTCGTGTTGTTCCTCTTAAGGAACAACTGCTGTTCCTTCGAAGGAACAACAGTCGTTCCTCTTAAAGAACAACAATTTTGAGTGCAAACATTTGTTTGTTGTTCCTTTAAAGGAATAGCTATTGTTCCTCTAAAGGAACAGCAACCGTTCCTCTTTAGGAACAACATTTCTGCGTATTTCACAATTTTTTCTGTTCCTTTTAAAGGAACAGTTGTTGTTCCTCTAAAGGAACAACTGTTGTTCCTCTAAAGGAACAGTATTTCCACACCCTTGTTTATTTTTGCTGTTCCTTTTAAAGGAACAACACTTCTGCGTGTTTATTTTTGTTGTTCCTGTTAAAGGAACACCATTCCTCCGTGCTTATTTTTGCTGTCCCTTTTAAGGAACAACAACCGTTCCTCTTAAGGAATAACACTTCTGCCAGATTAGTTTTGCTGTTCCTCTTAAAGGAACAACACTTCCGCCAGATTGTTTTTGCTGTTCCTCTTAAAGGAATAGCACTTCCGCTAGATTGTTTTTGCTATTCCTTTTAAAGGAACAACCCCCTTCATATTTGTTTTTAATTTTTTGCCATTCCTTGTAAAGGAACAATAGTTTCGATTTAGAATTTTCTTAGGTTGTTCTACTGAAGGATCAGTATTTTATTTCACTCTTGCTTTATTTGTTGTTCTGCTTAAGGAACAACTGCTGTTCCTCTTAAGGAACTGTAGTTTTGACAGTATCTTTTTCTTTTGTTTGTTGTTCCTCTTAAAGGAACCACAGTTTAGCATGTAGATGTTCTTTTTGCTGTTCCTCTTAAGGAACAACAACTGTTCCATCTAAGGAACAACACTTTTTAAGTGCAATTTTTTGTATGTGTGTTTCTTAAAAAACATCATTTAGAGAATTTTTGTGAATGGTGGTTTACTGTTCATGATCCCTTCAAGGCACAGATATAAATTTATGCAAGGATAAAAAAAATAGAGGATACTGAAATCAGAAAACCAAAGAAAAATCGTTATCTTTAGAGAAATTGCTTTGTATCGTTAAGAAAAGAGAGGAAAGGACACAACTATTTATATCACTTTGCTGTCTTTATTTTCACTAAAACTAATTTGATTGATTACTTTTATCATGTTGGTTCTTCCCTAATCTTCATAATTCTCTTTGATCATTATTATTGAATAAGAATAAAGAAATATTTTCCTCTATTGAGATGTTCAAACTTCTTCCACCATCCCTACTCTTAAGGAGTGTTGATCCATCCTCTGTATATAAATAGGAAAGTGCTATATAAAAGAAAAAAAAGAAGAAAAAATATATATGATTACTAATAATTCTATGATTTGTCAAATGAAGGATAGGAGGTCTCATCAAGAGCCAACCTACCATGATCATAAGGAAGCAGTGAAGTGGCATTCCCACTATGGCCACCACACCAGGGTTATGATCTAAGAGGCACATCAGAAAAATAAAAAAGTCCTTGGAACAGGAGGTCTCATCACGAGCCAACCTACCCACCTTTCACTCCTTCCTGGTGAATGGCATTGTGATTCATCTGGTTACCAAGCTAGCACAATGACCTCCATTCTGACATCACAAAGCACTTTCCTAGGCATACATAAAGGATTATGGTTCCAAGGGTGAAAAAGAAACTTTGTCAAGGTTATGAACACCTGTGGGAAACAGAGCTCTGTTGATGGTATTGAAGTCATATTTCTCACACATCAATAGTCATTATAAACCCTTTTCTTATATATTTATCTTGATTTCAAATGAGATTATGCTTTAAAATCCTTTCGAACCTCTTACACATGAAATATTGTTTGAAAATCAATCATAATGGTTAAAGTGGATAATGACCGCATAAGCATTTTTACTTATGACAGCTGTCCTCTTCCCTATTTTTCACATCATTTCATAACATTTCCATATCTATTCATGATTTTCATCATAAGCCTTGATTTCAGTATTTCGCTACATTTTGCAATCATGTCATGGATATATACATCGTTCCTTTTTTCACTGTACAGTTGTCGTCTAGTACGCTGCTCCTCCATTTTCCAGTCGAGGACGACCTATCATATTTCAGGGGGCGTGGGTGACCTCCAAAATACACTGGCAGATGTGTCAATTCCTTATTTGGAGGTACTACGACTCCATCAGATCTCGGAAATAGCAAGTTTAACAGTATTGATATTTTCCAATATGCACAGCTGTGTTGTTCCATTGTCATTTATGTGTTTTGAAAAAATTAAACAGTGTGCTAAGCTTAGATGAAATGGGAGGCAGAGTAATACACAGTGAACCACAGGTGCTAATAATTTTTGACGCTGCATGAGAAATTCTAGAGAGAGCAGGATGGATTGCCTACCTGACCCAACTACAGCAGTCCCATGAAACAGTGACCATTGAATTTATGCAGAATTTTCAGGAAGATCATTCCATGGTGAGGGGAAGGCAAATAACAGTAACATATGTGGTAATTGCTGAAGTATCTAGACTACCAGCTATTGGACCAATATGGACCCAGAAAAAAGTGAGACTTCAAGAGGCCATAACTATCTTTTTGGACGAAGGACAAAACCTTACCATCAAAGGAAAAGGAGTCCTACCTACAACCCTGGGAAAACCATGGGCAGAATTAGCCAGAGTAGTGCAAAGCTACATCACATGTGATGGGAGAAAGGATGTGGTAAGACCACACCATCTCAAATTATTAGCAGTATTAAGATATAAATGTGTTGTAAATTTGCCTGCATATGTAATTTCTTTATTGCATGATGCCGCTCAGAGCATAAGGAAGTCACCTCATACAAAAATGGTAGTAAGTCATCATGGTTTAATCAATTAATAGTTAGTTATAGTCTTGCTCAGCAGCAGACTAGTTGGGAAGAATTGGTATTTTCAATAGATGGGGGATTGGCCTTACTAGCCCCGAAAAGGAAAAGAACCACCAACACATCAACTAGACCGTAGAAACGCAGACAACCCTCCAGATTGAGGAGAAGCAGGGGAATGTTGGGAAATATCCAAGATAACAGTATGTTGTGTGTGGAGCATGATTGTTCAGAGGTCTTTTGTTTCAGCCAGGGGTATACTCCAGGAAGTTTGTACACCCCTCCACGCAGGGGGGTGCGGGGGGGACTTGTCCCCCCCGCGAGGGTCCGGGGGCTAGCGGTCCCCCGGTGGGGGTTAAGGGGTAGCGCCCTCGAAGACAAAAATAGATGTACAATTGCCTTGTAAAAGTATAGTAATTTCTAGTCAATCTGGGCCGTTCATTAGGCGGATGATCTGATGGTAAAACTTATGTTTAGTTTAGGGTTTTTGCCCTAGAAGGCAACCCCTCTCTTTGTATGAGGGCATTTTATTTGAGGCTGTGATATAGATGTGTATTCTCTGAGCGAGAAATAGAGAGGTATTCTCTGAGGCATTTTATTTGAGGCTGTGATATAGATGTGTATTCTCTGAGTGAGATAAAACATAGGATATTATAGCGGGTTTGTTGTAGGCTGTGTCTCTTCATTTTGCTGGATAATAGAAAGGAAGGACTAGCTGTTTAGGGTGGACGTAGCCCAAACTGGGTGAACCACGTATATCTGTGTCTCTCTTGTTTTATGCGTTTTCTGTGTTTATATTTCTGTAACATTTTATGTGTTCCATTGCTCCGTAATATATAATTTTCTAACAACTGGTATCAGAGCCAAAGGTCTATTTGGCTGATAAACTCGCAGGAAAGAAGGGTTCGTCGTTCGAGTGGGAGCAATGGTGGAAGATGGTAAGTTTAGGGTCGAGAAATTTAACGGCCAAAACTTCTCGCTATGGAAGATGTAGATGGAAGATTATATGTATCAGAAAGATCTGTACCTACCATTGAGCGAAAAAACAAAGAAGCCGACGGCTATGACAGATGAAGAATGGAACCTTCTCGATAGAAAGGCACTTGGAACAATATGGTTGTGCCTCGCTGCGTCAGTCGCCTTCAACATTTTGAAGGAAACAACGACAGAGGGTTTGATTCAGGCGTTGTCGAAACTATATGAAAAACCCTTGGCCTCAAACAAGGTATTTCTTATGAAACGGTTATTTAATATGAAGATGTCGGAAGGTGGATCTGTTGTAGATCATTTAAATGATTTTAATATAGTTACAAGTCAGTTAAGTTTTGTAGGGGTAAACTTTGAAGATGAAGTTAGAGCTCTGTTATTCTTGTGCTCATTGCCAGAAAGTTGGAATGGTTTAGTAATGGCCATTAGTAACTCTGTCTCTGGATCTAGTACTTTAAAGTTTGATGATGTTGTCGGTGCTATCCTTAGCGAGGAAATGCGATGGAAAAGCTCCGGTGAGACATCGGGTAACGCTTTGAGTGCAAAGTCTAGGGGAAGAAAAATGGAAAGAGGAAAGAGCTCAGGATATCGCAGTAAATCAAGGAAAGGTAGATCCAAGTCCAGATGGGGGATAGTGTGCTGGAAATGCGGAAAGAAAGGACACCTAAAGAAAGACCGTAGATCTCGGAAGAGAAAAGAAGGATATGCACAACAAGAAAACAATCATGAAGCAAATGTGACAGGTTAGGTGTTACAAGATGCTTTGATTCTTTCTTTCGAAAATATTACCGATTCCTGGGTGGTAGATTCAGGGGCCTCATTCCATGCCACACCTGATAAGAAATACTTTCATGACTATGTTCAAGGAGATTTTGGACAAGTTCGTTTGGGTGATGATAAAATTTGTAAAATTGTTGAAATGGGTAAGGTTGTTGTAAAACAACAGAATGGAAACCAATGACTACTAAAGGAGGTAAGGCATGTTCCAGATCTAAAGAAAAATTTGATTTCAATAGGGCAGTTAGGTGGTGAAGGTTGTGTGACAAATTTTACAGATAAAGCTTGGAAGGTCACCAAAGGAGCCCTGGTAATAGCAAAAGGCGAAAAGGTTGGTACATTGTATTTATGCAATGGTATTTCTAACTCTGTTAATGCTTTAACTTCCAAAGGAGCAGATGCAGCATTATGGCATCATAGGCTCAGACACATGAGTGAAAAGGGTATGAAGATTCTTCACTCAAGGAATTTGTTGCCAGGTTTGAAGAATGTTGATTTGGACTTTTGTGAGAATTTCATTTATGGAAAGCAAAAGAGAGTCAGATTTCTCAGAGTTGGGAAAGAAAAGAAGAGCGAAAAATTAGAACTTGTGCATACATATGTATGGGGACCTGCTCAGGTATCATCTCTTAGTGGCTCTCATTATTATGTTACTTTCATTGATGATGCAACTAGAAAAACTTGTATTTATTGTATTAAGAATAAATCTGATGTATTTGATACTTTCAAGAAATGGAAAGCTTTGGTTGAGATTGAGACAGGAAAGAAATTGAAGTGTCTCAGATCAGACAATGGAGGTGAATATTGTAGCAAAGAGTTTGATAGGTATTGTTTAGAGCATGGAATTCGCAGAGAGAAGACAGTTCCAAGAACACCACAAGAAAATGGTGTATCAAAAAGGATGAATAGAACAATCATGGAGCGTGCAAGGTGCATGAGATTGCATGCAGGATTGCCTTTACAGTTTTGGGCAGATGCTGTAGATACTGTTGTTTATCTAATAAACAGAGGGCCTTCAAGTTCCTTGGATGGTGGTGTTCCAGAGGAAGCATGGACAGGTAAAAAGGTAAACTACTCCTTTTTAAAACCTTTTGGTTGTGAGGCCTTTGTCCATATTGATAAAGAAAATAGAACAAAGCTTGAGGCAAAGTCAAAGAAATGTACCTTTATTGGATATGGTGTTAATGATTTTGGTTATTGCTTATATGATTATGAAAATCACAAAATCATTAGGAGCAGAGATGTAATATTCAATGAAAAGGTCTTGTATAAGAATCAGTTGCAGGAAAAGAAACGGGAAAAAGAAAACAAGGAATACACAGTTCTTGATGAAATCACTGAAAAATTAAAGGTGCCTGAAAATAATAATAATCAACAACCACAACAACAAAAACGACCACAACAGCAACAGGCACCCCAAACACCTGAAAGTGGTGTTAGAAGATCTACCAGGATAAGTAGACCCCCTGAACAATACTCTCCTTCATTATATTATTTATTGTTGACTGATTCTGGTGAACCCGGATGTTATGAAGAAGCAGTGCAGGTTGAAAGTAGGAAGAAGTGGGAGCTAGCCATGGAAGAAGAGATGGACTCCTTAATGCATAACTAGACTTGGGACTTAGTTAGGTTGCCTTCAGGTAAAACTACATTGCAGAATAAATGGGTTTACAAGTTGAAGGAAGAAGATGGAGGAAAACAGAGGTACAATGCTAGACTTGTGGTGAAGGGGTTTGCATAGAAGAAAGGTATTGATTTTGATCAAATATTTTCTCCTGTTGTTAAAATGACTTCAATCAGAACTATTCTAAGTCTAGTAGCAGCTGAAGATTTGCATCTTGAGCAGTTAGATGTAAAGACAACCTTTCTCCATGGGGATTTGGAGGAAGAGATATATATGCAACAACCACAAGGATATGATGTAAAATGGAAGGAGAAACTAGTGTGCAGGTTGAAGAAGAGCTTGTATGGCTTAAAACAGGCTCCAAGGCAGTGGTATCTAAAATTTGACAAGTTTATGTCTGAACAAGGTTATACTAGATGTCACTCTGATCATTGTGTTTATCTGAAAAAGAAAAATGATGGTAGCTATATTATATTGTTATTGCATGTAGATTACATGCTTGTTGTAGGGTCTAACATGCAGGAAATAAATGTCCTCAAAATAAAATGAAGGATTTGGGAGCTACAAATTAAATCCTTGGTATGAGAATAACTAGAGACAGGAAAAATCGCAAATTAACATTGTCTCAGAATGAGTACATACAAAAGGTGTTGAAAAGATTTAATATGCACAATGCAAAACCAGTTAGTACACCTTTTGCTAGCCATTTCAAACTTAGTAAGGAAATGTGCCCAAAGACCCAAGAAGACATGGATTATATGTCTAAAGTTCCATATGGATCAGCAGTTGGAAGCTTAATGTATGCAATGGTCTGCACAAGGCCTGATATTGCACATGCAGTGGGAGTTGTAAGCAGGTACATGAACAATCCAGGAAAGGAACATTGGATGGTAGTGAAATGGATTCTCAGATATTTGAAAGGTACCACAAATCAAGCATTATGCTTTGGTGGTTCAAACATTTCTCTACAGGGATATGTTGATGCAGATATGGCAGGTGACAGAGATAATAGGAGGAGCAGTACAGGATATGTATTTACTGTTGGTGGAACAACTGTCAGTTGGGTTTCAAAAATCCAAAGTGTTGTTGCACTTTCAACAACGGAAGCAGAGTATGTTGCCGCTACAGAGGCTAGTAAAGAAATGATTTGGTTACAAAGGTTTATGGGTGAATTGGGTCAGGAGCATGATATGGGCACATTATACAGTGATAGCCAAAGTGCCATTCATCTCGCAAAGAACTCAGCATTTCATTGTAGGACTAAACACATATAGCTCAAGTACCATTTCATACGACCAGTGTTGGAAGATGGAGAGTTGAAGTTGGAAAAGATACACACTAGCCAGAATCCTGCAGACATGCTAACAAAATTTGTAACCAGGAAGAAACTAAGAACATGCTTAGTTTCAATTGGTCTTCAAGGATGACGATGAAGATGAGAAACAGCCAGGTCCAAAGAGGAGTCATTGTCCAGCAAATGAAGCAACGGTGGAGTTGCTACAATCATTCTCGAAGTGGGAGATTGTTGTGTGTGGAGCATGATTGTTCAGAGGTCTTTTGTTTCAGCCGGATGTATACCCTAGGAAGTTTGTACACCCCTCCACGTGGGGGGGTGCGGGGGCCAGTGCCCCCGAAGCCAAAAATAGATGTAAAATTGCCTTGTAAAAGTATAGTAATTTCTAGTCAATCTGGGCCGTTCATTAGGCGGATGATCTGATAGTAGAACTTATGTTTAGTTTAGGGTTTTTTGCCCTAGAAGGCAACCCCTCTCTTTGTATGAGGGCATTGTATTTGAGGTTGTGATATAGATGTGTATTCTCTGAGCGAGAAACAAAGAGGTGAGACTGTGAGAGAAAACAGAGGATATTATAGCGGGTTTGCTGTAGGTTGTGTCTCTTCATTTTGCTGGATAATAGAAAGGAAGGACTGGCTGTTCAGGGTGGACATAGCCCAAATTGGGTGAACCACATATATCTGTGTCTCTCTTGTTTTATGTGTTTTCTGTGTTTATATTTATGTAATATTTTATGTGTTCCATTGCTCCATAATATATAATTTTCTAACATAGTAGCCAACCCTCAGAAATACAGGGCTCTAAGGATGAGAAACCCTCACAACTCGAAGGAGGGGAAAACATGGAAGAAGAATTGGAATAGGATTGGGAGGAAGAAACTGAGCGCTCTGGTTCTAGTCCACTACAAAGCCCATTGCAGGAAGGTGAATTGGCCCAAATTTTGGTCAATATGGGTGAGTATATTCAACCCCAGAGCCTGCTCAACCTCAATACCGAGGTTGGGCAATCACGGGAACACTTTTCTCACAGTAAGAGTGCATCCGAAGAGATGAATGACGAAGAAGAAGAAGCACAATCACAGGAACACTCTGCTCACAATAAGAGTACATCCAAGGATATGAATGACAAGGAAGAAGAAGAAGCACAGTCACAGGAACACTCTGCTCACAGTAAGAGTAAATCCGAGGAAATGAATGACGAGGAAGAAGAAGAAGCAGAAGCCACTCGGGAAGTGGCAGATTAAACTAGGGTTACCTCCCCTGAGGAACCTAATCAGGATGATGAGAACACTGAAGAAGTGTTCCAAAAAGAAAATATGGGAGCAAGCCAGGGTGAGAGCACAGTCCTTGAAGAACAAAACCCAGTTGAGTAGCCAAGTCCAGTCAAGGAAATAGTTGTTCCTCCCAAGAAAAAGAAGAAGAAGATGAATGAAATCAAGAGGTTGCGAAAGGAACAACAAAGGCTACTAAATGTAATAAAACAACTTAGACAGTAGATAAGGGCCCTAAAAATGGGGAAAATCTCAAAAAGAACCCCAAGAACAAGAGATGCAGCCACCCGAATGAAACCCCATAAAATAAAGGCCACGGGGACTCAAGCTGAGCCCATATCCATTCAGGATAGCAAGGAACAACATGCGGCTGTTACAGACGCAACGGCCCAAACAGAAGATACACCAGTCTGTAATAAGGACATCCAGACAGAGGCACTGTCCTCTAGCATTACGACCGACCAGACAATTTATGATAAAGGGACACAGATTGTAGGAACCAGATGTTGCAATAAGAAGATCCAGGTAAATCTTCAACCCAAAAGTGTTTCGACAGACAATGACCCTAGGGTAGTAAAACTCCAAGAGGATCTGGCACAGGCTCAACAGACTATAGAAAAGCTCACAGAAGAGACTATTCCTCAGGAAAAATATCAAAAGTTACAGCAGCAAGTAAAGAACATCAATGCATCAGAGAGCGAGGCCTTCGATAAATGTTGGAGGGTAGAGGAAAAAGTCGAAAAGGTAACAAATAGACTAAAAACAGTAAGGAGTCAAATGGATATTCTCTGTTCTCTATATACAGATGTCCTAGCATGTAGGGCCCCTGCCAAAAATTATGCTTTGTTTTTATTAGAAAGATATTTGCAATTAAAAATTAAAGTTGTTAAGGCAGGGAAACCTATAGAATTGAAAACTGTTGATGATTTTATAAATTGTTGTAAACATTATGGAGTCAAAGTTCAGCGTTTACTCTGTGAATTTTATTTGCATAATTTTATCTTGGAAGAGGAAATGGAGAAGAATCCCAGTCCTTTTGTGGGAGATATCCAGTTTCAAGCATTCATTTCGTTTGCTGCCAACCAGTTAAAGTGGCTCAAGGCCCATAACACCTTTCAGAGACAAGAAAACAGGTTAGACCTTTGGGTTAGGGGTGAACCAAAAAACCCATTACAACTGTGGATTAAGCATAAAATCCTAATGAAAAAGGAGGGTGTGATCTAGACATTGGGACCCATCCACAAAGACATTGTCCAGCAAGGGGTAGAATATTTCCTGTCTATCAAAGACCATGCCGTAGTAGCAGCTAAATTCCGATGGAAGACTTCCAATTGGAATATTAAGGACAGAGAGCCATTCAATTACAAAAATTTTAAGTTAGTTGCCGATCGCCTAGTTACCTATGGTAACCTCATCTTGAGGGAAGGACCGTATTGGCTAGGTTGTAGATTTCGAAGCCCTATTATTTGGTATCTTGCAACAGAATATAAGGCCATCTATGAATTACTTGAAGGGCAGACAGGGTGCATTTTTGAAGTTTTAGCTACACATCATGGTTTTAGACCACTTCATGAAAATCCCTCTCCAGCCTATTCCCTAACTGCCTTGCATGTAAATTACATGGTTTTCATGAGGGCATGAAAAAGGGTAAGTAGGGGGGTGTGTTGAGCAATGGAAGAGGTATGCATTTTCCATTTATTTCTTTATATTTTCCTTTGAATCATAAATCCTTTACATTCTAAAATGGTAATATGTTAAAGAATTATGGTAGAATTAAGGATATTTGTGATTGATACAAAATAACCAATTATTGTCTTTTTCTATATGGAAAATGAAGGAAATGGAAAACCACTATTTGGGAGGAAAATACAAAGCAGAAGCAACTGCTGTCCCTTCCCTAGGAAGACGTATCCAGACAAGGAGATCAAGATCGGAGCACATAATCCAGGAGAAGAAAGGGAAAGCGCGGCATCAGCGCAAGAAGACAAAACGATAAACTGGAAATCAAAGATAGAGTGAATCAGGGATCGCTGCTTCAGAACTTATCTGTACTCTTGATATATCCACCTGGCCATTATAAAAAGGGACAACACTTGTAGCCCAGGGGGGCATGTATTATCATTTTTCAGAACTTACTGTTGTGCTATTACATTGATCCTCGACTCTTGTTGGTTAAAACAGAGTACGATTGCTTATAAACTTTTTATACATGATTAATATATAAATCAGTTGCCGTTCCATTGCTTCCTACTGAATTATCCTGGTGGTGCTTCACTAGTGGCCAAGGGCTTGACCCTGGTGGATCCACTTGCTATTTGTACCATTATTTTACAGTTCCAATCATGTGATGGTTTAATTTAATTTTCATTTCCTTGAATCGCATTGCTTTACAGTTTCCTGTCTTTACAAGTTCTAATACTTTATGGAATCATTTTATTGCATAGGCTGTGATTGAATCGCATCGCTGTTTCCTTCCTACCATAACGAGATTATTATCCTTTACCACTTATATTGTTATTCATTTCAGTTATAAAGCCTCACAGTTCATTACAGATCGCTGTTCATTTCCACTAAGATAACGTTGCTGTTCATTTCCATTTAGCGTTGTTGTTCAGTTCTATTAAGTTAGCATTGTTGTTCAGTCATACTAGATAGGTGTTATTTCTTTCCTGCAAGTATTTGGTTTTGCTTTTAAGTATTTTGAAAAGAGCGTTTTTACATCTTTGTTAGCAGCATTAGTGATCTATCATTTCCAACAACTGTAAAGGACATTGGCTATCGCTGTCTAAGTTCTCAGATTGTGGATCTTGTTTATATTTGATTTCATTTATATCAGTTGACAAAGGAAAGAGTTATATCTACTGCATCCTTGACTGATAAATTGTTGTAGTTTTCTGAGTGAATGATTTAAGTTCCAGAGCATTAAGTTTCTTTTGATTGCAATTAGATTTTATTTCAAGCATCCGTTTACCCTTGTATTTAGCACTGTACTGCAAACTAGAAAACATTACTCTTGAAATAAATTTCCCGCCTCAGACTAAGTACACTCGTGAAATAAAAAATCGTACCTGGATTGATAATTAATGTAGGATAAATAGGAGTTCAAAAGACACCCTTTATACCTCAACAGGTTCGCCGGATCCGGTGCACCTAGTGATGAGCTCTTGCAACCCTTGAACAACCTTACGATTGCGCAACAATTTATATAGGTTTCAAGAAAGGTAGTGTTCACGGAGGGGTCCACTCCTAACTCCATTTGATTCCTCTTAGCTGGGGTAGAAGCTTCCGTGAAGCTCCGCTGAGCTTCTCTTGGCCCCATCCTCCCCTGTTCCGGCTCAGTGTTATGTTCCTGCATAGGTGGGTTGCACCTCTTCCCGCCTTCATTCCCTCCTACAGTTGCACTGCTTCTTAGTACCATATTTATACTAGGGTCCTCATCATGAGGTTCCGCATGCATCAGCTGGATATTCTGGGGTGGTGGAGATTGGATTACTCCCTTTTCGCTCAATTGGGCAATTAAGGTTAGATAGTCTACCAATTCGTGAACAAACTTCTCACAGTATGGGCATGAGATCCTAGTTAGGTTAGTGCAGTCGCGACCGTAGTGTCCCTGTCCACCACAATTATAACAAATTAACTATCCATGGCCCCGTCCGGGCCCCACTCCTCTTCCCCGGCCACGTCCTTGAAATCCCCTCCGCACTTCAGTCTGCACCCTATAGGCTGGGGTTCTCTCTATCATTAAGTCATAACTTCGACATGTTCGCTCGTCGTGTCCCACCAATCGACAAAAGTTGCAATACAACTGCTGTGAGGTCTGCGTATACTTTTGTAATAGGTGGCAGTTATCTATTGTATGCTTCCCTCCCACTTGGCAAATCATGCACTAGAGCACAGGTGCGACACTTTGTCCTGCTTGTACCTCCACTTTTAATGACATTGGGCCTCCTCCTGCTAGATAGTTCATGAAGACAGGGCAATGGTCCTTGTCATGTGCTTGGCTCTTACATTTAATATAGCCTACCTTCAGACATACCTCTAGTTGGGACATTCTTCCTTGCTTCAAGCTTTGCACTTCCAAACTCAAGTTTTGAAGTTGCGCGTGGATTTGCTGAACTCCCAACCTTGGGTCTGGTATTGGGGTCGCGTGTAACCTCATTTCTGTCTCCAGTGCCTCGACTTGGGTTGAGATCTTATGTTGTGACAAAGCCGTCCTCAAGTGGGGTGTCAATGATGCCACAAACCACATGCAACGCTACCCATCTGTCAAAGTCATGTTAGCTTCTCGAATAGTACTGCTTAACCTTTGGTCCAGATCCCACAGAGTTTTGCCAGGCAACATTGCTATCTCTTTGAACCCAATGACCGACTAGGCTTCAGACTTTGGTTGGCCAAACTCTTTATTAAGCACATCCTGGATTGCCATTATTCCCTCATTTGGATGGTCAGTTGAGGATTTTATATACCATGTTAGCGTGCGGTCCTGTAGTGCACTGACTAGTGTAGCCTTTTTGATGTTTTCATCTGTTATGCCTTGCTCGTCCCGTATAGAGTTTATAACAAACCAGAACCGACTTGGATCTTCATTCCCTACACCCTAAAATGTGGGTGGCTTGATTGCGGTTGCCATCCTAGCTTTTGGTGGTGGAGGTGGGGGTGGAGGTGGGGTTGGTGTGGATGGACTCGATGTGGGTGAAGTGGGTGGCGGTGTAGATGGAGGTGGTATCAGTGGGAATCGTTCTTTAATCAATCGGACTACACTTCCAGGTGAGAACCTAGTGAGATCCTCCTCGCTCTCCACAAGCTAGAAATCAGAGGGTTGTTCTCTACTCCTCCTGTTCCTCGATAAACACTTCCGCTCCGCGTTACTCCAGACATCAATATACGCGCATAATCTGTTTTTCACACAACAACATTTTAATCCAAGTATTCAATGATTTGATGTACCTACCTCGCGGTCCTTGGAGAAATTGCCTTTCTGCTTCACTATAACTTATGGTTGTATCTATCGCGAACTCAGTGATAAATCCTCCTATGATTTGATCTAACCAGTGGTCTACCACACGCACAAGTTTATCATCGGTGGCTTCTAGCCCACGCACCAATTCTGGAGTCCACATTATCGGTTGGTCTAATCTGCACCTCCCCACGCTATCAACTAAATTCACGATCCACTCGTACAATTCTATTGGAAATGTTATGAAGAAGATATCGTGTATATCCGTGAATATATAGTGATCCAACCACTATTCCTCCGATATCCGTGAGTTTCTGTTTTCCTGAACTGCGAACTCATGAAGCTTCAGATCCCACCACTCTTCAAACTCTTTCTTTGTATGATTCTAGTGTTCCCACATTAGAAACCCCTTAGGCAGATCCCGGTCCTAGAAATGGAACCATTTGTTGGCTTATATGGGCCTGTAGTCAAACAGATCCCACAGCTACCGACCCTTTCAGCAACAACCCGTGGAGCGCAGACTGAGGTCTCACCCGAGGTAGCAGGGGAGGGTGCTGGAACTAGCTTTCCGCACCCTAGGGATGTTTAGATATAGTTTGGAGGTTTCGCGCACTAGTCTATAGCTCTTCGCTGCTCGGTATTCTCACTTATCCAGATTGATTATATCTTTCTTATTAGTGCGCTATTCTACTTGAGGATGCGGTTATAAATCAGATCTATTCAACAGGGTCTTTAAGCAAACATTTAACCAATGCAACCGATTCGCGCATTTAAAATGAACCCAGATTTACATACATTTATACAATAAGCCGATTAATTAAATAGATATTATGAAAGTCAGATTCGCGATAGCTCAGAAGGAACATAGAATTTTCAGAAGAAACTTATCTTTATTTCCACTCATCCTCAATACACCTAGATCTGCCCTGCGCACTCAGCTGCAGGGGTCCGCGCACACAGCTACAGACTTTCCAGGCCTTTGTGCACATAGTTGCAGAGCCTCTATCTACTACCCCAACCCTTGACTCAGACTTACAGATGCTTCAGACTATCTTCTTCAAAAACCCATTACATTTCATATTCAAGATTAACCATCCAAACTTAACTTTTTTCTACCCATAGAGCCTCGCTCTATTTATACCCTTCCTTGGCCCGTGACCCCTACGTGGGCCAACTCTATTTACATTTCTTTACATTATTTTCTGAGTGGACTACCCTTTGACTCAACCTATTATAATTCGCGCTCTGCACTTTCATCGGAGTCTTTCCCCTATCTTTACCCAAAACTTTGGGCTTCAAACCCCCTAACCGTTGCGCGGGGCTTCCGCTACCCAACAAGTAGTTACATGCATGCAAGCATTAACTAACTGTTTGAATTAATCTAACTGGACTTGACTCAGTTAACTGAGCCAACTAATTACAACTCAATATTACAATTCATCCTTATCTCTTTAACTGATGGATAAATTCCTCAGTTAATGGAGAAACTCTTGCATGTCCCCACATAGACTTGATGTTTGATTTTCCTTAACTAATTAACTCAAGATGAATTAATTAATTATTTTACAAACAACTGCTAAGATCAAATTCGAATTTTACTTCACTATTTTAGTTTAGGGACTGACTAAAATAGGAAGGTATCCCGAAATGTTATTTATAGAATGCTATTTTTAGCACTTCCATTTTTCATTCCTTATAGCTATGTTCAACACTAGATGAACTGCTATTTATAGTAGTGCTATTTTTAGCATTTATTGTTGCTATTTTCAACCTTTCTATCTCCACTTGAGGAATCTCCTCTTTCATAGGCTACAAGGTGTGTTCTCTATATTTGGTCATTGATCTTTACTCTTGTTGCGATTAGAGGAAGTTTCAACCTAATAGTGGTCTCCTTAGGAAGAATCAAGAAATTAATAAAAAAATGCTATGTAACAATTTTTTAATATTATTTTACTTTTATCTATGTTCCACATTTTTTTTTTGTAGCTATTTTACATTTAACTTTTTTTTAAGTTTTTGACTGTTTTATATCTAACTGTAACTATATTTTATTCTTAACTATTTTATATTTTATATTTAACTATTTTTTTGGTGTTTTTCTGGCATGGTTATTAATGTCAAATGGGCCCACATTTTTAATTTATATTTTTCACTAATATCAAGATTTATATTACGTCAATAATTTTTTTGATATTCTTATTCATATGGGTAAGGTAGGTAAACAACATTAATAAAATATTTCACAAATACCCAAATTAATAATGAAATATTTCACTAATACCCAAATTAAGAAGAAAATATTTCACTGATTCCTAATTAAACAATTTAAAATTATTTAGGACATGTACCTCCTTTCAAATTTAAAGGATTTTGATTGGTTTACATATTATGACTTGAAAAATTCATGGGCACTTTTAGGCTGAAATTTCCACTAATGTGGGCATGAGAGCTTCTCTGCTATAAAAAAATAAGTGGCTCTATATCGAACCTGAGCATGTTTTCAAGGCATATTTTCCACAATAGGAAGAGACCTTACTTGACCTAATTGAAAGAGTTGTGCAAAGCTAACTACGATGGGATAAGGGTTACGAGAGACCAAGTCATGAGAGGCATGAGTTGAGCGAATCATAGTGAAAGGGAGGATGAAGCCTTGTAGGTTAGAGGGAGTCCAGATTGCTGGGGGTGCTAGATAATGAACCCCATAGAGTATCAAGTAGAAAGAGAGGGTGAAGTGAGAAGGAAGCCCAATCCTACAAATAAATCTTGTAGTCAGTAAAGGAAACAAACCTAGAATCATTTGTCCCCATCGTGGAGGTCGTGGGGTTACAATCTGTAAAAAAAGAAACAACAATCAATATGGAAGTATCCCATATTACTTGAACCATAATTGGTCAAGTGAAGAGAATTCTATTCATGAATAGACATAAAACTAAATCCAAATTGATAGACTTGTTCCCTCATAACAATGGATTGTGTGATGGTCCGATAACTATAGAGAACCTCAACTTTTAACCTCCTTTGTTAAATTTGATATACCACTTGCCTTGGATGGAAGGTGGCAAGAAAAAATTTTGATAAGTCATAAAGAAAAATTGATTAAGGAATTGGGGTGATGGAAAGACCTCCTTTTGTCCTCAAGGTTCTGATTTCTAAGCTAAAAGCTTCATTGTCCAAGCATTTACTTTATTGATTCCATTTCTTTAGGACGTGTGTTTTTTTTTTAAGTGGCTAACCTCTTGTTGGATTCATTGAATAAGCCTTGCTAAATTTTCATTAGAGGAAGTATAGCAATACATGTGTCTAATAATTAATGTTGAGTTTATGATGACAGTTAACTCACTTATACTCCTTGGATAAAGAAGCTTGAGTCCTTCAATATAGTGCAAGCACCTTGGCTTGTTAGGTCTAATCATGCCCTACTCAAAACCTACTTATTAATTTCTTTTATGATAAAAATGACTCCCCCGCATGTAACATCCTAATAAAACTTATTATTATTATTATATTAATAACTATAATTTTAAATATGTTCAAATTAATATTGGTTTTTTTTTTGGTAAGCTAGATATCAAATTTGATTGATTAATTGAAATGTCACTATATAGAACACATTTATCTATTAGTCTACAATTGGAGAAATGAGACCAATGGAAAAAATATAAATTGCATATCCATAATGTCTAATATATGTTAAAAAAAATGTGCCTAGATAATCAACATTGAAATGAACATGCTTCTAATTCCATAACCTTTGAAAGCAAAAAGGCTTAGGAAAAAAACTCCAAATATCATATTCCTAAGCATGGTAACTGTTAGTCAATGGGATGAAAATCAAGACTAATAGAGGGTTGTTGGTTCTCATAGGCGTGATCATGCTTTGCAAGAGCTTAATATGAAGAAGTGGAAAGCTTAGAATTTATTTCCTTGAGTTGTAGCATGACTTCATCCAAGTATAGAAAAAAGTCCTGCCTAGCTTCATCCCCATCCTATAGAAATTTTCCTACTATTGTCTTGATATTCTAGTATAATTCAATAATTTTCTAGTACTTAGTGTCTTTGGCTCTTGAAATTCCTATGTTTAATATCTAGTTTCCAATTTCCTCATTTATGTCTCAATCATGCACAAAAATCTTGTTAGTTCAAATTTTATCCTCCACAATGGCATTTGTTCTCAATAAATTTATGTAGCCTCTTAAGAAACTTGTTGGTGTTTGGAACCATAAGGTTTCCCATTCTCATAATGAACCCTCTTGCCTATTTTAACTTGAGGCATAATGGCATGGGTTAGGATTCAATATAGAATATTAGTGAACATAGATCAAAATGAAGAATGGGTTTGATAAATGAGAAAAACAAGAATGAGATTTAGGAAACCCTTAGAGACTAACAAGTGCATCTTCTAGAGTGATTCTTGGGATGTTTTAAATTGATCTATGGTAATGATATGGAGGAGTAGTACACATTCATTCCTTGGTAACAATGGGTGACGTACCTATAATGTGTGCAAATAAGAACAACTGTGTTGGAAATAATTACAAGGTTCCTTGTATGTAGGCCTTGAATGGCACCTGATTTCCATATATGGTCATTATGACACATAACATTGTATTCGAGCATCCCATCTCTTGCATGTAGTCAAGATCATGGCATCTTGCCATCTACAATTTTTGGCGGAATTACGAAGACAATTCATTCATTTGTTAACTGTGTTGTGGGCCACACTTTTCGGGATGGAAGTGTTCCTAATACTCTACTTGGGGAAAATGAAAATATTAATTTGAATAAAATAATCATCATCATATTATCTAATTTAAAGAAACAATTTAACTAGACATCAAATTAATATATAATATCCCAATTTTTACTGGACAAAATACCTTCCTTTCATATAGTTTATTAATTTAGTTATGTAAATTTACATATCTTATCATTATCATTTATGTAATCTATGTGACGATTTAACTAAATACCACATTGATATACAAACTCTCCTTATTTTATTTTTACTTTTTTGGATAATGGGGGAAATCAATAACTAAAACATGCAACTAATATTGTTTCCAAGAAAAACCCCAATAGCTTGAGATGATAGGTTGCAAATCATACTGAGTAAAGCAAACCAAGATTCGAACTAGGTTGGACGACATTATCATCATGAGTCCTAACAATTTGTACTATCATTGACATGCATGTAAAAAGGACATTAGGGTGAGATTTGATCCACTTATGTATGCATGGGTCATGACACCAATCCTGGGTGCAACCACATGTTTAAACACTACCTCAAGGTGTCTCATAGCTTCTAAGGTACGTGTCCCTCACAAGAATTGAACCTTATAGAATGATGGAAAAAATCCTTACTTTTCACCATTAAATCTAACTCCTTTAAATTACAAAATCTCTCTCTATATATATATATAATTTTTCTCTGAATTTTAACATCTAAATTTATAATATAAAAAAATCATAAATTCTAATAAATTTATTTTATAAATTCATTATATTCTCTTTAATTAAATATATTATAATAACTTTACACGTTTTCAAGTAATAATAATAATTTAAAAGGCTAAACTTTCCACACACCATGCATATATATATAACATAATTACCTTAGTTATGCTGATAGACATTTTTATTATAGGGTTCTTTGCAGTGACATTGCACAGATTCACCGTCCTCTACAACTTCCCTTGTCCACCTCATCTTGATTTGCCGATGATGTTATCCTATCAGATCTGCCTTTCTCTATAACTTTCCTTGTCCACGTCATCTTGACTGGTGACCAAATCTACTCTTCTTTAATGCCCTTCTTTAATCTTGATCAAGATCTGATCAGGATATGTGCTTCTTTCAAGGAACAGAGATGCGTCCAAATGAAGACTCACATGGACCATCGAAATTGTTTCTAGTGTATTTTTGTTTCACACTTTAGTTTTTAAAACCACTTTATTTTTATTCATGAAATCCATCCGAACTTAGTAGAAAAAATGCCTTATTTATTTGAGTACAACTCTGCGAGATTCGAACCATGGAACTCAAAATACCCAACACAAGTTGGTTGTTGGAAGAAGTTTAATGACCTTTTTTTTTTTTATTAAGTTGAGTATATTAAGCATAAGTAGGAATAGGTCTCATGGAAAATGAAAATGGAACTAAATAAGAAAAAGGATATCATTCGTCTGGAACAAGAATCCGTAATCAATACTATGAAGCCAAAGATTGTCACGCATTTGGATTATCTTATAGGTAAGTATCTACTTCTTTGAATTGGAAGGAGATTATGTATGCCACTCGGTTATCCATTAAGGCATTCTCTATATTCCATTGCTTATGGTGAATTCCCCATAATTTCTTGTTGGTTCAAGTAATATAATAGAAAACAAAGTTTAAATAGTTTCAACTAGGTGCAAAGGTGAAACCTTGTTATGACTTCTACAAAGATCAATCATCTCATCAACAAATAGTCATGGAAATGTAGCAGTATTTTAGGCAATTCTTTGGATATTGGAGTCTAGTGCTACACTCTTCATGGAATTAATGGCTTTTGATGTTAAATTGTACATCCTGAGGGAATCCTATCCTAATCGGTATCAAATGTTCATAGTTAAATTGTTGTAGTTGTTTATAGTGCATTGTAGATGATGAAAAATGGTGTTCTATTGTTACCTAATTCCTTCGGATGATATAGGGCACTTATGATTTCAGAAGCATACATGGGGGAGGCTTTTTTCTTCTGATTGCCTCTTCAATATCAGACAATGTTGCATGACCATCCCCATCTCTATCTACCTCTTGAAAAAACTTTCTTCCCTCCATTTCAATATAATGGAAAAACTCTTGTACAAAAGATAGTTTTTTTCTATCTATAAATCATTCCTGAATTTGGCCACTTCACAGAATCATAGAAATAAGATCCGTTAAGGATATAGTTGATATTGGTAATGTAGACAACTTGAATGCTGCAAATTTTTATTTATTTATTTTTATTTTTATTTTTTATTTTTCATTTTCAGATGAACTCTTCGCAACTTCTGGAAAAAAAGCATTAGGTCCTCCTTGGAGCCTTGCGAAGACTGGTATTTTTTGACTTTCTCATTTTTTTTTTTTCAATTAAGGAGAACCAAATATGGTTGCATGTTCCCCCTTAATCACCATTTTCCTCTTTTTCTCCAAAACCATTACAAACAACAATCATGGGAATGTGTTTGGGAAAATAGAATGAATATAGATTGAGAACATTGCTTGTCAAATTCCTTGTTCTCTTTTGTATCTAACCTTTGAAATGCATTGTTGCAGTGAGTATGAATTCCATTTAACCCTGCAATCATGCTGCTCTATTCAATTTAGTTTTCAAAACGTATGGATTCTATGTGTTTCCCTGAACAACATCATAACTAAACCTCTGGAAATGTCAGTGGGTGTTGCTATTTTTTTTTCATTGTATTTGAAGGTTTTTACTTAGTACTAGGTCTCTCAACTCCGTGGGTTGTATATAGTGGTGATTTTATGTATTGGTGAGAGATCATGTACTTAACCACTCCCATTGAGCTTTGCGTTGAGTTATAATGTTTCATGGTTTGTTGAATAACATCAAGTTCAAAAAATAATTGCCTCAGTAAACACTACTTTGTTGTAGATTCTACACTCCTTAACACAAAACGATTACTAATAAAAAACATACTTTGACTGTGGTTAAATTCAAAAAATCAATCAAAAAAATTCTTTTAAAAAATTACCCAAAAGTGTGCTGCATTTCCAAAAAAAAAATGAAAACTTTGCCAAAATACTTTTTCTCTTTTCAAAGAATATGTTACATATAAAATATTTTGATCTTCAAACTTCTGCCAAGGTTTTAGGAAAGTCAAACTACTTTTCTAATTAAATAGCACCACCTATATACACATGGTCCCGGGCAACATGTGTGTCCTTTATTTCTGTCCATATAACTGTAACTTAGAATTTTTATTGGATTCACCAAGATGCAAAGTACCAATCTTCATGATGATTATTTCATATCCATCTTTTGATAATCAACCTAGTTTCCTGATTACATGTAAATACAAAGCCCTTAACATTATTGTACTGTGCTTGAAGTTCTCACATTGGGATTTGGTCCCATTAGGTCTTAGGGGGTGCATGTATAACCAACCACTATCCCATAACAAGGCACCAATACAAATAAACCTGAAATCAAGGCAATAATACCATGTATGCCATTTGAGACTCTGCTATTGTCTATATAAAAATACCATACACTACCATTGCATTATGGCATTGATCAATTTTTTATTTGCATACTGCTTATTTCATATCCATTTTTCCACTATTAAACTAATTTTCGTATTAGATATAAATACAAGCCCTTAACATTGCATTTTGGCATTTAAACCAATAGATTTGCAAAAATCAGTCTCATATCGTGCATTTCTAGTAGAGTCACCATTGGGTTATCATAATAGAAGGTTATAAAAACTTATGTTAATCCTTCAGTAAAACATAGTCTAATTTATATAAAAAATAATTCAAAACTGAGCTTACACCAGTCCAAAGAATGATAAAATTAAGAATTCTTTCTCAGGGACTGAGAAATGAACAAAAATCCTCATTCTCTATGCCAATAGTTAGAACATGTAAGTTTGTAACCAGCATGGTTGCAACATTTCAAAATTAAACACTAGAATAAATACGATACACCTTAACTGGAATCAAATAAGAATGGTTATGCTCTTTATTAAATGTTTCATACTAATGAATACCTGAATCAATCCAGCTATGACTACTTTTAGAAGAGGTTAGAAAGAAAAAAATGTAATTTAGAAATTCATTAGAAAAAAATTCATTAGAAGAAAATTCATTAGAACAAGTTAGAATGAAAATAAATCTCTTTGCTCTCATCCAGTCTCTTTAGATTATTTACACATAGTTCTATAGAGAAACATACTTGGAAAATATGTTTTCTAGTATGTGCATCCACAACACCAAAACAATCATCAAAAATATAAATGTCTACATCTTAGCATAGATCATGAATAATTTGTATTCACTGCTTCTGTTCACAACTCAAATTTAACCCTCTTTCTATAATGTTTGTCTCATCTGCGTAAGGAAAACGTTAAATATTTTTCTCTAATGTACAAGCTTGAGGTCTACTATTGTACCTTATTTTGTCCATCTGCTTCCCAAAAAAAATAGTGTCTTTAATTTTCCTACTTTGTATCCAAGGAGATGCAGGGAGCATTCTTCACATTGCTTTAGTGACTCACCGAAAGTAATGTTCTTCACTATAGTTGTATTTGCAGGACAAGAGGTTTTGACAAATACCTTTGATTTGTACAATTCATATTTCTCCATAGAAAAAACATCTTTCAAAGCATTCTTATGTGCACCAACTAATTAAAAAAAAATTGTTCCTAATTATAACTTGTCATTGTATCTACTGACTTGGATAATTTCACCACCTCAGATTATTTATGAAGAATATCTTGTAAATCAACAAAATATGGAGCCCTTATTTCTTCCCCTTAATAAATGATCACTCAACCCATTATCTCTTTAGCAGTTATATTGGCAATTTTAATATTGCTGGAACAAGATGAAAATAATTCAACCCTAGAAGAATGATGCCAACTACAGGTGATAACCCCACTTGATGAGCTATGTAGCCTATAATCTTGGAAACTAGAATACCAAGTGTGCATTGTTATAAAAATTAAGTCCAATCTCTAAAATGTTTATAGGCATGGATTTGCAACGGCGCAACCAACAATGTATATTATCCAAACTGACAATGCATTTCAAAGTGCTAATGTATAGCTTCATCATTTCATCAAAACGTTGGAACTAACTAATTCAAGAAACCCACAATGTGTAAAGGATAAGAGAAACATACTTGGAAAATATGTTTTCTAGTATGTGCATCCACAACACCAAAATGGTCATAAAAAATATACATGTCTACATCTTAGCATAAATCATGAGGAATTTGCATGTCTACATCTTAACATAAATCATGAGAAATTTGTATTCACTACTTTTATTCACCACTCGAATGTAACCCTCTTTCTCCAATGCTCGTCTCATCCCTATAAGGAAAAAATTCAAGATTTTTCTTTAATGCATAGGCCTAAAGTCTACTATTGTACTTTATTTTATCCATTTACTTCCCTCAGAGAATAATGTCTTTAATTTTCCCACTTTGTATCCAAGGAGATGGAGGGAACGTTCATCCTCTAAATGAATGAGACTTGTATTTCGCAAGTATATTTTTCCATTCTCCTATGAAAATTCCAACTTACAAACTAAGATATTGTAAAATGAAACAAGTCTCCTTTACCTAGGCAGCAAGCCATTGATCCTCATTTCCTCCCATGACCACTTTCAATCAATGTCACTCTAACCACCACAACTTGCAGATAATTAGGGAATTTGATATTCAATAACATAATACAAACAAGATCAACCATTTACCTTTCAAACATGGAATAGCAACACATTAATCTCTGTTAGGAAAGAAAAGAAATGAAAACATACTCAAAGAATTTTGACTTTCCAAGATGAGATGCTCATTTTCTTGGAAAAGAAGAAAACAAAAAATTAGCAATTGCCACTAAGAGGAATTAAAACACATAACCCTCAAAATTGCAACCAATGGAATTAGACAAACTCTGAGTATTGATGGATAGTGCATTTCCCAAAACAACATACTAATATATGTTACTTGTGCTGTTTAGAACAACAAATATTCTGGTTTTATCATGTATATACCAGATAAATGGGTTGTCTTGTATTGATTGTAATAGCAGTTACAACTGGATAATATCCATGGTGGTAATATGAGTTGTTCCCTATCATGATGTGTACATTATCTTTCTAATTTTATTCTTTCCATCATATTTATTTTAGGTTTCCTTTTAAATTATACGTTATGATGTTTCCCACACCTACATTCTGCCCATAGTGATTAACCCATTAAAAAATTGAATTTTTGGCTATCTTCATGTGTATATTTGTCTTTTTTATTTTATTCTTTGCAACATCCTCCTATTTTATTAATTACATCATATTTTCAAATCATGTTACACTAAATGACATCTACTTGTCTTTGCAATTAGCATTATTTTCTAATCATTCCCTTCATTCCAACCATGCCATTTTTATTTTACATAATTTGCACGAATCATGTACTTAAGGCATATTGATTCTGAAATCCATGCTTGTGGCAACCATGAACAATAAACCAAATTGTTAACCCCTATGGAATTATCATTCATGCTCTTCTCCAAACGTTTGAATTGATCTTGGACCCTTATGCTTCCATTTCATAGGTTTTCACCTTCCAAGATATCTCCCTTCCTCCTCATCATGGAACCTATCTTAACAGAGAATGCCATCACTTTTTTGTTAGATAACTCTACAATGATGCAACCATCACTCCAAATATTTGAGCTCGACCATGTTGCTTTGACAAAGACATCATCCCAAGGCTACCACATCTCCCTCTCTGATGGTGCCTCCCAACACATAGCTTTGTTGTCGTTTACTTACAATGGCCATGTTGGCTTTGGTGCCCTGCAACTGGGGTCAATTATTGATATCAAAAAATACACTTCCGTACTTTTGCAAAAATACGCGTATATTCACACTCTTGATGCCATCCTTTGTGCTTTTTCATATTTCCCTCTCTTCCCCACTTACATTCCAACTAATGCCCCATTTCTTTCCTCTTTGTTTCCGTTTTTTTAGGACTATAAAAATGCTTGAACTTGAAGTTGTTCAACGACATGAAACTTTGATTGGGGACTTGACCCTTCTTCAAATTGTACAGTCGTCAACATTTCAAGTGGGTTCCTTAACATTGCAGGGCCCCTCCTCGCATACTCTTGCTTCGACCAAGGGTTTTGCTTCAACATCAACTCACTTTTCCTCTATTTCACGTATTTCCATGTCGTTCACGGTGCTCAACCCCTACCATAAATATTGGTCAATATAGGGTAGGGTGCTGGAAAAAACATCCCTTTTCTCGTACAATAATGCTTGGGGTTCTAGAAGGGTCTTTGGCTTTGACCTCATTGATTGTGCCAATGATGCAATCCATCTCTCTTCCTTTAGTGATTTAGTAGATTCCTTGCATGCCCTTGTGCAAATTGGGTAGGTTTACATGGTTTCAAATGGAACAGTCGAACCAACAAACAAAAATTACAACCATCTAAATAACATGGGAAGTCTTCCTCTCTTCATATTCCATTGTCAAACCTTTCTTGCATGATGCTCAGACTATTCCTTTCCATTGTTTCTATTTCAAATATGTAAGTGAAATCAGATCTACAGACATTAGCTCAATTGTGGACATCATTGGGGTGGTGAGATCCACTTCCCTAACCCCCACCATTTGTCGAAGAGATGGGTCTGAAACACCTAGAAAAAATCTAACATTAGAGGACATATCTGGGAATAACATTGACATCACCCTTTGAGGTAAACATTGCCACTCTATAGGAAAGGAACTTGCTGCGCTATGCTCTTCTGGTGAGTCGCCTGTGCTTGCAATCAAAGGAGGCTACATAGCTGAATTCAATGGAAGGAATGTAGGGACCATCTCAACCATTAGCCTCCTCCTGAATCTATACATTCCAGAGACTCACCAACTCCAGTCATGGTTTCATGAAAAAGGCTACTTGAGTTCTTCACCATCATTAAGTAGAAAGTTCTCTGGGTCTTCCAAGCAATCCCTCCCACAACGTACAGTTGTCGACCTCATAGACTTGCATCTCCTCAACAAAGAAACATGGTTCTTTGTTCATGCAACCATCACCTCTATTAACATGCAATATTTCTACTTCCTTGCATGATCTCTCTCATCTGATGGCACGCAGTGCATGAAAACGGTTGTTGACTACTCAAATGGAATGTGGGAGTGCACAAAATGTGGTGGGGACTTCCTGGATTGTGACTACTGCTATGTGCTAAAACTTGAAATGCATGAACACACAGGGCTATTGAAAACTTTCACAACTTTTAATGATGATACAACTAAACTCATGGGTGTCCTAGCGAAGGACTTGTTCATACTTTCCACCAATCCTGATGTTATCCATGAGATGTTTTAAGTGGTTTCATGCCATCATTTCTTCTTCACATTGTCTGTAAAAATAGATTGCTTCAATGGTGTCGACCGCTTGATGGTTGTCTTGGTCAATTCAGTGGAAATATCCTATGGCTCTACATTTGGCCTTGTCCTTGAAGATATCAATAAAATGTCTAGTGATTTAGTCGTTCATCGCCTTTAAGCCTCCCTCTTCTTCCCCCTTGTCAAACTGAAATGTAGACAACATCTTCTATATGTTTCTCCATTCATTCTCAATTCTTCCCCTACCACCCTCTTCTTCTGTTTACACATGATGTTATATGTTCACTTAATCATTCTAATTCTCTCCTCTCCATATCTACAAATGTGGTACATGCTGCAAATTTTCGCTTTAAATAATGTTGCATCTTTTACCTTTAAATATAATATATATGCTCTTTTGTTCTTCCTTCTAAGCAAGGTAGTATATTTGTGTATATGATCTTTAAAATTTCCACTCCCATTATTTCATTTATCCCTTCCCTATTGCATGAATAGATTCCTCCTTTCTCTATTGTTCAAAGTACTCTCAAGCATAACTCTTTTTTCTTTCCTTATGAGCTTTTAAAGTGTGCGTTGTGCAATTAAAAAAAACATTGACTTGTTAGAAAAGGTTGTTGCTTCTTTAGCTTAAATCTAATTGATCTTTAGTTATGTTGCATCTTGCATCTTTATACTCCTTTCCTTATACGTGTTGTCCTATCGTACAACTAATATGTGGATGTACACATTCTTTGCGCAAATTTGCAAAATTAAAAAAGTAACTAATATGTGGATGTACACACTCTTTCACAATTTTCAAAAAGAAAGAAAACAAAAAGAAATTTCTCCTATTTCCTTTCCTTTTGAATTTATAGTTATTCCCTCACCTTCCATTAAATATTCTTCCTTCTACGGGCACTCCTCCATGCACTCTTTCTTTGCACTCAACACTACTCTCTCTCAACTCCTGTATTCACTGGTATTCATATCCCCATGTTTATATTAGGATGGACATGCCAGAGTCTTCTGGAAACCCCTCAAGAAATTTTTGTAGGAGACCCCTCTATGCATATAATAAAGACACTTACAACAAACAAAATCGTCTAAAATATAGAGCTAGGTTAAACCCCCAATCTTGTCAAAATATACCCCCAGATAATGTTGCTCTTCCCCAACATCTCCAAACTTCACTTGCAACCCCATCTCCTTCAACATTTCCTACTCCCACTCTACCTTCCCTTCACCTTCCTGCATTCATTGCCACTACTTTCCTATCTACCTCACACACCCCACCATCAACCCATGCTGCTTCACCCTCCCATCCCCAAAATCTATTCAACCCCACCCTTAGCCATGCACACCACTAATTTTGTGAAAGGATATATTACCTCTCTCCCTTGCATGTCTAGTCCATATGCAAGGAATCATACCCAAATATGAAAATAAGGTTCTTACATGGTAACATTTGTTTCTTTCAATTTGCAACTACAAATTCCACCCACTTCCTTTCCCTTGCAAGCAACATGGACCTTAGAAACCAACCATTTGTCCTTGTTGCTCTAACCTAAATAAAGGAAATTCTCATAGCACATGTTAACCGAATCTTGCAAATCACCCATGCATGAGGAGGCTAGTACAAGTACACTGGTCATAATATTTGTTCCCCCAAGACATAATTGTTATTTCCAACAACTTTCCATGCTTAGTTTATGAACTAGACATCGTAGTTGTTAGTTCCTGGCATTTGTTCATATGACCAGGCAAACACTTCACAGAATTCTTGAAATAGGACTTTGTAAGTTTGGATTTCATCGTTCGTACAACAAGCACCTATATGAATGTTTTCAATAATTCCAGGCTTAACTGAAATGTCAATAGGAACCGTTCGAGAAATATTTCCCAAATTTAACTTAGAATCAGAATGTTGCAATGGATTTTGTGGTTCTTTGACATAGTCAGTAATAAAAATAGAAGAGAAATCATTTTCAAAATGATCAAGCTCAGGCAAAAACGAAGACTGGTGATGCAGATCTTCCCATGGTAAATCATCAACAGACAATAGTTCATGAATCTGCTCATCATAATGAATAGGATTAGAAAGTGTTGATGAAGTTGAGTTTGATATTGAAAGTGACTCTCCATGGATCACATTCATTGGATCAGTTTCGGTTTAATAGGCATCAGAAAACGACTGTATGGCCTGATATACAATTTCAAAGGGACTTAGAGGCATCATGCCACCAAATGAATCCACCTCAGAATCGAAAGGTACGATCCAAGGATCATCAAAAGTAAGAGTATTTGATGAAATCATATGAATAGTTGCAATAGAAGGCGATACGTTAGGAGGAGGGGAGGAAAAAGTTCCTAGTAAACCAGAATCTTTGATCAAACCTACGCCAACATCCTTGTAAGGGATAGTTATTTTACTGATGTGCTGAATACTATCTGTAGAGGATGGGTCGGATGAAAAATAAGTCAGCTGGTCTATCGTAACGATATTTCCATTATGAGAAACTTGATAAGCCGAAAGACCGATGAAAAAATAGTAGTCATAGCATAAGATCAACTGTGACCCAGGAGAAGGTTGTAATCTAGAGGGGCATCAACCACTTCCACATCTAGATTTACGGTTTTTCCCTTGACCCCTATAGGTAAATCCTATAAAATGCCAAAAGGATGGAACCTGCAGCCATCAAAAGCCTTTAGAATTGTCGGAGAATGATTGAGTGTGGGAGAACCAAGCGATTTCCAACACTAGATCGACATAATACACGTAGAAGCCCCTTCATCAATCACAGTCCTAAAGCAAGGTCTGTTTTTGACTAACACTGGAATCTAGAAAGCCATTTGATGAGGGAGGTAGGGTGTACTATTCTCTAAATCGAAGATTATTAGGTTCGAATCCTGAATATCAATAGCTCCTATAGCAGACAATAGTAATTTACACTGTGCTAGGCACGATTGCAGCACTTCCAAAGCCGACATCATTGAAGGGGAAATAGCTAAGTCTTCAACAATGTTATAATTCTGAGCAGCTCTCGCATGTGGATTGAAAGCTAATTTCCGAAGTATACCTTTAGTAGGTGGTTTGATTACTAAGTCAGGGTTGGGTTTCTCGATCTGTAGTGGACCGGAACCAGGAGGAGGTGTAGTTGATGTGTTTGAATTAGAAGATTCTGCTTCTTTACCACCAACAGGATTTTTACTACCATAATCTTGCAATCATGTGACAATCCTAACATGAGACTTTTAGGGATTTTCTCTTACTTTCAAGGCTTGATATGAAGAACTGAGGCTTTAGACTTGCAAAGGAGGAAAGTATGAGTGATAATGGAATCACACAGATTGCAGAATGTCAAGGTGACAATTTTTAGTGCAACAGGCCTTGGTAGCCTCTGTGTAATTCCTAGAGCTAAGGCAGAGCCTTGAGATCCACAAATTCATAGTGCATGCTTGGGAAGAACTAGATCTGGGCCAAGAAAGCATAGATCTGCTCAATGGAAACATGAAAATGAGCATATATGAAAATAGAAGTGAAGGTGGGTGCAGATATTAGTGAATTATGATGCATGCAAACAAAACAAGTGCAAGATTCAATCAAACTAAAGAACAATGAAGCATGTGGAGAGAGTTTCCGCAATGATGACCATTAGTGTAAAAATTGGGTTATGCATGCAACACTTGGGAAAGACAATGAAAAACATAAAAAAACACTTCTACAAGCTAAAACAAATCAAATCGTCAATGGTCATTCAATAAAATGGGTAAAACAACACTCTCACAAGCCAAGCAAACAAAAGCGACAGAAAAAACAACAAAAGACTAGAAAAGGAAGACTTACTCGGAAAAGTTGCAACGACTGTGCCAAAGGTTCCTAGTGTTAGTGTTAGTATTTGCATACTACCATCATTGATCAAAAATCCTCTTTTCATATCATATTAGGGTCCCATTTTGAAATTTTTGTCATTCAACTAGGTCATCATGCAAAAATTTGGTCATTGATGGTTGAATTAGGGTTTTCTTTACTCCTTTTAGTAATTTACCCCTTTCTATCTCATTTTCACTCTTATCCATTGATATCTCACTCACCTACACTCCATCTACCTCCCTTGACCTTTTCCCATGTCCATTCCTCGCATTTCCCTGTCCTAGGGTTTTGAGGCCATTTTTCTTGGGCTCATGACCTCCATGGTTAAATCATCAACAAAACACGTATCCTGATGCTCTTATGCCTTCCCCTATCCTTAATATACCTTCATAAACACTTCCCATCACTCCTATCCCTCAAAATCATCATTTTTCTACAAACCCTAACCTATTGCTACGCTTTTGGCACTTTTCTAGACTAGGCCTATGTTTTTCCCTTTTGGATCCCTTCCCCTCACTCAATCCTTGAAATTATAGTTTCCCCTAGTTCCTAACATCCCTCCCTACCTCCAAAAATTTTCCTAATAATTTTGGAGCCCCACATCCCCTTTATTTCCCTCAATTCCTATAAATTTCCCAAATCCCCTGTTTTGCCTACACTAAACCCTAATTTCCTCTCCCATTGAGCTAGGATTTGCTATGGAGACAGAGACATATAAGTAGAGGAGGCATAAGGGAGGTCATATCAGAAATTATGAGGCCACTCCAACTCATAAACATCATGTCTCAATCATTTTTCAAAAAATTCATTCCAAGGGACAAAATCATTTGCCACACATAGGGTCAATTTTGCTTCAAACTATGTTTCCAACCAAACAAATATGGATTTTACAAACGTAAGAGAGGTTTTTGTCCATCATAGGCCAAGGAACAAAAATATCCTTCATTTTTTACATAGTTTTTATGGTTTTGGATAAATTTAAAACATACAGGTGCTATAAGAGGTTTTCTTCACTTAAGAAATGACCTTGGGAAAATCAATTTTTCTCCTAGATGTAGTGTCCAAATTACTTTCTTGATGAGTCAAATGATAACTAGATAGAAATAAATTTCCAATGAGCTATCATGATCTCAATTTGGTGTTTAGGAAGGCCACAAAACGTTTCCTGCAAGAGCACACTTCGTTTTTTGTACCCTCATTCTGCACTTTTTGACAAGTCCTGGGAGAATTGCTTTTTGAGGGGATATACTTGATCATTTGCAGTGTGTGATAGGTCCATTGTGTATCCAAGAGATATATATTTCCAATGAGCTATCATGAGCTCAATTTTAACTCTGGGAAGGCAAACCAAATCAATCTGCAACATGGAGGGCGCACCTCGCAAAGACATGGTGTGCTTGGCACAAAAATTTCACGTTGCACAGCTTTGGGAGAAACTCGTTTTGAGGGGTCCAATCAAGTCCATTTTGGAAACTAAAGGTAGATATGGAAAATAGTCAGGACATGATTTCCAATGGGCTATTCTAGGCTCAATTTAGACACCAAAAAGACACTCAAATCTTGCCTGCAACATGGTTGGCGCGCTTGGCAAAGAGATGGCGTGCCTAGCACAAAAATAGCACGTTTGACAAATTGTTTGAAATTTTTCAATTTTCACTGTAGATTTGATTTTCATCTTCGGAAATCAAGTTTTTAATTAAGTAATTGATGATTTAAATGTAATTATGGTGTTTTTAATGTTAACTACGGTAAATACATTCGGTAAATGGACTCAATGAGGTGTAATGAATCAGTTTCATTGTAATTAGGGATGAGTCACTTTGACCACCCTATACTCTAGCTATCAGTTTAGATTTTGGTGGAACTGATCCTCCACTCATGGATTCGACCGCTGAGCCTGGGAGGAGTTTGTTTGAGACCTATATCTTGTATTTTTCAGTCTTTTCAAAGGTTGGAATGAGTTGGATGTTTGGCTTTTGATCAAGAGACACTATTGTATCAGAATTTGGCCAGTTTTAATAGATGAGTTGCATCTATTTCCTTGGGATACTTGTGGTATGAAAATTTAGCATTGTTTCTTCTATTGTCTCATATTTTTGAATGTGTTGTTTATTCCAGCAATCATTTAATGTCGATTTTGTGATATTTTTCAAGTTGATGAACAAAATTCATGAGTTTTCATGCTCTATTTTGGGGAAACTTTCATAGTCTGTAGCATTTCTTCATTTTAGGAAAAATTCATGTGTTTTCATGCTTTTCCTAGCTCCTCATCAATCTAATCCCACACAAATAACCTTAAGTGTTAGGTTTTATTCCTACCCTGACCCTTTGAATGCTTGCAATCATATCTCATTTGCCTTGACCTACTTCTTGACCTAATCCTCATCTAGTAGCTCAATCAAAAAAACAAAACCCTCTGCACTTTATAACTAGCCTAAAACCCTAATCCATCCAGCCCTCTTGGCTATGATTATTTGGACAGAGCCCTCTCCATCCTGGTAAGGCTAGATACCAAGTCAAAAGGTTGGTATGTGGTTACCTCAGTTGGACTCTTCCTCAGCCTTCGAGATCTGGAGGAGTGATAACAACCCGATCTCCTTGAGAATGCCAAAGCTCCAATATCAAATGTGAAAATGAGCTCTAGGGGCACCCATTAAATATATTTGGTCGATTTAGGGTTTATGACGCGAAGGCCAAAAACCTAGGAAAAAGTGAGACATGGCAACAATTACCAAAAATAACTTAAGTATAACTCCAACTACTAAAAATAGATCCCTATTTTTAGGGATGCTTTTTTACTTTTTACTTTTTTATTTTTCGAGAAAAATCTACCATGCATACACAGAGAGATTGTGCAGTTCCTGAGGAAACTAGACAACTCACTAGCTCATGCATCGAGCAGCTAAAAGGAAAGCTTCTGCGTAATTCCTGGGTTGAATGGCTTAGGTTTCCTCTTATTCTCTGCACAGTTTCCCAGCTGAAGGTAGGTTGTCAATTGGCTTTGCAGAGTTTTGGAGCTGAAGGCTCACTACGACCTTGGACTACGCAATTCTTGAGAGCAAGGTTGGTTGCCCTCAAGGATTGTGCATTTCACTAAGTCAAAGCCAGAACCGGGTTGAAACCCAGTGAAGGGATCAGCTTGCAGGTTAGATATAAAAGAAAGATAGAAAACACAAGTTGTAAGTAGAAGATAAAACTCAATTAAAGCACAAGTACCTAGGTTAGCGTAAGATCAACTATTGTGATTTAAGGAGGGAAGCTCCAAAATGAAGCATAGGCAAAATTTTGGAGGGTGGTTGTAGCCGCTACAACATTTGGAAAACCATATAAGAAGTGGGCACATGTGTGTTTATTCTAAAATCAAAGACAATCACTAGGATATTTGTGATAGCAAGTGATTGGCTATAATCTTGAGTAACAACATTGATCCCTTATCCATTGAGGCTACCTGCAAAGAAAACATGCATTCAAGCATATGCCTTGGAGCTGTTGTGGGTATGTCACATAACCTTTTAAAGAATAACACAAAAACCAATGCAAGCATACATCGTAATAAGATCCTAGTGTTATCACTCCTTCAGATCTCCAAGGCTGAGGAAGAGTCTAGCTGAGGTAACGACAGACCAACCTTTTGACTTGGTAGCTAGCCCTACCAAGCTAGAGAGGGCTCTCTCCAAAGGATCACAACCAAGAGGGATGGATGGATTAGGGTTTTAGGCTAGATATAGTAGCTCAAGTTTTTGATTTGATTTGAATGGGGTAGTCACTGGATGAGTGAATTGGGTTAGAGAGTGAACTAGGTCAGGGAAAAAGAAAATCAAAATTGCAGACATCTGATGGGGCAAGGTAGGAAAGTAATTTAACACTTTTTAGTATATTGATGGAATGGTTTAGACTGATGAGATGCTAAAAAGATCATGGAAATAATGAATTCTTTTTAAAATGAGGAAATGAAACAAATTATGATGATTTTCCCAAAATAGAGCATATAAGATGAATTCTGCTTATCACCCTTGAAAATCAAACATATTTAGAAGTGAAATGGATCATGGAAAATACAAAACATTCACACACATGTAACTGAAGAAGAAACAATATCAAAATACCATGCCACATGAATCCCACCAAAATAACTGCAACTCAGCTAATATATTCCATGCCAAAGTCTAAAACACTAGTACAACATCCAATGGAGTCCAACCTCCCAAAAAAGTGAAGAAAGGGAAGGTATAGACATAAAAACAAGATCCTCCCAACCTTAGGGGTCGAATCCGTGATAAGAGGAGAAATTCCACCGAAATCTGAACTGATAGTTAGGGTGTAGGGTGGTGAAAGTGACTCATACCTAATTACATTGCAACTGATTCATTTGACTTGATGAAGACTATTAACCTAATGTATTTACCCCTAGGTAATAGTAAAGTACCATAATTACATTTAACATATCAATTACATCAGCAAAATTTTTATTTCCGATAGGTGAAAATCAAATCTAGAGAAGAACAATGAAAAATTAGGCCAATTGTTAAGTGTGCCATCTCTGTGTCAAGTATGCAGCGCTGTCGTAAGTGTGCAACTCCATCTTCAGACCCACTTTTTCCTACCTTCCCAGTGTCCAAACTGAGCCCAGGATATCTCATTGGAAAGCTTATCCTGTCTAGTTTCCAAATCTACCTTTATTTTTCAAAATGGACTTGATTTAGCCCTCCAAAACTTCATTCTCCCAAGACTTTTCAAGTGTGCAGTGTCTAGCTGAAAAAGAGGGCAGAAACATGATGTTTTGCTAGTTTTTTTCCCATTTCACCTACCATTTTTGCAAACCAGGGCTATAAACATGGTTTTCCTAAATGTATTGGTCCTTCTGCATTTTTTGGTGGCTCCCATTTCTCCAAAACGTGTCCCAAAAAAGAGCGCAATGCTTAGGGCGCTACGCATTTGACCATGCAACTGATATTTAAATTGCCTAAAAAAACACAGAAAACATATATTTGCTAAAATGTGCCAAGAGACTTCAAAATTGGTCAAGGATCTGATGTTTGGTGTAGCTAGGCTTGGATTAAATCCTTTGAAAGTATGTCAAACTTCTCCTTCTCGTTTTGGTGAGTTAGGGCTTCAATTTTTGTCTTTGCAACCTTGAGTTGTGTTTTGCCATCTTCTTTTGAATTTCATTTTTCTAGTTAGCTTTGTTTAGGAGCTTCTCTAGATGCTGATTGACATTATCAAGCCAATGCTCCCGGTTCTCATTGATCAAGATGGAAATTTTCTCATTCCATATGATCTCATTAGCAAGATCAACCTCCTTTTGTTTATCTAGTTCTAGAGCTCTTTTCAGCCCTCTAGTTCTAGGTCATTTTCTAGGTTCTTTCTCTTCTTCAGGTTCACCATACCTGTCATAGGCCTCATCTAGAAATGCCTTGGATTTCATTGCTTCCCTCTTTTCCTTGATGATCTTAATCTCCATGACATCATGTTTGGCTTGAAGTTGCTTATTCTCCTGCTCATAATATGAGATGATGTATTTTTATCTCTCTAGGTTGATCTGGAGCTCCTTGATGAGTGCATATTTTTCTTTGATAAAAATGCTTGTGCTCTCACTGTCATCATGTTCACATAGGTCAACCAAATAAAAATCCTGCTCTGTCTCATGGAGGTCCTCCTCCTCATGTGGAATCTCTGTCTCTGTCATCTTTTCCTCGCCCTTTTGTACCTTCTTTGCTGATGAAGAATGCAAGGACCCTCCCACAATTTGTGGGGAAAACACATGACTATGGCCTCTCTGATAAATTGTTAGATGATCCAAAAATAATTTATTATCATAGGTTATAAAATTGAAATAAAATAATTATTAATTTAAGAAATTAAATTAATAATTATTATTCTAGAATGATTAATTAATGGAGACAATTAGAAATTAGTATATTGTTGTAACAAGATATGACTCTCTAGTGTCGTATCTTAGGCTCTATTTTAGGAGATTAGTTAGCTAGTTGGTTTGAATAGCATTTATTGTAAATGGACACTTGTTATTTAATAAGTGATCCATAATTAGAGGTAGTTAGGACATGGAGCTTATAAATAGCTCATTGCAAGAGTGTTTGGTTGTTCGGGTGTAAACTCTTGCAAAATCAATTATGTAATTGTTTTTTTTTTATTAATAAAATTATGTGTCTGAGGACACTTCTGCCATTATTGTGGTATCAGAGCTCCAGTAATGTTTCAGTGGATGTGAGGAGGATCTTCCAACTCAACAAAGTCCTGGAAAACTCCATTCAGTTGGCCAACAAATCATTGGTATGGAAATTGTACAGTTTTGTTTAAAAGGAAAATAAATTTTATCATTGATTTTAGATTTTTTAAAATCTAAAATTCATTTTTTTTTTATAAAAATTGCCTCAGTCATTTTTATTATTATCTGAATAACCTCTTCCGAAAAGTAGCGGCCATCACCAGAGACAACAATTCTGGAACCTTTTATTTCCTCCACTGACAGTGCATCGAAAGTTGCTTGAACAAAATTGTGCAAGTAATTCTGTTGCTTGAAGACTGTGACCTTCTTCCTGAGGCCAGCAAATCATTGACGAGCAGTGGTACACGACCACATCTAAAGGGGGCCGAGGGTCGAGGTTTTCGTCGTACAGAGAGTTTGGAGACTAGGCGATGTGAATGTGCTGTCCAGAAACAATTTCGATATATGTCCGTAAGTGGCGTCAGTCAAATGAATTCCGTCCCAGTTGAAATACTGTCCAGGATTTGTACACAGAGATGCTCCTGCTGCGCCGCATGTTACGCTCGGATTGTAATTATATTTACCACCCGTTCCACAACAAGCTTGTAACACATTATTCTGCAACCCAAAATTCTGTGGAGAGTTCAAAATTTTGAGGGCTGCCCCGTTAAAGTCTGCAAAAACAAATTTGACTTGCGGATATTGTCCTTGCAGTTTTGTCACTGCGGCTTGCAGAGCATCATTAGCAAATGCAAAACATAAAGTCATTGATTTCTAATGGCCGACTAATTTAAAGATTGGTCAGGCGAACCGACATTTGTCCATAGTTTTTTAAAGCACTGGAAGGTTTTGGACATTCAAAAGAACATGTAGGAGCCGAGTCCTCACCGTTTTCTCAAGCCGCACCATCAGCAGAAAAATACATCCCCTGCTTCTGCTCAGCCAAAGCTGATTGGATTCTGGCAATTGCAAGCAAAACCGATCTATTTCATTTTATGTAAAAGATCCCCGTCGGAGGCACTTTCCATGGCAGACCAAGAAACTACAGATTTTGATGTGGCTAGGGCGCAATTGGTCATGCGATAATTTACTTGACTTTTGAAATTCCCACGAATTTTTTAATGTCGACTGAGTACAACATTGGCTCTACAAACAAAATCACTTTATAAAGGTGTGCGTTATTTTAAAAAAGGCAACATCCACAAAATTTTAAGTTTTGAAATTATTTCACTTTTATAATAGGACTCCATAAAATTCTTATAAGGTGCATTACATTTTGTAAATTTGAAGAATATTTTGTGGAGATATAAGTGTTTTATTTTGTATTTGGAGTGATAAGGGAAAGTTGTTGTATTTCAAAGTACTGTTTTACTTTGAGGGGGGGTAATTTCTTTTTTACCATATTGTGCAAAAGCACCATTGTAAAAAGTCAAATTTTGAAAGTTGCCTTGTAAAAATTTGAGATATTGACTAGAGCCAAGTGTAAAGCTCAGTCAATTGTCTCCTGTTTTGACGACTATTCGAGGGTCAAGGCCAAGCCCCGATAGATCGTGTTTTTTGCGTGTTGTGTTGACTATCTTGTCATTTCTGTTCTGATTCTTGGTGCGACGCTACAACGCTAAAATGTCTAAGTTGATTAATTTGTTTTCTGATTCCGACAAACTAGAAGGCACCAAATCTTATAAAACATGGCATCATCTCATCGAAAGCACACTCATTTACAATGAATTATGGCAGGGAATATGTGATGGAGATGTTAAGCTGAATAAACCCACAGATGCAGATGCACTGGCAAAATGGGAAATCAAGAATGCTAAAGCCTTAGCTCTTATTAAATCATCTGTGAATGATGAAATGTATGTCCATATAGAAAATGCTTTAGATGCATGGACTGCCTTGAAAACTTTTAAAGACCTCTTTGATACTCAGCCTAAATCAAAGAAAGTCGATTTACAATTAAAATTGTTGCAACAAAAATTAACTGAAGATGGTGATATTCTTGAATATCTCTCCAGACTTAAGAATATTAGGTAGGAAATTATTAATGCTGGTTTTCCCGCAATTGATGATAGCTTTATGGTCACAATTGTAATTGCTAGACTTCCTTCTTCCTACACACATTTTTTAGAGACTCTACAAGTAACTGGGAAATTAGAGAAACTAAAGTTTGATGAGCTTTGTGAAATGTTGAGTCAACATGATAAAACTTTTGGGAAGAAGAAGAAAGTTGGTGAAGATGTTTTTCTCACAGAAGTTAGCACTAGTAAGTCATCAGCAGATAATTCTCGAGGAAGAGGCAGATGGAATCAGAATCAAGCAACACATAATCGAGGTCGAAGCCAAAGCAGAGGAAACAATTTTAATAGAGGAGGAAGAAATAATTTTCAAGGTAGAGGAAACAACCAAGGAAGAGGAAATTTTCAAGGACAAGGATATAATAATCAAGGTAGAGGACAATCTTCAGGAAGAGGAAGAAACTTAAGTCAAATTGTATGTCGAAGATGTAACAAAGTTGGCCATTATGCTGAAGATTGTCGAACTTCACTTAATAAAATTCCCAATTTTCAGCAGCATTCAGCACAATTTGCAAATGATCAAGATGAAGGTAACTCAGAATATGTTTTTACTTCTTGGATTCCGGGGAAACTCAGCACATGACTTGTCGATGTGATTTTTTTTGGAATTTTCAAGATTTCCAACTTAATTCCATTTTTCTTGCTGATGATACAAAACATACTCCTTATGGAAAAGGAGTAGTAAAAGTTTTTCTCCCTGACATTGGAGAAAAAATGATTTCCAATGTATGGTATGTACCCAGTTTCAAGAAAAATTTTCTCTCTTTAGTCACGATTCGACAAGCAGGACATCAGGTGATTATGGAAGATGGTTTAGTGAAGATTAATTCAGTGAAACAGAACTTGAAAACAGTCATGACAGGTTATGAAGATGGAAAACTGTTACGGATGAAAGGGACAGTTATTCCAAGGCATTCTGATTTTGCAGGGGCAGTGACTACAGGTATTTCACCTATGAGACTATGGCATGTAAGATATGGACATTTGAATTTTGACAGTCTTTCTCAATTGCAGAAACAAGGAATGGTTAAAGGACTTCCCACATTCAAAAGGGAAAATGCAAAATGTGAAGCTTGCATTTATGGCAAACAAAATCGAGAAAGTTTTCCAACAAGTTCATGGCGTGCAAACAGGCGGCTACAACTAGTTCACAGTGATGTTTGTGGTCCACTACAAACTTCATTTGGTGGTTGCAAATATTTCTTACTATTCATTGATGATTTCAGCAGAATGACTTGGGTTTACTTCTTGAAGAACAAGTCAGAAGCATTTGATAAGTTTAAAATTTTTCGCCAACTTGTTGAAAATGAAGTCAAAGAAAAGATAGGTACTCTCCGGACAGATAATGGGGGAGAATTCACTTCAAATGAATTCAAAACTTATTGCAGTGAAAATGTCATAAGACGACATCTCACTAATGTTTACACTCCACAGCAAAATGGAGTAGTCGAAATAATGAATCGCACTTTGTTAGGAATGGCAAGATCCATGTTAACCTTCAAGAGGTTAAGTCCATCATATTGGGCGGAAGCAATTCATACAGCTATCTACTTAAGAAATAGATCTCCAACTGCTTCTTTAGACGGAATCACACCTTATGAAGCTTGGTTCGGTTTCAAACCTCGAGTTAAACATCTTAGAGTTTTTGGGTCAGTGTGTTATGCCTTAGTTCCGAAAGAAAAACGAACTAAGCTTGACTCAAGAAGTTTAAAATGCACAATGATTGGCTATTCTGATGAGAAGAAAGGGTATCGTCTTTTGACCAATGGAAAATTCATTGTGAGCAGGGATGTCATTTTTGATGAAACAGAGAGTAAGAGTGCTGAAGAAATTGAAAATCTTCTTCACAAGTTAGAAACCAAAGGAAGTAAAAGAAATGGAAAAATGCAAAGTCAACCAACTTCACCAAATTGTTATGAACTTGATTTTCCTTCCTCTGAAGATGAGTCATCCAGTCAATCTACATCAACAACATCATCTGGGTCTTCTAGCAGTTCATCTGCATCTCCAAGCAGCAACAGTTCTTCAGACAGTGAGTCTCCACATTCTTCACCTGAACGACGTACATCAGTTTATATTAATCCTCTTTACAATGATGGGGACTTTACAGAAGCACAAACAAGTGAGCACCAACTTCCTAAATGGGCAGTTCAACTTTTGAAAGATGTAAAGCCTGATGAACAGAATAAAACTGGCGCCAGAAGGGAACATAGAAGTGAAGGCAATTTTGCCTTGATAGCAAATGATTTTACTGAACCTTCCACGTACAAAGAGGCAGTAAAACATAAAGAATGGCAACAGGGTATGGTTGAAGAATATCAAGCAGTAATTGATAACAACACTTGGAAACTTGTTGATTGTCCAGCAAATGTTAAACCCATAGGCTGTAAATGGGTTTACAGAATTAAGTATAATCAGAAGGGTGAACTTGACAAGTATAAAGCACGACTTGTCGCAAAAGGTTTTGCACAGCAGGAAGGAATTGATTATGAAGAAACTTTTTCTCCAACAGCTAAATGGAACACCATCCGATTAACACTTGCATTGGCCGCTCAAAAAGGATGGAAAGTTCATCAAATGGATGTGAAAAGTGCTTTTCTCAACGGGGATTTATAGGAGGCAGTGTATATAACCCAACCACCAAGTTTTGAAGTTGAAGGACAAGAACATAAAGTTTGCAAATTGATCAAGGCTTTATATGGATTAAAACAAGCTCCTCGAGCTTGGTATGCAAAGATGGACGAATACCTTAAGAAAGTTGGTTTTCAACGAAGTGAATATGATGATACTTTGTATGTGCGACGACAGGGAAAATATCTAGTAATTCTTGTTATGTATGTAGATGATTTGATCATTACTGGCAACCATGATGATCATATTGCACAGGTAAAAAGGGAGTTACATGCAGGTTTTAAGATGACAGATTTGGGATTACTTCACTACTATCTTGGAGTTGAAGTCTTCCAACATCCACATCATATTTTCATTTCTCAGAGTAAGTATGCCGCAGAGGTTCTTCAGTGATTTGGCATGAAAGATTGCAAGCCCGTTCTCACCCCCATGGAGCAAAACTTGAAACTTTCAAAATTTGAAGGGGGGGAAAAGGTGGATAGTACAACTTACAGACAGTTGATTGGCAGCTTGATTTATTTGACAAATACTCGTCCTGATCTATCTTATGTAGTCAGTATTCTTTCACGTTTTATGCAGGAACCACGAGACAACCACTGGAATGCAGCTAAAAGAGTTCTTCGATATATCCAAGGAACAAAAGATTTTGGTCTTCTTTACACAAAGACTAAAAATTTTGTACTTGGTGGATATTCTGATGCTGACTTTGCTGGGAGTATTGATGATCGAGCATCAACATCAGGTTATTTAATGAACATGGGATCAGCAGCAGTATCTTGGAGTTGTAAGAAACAAGCTACAGTGGCCACTTCTTCAGCAGAAGCAGAGTACATTTCAGCATGGGAAGCAGCATGTGAAATTGTTTGGTTGCGCAGAATTTTACAGGACTTGGGCATTTCTCAGGCAGAAGCTACATCATTATTCATTGACAGCCAATCAGCCATCAAACTTGCCAAGAACACAGTTTTTCATTCAAAGACAAAGCATGTGGACACCAAGTATCATCATATCAGATCTCTCATTGCCAAAGATGTCCTCAAGCCAGTTTATTGTCCTTCCGAAGATCAAATCTCCGACATTTTCACGAAACCGCTTGGCAGAATAAAATTTACTAAGTTCAGGGATGAACTTGGTATCTGTTGTAATGTATCTTTGGATCATAGGGGGGAATGTTAGATGATCCAAAAATAATTTATTATCATAGGTTATAAAATTGAAATAAAATAATTATTAATTTAAGAAATTAAATTAATAATTATTATTCTAGAATGATTAATTAATGGAGACAATTAGAAATTAGTATATTGTTGTAACAAGATATGACTCTCCAAATGTGTCATATCTTAGGCTCTATTTTAGGAGATTAGTTAGCTAGTTTGTTTGAATAGCATTTAATGTAAATGGACACTTGTTATTTAATAAGTGATCCATAATTAGAGGTAGTTAGGACATGGAGCTTATAAATAGCTCATTGCAAGAGTGTTTGGTTGTTCGGGTGTAAACTCTTGCAAAATCAATTATGTAATTGTTTTTTTTCTGATTAATAAAATTATGTGTCTGAGGACACTTCTGCCATTATAAATGTGTGTCAAAGTTCCCAAATCAACCCCTTTAGGCTTGATGATCTCAACTTGTTCAATCTATTCCTGCTCTCTAATTTCATCTTTGTTAGGTGAATGAATATGCTCATGAAATGGTGATGATGGAGGTGATGGTGAGGGTGACTATCAGATGAGGATGAATGATCTATGGGTTGAGATGGAGGAATGGAGGTGGAAGGATGAGATGATGAGGGGATGCTTTGAACATTCTAAGTAGATGAATCAGTGAATATGGGATTGGCTATAAAGGTACTCCATGCAATGTTGAGCTCTTTGAGATGATAAAGGACTATGATTTTAATGAGGGAGTGATGAAAGAGACTCTTCATTTGATGTTTATACTCCCTTTTCTGGATGATGTAGGCCATCTTATAAATGCTCCGGAATAGATAGTAGGATATATTGAGCATTTTTACCCTAGTGAAATGCATTAAAAGCTGGATGTGATAAGAATAAAGCCTAGAAAATCTACCTTCACATGAAATTTTTTTCATGATAATTTTCATTATGGGAGCATATATGTCTAGTAGGTGAGAAAAAGGAAAATAACCCTTTATTTCATTTTTGTACCTTGGTTTTATGAAAGGCTCATAATAATGTCTCTCCAACTCACCTTGTTTAATCCATTTCTCCCCAACATCTGGGATTCTGGTGGCATCTGATATAATGGCAGTAGATAAAGTCGAAGTGACACCTGCTGAAGTGACTTAGTTGTCTTGGAGTTTGGATATGAAGAGTCTAGGCAACATAGGATGGTTGTTGGGCATGGAATCCCCCCCACAACATGTTTTGGAGCTCAAAGTCCAAGTTTTGAATAATATTATTGTAAAAACTCCACAAATTGCGGGCGTGGAGCGCGAATTGTATGTTAGAGTCATAGGGTTGTCCACCCTAAGTTTTGAATGTAGTATCGACCTACCCATGGTCTGGAGACCATGGGATTGTATAAATAGAGCGAGGCTCTAAGTTGTAAAGAAGTTAAAGGAGGAAGAAAAGTAGAGTTAAAAACAGATGGAGTAGAACAGATAGCAAGCATAGAGCAAGAGTCTAGTGTCTTGGGTCGTAGTAGTAGGAAGAGGCTCTCCAGCTGAGTGCGCGAACCCCTGCAGCTGAGTGCACAGGGCGGAGTTGAGTCTATAACCAAGGAAGAAGAATAATAAAGAGAAGTTTACCTGAATTCAGTGTATTTGTTCGTATGTTATTACATGTTTGATATCAATTGCACTTATACTGTTTATTTACTGCACGATGTTGTATGAATGGTGAATATTGGTAAGTATACATGAAAGCATATAGATACGCTAAGTTAATCAATTAGTATTGGGTTACTAGTAAGGATTTGGGTAATAACACTATTCGGGCCCCGAGTAGGGTTGCGTGAAGGTAGCATCACCGGCTGCAAAGTACTAAAAAATACGTGTAGGGAACGAAGATCCTGACCAATTTTGGTTCGTGGTAAGGGCCGTATGGGAAGCACAAGGAGTTGTGGATGATAATATAAAGAAGGCAACGTTGGTAAGCGCGTTGTAGTATCACGCACTAACATGGTACATTAAGCACTCTAATGACCACCCAAACACGGGGATCGTAGATATCCAGGCTGTGCTGAACAGAGAATTTAGTAGGCCAAAGTCAGAGACACAATCAATTATCGGGTTTAAGGAAATCATAATGCTTCCAGGCGAAACCCCATGGGATCTGGATGAGAGTCTGAAGAGTGTGATCTGCAAAGCCAACATGACCTTGACAGATGGACAATACCGCACATTGTTTGTTGCATCACTAACGCTGCATTTGAGGACGGTGCTGTCACAGTGGAAGCTATCCACCCAGGCCGAAGCTTTGGAGATTGCAATGAGACTGCATGAGACTCCACAACATCTTGGCCTGGGAGTTCAACAAATCCATGGACAACTGCAAAATTTGTGTCTCGAAATGCAGAACTTGAAACAAGATAGGACAACTCACTCGGAAGCACGTGAGGAGGTATGGTACATATAATGCAAAGGCTAGGGGCATGACAAGGACCATTCTCTAGTTTTCGAGAATCACTTGGCGGGAGGAGGGCCGATGTCCTTAAGACCAGAAGCACAAGAAGGATCAAGCATAGTGCTCACATTATGGTGCGTGATTTGTCAAATAGGAGGAAAACACACTATAGATAATTGTCACCTATTACAGAAGTATATACAGACATCCCAACAATTGTTCTATAATTTTTGCAGATCGGTAGGCCATGATGAGCACACTTGTAGGAGTTACGAGCTGATGATAGATTGGACCCCTGCCTACAGAGTGAAGATTGAAACGCGAGTGGTTGATCCAAATTCAGGGATGGCGCACACAAGATTTCAGGGGCGCAGATGAGGTCGAGGAGGAATGGGACTAGGAAGGGGTCATGGACAACTGATTTGTTACAATTGCAGAGGGCCAGGGCATTATGCCCGTGATTGTACAAATCCAACGAGAGCATCATGTTTATATTGTACTCAGTTTGATCATGAGATAGAGGACTTCCATACACTGATAGCGAGGCTGCACGATAAAGGAACACTCTAGCCTCCCCTGACTCAGAATTTGCAAACAATGAGGTCTGAGTCACATGAAGAGGACCCAAATGTAAAAATAGTGCTTTGGAGTGGTATCACAATAGGAAATGACAAAGGTAAGCAACTTGAAGAAAGTGTGTGGGTTCACAAGGCTCCTCCAAAGGAACCTAAATTTGATTTACGGCGTGTAAAGGAGACATTCATGGAAGCTAAGAAGGGCTTCACGGAGGCCTCCACTTCAGGTAGTAAGGATCAACTAGAGCCAAAGATGGATCCTTCAATGCTCACTACCTTTTTGGAGACATGTATGAAACTGTTGCACGACAACAAAGCTGTGAAAGGGCTAAGGAACTTATCCCTAGGTGCGTTGGGTCAGGAGAACCTCGCGTAGTCCAAAAACTTGGAAACCATGCATTGCGAATAGGGAGGGAAATAAGATTGACTGCGCAAATCAGGGAATATGAAATGGATAAAGTAATTCTAGATCGAGGATCAGATGCGAATGTGCTGCCAAAGCAAACATGGGAGCGTATGGGTAGGCCCGCATTGCAATGGTCCCCTATTCAATTGCGAATGGCGAAATAGCAGAAGATCCTACCAATGGGAAGACTGCAGGGAATCACGATAGACATCGAAGGTGTGAGCAAGCTTGCATATTTTGAGGTGATAGGGATTGTAGATGACAACAATCCCTATCTCGTGCTATTGGGAATAGATTGGGCCACGATATGAATGGAGTCATAAATCTGAAGAATCGCAAAATGATTTTTGAAAAAAGCCACTACGCATTGTGCTATCTTTAGACCCTGTGGAAGGAGCACGCTACATGGAGCCAGTTCGCGACGACAAAAGCAACGACGAGCTAGACTGTATCTACAAGATAACTGCTTGGGAATAGGATTGGGTGAATCCTACAGTAGATGGTAAAATTTCGTGGGAGCGCTAAAGCTCCTGCACATCAAATTAGGATGAGGAAACAGAACGATGGCAGAACTGGTTACACGAGGTAACCACACTCAACTGCAACATGATGGTAAGATCACTACGTTGCGTGACAACTGAGGCAAGAAATCTACCTATATATGATGGGTTAACAATGGTGGATGAATTCCTGAACAAGTTTGAAAGCGAAGTGTCAGAACAATAGCGGTTCGATGCTCTGAAATGGGCACTGCGCGCTATGCCCGCAAGGTGGTGGGGTACGCACCTGTAGAGTTTTGGTGATTGGCACGAATGCCGAAAGATGATGCACTTACAATTTGGGAAGCCTCAGAGGAGGATGGAAGCCAGGCAGGCTGGACGAAACAGCTTGTGCTCCCACCTTTCCATATGGTTACAACCATATGGTATGCAACCTGCAGATGGTTACAACCATATGCACACTGCTCTTGCGATAGGAGACAGGAACAACAAGAAGAAGTAGGCAAGATAAGTGCGTGAACAACGAAGCATGATACAACCTAGCGCGCCAACCATCATACACGGGGAAGCCTTTGACAAGGTGTATGAAGTGTTGAACAAGGTCCACCATGTGAGATGCACCCACTAGGACTTGCGCGTACCAGTGGTTCGATGGGCCTATAAGACCATGTGCGAAACTTTGACCGCACAAGCGCTTCAAAAGCTAAAGTATGAAGTAGGGGTTGTAGTTCGTGTGAAGCATGCGAAGATGAGTCCATGCATAACAACACCCGTTGATACGATGGTCCGTGCTGACCAGAAAGAAGCAACCACACAGCTACGTGAAATACAACATCTAGGACTTAAGGAAGAAATCCTACAGGGAAACTTTAGACTTCGCAAACTTGAAAAAAACCAGGTACGGTTAAGGGAGAAAAGCGCTTTAATGGACGCAGAGGTTAGGAAGCTAGAAAACAAAATAAAGGATGCATTTCTCGCCGAGAAACCAAGGATGGCAAGGCAAGGTATGTCCAATCATACTGACAAATTGGAAAGCTATCGTCGTGAATTGGTTAGTCTGCTGCCATGGCTGAGACCGCATCTCGCCAAACATAGTGACTAGGGTAGTGGAGTGCAAATCATAGGGTGCATGATGTCGATCACTACAAGGGAAGCTGGGGATTTTCCATGAACCATGATGGGAGACGAGATGAAGCCCTACACGGATGGTGCACCCACCTGACTAGCCATGGGAAGGATAGTCTTAGCACTCCAGGCAGTTGAAAGGGAGCGCAAGATTATAAAATATTCTGCTTGGGGGCTGCACAATATAAGAGATGTGCGCAAGAACAAGATGTCACAGGGCTCGTGACTGTGCACGGAGGGTTGCGCTGCCATGGGGGTTGGTTGGGAAGTGACCGTTGGTGTCACTATTCATGATGAGATGTTGATTTGAGGCCAAATGGAGCGAGCGGTGCGAATTTAAGACGCTAGTTATGGCCAAGATTTGGGAAAATCTATTGCCAAGAAAGCATTAATGGCCTGAAATTGGGGGGAACGGTTGAATTCGAATTTGGAAGGCGCTATAAAACTCACAGGACTAGCCAGCGAACAATACTTGGTCATTTGATAATTCAGCGCTTGAGCAGAGCACAGAGTATTGAGAGTCGAGCGATAATTAATCCCCTATGTTCACAAGACACAGAATACAGCCCAAAGAAGATGACGAACACTAAGGATGGGTTAGGAATTGAGGAGGTAACCGCCGACGAGGCTGCGCAGACCCACATGGTGGAGGATGTTCCAGAAGGCACCAGGTGGTAACAGAAATCCCCAAATCACCGCAAACACTAAGGCCCAAGAAGGATAAACAGGCAATCGGGCCAATACGCATGTCCCTAAGGAATCTGCAGCACAAATTATCCATGGAAGAGAAGGGGAAGGCAGTTAAAATTGAAACAAATGAGGAGGAGGAAGATTTGCAGGCCCTAATTTCCACCATAGAAGAAGAAGAAGACGTCGGAGAGGACATCCAACCGTTGCTCTCTGCAACAAAACTGTTGGCATATGTCCCTCCGCGGAAAGGGAAAACCAAGGTGTCAAAGAACCTGGAAGAGATGAAAAGCTTGCTCCAGACCCCGCTACCCCCGACGACATTATATTTGAGGGCGCGCGCCTAGGCCGCATGGCAACCATGAAATTCGAAGATTGGAACCTTGCAGACAACGAGAAGTTCCCACACTTAGAGACAACCAACCTTATGAAGCAGAATACGGAGGGGGCAGTGACAACATTAGAGTTGTGAAAATGGTTGTGCGGTGTGGAAAGGTTGTTGGGCAGCGGATCCCCCACGTAATGGTTTTGGGGCTTGAAACCCACATTTTTGGGTATTGTATTGTAAAAGCTCCGCAAAGTGCACAGAGCACGAATTGTAATGGGTTAAGTCTAAGGGTAGTCTGCCCTAAAATATTATAAATTAATCTAGAATGTGTTAGCCTGCCCATGGTCCGCGGACCATGAGAATGTATAAATAAGAGCAAGGCTTTAAGTGTAAAAGGTAACTTTTTGGTGATAGAAGTAATATGGGTGTCTGAAAGGGATAATAGATTTGAGTCTGTAAGTGCAAGTTTGGGTTGTAATAGGAGATAGAGGCTCTGCAGCTGTGTGCACAGACCCCTGCAGCTATGTGCATAGGGCAGGAAGTGGATTGTAACCAGATAAAGGCATTAATAAAGATAAGTTGATTTTGAAATATCGTGTATCTGTTCTAGATTCTGGTTTATGCATCTGTTCTTGATTTATGATTACGCACATGTCTGTTTATGTTAAATAATAACTGAAAGAGCTGTACTTTCGTAAGTAACAAAAGATCTATAATAATACTAAGCATAGAAAAGGGTAAATCACATTCGCGCTTGACTAAGGTAGTTGCCCCGAGAAGATAGTTGCGCGGAGGCAACTCAGCGTGTAGGATCGCTCCGCGCAAACCCAGACCACATCAAGACATTCCTAGGGTGCAGAAACCTAGTTCCAACACCCTCCCATACTACCTCAGGTGAGACTTCAGTCCGTGCTCCACGGACTGTTGTCGAAAGGGCTGGTAGTGTTGGGATTTATTTGGCTAAACATTTTTGAACCTGGGTCAGGCCCCATTAAGCCAAGAAATGGTTCCATTGCTAGGACCGGGATATGCCTAAGGGATGTCTAATGTCAGAACGTTGGAACCCTACAAAGAAAGAACTTGAAGATTGGTTGGATCAGAAGCTGCATGATTTCGTGATATAGGAAAACAAAACTCCGTAGATATCCGAGAGAAGGTGGTTGGATCGCTTCATATATACAGAAATCCATGAGGTCTTCTTCACGACATTCTCTTGGGAACTATATGCTTGGATCGTGAGGCTAGCAGAAAAATAGGGGAGGTGAAAACTTGATCAGCCGATAGTGTGGACTCCGGAGTTAGTGCGCAGGCTAGAGGCTTCTGAAGATAAGATTGCACAGACCGTAGATCATTAGCTCGATCAGATAATAGGAGGGTTTATTACTGAATTTGCAATGAACACGACTATCAGCTACAACAAAGCTGAAAGATGCTTTCTCAAAGGACCGCGAGGTAAGTACATCAAGTCTTTGAATACCTGGATTAAGATGTTGTTGTGTGAAAAATGGGTGATGCACATACATTAATGATCAGAACGACGTGGAGCAGAAGGGTCTCCAAAGGGATCGAAGGGTTAGGAAATAATCATTTAATTTCACCACCACGAGCAAGTGGGGAAGAGCGCACTTGGGTTTCTCCAAGGAGTACGGTCAGTTTGATCGGGCAGTGCATTCCACAATTATCATCTGTTGTGATTGCAACAAGATGATGGAGCTTAGTGAAAAGAGTCGCCTTCACTAAGTGGGCCCGCAGGCTATTTTTTGGCGCAAGTCTATTTTTAGACATATGGATCATGTCTATGGATTGCAGGTTGCTGTTTATGGATGATTGATCAAGTTGGGAAAAAATAGATGGACTTCTATTTTTGATGAAAGTGTGAGTGATCACAGTGTGAGTGATCAAAGTCAAAAATAGAAAAGTCAAATATTATTATCTCACAATAATATTTGGACTATAAACTTAATCTTATTCTCTTGGAGCACTTCAGTTTGAGCTACAGAGGTGGCACATGCAGCTGTCAGAAGGAAATATGATTTTCTTATGAGTCAGTTGAGTTTTTGCATGCATGACTTCAGTTAGAACTCAATCAGTTGAGTTTGGTGGAGTTGATTGTGGAGTTGATGGAGTTGTGTTTAGTTTAGCTTTGTTAAACTGGTTGTATTTAGTCTAACTGGCAAATAGACTAGAGATGAGTTGGGTGAATTAGTTATTAATTAATTCACAAGTTATTAACTCATAATACAACTAATGAATACATCAGTTAACTCAGTTGCATGTCAGTGCATGTTCAGTTCAACAGGGACAGGTGGTAGAGAATCAGATTGCTATCAGTTGTGACTATAGTTGTGCACCAGATCTTGCACAATCAACGGATTGAGTATGCCAATGAGTTTGCCCACGTATTTGCCCACATTATAGCTTGTGCTCACGTCCAACAAAGAGTGAGTGACTATTTTGCAGGTGAAAAACGAGTTTGGGGAGCCATTCTCATCAGTTCTTGAGCAGGTATTGAGCAGTGGAGGCAGGCAAGCAGTGGAAGAGATTTGGAGATTAGATCTGAGCTGTATTGTGTGTAACAGAGGTGGAGATACTTGTGAGAAGTATTATGCTGTGTAATGTTACATGACTCAATCATTAATATACAGATAGTTGGGGTTTTTAGCGAGATGCTTTCCTCGGGATACTTACTGTGTTAATGTGTGAATGCTCTTGATGTTTTATTGTTATTGATGCTGCTATATTGATGATCAATGTAGAGGAGCTTATGTATTGTGTATGTTTTCCGCAATAGTACATGATCAAGATAATCTCCATTGAATATGTGTTAAATTATTCAAAATTTCTACATGGTATCAAAGCTAGATAATTGTAGAAAAGGTTTCTACATCATCTCTGCTAATGCCACCACTCCCCGCACCTTCATCACCTCCAACATTGCCTACTCCGCCTCCACCAAACCAGCAGTTTAGCATGGCGAGTGCGATCAAGTTGCCTGTGTTCAGAGGAGTAGGAAACGAATATCCCGATCAGTTTTGGTTTATAATAAGAGTAGTGTGGGAAGCGCACGGGGTTACAAATGATAACATTAAGAAGGCCACATTGGTAAGTGCGCTACAGGATCACATGCTGACATGGTATATCAAGCACTCGAATGATCATCCAAATGCTGGAATAGCAAAAATTCAGATTGCATTAAACAAAGAATTTAGTCGACCGAAATCGGAGACGCATTCGATCATCAGATTCAAGGAGATCGTGATGCTTCCAGGTGAAATCCCCTAGGATCTAGATCAAAGGATGAAAATTACGATCTGCGAGGCTAATATGACACTAATGGATGCACAACACTGCGCATGGTTTGTGGCGTCTTTGACACCACACCTGAGGACGACACTGTCGCAACAGAAGCTCTCAACCTAGGTAGAGGCATTCGAAATGGTGATGAGGTTGCACGAACACCGATATAGGATCCAGGGTTGGGAGTCCAACAAATCCACGCACAAATACAAAGCCTATGCTTAGAGGTGCAGAGTTTGAAGCAGGATAGGGCGCCCCGGCTAGAGGCGCATGAAGAAGTGTGGTGTATAAAATGTAAAGGCTAGGGTCACGATAAGGATCATTGTCCTGTATTCATGAACTATTTGGCAGGAGGGGGACTGATGCCATTGAGACTAGAGGCGCAAGTAGGACCGAGTATGCCCACCTATCTCTGGTGCACGATTTGTCAGGTGGAAGGAAATCACGCAACGGAAAACTATCACCTGTTGCAGAAGTACACCCAGACTCCGTAGCAACTATACTGTAATTTTTGTAGGTCAGTGGGTCATGATGAGCGAACATGTCGAAGCTATGAACTAATGATGGATAGGACCACAACTTATTAAATGCAGACAAAAATGCAAGGCCTCGATCCAGCTGTAGCGATAGCATGGGCTGGCTTCCAAGGGTGAGGTTGAGGTCGTGGGGGAATGGGAACCGGGAGGGGCCATAGACAGCTAATTTGTTACAATTGTGGAGGACCTGGGCACTACGCTCGTGATTGTACCAACCTGACGAGACTATCTTGCCCGTACTGTGAACAATTTGATCATGAAATGATAGATTGTCTGACGCTGATCACAAAAATGCACGAAAAAGGGGTGTTGCAGCCCACTCTGATGCAAAATATCCAAATGATGAGGTTCGAACCACGTGAAGAGGACCCCAACGTAAACATGATGCTTAGAAGTGGCGCGACCACGGGGGAAGATAAGGGGAAGCAACCTAAAGAGGATACCTGGGTACGTAAGGCTCCTACAAAGGAACTTGAGTTTGACTTGGACCACACAAAAGAAACATTTATGGAAGCTAAGAAGAGCTTCACGGAGGTCTCTACTTCAGGTAGTAGGGATCAACTAGAGATGAGCCTGAATCCTTCTATGCTAACTACCTTTTTAGAGACATGTATAAAACTGATGTGTGACAATAACGCAGTTAAAGGACTACAAGAGCTGATTGCTAGGTGTGCAAGGTTAGAGGAACTGCGTGTAGTTCAAAAAATGGGGAAGCATGCTCTGCGCACCAGACGGGAAATGTGGTTGACAGTGCAAATTGGCGAATATGAGATGGATCAAGTAATCTTGGACCTAGGTTCGGATGCGAATGTATTACCAAAGCAGACTTGGGAACGCATGGACAGGCCTACATTGCAGTGGTCTCCTATTCAATTACGGATGGCAAACCAACAAAATATCTTGCCCATGGGAAGATTGACAGGAGTAACAGTAGATATTGAAGGTGCGAGCGCACAAATAGATTTCGAGGTAATAGAGATTGTAGATGACGGTAACCCTTACCCTGCATTACTAGGAATAGACTGGGCGATGGATATGAATGGAGTCATCAACTTAAAGAAGCGGAAAATGATTTTCGAGAAAAATTCCCTACATGTGATAGATCCGTTGGATCTCGCCGAAGGAAAGCTCTACACTAAACTTGTGCGTGAAGATGATAGCAACAATGAGCTGGATTGCATTTACCAGATAACAGCGCAAGATCAAGAGATGGTAAACCCGACTAAAGATGGGAGAATCTCATGGGAGCGTGATAGTTCTTGTATGTCAGATTCCAATGAAGAAATAGAATTTTGGCAAAACAAGTTGTATGAAGTAACCACACTAAATTGCAACCTGATGGTTCGCTCACTACGGCACGTGACAACCGAAGAAAGGGAAATGCTAATAGATGAGGGGATAACGAGATTGGATGAAGCCTTAGACAAAATCGAAAGTACCATGCCAGAATGGACCGTTCACACGTGCGGCAGTATTACAAGCACAAGATCTAACAAGATGCAACAACGGCTCATAGTACTAAGTGGGAAGGGGGAGTGTTCGCCAAAATATGTGAAGTCACGAATAAGGGTCAGCGGATACAATATAAAAAGGGGGCTTTGCATGTCCCATGGGTTAGATGGGCATGTCCGGCGCCTTGCACAAACATGGCCGTGAAGTCGAAGCTACAGAATGGTACCAGAACTGAGGTCCCTGAAGCACCTCCACAGAAGACCATGGATGTAGTAATATCAGAAAAGAGAACAGCGCATGAAGTCTAGACTGAAGGGCTCATACAACCAGGAGAAGAGGAGTATGAATGGATTCAGGAAGCCATTTGGCAAGGAAATGAGCAACTTCGCGAATTGGAAAAAAACAGGGTACTTCTCAGAAGGTAGAATATGATGATGGACGTAGATATTAAATAGTGGGAAAAAGAACTAAAGGAGGAATTTCTAAACGAAAAACCTGGAAAGTTGCAGCTGGATATGCGTAAAGCTAAGGACGGATTGAAGGAATGTGATTGCAAGGTAATTGATTGAATATTGGGGTTAAGGCCGCACCTCATTCTCAAGAGAAATCAGGAGAATGCGCCGCATCCAACAATGCAAATAGCGATGATGATAGAAACCGTGCCGAGGGATGTTCGCCAGGACGCACTAACGGTGCACCAAGAGGGTGTGACCACCTAACTAACCAAAAAGGGGATAGTCGCAGTGCTCCAAACAGTTGAAAGAGAATGCGGGACTATAAAACAATCTGTTAGGAAGCTGCGCAACAACAAGAATATGCACAGGATCGGTAACTCCCATGAATTGCGGTCGCACAGAATGGGCTATGCTACTACGCGGATGAACAAGGAAGTGACCATTGAGGTCACTGTTCATGACAAGATGGTCAATCTCAGGGAACAAGGAGTGGATGGCGGGCATTTAAGACATGAAGTTAGTACTGGATTTGAAACGATCTCGAGTACATATCGCATTAATGAACCAGAAAAGGAGGGAATGGTCGAATTTGAATATGGTCTGGCTTATAAATCACAGTTGTTCGTCTACCGAAAAAACCATGGCACTGTGAGACTTAAGTTATTGAGTTACTTGATAGATATGGACCCGTCCAACTTCGATTATTTGCAGGACCTTTGGGACAACGTAATGCCGACAGCCGAAGTCGCTATGCCGAGCTCAACACCAGTGGTAAGAGACATACCACAAATTCCCAGACAGATAGCAGGACTGGTCCGGATATCGCCATGAAACCTGTGGTCGGGCAAGCAATCTATGAAAGATAAGGGCGAGATGGTGAATCTTGGGATATCGTGGACAAGTGCAACCCTGGGCTACGTGCCTACGACGAACCTTGAAGATTGGGACCTCGCGGACAACAACATCTCTCTTGCAAAAATGCAACACAAGCTGCAACAGATATTGAGTATACAGGACCAGAGATTGCAAACTTGCTACACTTGCACAAAGAGTTCATGGATTTGGCATCTCAGCTAGAGCTAAAATCCTATGAGGAGCCACTTTGTGTTAACCGAGCAGAGTAGAATGAGCATCATCGGTTAGGCGAACTAGTAGGGGAAATGGAGCAGGAGCTTGGAGAAGTGTTGCAACAAGCAAGGATGGAACAACGAAGCACAGTACATCACTCACAGGGATGGTGAACCACGAAGCCTTGGCAGCGTGTCTCGCTGCACCAACGAGTGACTCAGGACGAGTCATGATGATTGTGTTGGGGGCCTGTTGGGCAGCGGATCCCCCACGTAATGGTTTTGGGGCTTGAAACCCACATTTTTGGGTATTGTATTGTAAAAGCTCCACGAAGTGCACAGAGCGTGAATTGTAATGGGTCAAGTCTAAGGGTAGTCCACCCTAAAATATTATAAATTAATCTAGAATGTGTCGGCCTGCCCATGGTCCGCGGACCATGAGAATGTATAAATAAGAGCAAGGCTCTAAGTGTAAAAGGAAACATTTTGGTAATAGAAGTAATATGGGTGTCTAAAAGGGATAGTAGATCTGAGTCTATAAGTGCAAGTTTGGGTTGTAATAGGAGATAGAGGCTTCGCAGCTGTGTGCATGGAGGCCTGGTAAAGTCCGCAACTGTGTGCGCAGACCCTTACAGCTGTGTACAGAGGGCAGGAAGTGGATTGTAATGGGATAAAGGCATTAATAAAGATAAGTTGATTTTGAAATATCGTGTATCTGTTATAGATTCTGGTTTATGCATCTGCTCCTGATTTACGATTACGCACATGTCTGTTTATGTTAAATAATACCTGAAAGAGTTGTACTTTTGTAAGTAACAAAAGATCTATAAAAATACTAAGCATTAAAAAGGGTAAATCGCATTCTCGCTTGACTAAGGTAGTCGCCCCGAGAAGACAGCTACGCAGAAGCAACTCAGTGCGTAGGATCGCTCCGTGCAAACCTAGACCACATCAAGACATCCCTAGGGTGCGGAAACTTGGTTCCAGCACCCTCCCATACTACCTTGGGTGAGACTTCAGTCCGCGCTCCACGGACTGTTGCCGAAAGGGCCAGTAGTGTCAGGATTTGTTTGGCTAAACATTTTTGAACCTGGGTCAGGCCCCATTAAGCCAACAAAAGGCCGGGTTGCTGCAGTTGTCATGGATATCACATTTCCACCGCGCGCCCATCACCATTTTCATCATCAGGCAGCTGTTGTGCCTGGTGCATGATGGGTATATATGGCTGGAGGAGCCTATTCCCATCACGACCAACCTCATTCACCGGATTTCTCAGCTTCCCTACAAAGGAAGGGATCCTACGATGATAGCCAGAAAAAGTAGTGATCTGGCCGTTGGAGAGGCCATGAAGGTAAAAGTATAAGCTGGAGAAAAAGAAGAGGGGCTACATCATCTCTAGCGTCAAAGATAAGGGGGTGTGCGTAGCCACCCAACTCCTGGCTGGAAAAGTGATGAGAAAATGCCACGCTGATGAGGTACTAGTGCCGGTGGTCATGCTAGCTGAGCAATGAGTAGAAGGGGTTTAGTTCAACTGGGTCGAATTCCTCTGCGAAGAGTTTTTGATAAACTGTTGTGAATCCCAAGAGCAGGGTAATAACGTCTACTACGCATGGTTTCTCTTATCCATATTGCTAGTAGTGGGAGAATTTTTGGAGGACAGTCAGTTCCCCCACATTGACAGAGAGTTACAATAGGCCACGAAGTACGCTTCAGTCTGGGCCACCAAGGACGTGAAACGGATTCGCGACATCAAAATTTTCTAGGTGCTCATGGAGGCGAGCATTCGAATGTGGATCAATAGGAGGCCGTGCCTATCACCTACGGTGTACAACATTATGAATAGTTTTGTAGATTTTAAGGCGGATATGCACAACATATATATCAAGGCGCGGAAGGGTCCGATGAAGCAATGGATAAAGCTACCATTCATAGCCACTGACGACGCGATCGTTATGGTATTGGAGACCTGGCCTCCCGAGTGGCACACCCCAGATTTGGCAGAACTAGAAAAAGAGACAGCACAGAGAAAGAAGGATGATGTCACTCAGTTAGCAGAGAAACGGCGAAATGAAAAATCAGCAGCTGAGGAAAAGGTAGTGCAGAAAGCCACAGAAGCAACATCAGCAATGCAGGTAGTAGAGGTAGCAACAACACAAGCAGACGAGGGCCAAGAAATGTCCTCCAGACAAGGGGTAGAGGAACTACACACAGTAGAACGGAGCACGGACACAGGGACCACATCCACTTAGTTAAAGCGCCCACGCATTACAGAGAGATTGGCTCCAAGGAAGAAGGTCAAGGCCTCGAAGCTGGCCATTGACCCGATCACCTTAACTGAAGGAGATCTCTATGAGATCGGTGAGATGGTTTGTGATGTCACTAACGAAGTGCTCCAAGAGTTTATTACGGAGCACCAGAATGTGTTGGGGGCCCTTAGGGTGTATGTTATGAAACCAGCTCAAGAAAAGATAAAAAAGATAGATCAACACCTTAGAATTCAGCCTCTTCGAGGGGGCAACCTCCTTTACATTACATAAATGAACAATTCTTGGATGATACAAATGACAAAACCTCCTTTCTATATATAGGAGTCTAAGGAGTCACAATATAATCCAGCCGACCTAACAATAATAATATAAAGCCACAAAAATAACAATAGAGGGATTCTATGGGGCACAGAAATAACAATATGGGGGTAATAGGGGCACAAAAATATAAATAAGGGGTATAACTACAATAGTAATGGGGTAATCACTAGTATTATAGGGACCCAACAGTGTAGCTGCAGGAGTTATCAGTGCGGGCCCATCAGGAAGGTACCTTGTCTGCCCATGTCGCAATAGGTACTTCAGCAGCAGAGCAGATATTGTGTGCGAGGATGGCAAACACAATAGTGTTTCCAGAGGGAGCATTAGTAGCCTCAGATGCGATGGAACGAATGACGGTTAGCAATGAAAGGCCTTGGCCTTAATCTAGCTACCCTTCCCCGGGAAATGCTCTATCAGCTACAGGATGGAATAACAGTAGAGCTACGTGCTAGGGAGGATCACGCGATCCAAGTTCTTAGTGAACAAAATATCAATATAGAGCAGCTCAACTTACATCATGATGAGTTGATTTCGTAGAACCAAACGTTGGTGGAAACGGTAGATGACGCTTGCTGACCCGTCCCAGAGTTGGCTATCACAACAAATCTACCAGTGGAAGTATGGATCCACTGTTTGGTTAGTGGAGTCTGTGATGCAAGAGAAGAGACAACAAGGGTGCAACTGGAGATGAAACCGAGCTGCGGTTGAACGTGCAACATTCCACTCCCCCAGAAAACAAAGAACAACATGCCAGCGCTATTATAGCAGGGTTGGAAGAGATTGGAGGTGTAGTGTGCGACTGTACCAACATGTTGGAGCAAGCGCTTGAGGTCCTTACGACGTTACAGGAGGACCCCAACATCCAGCAACTGGATACAGAGGCACGCGAACTCCAGTAGTAGTACGACAACATCAGAGGAACTGTGCAGACACTAGTCCTCACTCAGCGGCTTACGAGGATGCAGCAAGCCAAGGCATTAAAGGATCAGGTGGACGTGGCGCGCCATAAGGAAGCAGTTCCCAAAGGGTGTGTCTAGCCATGGATTGACGAAGCCTTCATAATCATGTTAGATATTGAAGGAAATCTTGTGCAGATTCAGGGGATGCATGCACTGATGTAGCGTAGCACACTGGAAATAGAGGGCTCATAAGAGAGAATGTAGTAGGTACAGCAAGCAGCAACTTAGTGCGCTACAGACATCACGACCGTTCGGGACCAGTTGGAGGGACTCCACACCAAGATCGCTGTGCCGACTGAGTGACTCGAGGGCGAGTCACGATGTTTGTGTTGGGGGACTGTTGGGCATGGAATCCCCCCGCAGCATGTTTTGGGGCTCAAAGTCCAAGTTTTGAATAATATTATTGGAAAAACTTCGTGATTTGCGGGCACAGAGTGCGAATTGTATGTTAGAGTCATAGGGTTGTCCACCCAAATTTTTGAATGTAGTGTTGGCCTACCCATGGTCCGCGGACCATGGGATTGTGTAAATAGAGCGAGGGTCTAAGTTGTAAAGAAGTTAAAGGAGGAAGAAAAGTAGAGTTAACAATGGATGGAGTAGAATAGATAGCAAGCATAGAGAAAGAGTCTAGTGTCTTGGGTCGTAGTAGTAGGAAGAGGCTCTGCAGTTGAGTGCACAGAGGCCTAGTAGAGTTCGCAGCTGAGTGTGCGGACCCCTGTAGCTGAGTGCACAGGGCAGAGTCGAGTTTGTAACCAAGGAAGAAGAATAATAAAGAGAAGTTTACTTGAATTCAGTGTATCTATTCTTATGTTATTACATGTTTGATATCAATTGCACTTATATTGTTTATTCACTGTGCGTTGTTGTATGAATGGTGAATATTGGTAAATATACATGAAAGCATATAGATATGCTAAGTTAATCAACTAATCTCGGGTTACTAGTAAGGATTTGGGTAATAACACTATTCGAGCCCTAAGCAGGGCTGTGTGAAGGTAGCATCACTAGCTGCGAAGTACTAAAAAATGCGCGTAGCGACGTGCGTGTAGGGTTGAACCACGGACCACTAGAAAACATTAGACATCTCCACGGTGCGAAAACCTAGTTATAGCACCCTCCCATACTACTTCGGGTGAGACCTTAGTCCGCGCTTCATGGACTATTGCCGAAAGAGCCAGTGGTACCAGGATTTGTTTGGCTAAATCATCTCCGAACCTGGGTCAAGCCCCAACAAGCCAACAATGGTATTGGACTGCTTGAATTTGCTCACAGAAATCATAACAACCTAGATATGTGAAGGATGTCATAGCCATAAGAGATGCCAAGAGTTTCCTGAGATCTATTGGCTCAAATTTTAGTATCATGCCTCCTTTGTGTGTTTTCTTGATCTTTGTTTCTTCTCCCTCTATTTCTTCTTCCTCAATGTATGGTTTATATTCCTCTTCTGCCATAGTTTTTTAATATCAAACACTAGGGAGGTATAGGGTTGTTGGAATGTGGTTTTTTGGGAATAGGGAATGGGGAAGGGAAATGTGAAGGATATGGGTGAAGGGATTTATGTAGTGGAGGAGGATATGGGATATTAATATGATAGATTTTTGGGATGGTGAAATTGTTTGCAATGTAGGGGGTTTGGGAGCCTAGGTAGTTGTAGCACCTAGGACATAGGGTTTAGGTACAAAGGTTTAGAGAGTATTTGGGATAAAAGGGTTTAGGGAAAGGTAATGAAGGTGTAGGGGGTGTATGAAAGTGCAAGGGAGTTAAAATTTAGGAATTGAGAGTGCAAGGGTAGTTTTTAGGGACATACAAGGGTATAGATGTGAAAATAACACCAAATCTTAAAAAAATTTCAAAACACCATGAGAATGAGTTTAGGAGGAAAAAACATGTAATATTCAGTGATTACTTACTTGTGGGAGGTTAAACGCAACTTTGGCGGGGCTAAGGAGGCGATTTTAGCTCTCCTGGACAAACGCGCAACGCTTGTGGCAAGTGCATAGCGCCTTTGGCAAGTGCGCAACACTTGAAGGGAACATGCAGTGCCCATGGAAACTGAGAAGCACTAGGCAAGTGCACAGCACCTGAAGATAATGCGCAACGCTAGAAGAGAATGTGCAACGCTTGCTCTGTTTTGTTGATTTTCACCCATATCTGTGAAAAATGGTCTCTTGGGGTTTGATCAAGAAATGATAAGAGGCAAATGGAGTTGAGTTAGATGCTAGGAATGTGTTTATACTCAAATGAATTTGATATTTTAGCTTTAAAACCCACTTTCTAATGTTTCATTTCTCCTTTTTGAAATGCTTGCTAATTTCCCTTTACTCTCTGATTTTCATTTTTGCAGGTTGATGATGCATGAAGTTTTGGCACTCTTCACATTTGAATTTGCTTAGATGAAGTTGGCACATAGTTCTTTGAGTTGAAAACTTAGGAATAGTAACTTATTACATATAATGAACATAAAATTACATAAATTAGAAAAAATATTACATCTCTATTTTTTGAAATAAAATTACACTCTGAAATAGAACTGATACTTGGAATAAAAATTAGAACTTGGGAAAACATAGTCACATGTTTACCAATCCTTTTTAAATGAAAAAAGGATATTATTTTTCTCACCCTCATAATTTTTGTTGGCTTTATGGAGTGAAATGGAGTATTATTGGACCTTGAAAAAATGAAACCTAGTGACCTAATGGGACCTTGAATGAGCAAACCCCATGTGGACTTGACTGACACAAAACATGATGAAATGAGCCTTTATGGTCAATGTATGCTCAATAAGACACATGAAGGTGGGCCAGAAAATATTGATTTTTGATAGAGAGTAGGGCTTTTGACATAGGTCTACCATTAGTGAGTAAATTTTTAAATGAGGACCTAGGTGGAATGACAAAAATTTCAGAATGGGACCCTAATATGATATAAAAGAGGGGTTTTGATCACTGATGTTAGTATGAAAATAATGAATCTAACACCTGGAGACATAGGTACATGATGTACGCTTATTGGGAAATGCAAGTATTGATACAAGTATGGCGTTAAGGCATGAATCCATCGAAAATAAGACATTAAAACATGATCTTGTTTCAATCACAAATAAATCAAGCCTAAATAATGGCTTGCTAATGTATAATGAAAATGGTATTATGATAAACTCCCCCAAAACCAAAAATATTAGTAGCAAAATAAGTTCTAGAAGGATTAGTGCATATAATAGCTTGCTGGCTTTGTGGGGCCTGACCCAGGTTCACCGTTAGTTAGCCAAACAAATCCCTACAATATTGGCCATTTCGGCATCAGCCTGTGGAGCACGGATCGAAGTCTCACCCGAAGCAGTATGGGGGGATTTTGGAACCAAGTTTCTGCACCCTGAGATGGTCGTGATGTCAGTTTATACCCTCTATTCCTACTTTCGTGTAGGTCACTAAGCTTTAGGGCTCTGTCGATCTACCCTTTATTCCGCACTTCAGTACCTCTGCAAAAGTGTATGATTGACATTCACGTAGCCTTAACTCGTGATGCCGGTACTTCCGCGCTGCTATGACAACATATTGTATAGGTTCCCAAGTTATCTTAAGTGCTTTACTTATCTTACTAATCAACCATAGTTAGTGCCATGTAAACTGATATTCTTACTTGTGTTTAATTAACCAATACAATCACGTACATTCACGCATCACATAAACATTATAAATGAAACCCAAAATGTAGTATAATCAGATGCACTAACAAGAAATAAATATACAGAATTTGCAGAATACTTCTCTTTATCAATATCTTCATATTAATACAAACTCTATTAGCCCTGCGCACACAGCTGCAAAGGTCCACGCACTCAGCTACGGACTTCCACCTTAGGCCTCTGCGCACTCAGCTGCAGAGCCTATACCTACGCTAAGACCCAAGAACACTTAGACTACAATGCGTAACTCCTTACTTCATTCTTTGCTATTCCCTCTACTTAGGGCTTACTTAATTAGCTCATTTTTATACAATCCCATGTTCCGCGGACCATGGGTGCATCTTTACAGCCAACTTTATACTTTACAAAATAAGGGCAGACAACCCTTTATGACTCTTGACACCTTCACGGTCCGCAGCCACAAAATGCGGAGAATTTACAACTTTATTACAAAATTGTCCCAAAACATGGGCTTTAAGCCCCAAAATGTCCTTGGGGGAACTCGTTCCCAATAGGCCCCTAACAAAAACATGGTGACTCGCCCTCGAGTCACTCTGCAGGTGTGGAGATCTTGGCGCAAGGACCTCCCAACTCAACCTGTATGACGACAATCTTGGTGGTGCACTATGGCCGCCTGCTTCACTTCTTCAACCAACTACTCTATCGCTGGTCCTGAACAGTCAGCCTGAAGCTTCTGCTGAGTCGCTTTCAGATTAGCAAGCTTACCTTCAATAGAGGCCATGACCGAATAAGCCTCATCCAACCAGGGCTTCAAGCGCGCCTTCAGCACTGCCTCTTTGTGTTGCACTGCATCTTCTTGTTCTTTTAGTGCTATGGCCTCCTTCAGCTTCGCCAATCTCTATGTGAGAGCGATGGTTCATGTTGTACCTTTTACTTCGTCATAGTGCTACTGCAGTTCTCACGTTTCTGTCTCCAGTCGCTGTACATTAGGGTCCTCCTATAGGCTCATTAGGATCTTAAATGACTGTTCAAAAAGTTGTGTGCAGTCTGCTACTTCACTATCTACTGCTATTATCGCCTATGTGACAGTGGTTGCATGTTAATCCTTTACTTCTGGTGGAGTTGAAGGTTGGGCCTTCAACTGTAAATCTACAATCAGTAGGTTTAGCTCCAGCTGAACCTTAGCCAACTTTGTGTGAGCATCGCGCACCCCTATAGCCAGCTTATAGACCTGTTCATCTGCCTCTGCATCCTCAAGAATGGCTAATTCAGGGACCATTCTGTAGGGTTCCCTCACAACCTTAATCATGCACATATTTGTGTTAGTGAATTCCACCATGGAAGTGAGGGTGGTGTCTCGCTGCAGGGCCATCTTTTCATTATTAATCTTCTGCTCATTAATCACCTACAAAGCACAGTGTCCGCGGGCCCTTAGCTCTGTGATCACTCCATCCTGCAATAAGTGGAGTGCCTCGCTAGGGAGCACTGCCAAGTTCAACCCCACTCCCTTGAGGGTGCTAACAGTGGGTCTGTCAGCTTCATTTTCTATGGTTAGTGCTCCATCCAACAGCACTATCACTCAGGAGACCTTTGCACGCAACACCACGACAGCTTCTGAAGTACCAATAGTGAGGCTGGTGGACACCATGCCAGCCTGTGATGCATGGGTCTGCAGCTCCTACAAACCCATTTGGATGGCCCCCAATAGTAGCTCCTGCTACTGCTTGAACTACTGTACTGCCTCTGCGGTGACATCTCTCACTGTGTCTTCAATGTCATGCAAATCTCCCTCCGTGAGTGTGATTAGGTCTAGAGACGCTTTATTGGCCTTGGTTTTCTTCTTAGACCGCACTTTTTCTTATTCCCTTGGATGCTTTATGTGGTCTGATGTCATCTGTGGGTCCGCACCATGCTTCTCTATTTTCTCATCCATTTTTTCCTTTGTTTCAGGCGAAGGCGACCTCGTGCCTTTGTCAGATCCACGCTCTGTTTCACCTGTCTTCTTTTTCGTCTACTGGGTGGCATCACGCTCTGCCGGGGCCTTGTTAGTGGCCTCCTTCTTCCTTTTCTCGGCCAGTTGCACCATCTTGAGCTTTGCCTCCTCCTTTTTGCATTGCACGACTGAATTGCTTGACCCCCACCACTAACTCTGAGTTAGTGCACCACTCTACCGGCCAATGATCAAGTACTACATGAATCACGTCATCTGTTGCCAAGTAAGGCAAGTCATACCATGTCTACTCAGGGTCATTCCGTGCCCCAACTGACACACAGTGAAAGTTTGCCTTGAACTCTGTATACCCCTGCAGGTTGGCAAACACAGTAGGTGACAACCATAGTTTGCGATTGATAGAATTGCAGATGTTCATTTCCATCAATATCCAGAAGATCTTCATATCCTTGATGCACTGAGCATCCTTGGTCGCCTACAGCGAAGCGTACGTCACTGCTTCTGGAAGGTCTGACATGAATGAGGGGAATCGACTATCTTCTAGCAGCTCCCAGGCTACCATCACAATAGACAGCAAGAGCCACGCATAGTGGAAGGTATTACTAGGATCTTGTGCCTCACGACAGTTCGCAAGGAACTCATCGCAAAGATAACGTGCCTAATTAAATTGAACTGGTGCCAGCACTTCATCTGCATGACACTTCCTCATAACCTTTCCTGCCAAAATCTGCGTGGCCATATTCGAGATGGCATAGCCTCACAACTTCTTCACAAGCTTGAATTTCTCCTTCATGTCCTCTGCAAGGGCTTGCTTGCCACCTTTTTTGCCAAACATCATGGCCGAATTTTCCCCTGTGTAGGGCAGCCGCGTGATCCTATGGATCAATATATCGATGATGGGTATCAGCTCCTCCAACCATAGACACTCATCGTACACCAAGCATAGTAGTTGCTTGATGACAAATACTCTAATGGGGGTGCGATTGTAGTGTGGCACCCATAGCAGGTTGAGCAGACCTGCCTTGTCTACTCCCCTAAGCCACTTTCGTGCTTCCAATGCAGTCATCCTGGTGGTTGTGTCAACAACACGGTGCATTAGCTGCTCAATCGCCAAGTGCGGAAACTTCTCATGGTCAGCTAAGTCCTAATCTTCCAGTTTTAACAGAGGAACCCGCCCCAAGCGCGATGCTTCAAAGACAATCTCGTCCGGTAATAGAGGGGTGTGCAAGGTGACCTTTCTCTCCTCAATGTCCTTTGGCACCTTGGTCTTGCCCTTGTGTAGAGGGACATACTCGGGCAATTTAGTGATAGGCTTAGAACCCTCGACTTCAACTTCCTCCACTTCCACCCCTAAATCTTCATCATCCATCGGGATGTCCTCAATTTCTTCCTCCTCTGGCTCCAGGTTAATGGTTTTTCCCTTTTCCTGTGCGATGGGCTTGTCCTTCTTTGCATTTCGTCTAGGTGATGCATGCACCAGTATCATAGCCTACTTGCCCTTTTTGTTGTTCGCACTCTCCTTCGTCAAGGTCGGCTTCGGTCTAGGCGTCCATGGTGATTTGGGGACTTCAGCTAGTACCTCTACAATGCCTGGAGAGTCTCCCTTTGCTTTCCTAACAACTCCCGACACAGCCCCATCGGCTATCACTACTTCAGCGCTCATAGCTGCTGCGGGCATCGACATGATGCTATGCAAAAAATCCTATGTCTCCTTTGGCAACGTCTCAAATACTAAACTCGCTAGCAAAGCTTCAAAGTTTTCGCGTTTCATGTGTGCCTAAGAGATCAACAACTCAATTCTCAAAACACTAAGTGTTTTTCGCTGGGCAGCCACCTATAATTTACAAGCACTTTCAAGTTCAAATCTAATCGTTCCCCCCACATTCGGTTCATTAATGCCAGATTGGCAGAAGATTTCCAAGCATCTTACCCATAAAGTTTGTCTTAAATGTCAGTTTCCCACTCCATTTGGTTGCATTCCTACCGTCAAATTGTTGGCTTGTTTGGACCTAACCCAGGTTCAAAAGTGATTTAGCCAAACAAATCCTGAAACTACCGGCCCTTTCAGCATTAGTTCGCGGTGCATGGACTGAGGTCTCACCTGAGGTAGTATGGGATGGTGCTGGAACCAGGTTTCCGCACCCTAGGGATGTCTTGATGAAGTCTAGGAAGTTTGTGAACTGAACCTGCGCGCCTACGCTGCTCCACACAACTGTCTGTCCTTCGCAATTGGTGTGATTGCTTCTGCGCAGCTCTGTAAAGAGAGCGAAGAGGTGCTATCTAGATCCTTTATCCTTAGTATGTTATTATTATAGATATTAACTTAATTGTATGTGCCCAATATTCTCATTAACCATTCAACATTCATAATAAGTGCGCGCAATCATAAACTGTATAGAGATGCATAAATATAACAGAAACATAAACACACGGATCTATGAATAGATGCACAATATTTCAGAATCAACTTATCTTTTATTACTTCTCTGTTCAAGTATAGTCCCAACTCTGCCCTGCGCACTCAGCTGCAGGGGTCCACGCACACAGCTGTGGACTCTATCAGGCCTCTGCGCACACAGTTGCAGAGCCTCGTCCTACTACTACAACCCAAGACTCATACTTACAGACTCAGAACTTAATTCACCATCAAAAGAACATATTCCTTCCCCAAAACTATGACTAACTTTACACTTAGAGCCTCGCTCTATTTATAAAATCCCATGGTCTGCAGACCATGGGTAAGTCGACACACTTTGCATAAAATTATATTATTTTAGGGCGGACAACCCTAGACTCTCACACTTCGCACCCACCTTTCGCGGGGTCTTTACATTACACTTGACCAAAATTTGGGCTTCAAGCCCCAAAAAACATACTATGGGGGGATCTGCTGCTCAACAGGCCCCCAACACAATCATTGTGACTTGTCCCGAGTCACTTTGCTGGTGCATCGATCTTTGCGCGAAGTCCATGCAACAGGTCTCACGCAGCTTGGGTGTTAACAACACACTGTTCTGCCACTTGTTGTAGTTATTGTACGTGTATTTCTAAACTTTCGTGTGCTGAGTCATATTTCTATCTAACCATGTAAAGTTCCTGCATCTATGCCAGCTTCCCTTCAATGGTAACTATGATTATGAACACTTCATTGATCCATGGCTAGATGCACGCTTTAAATAGGGCTTCCTTTTGGTACGCGGAGTCTAATCGGTCCTTTAGTGCCCTTGCCTACTGTAGTCTGGTGAGTCGTTAAGTAAGGGAAACCATCTGCACGGTGCCCCGGACACTGTCGTACTCCTGCTGCAACTCGCGCGCCTCTGTCTCTAGGCGCTGTAGGTTCGTGTCTTCCTACAGATGTGTAAGTATGGTGAGTGCTTGCTCCTACATTCCAGTGCACCCCTGTGTCACCTGACCAATATATTCCAACCCCATCTAGATAGCATGGGTGCGCTGCTCTCTGACTTTTGGGGGTGTGGAGGGTTGCGCCTTCAACCATAGCTTGGTGATTTGCAGGTTTAGCTCCAACTGAACCTTTACCATTTCCTCCCGGGCCTCGCGGACTCTAGCCACCAATCTATGGACCCGCTCTGCTGCTGATAGTTTTGCCGGTACGACCAACTCTGGAATTCTCCTGCATGCATCCTCTACGACCTACTCCAATCCACTAGCTTGCGTAACCAACACATCCCTCTGGATGCTAAGCTGGTCCATGTTGATTTTCTGCTCATGCAAGACCTGGATCGCTTGGCCTTCCCGGGTGTGGAGTTTGACGATGACCCCATCCTGTAGCTGGTACAATATCTCGCGTAGTAGGGAAGCCAAGTTCAAGCCGATGCCTCTCATGCTACTCATTGTTGCCCAGTCATCCTCGTTTGCTGCTACTAGTGCACCTTCTGGCAATATGAAGTTGTTACTTATACGGGGTCGCAGCGTCTGTTCGGCCTCAGCGGTTCCTGCTGTGACATACTGGGCCATTGTACCAGTTTGGGGGTGTTCTACTTATAACCCTTGTAGCTGCGCGCTGAGCGCCCCCAACACAATGTTCTTCTCCGTCCGCAATCCCTCGAGCATGCCTTCCGTGACTTCCCGAATTGTTTTGCTGATATTTAATAGATCACCTTCTGTGAGTGTGATCGGGTCGACAGACATCTTTGTGGCTTTCCTTTTCTTCCTGGGGGTTTTTTTCTCTGGGTCGTGCGGCCGCTTGAGTTGTGTTGATGTCATACTGGGGTCCATGTAGTCCTCTTCCCTATACACTTCCCCAGTTTGCTACTCCAAGGACATTTCCTGGCCTTCCTCAACCTCTCTGGTGGGCGTGATTATGGTTTCTGCCATCTATGCTGCTGCTTCAGCCACCTTCTGCCGTGTGGCTGCTTCTTGTTCCTGGCACATCCTCTTAGCCAGCTGTGCGAGGTGAAACTTCGTGTCCTTCTTTCGTTGTCGAGCTGCGACCTTTTCCATTTCCACCAAGTCCAGAGCACACCACTCCGGAGGCCATGAATCCATCACTGCAAATATTGCATCGTCCATTGCAATGAACGAAAGCTTCTCCCATTTTTGTACTAGATCCTTGTGCGTCTGGATATACAAGTTATGCATATCTGCCTTGAATTTTGCCACGTTTTGCATGCTGTTATGAACTGTAGGGGACAAGCACGACTTGTGATTGATCCATGTTCAGATGCTTGCCTCCACAAACACCCAGAATACCTTTATCTCGCAAATCTTGTCCGTGTCTCTTGTAGCCCAAAGCGAGGTGTACCTCGCAGCTTCGGGCAGGTCACCCTCAGTAGTGGGAAATTGGCGGTCACCCTCAGTAGTGGGAAACTGGCTGTCCACCGGTAACTCCCCTGCAACCAACAGAATGGACAAGAGCAACCATGCATAGTGGAATGTCTTACCCTACTCCTAGGCCTCCCTGCAGTTTGTCAAGAATTCATCACATAGGAGCTGCACATTTCTATGCCAATGCGACCACAGACACTGGTACTTCTTCAGCGCGACATTTCCTCATTAGCTTACCGCCTAGTAGCTGGGTGGCTATACGCACCCCTTAGTCTTTAATACTTACTATTACATACCCCCGCTTTCTCTTTTCTAGCTTATACTTGGCCTTCATAGCTTCTGCGAGGGCCAAGTCACTGCTTTTTCCTGCTATGACCGCGGGGTCATTTCCTTTGACTGGCAGTCAAGAAATTTGGTGAATCAGATGGGCCATGATGGGAATCAACTCCTCTAGCCAGAGGTACCCATCATGCACCAGGCACAGCAGCTGCCTTATGATAAAAATGGTGATGGGCGTGCAGTGGTAGTGGGGTGTCCATTGCAGATGGAGTAACCCCGCCTTCTCCACACCGCACAACCATTTATGCTCTATTAACTTCTCCGCGACCAACTGTGGGAATTTCTCGCTGTCCGCGAGGTCCCAATCTTTGAACTTCATGGTTGGTACCTGTCCCAACGGTGGACCTTAAAACCTTATATCATCAGGGAGGAGCGAGGTCTGGAGCGCACTCTTCGTGGCCTCCAGGTCCTTCAATACTTTGGATTTTCCCTTCCACGGGGGAATGTAAGGAGGTAATTTCGTCATGGCATGCTTTTGGGAGAATTCCTCTGCTCCATCGTCTTGCACCTCAATTTGGGCAATCAGGGCCTGCAAGTATTCCTCCTCCTCCTCTGTTTCCAGGGTGATGGCATTTCCCTTCTCTGCCATTGACAATTTTCCAAACTGTGGGTTTCTTGGGGATACACGAACTGGCCCCATTTTTTGCTTATCTTTCTGCGGTCATGGCGTACATGGTGATTTTGAAACTTCCACCGCATTTTTCACCTCTCCAGGCTCCTCGTGGGCCATACCAAGCTCCGTGGTAACTTCGGCGAATTGCACTCTTATTCTAGCAGCTGTCATTGTGTTTATACTTGAGGATGGTAAGAGTACGTGGCGCTCGATGCTATGTGCTTGCTTAATTCTCAACCAACCAAGTGTTTCCTTGGAGCTGGACTTGGGGTTTTTATAGTGTCCTTTAAATTTGAATATGACCCTTCCCTCCACTTTTGCATCATTAATGCCTTCTTGGCAGCAGATCGTCCCAAATCTCGTTCTTAATTCGTGTCTTAATTGCCTGCCGCCTGCTCCTTTTTTCCTTAAATTGGACCTCTTGTCATGAACAGTGACACCAACGGTCACCTCCAAGCCTACCCACACAGGAGCGTAGTACACTATGCGCAGCCGTGACCCCTGTGACATACCAATCCTGTGCACAACCTTTGTGTCGCACAACTCCCATACAAACTCTTTTAAAGTCTCGCCTTCTCTTTCAACTGCTTGGAGCGCTGAGACTATGCTTCCTATAGGTAGTCAAGTGGTCGTACCCCTGGTGTGAGGCTTCAAGTCACCTTCCAACCCAGTTCGTGGGGAATCCTTAATTGTTCTCGTGCCAGTTAGCACCTCACATTTCTCCTTAGATGATTTGCTCCCCTGTTTACTTTGTCTAGTAAGGTGTGGTCGCAGTGATGGTAGCAGGGTCAAAACTTCTTCTACTGCAGTAGTATGGCTGGCTATTCCTTGTCTCGTCGTGCTTATTTTCTCGGTGCAGTGTGATTATGCAACTTCAGTTTCCAGTTTGTTGATTTCTTCATCTAATATCATACTTTTCCTTTTCAGCCGTAACCAATCATCGTTGAGTTTGCGAAGTTTCAAGTTCCCTCACTAAATGGCTTCCTGTAACTACATAATTCCTTTACCCGAGTCTTCATGTACTGTTCCAACTATGGGAGTTGTTTTAGGGGGATTCTTCTCTTCTCTTATGGTTTCATCTACTCTCATCAGTGTTGGGATCACCTCCGCGCTCCGGATTTTGCTTATGGTCCTATAAGCCCATCGAGCCGCTGGTACACGCAGGTCCCAGTCAGTTTGCCTTGCCTAGAAAGCTTTGTTCATGATGCCGCATAGCTTTTTGAATGCTCCGACGTGGAATATTTGTGGTGCGCGTCGCTTTTCCTGCTGATCTGATAATGAGATCTAAGACAATTATTAAGGTATTACAGACTCATGTGCATGGATTTTGCCTATGTTACTTTGTGCAATGGATCGATAAAATTGCGAAATACATAAACAATGAAGCAATAAAAGAAACCAAATAGACAACACACATAAACACAGCAAGTTTAATAAGGATTTCACCCAACACTCCTAGGCTACATCTCCTGGTCTAGCCTTCAGTGGTGACCTCTCTATTGTGTCTTCAAAACAGAGTTTTACAATAGTGAGCTCAATTTGAGCCTCACACAACAGATACAAAACAATAAGGCTTTACTTGGATCCCCTAAATCTCTTATGAGTACACAGACTCTCCTCACTGACTCTCTGTCTCTGTTGCTCTGTCTCAGCACTGCCTGCTCTTGGCTTCTGTCTTTTGTGGCTTTAAAGCTAATCTTCACTGTCTGTTCGTTTCTCCTTCTTAGGCTTTCTGGCTTCCTAACCTCTGTCTGCTCAGATCCCCCTCTGAGTGTCAGCAATCATTTCTAAATGCTTTCAGGGATGGTGGCCACCTGTACTGTAATAGAATGTGTCATCGGGCCTTTGAAATCCTTCAAAATCCCAAAATTGGTCATTTTTTGTTTACACAGAGAAACGCTGCAAAACACGGAAAAATCCGCCAAAACAATGTTCATCGGATTTGAAATATTCATAATTCCACCTTATAACTCCTATTGGGTTTTCCTTTGTAGCGATATCGCATCTCCACCATTGACCTGGGAGATCTAGATCCAATGGGTGTGGTTCATTTCAGGCAGCTCTTTCGTATGAAGGTTAACCGTCCGATGAGGGTGGTTTTCTCTCTCCTTAGCCTGGACACGTGGCAGCCTATGTATGGGATCGGGCAGAGCCCAGCCCAAACCACTTACCACCTTTGGCCTACCTGAAATCCCACATATTTCGTGATTTCCCTTTGTATTTAAAAATGAATTAAAACATTGAAAAACCCCATAAATAGGCTTTATTTGACTTGAAATCATATATAACAACATTAATAAGCCCTTTCGGGTCCATAATATTGCATTGGGTGTATTTCCTTCGTAATCCATTCATTTGGTGAAAATGTGAAATACAAAGGAAATTGACATTTCTCGAATTTGAAAATATATCAAACATTGTTTATAATTGTTATCGGGTCCGACCATCGTGTCGCATATATGTATATGTATATAGCCCCGCTCCTCTATTGTTTGTTGACACGATATTGCGATGCAGCGTGGGTCGTCAATCTGCGTGCTTGATCGACAGTCCTCGTTGACCCTACTGATCGTTGTAGCGTATTCCTTGTGGTTTCTACTAATAGCCTCCCTTTTCCACCGCTAATTGCGATTCACTGATTGGATCTGGATCGTTGATCGGCCAGATGCGATGGCTCAGATTCAAAGTTGCTTTGACCGCCGACAAGCTTGTTTTCACTGTTTTCTCTATGTTTTTGCCTCCGATAGTGTAATCTGACTTTTCTACAACTTCTTCTTTTGTTTCTGTAGCACATATTCCAAATACATTGCATTAGGTTTGTTAATAGCCAATGTTTCGAACCAGCAATGATGGTTCATCATCAGGATGTGAAAAATTGTTGAAAGACTAATCCCATTTTTTTTTAATATATAGAGATGTGTGAGATGTTTAGCCGACAGTTATAATTTTACTTGTTTTATTATATTTTGTTTATTTTGATTGTATTTGTGAAATATAGGGTTTTAAAATTCTGCAAATTAATTTGATTATTTATTTTTAATTTTTTAATTTTTTATAAAATGTTATTATTATTAGGGTTATGGTTATATTATTTTGATTAATTTTGTAATTATTTTAAATTAATTATTTAATTTTGATTATTTTAATTAATTATTTATCTTGATTATTTTTAATTATATAATTTTATTAATTATTTATTTTAATTATTTTTAATTAAATTTCTTTTAATTAATTTTTAATTTTAATTATTCTAATCCTATTTGTTTTAATTAATTTATTATTCTTCTTTTGTGATTGTTTTTTTATTTGTGAAGACTGAAAATCCTTTTGGACCACCAAAAGTTGGTTTTTAAGCATCAATCAAGTGAGGATACAACTTCCTCAGTTGTCCAATCTCTATCCATTTTGCAATGCTTGGTTTTGAACCTTTGAGTCCAATTCTTAAGTACTTAACATCCCCACTGCGCGTAGTTCTCACCTTCCTATCCAGAACTGTGTCTTCTTGCAACTCATTAAGATATTCAGGCAACAGATCATCAATAGAAGGAAATTGACTTTGCTCTTTGGGATCTTCAATCAAAGAAGGTTCAAATAGTCTCAAGTTCTCTACATTAACTACTGAATAGATGTGCATGTAAGCTGGCAAATCAAGGCGAAAACCGTTCTCACCAATTTTCTCAAGTATCTTGAAAGGCCCATATCTTAATAGCTTCAGTTTATTTCCTTCACCTTGCATTCTGTATTTTTTGATGTACAACCAGACTTGATCACCAACTTGGAAGCTATGCTCAATTCGATGCTTATCATGCCTTGCCTTGTACTTGGCCTAGCTTCTATCCAGCTGTTCCTGCACTGCTTAGTGAATTTCTTAGATCTATTCAATGAACTTGGTTGCTTTGTCCACATTACTGTGTCCATCAACTGATATGTCTTTACTAAAGACAAAATCCAAGGGAGACCTTGGTGTAAAACCAAAACAAGTCTCAAAAGGATCTCTGTGTAGAAGAATGTTTAGCACAGTTGTGAGCATGTTGCACATAACAAAAATGTTTATCCCAGAGCTTCGGATGCTTGCTGCAATAGCCCCTGAGCAACTGGATCACTGTCCATTTGACCACCTCTGTTTGGCCATCTGTTTGTGGATGAAAGGCTGTGCTCTTCTTCAATCTGGTGTCCATCAATTCCCACAGACTTGACCAAAACTTCCTAACAAATCGGGAATGTTGATCAAATACTATGGGAGTGGGTAACCTAAAGTGCACCTAGACATGCTGAAAGAACAACTTCATTGTTTGTTCATCTATAATCTACTTGTTACAAGGTATTAAAATACACATTTTGCTGAACTTGTCCACAATAACATACAATTAATCATGACCTTTTCTAGATTTTGGCAATCCCCCAACAAAGTCCATGGAAACACTTTCCCAAGGATGAGAAGGAATTGGAAGTGGAGTGTACAAGCCTAGTTTTCTATTGCTGGGCTTGCTTTTAGCACACATGGTACACCCTTTAATATATCTAGAAACTATTTCATGCATTATTCGCCAATAACAGAATCTTTGCAGTTGTGCAACTATTTTACTTACACCAAAATGACCTAATATTAGAGAAGTGTGTGCTTCTCGGATTATGTTAACTCTTTCAGTTTGAGGGATGCATAACTTTCCAAAATGATACAAGAGTTGGTCCTTAACATGATAATCCAATTCTTCTACTTGTTTTCCATGACTTAAAGTTGCATATACATCTTTAAAATCTACATCTTGAGCATATTGTTCAATGTAGATTTCATGCAATACTGAGTTATGCTTAATTATAGTAGATGTATTTATGATTGGTTTGGATAACATATCTGTAACTTTATTGTGTATGCCCTTCTTATACCTGATGACAAGATGAAACTATTGTAGAAAACCCATCCACCTATAGTGTCTTAATTGCTTCAATTTAGTTTGTGAGTGTAAATATTGAAGTGGCTGATGATCAGTATGTATAACTGTTTCTTTGCCCAATAGGTAATGTTTCCACTTTTTCACACTCTGCACTAATGCATACAATTCTTTATCATATGTGGGATAATTAACTACTGTAGAATTAAATGTCTCAGAATGATAATATATGGGTTTACTATGTTGCATCAGCACTTCTCCCATGGCATAGTCACTGGCATCTATTTCAATCTCAAATGGTCTTTGAAGATCTGGTAATGCTAGTACTAGTTTTGTACTAATTTTTTCTTTCAAGGTGTCGAAGGCTTTCTGCTATTTGCCTCCCCACTGAAACACCTTGTTCAATCCTGTCAAAGCATGTAAGGGAGTTGCAATCAAGGAAAAGTTAGCAATAAACTTTCTCCAATATTGTGCTGCTCCTAGGAAGCTTCTAACTTCTGTAGCAGATTTGGGTTTAGGCCAGTTCACAATGACTTCAACCTTAGAGGGATCTATCTTCAATTCACCACCCCTACAATATGACCCAAATAATTCAAAGATGTTTTGTCAAATTCACATTTTGATAATTTAACATAGATATTTTCTTTTTTCAAAACATCTAGAGTCTGCTTTACATGCTTCAAATGGTCTTCCCATGTTTTACTGAAAACAAGAATGTCATCTAAATATACAATTACAAAATCATCAATAAAAGGTTGGAGTACATCATTCATAACTCTCATGAAAGTGGAAGGAGCATTAGTTAAGCCAGAAGGCATAACCAACCATTCATACAACCCTTGCTTTGTTTTGAAAGTAGCCTTCCATGTATCTTGTTCTGCAACTCTGACCTGATGGTAGCCACTACGTAAGTCCAACTTGGAAAAGTAAACAACTTCCTTCAACTGATCTAATATATCATCTATGCGAGGAAGAGGATAACGATTCTTGATCATTATTTTATTCAGTGCTATGTAACCAATGCACATCCTCCACGAACCATCTTTCTTTCTCACCAACACGATTGGAGATCTGCATGGTGATGTGCTTGGTCTTATGAACCTTTGTCGAGCTGCTCCTGTACCTGTTTCTTGATCTCTGCATTCTATAATGCAGATAACCTGTACATTCTGTTGTTAGGCAATCAAGCATCTTGCTGCAAATGAATATCATGTACAATTTCCCTTTTGGGTGGCAGACCTTTAGGTTCTTGAAATAGGATATCATATTCTGAAACAACTTTTTATAAATCAACTTTCTGTCTAGCATCATAGCCTTCAAATAGATTGGTTTTATCAGGGGTCTTTTCCTTTACAACCATTAGTAAAAATTGCTTGCATGAATTTACAATTCTTTTCATCTGCCCTAAGTTAATGAGAGTGTAGTTATTTTTGAGTTGATGAGCTCTTACAATATATTCTATTCCATCTTTTGTGAGTTGATACTTATTTTCATCTCTATAGAAAATGGAATTTTCTATCATACAAGGACTTCCTAAAACAATACCACATATATCCAAGGGAACTATATCTAACTCAACCTCATCTACAAATGCTTACCCAAAAGTAAACCTAAGTTTACATTGTCTAGTCACTTGTAGTTTTGCTTTATCACAAACCCAACCTAATGGATATGGCTTCTTGTGAGGTGTGGTTAGTAGTCCCAATTTCTTTACAACTGCTTCAGAAATCAAGTTTACTTGTGAGCCGCTATCAAATAAAGTATCAACCTTTTGATGCTTGGAAATAACTCTAGTATGAAAAAACTCATGTCATTTCCTCTCATTTTCTTCATTATCAATAGATTGTGCAGAATTAATAGGAGATGCTTCAGAATTTTTACCTTTTATACCTATAGTTGCGATTGTTGTTTCATCCCCTGAGTCTGACCCCAAATCTTTCTGAATAGAAACAACAGTCTTCTTCTTCTTGCCATTGAACTTCTTGGGTTTCAGCTCCGGATGCAAAGACCAGCAGTGTTCATCATCGTGTCCACCCTTCTTGCAGTGAGTGCATGAAGGTTTGTCTTTTTGTACAACATTTTCCTTCCTCTCATTCCATTTCTGCTTCCACTTTTCCTTGTTCTTGCTTGCAGTGGGTTTTGATGATCCCCCAATCTCTGGGTTCACATTCTTGCCTCTAGCCTCCAAATGTGTAGCCTGAACTCATACCTCATCTATGCTAGTAGGGTTAAACATGAGAATGGTGTGCCTAAAATAGCTATGTAGACCACCTATATACTTCAACAAAGTTTCATGTGAGTCTAGAGAAATGCCTAGAATTAAAGCTCTTTTTCTAAATTCCTGGGTATAGATTTGTACACTTTGCCCTTTTGATTGGTGAAGAGTTTGCCAACTCATCATAGCTTGCTACATATAAGCTAGTGGATAGAATTGTTTTTTAATGGAAAAAACAAATTCACTCCACGTAGAAAGAATTTTACCATGCTTCTTCAAATCAACTTGTGTCCTTCCTTCCCACCACACTAGGGCAGTTCCTCCAAGGCGAAGGCTGGCCAACTGAATCTTTCTCCTTTTGGAATCGATGTTTTTCACCCTACAATACACATCAATCTATCTAATCCAGTTATCTAGCTTTTCTGCATTTAATTCTCCATCATATATTGGCAAATCAAATTTTACATCTAATTTAATCAAAGGGCTAGAAGGAGGTGTTGTTAGAGAAGGCTCTTTTCCTTTCCCTTTGCCTTCAGAATGGCCATCTAGAAGAGGTTCCTCTATTCCTTTGTCTTGTTTGGAGATTGAAGAATCTTCACTTCAACCTTTCTTAAATTCTCAATACATCTCTTTTACCATGGCTCTCATGGTCATGAAAATGTCCATGATTTGAGAGTCTGATTCCAAGGGAATTTCTTCTGCCATTTTCCTCCTAGGATAGACTCTTCCTATTTATGGGTTAGTCTCAACCAATTCTCCTTCTCCTAATTTGAGCTTTGACCTAGTTAGCATTCACCAATCCAGCACAAGCTTGTCTAACCTTAGCAAACCTAAAGCTCTGATACCACTTGATATGATAATGAGATCTAAGACAATTATTAAGGTATTACAGACTCATGTACATGGAGTTTGCCTATGTTACTTTGTGTAATGGATCAATAAGATTGTGAAATACATAGACAATGAAGTAGTAAAAGAAACATAATAGACAACACACATAAACATAGCAAGTTTAATAAGGAGTTCACTCAACACTCCTAGGCTACATCTCCTAGTCCAGCCTTCAGTGGTGACCTCTCTGTTATGTTCCTATACCAATAGGTGTCATATATCATGATTGACTTCGTTTAGCTCTGAAATATGTACATACCTTTACTTGTTGCAAATGTTTTCCATGTTTGTAAAATATCAAAAAATTTAAAAACATAAAGAGGGTATGCCCTAAAAGAAAAATCAAAGGGCAAAAAGAATGAAAAGGTCAGAAAAAAAAAAAAAAAAAAAAAAAAATGAACCCCAAGAAAAATAAAAAGACCATGAAAGTGTGCAAGCCCAAATGCCACTACTATTTTACTTTTTGTACAATAATGATTGTGTGCAAAGTGTTGTTATGCCACAATCCATGGTAACCAAATAGTTTAATCCTGGTTATTCCATGTTTTGAATTTCATGCTTAGAGATAGAGAATAAAATCTGACCAAACTGTTTAATCTTGGCAAATAAGTAGATAGGTAGAGTGAATAAAAGGAGCTCAACAGTTTAATCTGATCCCTTGGATGTAATAAGGTTAGACTTAGTTAGAATACCATTGTAAAAGAAAAGAAAAGGTTTTGATAAGGGTTTGCCAGTTTAAGTGCACCCTAATAAAAGAATAAAAAATGGTAGGATAAGTAGGTAGGGTAAGTAGATGATTGGTTGCAGAATTATGCATGATGAATGATTATCCAGATATCAAGTCATATACTTTCATCATCAAAAACACTTAAAGATAGGGATGGCAATGAAGACATTTACATCATGGAAAAAAGTCAAACTAATTAACTTCCTCACTCATTTTTTCCCTAAATTTTACTAATTTCCCATAAGTACTAAAGGCACCAACAACCTGAAAGTTAAAGGGGCTCAGAGCATTTCTCTGACTTTTGGAGGGACCGGACCCTCAGCCCAATAACTTGTAAGGCCTAAGTGCTAAAACCCCTTCATCAAAAGTCACCCCCTTCATAATTCATTCATTTCCTTCAAATCCTTTTCCTAAGGTAAAATCACTCTTTTACTTAGGAAAAATAAAGGTTCTTTACAAAAACCCCCCAAACACATTTTAGCCTAAGTCATAATGTTGGATGATGAATGTATTTTTGGAAACATTTACTTAGCACATTTTCTTTTTCCATGGTCATATTAACTCTTAATTCTTATTATTTATTTAACTCCCAAAACAAATTACCTTTTCCCGTATTATTAATAAAAATCCCAAAATCAATAAATATCCCTCCCTATGGTTTGAAAAATAAACCATAAATAAAGTTAATTAAATTGGATTAGTTAATTGAATCGCGATTAATTAAGAGCCAAACCCCCGACGCATTAAAAAAGGGATTAATTAGTCATCTGGATTAATTAATAACCTCTCTACCAATACCATCATCCCCGATATAATTAATTCATTTTAATTATTTTAATTATGCAGCGGCCCCCCTCCATTAACTCCCTAACACTTTCCACCACTGACTACCGTTTGATCTGCCCTCCCTCATCCGACAACTCTCACTCATATCACGCGGGCCTTTTGGTCGAACGTTAACCATGCAATGAAAGTTGTTTTGACTTTTCGTTGATGCTACGTGTCATCCCATTTGTGGCATTGCGCGACCCTCTGCCAAAACCACCAACCTCCCAAAAGTTGTGTGATGAAAACCATTACCGCTCCTGCTTACAGCTTTCGCTAAACGACAAAGTGTCCCATCAGTGAGTTAACTCCAATTGTTGTTTTCCATTCACCTGCCAAATTCCAAAAGGTCATTGACTTGTTTTCTATTTTTAACAAAAAAAGAAAGTTCTGCTTCCATGCATGCACAAAGTATGTCTAGACCAGCAAATTATTCCCAACCACCAACCACTATCAGTTGTTGAACTCCAGGACACTACAGACTACTGTGCGCACCTTGCAAAACCTTCACCATAGCCATTTGTCTCGACAGTCAACCATAAACAGGTATTTACCGCATTTCCTTCTCAGAAACCCTGTTTTTGTACTGAACTTCCACTAAATTGCTCTAAACTCAAATAATTCAGTACAATTAAAGCTATTTCCTAGTCCCAAGACTTCCCCAAGCACCTGTTTTATCTGAAATCCTTGAAAACCCCAATTTTCTTCCTTGAAAACACAAGAACCAAGGATGGAGGTTCCTGTCGACCTAAATGTCACGCCAATCACTACTCCCCACGGAGATTTGGACCACCTTCCCTTGGCTGATAAATATTTTCAAATCAAGGACCTTACTTTTGAAGAAAGCCCCTTGAAGCTACACTACAAATATTGGGACAATTATCTGAACAATGCTGATAGAATAGGTCTTTGGGAGTCAAACCTTCCTAAATATCAATTCCCCATTACCCATATTTTCCCAGATATTGTCCATCAATTCCATGCAAACTACAATCCCAATCTGAGAGTTGTAATGTCTCTTAACCAGGAAGTCCTTCTCACCATTACAACTGAGTCTATAAATGAAATGTTGCAATTACAGGCTGGCCAGGACCTCACTCACCTGTCCATTGTCGATTTACTTGAAAAATCCTCAAGGCTGTCTAGTTCCAAAATTAACCAAGTCTGTCATACCTTCATGGAAGAAAAATAAAGGCCAAAAGAACCCCCTCCTTATATGTGAAGCTTCTTTACAAGCCTGGGCCAGGATATCATCACCATGATTGCTTGCATTTTGGGTTTTACTACTAGTGAGTATGTAGATGAGTTGACCTTAGCCTACATGAATATATTTACCCCTATCCAACCACCTGCATACAAATATGACTATGTTGCATTCATTGCTGATAAAATGCATGACCAATTCATGAGATTAGAGAATGAAAGAGTATTTAAATATTCTTCAATCCTGTATGACCTTTTCTTCTACTACCAAACTGATAACTTCCCTTTCTCTGTGCAAAATCTTGACACCAGAGGGAATTCTAGGTCAGTTATCTATTGGACTTCCATTTTTCACAATTCACCTTCTTCTCCCTATCCTTATACACATTTTATTGATCAATTTGTGCATCCAATAACTACAATGTTGATAGGAAGTCCCCCTCCTAGAATCAGTGATGATATTAAGAGAATTCTTCAGTTATCCAAGCAAGATAAGGTTGGAGACTGGTACTTGTACCAGAACCATACTGAGATAAGGATTTATGGGTGTGAGCTGCCTCCCTTTAAACTGCGCAAATGCCTCCCCATGCGATTATTTTCCCTAGAGTACTACAGCCAAATGATCAACTTTGTTGAAATCCATTTTATGAAAGCTAAGAAGAAAGCTCAGTTAAGGATAAAGGATCACCTAGGACCATTTGTTTGAAACAACAGAAAGGCAAGGAAAGAGGCAGAGGAAATCCTTGAGAGATTGAGATTGAAAAAGAGTTTCATATGGCCTTATGATCCTCATAGCTTCATCTGTGACAGAAGATAGAAACATAAACTATCCCCCTACATCCATCATAGAATTCCAGAGATAGAAAAGTATGCAAATCAAAATGAATGGGTGGAGGGAACACTTATAGAACAAGATAGTGAAAATGTTGAAGTAGAAAATGCTATGAAAGATTTGGGAAGACAACTTGATCTGGATTCGTTTGTACAGGTGCCTGGAGAATCTTCACAGAGACCAACACACGAGCATAGTGCACATACATCAGTACAACCAGAGACTTCAGGGCAGATAAAAGATTTAGGATCATAGAGCATTTCTAAGGAGTTGACCCAAACTGATACAAACATGGGCAACCCTCCAGTATTGCAAACCCCTCTTAATGAAGAGCGAATTCAAAAAAGAAGCAGGAATGAGGTTAGCCCCTCTACAGTGCCATAGGACCAGGTATATGTGAAGAGGCAGAGATTGAATCCTCTGTCTGAGCAGGAATATGAAGAGACAAGAAGTGACACAGTTCAGACAACACTAGCAAGGGAGATACCATCTACCTCTCAAACACATGCACTAAATAGGCTGCCAAGTGTAGAAGTGTCATCGCTAAGGACAGTTTCAGAGCAAAGCCAGGATTTGAAAAAAAAAGTACAAAGAAATTAAGGCTAGGAATGAGCAGCTGAGGTTCAAACCTATGCCAAATATCTGAAAATGGTTCCTACAAATTAGACATGGTTGATGTCAGCCTTTGAAATTAAAGAGGGAAAGATCTAGATGAGCTTTTTGAAGCCAACAGTACAACAGACAAAGTCCATGGCTAATTATTTAAAAAAAAATGAATTTCTTGCTAGAGATATGCACCCAATTGATCAGATTGAGCTTCATAAGAAAACGGGTGAGATGGTCTATTCCACATTGACCAGCAAAGCCATAATTGCAAATCATTTGTAGAATTCTCTAAGTAATACTACAACACAATTATAGTTGGAAAAAGCCTCTTCTCAGGCTAAGGACACAAGGATGAAATCATTAGAAGATCTAGTGATTGAGTTGGGACATGATCCCAAAGATGTTAAAGCAGCTAAAAGTTTGATAAAGAAAAAGAATGAAGACATTGCTGCACTTAGGAAACAACTTAAACTCCCTCCCCTCATACATCCACAAACTGGAGAAGTAATTGAGAAAAAAATGAGGAAGAACTTATGGACTTGATCCTTAACTTAAATGAGCAATTGAAAGAAACAGAGCAAGAACTAGGAAAATCTTTGCAGTCCAAACAGGGCGAGCCAACCACTATTCCTCAAACTGTAATACCCATGGTTTCTACAATAGTACCATCTACTATTGCAACATCTTTGGCACTCGAAATTCCTCTAGAAACACCTCTGCCAGCAACAACAACAGGAAATACATCAGAAGCAGTAGTAACTTCAACAAGGCAAATAGAGGACTTAATAAAGTCCATGGAGGAAATGAAAATCCAAGCAACTAAAATAAAGAAACTAAAAGAAACAGTTACCAGCTTGGAAAGAAATTATGAGCTATCACAAATTAATTACACTAAAGAAGAGAGAAAGAATAGAAGGATGACTGAAAAAATCAAGACATTAGAGAATGACTTAACATTGGAAAAGCCTTTGAGAGATATCAGAGAGATTTTATGGACCAATATCATTGATCCTATCAATGATATTTGGTCTGCTATTTAGATCATTTTTGAACAGACTGAATTAGTTAAACTAGCTACAGAGGCTATACAAAAGAATAGGGAAGAATTGGGAGAAAAACCTCAGGAGGCAATCCAATTGATCAACTTCCTGAATAACAAAAGCAAGCATCAGCTGGAACAATTGGATATTGAGGATAGAATTGTGACCATCCTGGAAATTAAGAAAGTTATTACTAAAAGGAACTTGATGCTTAATTTGGAAAGAAGATGTCAAAGTATTCAGGAGGACATAGATGATTTTATGTTAAAATATGGCATTCTAAGAGACAAAGGCCTTCCAAGCCCAATGGTCATAAATGACAAGTTGATGATTCATGAGGACTACATTGAGAAACTGCACAAACAAGCCAAAAGTCAAGCCATCTCCTCTACAGTAAAAGCACTACCTACAGGAAAAGTGTTGTATGATGGTTTGGAAAATCTTTTTTATATTGAGCATGAAGTGAAACACCTGTTCACGGTCCAGCCCAACTTTGCAAAGTACACTGAAGCTGACGAAGTGTACAGAAAATTGATCAGAATGAAAATACCAAATGATGAATGGTGGACTGATATTATACATATACTATAAGTTGTTGTAGGAAATATGTAAAGTATAAAATATTTACAACAATAAGGTCTGGTAATAACAGGTAAAGAGTATCAGAACATAGGTAAGAAGTGTCATTAGATGAAAGTAAAAAAAGATCCAGCACACAATTACTAAAGCAACAGCAAGTGGCAAATCCGAGTTTCAACCTCCAGCTCTTCCATAAATAAAGGGACAACAGCAATAAATTTTACATCTGTCTCTATCTTTTTGTAAAAGATATTTTGTATTCCCTAGAATAAACCTCATGTAGTTATGAGATATTTTTGATGTAATTTTTGTATAAATACTTCTCCATTCGAAGTATTGTGTGTGGATTCTATAACATCTCTATAACTTTATGCTATCAAGATGAGAAAGCTTTTGTACTCAAACTTGGATTTTTGCTGGAAAAGGAATGAAAGTTGAGGACATTTCATCAGATTCCTATGCAGTATAATTACAAATAAGTATTCTATCCTTGTGATTTTATGTGTTTTCTATATGTTTCAATGTTTCATGCATCTTAAATCTAAATGGTAAAATATTCAAAGTGTATCAGAATTAGCTTTATTACTCTCTGCTATCAACAGTCTACCATTTATATGTTTTTTTCTAAACTATTTCGATAAAGGAATTCTTAACTGCTCCTCTACCCCTGTAGTTTTCTCTAATAAGTCCCTGGTTTAGGATTCTTAGTTGCCCTCTACCAGTTGACCTATATTTCTTTGCTCTTTCTAAACCCTAACTTGAGGATTCTTGATTTCCCTCTAGTTTTGAGAAGAAATATCATCCATTCAAGCCCCAAAGTTTGTTTTTATTCTGCTATCCTGCCTGTTGAATTCATACCTCAACAATTTGACTTAATCCAGTGAATTATCCCTGATTGACTCCATAGCCCAATGGCCTAAGAGCCTGGGTTTCCCATTTGTTTCAAAACTCCACCACTCTCAAACAAAACAACCTCACCAAACATTAATACGAGCCTAAAATCCTTTCAAACATAGCTAAATCATAAAGAGAGAGCCCTCTCTGGACTTAGGTGGGCTAGCATCCGAGTATAAAAGTTGGTTTGTAGTTACCTTGGATCCTTTCCTTCTTTTAATAACTTCTAAGGAAAATATGAGTGATAACATAATGGCGACCATACTGGGGACAAAACTAATCCTCAGTTGAAACAAACCTTTGAGAAACATAAAGTTTAAATTTAAAGTATCTTAAAGGAGTGATAGAAGTTATTTTGAAAAATCCATAAAAGAATAGCATTGAAAGGCTCGAAATCTGGCTTCATGAAGAAATCATTACACCAGGGCTAACCTTGATCCAAATCCTCCCCCTGTGTTTGAAAATCCTAACCTGATTCCGAGAATCATTAGAAGGCAAGAAAGTTCATTGAGCCCCAGACCTTTGTTCAGATCACATTCATGTCCTGTTGAGTGGCTTTTCCTAGAAGATCTTCCTTTTGACGAATATTTTGAACTCTCTCTGTTTAGAACCACATCTGACAATGAATTATTTGTCCTAGTCCAAGATCCAGAATTCCTCAGAGAACTTGAAACCCAATGAGCCAATTTGTCAATTGATCGATATCTACAGAATTCCACTCAGTCATCTCTTACCACTAATAGAACACCTGAACTTTCTGAAACTACTTCTCTTTCTGCTAGTTCATCATTATTCCCTCACTCTTCTGAAATTCATTCCACCCCTCCCTTCATCCCTTCACTTCCTCTCCCGCCAATCATCACTTAACATCCCACCACTACCTATAGTTCTTCCTCCACAACCCAAACACCTCCTGTTACCCCAACTCCTGTTCATACTACTACCCAACCTAGAATCATGGCCAATAGATATGCTCCCCTTGTGATGCCTACTCCCCTAGGTGCCATGCCTCAGGACTATCAGAGTAAAATTACTACTTATGATGGCACTATAACTTACACAACTCAGCAGCACACTAAGAAAATGACCGACTATTTTGAGATATATGAAATTGACGCAGTTGATGTTCAAATGAGAATTTTTGTTTAGAGTCTGATTGGGGAAGTTAGAACTTGGTTTATACCTTTAGCCCCCCAAAGTATAGATAGCTTAACAATTCTCTACCAACAATTCTTGAATATATGGGAGAAAAGGAAGGACCCGCTGCAGATTTTATCTAAATATGAGAACCTTAAAAGGGGACATCATGAAACCGTTCAGGACTATTGCACTAGGTTCAATAGTGTTTATAGTGCCATTCCACTCAACCTTAGACCCCCACCTAGTTCCCTAATTAAATTTCCTGATGGATTGGATTTAGATATGGCTTTCCAGTTAAGAGAAAGGAACCCCCCCACTGTGGAAGAAATGCAGAGTGCAGCAGTAAGTGTTGAGGCTAACCTACTTTCCAAAAGAGACAAAGCTAGGAAGGAGAGAAGAATACCTGCAAAAGAAGAGAACACACCCTTTGAACAAAAGATGGATGCTATAGTTAAAGGAATGGATAGATTGTTGGACAGAGTTGAAACAATTGAAAGAAAATCTCCTTGGGATGGCCAATAGGCTAATTCAGGGAGAAATCCTATTTTAGAAAAAATCAGAATGAAAATGTTGGAAAGAATATTCCTGACCAAAATATCAGACCACCTTTCCAAGAAAACTATGCAAAGGCCTCCCACTCAGAAGACCCCGAACAAGACACTCAGATAAATTTAATGGGTCTAGATGATGAGGAAGATGTCTTCCTAACTCAAGATGACCAGGAGTCTCATATATTGCAACAATTCCAAACCCAAATGGGAGAGTCATTTGATTTCAGATAGGGATACGACTCTGCTATTTTTGAGGTACATAAGCAGTATAATTTAAGAAGCAGAAAAAGTACTGATACCCTAGAACCAAACCAGAAAATAGGTCCTAATCAACCTAAAAAGGGTAAAACAGTTCCAGTGACAAAAACACTTCAGATCCTTTCTAGAACAAATCAAAATCCTCCCAGCCCCACCATAGAAGATGTGTCTGATAATTAGCCCAACAATGAACAACCTTCCACTTCACTTCCCTCCAAGGAAATAGTGGAAGAGTCTCCAAAGATCGAATTAGAAAAATCAGCAAAGAATGTCCCAAATCCTGAAAGAGAAGAAAATATAGAAAAAAACTGCTGCCAGAAACCCAAAAGTTCAAACAGACAAATCAATCCTACCCTTTAATCTTGGAGCAGAGGTTTCCAAGCTTAAAATTTCAGTTCCTTTAACAGAACTGGCAAAACATGATGCTTACAAGTCTCTGATAAACAAATCATTAAAAATCACTGAAAATGAAGACTCTGTAAATCTCTTTGATGACCAGCCTGAGTTAATTTTTGGCCTTGAAGTAAATGGGAAACCAATGGAAGGTGGGATACCACCCTTCTATGTCAGTCTCAATATCCATGACAAGATTTTGCATAATTCCATGTTTGAATCTGGTGCCTCGCACAATCTCATGCCAAAGTCTATTATGGAGAAACTCAACTTAGACATCACTAGACCCTATAGGGATTTATTTTCCTTTAATTCAAGTCAAGTGAGGTGTCTAGGACTTATAAAGGATTTGTGTGTCTCTTTGGTTCAGTACCCTACCAAAACCATACTCATGGACATAGTGGTAGCAGATATTCCACCCAAGTATGGCATGTTGTTGTCCAGATCCTGGGGTGCCAAACTTCAGGGGTCTCTACAATTAGACATGTCATATGCTACCATATCTGTTTTTGGACAACCAAAGAAGCTATATAGAGAAACTTTAATGAAGTATGTAGTGAGTAGTCAGGAGAGACCTCAAAACTTTCCTATTTACTCAGTGCATTCTGATATGGATTCCTTTATTCTCTATAATGTAGAAACTAATCCAGAAGATACTCCAAATGATATAGCAACAAAACCAAAATAAATTGTAAAAGAAAAGTCAACTGTCCAAATTCAAGAGATATCAGATGACAAAGAAAATCCAGATGCCTTAGTTAAGAAAGATTCCATTACCCTGGATGAAAACTATGAACATAAACTCTTATGGCATTTAGAGTTTGATGGTCCAGTAAACAAATTAGATGCAGCAGTAGGAGTATGGATACACTAGAAAATTATCATGCAGAGGGGCATGCCTATAGATTAAATTTCAAATGTACAAACAATATGGTAGAATATGAAGCACTCCTGCTAGGCCTCAAGCTAGTCAAAAGATTAGGAGCTATAAGGGTATCAATCATGGGAGATTCTGAACTGATAGTTAAACAGATTAAAGGAGTTTACATAACCAGAGACCCTAGATTAGGACTTTACAGAGGTACAATTATAGAAATCCTTAACACTTTTTTAGAAACCAAGCTTGCAACCATCCCTAGAAAACATAACATGCAAGCTCATAGCCTAGTTATGTTTGCCAGCACCTGCAAATTTCCTTTTCAGCCCAATCACTAGTATACTGCTGAGGTTAGGAATAGGCTAGCTATACCTGATAATCTTAAGAACCGGCAAGTTTTTGAAAACGATAAGCAGATTAATCACTTTCTGACAGTAGATGAAGAATTTGCTAGCATTAATATAGATGCAGACATAGTTTCAGATTTTGATCACACTAATGAGTTAGACATTAACAAATCATAAGAAAACTGAATAAACATGCTTCACCCTACTAAATTCATGAAAATAGATATTCAGGACTTAAAGCAAATGGATACTGATGAAATAATTGATGATGAAACTAAAGTCATAAATCTCAAAGATAACCAATTACCCAAGGGATTAACTCCTTTGGAGGACTTATTTGACTAAAAGCCTAAGATGGAGCCCTTGAAAGCAGACGTTGAAGAATGGAACCTAGGAACTCAAGATAATCCTAAGCTGATAAAATTGTCTAAATCATTACCCCCTGAGGAAAAACTAAAATATATTGAGCTAATGAAAGAATTCCAGGATGTTTTTGCCTAGAGTTACGAAGACTTAAAATCCTATGATACCAGTATTATATAACACACTATCCCTTAGAAAGAAGATCAGAAACCTTTTAGGCAAAAGCTAAGAAGAATTAATGCCATTTTATTACCTTCCATTGAAAAAGAGATCAAATGAATGTATGAAGCAGGAATCATTTCCCCCATTAGGGTTTCAGATTGGTGTCTAATCTTGTCCCTACAAGAAAGAAAACAGGAGAAATCGGACTGTGTGTCGACGTTAGAAATTTGAACAAAGTCTCACTCAAAGACAACTATCCCTTACCTAAAATGGATCACATACTACAAATGGAGGTGGGTTCTACAAGGATTTCACTTTTAGATGGATTCTCAGGTTACAACCAAATTTTAGTCCATCCTGATGATCAAGCAAAAATTGCATTCACAACACCATGGGGCACCTTCATGTATGTCAAAATGCCCTTTGGATTGAAAAATGCAGGGGCCACCTTTCAAAGGGAAATGGATATTGCCTTTGCAAAGGAAATCCATGATTTCTTGGTTATATACCTTGATGATATAACAGTTTTTTCTAAGTCAGATCAACAACACCTGGATCATCTCAGGCAAGTTTTTCTTAAATGCAGGAAATATGGCATTTCTTTGAATCCAAAGAAATCTTTATTTGGTTTGGAAGAAGGAAAACTATTAGGCCACATTATCTCTAAAGATGGAATCAGGATTGATCCAACCAGGATTGAAGCTATCTTGCAAATACCTCACCCAAGAAATATTAAATAACTTCAGGCCTTTTTAGGGAAATAATTTTTTTAAGAAGATTCATCTCTAACTTAGCTGAACTAATTAGATTATTGAATAACATGTTGAAAAAAGATTCAACTATTAAGTGGACAGTAGAGGCTAAAAAATCATTCGAAGAAATAAAATTAGCCTTAACTCGAACACCAGTCCTTACAAGCCCAAAATTTGACAGAGACTTCATTATCTTTTCCTTTGCATCAGAACACACCATAGCTGCAGTCTTACTACAAAAGGATGATCAGGGATGTGAAAAACCAATAGTCTTTTTAGCAAAACTCTTAGAGATGCCTCATTAAAGTATAAAATAATGGAGAAACAAGCTTTTGCTTTGGTAAAAGCTATTAAAGATTTCAGAGTGTATATTTTGTATTCTCATATAATAACTTATGTTCCCAATGCTCTAGTCAAAGATATCCTGACAAAGGATGGAGTTGATGGCAAGAGGGTAAAATGGATAGCTACTATTTTAGAATATGATTTAGAGATAAAACCTACCAAGTTAATTAAAGGTCAGGGGTTGGCCAAACTTATGGCAGAAACAAATTGCCAAGCCCTAGACATAAATCTTATTGCAGAACTGGATAACGAACATGAGATGGCGACTCCTGTTATCACTCAGGTTGTCCCTTGGCTCCTTAAGGGATACAAACGAGGTAACCACAAACCAATCTTTGGGCTGCAGGTCCTAGCCTACCTGCAGTCAGAGAGGGCTCTCTCTTTATGATTTAACTTTTTTTAGGGTTGATTTTAGGCTAGTTATGGTGTACAAGGGTTTTTTTTTTGGTGGGAAGGAGATGTTTTCAAGCAGAGTTGGGATGCATAGTGTGAGAAGTTCACACCATTGGGCATGGAGTCATGGATTAGGGCTTGCTGTTGCGTTTTCTTGGTCACAAGAGGAATATAGAGCAGGATAGCTACACATAGAACAATATCAGGCTAGAATAAAGATGGAATGAAGGTCAGAGATGAAAGGCAACTAAGAATCTTTCATTAGCTAACAGAGAGGGAAGGTGGATGAAATTTTGTCTAGGAGCAGTCAAGAATTCCTAAAAAATAGTCATATGTGAAAGAAACAGGGTAAACATGATCATCTAAGTATGAATTTTCATAACCATTTATGAAGAAAACATATAGAAATAACAAGAGCTGAGCATAGGGTGCAGTCAAGTAAAACCTAAGCAATTATCTTTTCTTGCTATTTAGATGGTAACATAATGGTGCATAAACATATGAAAACTGTAAACAGAGGTAGGAAAACTTATTGAGCCATGTAGTAGCACAGGAATTCCACAGTCACTCTTTAACCATTAATAACACAACAATCAGTTCTTCATCCAAAGCATTCCAGCAGTCTTTGATTACAGAGCTTCTCAAAAATACAGCGCAAGTCCAAAATGAGGAATATCAACCAACCAACTCTTTAAACAATGAATTAGGGTGGTTTATATAGGGAAAATATCTAAAAATATCTATTACAGCAGACCTTAAACAGGTCTGAGGGAAATGAGTTCTTTAACCTAATCTTGTCCTGAAATTAATGCAAGAAAATATCTTTGAGCTACGCTGGAGGTAGCTGTATCAAAATGAGTTAATATGGTGTCCGTATGGCTCTGTGCTATTCATTTAGCCATAACTGTGCTTTGGGCTTTGATCCCCTGCTCTTGAGTGGCTTTGATGTGCATTAACTGTGATCTAAAAGCCTTAAATGGCTTCGTCGCTTTCTTTGACTTTGCTTGGGGGCCTTTAATGTTCACCTGCTTTGGTATTGCCAACCTGATACTCTTTGCCGCTTCACTGATACTCTTTAATCTAATCTAGGCTTCGTCTTTCCTCTGATACTCTTGAAATTGTCAAATCGCCCCTTTTCTAAACCTACATGAAGAAATCCTGTCAATTTGTGAATTTTCGAGCCTGCTGGCAGCTGAGCAATAGGCAGCCTTCCATTTTGATCATTTTTTCTTAGCGATGCGTGATTAGCACTAATCGTGCATCAAAAACTGCCTCAGCTTTCATTCCGGGCATCCTGTGCTGCGATTTTCGCTAGGTGGGTCACGGTACGGCAGTGACATGGCACGGTGATGTAGCAGGGTGACGTGGCAGTACGGCAGGGTGATGCAGTGGCAGTGACACGTAGTAGTGGAGGGTTGACGCAAAGGTGACGTAGCGCTGACATGGCACTGATGTCGGGGGTGGATAGAAAGAAGGAGGTTTTTGGTTTCATCAGACCGCCTTCTGTACGAGGGTGGTAAATGTCAGAGGAGCTCCGATGCAATCAAGGGCGGACACCTGTCTTTTGTACGGTGGGGAAACCGCTAGCCCATCGGAGGCTAACCGTCGAATGTCAGGGCGGCTCCGAAATCGCTGAGAGTCGTCGGATCTGGGAGGGAGGATCGGAGGGCTGACGGAGTGCGGAGGTGGCGGCAGGTTTATGTGCAGGGGCCCGCATGAATATTAAATTAATATTTATATGGCGGGGGGGGGGGGGGGGGGGGTCAAAACTTTGGGTTTGTGGGTAATGTGGGTTTTACATGGTTTGTGCGCCAGGGTACAATTTAAATATTTAAACCAAACCCGAAAATGTGAGCTCGCAGGTTAAAACATTATGGTTTATGGGTAAGAGAGGGGAAGGGAATGGTTATTAGTTTAACCAGAGGTTAATATTACTCCTGGTTTAAGACGCAGAAAGGCTAATGCTAAGCCCCAAATGGACTTAGCATTTCCCCAAACTGATGTTACAGGGCAATAGCGCCAGGGGATGGGGGTATGTACATAGGGGAGCTATTTAGTGCTTTTTTAGTAAGGGGAAGGGGAAAATAGATATGGATTTACATAATAATATTACAAGTTAATATGAATTTGTGAGGTGAAGTGTAGGGGGCTAAGTTTGTGAACTGAAACTTAGGCTTAGGAAGTGAATGGACTACGAAAAATGATTTTTACACAAGAAATGTGGCTTCTTTTAACTAAAGAAAGTCAAAGCTTGACTTAGTATTTTACAAAAATGAAGTGGTAACAGGACTGGTTGGGCATATCCCAAGGTCCTCAAGGGGATGTTAGTGAGTGATTTGGGGAATAAGAAGAAGGGGGAATTAGACATGCCTCATTTGAGCTCCTCCAAATGAAAAATTGCCTTACAACTGTGATCTGAATAGATATAACACTTGAAAACAAGACATGGATCACATAGCTTGATTTTGCAACCACAAAACTACTTACCCAGCCTACTTACCTAGCATTTTTTCTTCTTTTTGCATGGGTGCACTTGGACTTGCAGACCCTGATTATCTTCTTTTCTTTTGACTGCCCTCTTATCTAGATGTACCCTTATCTCTTCCAAGGGCCCAGATTAAGCAGTTGGGCTCCTTCATTTCTCTACCTAGCTAGTCATCTGCCAAGCTTAAGCTGTTTGGACAGATATTCATTCTCTATCTTCTAAAACAAGCAATTTAAACCTAGGGAAGCCAAGATTAAGCTGTTTGGCTTTCCCTTATCTGTAAAATTCTTCAAAAATGGTATGATTCTTCAAAATGGAACTTCTTGGAAATATGGAAGCTTGCAGCATGACAAGATGACATATTTGGCATGTAAAACAGTCAATCATGAAATATGAAACCTATTGCAATAGGAGGCTAACAGTGGCTCCACTTGGGGATGGTTTTTCAGGATGAAAAGCCAAGAACAACAGGTCAGAATGCCTTGATCTTCACTTGTTGCTGTAAACTGAAATTCTCCTTCTTATCAATGCCTTTAACTGAATTCTCATAAGCTGATATGCAGTATCCTTTCGAGCTGAATTTCATAAACATTACAACTCTGCTTCTTTCCCTTTGGGTGCTTGTAAACATATTGAAATATGCTTGAGCACTTCTTTGGATTTTTTCCAAAAACAGAGATCTGAAATAGAACTTTCTTTGATCTTTCCTTCAAAATTTGCTGCATTATTCCCTCTTATTGGTCTGCTATAAGAAAAAGTGCTGAAAATACAAATTTTAATGTACAGATAGTATACAGAGCTGTATTGTGTTCAACAAAAGGGATCATGATAGTGCTTTAGCATTCGGCCATTGACAGGGCCTTCTTCAGCTGTGCTGCCATCCAAACTCTTCAGAAAATATGTGTTGTTGCCTTGAACAACAGAAATAATAAAGGGGCCTTTCCACAGGAAATCAAACTTGCCATGCTTTCCTTTGTCCTCTCTTCTTGAATCCCATCTTAAGACTTTGTTGCCTATGTAGAAATCTTCAGCCTTGGTTCTTTTGTCAAACATTTTCTTGAGCTTCTCTTGTAAAATCTGAGCTCTGTCGTACACTTGCTCTCTTGTTTGCTGCAAATGGATGGTTTGGTTTATTCTTCTTTGGATATCATTTGGCTCTGCCTGCATCTGTTGCAATAATTTGATAACAGGGATTCCAAAAGATGAGGGGAACTTGGCCTCGATGCCATAGACTAACTCATATGGGCTCATCCCTATGGACCTCTTGGTTGACAATTTGTCTACCCATAGGGCTTTTACAATCTTTTTGTGCCAGTTCTTCTTGTTCTCCTCCAAGACTTTCTTAATGATGTTAATCAGACTCTTGTTGGATGATTCGGCCAAGCCATTACCTTCAGGGCAATAGGTTGTGGAGTGAACTAAGGTAATGTGGAACTTGTGGCAAAAACTGATCATTTTCTTGGATTTGAAGGCAGCGGCATTATCTGTAATGATCTTCTCAGGACAACCAAATCTGGACAAAATATTGGTTTCAAGGAATTGGATGATTACCTACATGGGATGGGTTCAATCCACTTGGTAAAGTAATCTGTGGCTGTTAGAATCCACTTATGCTGGCCAGAAGAGGGTGGATGGATTTCTCCAATGAAGTCAAGACCCCATTGTTGAAAAGGCTTCTCGGTTGAAATGGATCTAAGGGGCAAGGGTAGAAGCTTTCTTTTGCCTTCAAAGATTTGGCATTTGTGGCATGAAACAACAAACTTTCTCACATCAGCAAACAAAGAGGGCCAATAGAAACCAGCCCTTAGTATCTTATCAGCAGTGGACTTCCAATATAAGTGCCCTCCACAATCCCCTGCATGGAATTCTTTCATGACACTGTCAGTTTCATTCATAGTTAGACAATTAAGCAATATTCCTTCATGATTTTTCCAAATCAGGGCACTATCTAAGACACAAAACTTTGATGCTTTCATTTTTAAAAATCTCTTTTTGGTTCTGGACAACCATGGAGGAGCACATAGGTTTAAAAATATAAAACATATATCAACATACCATGGGGATTGTAAAAAAGCTTGACTGATCTGTGGAGTCGCTAGCTCCTGTTCATTGTCCAGTTGATTAATGTCTAAGGCATGGAAATTGGTTTCGGACATTAGTTTGGCCAAACCTTGTCCCTTTATCAGCTTGGTGGGTTTTATCTCAATTTCATACTCAAGGATATTGGCAATCCATTTGCCCCTTTTGCCTTCTATGCCCTCTTGGGTTAATATATCTTTTACAACAGCATTTGGTACATAAGCAATCACATGTGAATATAAAATGTAAATTCTGAAAACTTTGATTGCTTTAACAAGGGCATATGCTTGCTTCTCCATAATTTGGTACTTCAAGGGCGCATCTCTAAGGGCTCAGCTGAAAAATGCAATTGGCTTTTCATTTCCCTGATCATCTTTCTGCAAAAGAACAACAACAATGGTGTGTTCAGATGCAAATGAAAAAATGATGAAATCTTTATCAAATTGAGGACTTGTGAGGACTGGGGCTTGTGTTAAGGTAGATTTTATGCCCTCAAAGGCTTGCTTGGCCTCTAAATTCCATTTTACCTTGGAATCCTTCTTTAACATTCTATTTAGCATTCTTATTAGCTCAACCAAGTTTGGGATAAATATTCTTAGGAAATTGATCTTTCCTAGGAATGCTTGCAACTCTTTGATGTTTCTTGGATAAGGGATTTGAAGGATGGCTTGAATTCTTTCAGGATCAACTCTAATCCCATCTTTTGAAATGATATGGCATAGTAAATTGCCTTCTTCAAGGCCAAATAAATACTTCTTGGGGTTCAAGGAAATGCCATATTTCCTACATGTTAGGAACACTTGCCTCAAATGTTTTAGGTGCTCTTGATCAGATTTTGAGAAAGGAGTAAGGTCATCAAGGTAAACCACTAGGAAATCATGGATTTCCTTGGCAAACGCAATGTCCATGGCTCTTTGAAAGGTAACACCTACATTCTTTAGTCCGAAAGGAATCTTCACATACTTAAATGTTCCCCACGGTGTTGTAAAGGCTGTTTTGTCTTGGTCATCTGGGTGAACACGTATTTGATTAAAACCTGAAAAGCCATCTAGCAAAGAAATTCTTGAAGACCCCACTACTCTTTGTAGAATGTGGTTTATTTTTGGCAGTGGGTAGTGATCTTTAAGGGAGACTTGGTTCAGATTTCTTAAGTCCACACATAGTCTAATCTTCCCTGTTTTCTTCCTTGTGGGAACAAGATTGGATACCCATTCTGAAAGTCTAATGGGTGCTATGATACCAGCTTCAAACATTCTTTTCACTTCTTTCTCAATCAAAGGGAGAAGCACAGGATTGATTCTCCTTAGTTTCTGTTTGAAGGGCTTTTGATTTGGATTTAAGGGAATGGTATGTTGAATAACAGAGGTGTCATAGGACTTTAGGTCCTCATAACTCTAGGCAAATACATCTTTAAACTCTTTAAATAAATCAACATATTTTGGTTTTTGATCGGGAGGCAAAGACTTGGATAGTTTAATCATTTTGGGCTTCTCTGTTGTCCCAATATTACAGTCTTCCATAGCAGCGTTTAAGGGCTACATCTTTGGCTTTTTGGGGACATCGTTTGAATCAAATATGTCTTCTAATGGGGTGAGGCCAGTAGGTAGAAAATTGTCTTTTAAATCAATCACTTCGGCCTCTGCTTCAACTATTTCATCTAAATGCATTTGCTTCAGCTCGTGCATGTTTTTCTCATCAAAAATGGTTGGGTGCAGCATTTGATTTGTTGCTTCAGCTGTTATAGTTTGCTCATTTTGGCTCATTTGCTGTTGTGAGTCATCCATGGCATCTTCATCAATGTTTGAGCTTGAGAATTCTTGCTGTAAGGTAAGAAAATTGTTGATTTGAGCATCATCCTCAAACACTTGCCATTGTTAGGGACAGCAAGCCTGTGCTTTATCTCAGCAGTAAAGTGGTAATTGGGCTCAAAGGGCAGCTTGCAAGTGCTAGCAAAAGTAGCTAGACTATGAGCATGCATGTTATGGTTTCTAGAAATCTTAACAAGCTTGGATTCGGTGAAGGAATTGAGTATTTCTGTGGCACCAGACTTATAAGCTCTTAGCCTATTGTCTTTAGTAACAACGTTACCTTTTATCTATTGAATGATTAAATCGGAGTCACCTAGAATGGACACTTTAGCAGCTCCTAGAGCTTTGAGCATTTTAAGGCCTAAAAAGAGAGCCTCATACTCTGCCATGTTGTTGGTGCATTTGAAGTTTAGTCTATAAGCATGACCCTCTGCCTGGCTGTTATGTGTATTATGAATCCATATTCCTGCCCCCGCTCCTAGCTTATTAACAGAACCATCAAACTCTAAATACCATGTGATTTCTTGCTTGTGGTTAGTATTAAGAGTTTCAGTCATTTTAGGATTGGGCAGACCTAGGTTTTGTGCTTCATATGGTTCTTCTTGTATGTTGGTTGCACTAATTGTTTTAACAGTTTCATGGGTATGGGAAACCGACTCTTGATTGATGCATGTTTCTTGTTCTAAAGGCAAAGGCTTTTCATCAGTGGGAGGGCAGCTATCATCATTGAACAATATAAAGGAATCCATATCCGAATGGATTGAGTAAATGGGAAAGTTTTGGGGTTTTTCCTCACTACTTACCACATACTTCATCAGTGTTTCTCTATACAGTCTATTTGGTTGCCCAAAGACAGAAATAGTGGCATAGGAGAGGTCTAGTTGGAGAGATCCTTGGAGTTTTGCTCCCCAAGATCTTGATAAAATCATACCATATTTTGGTGGAATGTCAGTAACCACCACGTCCATTAGGATCGTTTTGTTGGGAAATTGGACTAAAGACACACAAAGGTCTTTGATTAAGCCTAAACACTCGACCTGACTAGAATCAAATGAGAATAAGTCTTTGTAGGGTCTAGTGACATCAAGGTTTAGCTTCTCCATTACAGCTTTGGGCATTAGATTGTGTGAAGCACCTAAATCAAACATAGCATTGTGCAATACTTTATCATGAATCTGAAAACTGACATAAAAGGGTAGAACAGCTCCATGTCCTGATTTACCATTGACTTCAGGACCAAAAAGTAATTCAGGTTGATTATCTAAGAAATTAACATCATCCCTATTCTCTGGCAGTTGCAGTGATCTTTTGATTTGCTGTCTGTACACATCATGTTTGGCAAGCTCAGAGAGAGGAATAGATATCTTTAATTTACCAATTTCTGCTTCTAAATCGAACGGTTTTTCTGACTGTGTTTTAGTATTGTGACTCTCAGATTTTCCCTTTTCAATTGTATCTTTAGTGATTTTCTCTTGGTTATCAGTGATTTCTTGAGATTGTTCTGTTTTGGGAAGGCTTTGAGGAGTGCTATTTACATTGTCTTTTGAGGGAAAGGATACAAAAGGCTGGTTATTATAGGGCTGCATGTCAGATACATCCTCTATGGTCACTTCTTTTAATTTTGGGTCTGTTTTATCAGCAGGTTCTGTGATAGCGGCCTTGTCTTTTACTTTCTTAGGCTGCTTGGCATCATTTGGATTGATGGGATCAGACACATTAATGGTTCTTGTTCTCAATTTGTATTGTTTATGGACTTCATAGATAGCTGAATCATAGCCTTGTTTGAAGTCAAAGGACTCTCCAGACTTGGTCTGAAATTGCTTTGTATCCTGGTCATCTTGGTCTTCTTGGGTTAGAAATACTTGTTGTTCACTTTTCAAACCCATCAAATTTATGTGAGTGTCCTCTATCTGCTCACTAGATGTGGATGCTTCAGCATAGTTTTCATGAAAAGGAGGTCTTATATCCTGGTCAGGATTTTCCCTTCCAACATTTGAGTTCTGATTTTTTCTAAAGTTTGGATTTCTGATAGGATTGTTTTGCTGTCCTTCCCATGAGGCTTTTCTTTCAATAGTTCCCATTCTATTTTCAAAGGTGTCCATACCTTTGATGATTATGTCCAATTTTTGCTCAAAAGCTGAAGGTTCATCTTTGAAAGTGGTTCTTCTCTCAGCTCTTGCTCTATTTCGCTTGGCAATCAGATTTGCCTCCACACTAACAGCTACATTCTGCATGTCTGCTAAGGTTTGAGGAGCTCTTTCTCTTAACTGATAAGCCATGTCTGAATCAAATCCATCAGGGAATTTGTATAAAGCAAGATCGGGTGGAGGTTTGAGGTTTTGTGAAATAGCGTTATAAACATTGTTAAACCTGGCACAATAGTCTAAGACAGCTTCTTGAGGGCCTCTTTTGATAGTGTCATACTCGGATAATATGTGCATAGGGTCTTTCTTCTTCTCCCATCTGTTAAGAAATGTTTGGTAAAGGGCCTCTGGGTCAGCTATGGAATTTGCAGCAAGTGCTCTAAACCAGGGCCTTACATCTCCTGTTAAACTTTGGACAAAAATCTTCATTCTTACACTATCATCATCTATTTCATAACTCTCAAAATAGTCCTGCATTTTCTTGTTATGTTGTAGGGCTGTGCCAGAACCAGTACCATCAAAATATGTGATTTTGGTTTGATAATCCTGAGGCATAGCCCCTGGATTTGCAGGTAACTGTAAAGGTGCATATCTGTTAGCCATATTTACAGGGATAAGTGGAACGACTAGAATAGCTGGAAGAGATGTAATAACAATGGTGGTAGTGGTAATATGTGCAGTGAATGGAGGTGTTGAAAAGGTGCTTGGAGAGGTGGATGATGAATAAGGGGAAGTAGGGGTTGAACGAAACAAAACTTTAACAGGGGTTGGAAAATAGCCTGGCTGAACTGTTTCAGGACTAGAATCAGCTACCTCTTCTTGTTTTTGTTTGCGAAGGTTTCTAGAGATTAAATTGGGATTTTCAAAAGCAGCTGGTGGATTTGGATCTGGATTTGACCTAGTATTGTGTTTTCTTCTTGGGAGCCAGCTTCTAACTTGTTTTTTGGAATTTTCTGAATAAGGTCCCCAGCGTAGTCGCCAATGATGTTATCACTCAGGTTGTCCCTTAGCTCCTTAAGGGATACGGCTGAGGTAACCACAAACCAATCTTTGGGCCGCAGGTCCTAGCCTACCTGCAGCCAGAGAGGGCTCTCTCTTTATGATTTAACTTTGTTTTGGGTTGATTTTAGGCTAGTTATGGTGTACAAGGGTTTTGTTTTGATTTTGGTGGGAAGGAGATGTTTTCAAGTAGAGTTGGGATGCATAGTGTGAGAAGTTCAAACCATTGGGCATGGAGTCATGGATTAGGGCTTCCTGTTGCGTTTTTTTGGTCACAAGAGGAATATAGAGCAGGATAGCTACACATAGAACAATATCAGGCTGGAATAAAGATGGAATGAAGGTTAGAGATGAAAGGAAACTAAGAATCTTTCATTAGCTAATATAGAGGGAAGGTGGATGAAAGTTTGTCTAGGATCAGTCAAGAATTCCTAAAAAACAGTCATATGTGAAAGAAACAGGGTAAACATGATCATTTAAGTATGCATATTCATAACCATTTCTGAATAAAACATATAGAAATAACAAGAGCTGAGCATAGGGTGCAGTCAAGCAAAACCTAAGCTATTCTTTTTTCTTGCTATTTAGATGGTAACACAATGGTGCATAAACATATGAAAATTGTAAACAGAGGTAGGAAAACTTATTGAGCCATGTAGTAGCACAGGAATTCCATAGTCACTCTTTAACCATTAATAACACAACAATCAGTTCTTCATCCAAAGCATTCCAGTAGTCTTTGATTACAGAGATTCTCAAAAATACAGCGCAAGTCCAGAATGAGGAATATCAACCAACCAACCCTTTAAACAATGAATTAGGGTGGTTTATATAGGGAAAATATCTAAAAATATCTATTACAGCAGACCTTAAACAGGTCTGAGGGAAATGAGTTCTTTAACCTAATCTTGTCCTGAAATTAATGCAAGAAAATATCTTTGAGCTGCGTTGGAGGCAGCTGTATCAAAATGAGTTAATATGGTGTCCTTATGGCTCTGTGCTGTTCATTTAGCCATAACTGTGCTTTGGGCTTTGATCCCCTGCTCTTGAGTGGCTTTGATGTGCATTAACTGTGATATGAAAGCCTTAAGTGGCTTTGCCGCTTTCTTTGACTTTGCTTGGGGGCCTTTAATGTTCACCTGCTTTGGTATTGCCGACCTGATACTCTTTGCCGCTTCACTAATACTCTTTAATTTAATCTGGGCTTTGTCTTTCCTCTGATACTCTTGAAATTGTCAAATCGTCCCTTTTCTGAACCTACATGAAGAAATCCTATCAATTTGCGAATTTTCGGGCCTGCTGGTAGCCGAGCAATAGGTAGCTTTCCATTTTGATCATTTTTTCTTAGCAATGCGCGATTAGCACTAATCGCACATCAAAAACTGCCTTAGCTTTCATTCCGGGCATCCTGTGCTGCGATTTTCGCTCTTCACGCCTTTTTCGGTGATGACGTCAGCGATGGGTCCTGGTACGACAGTGACATGGCAGGGTGACATGGTAGTACGGTAGGGTGATGCGGTGGTAGTGACACGTAGTAGTGGCGGGTTGACGCAGAGGTGTCGTAGCACTGATGTGGCGCTGACGTCGGGGGCAGATAGACAGAAGGCGGTTTGTGGTTTCATCGGACCACCTTCTGTACAAGGGTGGTAAATGTCAGAGGAGCTCCAATGCAATCAAGGGCGTACACCTATCTTTTGTACGGTGGGGAAACCGCTAGCCCATCAGAGGCTAACCGTCGGATGTCAGGGTGGCTCCGAAATCGCCGAGAGCCGTCGGATTTGGGAGGGCAGATCGAAGGGCTGACGGAGTGTGGAGGCAGCAGCTCCAAAATCGCCGAGAGCCGTCGGATCTGGGAGGGCGGATCGGAGGGCTGACGGAGTGTGGAGGCAGCGGCAGGTTTCTGTGCGGGGGCCCGCGTGAATATTAAATTAATATTTATATGGCGGGGGGGTCAAAACTTTGGGTTTGTGGGTAATGCGGGTTTTACATGGTTTGTGCACCGGGGTACAGTTTAAATATTTAAACCAAACCCGAAAATGTGAGCGCGCAGGGTAAAACATTAAGGTTTATGGGTAAGAGAGGGGAAGGGAATGGTTATTAGTTTAACCAGAGGTTAAGCTAACTCCTGGTTTAAGACGCGGAAAGGCTAATGCTAAGCCCCAAATGGACTCAACATTTCCCCAAACTGATGTTACAGGGCAATAGCGCCAGGGGATGGGGGTATGTATATAGGGGAGCTATTTAGTGCTTTTTTAGTAAGGGGAAGGGGAAAATAGATAGGGATTTACAAAATAATGTTAGAAGTTAATATGAATTTGTGAGGTGAAGTGTAGGGGGCTAAGTTTGTGAACTGAAACTTAGGCTTAGGAAGTGAATGGACTGCGAAGAAATTATTTTTACACAAGAAATGTGGCTTCTTTTCATTGAAGAAAGTCAAAGCTTGACTTATTATTTTACAAAAATGAAGTGGTAACAGGACTGGTTGGGCATATCCCAAGGTCCTCAAGGGGATGTTAGTGAGTGATTTGGGGAATAAGAAGAAGGGGGAATTAGACATGCCTCGTTTGAGCTCCTCCAAATAAAAAATTGCCTTATAACTGTGATTTGAATAGATATAACACTTGAAAACATGACATGGATCACATAGCTTGATTCTGCAACCACAAAACTACTTACCTAGCATTTTTTCTTCTTTTTGCATGGGTGCACTTGGACTTGTAGACCCTGATTATCTTGTTTTCTTTTGACTGCCCTCCTATCTAAATGTACCCTTATCTCTTCCAAGGGCCCAGATTAAGCAGTTGGGCTCCTTCATTTCTCTACCTAGCTACTCATCTGCCAAGCTTAAGCTGTTTGGACAGATATTCATTCTCTATCTTCTAAAACAAGCAATTTAAACCTAGGGAAGCCAAGATTACACTGTTTGGCTTTCCCTTATCTGTAAAATTCTTCAAAAATGGTATGATTCTTCAAAATGGAACTTCTTGGAAATATGGAAAGTTGCAGCATGACAAGATGACATATTTGGCATGTAAAACAGTCAATCATGAAATATGAAACCTATTGCAATAGGAGGCTAACAAATCCACAGATCAACCAGCCCTTTCTAAATTCCCCCTGGTACGCTGATATTATATATGTTCTACAAAAGCTGCAGGCTCGTCCAGGGTTATATAGAACTAAAAGTATGTTTTTGAAAATGAAAGCCTCGAAATTTTGGATTATGGATAATACTTTATTTTGGAAAAATCATGAAGGTATTTTGTTGAACTGTTTATTAAAAGAAGAATCTGACAAAGTACTCCTAGAATTTCATGCAAGGGATTGTGGTGGACATCTCTACTGGAATTCAATTGTTGACAAAATTCTAAGAGCTAGATTTTACTGGTCAACCTTGTTTGCACATGTTAAAAAATTTCTAACTTCCTACCATAAATGCCAGATCTTTGAAGGCAAAAGAAAAATTTTACCCCTGCCTTTGAAACCTATTTCCACAGAAAAACCTTTTCAACAATGGGGTCTTGACTTCATTGGAGAAATCCATCCACACTCTTCTACTCAACATAAATGGATACTCACTGCAACTGATTACTTTACCAAATGCATAGAAGCTATTCCCTCTAGACATGCCACTGATACTATAATAATAGGTTTTCTAGAGGCTAATATTCTGTCTAGGTTTGGTTGTCCTAGCAAAATCATCACAAATAATGCTGCAGCCTTCAAGTCAAAGAAAATGATTGATTTCTGTCACAAGTATCATATAGCACTTGGTCATTCCATAGCTTACTATCCTCAAGGGAATGGATTGGAAGAATCCTCCAATAAAACTCTAATGAATATTATCAAAAAACTATTGGAAGACAATAAGAAAACTTGGAACAAGAAACTAACCAATGCTTTGTGGGCAGATAGACTTACAACTAAGAAATCCATTGGAACTAGTCCCTATGAGCTAGTATATGGGGTGGAGGTAGTTTTCCCCTCATCTTTAGGAGTTCCCATCATGAAATTACTTCAAGAAGCCCAAGTGGAACCAAATGATATACAGAGGAGAATTAACCAGACTATCCATTTACAGCAAACTAGGGAGGAAGTATACAACAGAGGCCACGTACTACAAGAAAAACTTAAGAAGATTTTTGACAAAAGAACCAAAGCAAAAGACTTCTACCTGGGAGACAAAGTGTTAAAGTGGGATTCAAGAAGAGAGGACAAAGAGAAACATGGGAAGTTTGACTTCCTGTGGAAAGGACCATACATTATATATGCCTTCAAAGGAAATAATTCATATTTTCTTAAAGAATTGGATGGTGCAGAGATCGAAGGAGGACCAGTTAATGGTTGAATGTTAAAGCACTACACTGACCCAATTTACTAATTTTACCAGTTCAGTTGTACATACTATATCCTTCATAGTGTTTAGTGTTGATTGGATGGTAATTTTGGAGTTGAAGCTTGAAGAGAAGGCCATAAGCTTTAAAAGTTTTACTATCAGTAGATATCAATAAAGGAGCAAGGTAAAGGAGAATTGCAGAGTAAAAATCAAAGTTTTTCAAAGGCCATTGATCTACAGTTCTTGAATTTCCACCAGGAAAAGCCATCCCCAAGTGGAGCCACTATTATGTTCCTATACCAATAGGTGTCATATATCATGATTGACTTGGTTTAGCTCTGAAATCTGTACATACCTTTGCTTGTTGCAAATGTTTTCCATATTTGTAAAAATTCAAAAAATTTAAAAAACATAAAGAGAGTATGCCCTAAAAGAAAAATCAAAGGGCGAAAAGAATGAAAAGGTAAAAAAAAAAATTAAAAAATGAACCCCAAAAAAAATAAAAAGACCATGAAAGTGTGCAAGCACAAATGCCACTACTATTTTACTTTTTGTACAATAATGTTTGGCTGAAAAGTGTTGTTATGCCACAATCCATGGTAACCAAATAGTTTAATCCTGGTTATTCCATGCTTTGAATTTCATGCTTAGAGATAGAGAATAAAATCTGACCAAACTATTTAATCTTGGCAGATAAGTAGATAGGTAGAGTGAATAAAAGGAGCTCAACAGTTTAATCTGAGCCCTTGGATGTAAGAAGGCTAGACTTAGTTAGAATACCATTGTAAAATAAAAGAAAAGGTTTTGATAAGGGTTTTCCAGTTTAAGTGCACCCTAATAAAAGAAGAAAAAATGGTAGGATAAGTAGGTAGGGTAAGTAGATGATTGGTTGTAGAATTATGCATGATGAATGATTATCCAGATATCAAGTCATATACTTTCATCATCAAAAGCACTTAAAGATATGGATGGCAATGAAGACATTTACATCATGGACAAAATTCAAACTAATTAACTTCCTCACTCATTTTTTCCCTAAATTTTACTAATTTCCCATAAGTACTAAAGGCACCAACAACCTGAAAGTTAAAGGGGCTCAGAGCATTTCTTTGACTTTTGGAGGGACCGGACCCTCAACCCAATAACTTGTAAGGCCTAAGTGCTAAAACCCCTTCATCAAAAGTCACCCCCTTCATAATTCATTTATTTCCTTCAAATCCTTTTCCTAAGGTAAAATCACTCTTTTACTTAGGAAAAATAAAGGTTCTTTACAAAAACCCCCCAAACACATTTTAGCCTAAGTCATAATGTTGGATGATGAATGTATTTTCGGAAACATTTACTTAGCACATTTTCTTTTTCCATGGTCATATTAACTCTTAATTCTTATTATTTATTTAACTCCCAAAACAAATTACCTTTTCCCGTATTATTAATAAAAATCCAAAAATCAATAAATATCTCGTCTCTATGGTTTGAAAAATAAACCATAAATAAAGTTAATTAAATTGGATTAGTTAATTGAATCATGATTAATTAAGAGCCAAACCCCTTGATGCATTAAGAAAGGGATTAATTAGTCATCTGGATTAATTAATAACCTCTCTGCCAATACCATCATCCCCGATATAATTAAGTCATTTTAATTATTTTAATTATGCAGCGGGCCCCCTCCATTAACTCCCTAACACTTTCCATCACCGACTGTCGTTCGATCTGCCCTCCCTCATCCGATGACTCTCACTCATATCGTAGGGCCTTTTGGTCGAATGTTAACCACATGATGAAAGTTGTTTTGAATTTTCACCGATGCTACATGTCATCCCATTTGTGGCATCGCGTGACCCTCCGCCAAAACCACCAACCTCCAAAAAGTTGTGCGATGAAAACCATTACTGCTCCTGCTTATAGCTTTCGCTAAATGACAAAGTGTCCCATCAGTCAGTTAACTCCAATTGTTGTTTTCCATTCACCCACCAAATTCCAAAAGGTCATTGACTTTGTACATAAAACAAAAATATTCATGGTTTTCTCTTTTTACTGAAAAAAGAAAGTTCTGCTTCCATGCATGCACAGAGTATGTCCAGACCAACAAATTATTCCCAACTGCCAACCACTATCAGTTGCTGAACTCCAAGCCACTGCAGACTACTGTGTGCACCCTGCAAAACCTTCACCATAGCCATTTGTCCTGACAGTCAACCATAAACAGGTATTTACCACATTTCCTTCTCAGAAACCCTATTTTTGTACTGAACTTCCACTAAATTGCTCTAAACTCAAATAATTCAGTACAATTAAAGCTGTTTCCTAGTCCCAAGACTTCCCCAAGCACTTGTTTTATCTGAAATCCTTGAAAACCCCAATTTTCTTCCTTGAAAACACAAGAACCAAGGATGGAAGTTCCTGTCACCCTAAATTTCATGCCAATCACTACTCCCCACAGGGATTTAGACCACCTTCCCTTGGCCGATAAAGATTTTCAAATCAAGGACCTTGCTTTTGAAGAAACCCCCTTGAAGCTACACTGCAAATATCAGGACAATTATCTGAACAATGCTGATAGAATAGGTCTTTGGGAGTCAAACCTTCGTAAATATCAATTCCCCACTGTTAGAAAATTATATATATCGTAGCAATGGAACACATAAAATATTGCAGAAATATAAACACAGAAAACACACAAAACAAGAGAGACACAGATATACGTGGTTCACCTAGTTTGGGCTACGTCCACCTCGAACAGCCAGTCCTTCCTTTCTATTATCCAGCAAAATGAAGAGACACAACCTACAGCAAATCCGTTGTAATATCCTCTGTTTTCTCTCACAGTCTCACCTCTCTGTTTCTCACTCACAGAATACAAATCTATCACACAGCCTCAAATACAATACCCTCACACAAAGAGAGGGGTTGCCTTCTAGGGAAAAAAACCCTAAACTAAACATAAGTTCTATCGTCAGATCATCCGCCTAATGAACGGCCCAGATTGACTAGAAATTACTATAGTTTTACAAGGCAATTTTACAGCTGTTTTAGCTTCGGGGGCGCTGCCCCCGAAACACCCTGCCAGGGGGGGGCTCCCAAAGGTCGCAGCCGCCCCCCCTGCAGCGAATATTTTACGGGCGGCGTTGCCGCCCCCATTTCGAACTGGGGTCCTATGTGGCGATACCTTTGAATATAGAAGATAATCAGGCTCCACACCCAACAATCTCCCACTTGGAGACTGATTGTAGCAACTCCACCGCTGCTCCATTTGCTGGACAATGACTCCTCTTTGGACCTGGCTGTTTCTCATCTTCATCGTCATCCTTGAAGACCAACTAAAACTGAGCATATTCTCAGTTTCTCCCTGGTTACAACTTTTGTTAGCATATCTGCAGGATTCTGGCTAGTGTGTATCTTTTCCAGCTTCAACTCTCCATCTTCCAACACTGATCGTATGAAATGGTACTTGAGCTGTATATGTTTAGTCCTGGAATGAAACGCTGAGTTCTTTGCAAGATGAATGGCACTTTGGCTATCACTGTATAACGTGCCCATATCATGCTCCTTACCCAATTCACCCATAAACCTTTGTAACCAAATCATTTCTTTACTAGCCTCTGTAGCAGCAACATACTCTGCTTCTGTTGTTGAAAGTGCAACAACACTTTGGATTTTTGAAACCCAACTGACAGCTGTTCCTCCAACAGTAAATACATATCCTGTAGTGCTCCTCCTGTTATCTCTGTCACCTGCCATATCTGCATCAACATATCCTTGTAGGGAGATGTTTGAACCACCAAAGCATAATGCTTGATTTGTGGTACCTTTCAAATATCTGAGAATCCATTTCACTGCCATCCAATGTTCCTTTCCTGGATTGTTCATGTACCTACTTACAACTCCCACTGCATGTGCAATATCAGGCCTTGTGTAGACCATTGCATACATTAAGCTTCCAACTGCTGATGCATATGGAACTTTAGACATATAATCCATGTCTTCTTGGGTCTTTGGGCACATTTACTTGCTAAGTTTGAAATGGCTAGCAAAAGGTGTACTAACTGGTTTTGCATTGTGCATGTTAAATCTTTTCAACACCTTTTGTATGTACTCATTCTGAGACAATGTTAATTTACGATTTTTCCTGTCTCTAGTTATTCTCATACCAAGGATTTGTTTCGCAGCTCCCAAATCCTTCATTGCAAATGAATTTGCCAATTTTCTTTTGAGCACATTTATTTCCTGCATGTTAGATCCTGCAACTACCATGTCATCTACATACAATAACAATATAATATAGTTGCCATCATTTTGCTTTTTCAAATAAACACAATGATCAGAGTGACATCTAGTATAGCCTTTTTCAGACATAAACTTGTCAAATTTTAGATACCACTGCCTTGGAGCCTGTTTTAAGCCATACAAGCTCTTCTTCAACCTGCACACTAGTTTCTCCTTCCCTTTCACCTCATATCCTTGTGGCTGCTGCATATATATCTCTTCCTCCAAATCCCCATGGAGAAAGGCTGTCTTTACATCTAACTGCTCAAGATGCAAATCTTCAGCTGCTACAAGACTTAAAATAGTTCTGATTGAAGTCATTTTAACAACAGGAGAAAATATTTCATCAAAATCAATACCTTTCTTCTGTGCAAACCCCTTCACCACAAGTCTAGCTTTATACCTTTGTTTTCCTCCATCTTCTTCCTTCAGCCTGTAAACCCATTTATTCTTCAATGTAGTTTTTCCTACAGGCAACCTGACTAAATCCCAAGTCTGGTTATGCATTAAGGAGTCCATCTCTTCTTCCATGGCTACCTCTCACTTCTTCCTGCTTTCAACCTGCATTGCTTCTTCATAACATTCGGGTTCACCGGAATCAGTCAGCAATAAATAATATAATAAAGGAGAGTATCGTTCAGGGGGTCTACTTATCCTGGTAGATCTTCTAACACCACTTTCAGGTGTTTCGGGTGCCTGTTGTTGTTGTGGTGGTTGTTGTTGTTGTGGTTGTTGATTATTATTATTTTCAGGCACCTTTACTTTTTTAGCGATTTCATCAAAAACTGCGTATTCCTTGTTTTCCTTTTCCTGTTTCTTTTCCTGCAACTGATTCTTCTACAAGACCTTTTCATTGAATATTACATCTCTGCTCCTAATGATTTTGTGATTTTCTTAATCATATAAGCGATAACCAAAATCATTAACACCATATCCAATAAAGGTACATTTCTTTGACTTTGCCTCAAGCTTTGTTCTATTTTCTTTATCAATATGGACAAAGGCCTCACAACCAAAAGGCTTTAAAATAGAGTAGTTTACCTTTTTACCTGTCCATGCTTCCTCTGGAACACCACCATCCAAGGAACTTGAAGGCCCTCTGTTTATTAGATAAACAACAATATCTACAGCATCTGCCCAAAACTGTAAAGGCAATCCTGCATGCAATCTCATGCACCTTGCACGCTCCATGATTGTTCTGTTCATCCTTTCTGACACACCATTTTCTTGTGGTGTTCTTGGAACTGTCTTCTCTCTGCGAATTCCATGCTCTGAACAATACCTATCAAACTCTTTGCTGCAATATTCACCTCCATTGTCTGATCTAAGACACTTCAATTTCTTTCCTGTCTCAATCTCAACCAAATCTTTCCATTTCTTGAAAGTATCAAATACATCAGATTTATTCTTAATACAATAAATCCAAGTTTTTCTAGTTGCATCATCAATAAAAGTAACATAATAACGAGAGCCACCAAGAGATGATACCTGAGCAGGTCCCCATACATCTGTATGCACAAGCTCTAATTTTTCATTCTTCTTTTCTTTCCCAACTCTGAGAAATCTGACTCTCTTCTGTTTTCCATAAATGCAATTCTCACAGAAGTCCAAATCAACATTCTTCAAACCCGGCAACAAATTCCTTGAGTGAAGAATCTTCATCGCCTTTTGTTATTACCAGGGCTCCTTTGGTGACCTTCCAAGCTTTATCTGTGAAAGTTGTCACACAACCTTCACCGCCTAACTGCCCTGTTGAAATCAGATTTTTCTTTAGATCTGGAACATGCCTTACCTCCTTTAATAGCCATTGGTTTCCATTCTGTTGTTTTACAAGAACCTTACCCATTCCAACGATTTTACAGGGTTTATCAGCACCCAGATGAACTTGTCCAAAATCTCCTTGAACATAGTCATGAAAGTATTTCTTATCAGGTGTGGCATGGAATGAAGCCCCTGAATCTACCACCCAGGAATCAGTAATATTTTCAAAAGAAAGAACCAAAGCATCTTGTAACACCTCACCTGTCACATTTGCTTCATGATTGTTTTCTTGCTATGCATCTCCTTCTTTTCCCTTCCGAGATCTACAGTCTTTCTTTAGGTGTCCTTTCTTTCCACATTTCCAGCACACTATCCCCGATCTGGACTTGGATCTGCCTTTCCTTGATTTACTGCGATATCCTGAGCTCTTTCCTCTTTCCATTTTTCTTCCTCTAGACTCTGCACTCAAAGCATTTCCCGATGTCTCACCGGAGCTTTTCCGTCGCATTTCCTCGCTAAGGATAGCACCGAAAACATCATCAAACTTTAAAGTACTAGATCCAGAAACGGAGTTACTAATGGCCATTACCAAACCATTCCAACTTTCTGGTAATGAGCACAAGAATAACAGAGCTCTAACTTCATCATCAAAGTTTACCCCTACAAAACTTAACTGACTTGTAACTGTATTAAAATCATTTAAATGGTTTGCAACAGATCCACCTTCCGACATATTCATATTAAATAACCGTTTCATAAGAAATACCTTGTTTGAGGCCGAGGGTTTTTCATATAGTTTCGACAACGTCTGCATCAAACCCTCTGTCGTGGTTTCCTTCGAAATATTGAAGGCGACTGACGCAGCAAGGCACAACCGTATTGTTCCGAGTGCCTTTCTATCGAGAAGGTTCCATTCTTTGTCTTTCATACCTGTCGGCATCTTTGTTTTTCCGCCCAATGGTAGGTATAGATCTTTTTGATACAGATAATCTTCCATCTGCATCTTCCACAGCGAGAAGTTTTGGCCGTTAAATTTCTCGACCCTAAACTTACCATCTTCCGCCATTGCTCCCACTCGAACCAGGAACCCTTCTTTCCTGCAAGTTTATCAGCCAAATAGACCTTCGGCTCTGATACCAGTTGTTAGAAAATTATATATATCGGAGCAATGGAACACATAAAATATTGCAGAAATATAAACACAGAAAACGCACAAAACAAGAGAGACACAGATATACGTGGTTCACCTAGTTTGGGCTACGTCCACCCCGAACAGCCAGTCCTTCCTTTCTATTATCCAGCAAAATGAAGAGACACAACCTACAGAAAATCCGTTGTAATATCCTCTGTTTTCTCTCACAGTCTCACCTCTCTGTTTCTCGCTCACAGAATACAAATCTATCACATAGCCTCAACTACAATACCCTCACACAAAGAGAGGGGTTGCCTTCTAGGGAAAAAAACCCTAAACTAAACATAAGTTCTACCGTCAGATCATCCGCCTAATGAATGACCTAGATTGACTAGAAATTACTATACTTTTACAAGGCAATTTTACAGCTATTTTTAGCTTCGGGGGCGCTGCCCCCGAAACACCCCGCCAGGGGGGGGCTCCCAAAGGTTGCAGCCACCCCCCCTGCAGTGAATATTTTACGGGCGGCGTTGCCGCCCCCATTTCGAACTGGGGTCCTATGTGGCGATACCTTTGAATATAGAAGATAATCAGGCTCCACACCCAACACCCACTGTCCATATTTTCCCAGATATTGTCCACCAATGCCATGCAAACTACAACCCCAATCTGAGAGCTGTAATGTTCCCTAACCAGGAAGTCATTTTCACCATTACAGCTGAGTCTATAAATGAAATGTTGCAATTACAGCCTGGCTAGGACCTCACTCCCCTTTCCATTGCCGATTTACTTGAAAAATCCTCAAGTCTGTCAGACGTTCATGGAAGAAAAATATAGGCCAAAAGAACCCCCTCTTTATATGTCAAGCTTCTTTACAGGTCTAGGCCGGGATGTCATCACCATGATTGCTTGCATTTTGGGTTTTACTACTAGTGAGTATGTAGATGAGTTGACCTTAGCCTACATGACTATTTTTACCCCTAGCCAACCACCTGCGTACAAATATGACTATGCTGTATTCATTGATGATAAGATGCATAACCAATTCATGAGATTATAGAATGAAAGAGTATTTAAATATTCTTCAGTCCTGTATCACCTTTTCCTCTACTACCAAACTGATAAATTCCCTTTTTCTGTGCAAAAGCTTGACACCAGAGGGAATCCTAGGTTAGTTATCTTTTGGACTTCCATTTTTCACAATTCACCTTCTTCTCCCTATCCTTATACACATTTTGTTGATCAATTTGTGCATCCAGTAACTACCATGTTGATAGGAAGTCCCCCTCCTAGAATCAGTGATGATATCAAGAGAATTCTTCAGTTATTCAATCAAAACAAGGTTGGAGACTGGTACTTGTACCAGAACCATACTAAGATTAGGATTTATGGGTGGGAACCGCCTCCCTTTAAACTGCCCAAATACCTCCCCATGTGTTTATTTGCCCTGGAGTACTACAGGCAAATGATCAACTCGCATGAAATCCATTTTATGAAAGCTAAGAAGAAAGATCAGTTAAGGATAAAGGATCACCTAGGACCATTTGTTTGCAACAATAGAAAGGCAGGGAAAGAGGTAGAGGAAATCCTTGAGAGATTGAGATTTAAAAAGAGTTTCATATGGCCTTATGATCCTCATAGCTTCATCTGTGACAGAAGATAGAAGCATAAACTATCCCCCTACATCCATCATAGAATTCCAGAGATAGAAAAATATGAAAATCAAAATGAATGGGTGGAGGGAACACTTATAGAACAAGATAGTGAACAAGTTGAAGTAGAAAATGTTATGAAAGATTTGGAAAGACAACTTGATCAAGATTCGTTTGTACAGGTGCCTGGGGAATCTTCACAGAGACCAACACAGGAGCATAGTGCATAGACATCAGTACAACCAAAGACTTTAGGATAAAGAAAAGATTCAGGATCATAGAGCATTTCTGAGGGGTTGACCCAAACTGATACAAACATGGGCAACCCTTCAATATTGAAGACCCCTCTTAATAAAGAGCGAATTCAAAAAAGAATCAAGAATGAGGTTAGCCCCTTTACAGTGCCATTGGACCATGTATATGTGAAGAGGCAGAGATTGAATCCTTTGCTTCAGCAGGAATATGAAGAGACAAGAAGTGACATAGTGTAGACAACACTAGCAGGGGAGACACCATCTACCTCTCAAACACAGGCACTAAACAGGCAGCCAAGTGTAGAAGTGTCATCACTAAGGACAGTTCAGAGAAAAGCCAGGATTTGAAAGAAAAGTACAAAGAAATTAAGGCTAAGAATGAGCAGCTCAAGGCTCAAATCTATGCCAAATATCGGAAAATGGCTCCTACAAATGAGATAAGGTTGATGTTAGCCTTTGACATTAAAGAGGGAAAGATTTAGATGAGCTTTTTGAAGCCAACAATACAACAATCAAAGTCCATGGCTGATTATTTTAAAACAAAATTTGAAGTTCTTGCTAGAGATATCCACCCAATTGATCAAATTGAGCTTCATAAGAAAACAGGTGAGATGGTATATTCCACATTGACCAGTAAAGCCATCATTGCACATCAGTTGTAGAATTCTCTAAGTAATACTACAACACAATTACAGTTGGAAAAATCCTCTTCTTAGGCTAAGGACACAAGGATAAAATCATTAGAAGCTCTAGTGATTGAGTTGGGACATGATCCCAAAGATGTTAAAGCAGCTGAAAGTTTAATAAAGAAAAGGAATGAAGACATTGGTGCACTCAGGAAACAACTTAAACTCCCTCCCCTCATACATCCACAAACTGCAGAAGTAATTGAGAAACAAAATGAGGAAGAACTTATGGACTTGATCCTTAAGTTGAATGAGTAATTGAAAGAAACAGAGCAAGAACTAGGAAAAGATTTGCAGTCCAAACAGGGTGAGCCAACCACCATTCCTCAAACTGTAATACCCATGGTTTCTACAATAGTACCATCTACTATTGCAACATCTTTGGCACCCAACATTCCTCCAGCAACACCTCTACCAGCAACAACAACAACAAATACATCAGAAGCAACAGTAACTTCAACAAAGAAAAAAGAGGACTTAATAAAGTCCATGGAGGAAATGAAAATCCAAGCAACTGAAATAAAGAAACTAAAAAAAATGGTTACCAGCTTGGAAAGAAATTATGAGCTATCACAGATTAATTACACTGAAGAAGAGAGAAAGAATAGAAGGATGATTGAAAAAATCAAGACATTAGAGAATGACTTAACATTGGAAAAGCCTTAGAGAGATATCAGAGAGATTTTATGGACCAATATCATTGATTCTATCAATGATATTTGGTTTGCTATTCAGATCATCTTTTAACAGACTGAGTTAGTTAAACTAGCTACAGAGGCTATACAAAAGACCAGGGAAGACTTGGGAGAAAAACCTGAAGAGGCAACCCAATTGATCAACTTCCTGAATAGCAAAAGCAAGCATCAGTTGGAACAATTGGATATTGAGGACAGAACTGCCACCATCCTGGAAATTAACAAAGTTATTACTAAAAAGAACTTGATGCTTAATTTGGAAAGAAGATGTCAAAGTATTCAGGAGGACATAGATGATTTTATGTTAAAATATGGCATTCTAAAAGACAAAGGCCTTCCAAGCCCAATGGTCATAAATGACAAGTTGATGAGTCATGAGGACTACATTGAGAAACTGCACAAACAAGCCAGAAGTCAAGTTAGCTCCTCTACAATAAAAGCACTACCTACAGGAAAAGTGTTGTATGATAGTTTGGAAAATCTTTTATATATTGAGCATGAAGTGAAACACTTGTTCACGGTCTAGCCCAACTTTGCAAAGTACATTGAAGCTGACGAAGTGTACAGGAAATTGATCAGAATGAAAATACCAAATGATGAATGGTGGATTGATATTATACAGATACTATAAGTTGTTGTAGGAAATCTGTAAAGTATAAAATATTTACTACAGTAAGGTCTGGTAAGAACAGGTAAAGAGTATCAGAATACAGGTAAAAAGTGTCATCAGATGAAAGTAAAAAAAGATCCAGCACACAATTACTAAAGCAACAGCAAGAGGCAAATCCGAGTTTCAACCTCCAGCTCTTCCATAAATAAAGGGACAGCAATAATCAGTTGTACATCTGTCTCTATCTTTTTGTAAAAGATATTTTGTATTCCCTAGAATAAATCTCATGTAGTTATGAGATATTTTTGATGTAATTTTTGTATAAATACTTCTCCATTTGAAGTATTGTGTGTGGATTCTATAACATCTCTGTAACTCTATGCTATCAAGCTGAGAAAGCTTTTGTACTCAAACTTGGATTTTTGCTAGAAAAGGAATGAAAGTTGAGGACATTTCATCAGATTCTTGTGCAGTATAATTACAAATAAGTATTCTATCCTTGTGATTTTATGTGTTTTCTATATGTTTCAATGTTTCATGCATCTTAAATCTAAATGGTAAAATATTCAAAGTGTATCAGAATTAGCTTTATTGCTCTCTTCTATCAACAGTCTACCATTTATATGTTTTCTTCTAAACTATTTCGATAAAGGAATTCTTAACTGCTCCTTTATCCCTGTGGTTTTCTCTAATAAGTCCCCGGTTTAGGATTCTTAATTGCCCTCTACCATTTGACCTATCTTCCTTTCCTCTTTCTAAATCCTAACTTGAGGATTCTTGATTGCCCTCTAGTTTTGAGAAGAAATATCATCCATTCAAGCCCCAAAGTTTGTTTTTCTTCTACTATCCTGTCTGTTGAATTCATACCTCAGGAATTTGACTTAATCCAGTGAATTATCCTTGATTAACTCCATATCCCAATGGCCTAAAATCCTGGGTTGCCCATTTGTTTCAGAACTCCACCACTCTCAAACAAAAACCCTCACCAAACATTAATGCTAGCCTAAAATTCTTTCAAACATAGCTAAATCATAAAGAGAGAGCCCTCTCTGGACTTAGGTGGGCTAGCACTCGAGTCTAAAAGTTGGTTTGTAGTTACCTTGGATCCTTTCCTTCTTTTAATAACTTCCAAGGAAAATCTGAGTGATAACACTCTCTATTATGTCTTCAAAACAAATTTTTACAATAGTGAGATTAATTTGAGCCTCACACAACATATACAAAACAATAAGGCTTTACTTGGATCCCCCATGTCTCTTCTGAGTACATAGACTCTCCTCACTAACTCTCTGTCTCCGTTGCTCTGTCTCAACACTTCCTGCTCTTGTCTTCTGTCTTCTGTGGCTTTAAAGCCAATCTACATTGTCTATTCATTTCTCCTTCTCGGGCTTTCTGGCTTCCCGACCTCTGTCCACTCAGATCCCCCTCTGAGCATTAACAATCATTGCTAAATGCTTTCAGGGATGGTAGCCACTTGTACTGTAACATAATGGGTCATCGGGCGTTTGAAATCATTTGAAATCCCAAAATTGGTTGTTTTCTATTTACACAGAGAAACGCTGTAAAACACCGAAAAATCCGCTAAAACACTGTTCATCAGATTTGAAATATTCATAATTCTGCCTTATAACTCCTATCGGGTCTGCCTTTATAGTGATATCGCATCTCCACCATTGATTTGGGATATCCAGATCCAATGGCTATGGTTCATTGCAGGCGGCTCTTTCTTATGGAGGTTAACCGCCCGATGAGGGTGGGTTTCTCTCTCCTTAGCCTGGACACGTGGCAGCCTATGTATGGGATCGAGTAGAGCCCAACCCAAACTGCTTACTGCCTTTGGCCTGCCTAAAATCCCGCTTATATCGTGATTTCCCTTTGTATTTGAAAATGCATTAAAACATTGAAAAACCCCGTAAACAGGCTTTATCAGACTTGAAATCATATATAACAACATTAATAAACCCTTTCGGGTCTGTAATATCACATCGGGCATATTTCCTTTGTAATCCATTCATTTGGCAGAAATGCGAAATACAAAGGAAATTGACGTTTCTCGGATTTTAAAATATATCAAACATCGTTTATAATTGTTATCGAGTTCGGCCATCGCATCGTATATATGTATATGTATATAGCCCCGCTCCTCTATGGTTTGTCGATGCGACATTGCGATGGAACGTGGGCCATCGATCTGCGCACTTGATTGACGATCCTCGTTGACCTCGCTGATTGTTGTCACATATTACTTGTGGTTTCTGCCAATAGCCTCCCTTTGCCACCGCCATTTGTGATTTGCCGATCGGATTTGGAACATTGATCTGCCAGATCCGACGGCTCAGATTCAAAGTTTCTTTGACCACCAATAAGCCTATTTTCAATGTTTTCTCTATGTTTTTGCCTCCTGATAGTGTAATCTGACTTTTGTAAAACTTCTTATTTTGCGATTGTTTTTTTATTTATGAAGACTTAGAGGGTTTCTTGGATCCTTTTTGGATCACCTATTGCCGTGTCTAGTTCTGATTTGCAATCCTTAGTCGGGGATGTGCTTGCACAACACACTTCTGCACCCATCGACATAGGTGGGCACACAAGCTACTTTGTCCTAGTTTCCTAGCTCTCGTTCGACACTGGGGCCTTCCAAATCGTAAGCGCATCCATCTCCTACATTCAAGCTAGTTTCCAGTGGTCTTCTGATGTGTACTCCACGATCATGCAGGTGTTGCACGCAACACCCATTCCAGCGCACTATACCGCTACTGTTTTGGTACTACACTTTCAAATTTGTCTAATAATTCATCCACCGCTGTTACCCCATCATATGTTGGCAGTTCCCTTGCTTCTGTCATCATGCACCACAGTGATCTAATCATCATGTTGCAATTCAGCGTTGTCACTTCGTGCAACCGGTTCTTCCAGCATTCTACTTCTTCATCTGAATCCGAAGTACAAGAACTATTGCGCTCCCATGAGATTCTCCCATCTGTAGTTGGGTTCACCCAATCCTGGTCTTGCGCCGTTATCTGGTAAATACAATCTAGCTCATCGTCGCTTTCATCATCACGCACTGGTTCAGTGTAATGTGCTCCCTCAGCTGGGTCTAGCGGAACTACTACGCGTAAGGACTTTTTCTCGAATATCATCATCCGCTTCTTCAGGTTAATGACTCCATTCATATCAGTGGCCCAGTCTATTCCTAGCAACGCAGGATAAGGATTGTTTTCATTGACAATCTTTATTACTTCAAAGTCTGTCTGTGTGCTCGTGCCTTCGATATCAACTGTTACCCCTTGCAACCTTCCCATGGGAAAAATCTTTTGTTGGTTCGCCATTCATAACTGAATAGGGGACCACTGTAAAGCGGGCTTTCCCATACATTCCCATGTCTACTTTGGTAATACATCCGCATCTGAACCCAAGTCTAGGATTACCTGATCCATTTCATATTCGCCAATCTGCACTCTCAACCTCATTTCCTTCCTAGTGTGCGATGTATGCTTCCCCACTAGGATCCATCCCTGGCTCTGGTTGAACCTTACTACTTGAAGTAGAGGCCTTCGTAAAGCTCTTCTTAGCTTCCATGAATGTCTCCTTTGCCCGTTCTAGGTCAAACTCAGGTTCCTTTGTAGGGGCCTTGCGAACCCATGTATCCTCCTCAGGCTGCTTCCCCTTATCTTCCCTTATGGTCACACCGCTTCTGAGAATCATGTTCACATTTGGGTCTTCTTTGCGTGGTTCATACCTCATCATTTGGATATTCTGAGTCAGAGTAGGCTGGAGTACCGATTTCTCGCACATATGTGGGATCAACGAGGACAATCTACTGCTTCATGATCAAACTGGGCACAGTATGAACAGGATACTCTCGTCGGGTTGGTACAATCATGGGTGTAGTTCCCTAGTCCTCCACAGTTGTAGCAAATTATCTATCCGCGACCCCTTCCTGGCCCCATTCCTCCTCGTCCTTGACCTCGCCCCTGAAATCCAGCCCGTGCCATTCGTGTGGTTGGGTCAAGGCCTCACGTTCTTGTCTGCATTCTATAGGTGGGGGTCCAATCCATCATTAACTCGTAACTACGACAAGTGTGCTCATTGTGGCCCACTAACCTACAGAAATTACAAAATAGTTGTTGGGGTGCCAGTGTAAACTTCTACAACAAATGGCAGTTATCCGTCGTGTGTTTTCCTCCTATCTGAAAGATCGTGCACCATAATGTGGGTGTCACACTCAGCCCTACCTGTGCCTCTGGTCTAAATGGCATTGGCCCCCTTCCTGCCAAGTAGTTCGCAAATATGGGATAGTGGTCTTTATCATGGCCCTGGCCTTTTAATTTTATGCACCATACTTCCTCGCACGCCTCTGGCCACGGTGCCCTATCTTGCTTCAAGCTCTGCATTTCCAGGTAGAGATTTTGTAGTTGCGCGTGGATTTGTTGAACTCCCAACGCGAATCTTGTATCAGTTTTTCATGCAACCTCATCACCATTTCCAACGCTTCGGCCTGGGTTGAAAGCTTCTGCTGCGACAGCGGCGTCCTCAGGTGTTGTGTCAAAGATTCCACAAACCATGTGTGGTGCTACGCATCTATTAGCGTCATATTAGCCTCGCGGATCGTACTCTTCAACCACTGATCCAGATCCCAGGGGGTCTCACCTGGAAGCATCACGATCTCTTTAAATCCGATGATTGATTGTGTCTCTGATTTCGACCGGTTAATTCTCTGTTTAGCACGTTCTAGATCTCTGCTATTCCCGCATTTGGGTGATCATTAGAGTGCTTGATATACCATGTCGACGGACGATCCTGCAATGCACTCACCAATGTAGCCTTCTTAATGTTGTCATTCGTGACCCCTTGTGCTTCCCACAGCGCTCTTACCACGAAGTAGAACTGATCCAAATCCTCGTTCCCTACTCCTCTAAATATGGGTAGCTTGATCACGCTCGCCATTCTGAACTGCAGGTTTGGTGGAGGTGGGGTGGGTGAAGATGGAGGTGAAGGAGGTGAAGTAGGTGGTGGCGTAAGCGGAGGTGGTAACTGCGAAATGCACTACCTTATCAAACTGACCGCACTTCTTGGAGAGACTCGAGTGAGCTCTTCCTCGCTCTCTCATGAAGGTGAAATTAAGGGACTGTTTCCTAATTCCCCGCTACCTCTGTAAATCTTTCCGCTTTGCGTCGTTCCAAACACTAATGTATTCATATCACCCATTTTTCACATAACAACATCTTAATCCAGGTATTCAAATATTTAATGTACTTACCTCAAGGTCTCTTGAGGAAACGTCTTTTTGCTTTGTTGTAGCTTGCGATTGTGTCTATCGCAAATTCAGTGATAAACCCCCTGATTATCTGGTCGAGCCAATGGTCCATAGCTCACGTGATCTTATCTTCTGATTCCTCTAGTCTGCGCACTAATTTCAGAGTCCACACTATCGGTTGGTCGAGCTTATACCTTCCCTGGCTGTCGACTAACCTCGTGATCCACTCATACAGTTTAGAAGGAAAGGACCTGAAGAAGATCTCATGGATTTCTGTATATGCGTAGCGATCCAGCCACCTTTTTTTAGATATCTGCAAATTTCTATTTTCCTGTGTCACTAACTCATGAAGCTTCTTGCCCAACCACTCCTCAATTTCCTTCTTGGTTGGGTTCCAATGGCACAACATCATACATCCCTTAGGCAGATCTCGGTGTCGACAATGGAACCATTTGTTGGCTTGTTGGGGCCTGACCCAGGTTCAGAAGTGATTTAGCCAAACAAATCCAGAAACTATCGGGCCTTTCGGCAATAGTCTGCGGTGCGCGAACTGAGGTGTCACCCGAGGTAGTATGGGAGGGTGTTGGAACCAGGTTTTTGCACCCTAGGGATGTCTTGATGAAGTCTAGGAAGTTCACGAACCGAACCCGCGCACCTGCACTGCTCCGCGCAGCTGTCTGTCCTTTGTAATTTGTGCAACTTCTTCCACACAGCTTTGTAAAGAGTGCGAAGAGGTGCTGTCTAGATCCTTTATCCTTACTGTGTTATTATTATAGATCTTAACTTAATTGTGTGTACCCAATATTCTCATTAACCATTCAACATTCATAACAAGTGCGCGCAATCATAAACTGTAAAGAGATGCATAAATATATTAGAAACATAAACACACAGATCTATGAGTAGATGCACAATATTTTAGAATCAACTTATCTTTTATTTCTTCTCTGTTCAAGTACAGTCCCAACTCCACCCTATGCACTCAGCTGCAGGGTTCTGCGCACATAGCTGCGGACTCTATCAAGCCTCTGTTCACATAGTTGCAAAGCCTCTTCCTACTACTACAACCCAAGACTTAGACTTACAGACTCAGAGCTTAATTCACCATCAAAAGAACATATTCCTTCCCCAAAACTATGACTGACTTTACACTTAGAGCCTCGCTCTATTTATACAATCCCATGGTCCGCGGACCATGGGTAGGCCGACACACTTTACATTAAATTATATTATTTTAGGGTGGACAACCCTAGACTCTCGCGCTCCACGCCCACATTTTGCGGGGTCTTTACATTAAGCTTGACCAAAATCCGGGCTTCAAGCCCCAAAAAACATACTATGGGGGGATCTGCTACCCAACACAAATCATGAACAATGACTTTAACAGTTACTTTCCAGCTGACCTATGTGATTTCTCCCTGTGTAGTGCAGCTCTCTTCACGCTGTCGTGAATGCTGTGACATTTCCTCATCCTGCACAATCCTCCAATCATGCAGTTCCCCAACCTAAGCTGTGTAGTTTATAGTCCCATGCCTCCTTTCAGCTGCCTCGAGCACTAAGACTATGCTACCCTCATATAGTCACTTGGCTAGATCACCGGTGTATGGCTTCAATCGGCTGCCATTCACCTTTCCTAGGAAAGGGAGTGGGAATCACTACTTCAACACCATATACAAACCTAAAGGATGTCTGTATAGTCAACCTTTTGCATGTCGTCCGATAGGCCATAGTACTGTGGGTATGCGTAGGTCCCAATCACTTTGATGAGCATTGAAAACCTTGGTCAACGTGTTCTCCAGCACCTTATTGAATGCTTCCACCATCCTGTTAGCCTGTGGGTGATAAGGCATGCTTTTCTAGTGATATACTTGAAATTCCTCCATCAACACTATGATCATTTCATTTAGAAAGTGCGTATCATGATCACTCATCAGAATCTTTGGACACCCAAATCGCATTAGTACATACTCAAAGAGAAACTTCGCAGTGGTCGCGCCTGTGTAGTGCTTCATAAGTTGTTCCTCCACCCATCGAGTAAAATACTCAGTCGCGGTGATAATGTATCGTGCTCCCGTCTTCTTACCTTGGGGCTGAATGGGTCCCACAAAATCTATCGCCCATTTCTTGAAAGGTTGCAACGTCATCTATGGGTTTAGACACAACTCATCTCTCCACGATGGCCTACCAATCGTTTGACACACATCACAGACCTTGCAGTAAGCTTTTGAATCCTGATGGAAGGTTTTCCACCACAACCCTGTACGTAGAATATTCTGCGCGGTTGCCCTTCCGGCATAATGCCCTCCCGTGGTGCCCCCATGAGTGTCTACAAGGATACTGCTCCTTTCAAACTCTGGTACATATCGCCGTAATACTTCATCAGATCCTATTTTGTACAGATGTTCGGCAATGACCGAAAAGTTTGCCGCATGTACCACTACTTTTTTGCTGGATGGTGTAACCTTCCAAGGCAGTTCCTATCATTAGGAAGTGTATGATGTCTTCAAAGTGACCATCCGCGACACACACTGCAAATATCTACGTGTCAGGCAATCCCTCCTCTAAATTAGTGGGATCTTCCCTCGTTTTGATGCACGATAGATGGTTTGGTCCCACGTTCAATCTTCGAGGCTTCACAATAACCTCAAAATCATACTCTTGGAACAATAACAACCACCTACAGATTCTCCCTCCCCAACACAGGCTTATTGACTAGGTATTTCAACGTAGAATGATCCATATGCATCTTAAAATGTCCAGTCAGAAAATAGTGTCTAAACTTCTGGAGCGCATATTCCATGGCTAACCCTTCGCTATCGGTGGTGGAATAGTTCTTCTCAGCCTTGGATAACCTCTTGCTTGCGAATGCTATAGGATGGTCCAATTCTCCTCCACCAACCTGTGTCAGTACTACTCCTAGTGCTATACATGACGCGTGACCATTTTTCCTTTCAATACATCCAAGCTCTCCTGACAACCCTCGTTCCAACAGAACGTGATATCATTTTTCAACAACTTCTCCATAGGCACGGTGATCTGGGCATAGCCCTTGATAAACTTCTTGTAATACCCAGTATGTCCTAAGGTTGCGCGCAACTGTTTCACACTCCTCGGTGCCTCCAAGTTAAGTATCACTGCAATCTTCACGGGATCTACCATCAGTCCCTATCTACAAACCACATGACCCGGTAAACTTCCAAAAGGAACACAAAACAGGAATTTCTTTAGATTGAGCGCAATCTGGTACCTTCGACAAGTATCTAACATCAGGCACAAACTTGCCACATGGTGTTTTACCAACCCAAACATAGTCTAGTAATCAAAGTACAACTCCAGAAGCTTACGAATGAATTATTTGAATGCAGTAATGAATACATGCGAAGAAATTGCAGGTGCATTCTTCAATCCAAATGGCATTACAGTGTACTGAAAACATCCCTACTCAGTCACGAAGGTCGTCGTGCTTCTATCCTCAAGCACAATTTTGATCTGATGGTACCCACAGAACCCATCAGTGAAGGAGTACACTTCATAGCCACCTACATTATCCAATACCTCATCAGTGAAGGGAGTCGGGAAAGGGCCATGTACGTAAATGTCATTCAACTTCCTAAGATCTATGCATATCCTTATTTCATCCTTCTGCTTCTTTTCCTGTACCACCATTGGGCTCACCCAAGCAGATTCTTCTACGAGCTCAATGATGCTTGCTACAAGCATCTTGTCTAGATATAAGTGGGCCTTCTCCTTATACTTCAGATTAAGACGGTAAGGTCTTTGCTTAACCGGCTTCGCGTCGGGTTTTAATGTGATCTTCATAATGCCCAGGTCTCCTATTATCCCCTTTAGCTCCGTAAACTTGGTAGGGAACAAATCCTGGTATTCATGGAGCAATTCGGCGACCTTATCTACCATCGCATCATCCCAATAATCTCCAATCTTCGCGAATTTGGGCTCCGCCTCCATACTAATATTTACCTGTTTCGTTTTTAGTGGTGTGCTTATATCAGGATTCTTGATTTGTGGTCCCTCGACCTTGTGACGACCCTTAGTTTTAGGGATATTAATCTTTCATGGATCCTCATCTTCTTCTTCATCAGTCACACTATAGAATTACAGCGCATGGCTCAGCTGAGTAGTCCAATCAGGTTGAATTAGAGCCAAAGGATCCTGTGGTATCCTAAAGATTGTTGCTTTTACTTCTTGTAGCGCTTCGTCAATACAGTCAAACCTGTCTTCGAAGCTCAATGTCATTATGAATCCTTCATGCAGAATATCCCATTCACCTATACCATGGCAGAGCTTTGTTTCCATGTACCAGTTCATCGGGATGGCATCCAAGGTATGATAGAAAAAGTGCACCCATTCAAGTTGGGGCTTCGCTACATAAGCCTTAGCTCATTTGGCCAAGTGTGCATGCAGATCATCCTTTTCATCATAGTTTTTAGTCATTTGTACCTTCAACTTCCCAAAGCGTGTTCACATCATCCTCCTGCACTCACGCCAATCTTCGAAGCTACCCTTGTGCATACCCCACCATCTCGCAGGCGTAGCATGCAGTGCCCAAACCAAAGCCGGGAAGCACTGCTTCTCTGGTAATTCACTCTCAAATGCATCCAAAAATACATCTACATCATTCAAGACATTGTAAGTGGGCAGATATCTTACCTGTGATGATACACAATGCAGTGACTGGGTCATCATGTTATAGCTCAGTGTGGTTACTTTATATAGTTGATTCTGCCAGTGCTCTAATTCTTCATCAGATTTGAGGTGTAGGAACTCTCATGATCCCATGTAATTCATCCATCCATTGTTGGATTCACCCAATCTTAGTCTTGCACTGTTATTTTATATATGCACTCCAAATCGTCATCGCCTTCATAATCGTGTACTGGTTCAGTATAGCAATTACATGAAGTGGTTTCTTTTTAAATATCATCTTTCACTTCTTTAGGTTGATTACCCTATTCATGTAAGTAGCCCAATCAATGCCAAGGAGCGTAGGGCAAGGGTTGCTATCATCCACAATTTCTATCACTTCAAACTCGGCCAATGCGCTCATGCCTTCAATGTCTATAGTTACTCCTTGCAGCTGTCCCATGGGGATGATCTTCTGCTGATCTTCCATCCTTAACTGAATCGGAGACCACTGTAGCGTGGGTCTCCCCATTCACTACCAAGTCTGCTTTGGTAAAATGTTCACATCTGACCCCAGATCCAAAATAACCATATCCATTTCATATTCTCCTATCTGTGCAGTCAGTCTCATATCTCAGCCTGTCCTTGCTTTATGCTTACCAATCTTCTGTACAATGCACAGTTCACCCAGAGTGTTTCCTGTGCATCTATTTATAATCTCCTATAACCCCTTTACAGCCTTGCTATCGCATAGCAGCTTCATGCAGGTCTCTTGAAAGGTCGTAAGCATAGAAGGGTCCATTTCCTGAACAGGTTTATCCCTGCTCCCTGAGGTAGAGGCCTCAGCAAAGATCTTCTTTTCTTCCATAAATGTTTCTTCCAAATCAAATTCAGCCTCCTTCGTTGGAGCTTTGCAAACCCATGTGCTGTCTTCGGGTTGTTTCCCTTTATCATCGCCCATTGCAATTCCACTTCAGAGCACTACATTCACATTCGGATCCTCCTCGCGAGGCTCAAACCTCATCATCTGTAGGTTCTGAGTCGGCTGTTGTGGCAGCACCCCTTTGTCATGTATTCTTGCTATCAGTGTAGGACAGTCCTCCGTCTCATGGTCAAACTGAGTACAATATTTGCACGACAGACACATCAGGTTAGTGCATTCACGGGCATAGTGTCCTGGTCCTCCATAGTTGTAGCAGATTAGCTATCCCCGACTGCTGCCAGGTCCTCCTCCGCCTCGTCCTCGTCCATGCCCCTGAAAGCTTATTCACACCATCCTAGCACTCTGGTTAGGGGGACGCATTTCTGCCTGAACTCTATAGGTGGGTGTTTTTTCCATCATCAATTTGTAACTTTAGCGGTTGTGCTCATCATGCCCTACCGACCTGCAGAAGTTGAAGAGTCGTTGCGGTGTTTGTACAAACTTCTGCAGCAAATGACAATTATCAGTTGTATGTTTCCCTGCTACCTAACATATAGCGCACCACAACGCAGGCCCCACACTCGGTCCTACTTGGGCTTCCAGCCTCGAAAGCATCAGACCTCCTCCTAAAATATAGTTCGTGAAGACCGAGTAGTGGTCTTGTTCATGCTCTTGACCTTTACATTTCAGACACCATATCTCTTCACGCACCTCTGGTCAAACTATTCTATCCTACTTCAAACTTTTCATTTCAGGGCAAAGATTTTGCAACTGCGGATGGATCTGCTGACCCCCAGATTCAGATCTTGCATCAACGTTTCATACAGTCTTATGGAAATCTCCAAGGCCTCTTCCTGAGCTGTAATCTTCTGTTGTGACAGTGCAACCCTTAGGTGAGGTAGGAGTGAAGCCACGAACCACTCGCAGTGTTGTCCATCTGTTAAGTTCATATTAGCTTCGCAAATTTTACACTTCAATCTTTGATCCAATTCCCAAGGTGTCTCACCTAGTTTCATCACGATTTCCTTGAACCCCACAATCGACTGTGCCTCAGAGTTAGGCCTACTGAACTCTTTATTCAGCATGGTCCGGATCTCTACCAGCCCAGCGTTTGGGTTATCATTAGAGTACTTGATGTACCAAGTTAGCCCATGATCCTACAAAGCACTAACCAAGTTTCCTTCTTCATGTGATCATATGTGATGCCCTGAGCTTCCCATATAGCTTTCACAATGAACCAAAACTGGTCCAAGTCCTCATTTCCCAAGCCCTTAAACAAAGGCAGCTTCACTGAATTTACCATGTTGAACTACAGTGGAGGTGGTGGTGGTGTGGGCGAAGTCGCAAGTGATGGTGGTGAAGTTGGAGGTAGTGTAGGTGGAGGTGGCAGTCGTGGGAAAACCCATCTTATTAACTGAACTTCACTTCATGGAGAAGCCTGCGCTACTGCCTATTCGTCACCCAATGGTGATGAAATCAATGGGCTATATTCAGGACCCTTTCTTCCCTCATTCCTGTAATTCTTTCCACTTCACGTAGCTTCGAACATCAAGGTAGTTGCATAACCCATTTTTCACACAATAACATCTTAATCCAGGTAATTAAAGACTTCAAGTACTTGCCTCGCAAACCTTTGAAAAAGCGCTGCTCCACCTCATTGTAAGTAACTGAGGTATCAACCGTGAATTCAGTCACGAATCCTCCTATGATGTGATTGAGCCAATGATCGACAACACGGGTGATCTTATCCTCAAAGGCTTCCAGTCTTTGTACTAGCTCCGAGGTCCAAACAATAGGACTGTCGAGTCTCCACCCTCCTTGGCTATCTGCTAGCTTCACGATCCACTTGTATAACTCAACTAGAAAGGAAAAGAAAAAAAATTCATGGATTTCTATATATAGGTACTTGTCCAGCCGCTATTCCTTTGTCAGCCATGGATTTATGTTCTCCTGTGCCATGAATTCATGGATCTTTCTATCCAACCAATCTTTGACCTCTTTCTTAGTTGGATTCCAGTGATACGACATCACACATCTCTCATGCAGATTCCAGTCTCAACAACGGAACCATTTTTTGGCTTTGTCAGTCCTGGCCCAAGTTCAGTGTTAGTTAGCCAAACAAATCCCTACACTACTCGCCCTTTCGGCATTAGCTCGTGAAGCGCGGACCAAAGTCTCTCCTGAAGCAGTATGGGGAGATGCTGGAACCAAGTTTCCACACCCTGAGATGGTTGTGATGTCAATTTATAGCCTCTATTCTTACTCTCACGCAGGTCACTAAGATTTAGGGCTCTGTCATTTTACCCTTTATTCTACCCTTCGGTACCTCCGCGAAGGTGTATGATTTACCTTTGCAGCCTTAACCCGCGATCCTGGTACTTCCGCGGTGCTATGACAGTGTATTGTATAGGTTCCCAAGTTATCTTAAGTTTTTTACTTATCTTACTAATCAACCATAGTTAGCACCGCGTAAACTAGTATTCTTACTTGTGTTTAATTAACCAATACAGTCACATACATTCACGCATCACATAAACATTGTAAATGAAACCCAAAATGAAGTATAATCAGATGCATTAACAAGAAATAAATACATAGAATTTGCAGAATACTTCTCTTTATTGATATCTTCAGATTAATATAGAATCTATCCACCCTGCGTACTTAGCTGCAGGGGTCCGTGCAATCAGCTACAGACTTCCACCCTAGGCCTCTACACACTCAGCTGCAGAGCCTCTACCTATGCTAAGACCTGAGAACACCAGACTCCAATTCTTAACTCCTTACTTCATTCTTCACTATTCCCTCTACTTAGAGATTACTTACTTAGCTCCTTTGTATACAATCCCATGGTCTGCAGACCATGGGTGGATCTTTACAGCCGACTTTACACTTTACAAAATAAGGGCAGACAACCCTTTATGACTCTTGACACCTTCACAGTCCGCGACCACAAAATGCAGAGACTTTATAACTTTATTACAAAATTGTCCCAAAACATGGGCTTTTAGCCCCAAACTATCCTTAGGGGAACTCGTTCCCAACATAGCTCTCACAACACTTTTCAAAACCATTGTAGCAAGGAGGTTGTCAAAATATCAACCTATGAGTTAAGAAAAGATGAATCTGAGGTCTTGAACAAGGGACTAAATTTTGCAATAGTTCCTAAGTGGATACCTACTAAAGGGATCATATGTAACTTAGAGGATGGTATTCAAAATATTAGGAACAAAGAAAACGAAAAAATCATACAAGATTACGCAATCATTCCGAGGAAATAAAAACCACCCAAGAATAACATAAATAGAAGCCATTTGCTTTCTTTTAGAATCCTTGGGAACAATGAAGACATTGTCATTCTCAAAACCAACAAAGGGCGAGCCACAATTGTGATGAATAAGATAGATTATGTCTCAAATATGAGGTACCTCTTGTACAATAGTGGTAGATACAAAAAATCTCAAATATAACCCCATCTCCTAGATTATAAAAGAAGTTAAAAAAGTCATCATCAATTCCAATCTTGATGACAGACTTAAGAAAAGCCTCTTAACCAGCAACGAAATCACACCTAGAATTTATGGAGCTCCCAAAATTGAAAAAAAGGATGCCCCTTGAAACCCATATTAAACACTACAGGTTTGCCCACATATGGATTAGCTAAATATGTGGCCAATGCCCTTGCGCTGTTGGTTGGGAATATTGACTATTATATTAAATATTCTAATGATTTTGTAGAACTCATCAAAGAAAACAAGCTAGATTTGAAAGACAAGATTGTGAGCTTTGATGTAAAAAAGTTTTCCACAAATATCCCATTAGAGGAAGCCATCCAGGTCATCAAGGAGGTTAAAGACATAGAAACTACCAAGCTTGTTGAAGTTTGTCTCCATTCCACATTCTTCACCTTCCAAGGTGAATACTTTGAGTAGACCACTAGGGTGGGTATGGGGTCACCATTATCCCCCATAGTAGCCAACCTTTCCACGAATTTGAAAAGAATTCCTTGGAAACTTACCCTCTTAAGCCCAAATTTTGGAGTAGGTTCATTGATGACATCAGCATGAATTGGCCTCATGGAGATTCAAAGCTAAAAAACTTCTTGAATCACCTTAATAGCATTTCCAATGACATTAAATTCACAATGGAAACGAAGGAGAATGGTTGCATTCCATTCCTTGACATTCTTCTTATCAGGAAAAGAGATGGATCATTGGGTCACAAAGTATACAAAAAAAGGCTCACATGGATAGCTACCTACATGCTGATTCTCATCACCATTCGTCCCAGAAGATGGGGGTCCTCAACACACTCTTCACCCGAGATTTAAGGATATCTGACAAGGAACATGTAGATGAGGAAATTGAATATCTAATTTTTTTTTCTTAAACACTGATTATAGACATAAGGATATCAACAAAGCTATCATAAAATCTAGATCCAAAGCTACTTCTAGACCCCCCTCTTCCAACTCACAAACCCTAAGTGGAAAATCATATCTCCCTTACATCCATGGAGTCACCAACAATATAACAAGGACACTAAGAAAGAAAGGAAACTAAATCTCATTCAAACTGGTGAATACGATCCAACATAGGATGAAATTCGTAAAAGACAACCTAGATCACTTCCAGGAAAAAGGAATTTATAAAGTCAAATGCTCTTGTGGTAAATGCTACATTGGTGAGATAGGAATATCCTTCAAAATCATACTTAAAGAGTATGCTACAGATATCGAGAAAGGGAGAGTTGAATCCCCAACACTTTCTGAACATTCATCCAAGACAAACCATAATGTGTGAATGGAAGACATGGAAATAATCTCTAGGGAAAACCATTATTACAAAAGAAAGATGTGTGAAGCGTTGGAAATCATGAAGCACCCCATCAATCTCAACAGAGACAATGGGATTGAGGTCAGCATGAGTTGGATACCCTTTCCCACACAAAGTTGTAACCTCCGAACTAATCCTATTGCCATTGACACCTCAGCCACCTCTATTCCTTAATCATCATTTACATCCCTTAATAACTTTAATTTCAGAATATCATAAAATAAAAAAAATAATAAAAAAGTCTATTAAAATATTAATTTTAAATATATTTAATTAATGTTTTATATATTAATATTAATATTGGAATATATTAATATATTTAAACTAAAATTAATTAAATATATATAAAATATATATAAAACATATTAAGCACCATTTCATTAATTTACTAAACTAAAACAATATAACTTTCCAGTTATAATAAAAAAAAAAATAATTTACATACATCTAATCAACATTTAAATATATTGACACATGGATATTAATATATTTAGTTGATTAAAGTATTTATATTAATATGTATAAAATCATTATAATAAAAAATTTAAAATTTAAATAAAAATAAAATTCTTTAATAATATAATACTATATAAAAAAAATTAAATAATTTAATTAGTAACATATTATTAGGTTTCACCTTCATTAATATTTCAATATTTCACTGTCAGCCCTTTCTATTAATCACTCACTATTTATTTCTCCATTTCTCCATTTCCCTTCTGCTTCTCCTCGGCCTTTGTCTTGATGATGGGTCTTGGCATAGACTCGAAATGTTGGCATTCAAAAATGACTACTGTGGAATTTTTGGCATATTAGATTCAAAGTTAATAAAGACAAAATTAGATGAAGGTCATGCGACACGTATTCCAAGTTGAATGGTCGGAAAAACATCGTGGCGGGTGTCACTTTTGGTTTATTAATGGCTATGGAAATTGGAAAAGGCATTGAAAAAGGTAAAGAGGCAATAAATGGAATTTATTTGTGAAAATAAAGGAAAATAGGAGAAAAGGAAGGTGAAAAGTCACAAATTTTCATAAGGAAATTGAAGAGAAAATGAAGGAAAATGAAGAAATTAGAGGCCTCAATGATAAAAAGGCTTTTGAGGATCAGTTCATGTCTTTTTTTAGTTCACTTATGCCTCTCTCTTATAATCTCTCATTCTCTCATTCTATTGCACACTTAGACCATTCTTGGAGCACTCTAGAATTGGAGAAAGGAAAGAAAAGGAAGGAAAATGAAGGCAAAGGAAGGTAAAGGAAAGTAAAGATCAAGCAAGGAAGAGTTGAATCAAGCAGCTACAGTAGGATTTCTTGCAAGCATCAAGTTGAATGTATCATTTCCTTGCTAATTTGGCTTGCACGGTACATGCATTTGTGTTTTTGGTTCTCTTGCTATCATTGGCATGGGTTTTCGCAGGCGTGACAATGGTTTCATCCTTTCCTTGCCATTTTCGGATAGACATGGTGTGATGGGGTTCTTTTACTTGATTGAGCTAGATTTTTTGATGGTTTAGAAATTGAGTGGGGTGGTCTTAGGAAAATTACCAAAGGCCTAGGAATCCCTTTAACTATAAATGGAGGGATACACAGTAAAGACTGAGGGTAGAGACGAGTAAATTCCTCAAGGTTTAGGTGGAGAGATGTGGAGCATCCATGTTTTTTTAAGGCCTAGTGATCCCTTGACCGGTATATTGTGGGGTTGTGGTAAAGCATGGTAGTGTATCTTTATTGTTTGGGCCTGGGGATCCCTTCACCGATATATGGTGGTATACATGGTAAATCCTAGTTATATAGATGAGGATTTTGGGCCTAGGAATCCTTTGTCTGATAATGGTGTGATACACAGTAAAGCCTGAGGAAGCCCTGGTTGTTTTTTTTGTGAGTCCCACATTCATGCTTGGAATATGGCACGGGGGGTGATTAGCTGAAAGAAAGATTTGGTTCAACCCAATCTATGGTTGGGTGGCACGTGGAAATCCTTGACTTGGTTGGATTTTGCATATGTTAATAATAGTTAATTTCCTCTTATATTTCATGAGTATTTATACTTTTTATGATGTGGTGTTGATATTTGTTCTATCATCATTATTATTTTGGTTATATGTTGGTTATAAGCATGGTTTTATGACAAACTTTAATTATGGCTCTCATCACATTTTGATTAGTAAATGAGTGGTTATTGAATACATGACCTAATAGACGATAATGTAGCTATTGTAAGATGACATCATACCTTCTTAATGATCTTCAAATAAGTATGAGATCCCTATGTTCAGATGTGTAATTATGACCTGTAGATTACATGTTCATGATGTGTTTGACAGAAGTTTTGTCATAGTTATGCCTTGCTAGGTCAAGTTAGTTTCTAAGTTTTGTATGAAAGGCTTTGTATTTATGTCATTCATTGTTTTTGAAAGTTTCATCAAGTTGTGGGAGTGTTCTGAAGACTAGCCCTGAAACAGGGGCTCAGATTTTATGATCGTAGGCACAGAATTAGGTGAAAATCAATGCAGTTTTTCCCTTCAGGCTTATACAAGTGACTGGAGGTTTTCAGTCACATGGATACAATGATTTTTATGCACTTGGGAGTTTAGGTCAGTGAAAAATAAGGTTAACTCAGGGTTTGGGCCCTAGAAGGGTGGTTTAGCTCTTGGGGGTCCTGTAGCACCTAAGGGAAGTCAGTAAGATTTTGGTTTATTGATTCCACTTCCTCAATGTGATCTATTAGGGTAAATAGTATCATATTAACTCTTCGTCACATGTTTACCTCGGTAGGTTGGTTAACTTGGGTAAATGTAGGAGGGAGGGTGCTATAAGGATGCTAATAAGAAGAAGAAAAGATGAAGAAGAAGAAGAAAATTAAGCAGGAGGGAACCAAGCAACCATTGCTATGAATGAAACTAATGTCGAGAAATTTTCCATCAAGCCCCATAAATTTGAATTCCCTTTAATTCTTTGTAAGGGTGATCACCTTGTTAGAGATTGTCCTGGTATTCCACACATATTAGAAGTGTGGTCCAAAGGATCACATCAGCCCATGTCGTCAGCCTCTAGAGATCATCCTAATGACAAACCATCAAATAGTTATATTAAGTTCCATGGGAAAAAGGGTAAAGTTAAGTTTCCCTATAGGTTATGTAATGGGAATTATCCCATTCACCTTTTCCCTTATATGGATGAAGCCTCAAAAGTATTGGGAAACCTTACAACTTCTCAGCCACAACTTTCGGCTAGTTATTGAAAGCTTTCTCCCAATCCTACATCAGTTGATGAACTAATTGAATCGAATCCATCTTCAGTCAATCCCACTCTCTCTAAACGTGAATCCCATGAGTCCATTCCCAACCAATCATTGTTTGATAAAATGATTGACTCGAATCCACCTTCAGTTGATCTTACTTTTCCTGTAGAGAGTGAGGTTCATACCACTCAGTTTCTTCTTGTTTCTTCAAATCCTGTCAAATAAGGAGACATTTCCCCTGTTTTCATGAAACCTCCTCCAAGTAAAGACTCACTTGGTCATACTATTCAATAGGTACAAGTAAGTCAACCCATTTATAGCATGCCATAGGTGCCAATTAGTTGGCATGTTCCAGGAATGACGCAAATTCCGTCAGGGAAACCATTACAAGGAATACCCCAACCTCTTGCTAGTCAGACAACAACCATGCAACAACCTTAATCAAGCCAATATTTCCAAGGCCAACATTTTCAAGAATACCAAGGCTTTCCTAGGACTGGATAATTGTTGGAAACTAGATTACTACTGAGACGGGGGGTGAATCACTAGTGAAGGTACTTCTAACTTTTTCTCCAAATTACTTATTCTTTAAACTTGCATAAATGAAAACAAAAAACCATAGATCAGAGCATCAAATATAGACATGAAACAATGAAAACAATCAACACAACAGACATAGATATTTTTTGTGGAAAACCCTCCTCCTGGGTAAAAAACCACCCTTGTTGTTGTTGCGATACTCAATATATTTTATTAATTTGTTGAAAAAATTTTACATTGATCATATTACTCCCATAAGCCGGAAAACTCAAATTCCTTCATGTTATGCTGGCATCTATCAAACAAGAAATATGTTTCTCTTATAGATCTATGGAATATCATCCGCTAAAGGCCACCATAATCAACGATCCTTGCCCAACTACCATTAGACTATCCAACTCGGATTAGATGGAGAAATTTGTTCCTTCTATTGAATCTGCCAAATCATTGTCTACTCTGAAGCCTCCATGCCTTCACTTCCTCCATGTGAACCACATTTCATAAATGTTTCATACTAGAACTGAGTACTTCTCAACATGAGCACTGCAACAACGTATCATCAAAACTAAAAAAAAAAAATATCCAACCTCCAAATACACCACAATCTGAAAAACAATATCCTCACGATACTAATTCAATCCACACTTCACTTTCTCACTCACTGCATAAAAATGATGGCTGAAACATACTTCAGCTATCTGCTACTAAAAAGATAAATTGCTTCAGAAAATTTGCAATACACTCAAAAAACTTGCACACACTTATCTTAACTAACACTCACCCCACACACTAAGAGAATCAACCAAAATATCATTGATTTATCTCTAATATATAGATGAACTAAGGTGCTCAACTCAATAATTACAAATAACTATTAGTCTCCACAACTTCGTTCATATGCTTGATTTCATCTAGATTCATCTCATTGACTCCATCAAACCACTAACTCCACTTTCCATTTGATATCTTCAACTTTAATTAACTTCTGGAGGCCCCACAAACTTTTCCCACCATAAACTAAAAGGTTTCGAACAAGAATGTCACCACAATAGAAAACTTAGCTGACCAATACAAGAAATCCAGAGAAAAACTCATGCAAATGCTCAGTCGCATGCATGGAACTAGCACCTTTCAACTGGAACATCACACTCACTCCCATAGGCCTGTCTTCCAACGACTGGAGCTCTTCAACCACTTCCATAGGCTTGGCTCCATGCGACTAGGAAAACAGTTAAAGAAAAACATTGAAGCATCAGCCTAGGACCTCTACCAGTCAATGGATCATCTTCTTTATCTCCTTAACATCCCTTAAATCCTTTGTAACAAGTCTAAAACTAATGACATAGGCCAAGAACTCCCGCAACAAATCAGTGACATGTATTCCCTAGTATGTCAACCTTATCACTGAGACCAACACCTCCAACTCCTCAACCAACAATGAAAATTTGTCTAGACACCTCCAGCACCTGTAGAAACAACTCTAACTCCTGTAGTAGAATCTCCAACTTCTGCAGCAATATCATCATGCCATCCAACAACCTCCATCATTGGTAGAAGCACCTCTAACACAAGTAGCCACAACTCAAAACATGTAGGAACATATCCAATGTCTCGAAGACATATAGAGACATATGAAACACATGTAGCAACACTCCAACCACCTACAACAACAACAACATCTTCAACCAACACAACATGTCAACCTCAATCCAACATCACATGTAGAATCCATCTCCAAATCACCTCCACTAGGTCTAGCAATAAGTATGTTGACATCAATTCCAACCAACAAGACCATCAAGCCAAATGCACATCACCAAAAACTCATCACACATGCATAAGACAAGCAACACCAAGAACCTATTGAAATCAATGCCAACACTACAATTCCAAAAAACTCCCCCTTTGGCATTGATGTCAACCTCAATCCAACATCTGAGGCTGACCTCCAACTCTCCAAAACTGAAGTTGCAACTCTGACATTGATCTCTATCCAAATTATCTCCCCCTTTGACATTAATGGCAAAGGGCCATACCAACATTGAAGAAAATTCCAATAATGTGCCAAATGAGAGTAGGACTCCCCCTGTCATACTCAAAATCATATTGATGCAAACTAAGAAGTATCTCCTGCAAGATAAGCATGTGAAACAAGGAAACTAGTTACCAGCAAGTCTCAAGCCAATTCCATGCAATCTTTTAAACTAAGTATGCTCCCCCTAATCATGTAATAAAGCTGTAATTATCAATTGTGATTGATGCAATAAGCCTCCATGCCAAGTGAAAGAGACTACTCCTCATGACCATGACTCCAACTGACATTGGACAAGATATACAATGAAGTACAACACATACAACGCTTCATGGAGAAAATACATGCTATGATAAGTACATAGTATTTACAGATGTACTCTACACCTATCATCAACCAAGACTTCTATGGACCCTATTTTACATCATGCACCCAATATAGTTGGCTACACAAAGACATACAAAATAATACATGGTATGGACTTCGATTGACCCATACATAGCTAATGGAATGATATACTAGACACCATGGGTCTCTCCATGATCAATACACCCAAAAGATGACACAATGATAGTACATGGCTCTTACATCTACACATAAGTGTGCTCTAGCCTATGCATACCCAAGAAAATAATATAACATGAGTACATGGCAACAATGAGCATTGAAATGTGCTTCGTATAGCAGCAGCAATAAGGATGAAATACATTACATGTGCATTAAAACATAAGGCATCCATGAGCAATGACATACAATTTCCATATATAGTAGCATCAATAAATAGGGGCACTATCCAAACCATATGTTAGTGCATGGCCACTCAACACTTTGGCCATCACCATCCCAACAATTAAGATCCTGCAACAAGATGATAATATCTATTGGAAACTACCATCCTCCATATATGCGTCAACAACAAAATAAACATAGCAATATGTCATATATGCAACACCAAATACATATCCTCATTATCTATTCTCATCAACCATCAAAATGATATATCATCAACTCAAATCATGAGTAACACATCAAATACTAGCATCAAATCAGTGAGCAACAAAAACATCTATATAAATAAGAAACAACATAAGGTCCATCAATAAAGTATTGTGAGAAACACATAATTTCATGCTCTCCATAAATTCTCAATATATCATCACAAATCAAAATATCATGAGTAAGAACAATCATCCTCCTCATGTCTCATCCATCCAAAAAAACATGAGCATAAAAATCAAAGAACTAATCTATGCAACAGCAACATTAACTCATTATCTCCTCAACCTCAACCCATCAACTCACTTTGTCTCTCCATGAGAGAAAATGCAAGTAGGAACACGATACATCAAGAAAAGAAAACATGAGCAATAAAATGCATATTCTAGATGATCCTACTCTAAAATGTCATCTGATCTTCCATGGTAGCTACACATGCATTACAATACATGAAAAAAATCTAATCTACTGGTATGATCATCATCAAAATACCAACTATGTCATGCAAAACATATGCTTTTTTTCTATATGGCAACAACAACCAAAACTCCTTTCCTACAAAACACTCATGAAAAGTAAGCACAATAAAACTCCTCCATTATGAGCATGATGCCAACAATCTACAAGACCATTTGGAATTATAAATTCTCCCCCTAAATGTGTGATCCTCCATAAATTTCAACTTGTAGCTTCTCCAAAAACAATACACTTCAAAACTCATGAACTCCCCTTGAACTCATGCATCTCCTAAAATATGCAAATTTGTCTTCATGAAATCTTATATATATGGTTACACATCTAAGAATCTACATGTAACTCATGATTAAACCATATGCTCCCCTTGAGACCATGAAGGCCTCAGTTTTTGGTGGTCGTTCCTTGTTTCTCTTTTCTCCTCCATACTTTCATGTGTTTATCCTTCTTCTTCTTATGCAGTTTTCCTTGCATATTGTCCTCTTTCTAATTGGATCTCCTGTAACACATGGGAAATTTGCAATCCTTAGCCTTATGGCTAATATTTTCACACACAAAACATCTAATGTGACCAAGGAACTGAAGAATAGCTTGATATCTTTCGTTGATCTGATTTATATTCCATGCATGTACCCTGCAGTCAATTTTCCTATGGCAAAAATCATCGCATGAGAAACAATAACCATAAAACAGAGTATTATACTTGAATGATGGATATCTTATTTGCATGCATGTTTGATATTGTGTCTTCTTTGTCTACTCCTTTTGATGAGAGGACTTTATCTCTTTGTGATTGCAAATTGTTGTTATGTGTCCACATACTCCACAACTGTAACATTTTCCAATTCTATTCTTCTTATTTGGCCTCCTTCTCTTGTTCTTCTACTTCTTGCATGGCTGGTGATTTTGTTGATGATTCTCCATTTTATTGCTACCACTAGTTGGTCCAACATTTTCAAATCTTCTTGTTGATGCTTGAGCACTAGATATGAACTGCTCTAATTCATTCATTGCAGAAATTGCTTCAACCTTGAATTTCTAGCATTAATCCTTCAGCTGAGTTTTCAAATATGAAATTTATTCTTTGTATGCACACTTCTTTTCATCAAACATTTGCAACAACATCTGTTCATCTTTATTTTCAGCCAAAAGTATTTGAATCCTTGCCTCTAATGCCATTATCTTGGTTTTCTCATCATCCTTGCTATTGATGTCTTCTTGTTGTTCCTCAAAATTGATGCTCGGCCTATCATTGCTATCATTAGTTCCTTCATCTTCTTCTTGTGCAGAGTCTTGATTTACCACTGCAGTAGGTGTTGGAAACTTTGCATTTTCCTCCAATCCTGAAATCTGCGATTTTCCTCCAAGATACAAACTTTGCAACCTATCCAACATATCTTTTGCAGTATCATAGTGTCTCACATACATGCTATCATATTTTTAAATACCATTCAAAATAATCTTTTTATCCAAATAATTAGATTCATCTTTAATTCCATACTCAACTGATAGAAAAAATATTCATTAACGGACAAAAAATATGAATCCAAATTTATTCTCCAAGTTGAAAATTTACCTTCATGAATCATTGTAATTCCTTGCGGATCCATTTCGAAAAATTTGCAAAAACTTGCCAAAATCTCCAATATCCACTCTCCATCAATAAATATGCAACTGAGAGTCCCTCTTTGATACAAATTGTTGGAAACTAGATCAATACTGAGAGGGGGGGTGAATTAGTAGTGAAGGCACTTATAACATTTTCTTATTAGTGAAGGCACTTATAAATTGGGAAGGTGTATTGGGTTCGTATTAGTATGGGGTTAAAGAATGTGATTTTTAGAGATATTTTCCAATATGTAGTCAAATTAAGGGTATTGTTTAGTATGCCATGAATGCATGTGCCATGTCAGAGGTTCATTTAGTGAAGCCCCCTGTGAGGCTACCGTGATCGGCGATCATCTCCCAACTATCATTGAACTATCTAACTCTGATTGGATGGAGAAATTTTTTCCTTGTACTAAATCCACCAAATCACTATCTACTTTGAGGCCTCCATGCCTTCACTTCGCCCATTCGAACCACGTTTCATAAATTTTTCATACTGGAATTGAGTAGTGCTCAACATGAGCACTGCTACAATGTATCATCAAAGCTCAAACAAAATAAAATCTCCAACCTCCAAATACACCATAATATGCAAAACAATATCCTCACAATACTACTTCAATCAACACTTCACTTTCTCACTCACTGCATAAAAATTATGGCTGAAACATACTTCAACTATCTGTTTCTACTATTGCAAACTGCTTTAGAAAAATTGGGATACACTCGTCACAGAACTTGTACGCTCTTCTCCTATCTCACACTCACTACACACACTAAGAGAATCAACCAAATTGTCATTGAGCTATCTCTAATATATAGATGAACTGAGGTGCTCAACTCAATAACTACAAAGAACTACTAGGCTCCACAAATTTGTTCATATGCTTGTTTTAATCTGGATTCAGCTCATTGACTTTATCAAACCACTAACTCCACTTTCCATTTAATATCTTCAACTTTATTTAACTTCTGGAGACCCCATGAAATTTTCCGACCATAAACCAAAAAGTTTCGAACCAGAATGTTGCCACAATAGAAAAATTAGTTGACCAGCATGCGAAATCTAGAGAAAAACTCATGCAAATGTCCATTTGCATGCATGATATTGGTTTCATATGACTGGAACATCACAATCACTCCCATAGGCCTGTCTTCCAGCGAATGGAGCTTTTAAACGACTCCTGCAGGCTTGGCTCCATGCGACTAGGGAAAAGTCTAAAGAAAAACATTGAAACATCAGTCTAAGACCTCTGCCAGCTAATGGATCATCATTTTCTTCTCTTGAGCATCCCTCCAAGCCTCAGAAAAAAATTTCCAACTAATGACATAGGCCAAGAACTCCTGCAACAAATCAGTGACAAGTAGTACCTAGTCTGCCAAACTTATCACCAAGGCCAACACCCCTAGCTCCTCAAGAAACAACCACAATCTGTCCAAACACCTGTAGCAACATATCTAACTCTTGTAGTGGCATATCCAACTCCTGCAGCAATAACATCATGTCATCCAACTGATTCCGTCACTGGTAGAAGCACCTCCAGCACAAGCAACCAAAACTCAACACATGTAGCAACATATCGAATATCTCTAAGACATCTATAGAAATATGCAACACTTGTAACAACACTCCAAGTACCTTCAACAACAACATCTTCAAGAAACACAACATGTCAACCTCAATCCAACATCACATGTAGAATCCATCTCCAAATCACCTCCACTAGGTCTATTCATAAGTATGTTGACATCAATGCTAACACTACAATGCCAATAACAACCTAGTGTGGGTTATCCTAATTATCAAAACAATCTATATCAAGGTGGGATGCAAATGTCATTAGCCCAACCCATCACATCGTATCTTGGATATCCCTCACCAGTACTTAACCTTCCCCCATAAGGTTACTGAGCCATCTAGGGGCTAGAGAAGAGTTCCTTGTCTTGTGTCAAGCTCATTAAAAAATGAAACAAGTTCCCTTGAGCATAGTTATTTTCCTGTGTCAAGCTCATTAAAAAATTAAATAGATCTCCTTCCAATTTGATTCTTTGAATAGATCTCGTAGCTTTCAACTTGAGTATTTCACTTGATGAACCTTCATTCCATACATCTATTAGTAAATAGTAGTATACTTAGGTGAATCAAATGAATCTTGGTGGGCATGTTCCTAGAATTAATTTATTATGCTGGGGGCATGAAAACCAATCTCAAGCATATTTTTTACTTGTTTCAAGCTTGTGTAAAAATGAAACTACTCTCAAGCATAGTTTTTCCTTATTTCAAGCTTGTGTAAAAATGAAACCAATTTCAAGCATATTTTACCATGTTTCAAGCTTGTGTAACTCATCCTATCCCTTGCGATTTCCATTTTTATCAAACTACTTTTGCCAGATGGGCCTTGGGTTTCTCATTCCACCATCACCATCTACTTAGCTAACCATATGCTTTCACTTGGTTGTTTTACCCTTTCCTGAGGAACAACTATGATGAGTGGTATTACTAGCATGCCTCTTTACCTCTACATGTTTTGAGTAGTTTCATCATGACTGGAACTAGTTTCTACCCTTTATACCACTCATTCCTCTAGGAGGAGTCCTCTTTCATCCCTTTTCTGACTCCCAAAACATGAAAATATTATTGAGAACTTGTCTTTCCAAACTCGTTAAATTAAATGAAAATACATCTACCTAGTACAAGTTTAACCATTTTCCAGACTGGGATAGAGTATTTACAAAAAAAGAATACTTTAGTCGAATATGTCTAAAAGGTTCTCTTGAGTATAGTTTTATGCCTTTTCAGACTCAAGAGACTAAATTTATGAAAAGGGACATTTGGATTTTTCTTTTTCGCCTCTTTTTCAAACTCTCTAAACATCAAAAAGAAGTTGAGTTATACCATCGTTGGTGATCTGTTAATGAAAAAGGTATTATAGACTTTATGTGAATTTGTTTATGTTACTTAGTGCAATGGATCGAAAAGGTTGAAAATAACGTAACACATAAGTAAATTGAAAACACATGCAAACACATCAACATAGCAAAATTTAGTAAAGGAGTTCACCAGAATTCCTGGCTACATCTCTTGGTCCTTTAGCTTCCAGTGCTGACTGCTTTATTTTGTCTTCAAAATGTTGTTACAGGTATGAGCTCAAAAACAGAGTCTCAAATGAGAAAATGGACCTCACCATATTTGGCCATAAACTTGACCATATTTGGCCACTGTGACCTCCAAACCCCCTGGAATGGTCCAAAACCGCCTTTGTCCCTGCAAAACCACTCTCTGTTTGGCAAAAACCACCTCGGCCTGCATAAAACCACCTCGGTTTGCATGCTGGTGGTATGGCAGGTTCAGCACCTACAATAGTTTAAATATAAATTTGTTCGGCTTTGTATCAAGCTCGAACATGTGACATGTTGGTTAGCGAAGATGTGGTAAAGCATTGCTATATAAGGTTGGAGGTCGGCGGGTCGAAACCCCAACCCGACACTCCCTCTGTTTTACATTGGATATACATAGACTATGGTTCATTCCGCTATGGTTTCGCTTGTTGTTGCTTGTTATGTGCTTCGATTCGTTTATATGTGGTATATGGTTACCACCACCTGTTGCATGTGGGATATTACATTAATAACTTAAGGGTTATGGCAGTCGAGGGGTTGACCCCGACCGTCGGCCCTTTTTTTCGGTGACCGAAATCCCACACATAATAAATATAAACCGTTCACTCTCGTTACCAAGTCCTATGGTAGCCCAACTGGTGAGCTAGTTCTGGTGAAGTCTTAGCCATTCCGGGAGGTCAGGGGTTCGATCCTCCCTGATCCCTAAATTTTGGAAATAAGGCTACATTGGGCAAAATCCGGGCTGCCACGTGTCAGCACTGGATTGGCCCATATGAACCAATCACAAACTGCCATGTCGCCTCCTCTGATGACATCATCGAGGACCCGTGGATCATTCCCGAGTTTACACGTGTCCCTGCTGACGTAGGCATTGACCTAGTTAACCATTCACTGTTGACTATTGACCTTTGACATTTGAATTTTTTGCCCTAATTTTCCATAAACTTTGATTGGCTTTAACTTCTTCATCTGGACGTTGATTTATGCGTCGTTCACACCGTTGGAATCGTATCGACGAGCACTTCAACGTGATCCCAATTTCATCTGCATTTCAAGACTTTGATCTGGAGGCAAAATTAGATCCATTTTGGATCACTCCTCCCCACTGGAAGCTTTTGGACCACCAAAAGTTGGTTTTAGCTATCGAGTAAGTGAGGATAAACTTCCTTCACTTTTCCAATCTCTATCCATCATGCTTTACTTGGATTTGTAGCTTTGAGTCCAACATCAAAAAGAATTTGAGTTATACCTTCGTTGGACTCGTAAAACCATCAAACAACATTGGACTCGTCGAACATGATGGGACTAAACCACTCCTTCTCAAGGTCCGTTAAAAATACTCAGAAGGATTCATCCGAAAGGTGAACTTATAGATAAAGCATATTTTATCCTTCTCAAGATTGTAAAAAATAATGATGTACTGATAAGAAATGGTTGGGAAAATTGGGGAAAAATGGTAATTAATCTATTTATGGTAGTGAGTCGCTCTTGAACATGACACTATTTAACTTCATCTCCATGACTATTGGGTTAGGAAATCTTCTTTCCTCTTTGGTTAATCTTACCATATCAAAATCCTTCGTAATCAGTTTTGAGTCAATGTTTCCAACTCCATAAAGTGTCACTGCTATGTTAAAGAGAAGTCTTTTAGTTGACATCTACTACAATACTCTTAAGCCTTTGTTCATGTATCTTGTTCCTGAACTAGCTTTACATTAGCATCATTATGTCTCAAATATTGATACTCATTTTGTGTCATTGATGAGGGATATATCAAGGCCCTCTTGCGATGAGTCACTTCCTGTCGACATCAACTCATTATCCAAGATGTTGACTTATAAACTTTTTTAAATACCTTAGAGCTTGGATACCTCAATGGAAAGTTTCCTCACTTTCCACGACATGTTTTCATCATTGTCCTTAAACCGAGAGATTTTGTGCGATGTTCGACTTCAACTCATTATTTCACACCACATAGATTGTACTATAGTACCTTGAGAGCCATTATCATTATCGGTGGTTTCTCTTGCATCTATAAATGGCCTACATCATTGTCCATTAATCAAATGGTGTCTACCATGTTTGACTCCAACTCATTTATTCACATGGTTAGACTTGTATTATCTAGTGAAGAGGTAGAAGACCCTGGATCTAGTTTCATCCATCCCATTTGCGATTTCAGGATCAATACAATATTAAAAAGTATGATTGTTATGATAATTCAAATAGTCATCCAAGCATGGGTCCACACTATGTCATCAAAGGAAGAGAATTCTTGATCATTGTACATGTAGTATTGGTTTATATGCTAAACATGGTTATGCCTCCCTCAACAATGATATCATGATGATAATGTTTATTGTAATAGATGTTGATATCATCCAAGGTAAAGCACTTCAGTCCTCAACAACTACTTCTAACATTGTACTTTAGGGAGGAATCTATTATAGGTCATTTTGTCACATCCACTCAAAATTTATGAAAACCAGATCAATCAACATACTTGAACACTTTATCATTATCCCTTTCCAAATCCCTAAGAATCACCTCCCAAAACATTCCGAGTTTTTGGGTCAATTGGCTCAAAATCCATTTTTTTAGCCCCATTGCACTTTGCATACATGTCCACCTGCAATGGTTTCAAGTTTCATAACTAAGCACCTTCACTAGTTAGCGCAGGTTTCTCTACCTTGCAGATGTGATGGTTCTAGAGTTTCGGGAAAATTAAAAAATATTTTCGAATCTTCTCCTTCCAGAAGCTTCTAATGAAGTTTTAACCATTTACCATGGATAGAGATCTCAAATTACTACTCTAGATTTATTTTCTCTTATCCTCCATATGTGGATATCAAGCCTAGATTGGTAAATCCTAAACTAACACTTTTTCCCTATAAATCTATTGCCTCCCATAAAGTTTGGGTTGGCTTTTGGAGATTACTAGTGCCCTCATGCTACTACTTTGAGCTTAAGGAATCATCATCCATTTATGAATTAGGGTTGAGTATTTAGGTTTTCTTTATGGAAAGGAAGGGCAAGACAATTTGGGGATACATCTACAAAGTCAGCGTCTATAAATGGTTGTAATTCTCTCCATCATTTATTAATAGAAAAATAACTTTGTTTTCCTATACTTGTGTCATGTTGATGACTATGTATTTCAATGCCGTTTGACTCATTGATTAGAGACATTAGTTTCTATTGGTGTCCCAGCTTTCTCTATTTTTACCCTATTCCCATAAGCCTTAACCTATGTTTTATCTCTATTTAACCCTCTCATTCCTGCACTAGTCCAAGATAATCATGTATTCCTACATATACTTCGTATTTCATAATTAAGATTTATTAAGTGCTTTATTAATTACTTTACATAGATTTCATACCTTCTAGTATCTCTTGTAACTTATGTTTAACTTTCCTAAAAGTAATTGAAGAACTAAGTGTTAATCATTGTTTATCATGATCAGTGCAGGAAGATTCCTGCACCGCCAATGATGTTGCTCTATGATCTCCGTGATATTCCATGAGGGTGTTTTTTATCCACGACTCCTAGTTCGGTTGCGAACTATCTAAGGATGGAAATTGGCAGCATATAGTCAGGGATGCTTGCCAAGACTATGGTCTACGACCAACAAAGTTTGTGCTTTATTATAACCATAAACCAGTTTTGCAATGTTGTTTGTTAGTCCGCTCGACCAAAAGGCTTGAATAGGAAATGACTGTTATTAGCAAAATATGGCTAAGGCCAAGAAACTGTATATAATGTAGAGCATAGGTAGAGCCAAGCTAGCGATCTTTGGTTGTAATTTTATTTACTTTGTAATTTTGTATCGCCCTCAGTTCTGGGCTAGACTCACATTATCATGTATATTTGCTGATCAAGTTAATACAAGGAACGTGCCATGTTTTCTTCACGCTGTGTTTAATTTTTATTTCATGCATGATTAAGTGCTGAAATGTTTCGTTTCCTAAATGGGAAACAAGTTGGTTGGCTAGGGCCTAGCCAACCTAGCTCGTTTACCCTTGTGCTTTCACCATTTAAAAATTTTGTGTGAACATTTATTCATTTGCAGTTGTGTGGCTTGGATTGCTCTTATGTTTATTTCAGAAGTTCTGAGTTAAATTCATTTCATAGTCAAGCATGAATGGATCCGTAGTTTGGAAGTTTAATTAAGTTTATTTCTTTCTTGCAATTTCTTTCCTGCAATTACTTTCTTGCAATTTCCTTCCTGCAATTTTTGTCTTAGTTTTTTTTTTCTCAGGTCGTGCAGGAAGATGCTTCCTGTACCAGTGCATGTAGTTTCCCGTAATCCGGTTTTACTTTACAACAAATGTTACATTCCTTTTCCTGCTTATCATTTCATTTATTCCTGTAAGAAAACGTATTGTCAATTCAAGTAACCATTTTCAATGTTAAGAGTTATATTCCTGAAGGATCTAAGAATGTTTACATGAATTAAGGATGTTATTACAAAAACCATACTTTATAATCGCAGTTTATGACTTAAGGAAAAGGAACAAAAATGTTATAAGTGAATTGCCGAAAGTTACTTGATGCATGCAAATTACTTTGACTACTCCTAGATTACTCCAAATTGTTTTTTCTTTATTAAGTTTACTTTCATTGCAAAGTTTAGTTAATTAAAGCATTCTTTTTCACATGTAATTTATCTCAAAATCTAGCTTGCAATTGCGATTCTTTTCAACACGCCTTTTAATTCTTTCGACATTAAATTGGAAACTTTGTTGAAGGAAGCTCTGTCTCGGTGCAAGATCTAGTCTCTTGTCACAAAAATAGAGTTCTCTAAGCCTTGGGACTTAGAGCACCTCCGTAAAGACATAAGTCTTCATTAAAGAAAGTAAAATATACTTTTTTCACATAAGTATTGTACGTGTACTAGTGCAAGCAGATTGCAATAGTACAATAATAGGTTGCTTGGTGTAGAAGGAAGATCAATTGGGAAACATATCTTTGCAAGGACCCACTTGTTAAAATTTTAACCATTTACATTGAAGATAAACATAGTATTTCATTTCAGCATTTAAGATTTCTTCCAGTTGTGTGAAAGTTCCTTTACTTGATTTCCTCACAAATTATTCTTTTACATTCCAGCACTAGAATTTCTTTGGTGTTAATTGTCTTTAAGATTGTTTTTTGTTTGATTCTGCAACATTTCATTTAAGAAGTAGGATTAGGAATAAGAAAAGTTCATACCACTTCTGGAATTGCCTGTGCTTTGTCTCTAAGTTTACAAACCCCTGGGTTGACAATTAAGTGTTGAAGAGTTTGCTTAAGTGCAATTCTTGCACCCAACATTTTGGCGTCGTTGCCGGGGAGGTGATTTGAATTGGTAAGAATTTTTTGTTTTTTGCAATAGGGGTAAGTCTACTATTATTTTTTTGCAGTGTGCTTCTATTTTCTTGAAGGAATTTATAGGTGTCCAGTTATTTTTAAGTTGCAACATTTTTATTGGAATTTTGTTTTGTCATTTTTTGAAATGAATGCCTAAAAGAGGTAGGGGTCCAAAGCCCACTAGGGGCCAAATAAATACTGATAAATCTGAAACCAAATCTCATATTGGGCCTTCCTTTGCAGGTAGAAAGTCCAAACAAACCCAAACTCATGACGCAGGAACAATCCACCTGGGCTCTGGTAGCATTGGTCTAGTGTGACACAACCCACAAAGGGGAAGAAGGGGACTATTAGAACCCATTGTCAGCCTTCTTAGCCCGTTGAGAGTGGTTTGCATGGAAGAACAACAATGGCAGATCAGGAAGACCATGCAGAAGGAACTAGTGAATATCAGGTAAATGAGGAACAATCCACTTTTGGGTTCCTAATTGTGGATCCAGATACACAAGTACAAATAAAAAATGGCTCACCATTAGCTCTTCCTCATTTCTATGGTAAGGTACATGAAGACCTAGACTCTTTCCTATTTGAGTTTGATATTTTGTGTAGAATTTATGATTATTCATCTGAAGCCCAGAAGTTAAAGTTGTTTTCGGAAACTCTCAAGGACACAACACTTTGATGGTTCATGAGACTAGGATGAAACACTATATCTTCTTGGGAACAAATGAAGAGAGTGTTCTTGTCAAAATATCTGGAATATTGTAAGACTAGAAATATTCAAGATGAAATCTTTACTATTATGCAAAATGAAGATGAGACTCTAGAGGACTACTTGGAGAGATTCCTGTACATCCTCTAAAGGTCAAAGCACAAATTTGATCTAAGTACCATTAGAACCTTGCTCTTACGGGGGCTTACTGACGATGCTAGGAATAATCTAAATCCATTAGGACAAGGTCATATTGCTCAAAAATCTTTTGATAAAATATGTGACTTGTGCAGGAAATTCTTGAGGAACCAATATAGATCCGGTAAAGGAATTCAGAATAGAAATAAGAAAAACAAATCTGTTGATGCTATGATTATTGTAATAGAAAACAAAATGGACAATATGAAAATTGAAATAATGAATACTGTTAGTAAACAAATAGACTCTTTCAAGTTTCATCAAAAACTTGTAGAGGAACAAGATTCATTGTCCATTTTTTTCCAAAATGTAGAAGAAAGCATCTTTTAAGAGAGTGTCCTCTCGATATTAAAGAAACTAATAAATGTGCAATTTGTACAGAGAACCATTCCACGGACAAATGTCCCTCCATACCTGGCCTGAAAGTTGTACTTGAAGGAGGACAACCTTAAGCCGAATCACTGCATGCTATGGGAGCATGAAGAAACTTGCCTCATGTAAGTGCAGGTATGGCTCCTTAACCTTCACTGCATTTTTTTGGTTATAATGCACATTCATATTCCTATCCTAACAATAGCCACTCTCAACATTGGCAGCATGGGAACCAATATCATTATGGAAAACCCCCCTAGTATTAGCAACAAGGATGGAGAGGGCCAAACCATTCATATCATTCACACCATTCCTATCCTACACCTATGCAGTCATACCCTCCTACATATGCACCTTACCCAATGCCACAACCATCATTACCTTAGATGAGTTAGCCAATGCCACCATTTCCTTTACCTCCACCATTTTGACCTTCTTAGTTTCCTGCCCAACCTTTACCCAACCCTAATAACAAAGCGGTACAGATGATCCATTCTATGAACCCACTTTCCTCATCCAGATATTAGTCCATGTCAGTTGGAGTCAATGACCTCTAATTGAGATCAGGGAAGATAGTAACATCATAAAATCGAAAGCAGCCTATGGTGATTATCAACAAGGAAGGTGAGGAGGAAAATCCTGACCATTTTGAAAAAGATGACACCATCCGGCCTATCCATGTACCTTTTGAGCCTTTTCCATCTTCTTCCAACCGACCTCCCTATCTAGAGAGGTTAGTTGTGGAGAAGAAAGACCCCATTCTTGAGTCTAGTTGTTATGAAACCAGCTCACAAAAAGATAGAAAAGAGAGATCCACGCCTTAGAATTCAGCCTCTTCGAGGGGGCAACCTCCTTTACATTACATAAATGAATAATTCTTGGATGATACAAATGAAAAAACCTCCTTTCTATATATAGGAGTCTAGGGAGTCACAATATAATCCAGCCGACCTAACAATAATAATATAAAGCCACAAAAATAACAATAGAGGGATTCTATGGGGCACAGAAATAACAATATGGGGGTAATAGGGGCACAACAATATAAATAAGGGGTATAACTACAATAGTAATGGGGTAATCACTAGTATTATAGGGACCCAACATGCCCCTCTCCTTCAAAAAAGTGTTGTCCTCAACGCTTGAGTAGTTCTGGATACTTCTGCATAAAATTCTCATCCTCCCATGTGGAATCTTCAGCGGATAAGTTCTTCCACTTGATAAGATACTCTGAAATTGATCGATTTCGTAGCTGTCGAGTTCTTGTTTCTGTGACTGCTTCCGGTTCCAATATAATTTTTCCTTCCTCGTCAAGTTCTGGCAATATTGTTTGAATTGGGAGCTTGTCACCTATAACCTTCTTTAAACATGAAACATGGAAAACTGGGTGCAATCGAGAAGCTGCAGGAAGCTCCAATTTGTATGCCATAGTACCAATCTTTTGCAACACCTTGTACGGACCATAATACTTTGGTGATAATTTATTATCCTTCTTAGCTTGCTTTAGGGACATTTGCTTATATGGTTGTAGCCGTAGGAATACCCAATCACCTACATCAAAACTTCTTTCACTGCGATGTTGATCTGCCTGTTGTTTCATTCTATTTTGTGCCAACACGAGGTTATCCTTTAAGAGTTGGAGGACTTGTTGTTGATGTTCGATGTGATGTTCCACTGCCTGAACCTTAGAATTTTCTCTTAAATATGATGTGATGGATGGTGGTTGATACCCATAAAGTGCCATAAATGGGGTCATTTTTGTTGCTGTATGGAAGGAAGTGTTATACCACCATTCAGCCAGAGGCAACCATTTGACCCATTGTGTCTGTTTATCAGATACAAAGCAACGAAGATATCCTTCCAAACATTTGTTTACTATCTCAGTTTGCCCATCAGATTGAGGATGATAAGATGAGCTATGAGCTAACTGAGTACCAAGACAAGAAAATAATTCTGTCCAAAAATTTCCAGTGAAAATGGGATCTCTGTCACTTACAATAATCTTTGGGTTTCCATGTAGCTTTTGAACTGTTTCCATAAATGCAGTAGAAACTGTACTGGCTTTAAATGGATGTGATAATGCACAAAAGTGTGCATACTTGGTAAGTCTGTCAACTACCACCATGATGACACTCTTTCCCTCAGACTTGGGTAAACCTGTGATAAAATCCATTGAAACCTCCTCCCAACGTTGGCTTGGAATGGATAAAGGTTGTAATAGACCCGGTGTCTTAATTGTTTCAACTTTATTTTGTTGGCAAACCAAACATTCCGCCACAAACTTTTGAATATCTGATTTAAGGCCATCCCAAAAAAATTCCTTCTTAACCCTGTGGTAAGTTTTTAAAAATCCTGAGTGCCCTCCTAAGGGAGAAGTGTGCAATTCCATAAGAATCTTTTGTTTTAGCTGGGAATTCTTACAGAGGTATAAGCGATCTTTGTACCATAACGAATCATTTTGCCAGCTAAATGTATCAGAAGTACTGGAATCTTGTTGTAGCTTTCGAATAAGTGCCCACACTTCTTCGTCATTCTTCCATTCCTCCCTTGCTTCGTTTATCCAATCTGGTTGGATAATAGAAATGGCACACAACAATGCTTCCACATCCTCATCCTTTCTTGAGAGTGCATCTGCCACCACATTTTGCTTCCCTTTTTTGTAGATGATTTCAAAGTCATAACCCAACATCTTTGTGACCCACTTTTGTTGCTCTTCAGAGGATAATCTTTGTTCTAAAAAGTATTTAAGGCTATCATGATCCGTTTTTACCTTGAAGTGTCTTCCCATTAGGTAGGGTCGCCATTTCTTAAGTGCATGGAGTATTGCCAACATTTCCTTCTCATAAATAGCTTTGCTTAAAAACTTTCCCTTGATTGGACGACTTTCAAAAGCAATGGGTCTTTCATCTTGCATTAGAACAGCACCAATTCCATTTCCTGAAGCATCACATTCCACAATAAAGGTTTTTGTGAAGTCCGGTGTAGCTAAGACCGGTGCTTGGCACATTGCCTCTTTAAGATGTTCAAAGGCCTTTGTTGCTTCCGGAGTCCATGAAAATGAATCTTTCTTCAATAATGTTGTTAGAGGTGCTGCTATTCTCCCATAATTCTTAACAAACTTGCGATAATACCCTGTCAACCCAAGAAATCCTCGCAGATGCTTTATGGATGTGGGGATTTTCCATTCCTTAATGGCTTTAATTTTGCTAGGGTCTACCTTAACTCCTTCATGAGATACAATATGACCCAAATATTCCACCTCCTGGACTCCAAAGAAACATTTGGATCTTTTTGCATATAATTGTTTCTCCTCCAATAGTTGTAGCACCCTGTCAACATGTTCAACATGATCCTTCCAAGACTTGCTGTAGATTAGTATATCATCAAAAAATACTAACACAAATTTTCTAAGGAATGGTTTGAAAATTGAATTCATCAAACCTTGAAATGTTGAAGGTGCATTGGTAAGGCCAAAAGGCATGACCAAAAATTCATAATGACCCTCATGAGTTCTAAATGCCGTTTTCGGAATGTCTTCAATCTTCATTCTGATTTGATGATATCCCGAACGAAGATCCAACTTGGTGAAGTAAATTGATCCATGCAATTCATCCAGTAATTCATCAATAACAGGAATGGGGAACTTATCTTTAATAGTGAGCTTGTTGAGCTCCCTATAATCCGGACACATGCGCCATGATCCATCCTTCTTGTGCACCAATACTACTGGAGCTGAGAAAGAACTTTGACTCGGTTGAATTATACCAGCCTCTAGCATTTCTGCAACCATACGTTCAATTTCACTTTTTTGGACATAGGGATATCTGTACGGCCTGATGTTTGGAGGAACACTTCCTGGAATCAGATGAATAGCATGATCATGATCACGCATAGGTGGGAGACCTTTGGGAGTCTCAAATACCTTGGAATGATTGTCCAGGACTTTTTGGAGATCTGGAGAAATAGATGATTCCAATGTGGAAACATCTAGCGAACATAATTGTGCAATTACACCTCTTTGCTCCTTTTTTAGAAGCTTTGTCATGCCATTAGAGCTGATTATCTTTCCTGGTTTCCCTGCAATACCCCTTAATTCAACTTCCTTTCCTTCCACAGAAAATTTCATGAAAAGTTCTTGAAAATTAAAAGCTATTGTACCCAAGGATTGTAGCCATTGGACTCCTAGTACAACATCAGCACCTCCCATTGGAATGGAAAGCATTGGGCTAGTCAATACATATTCTCCCATGGATAGCTTGATATTATGGCACTTTCCAGAACAATTTATTGTTCCTCCATTTGCAATCATCACTTGACACTCTGGTGCTGGATATAGGAAGCAATTCAATTCTTTTGCTACCCTACAATGAATAAAATTGTGGGTGCTTCCTGAATCAATCAACACTATTACCTTTTTCTTCTTGATTTGTCCTTCTATCTTGATGGTTTGAGGAGTGGTAATTCCCGCCAATGCATTACAAGATATGGTCGGATTTATTTGTTCTTCATCTAGGCTTTGTTCCTGGAATATATCCTCTTCTTTTGACCTTTCTTGCTCCTTTTCTTCTTCCTCTTCACAATCTATGTAGAATAATTTCTTCTCAGCACACTTATGACCTTTTGTGTATTTGCTATCACAATTGTAACAAAGCCCTTTTGCTCTTTTTTCTTCCAATTGTTGTGGTGTCAACCTTGTAGGTTGTGGAAGACTATGGGCAACAACACTTCCGTCTTTATAGTTGTGAATGGTATGCTTCCTAGTTGCCATAATTTTGCTTTCCATTTTTCTTGCTAACCTGAATGCCTTCTCTAATGAATCAGGTTCCCAAAGGCGCACATCATGTTGGATATTATCCTTTAAAGACCCTATGAACACATCAATCCTATGCTCCTCTGGAATATCTTTTACCCTTATGTTCAATTTTTGGAACTCCTCAATGTGCTCCATTATTGAACCCTTTTGTTTGAGACTTATCAATTGGCTAAAAAAAGTGTTGCTTTTTGTATCCTCATAATGTGCTATCAATTCTTCCGTAAAAATTGCCCAAGTGATAAATTGTTTACGAGAACAAAGCCATTGATACCATACAAACTGATTTGGTTCCAAATATAAAGTTGCCATACGTACCTTTTGTGTGTTTTGCACATTATTGAGATCGAAGAATTGCTCCATCTGTAATATCCATGTGGCGGGATCCTTGCCATCAAACTTCCTCATATCGATTTTTGGAACATGGTGAGTCTTCGATCCAACATTAGAGTCTATGGAATCATGATTAACATTTCTTTTGTTCTCATCATGAGTTTCCTTTACTACCTTTTCACCATTAGTGACCCTTTCTTGTAGCAACTTCTTCAATTCATCCATCTTATCATCCATGCCATCAAATTTAACGTCAATCTTAGCTTCCATGCCATCCATCTTAGCTTCCATTCCCTTTATCTTAGATTCCATGCCATTTACCTTAGATTCCACGCCACTTATCTTAGCTTCTGTTAGCTTTTGTGAGCGTGACATTTGTTGCACTTGTTCTTGTAATTTTGATATATCATGTAGCATTTCTTCCTCTTCTTCATGAGTCATGCTAGAGCTTTCAGGTTCCTTACTAGGTGTTTTCATTTTCTTTCCTCGGGGCATCAGTTACCGATAATAATGCTTTACTATGCCCTTTGAATCCGTTAAACCAAGCTTACAAAAAAATTAAAAAAAAAACTACACACCTTTTTTCACTTTATAGAAGCCTGATATTGAATCTGATGTATCTCTGTAATTTCGGATCATCCAATTCTGAAATTGCTACCTGTAGTAGCCTTCTACGTCCTCTTTCCAATGCCACAAGTCTGAGCCAAATTGGATTCTCCAAGGAAGAGTTATGTGAAATCTCCCACAGTGACTTGCTTTTAGACTGGTTCAGTAGAGCGAACTTGTACGACGTGCCACGAGTCACTGTTTCAACCTTTGAATCTGAAACACACACACAAGAAACTACAGTCCGTCCTCTTTCTGTACCTTTTTACGAAATTTCAATCCGATCCTCAGAGAGAGAGTTATGACGATTTTCCCCAGGTCACCTGTTTTGAATGTAATTCAGGAGTCTGCAAAAAGACAAACTTCCTCAGATCATATCTCCGAAAATATTATGAGAAAAGCTCTGAAATTCGGACCCAAGGTTCAGCACCAATTCTTCTCAAATGGGTTTTTTTTGAGACTTCTGAAACGTCACAGAAACAAAGTTATAGCGAAAATGCCACGATGACATTTTTGGAGCAGCGAAACCCTAGAATCCAAAGCTCTGATACCAAATGTTATGAAACCAGCTCACAAAAAGATAGAAAAGAGAGATTCACGCCTTAGAATTCAGCCTCTTCGAGGGGGCAACCTCCTTTACATTACATAAATGAACAATTCTTGGATGATACAAATGACAAAACCTCCTTTCTATATATAGGAGTCTAAGGAGTCACAATATAATCCAGCCGACCTAACAATAATAATATAAAGCCACAAAAATAACAATAGAGGGATTCTATGGGGCACAGAAATAACAATATGGGGGTAATAGGGGCACAACAATATAAATAAGGGGTATAACTACAATAGTAATGGGGTAATCACTAGTATTATAGGGACCCAACACTAGCCTAGCTTCTGAGCTTCAGAACCTTTTCATAAAGGTACCTTTGCTCCAAGATATTAAAGAGATCCCCATTTGCACAAAAATAATTAGGGAACTCTATCTCAAGAAGCCAGGAACGAGAAGATTAGAACCTCAAACCATTCAATTTGTTGGTAGAGCAGCAGAGTTAATGACGGGGTGTATGCACGTGGAGAAATATACCGACCCCAGAAACCCTGTTGTCTCTATTCAGATAGGTCATGTCTTTGTCTCCAACATACTTATAGACCTAGGGGAATCCATTAAAGTTATGACAAAGAAAACCATGGATCAACTTGGATTGGTCCATATTCGTCCTACTCTCATTGTTTTTGAACTAGTAGACAGATCTAAAATCAAGCCGGAAGGGGTGTTGGATGATGTGGTCGTTTCTCTAGACTCCTGGGAATATCCTACATACTTCATTGTGCTTCAGCCAAAGAAACCTGTGGGAGGACGTCCCTTGATCTTGGGACGACCATGGCTTGCTACGACCAATGCTTATATTAGAAGTTGTTCTGGTGACATGTATATTTCTCATGGAGATTCCAGGAAGAAGGTCACCTTGTATCCACCCACTATATCCATTCAGGAGCTCCGAGACACTTTATGGTTAGAGTACAGTAGTGATGAGGAGACTCAACCTCTTTACTTGATACATCAGAATGTTGAGTTCTTGCAGGAGGGTGAGATTCAAGACTTCCTAAACAATCTAGACACCATGCCCAATTTTGAGTCAATGAGTTATAATTCTAGTCTATATTTTCAGGAAAGATATGACTCTCTACCTCCATCGCCACCATCTAACGAGACACCTTTGTGTACTCTTGAGCCTGATACCACTCTTATTGAGATTAGTCTAGGTAAGTCCTTGCATATCAGTTTAGACTTGGATTCTTCCTAGTAAGAGCAGCTTGTGAATTTGTTGTGAAACCATCTTAATGCCTTTGCATGGGGCTATGAAGATATGAAAGGCATCCCTCCTAAAGATTGTACCCATCACATCTATATTTAAGATGGAGCTCGACCTGTCTGAAAACCCTAAAGGCGAATGAACTAGCTCTAAGAGATGTTGTAAAGGAAGAATTGCAAAAACTCTTAAATGTTGATTTTATCTATCCTATTTCTGATAGCCAGTGGGTCTCTCCATTGGTCTTAGTCCTAAAAAAAGATGGGAGATTGTGCATTTGTGTTGACTACAGAGAATTGAACAAAGAAACTCTCAAATATTACTACCCCCTTCCTTTCATCGATCAGGTACTTGATACCCTTGCTAGTAAGAAGTACTTTTCTTTTCTAGATGGCTTTAGTGGTTATAACTAGATACAAACTGCACCTGAGGATCAAGACAAAACCACTTTTACATGTCCATGGGGTACATTTTCTTACCGAGTGCTTCCCTTTGGGCTATGCGATGCCCCGACTACCTTTCAAAGGGCAGTCTTGGCCATTTTTGTTGACCATGAGTATGTGGAAATCTATACGAATGACTTTTCTGTGTCTGGTGATTCATTTCAGGAAGCCCTTAAGAATCTAGAAAAAGTGCTTCTTCACTACCAAGAATCTCATCTCACCTTGAGTGATAAAAAATGCAGATTAATGTGCAAGGCAGGGGTGGTTCTTGGCCATCTTATTTTTGACAAAGGTATCCAAGTTGACCCTGCAAAAATAGAAATTATTTTGAGTCTTCCTATACCCAAAACTCAAAGGGAAGTGAGAGGTTTTCTAGGACATGCAAGCTACTATACGAGATTCATTGAGAATTTCTCAAGGATAGATACCAACCTTTTTCGACTTTTGGCCAAAGATAGTGAGTTTTCTTGGTCCACAACTTGCCAACATTCCTTTGAGATATTGAAGGAAAAACTAGTCTAGACACCAGTTTTGAGAGGACAAAACTAGTCCCTGCCATTTCATATTTCCTCTGATACCTTAGATACTACTATTGGCACAGCTTTAGGACAAGATGAAGACAAAAAATCTTATGATATTTATTTCATTAGTAAAAAATTCACCCGCTGAACTAAATTATATGGTTATTGAGAAAGAGTTTTTAGCTGTAATTTTTTCCATTAATAAATTCAGACATTATATTACAAGATATGAAGTCTTTGTGCATCCTAACCATTCCGCAATAAGATATTTTATGAATAAACCATAAAATAGTGGTAGAGTGACTAGGTGGTTATTATTGTTACAAGAATTTAATATTACCATTATTGATAGACCAGGAAAATCCAATGTAGTAGCAGATTATCTTTCAAGATTAAATAATCCTGGTGAAGCAATTCCTGTTGATGATGATTTTCCTGACGAACATCTTTTTGCTGTGTCCACAAAATCCCCATGGTTTGTTGGCATAGCTAACTATTTAGTCACTGGAAAATTACCACCTCACTTATTCGCTCATGAAAAGCAGAATATGATACAGAAAAGTGCTGCATATTCCTAGATTCAAGGAGACTTCTTTTACACTGGAGCAAATCTCATTATCCGTAGATGTGTAAGAGAGGAAGAAGTGTTTGATATTTTAAGATCTTCCCATGATGAACCTTGTGAGGGTCACTTCGCTGATAATTAGACTGCATAAAAAGTGTTACGAGCTGGATATTTTTGGCCCTCCTTATTTAAGGATGCCAAACAGTACGTCAAGCGATGTAACAACTGTCAGCGAATTGGTCAACCTAATCAAACCAATGAAATGCCTTTATGTCCTCAGGTTATGATTGAGGCTTTTGAAAAATGGGCCATTGATTTTGTAGGACCAATAAATCCAACATCATTAAATAAAAGGAATATTTTGGTTTGTACAGATTTCGTTACAAAATGGGTAGACGCTAAAGTTGTTTCTTTTGCTACTGAGAGAGTCGTTGTTGATTTTCTTTTCATTGAAATCTTTACTAGATTTGGTGTGCCTAGAGAAATTGTTTCTGACAATGGACTGCAGTTTATTTCTAATCTTCTACAGGGTGTGATAAAGTAGTACAAAATACAGCATCGGAAATCTACACCGTATCACCTGCAAGAAAATGGTTAGGTGGAGTCCATGAACAAGGTGATTGAGTCCACCCTCACAAAGACAGTAAATATTCATAGAAAGAATTGGGCTGACAAATTACCGGAAGCACTGTGGGCATACCAAACCACTTGGAGGAATAGCACAGGGCACACACCATATGAGCTAGTGTATGGGAAACAAGTCCTCTTGCCAATAGAATTCTAGATCAAGACTTTCATGACTGTAGTCCAATTGGGGCTAGATCTCTCTCAAGCACAATAGTAGCATCTTCTACAATTGAATGAGTTAGATGAATTCCTAAGGGATGTTGTTCAACAGAACATCTTGGTTCAACAACAGCGTAAGAAGTGGCATGACAAGTCCATCCAGAAGAAGCAATTCCAACCAGGTGATTGGGTGCTCCTTTATAATTCTAGATTCAAATATTTTAAAGGGAAATCCCATACACACTAGATGGGACCCTATGAGGTGGTCAAAGTGTTTGAAAATGGAGCGGTAGAGATTAAAACTATTGATGGACGAAATTCTGTGTTCCTGCTAAATGGGCATAGATTGAAGGTATATTTTTAGCCCCTTACTAAAGGAGATTTTATGTAGCAAGTCCAACAACAATCTGAAAAGGAGTTGGTAGGTGGCAACACCAACCTGTTGCAGATTTGATTCTTTCTTTTCCTCATTAGAAAAAAAAAAATAATAAAAGAAAAAATGACAAAAAAAAATCCTATAATTATGAAAATTAGTTGACTAACATGATTGCAGAAGGATCAACCTGAAAACTAGCATGCTGGAAGGAAGATCGAAATTTCAATAAAGAGGGTGTGTTACTTGATTTTTAGATATGTTGACTACCACTAAGAAGAAGCAGGTTCAAGGAACCCAACACTTACCAAAGATTGGGGTAACTAGCATGGAAATTTTTATCCAAGTAAACGCTTAATTCCTGCTGCAATTACTTTTTCTGGCACCAGTGCAGGCAAACCTTGAAGATAAAATTATGCCTTTCTTCTATTTTCTCGTTTCGTAATTCCCACTATTTTTATTTTTCTAAATCCCCAATGAATTACCCTCCTCTTTCTTCTAAAGAAAAATACCCTTACCCGATCCTGTAAAATCCCTATGTTTCCCTGATTATTTTCCACATCCCATTCTCATTTATCCCCCTTGGCGATATTGTTCTTGGAATCCCCTTAGTAATGTTCCTTCCCATTCTGAAAATCACCCCTTTCCCACTTCTTTATTTCCTCATAAATTGATTGTAGAATTTGACGTAGTCAATCCAAAAGGCATGCTCATGAAACACCAAAGGATGGCGAATAAAACATTTCTTGTATATTGAGGCATTTTTTTTTTCCATCTACAGAATTGTGTTCTATCAGAATTGTTATTTTGGTAAAATCCTTGGTGTAAGATGCGCAGTGCAAGCACAATGCAGTGCAAGCAGGATTAGTGCGGGAGCACGGTCGACTGTGGAAGCAAGTGTAAAACAAATTTCACACAGTACAAGAGTGTCTTATGAAGAATGTTTATGGAATTTTATTACTCTACACATGAGTGATTCCTACACTGATATATCATAGCATTATATATTTTAATTGATACTTTGTTTTATCATTTACTTAGGAAAATTTTTAAAGTACAAGATATTGGGTTCTGGAATCTAATTTTTTTAATGGGTACTGAAATATGTCTTAATTGAATTATGAGGTAGACTGTGGGATAATACAGGTTGCCCAGAAACTCATAAATCACTCCCTTTGAAACAATCTCCCATTACTTGTTCATCATTTTCTTACCTCCTAACCCGATCACTATGACCATTACACTGCCACCACATAAGCCTCCGCGGCATCCAAACATTATTTCTCACCTATAGCAAGATGATATGTATCTGCATCCGATCTGAGGAGCCATTCTTTTATCATTAAACATGTTCGGTTGGATGGGACTGAAAACACGAAGGATGGATGGACCTTCGACATAAAATTCTCAGGAATCATTGGTATTGCTCACTAAAATCCTTTTAAGGTTGTGACAGGGAATTGTGGCAAATGCGAACATGGCATCTGTAAGGAATGAGCCATCATCCTTGAAGGAGATAGACTAGACTGCGGGATACCGAAATAGTCTTGCACTATTGCAAGAATCTGGATTCCTTCCATTTTTGCAGAAGTTTGATGGCTTCAACATGGCTGTGGTGCTGGAGTTTGTGAAGACGTTTGAAGGAGGCTAAGCTAGGGTCATCTCATTAGAATTCTAAGTCATGGAGGAGTCCATTGTGCGAGCTACAGGCTTGCCAACTATAGGGGAGTAGTGGTTCAAAAAGGAGCAGCTTGAAAAGAAACAATGCTGTAGGTTTGTGAGTGACAGAAAGTTTAAAGTTAACTGGAAGAAAGGGCTTCCACAGAGCGCAATGCTTGGAAAATGGCAAGACCTCCTATACATACTATAGAAATTTGTGACTTGAGAGGGACGTTACACATTAGCATTCGTGTACCATATGAGGTTGTTGTTGCACTTTGAGTTGGGGAAAATTATTAATTTTCCTCACTACCTCCTCTGAAGTCTCGAGAAAATGGTGAAAGATGTGCAGAGTGGGAACACAATCCAAGTCACATATAAGCTATATCGTCATGAGTTTATCATAATCCTCGTCAAGAAAGTGCTAGAAGAGAAGGGAGTGACCTAGAAGGCATTCCTGAAGGAGTTTTGATCGAGGAGTGTAGGGAAGTCTACTGGAACGAGTGCAAGAAAGAAAAGGAAGGTAGAGACATCATCCCCTGCCAGGAAAAAGGGTAAAAGCATGCCAGTGCAAGTGGAAAGGAAGTCTATCGAAGACACTCTGCCCTCAGCAAAGAAAAGAAAAATTTGAACCTCGACAAGGAAGAAGACTGTCTCTCAAGGGACGAATCAATATTGGTCAATCTCTCTGATTGTGATTAATGAATCACCTCAGGTTTCACCTAAAGACCATAACCTTTCAATGCTTGCAGATGCAGTAGCCCACATCGTGGTAAACGAAGGAAACATGGAAAAGGAAGACGAAATATTGTTGTCTACCCTTGTTCACAGATTAAGAAAGAAGAAGTTGACACCAAGTGCAGGAGAAGTTTAGGAAGAGGGTTATGAGGATGATGAGGCACAGCACATGGAGACCGTCAACAATTTCTATGAAAAGGACATCGAAACCCTCAATGTTTTTGATGAACAGGGTACTGAAGCCCCTACTAGCTTAAATGAACAGGGTACAAAATGCCCTAAAGAATTTGAAGAACATGGCATTAAAAACCCTATGGAGTTGAGTGCATAAGGTACTTAAACCCTTGGCATGAAGGCTGTGGAGGGCACCAAAACTCTCGGTGATAAGGAAACCCTGGGCGTAGAAACGCGATGTCATAATGCAAACGTTGGACGACCTTAGTCTCGATAATGACGGGACTTGCTTTGAGAATGTTGCAGAGAAGGTATTTACACTAGAGGATCTGAGCACGGAGCCTTATACCCTCTACCTCAACAACCGAATAGTGGAATTGGAGCAGCAATTTCATGGCCTGGAGGCTTTGAACCAAGTCATGAAGAAGCAAAATTGGCAAAAGCAAAGCGAGGTAGAGCTGCTCGCAGAAGTCAAGAAGCAGAAACATCAAGTGAAATTATGTAAGTATCGGGCATCCAACTGCTGAAAACGCCTCAAGAAGGTGACTAATTAGTTGAAAGGAGCCCGAGGTAAAAATCCAAAGGTAGTGAAAGTAGGGATAAATATTGAAGTACATGATTGACAGTTGGCCACCCATTTTTGAATATTTTTTGCAGAAGGTAAAATGTTGTGTGAGGACACACAACAACTTAGGGATGGGAGGATGCTGGTGTCCCAAATTGCTCTATTTTTACCCTATTCCCATAAGGATTAACCTCTGTTTTATCTCTATTTAACCCTCTCATTCCTGCACTAGTTGAAGATAATCATCTATTCCTACATATACTTCGTATTTCATAACTAAGATTTATTAAGTGATTTATTAATTACTTTACATAGATTTCATACCTTTTAGTATCTCTTGTAACTTATGTTTAACTTTCCTAAAAGTGATTGAAGAACAAAGTGTTAATCATTATTTAGTGTGATCAATATAGGCAAATTCCTGCACCGCCAACGATGCTGCTCAATGATCTCCGTGATATTCCACACAGGCGTTTTCAATCCACGACTCCTAGTTCAGTTTCGAACTATCTGAGGATGGACATTTGCAGTGTATAGTCAAGGATTCTTGCCAAGAATATGGTCTACGACCAACAAAGTTCGTGCTTTATTATAACCATCAGCTGGTTTTGTAATGTTGTTTGTTAGTCCGTTCATCTGAAAGGCTTGAATAGGAAATGACTATAATTAGCAGAATACAGCTAAGGCCGAGAGACTATATATAATGTAGACCGTAGGTAGAGCTAAGCTAGAAATCTCTCGTTGTAATTTTATTTACTTTGTAATTTCGTATCGCCCTCGGTTCTGGGTTGGACTCGCATTATCATGTCTATTTGTTGATCAAGTTAATACAAGGAATGTGCTATGTTTTCTTCACGCTGTGTTTAATTTTTATTTCATGCATGATTAAGTGTTGAACAGTTTCGTTTCCTAAACGACAAAACGAGATGGTTGGCTAGGGCCTAGCCAACCCAACTCATTTACCCTTGTGCTTTCACCATTTAAAAAGTCTGTGTGAACATTTATTCATTTGTAGTTGCGTGGTTTGGATTTCTTTTATGTTTATTTCATAAGTTCTAAGTTAAATTAATTTCATAGTCAAGCGTGAACAAATCTGTAGTTTGGAAGTTTAATTAAGTTTATTTCTTTCTTGCAATTTCTTTCTTGCAATTACTTTCTTGCAATTTCCTTCGTGCAATTTTTGTCTTAGTTTGTGATCCAAATGGATCCTAGAAAACCCTCTAAGTCTTCTAAAGATCGAAACTATCGCATGAGAAGAACTTTGAGAAAAGTCGGATAACATTATCAGGAGGCAAAAACATAAAGAAAACAGTGAAATGAAGCCTATAAGAGGTCAATGGAGCAAGGCACAAGAACCGTCAAATTTGGTTGATCAACAATCCAGATCCGATCGGAAAATCGCAATCGGTGGTGGGAAGTGGAGGCTATCGGTGAAGACCACATGGAAAATGCGATAACAATTAGTGGAGTCAATGAGGACCGTTGATCAAGCACGCAGATCGACAGCCCATGTTGAATCACAATATCACGTCAGCAAACCACAAAGGAGCGCCTACAAATGGCCCGAGGGTATGTGCGATATGCGATTGTGATCAATCGCATCGGAGCATTACAATGGAGCAGGACTGATATAAACATAACTTGCGATAGCGGAACCCAATGGAGATATAGGTGACATTTCATATATTTTGAGATCCGGAAAATGACATTTTCCTTTGTATTTGCGTTTTTCATTAAATAAACGAAATACGAAGGAAATGTGTCGATGCGATGAAACTGGACCCGAAAGGGTTTATGAATGCAAATATATAATATTTCAAGTCCACCTAAAGCCATTTTACGGGGTTTTTCAATGTTTTCATTTATTTTTAATACAAAGGGAAATCACGAAGCAAGCGGGATTTCAGGTGGGCCGTAGGCGGTAAGTGGTTTTGGTCAGGCTTTGCCCGAGCCCATACACTGACAGCCACGTGTCCAGGCGCCAAAGAGAGAAAACCACCCTTTTCAGGTGGTTAACCCCCATACGCACGGGCCGCCCAAAATGAACCTTAGCCATTGGATCTATATCTCTCAAATCAACGGTGGAGATGCGATAAGAAATTAAAAGGTGGACCTGATAGAAGTATAGGGCGGATTTATGGATATTTGAAGTCTTATGAACAGTGTTTTGGTGGATTTTTCCCGTGTTTGAATGTATTTCTCTGTGTAAACAGAGAACGACTATTTCAGGGATTTCAAAGGCCTGATGGTCCATTCCATTACAGAATAGGTGGCCACCATCCCTGAAGGTGTTTAGAAATGATTGCTAATGCTCAGAGGGGGATCTGAGTAGATAGAGGTCGGGAAGCTAGAGAGCTTGAGAAGAAGAATTGAACAGACAATGCCGATTGGCTTTAAATCCACAGAATGATAGAAACGGAGACAGGCAGTGCTGAGACAGAGAACAAAAAGAGATAGAGAGTCAGTGAGGAGAGTCTGTGTACTCAGAAAGACTTGGGGGATCCAAGTAAAGCCTTGTTGTTTTGTATCTGTTGTGTGAGACTCAAATTGAGCTCACTTTTGTAAAAAATTGCTTCTGAAGACATAAAAGAGAGGTCACCACTGAAGGCTGGACTAGGAGATGTAGCCCAAGAGTGTTGGGTGAAATCCTTATTAAAATTGATGTGTTTATGTGTGTTTGTCTATTATGTTCTTTAACTGCTTCATTGTCTATGTATTTCAAAATCTTATCGACTCATTGCACAAAGTAATATAGGAAAATCCATGCACATGAGTCTGTAATACCTTAATAATTGTCTAAGATCTCATTATCAGATCAAGTGGTATTAGAGCTTTAGGTTTTCTAAGGTTAGACAAGCTTGTGCTGGATTGTTGAATGCTAACTAGGTCAAAGCTCAAATTACAAGAAGGAGAACTGGTTGAGGCTAACCTAGAAATTAGAAGAGTCTATCCTAGGAGGAAAATGGTAGAAGAAATTCCCTTGGAATCAGACTCTCAGTTCATGGATAGTTTCATGACCATGAGAGACATGGTGGAAGAAATGTATCGGCAATTTAAGAAGGATCGAGGTGCAAGAACATCAACACCCAAACAAAGAAAAGGAGTATAGGAACCTCTTCTATTTGCCCATTCATAAGGCAAAGGGAAAGGGGAAGAGCCTCCTCCATCAACTCCTCCTTCTAGCCCTGAAAATAAAAAGAAGAAAACATCTTTGATTAAATTAGATGTAAAATTTTATTTGCCAGTCTATGATGGAGAATTAAATGTAGAAAAGCTAGATAACTGGATTAGACAGATTGATGTGTATTGCAGGGTGCAGAACATTGATTCAGAAAGGAGTAAAATTCAACTGGCTAGCCTTTGCCTTGGAGGAACTGCCCTAGTGTGGTGGGAAGGCAGGACACAAGCTGATTTGAAGAAGCATGGTAAAATTCTTTCTACCTGGAGTGAATTTGTTTTCTGCCCTTAAAAAACAGTTCTATCCACTAGCTTATATATAGCAAGCGATGATGAGTTGGCAAAATCTTCACCAATTAAAGGGCCAAAGTGTACAAAGCTATACCCAGGAATTTAGAAAAAGAGCTTTAATTCTAGGCATTTCTCTAGACTCACCTAAAACTTTGTTGAAGTATATAGGTGGTCTGCATAGCTATTTGAGGCACACCATTCTCATGTTTAACCCCACTAGCATAGATGAGGTATCTGTTTAGGCTACACATCTAGAGGCTAGAGGCAAGAATGTGAACCCAGAGATTGGGGGATCATCAAAACCCACTGCAAGAAAAAACAAGGAAAAGAAGAAGCTGAGATGGAAAGAGAGGAAGGAAAATGCTGTATAGAAAGACAAAACTTCATGCACTCACTGCAAGAAGGGTGGACATGATGATGAACACTGTCGGTCTTTGCATCTGGAGCTGAAACCCAAGAAGTTCGATGGCAAGAAGAAGAATATTGTTGCTTCTATTTAGAAATATTTGGGGTCAGAATCAGGTGATGAAACAACAGTCACAGCTACAGGCATAAAAGGTAAAAATTCTGAAGCATCTACTAGTAATTCTACACAATCTATTGATAATGAAGAAAATGAGAGGAAAAGGCATGAGTTTTTCATATTCGAGTTATTTCCAAGCACCAAAAGATTGATACTTTGTTTGATAGTGGTTCACAAGTAAACTTGATTTCTAAAGCAATTGTAAAGAAGTTGGGATTACTAACAAAACCTCACAAGAAGCCAGATCCATTAGGTTGGGTATGTGATAAAGAAAAGCTGCAAGTGACTAGACAATGTAAACTTAGGTTTGCATTTGGGTCAACATTTGTAGATGAGGTTGAGTTAGATATAGTTCCCTTGGATATATGTGGTATTGTGTTAGGAAGTCCTTATTTGTATGATAGGAAAGCCATTTTCTATAGAACTGAAAATAAGTATCAACTCACAAAAGATGGAAGAGAATATATTGTAAGAGCTCATCAACTTAGAAATAATTATACTCTCATAAACTCAGGGCAGATGAAAAGAATTGTAAATTCATGCAAGCAATTTTTACTAATGGTTGTAAAGGAAAAGAACCTTGATAAAACCAATGTATTTGAGGGTTGTGATGCTAAATAGAAAGCTGATTTAGAAAAAATTGCTTCAGAATATGACATCCTATTTCAAGAACCTAAATGTCTGCCACCCAAAAGGGAAATTGTACATTATATTCATTTGCAGCAAGATGCTCCATTGCCTAACATCGGAATGTGCAGGTTATCTATTTTAGAGAATGCAGAGATCAAGAAGCAAGTACAAGATCTGCTCGATAAAGGGTTCATAAGGCTAAGCACATCACCATGCAGATCTCCAATCTTGTTGGTGAGAAAGAAAGATGGTTCGTGGAGGATGTGCATTTATTACAGAGCACTGAATAAAATAATGATCAAGAATCGTTATCCTCTTCCTCATATTGACGATCTATTATATCAACTGAAAGAAGTTGTTTAATTTTCCAAGCTAGACTTGTGTAGTAGCTACCATCAAGTCAGAGTTGTAGAACAAGATGCATGGAAGACTTCTTTCAAAACAAAGCAAGGGCTGTATGAATGGCTGGTTATGCCTTTTGGCTTAACTAATGCTCCTGCCACTTTCATGAGAGTTATGAATGATGTACTCCGACCTTTTATTGATGATTTTTTAATTGTATATTTAGATTACATTCTTGTTTTCAGTAAAACATGGGAAGAACATTTGAAGCATGTAAACCAGACTTTAGATGTTTTGAAAAGAAAAAATCTCTATGTTAAGTTATCAAAATGTGAATCTGGCAAAGCATCTTTAAATTATTTGGGTCATATTGTAGGGGGTGGTGAATTGAAGATAGATCCCTCTAAGGTCAAAGTCATTGTGAACTGGCCTAAACCCAAATCTGCTACAGAAGTTAAAAGCTTCCTAGGAGCAGCACAATATTGGAGAAAGTTTATTGCTAACTTTTCCTTGATTGCAGCTCCCTTACATGCTTTAATAGGATTGAACAAGGTGTTTCAATGGGGAGGCAAACAAGAGAAAGCCTTCATCACCTTGAAAGAAAAAATTAGTACAACACCAATACTAGCATTGCTAGATCTTCAAAGACCATTTGAGATTGAAACAGATGCTAGTGACTATGCCATGGGAGCAGTGTTGATGCAACATGGTAAACCCATATGTTATCATTCTGAGAAATTTAATTTTGTAGTAGTTAATTATCCCACATATGATAAAGAATTGTATGCATTAGTACAGAGTGTGAAAAAGTGGAAACATTACCTAATGGGAAAAGAGACAGTTATACATATTGATCATCAACCGCTTCAATATTTGCACTCACAAACTAAATTGCAGATATCAAGACACTATAGGTGGATGAGTTTTCTACAACAATTTCATCTTGTCATCAGATATAAGAAAGGCATACACAATAAGGTTGCAGATATGTTATCCAGACCAATCATAAATTCATCTACTATACTTAAGCATAACTCATTATTGCATGAAAGATACATTGAACAATATGCTCAAGATATAGATTTTAAAGATGTATATGCAACTTTAAGTCATGGAAAACATGTAGAAGTATTGGATTATCATGTTGTTGAGGGCCCTGAAATCGGGTCGACAACAAGGGGGATACCCACCCGGTCCGGAACCTGGTTGGCGGCTCCTTGCCCGTTTGGAGTAGCGGGTCCGACTGGGGGTAACGGGACCAGCTTCCCGACGCATGGGATGTGTGTGTGTGTGTAGATTTTAATTATGTTGACTCTGGAAGCATTCTAAAACTAATTTAAATCTGATTTGCAACCTGACTTTAAGCTATTGTAATCTAATAAGAACAACATATATAATCTACCCTAACCCGGGATATATCTTTTCCATTATGCGATTTAGAAAGATCTCATATAATAACTGGTAATAAAGATTATTCAGTTATCATAAGAATATAAACCATTTAAAATGAACCATTCTGCATAAGAAGTTAAACAAAACAGTTGTGAACAGCATATCGCATAATTAAATCATTCATATGTCAAGCATAAATAAATAAGTCCACCGTACAGAAGTGCCAAATGATAACCCATATGCTCACACATTAACATATAAACAATACCAGCTGTATATCACTCTAAGAATATGAGCAAGAATTCGTCAAGAGATAAAAGTACCATTTATGACTGATTTCTACTCACAGACTTCAAGAAATAACGATTTATCTCTACTTGTTCTAATATCTACTAAGAGTACAGAAGTGCAACATCAGTAGCAGACATTAAAATGCAAACATAAATAAATCTCGATCCTTCCATTCATCAAAACCTCCTCTGAGGGTGCAGAAGTGCATGTTCCGAGGACAAGTTTTTGAAAAATTTCTGGACCCTTCTCCAATGCAATGAGAAGGGTTGAAATACTACTACCTAATCTTAATAATAGTATGTTACAAAATTGAGGATACGGTTCTCAAATGACCGCCCTTTTTCTAATTTAGCTAAAAAGGAAAAAACAACATTCTAAATGAAATTACTTCTGAATTTGGTCTCTGAAGTTGCAGCTGTCAAGCATAGGCTTGAGAAGAGTAGGCTGGCTGATTTCTGTGCTTAGCTGGGCCACGAAAATGGCATCTATAAGAGCTGGCGCTACCTTCTCGGCTGCGTTCATGATGCATCTTACTGTCATGCATTGGCTGTGCGGCTTAACTAAGTAAGTCTAGTAACTTTCCCAATTTAGTCTAGCCAATGCCTGGATTGTTTTCCCGCTTGCCTGTGCTTTCTGCCTCCATTCTGCCTCCAGTTGCAACGTGCTTGGTAGGTACCCCGGGGTGGTCTCTGAAATCAAATTGGCCCTATGTAAATTTTCATTTACACAGTCGATAAGGATGCTTGCTTGTGTCGCCGCTGTCTCTGCTGCTTCCTCAGCCTGCGTGATTTGTTCGTCCCATTTATTAAAGAGCAGCTCCTTATGATTTTCATTAATCTTGGGTGCCCCTGCTCTTTTCCCTTCCTCGTCATTTTGCCAAGTCAGATATTCTGTTACTCTTCTGTTGGTCTGGTCATAGTCGTTCCGCAATTCCACCACCTGGCTGGTGATCTTGTCGCTTAGTTCACAAAAATGCCTCCACTGTGATATTCTACGTACCATATCTTCCTGTTGCTGTGATAGTTGGTCGTTCAAGCTGATGGACTCTGAAATGAACTCTGTCAGCTTAGGTTCATCTTTATGCATTTCTTGCACTGTCTGCAGCTGTTTTTCTTTTTCTTCAAGACTTCTTTGATGACTTACCTGCATCTGGCGAAAGTCTTCCTGTAGCTTTTCGAGCTGTCTGGAAGCTTCAATGTTCGCATTTGCTTGTTGCAACTGTTGTTGTAGCAGTTGTATTTGATTTTCATGTTCTTTTAGAAGTTGCTGGACTTCAGAGGCCTTGTCGATAGTTGCAGAAGCATATGCTCCTGCAATCTGAGACAATTTCGTGAGATTCTCGGTTGGATTATTATTTGGGTCTTTCCACAAGACATCTAGATGTTCAGCATCTTGAGACTGTGCATTCTCAAGTTTTCTCTTCTTTCTTTGTCTCCTTACAACTGCTTTGTGCTGGGGACTGTAGAATACGTCCAGTGGAGGAATTTCTTCTACGTTGAGTAGAAGTTCTGAGGATGGAGCGATAGGGAGATGCTCCGTTCCTGCGGCACTACTGACTATGGTCAAGACGACCTCTTGCACCACCTGTGTATTGCTCACAGGTGTCTTTGGGGCTTGATCTTCAAGATTAATTAATTCATTGAAGGTCTCCCATCCTTTATCCAACTCTGCTGTGACAAGAGGTGTTTCGACGACAAGAGGGGGAACTTCTCTTGGTGGTGAGGCGATAACTTGCTGCTGAGCCATCGTACTTGACTGAGCTGTGTCTTTGATTGTTTCTTCGTTCTCCTCTTTGTTGTGCACAGACTCTTCAGGATGTTCAGATATTTCTTTTGCGGTGCTGGATTTAGATCTGGAAGCGCTGGAGTTTTCACTGAGGCTGATGCTCGGAGTCAGTTCTCTAGTAGCTACTCGCAGTCCTTCCAGTGGGATACTAGCCAGCCTTCTTTCTCTATACAACGTGAATTTCCGGTGGTCGTCTGGAGGCAACCTTGACTGAGCTTCTTGCAAAACTTCCTTGAGCGAGTTCTTGTTCAGAAAGAGATCATCAAACAGATCTTTCTTCCCAGAGAATACCCTTATCTTGACATTGGTTGTAAATTCCTGGGCCACTTTATTTGGGTCGAATGGTCTTGACGAGAACTTAAATAATTGAAGACACGTCACATTCTCCACCTCGTCAAAAGCGTGTCCCACATCGAACAAAGAGAAGGCCCCACAAGTGACGGGAAATGGAGGCCAAATGGCCTTCTTTTTGTCCTTTAGTTCCTTGGTTAAGCCGCCTTCAAAACAAGTTTGATAAGCGATTCCTGGGCCAACAATTTATCAGGGACATACAAGGGTAGGACATGTGGAGGTACAGTGCTTCCAAAAACTCGAATGTAGGTAAACCATTCTTCCCCAAACCATCTCGCGATGGGGAGGATGTCAATTTGGGCCTCAGGAGAGCACCTTGGGGGGTCCTTATCATATATCATTCTATGTATGGGCAATATGAGCCCATGGAAAATCTGGTAAAAATGAGGGGCAAACTGAGAATCCCATAAGACTTTATGATAGACATGAATGGGCAATGGGTCTTGGGTAGTCCATTTCCAACCCATAGTAGGGAATTTCGATACATAACAGACAGAGTCCATTATATAGGCGGACAGATAAAAAGGAGGATAGGCCCTTTGGGAGAAGGATCTCTTAGAACGGTAGCGGAGGACTGCCATGTATAGAGTGTCAGAAAGGATTTTGGCCCAATCCACTATCTCAGAGTTAGTCGCGGCATCAACTAACGGTAGCCATTCAGATGAAAACTTATTGATATCGGGCTTACCAAATAGCCTACAGAGCATGGCTGTAGCAAAACAATATGGAGAGGTAAGGGAACCAGTGCTATACATACCGTTCTTATCTTTTTTCAACGACTCATCTCTTCTTGACCATTCCTTAGTGGTGTCTGATAGGTCCGGATTCTCCACTGCCAACTTCCTAACAAACTCTGCATTATAAGTCGCTTGTGGTTCAGGAAGATGATACATGAGCTTTAGATCTTGAGCAGCAAACGATCCCACTAGCCCATGTCCCTGGACTTTGAACTGTCTATGATGCAACTCCGCATCATCTAAAATCCACTTGATCATGTCTGTATACGGTAGAATCTTTGGCCTTGCCGCTATTCTATGGAGGAAAGAACACGCTAGGTCTTCCAGGGATGCCTTTGAAGGGCGTGATGCACCCGCGACAGCAGCAATTACCTTGACTATTCTAGGGTTATCTTCTTCTAACAGCCTATACATGCCTTCCCATGTTGAGATACCTGCATCTTTATTGCATGCAGTATCTGTGTACAGGGGCGCCATCTCCTTGGTCTTTTCTCTTGTTTCGGAGCTTTGAGCTTTGTTCTTCTTCCCCATCTCGCTTAGTGTTTCTATCTGATTTTGCCTTCGCACTTTGCTCCTGCAGGTTATGAGTGAAATGGAAAGATTGATCAGAAAGGTGATGGGAGAGTTTTAAATGCAAGAGATAAATTAGATACGCCACCTTACGTGAAGCAAATCCGCATTAAGGCATGCGTCTTTATTCCACTTAATAACTGACAACTGATTTATTACTATCATTAAAAGCGCATAATTCCAAGTCAGTTTATAGCAAGTGGCTTTTCTTTGGGTGGTGTGCCCGAAGGATTCGTACTAAGGCGCTTTTATGAATTGCCAATGTACCCTTGCATGTCGCGCAATTGCGAACAGTAGCGATCGCAACATCGCAGATCGCCATATCGCAGATCGCAATAATTCAATGCTTGCCAATCTTCGCCTGCTTCATTTCTGTGGTATGCGATCGCACGATCGCAATATCACAGATCGGCGGACTTGTAGGCTTTTCTTTATGGACACTAGTATGTTGCGATGTGATGTTGTTATTAACACTGAGGCGGTGCGCATATTAGTCTTTAGAAGGGAAATGAAGGTGTTTCTTATTCCTTTGTGATGCAACCTTAAAGATTTGCTTTCATGAACACACGTTTAGGCTTAAGTCATTCAAGAAACCTTTTCTAAGTGTATGCTTGTAACTTCAAAATGAAATCCTTGCTTTTCCAAAAATTAACTAAGGGTCCCCATTCATTCTAGTATCGTGGCTGATACTAGATTGAACGAGGGGGGTTGTTGCTGGCCACAACAATTGGCGATTCACTTGGGAGAACCAGTTATCTCTGCTCTTTTTCTATTGACGTTTTCAAACTTCTAAAAAATTTTCTCAGAAATTTTGAACTTTATTATAAAAAGATAAAAACAAATGATACTTCAAAGCGTCAATGATGTTTTGTTTCAGCCCCATTTTTTTTCAATTACTTGCATCCCCCAGATTGTCTTCGAATTTAAATAAGTCATTACTTGGTCTTGTAAAACATAAAAATAAAGTGTTCTCTATGTATCAGTCCTTCTTAAATATGCTCTTTTGTCGCAGGTAGAGCCACTGCTGTCAGCAGGCGTCCATAGCCTCGACAGGGTTACCTATTATCCAGGAATGATCCTTTATCCTGCTTAAGGTTATTTACAACTTTTTCAGAAGGAATCCCTTTGTTGATGCTTTTTCCTTTTTATTCTCTAAAGAACAATGTCTTGGTTTGGTGGCCAAATTATGACACAGTCATTCACTTGATTTACACTTTTGCTGAGCAAGCTGGCTCGTGATGAGACCCCTTGTCTTTTGATTGCAACAATCTTGAGTCATTGCCCTGTTTTGGTAGACAGTTTTGGCAAAGTCAGCAAGTTATAATATCTGTGATCATGATAAGTCGGCTCGTGATGAGACCTCTTATTCCTTGAGATATAGCAATCTTTTTTTTTTAGGTCATTCCTCTGAATGTTGTGTTTTCCTTCAGCAGGGAGGAAGTCAAATTCCCTTTCCTTAAGAAAGTTTTGGACGACAATGATAGGGCTGCTTTTGGTAATGGCTGCTTTCACAGAGAATCTTTATTTTAATATTGATACCTTTCATTGTGCTGACCTAAAACAAATTCATCACTGGGATAGCTTTCTTTTAATTTTTTGGAGTTGAAACTATCATCATTTCTGGGTTAAAGTTCTATTGATAATAAAGATCAAATTCTCAAAGGATTAGCTGTTCATAGGAGTCGAAGTTCAAAGTCTTTAACAGAGACAAGGTGTCTTTGGTAAAAGTCAAATGCCATTTAGCCAGAACAAACATTATTTGAGAGAGGCAAACATTCTCTAGGGTCACATAGAGAACATTACTAACTTTGCCTATCATTTATTGAAAACAAAACTAATAACCTAGCTAAATTACTCCTACTCCTATTCTAATTATATACAGGAAATAGCTAAGTAAAATGATATTTCCAATGGAACCAACGATTCATTATTGTTCCTAGCCGCCTGAATTTTCCAAGTATTGGTAAAAAGAATCGAATTTCTCTTGGATCGAAATTGTTGGCTAGGGAATAAGAATTTACAAACTCAATTGGAATTCTATCTGATTTTATTTTCTCATGAGCGGTCTTTTCCAACTGAGTACCTATTGGATCATAAAAATTGGGATGGATTTCTTTTGTGAATTGGTGATCTTTCAATAGGAGGGATAACAAGTCAAATTGTGAAATGGGTTTTTTAATCTTGATGGCTTGTAACCCGTTGCTTGTTGACGTTGAGTTTTTAGCGATTTCTTTTGAAATGAAAGTTCTTATATATAAATCGCCAAAATCTAATCTATCAAAAGTTTGAAAATTTAAAAAGAAATTCGATTTTGTGCAAAATGAACGCGAGTGAGAAAGAAATGATTCAGTATTTATACAAATAGTGGTATCGCACAACTGGGAGTTATTTGTGACTTTTTGCTTTTCACAAGAACTGGCCAAGTTTTGTGAATCAGGAACTCAGTTATGATTGCGAACAGGGATGGAGCTTTCCTCTTGATATGAATCATAGATCGGAGTATCGTCCTGGATAGTAAAATTACTCAAATGAGCTTTTGCTTTGAGGTGAGGGTCAGTTGGTATAATTCCGAATCCAAGATGTTTTTTATTATCTGACCCTAGTTGAGTTACTTGTGATAACTCAACATCATTACAATCGGCAAAGCAACTATTGCGAAAGAGTTTACAGTGTCCCCTAGGTTCCTCTTTTTCTTTATATGTTTTCAGACAATGGAGGTGGGGCAGCTCTCGTTTAATATGGATCAAAGGCTGTGTTAAAGTGGTCTCTTTATTTTGAAAACCCAATGATGGTTCGTTTGAATAACCCTCTGTGTCCGTTGAAATATGCTTAACATTATGAGGGGAAAAATCGTCATCACTAAAAACATTGGGGTAAAGAGAAAAATGTAAATCTAGAACAATGCATTTAACAACATCCAATAGATCTCGTTCATCAGATTCACTGTAGGCATCGGGCTTTAGATCATACCTTTTTGTGCCGATACTTTTTGAAAGAGAAACAGTTGGTGGATCTAACCTTGGCATCAGCATTTGTTGATTTGAAATGATATTGTCTGACTCCATGTCAAAGTGATCTTCTGGTTCCAAGGTATTTTCCCTTTCAGTACTTTCGCCTTTGTTTTCTGGTGTTAGAGCATGCAAGACTCCTAGGCTAAATTCTGTCTGGTCAGGTACAGGAGGTAGGAAATACTCATCATTATCTAAAGGTTCTTCATCTGTGAGCTCATTCTCGAGGCCATATTGTAGACATTTAAGATGAAATCGCATATTGAAATCCCTTACGGGTTCGTCTTGTTTCCGCAGATAGTCGATTTCATCATATACCTGGTCGTATTCATAGCAATCAAATTCCAAGATGAAAGTCTTAATGAATTGGTCCCAGCTGTGAACTGATGCAACTGGGAGGTTTCTGCACCATTTTCTAGCTTCCGCTGTGAATGTAAGAGTAAAAATTCTGCACAAAACGCCTTCGTCAATTTTTTGAATATCAGAACTCGAAACTCTTTGAATGAATTGCAGGGCATGATGAAATGCAGAAGAATTGTTCTTACCATTGAATTTTACCTGAGACAATAGCCTTACCACATCTGGTGGAGTGTTGGAAGAAGCAGGAACATGGATGCAACTCCAAATAGGAATTCTGTGAGCAGACATCTTTTTCCAGGATTTCTAATTTAAAAACATTCCAACAGGCAATATGCTCAGGCCCTCTTTCTAGCGCCAGAAATGTTGAGGGCCCCGAAATCGGGTCGACAAGAAGGGGGATACCCACCCGGTCCGGAACCTGGTTGGCGGCTCCTTGCCCGTTTGGAGTAGCGGGTCCGACTGGGGGTAACGGGAACAGCTTCCCGATGCATGGGATGTGTGTGTGTGTGTAGAGTTTAATTATGTTGACTCTGGAAGCATTCTAAAACTAATTTAAATCTAATTTGCAACCTGACTTTAAGCTATTGTAATCTAATGAGAACAACATATATAATCTACCCTAACCCGGGATATATCTTTTCCATTATGCGATTTAGAAAGATTTCATATAATAACTGGTAATAAAGATTATTCAGTTATCATAAGAATATAAACCATTTAAAATGAACCATTCTGCATAAGAAGTTAAACAAAACAGTTGTGAACAGCATATCACATAATTAAATCATTCATATGTCAAGCATAAATAAATAAGTCCACCATACAGAAGTGCCAAATGATAACCCATATTCTCATACATTAACATATAAACAATACCAGCTGTATATCACTCTAAGAATATGAGCAGGAATTCGTCAAGAGATAAAAGTACCATTTATGACTGATTTCTACTCACAGACTTCAAGCAATAACGATTTATCTCTACTTGTTCTAATATCTACTAAGAGTACAGAAGTGCAACATCAGTAGCAGACATTAAAATGCAAACATAAATAAATCTTGATCTTTCCATTCATCAAAACCTCCTCTGAGGGTGCAGAAGTGCATGTTCCGAGGACAAGTTTTTGACAAATTTCTGGACCCTTCTCCAATGCAATGAGAAGGGTTGAAATACTACTACCTAATCTTAATAATAGTATGTTACAAAATTGAGGATACGGTTCTCAAATGACCGCCATTTTTCTAATTTAGCTAAAAAGGAAAAAACAACATTCTAAATGAAATTACTTCTGAATTTGGTCTCTGAAGTTGCAGCTGTCAAGCATAGGCTTGAGAAGAGTAGGCTGGCTGATTTCTGTGCTTAGCTGGGCCACGAAAAAGACATCTATAAGAGCTGGCGCTACCTTCTCGGCTGCGTTCATGATGCATCTTACTGTCATGCATTGGCTGTGCGGCTTAACTAAGTAAGTCCAGTAACTTTCCCAATTTAGTCTAGCCAATGCCTGGATTGTTTTCCCGCTTGCCTGTGCTTTCTGCCTCCATTCTACCTCCAGTTGCAACATGCTTGGTAGGTACCCCGGGGTGGTCTCTGAAATCAAATTGGCCCTATGTAAATTTTCATTTACACAGTCGATAAGGATGCTTGCTTGTGTCGCCGCTGTCTCTGCTGCTTGCTCAGCCTGCGTGATTTGTTCGTCCCATTTATTAAAGAGCAGCTCCTTATGATTTTCATTAATCTTGGGTGCCCCTGCTCTTTTCCCTTCCTCGTCATTTTGCCAAGTCAGATATTCTATTACTCTTCTGTTGGTCTGGTCATAGTCGTTCCGCAATTCCACCACCTGGCTGGTGATCTTGTCGCTTAGTTCACAAAAATGCCTCCACTGTGATATTCTACGTACCATATCTTCCTGTTGCTGTGATAGTTGGTCGTTCAAGCTGATGGACTCTAAAATGAACTCTGTCAGCTTAGGTTCATCTTTATGCATTTCTTGCACCGTCTGCAGCTGTTTTTCTTTTTCTTCAAGACTTCTTTGATGACTTACTTGCATTTGGCAAAAGTCTTCCTGTAGCTTTTCGAGCTGTCTGGAAGCTTCAGTGTTCGCATTTTCTTGTTGCAACTGTTGTTGTAGCAGTTGTATTTGATTTTCATGTTCTTTTAGAAGTTGCTGGACTTCAGAGGCCTTGTCGATAGTTGCAGAAGCATATGCTCCTGCAATCTGAGACAGTTTCCTGAGATTCTCGGTTGGATTATTATTTGGGTCTTTCCACAAGACATCTAGATGTTCAGCATCTTGAGACAGTGCATTCTCAAGTTTTCTCTTCTTTCTTTGTCTCCTTACAACTGCTTTGTGCTGGGGACTGTAGAATACGTCCAGTGGAGGAATTTCTTCTACATTGAGTAGAAGTTCTGAGGATGGAGCGATAGGGAGATGCTCCGTTCCTGCGGCACTACTGACTATGGTCAAGACGACCTCTTGCACCACCTGTGTATTGCTCACAGGTGTCTTTGGGGCTTGATCTTCAAGATTAATTAAATCATTGAAGGTCTCCCATCCTTTATCCAACTCTGCTGTGACAAGAGGTGTTTCGACGACAGGAGGGGGAACTTCTCTTGGTGGTGAGGCGATAACTTGCTGCTGAGCCATCGTACTTGACTGAGCTGTGTCTTTGATTGTTTCTTCGTTCTCCTCTTTGTTGTGCACAGACTCTTCAGGATGTTCAGATATTTCTTTTGCGGCGCTGGATTTAGATCTGGAAGTGCTGGAGTTTTCACTGAGGCTGATGCTCGGAGTCGGTTCTCTAGTAGCTACTCGCAGTCCTTCAGTGGGATACTAGCCAACCTTCTTTCTCTATACAACATGAATTTCCGGTGGTCGTCTGGAGGCAACCTTGACTGAGCTTCTTGCAAAACTTCGTTGAGCGAGTTCTTGTTCAGAAAGAGATCATCAAACAGATCTTTCTTCCCAGAGAATACCCTTATCTTGACGTTGGTTGTAAATTCCTGGGCCACTTTATTTGGGTCGAATGGTCTTGATGAGAACTTAAATAATTGAAGACACGTCACATTCTCCACCTCGTCAAAAGCGTGTCCCACATCGAACAAAGAGAAGGCCCCACAAGTGACGGGAAATGGAGGCCAAATGGCCTTCTTTTTGTCCTTTAGTTCCTTGGTTAAGCCGCCTTCAGAACAAGTTTGATAAGCGATTTCCCGGGCCAACAATTTATCAGGGACATACAAGGGTAGGACATGTGGAGGTACAGTGCTTCCAAAAACTCGAATGTAGGTAAACCATTCTTCCCCAAACCATCTCGCGATGGGGAGGATGTCAATTTGGGCCTCGGGAGAGCACCTTGGGGGGTCCTTATCATATATCATTCTATGTATGGGCAATATGAGCCCATGGCAAATCTGGTAAAAATGAGGGGCAAACTGAGAATCCCATAAGACTTTATGATAGACATGAATGGGCAATGGGTCTTGGGTAGTCCATTTCCAACCCATAGTAGGGAATTTCGATACATAATAGACAGAGTCCATTATATAGGCAGACAGATAAAAAGGAGGATAGGCCCTTTGGGAGAAGGATCTCTTAGAACGGTAGTGGAGGACTGCCGTGTATAGAGAGTCAGAAAGGATTTTGGCCCAATCCACTATCTTAGAGTTAGTCGCGGCATCAACTAACGGTAGCCATTCAGATGAAAACTTATTGATATCGGGCTTACCAAATAGCCTACAGAGCATGGCTGCAGCAAAACAATATGGAGAGGTAAGGGAACCAGTGCTATACATACCGTTCTTATCTTTTTTCAACGGCTCATCTCTTCTTGACCATTCCTTAGTGGTGTCTGATAGGTCCGAATTCTCCACTGCGAACTTCCTAACAAACTCTGCATTATAAGTCGCTTGTGGTTTAGGAAGATGATACATGAGCTTCAGATCTTGAGCAGCAAACGATCCCACTAGCCCATGTCCCTGGACTTTGAAGTGTCTATGATCCAACTCCGCATCATCTAAAATCCACTTGATCATGTCTGTATACGGTAGAATCTTCGGCCTTGCCGCTATTCTATGGAGGAAAGAACACGCTAGGTCTTCCAGGGATGCCTCTGAAGGGCGTGATGCACCCGCGACAGCAGCAGTTACCTTGACTATTCTAGGGTTCTTTTCTTCTAACAACCTATACATGCCTTCCCATGTTGAGATACCTGCATCTTTATTGCATGCAGTATCTGTGTACAGGGGCGCCATCTCCTTGGTCTTTTCTCTTGTTTCGGAGCTTTGAGCTTTGTTCTTCTTCCCCATCTCGCTTAGTGTTTCTATCTGATTTTGCCTTCGCACTTTGCTCCTGCAGGTTATGAGTGAAATGGAAAGATTGATCAGAAAGGTGATGGGAGAGTTTTAAATGCAAGAGATAAATTAGATACACCACCTTACGTGAAGCAAATCCACATTAAGGCACGCGTCTTTATTCCACTTAATAACTGACAACTGATTTATTACTATCATTAAAAGCGCATAATTCCAAGTCAGTTTATAGCAAGTGGCTTTTCTTTGGGTGGCGTGCCCGAAGGATTCGTACTAAGGCACTTTTATGAATTGCCAACGTACCCTTGCATGTCGCGCAATTGCGAACAGCAGCGATCGCAACATCGCAGATCGCCATATCGCAGATCGCAATAATTCGATGCTTGCCAATCTTCGCCTGCTTCATTTCTGTGGTATGCGATCGCAATATCACAGATCGGCGGACTTGTAGGCTTTTCTTTATGGACACTAGTATGTTGCGATGCGATGTTGTTATTAACACTGAGGTGGTGTGCATATTGGTCTTTAGAAGGGAAATGAAGGTGTTTCTTATTCCTTTGTGATGCAACCTTAAAGATTTGCTTTCATGAACACACGTTTAGGCTTAAGTCATTCAAGAAACCTTTTCTAAGTGTATGCTTGTAACTTCAAAATGAAATCCTTGCTTTTCCAAAAATTAACTAAGGGTCCCCATTCATTCTAGTATCGTGGCTGATACTAGATTGAACGAGGGGGGTTGTTGCTGGCCACAACACATGTTAAGGACCAACTCTTGTATCATTTGGGAAAGTTATATGCATTCCTCAAACTGAAAGAGTTAACATAATCCAAGAAGCACGTACTTCTCTTATATCAGGTCATTTTGGTGTGAGTAAAATAGTTGCACAGCTGCAAAGGTTCTGTTATTGGCCAAGAATGCATGAAACAATTTCTAGATATATTAAAGGGTGTACCATGTGTGCTAAAAGAAAGCCCATCAATAGAAAATTATGCTTGTACATTCCACTTCCAGTTCCTTCTCGTCCTTGGGAAAGTGTTTCCATGGACTTTGTTGGGGGATTGCCAAAATCTAGAAAAGGTCGTGACTATTTATATGTTATTGTGGACAGGTTCAACAAAATGTGTATTTTAATACTTTGTAGCAAGCAGATTACGGCTGAACAAACAATGAAGTTGTTCTTTCAACATGTATGGGTTCATTTTGGGTTATCCACTTTCATTGTATCTGAACGAGATTCCTAATTTGTTGGGAAGTTTTGGTCAAGTCTATGGGAATTGATGGACACTAGACTGAAGAAGAGCACAGCCTTTCATCCACAAACAGATGGCCAAACAGAGGTGGTCAACAAGACAATGATCAAGTTGCTCAAGGGTTATTGCAGCAAGCATCCCAAGCTTTGGGATGAACATTTGTGTTATGTGCAACATGCTTACAACCGTGCTAAACACTCTTCTACACAGAGATCTCCTTTTGAGACTTGTTTTGGTTTTATACAAAGGTCTCCCTTGGATTTTGTCTTTAGTAAAGACATAGCAATTGATGGACACAGTGATGTGGATAGAGCAACCAAGTTCATTGAATAGATCCAAGAAATTGACCAAGTAGTGCAGGAACAACTGGAAAGAAGCCAGGCCAAGTACAAGGCAAGGCATGATAAGCATGGAATTGAGCATAGCTTCCAAGTTGGTGATCAAATCTGGTTGTACATCAGCAAAGATAGAATGCAAGGTGAAGGTAAGAAGTTGAAGCCAATAAGTTATGGGCCTTTCAAGATACTTGAGAAAATTGGTGAGAACACTTTTTGCCTTGATTTTCCAGCTTACATGCACATCTATTTAGTAGTTAATGTAGAGAACTTGAGATTGTTTGAACCTTCATTGATTGAAGATCCCGAAGAGCAAAGTCAATTGCCTTCTATTGATGATCTATTGCCTGAATATCTCAATGAGTTGCAGGAAGATACAGTTCTGGACAGGAAGGTGAGAACTACGTGCAGAGGGGATGTTGAGTACCTCAAAATTAGACTCAAAGGTTAAAAACCAAGCAGTGCAAGATGGATAGAGATTGGACAAGTAAGGAAGCTATATCCTCACTTGATTGATGCTTAAAAACCAACTTTTGGTGGTCCAAAATCTTTTTTAATGGGAAGGCATGATCCAAATGGATCCTAGAAAACCCTCTAAGTCTTCTAAAGATCAAAACTATCGCATGAGAAGAACTTTTAGAAAAGTCGGATAACACTATCGGGAGGAAAAAACATAAAGAAAACAATGAAATGAAGCCTATTAGAGGTCAATGGAGCAATGCACAGGAACCATCGGATCTGGCCGATCAATGGTCCAGATCCAATTGGCAAATTGCAATCAGCGGTGGCAAGCGGAGGCTATTGGCGGAGACCACATGGAAAATGCGACAACGATCAATGGGGTCAAAAAGGACCGTCGATCAAGCTTGCAGATCGATAAGCCAAGTTGAATTGCAATATCGTGTCGAAAAACCACAGAGGAGCGCCTACAAACGGCCCAGGGGTATGTGCGATATGCGATTGCGATCAATCGCATTGCAATATCGCATCGGAGCATTACAATGGAGCTTGTGATAGCCAGACCCGATGGAGATATATGTGACATTTCATATATTTTGAGATCCGGAAAATGACATTTTCCTTTGTATTTTCGTTTTTCGTTAAATAAACGAAATACAAAGGAAAATTTTCGATGTGATGAAACCATACTCGAAAGGGTTTATGAATGCAAATATATAATATTTCAAGTCCGTCTAAAGACATTTTATGGGGTTTTTCAATGTTTTCATGTATTTTTAATACAAAGGGAAATCATGAAGCAAGCGGGATTTCGGGCGGGCTGTAGGCGCTAAGTGGTTTTGGCTAGGCTTCGCCTGAGCCCATACACTAGCTATCATGTGTCCAGGTGCCAAAGAGAGAAAACCACCCTTTTTGGGCGGTTAACCCCCATAAGCATGGGCCACCAAAAATGAACCTCAGCCGTTGGATTTGGATCTCTCAGATCAACAGTGGAGATGCAATAAGCAATTAAAAGGTGGACCCTATAGAAGTATAGGGCGGATTTATGGATATTTGAAGTCCGATGAATAGTGTTTTGGTGGATTTTTCCTGTGTTTGAATGTATTTCTCTGTGTAAACAGAGAACGACTATTTCAAGGATTTCAAAGGCCCAATGGTCCATTCCGTTACAAAACAGGTGGCCACCATCCCTGAAGACATTTAGCAATGATTGCTAATGCTGAGAGGGGGATCTGAGCAGACAAAGGCCGGGAAACCAGAGAACCCAAGAAGAAGAAACGAACAGACAGCACCGATTGGCTTTAAAGCCACAGATTGATAGAAACAGAGACAGGCAGTGCTGAGACAGAGAGAAAACAGAGACAGAGAGTCAGTGAGGAGAGTCTGTGTACTCAGAAAGACTTGGGGGATCCATGTAAAGCCTTGTTGTTTTGTATCTGTTGTGTGAGACTCAAATTGAGCTCTCTTTTGTAAAAACTCTACTTTATAAGACATAATAGAGAGGTCACCACTGAAGGCTGGACTAGGAGACGTAGCCCAGGAGTGTTGGGTGAACTCCTTATTAAACTTGCTGTGTTTATGTGTGTTTTTCTATTATGTTCTTTAACTGCTTCATTGTCTTTGTATTTTGCAATATTATCGATCCATTGCACAAAGTAACATAGGCAAATCCATGCACATGAGTCTGTAATACCTTAATAATTGTCTAAGATCTCAATATTAGATCAATTTTCTTCTACTCGGGTCATGCAGAAAGATTCTTCCTATACCAGTGCATGTAGTTTCCTACACTTTGGTTTTATTTTATAGCAAGTGTTACATTCTTTTTACTGCTTATAATTTCATTTATTCCTACAAAAAAATGTATTATCAATTCAAGTAATCATTCTCAATTTTAAGAGTTATACTTCTAAAGGATCTAAGAATGTTTACATGAACTAAGTGTTGAAAAGTGTGAAACAAGAAATGCTTGTTGAGAGTGCAACAAGATGATGGAGCTTAGTGAAAAGAGTCGCCTTCACTAAGTGGGCCCGCAGGCTATTTTTGGCGCAAGTCTATTTTTAGACTATGTCTATTTTTAGACATATGGATCATGTCTATGGATTGCAGGTTGCTGTTTATGGATGATTGGTCAAGTAGGGAAAAATAGATGGACTTCTATTTTTTATCAAAGTGTGAGTGATCACAGTGTGAGTGATCAAAGTCTATTTTTAGACTGGCTGTCAAAAATAGAAAAGTCAAATATTATTGTCTCATAATAATATTTGGACTATAAACTTGATCTTATTCTCTTGGAGCACTTCAGTTTGAGCTACAGAGGTGGCACATGCAGCTGTCAGAAGGAAATAAGCTTTTCTTATGAGTCAGTTGAGTTGTTGCATGCATGACTTCAGTTAGAACTCAATCAATTGAGTTTGGTGGAGTTGATTGTGCAGTTGATGGAGTTGTGTTCATTTTAGCTTTGTTAAACTAGTTGTATTTAGTCTAACTGATCAATAGACTAGAGATGAGTTGGGTGAATTAGTTATTAATTAATTCACAAGTTATTAACTCATAATGCAACTATAGAATACATCAGTTAACTCAGTTGCATGTCAGTGCATGTTCAGTTCAACAGGGACAGGTGGTAGAGAATCAGATTGCTATCAGTTGTGACTAGAGTTGTGCACCAGATCTTGCACAATCAAGGGATTGAGGATGCCAATGAGTTTGCTCACGTATTTTCCCAGTATTGTAGCCTTTGCTCACGTCCAACAAAGTGTGAGTGATTATTTTGACGTGAAATACGAGTTTGGGAAGCCATTCTCATCAGTTCTTGAGCAGGTATTGAGCAGTGGAGGCAGGCAAGCAATGGAATAGATTTGGAGATCAGATCTGAGCTGTATTGTGTGTAACAAGTGGAGTTGGTACTCGATTGCTTGTGATAAGCATTGTACTTTGTAATGTTACATGATTCAATCAATATAATATACAGATAGTGTGGGTTTTTTAGCGAGATGCTTTCCCCGGGATACATACTGTGTTAATGAGTTTGATTGATGCTTCTATGTGTGCCTGTGAATGTTTCTGCTTCTGTAAATTGATGATCAACTTAGAGGAGGTTATGTATTATGCATGTTCCGCTTATAAGTGTATAATCAGGATAATCTCTGTGAATATGTGTCATATTATTCAAAATTTCTACACTAAGGAAGGATGTTATTACAAACACCATACTTTATACTCACAGTTTATGACTTAAGAAAAAGGAATAGAAACGTTATAAGTGAATTGACAAAATTTACGTGATGCATGCAAATTACTTTGACTGTTGCTTGATTATTCTGAATTGTTTTTGCTTTATGAAGTTTACTTTATTGCAAAGTTTAGTTAATTAAAGCATTTGTTTTCACGTGTAATTTATCTCAGAATCTAGCTTGCAATTGAAATTCTTTTCAACATGTCTTTGAATTCTTTCGAAAGTAAATTGGAAACTTTGGTGAAGGAAGCTCCATCTCAGTGCAAGAGATGGTCTCTTGTCACGCGAACTGAGTGCTCTAAGCCTTGAGGCTTACAGCACCTCCATAAAGACATAAGTCTTCAGTAAAGAATCTAAAATATACTTTTTCACATAAGTACTGTACCTGCACTAGTGCAAGCAGATTGCAATAGTACAAGAACAAGTTGCTTGGTGTATAAGGAAGATCAATTAGGAAACAGATCTTTGCAAGGGCCCACTTATTAAACTGTTAGCCATCTATACTGAAGATAAACATAGTATTTCATTTCGTCATTTAATATTGCTTCCAGTTGTGTGAAAGTTCCTTTACTTTATTTCCTCGCAAATTATTCTTTTACATTCCAACACTAGAATTGCTTTGGTGTCGATTGTCTTTAAGATTGTTTTTTCTATGATTATGCAACATTTCACTTAAGAAGTAGGATTAGGAATAGGAAAATTTCATATGACTTCTGGCATTGCCTGTGCTTCGTCTCTAAGTTTATGAAACCCCTGGGATGACAACTAAGTGTTGAGGAGTTTGCTTAAGTGCAATTCCTGCACTCAACAGATTCAGTTATGTGGATATTGTAGTTCTCTTGCTTATTTTAATCATTGTTGCAGGTTCCATTTATAGTGGGGGAGCTAGAGTTGGAGCTTATAAGGAAGGATAAGAGGACTTAATATATATTCCAAGTATATCTCTTTTCTATATTCTAACCTCTCTAAGGGAAACATATATCTTTTCTCCCATGTTGTTTCTAGATTAGACCACTAGATTTATGGAGCTCATTTTTGTCCACATAATTGAATTTTCCACAGAACAACTGGAATTAGGGAAAATGGTTTGGTAAAGGATAGTCATTCTTCATTTTTCAAGTATATTTTCTAGAATTGAGAAGAATGGTCCTAGAGGCCAAGGATCACTTAGTTGAGTGGGTGCCTTTTAGCATCAAGCTCAATATACTCTCAAGATAGGTTGAGTGAGCCCATTTAGCATCATATCCTAGTGTGAAGACTCTATATTTTGGATGAGTGTACTCAAATTGAATGATTGTTTCCCTAGGTTTTCACCATGAGTCAAAGATATTGACCAGGATGATGGTGAACCAGAAATATTGAGTATACCATGGGTCAGAGGTGCCGACTAGATTTACGGTGACTTGTTGATGTTAATGATGTACCATGTTTAAGGAGTACCAACCATGATTATGGTGATGATGCACCATAGGTCAAAGGTATTGATTGAAATTATAGTAACTAATTGATGTTGTTGATTTACCAAGAGTCAGATTTGCTAACCAGGATTATGGTAATTTAATGATGTTGATGTTGATGATGAATTCTTATAACATTTTCTTAGAGAAAATTTTCAACATGTGGACATCTAGATAGTCATTATTAATACCTCCCTAGCTAAGAGGGAGTGTGGAATTTTATAGCTATGGACGGTCTTCATAATTAATATTTTAGCCCTTGATGTATTTGTAATGATAAATACAAAGCATGTTCTTCATGCTATTGTCAAAAGATAAATTTTAAGGGATGTTATTCATGTCCTTTTTAAAAGAGAAAATTCAAATTTTGAAAATTGAATTTTTGGTTCCAAATGACAAGATGGCCCTAGTGAAGAGACACATTCATTTGAGCTATTGGAATGCCTATATATAATCCATTCACTCTCCTTAACAAAGAAATATTTTACATCACCTTTGAGGAAACATTTGAACCATATAAGGTAGAGAGAAAGGACAAATCTAAGTTTGAAATAAAGGAAAAATTTGAGGCGGAGGAAAAACGGATCTGCAGTAGAGTTTCTAGACATTTCTAGGCAATAGAGTAACTTGTCTAGGGAGCATTTTGGCCAGGGGATACCAAGGTTGTCAATTTGAATTTATGTTTTACTTAGATGTATCTCCGTTGAATTAAATGGTTTCTCCAAGGAAAAGGTTTTCGGGGTTCCCCCCCAACTTGGTTTTCCTAGGGTAAATATTTTTGTTTCCTTTTTGGTTGTCTTTATGATCCTACTATCAATTTTGTTCTATTGTTGAATATATTATGTGTAATTGCTTTATGATGAATTTGAATTCAAGAAAATATTATCGTAAGATATCATAAGAAGCAATTTTATGTTAAAATATCCTGTAAAAATTAAACAACATTATAGTTTCCTCATTGGAGTTTGTTGATGGTGCTGGGAATCCATTAACCAAGGGGGTATCCTTGGTATGAAATCCCAAATAGAACTCACACTATTTGGAGTAGGAGCCCCAACCAAAAATTCAGTCAATTTTTATTATCCTTAGGAATTTTCCTTGGTTGCAATTATCAACATAATAGATTATGTAGACAATATATTAAACAAGCAAGTTGAGACTATGAGGCATGCAATTGGAATGCATATATGGTACTTTCACGGAAGGGAAAAGAGAGAGTGAGACTCTAGAGAAAAAGTAATAATACTATTCTAAAAGAGATGCACAATAGAATGGAAAGAATTTTTGATTAACCTGTAAAGTAGTTCACAAGATAACAATGACCTTACAAGAAAGTAACAATGCACATTCAATAAGATGCATACCATATCCAATGAAATAGTTCATTTCATTATTATGTGTTAACATAAGCATACACCGCAAATAATGAAAATAATCTCACAATCATTCACAACTTATGCATGACAATGTGTTGGCTCTGAGAGATTCATATATTAAGTGAAATTCCCAATATAAATAATTACAATTTTGCCAAACTAGCCCCAATAGTGGAACATTAAGTCACTACTTTCTTCTTCTATGCCAAGCTTGAGAAGCCAATGTGAAAATTTCAAATCCCCAAGCCTCTTCTCTTGAGATATGAGGGTATATTTATAACAAATGAGGTGACTCTCCACCTCCCATGTGACTCTTGACCTCCCTCGTGACTCTTGATATTTTATAATGACTTTTTGAATTCCTACATGACCTTTGAACTTCTACATGACTTTACAACTTATTATGAATTTTCACATTCCATGTGGGACCCTTGAGATTCCACACATTTTACATTCTATAAAATTTAAAATGCAATAATTACATTCCAAAAATGATGTGGAAAGATGCATTGGCATATATGAGTTTGTGATGACACTTGGACAAGCCATTACTTTGTATTGATGACATGGAACTTCATTGTTATGTGTCCAAGCCAATCCTTTCTCCTTATTGCTATGAATTTGACTTCTTCATGATGGATATTTTCTTACTCATCTTCACCCTCCAAAGGGTTTGGATCAATACTAGAACCTTCCAAGTCAACATGAGATGCCACCATTTTATCATGGTCCACAATTTATTCATGTCCTTCATATTGGTTTTCTCTTCTACACCTTCTTCCCAAGTGCTCTCTTGTATCCCCTCCTTGATGAACCCATTTGAGGATCACCTTGTTGTGTTGAAATGATAATACCTGCAAATGAACTCCATTCATGACAGGCCAATATTAGTCTAGAAACCACCTATTCTACCTCTACTTTTCTCATGGAAGATGATGACTGTGCTGAGGCAACATACGACATTTGAGAGAAGGAGGTTGAGAATTACGCATTTGATCATCACAAAGGTTGAGGGATAGATTTCTTATCCATTATAAATGTGCAATTCATAGTAGGAGACTCAGCAGATGAAGGGACTACACAGCTGGGAAAGTTAGTGAGACGAGGAGGCAAAGTTACACACTATAACTATTTAATGTGTAGTAGTTGAACATGAGGCTTAGGATACATTGCACTTGGGAAAGTTAGTGGCACAAGGAGATTACACTATCTAATGCAATTCCATAATGCACAATCCAGGGAAAGATAGGATAAGGAACTGTGTAGTTGAGGGACTCAGTGATGCAGAGAGGAAGGCTGGCTCACTATGACTGTGCAGTGCAAAGTTTTGGGAGGACCGGGAAAATGGATTTCATAGTTGAGGATGATTGGCTACTGACTAAGATTGTGCAATATGTATTGGAAGCCTCACTAGGCAATGATTATGCAGTTTCCATGTGTGGTAGGTAGGGACTAAGCACTAGGATAACGCAATGTGCAGTCCTTGGAGGAAGTGACTATGTAGTGTGCAATTCCAGGAGGCAAGGATGGCTGACTAGGGACTAAGACCACGTAGTGTGTAGTTTAGGAAGGCAAGATAATGAGTGGTTCGTGGGGCAAGTTGCGAAGAGAGAAAATCTTTAGAAATTGACCAAGTGTGGGATTAATGAAACAAAAGATGAAACCAAAACATGTAACAAGGCTTGATCATGATCACACACTTACAATCGATCAACCACATGCCAATTAAGCACTTAACACCCAAAATCAACATGCATCCATTGAAATGATAGCAAAGCGACACTTATTTCTAAGTGCGACAGTTGAAACGTAGCTCTGTGACACTTAGAATACAAGTTACAACATAAGTGTCAGTTGTAACTAGATAGTCCACTAACATGTGGGAGAGTGCCTATTGCATATTCTTATGATATATGTGATTAGCTAATGCATAACGAAGTACTAGAGTTACCTCTAGTAATGTGCTAAGGTGAAACACATGCAATATTGCAAATAGTTAAAAGAAACACTTGCAACATTAAGAAAAAGTGAAAATGACACTTGAAAAAGCTAAATAAAGTGAAATAGGCACATGTTAAACTCAACAAAAAGAAAAATTGACACTTTTAAAATGAAAGAAAAAAATTTATTATCGTGAAAGTGAAAGTGACACTGGTGAAAACGAAGTTGTGCAAAAGTGACAGTTGAGAAAATTCACTGGGATGATGGTACAATTGAAACTAATAGCGGGGGGATTCTCAATTGGAATTGTGCAGCCTCTATCTCTAAGAATTGCACAATCATTTTCACCAAAGACTACGCAAGCACTGTATTTTAGGACTGTGCAGTTATCATCCACAAGGAACTATGCAATTAGTGTCATCAATATATGCACAATGACCATCATCAAGGATTGTACAATGCTTAACTTTCTAGGGTGCATATTGAAAACTAGGCTTGTTATAAAAGGGTGCACTTATGAATGCATTAAAAGCTAAGAAAGTGGTTTCGATAGTTATAATCTCAGAAGAGGACTTAAACACTTAGAAAATCATCAATAGATCATGAGGTGAAAAAGAACAATCAAGTAATAAAAAATCATAAGATCACAAGGAGGCTCCAAAATTTGAGTGGGGGGGAACTTTTGGAGGTTGTTTGTCACAATAATAACACTTGGAGACACAATGGAAGAATTAAAACTTCTCTACTTATGTCTACCTTTAAGTACATATTATTAGTCTTTCAGGAAGTATTGATTAATCATGTGGACCACCTCAACTTCTCCATTTATCCAAATTCTAAGTATAGTCTCTCCTATTCCATTTGTAGGCTAAACACATTTACAACACTTACCATATATCAATAATTTCGATTTGGGAGAAGGATATTATATACTCACAAGCTTACTATTATTATATTTTTAGTTCCATCTCTAGTGTTTCTCCACTACCAACAAACCTGTTCAGTACCCCAATAGAGCCACTTTAGGAAAACAAGCATTGCTTTACTGCCAATGACCCTATTCAGTACCCCAATGAAGTTACTTGCTTCACCTCTCTACATAGGAAATCTTTCTCTTCTTTCACCCCTTATTTTATTTTCAATATTATCATTGCAATTTTATCTTCGTTTATATCGCCAAGGCGAAAGAGGAATCCTAACTTATTGAGAGTGAGAGAGGTTATTCCTTAAGATACTGTTACATACCTCTAAAATTAAGATGCTCACTCTTATTTTTCCCCTTTCACTTCTCTACTCAATTGGATCAACAAGAAAAATACCATTCAATTACCATACAGAGACAAGGAATGAAGATCCTACAATATATACGAGAATCATGATTTTTCTTATGGTTTCCATTCGAATGGATCGTATTTTCCATTCAGACATAATTAAACTTAAAAGATGTGTATGACAAAACAAGGAAGTGGAAGACAAATTAGCCAAGAATTTCTCATCATCACAATTATATTTTCAAAACTTTTCCACATTGTTCTCTTGAGCTGGCATAAAAAGGTAGTTCTCATGCATGGTCTTATTAAATAAAACATTAAATAGATTTAAAAACAACATAAAAAAAAGGAATGAACAAAATAAAAGAGAACATTGAAAGGAAAACAAGACAAAAAAATAGAAAAATAAACCAATGTAAAGACTAGATGTGGAAGGGGGAATGCAGGGCCATGCAATCCAACTAGAAAAGTAAAAATGCAGCTAGACCTACTCTTAACCTAATAGGATAGAAGCCTGAAGGTTGGGACTAAGTGAAGTAAAATTTCCAGTGTAGCCACCAAGGCTTCTCCCGACCTACAACTAGAAAAATACAAGCAATTAAGATCCATATAAAATAATGCACAAAAGAAAATATAACAACTTGAATAACTTGCATAGAAAATTGAAGGTTTTTCCTTTGTGCCATAAATAACTAACTTGCAGTCATACCTTTTCACTTAGAAAAACAATAATACAAACCTCAAAAGCTTCTTGTAAATGTACCTGTTATGCTCTTGACCTGCGAGAAGATACCAGAATACCAAATATGCAAAGAAATATACCCAGAACACAGAACAATAAGAAGTAATAGTATGTATTTTATTATTCAGAAAGGAAAGCAATGTTCACTTTCCTCTTCGAGGGGGCAACCTCCAATATAGTTGGGCTCAATTACAAAATAAGACATGATGCTTCTCAAGGGGAGTCTCTATCCTTTAGATAGGATTCACACATGCAATATCATGGGTCAGTACCATGGTTCTTATTAATACCATCTATCTAATACCACGGCCCATTTGCAATTCACTGTGGTCCCTTCTTTAAATGCAGGTCAACCACTTACAATTATTAATATGGGATTTATTGACTCTTTAACTAACTATAACTATGACTTGACCCTATTACATAAATAAGGGGGTTAGAGTTGACCCTAGCATGCCCTCCCCCATAAAAATAGCCTTTTCCTCAAGGCTGAAGCTGCAGAAACTACTGAAGAACAGTGGTTGGTTCCCAAGTCGCATCTTTTGGAGGGGTGTCTTTCCACTTGATGAGGACTTCCTTGATCGTGCGGCCACGCAGGTGTTGTTCTCACCTATTAGGAATCTATTCAGGTTGGAGCCAGATTGAACCTTCTTCATCCAATTTTGGTAGACTGGTTTGAATTCGGCAATGGTTCCCAACCACTTTCTTGAGGCATGAGACATGGAAGACGGGCTGGATTTTTGTAGTGCGTGGCAAGGCTAGCTTGTAGGCTACTTCTCCTATGCGCTGAAGTATTTGATAAGATCTGTATAAGTTTGGAGATAATTTCTGACAACCCTTGTCTTTGAGTGATGTTTGCTTATATGGTTGCAGCCTCAAGAATACCTAATCCCCTTCTTGAAATTTGCACTCTGAACGATGTTGGTCTGCCTATTGCTTCATGCAATTTTGAGCTTGATGGAGATTCTCTTTGAGGTGGGCCAGCATGGTTGCATGGTTCTATAGGAGTTTATCCACTACTTGTACTTTTGAGCATCCCTGGAGATAAGAAGTAGGTGAAGAGGGAGTTGACCATAAACTGCTTCATATGGAGTCATTTTGGTGGTGGCATGATAGTTAGTATTATACCACCATTCAGCTAGAGGTAACCACTGTACCCATAGATGTTTCTTTTCTGAAGTGAAACACCTGAGGTAGGTCTCTAGACATTTGTTGACTACTTTAGTTTGACCATCAGTTTGGGGATGATAAGAAGTACTAAGTTATAGTTGGGTAATTTGTAGCCTGAAGAGTTCCTGCCAAAAGTTATTGGTGAAGATCAGGTCACGATCAGACATAATGGAAGTGGGCATGCCATGCAATTTGAAGATCTGGTCCATGAAAGATTGAGCCACCATAGCTGGTGTAAATGGGTGGGGTAGGGCGCAAAAATGGGCATACTTAGAAAGTCTATCCACAACCACCATGATGGCTGACTTGTTGCCTGACTTCAGAAGACCCGTAATGAAATCCATAGAAACCTCCATCCAGATTGAGGTAGGGATGGGAAATGGTTGTAATGTGCCTAGGGATTTTACTATTTCTCCTTTTTGGTGCTGACACACATCTCACTCAGCTAAAAAAGTAAGAATTTCCTTTATCATGCATGTCCAAAAGAATGAACGTCGAGTGTGATCATAAGTCTTCTGAAAGCCTGAATGGCATGCAGTGGGAGATGAGTGCAACTCTGCCAAATTGTGACTTTTAAGGGTGGATGTTGGTGATATCACTACTTTGTCCTTGTAGTGAAGAATCTCATCCTCCCAAGAGTAGCTCGCTATGGAATTTGGATCCACCTGCAATTTATTAATGAGTTGGGAGAGCAAAGGATGTGAAAACCATTCCTTGCGAGCCTTTTTAATCCACTCTGGAATGGGAATAGAGATTGCTAGCAGGGTGCTTTCCTCCTCAAATTGGTGTGATAAAGCATCCGCTACGACATTTTCTCACCCTTTCTTGTAAATTATCACATAATCATATCCCAACATTTTGGCTAGCCATTTATTTTGTTGTGGCGAGGATAGGCGTTGCTCCAAAAAATATTTAAGGCTTTGATGGTCTGTGCGGATTTGGAAACGCCGCCCCAATAAGTATGGTCACCAAGTATCCACTACATGTAAGATGGCCAGCATCTCCTTCTCATAGGTAGATTGTCCTAGATTTGTCCCACTTGGTTGTTGGCTAGTGAAGGCCAAGGGTCAACCTTCCTGCATTAAGACAGCCCCAATACCCATACCTAAAGCATCACATTCAATCACAAAAGATTTGTTGAAGTCGGGTAGTGCCAATACGGGAGTGGAACACATGGCATGCTTGAGAGCTATAATTGTTTGTTGCACTTCATCATTCCAGAGGAATGAATTTTTCTTGAGATGGTGAGTGAGGGGTCTAGCAATGCAACCATAATTTCAGACAAATTTGCGATAGTAGTCGGTGAGACCCAAAAATCCTCTCAAGCTCTTTGGCTGAGGCCAATCCTGCATTTCCTGGATCTTTTTGGGATCCACCCTGACACCTTCACGCCTCACAATGTGGCCCAAATACTCAACTTCTTCCATTCCAGAAGAGCACTTGGACAATTTCACAAATAATTTATTCTTCCGGAGCAACTGCAAGATCAGATCTACATGCTGAAGATGTTTTTCCTAGGTGAGGCTGTAGATGAGGATGTCATCAAAGAAAACAAGAACAAGTTTTCTGAGATATGGTTTGAGCAGGTGATTCATGAGGCCCTGAAAAGTGGATGGGGCATTACAAATACCAAATGGCATGACCAAGAATTCATAATGGTCTTCATGAGTTTGAAAAGCAGCCTTTGGAATGTCTACTTCTTTCATGCGAATTTGGTGATAGCCTGAGCGAAGGTCGAGCTTAGTAAAGAGTTGAGCCCCATTTAGTTCATGTGGCAAATAATCAACAACCGGGATGGGAAATTTATCTTTGTCCATCAGCTTGTTGAGGGCCCTGAAGTCTGGACACATACGCTATTCCCCATCTTTCTTGAGCACCATGACCATAGGCCATCAATAAGGACTAATGATAGGACGAATGGCACCGGCTTCCAAGAGTTCCTTTATGATTTTTTCAATTTCATTCTTTTGGGTGAAAGGATATCTATATGGGTGCACATTTGGTGGTTGTGCCCTAGGACCAAAGTAATGCTATGATCATGTTCCCCTCTTGAGGGTGGAAGCTCATGAGGCCTGTCAAAGACCTGCAGATGGTTTTTTAAGACCTGTTGCATCTTAGGATGAATATGAAGAGAAGTGGATTCGAAGGCCTGGATGTCATTAAATTGGGCTATAACTCCATGGTGGCCCTTTTTTAACAATTTTTCTGTCCTATACGAACTGATGATAGAAGGAACACCTGCCTGGAGTCCACGGAGGGTATGTGTTTGGTTATTCTGCTTGAAGCTCATATATAACTCCTGGAAATTCATTGTGATTGGGTCGAGTGTTCAGAGCCATTCAACACCCAACACAATGTCACACCCACCCATGTTGATGGCAAACATGTGGGTCTTTAGGTGATAATCCCCCATTTGAAGTTTGACATTTTCACAGTGGCCTTCACATTTCATTGTCCCCCCATCAGCAATCTGGACCTGGAAATTAGAGACTGCTCTGTCAAAATAATGCACTACTTCAACAACTCTTTGATGGATAAAGTTATGCATACTGCCACTATTAATCAAGACTACTACAGTGCAATGCTTAATAAAACCTCTGATTTTTAGAGTTTGCGGAGAAGAAATTCTTACCAAAGCATGAAGTGAGATAACTGGTTCTTTCGGTGTAGCTGGGAGCTCATTGTCTTGTTGGTTGTCCTCATCTTCCTCCTCTGGTCCCTCCAATGGTGGGGCTTCCTCAGATGAAATGTGATCAGTAGCATCAATTTGAAAGAATTTGGGTTCCTTGCATTTATGCCCCGGGGAGTATTTCTCATCACAGTAGTAACACAATCCTTGCTTTCTTCTTTCCGCCATTTCCGCTGGTGACACCTTTTGCACCTTAAGTGTTTGGGTAGTGCTCAAAGCCTGGGTGGGGCGTCCCTTGGCTATGAAATTTGGACAACTCGACTGGGCTGCCAACGCGCGTTCTACTTCACAAGTTATCTTGCAAATTGCTAGCCATGAGACTAGGTGTTGTAGTTGAACGTGGGCTTGTATGGCGTCTTTGAGACCACTGATAAAACATTCCAAGTAGAATTCATCTGCTAGACCTCCTGTGCAGAAGGCTAATGCTTCAAAGGATTTAATATATTCTTGTACTTTGCCTGTCTGTCGAAGCTTAGTAAGATGACCCAAAAAGTTAGATTCATGGTCAAAGCGATTAAAAATGGCTTTTGAGAATATTTGCCAAGTCAGTGGCATTGCATAGCAGCATTGATGCCACTACCACCATTGCCATCTTTCTTGGTCCAAGTACAGGCTTCCCACACTTAGCTTAGTTGCATCATCTCTGATGTGATACAATGTGAAAATATTGCTCCATTTGTGCTAGCCATATGGCCGAATGAGAGCCATCAAATTTATACATGTCCATCATGGGTGGTCGACGCTGGGACTGTTAGTGGTTTCCATAGAAGTGAAGAGAATGGATAGACTTACCCTCAAGGTGTTGATTAAAAGCATATGCCTCCAATTGTTCCCCTGACTTTCCATTTGTGATTGTGCCATTTAAGGTCTGGATCTGCTTCATTAATTCCTCCAACTTTTGTTCAAGGGTGTCGATCTTCTCATTGGCGATAGCTTGAGCTCTGGTTTGTACCATGCACCGATTCGATGCACTGGTCATTACTGTGAAAAAAAAATTTGGACCACCCGAAATTTTGACACTGACAAGTGAATGGTACCACCTTGTTCAGCCTGTCGACCTGATTCCTATGGGCTAAGTCTCCTATAAGCATCCCAGGAGGGTCTCAAACTTTCTTTTTTATTTTTATTTTTTTACTCCGAAAGGACTTTTACTCCTCACTTAGGAATACTGTAGTAGCCGATTCCCAAAAAAGTTAATTCTGCCCAATGTCCTGCGAGAATCATGCCCAGGTATAGGAGCCACACGAATAGTTAGATCTGTCGGCGAAACCCTCAACTGTAGAGTATGAGTAGAAATGTGGTAGTGATCGAACCCTAGCTGCTAGATCTGAATGGCGGATCTGATAGATCTGAATGGCGGACTAATTGTTGCGGCTGCGACAGAACCCAACTTGCTAGATCTAATATGGCCAAGATGATGCATGATCTAGAGAGAGACAAGGGAACTATGGTCTCAAGGAGTGTCAGGCGCTATAGATCACAATATACATAAGGGTCCGACAGTAGTACTTGGCCCAATCTTTCGGGGCACTAACCAAGGAGGATCAACCATACCCTTAGTCGTACAACCCGACTACCCTATTGTACGTGCGCGTAATCTCCCTAAGTGTTGTTCTTAGTTTACTGTAGCAGCAAGACAACTGATGGTTTATCTATGGTGAGGTTTCAAGAGAGCCTAGGCAGCTTTCGATATACCTAGAGGGTACTTGGAAGACAGTTCGTGCTCGGTTCTGTCTAATGCGCTACTACTCGAAGGGGTACCCATAGGGGTTACAAGGGAGTCCAACAAGCGTGACCACCTCTTGTATTTCCTGTGTGCATGCCTCCCAAAATCTGTAGGTTTATGCACTTAACGACAACCTGTGGTTCAAAGACGCTGGAACATCTCTCTAGCCAAAAAGATAATTCTCCTAAAAATGGAGATCCCATCGGCCCTGGAAAGTGCTATGATACCACTTGTTATGCTCTTGACCTGCGAGAAGATACCAGAATACCAAATATGCGAAGAAATATACCCAAAACATAGAACAATAAGAAATAACAACATGTATTTTATTATTCAGAAAGGAAAGCAATGTTCACTTGCCTCTTCGAGGGGGAAACCTCCAACAGAGCTAGGCTCAATTACAAAATAAGACACGATGCTCCTCATGGGGAGTCTCTATCCTTTATATAGGATTCATACATGCAATACTATGGGTCGGTAATATGGTTCTTATTAATAACATCTATCTAATACCATGGCCCATTTGCAACTAACTGTGGTCCCTTCGTTAAATGTGGGTCAACCACTTATAATTATTAATATGGGCTTTATTGACTCTTCAACAAACTATAACTATGACTCGACCCTATTACATAAATAAGGGGGTTAGGGTTGGACCCTCACAGTACCTTTATCTGCATTCTCATCCTTAGCAATCATCAAAGAGAATGACACTTATTATTAGCAGGGACACTTTCTAAGTAAGGTGTTTCCAACCAATCATAGATTCAATCATGGTACTCAAAACAATCCTCTTGAAAACCCTGAAATGAACTTTCAATTAACCCAATCGAATTATAAAGAGAATCTTGTGAGGGAAAACTATATTATCATGTTAAAAATACTTTTCAACATCATGAGAACCTGACATAACCATCAGTCAAGGCTGAAGTGCCTTAACTACTCGACAAGTATTCAAAAAATGAGATAATAAACTATGAAGATCTATTGGTTCAACAAGATCAATTAATGTGGAAAAACTATCATTAGATATACTATGAGAAAAATCATTAACTAAATGTTGGTTTTTAGAACTAATCATATGATCAAATGGATTAATTAGAGGATAATATTCTCAATCCTCAATTGGCCTTTGTATTTGATTACAAACTAGACTAGCAACACATGAATCGAAGGAATTAAAAATGAACACGATAATAGGAAACACAGGAAACCAGTCAGGATAAAATGGATCACTATAAACTTAGGTAATTAATCTATGAAGATAAGGAATTTGATTCACTAAATAATGTGAACTCATCAACACTCAACAGGATAGCTCGTGTCATAATGAAAATGATTAGCATCATAATGTTTGCAATAAAGACCAAGAGTTGATTATTATCACAAGCATTTGAAAAATGTGACTCTTTCATCCAATGATAGTCTGTGTCATGATAATCAAAATGATTAGCTTCATAGTTCAATACATCCATAAGAGGTATACATTCCAATCTCGAGTTTGATGCAAGTGATTTACACAAAGATGAATCAACCAGAGGAGAATTATTTATCTGATCAGAAACTAGATCTTGAAAGTTAGGAAAAATGCCTTGGAAATACAAAAAATATTTTAAGAGTGGGTTTGCATTGAGTGAAATAATGCATAGAAAACAAAATTGCGAAAAAATCCAGATTTGATCTAGTTCAAGGAACTCATCAAGATTGTGAGAACTTCACATAACCATCAATGAGATTTGAAGTGCCTCGACTCCTTGATAAGTCCCATAACCATAAAATGTTAAACAATTACATTTTGATGGATAATTCATATCATAAACTGCATATGGACAACTACTATCTGTTATTTCAAGGAGATAACTATTTTTGAGATGAAAACCATCTACATCACTAGTTTTATTAGATTTTTCAATTGTAAAAAATAATTACTCAAGTCATAAGATTATTCTGATTATGTATCTAAGGATGTACAGATCAAAGAAATTTCATGAGAAACATGAACCAAAGAATTGTTTCGATTCAAGACTAAAATTTGCAAAGCATGGGAAGGATGCTTGATGATTTAATTACTTTCTTCTTCTTCATAGATCAACTCATCTAATTGTGAATTCGAAGAGCATGGTATATTTTCATCACAAGTTAATTTATTACAAGTGATAGGATACAATAGATAGTGAGTTGAACAAGAAGTTTCCATGTGTAGATCAAATTTTTAGTGAGACATCAAATTATTATCCGATGTAACTAGGAAATCATCACCACATCTATTAAGGAATCATTTTCATCATAATGATGGTTAACCAAGTTTTTTTTCCTAATTGAGAACTTTGATTTTGTTTGATTGATTTATGAGATCAAAAGATTCTGAATCAACCAAGAATGAAGGAACATCTTCTTGACATAGGGGAATTTGAAATGAAGAAGAGAGATCAAAAATATCTTCACTTTTATACTCCTCTTCCTATGGAATGTGACCACGATGTACTTGTCACAATTTGGACCAAGAAATTGAAGATAAAGAGTATCTGAAGAACATGATGGTAAAGTAGATTCATCAAGCAGATCAAGGTACAAAGGTTCATGACATGTGGATGATAGAGGATGACAGGTGTCCCTATTGAAAAATGTAAGTAGGTTCAGTCTTCATAAATATGAAATGTAATTTCGATTCTTGTATTTTGTAAAATGAATGAAAAAATATTATTGTTATTTTTTAGCATAGGTTTCATGCTCAAGGTGTTTTATTTTAGAGGTCAAGCACTCATTGAGTGCTTCTAGGGTTTGTCCTAGGTCAAGAAGTCAAAACAATCATTGTCATAAGTTGAAGACCCCGCCGGGCACATTGTAACTCATAAAGAAAATTATTTTTGTAATTAAAAGTGTCAAAATACCCTTCAATACCAAGTCAAACCGACAGCTAATAAGTCAACCTATTTTGAGGAGCCACATCCACCTTAAAAAGCCTATATAAAGGAGGGAACTCAATCTCCTTAAGACATATTCACTTTACATCAAATTTAAGTGAAGGAGGAGCAGAAAAAGGGTAGCAAAGAAAGAACAGGATGAAGGACAATTTTTTGGGCTTATTCAATCTCACATGTGCAAACAAGGAAGGCTGGGGTTTGCTAGTTCAAGGTCAAAATTCTCCATTTGCTAAAGAGGATCAAAGTTGTTGGAAAAAGGACCTACTAGTTCATTGTCTAGACCTAAACAAGGAAGCAAAAGAGAGTAAAGTTTTTGAGAGGCCTTGGAATGCTAAATCAAACTCACACATGTGGATGCATTAGTAGTTGCCAGGGACCGAAAATTTCAGACCTGCAATAGAGGCTGAAATTCTAAAGTTGGGAGTTGAAGTTGGGCTACTAGACGAGATTTGAATGTGTTTGACTTGGACCAAGGAAGCACATCATCAAGATAGCTCATATTTTGTCTTGGAAGGGTATTGGTCTTGGTTTAGAGTTCTTGGAATTCATCAATTGAAGAATCTATAAGAAGAGAAGATATTTACAGGTTTTCCTCTTAAGTAGAGAGATTTTGGCCCTAGATTACAACCTATATTTTGTGTACTTGTGTACTATTGTTCTTGGTAGTTGTTTGATTATAAATGAATATAATATTAAGAGAAGAAGTTAATAATTAAGAAAAAGTAAAAATATATCACAAGTAGTTATCATAGAAAGAGAAATCATCCTAATTACTTCCCAATAGATTTCTCAACATGGTATCAGAGTTAAAGATGGATAAGGGAATAATGAATATATTTACTACACTAAATAATTTCCTAAATAAGTTTACAAAGGTGGGAATTCAACTCAATAATGGAATCAAAGAAGTATGGGATCTTTCATTTTCTTCTAAGGAGGAAGTGACCAAGACATCTACAAAGGATGTAGGACTATTCTCATCACTCACTGGCACATTTCAAGATGATAATAATTGGGTGATAGAGTTGATTTCATTGATGGAATGGTTGTAGTATGGGTTGAAAACTCAATAATAGAAGATACAAGAACGATTGGGATCCATGAAGGAATATTTTTCATATTGTTAACCCCCCTCGCTCAAGCTTTGGTTCACATTGAAGTTAGCCCATGTGAACTTTTGCATAAAATATTTGGGCATATTCACTACAAAATCTTATCAACCCTAAATTCAATAGTCAATGGCATCACTAAACTAAAATAATATCACTAAGGAGTATGCAAGGGATGTGCATTGGGTAAGAACAACAATAAACCATTTGGAAGGAGTGCTTCAAGATCAAAATAAATCTTGGGTCTTGTTATTTATGATGTTTGTGGTCCTATGACTCTAAAGTCACTTATAGGTCATCTATATTATGTCACATTCATTGATGACCATTCATGGAAAACATGGTTTTACTTAATGAAATCCAAGGATGAAGTATGTAACAAATTTAAAGGATTCAAAGCTGAAGTAGAGAACCTTACAAAATTGAGAATCAAGAGATTAAGATTTGATAATGGAGGAGAATATACATCCAATGAAATTGTAGCCTTCTATAAGGATTTTGGGATTAAGAGGGAGTTGATAGTCCCATATAATCCTGAGCAAAATGTGTTGGAAATACTGAGAGGGGGAGTGTATTAGTATTCCTAAGCAATTAGCATTTTTAAATATTTTCAGAGAATTAGTTAATCTTCAATTATTATTAATGTTTATGCAGTAATAATAGTAAATAATAGAACACAATAGGCACAAGAATTTTAGGTGGAAAACTCCCTCTGAGTAAAAAACCACTGAATGCTTCTCTAATAAATTCTTTAATCTTTAGCCCCAACTGAAATGAAAGTAACAACTTCCTAGAATTATAGAAAATCATTCTTCTCTAGCTCCCACTGGAAGGACTCCCCAACGTGTTGGTTTCTTTAGTAATCAACTGAATGGATGCCCCAACACCCTAGCGGGCCACAACTCACACTAGCACCACCCTACCACCCTATAATGAATGAAAAAATACATGACTGTGGATTACCAAACTAGGGACAACGATTCATAATACAATAATATGTACAACGATTTTCGTGTACTTGACCAAATACCCAATCGCTCTATGACCTGCAAAATAACCATGATATCATCCCAACAGTGACTACTATACCTCCCAACACTTCCTCTTCGACTCTAGGCAGAATGAATCTTTCACAAATGACTCTTTTACAATGTTTACAATGATGGCTCTTTTACAACTTTACAATGATGACTCTTTTACAATGATGAATCTTTTATAAATGAATCTTTTACAACTTTACAATGATGACTCTTGGCCTTAATAATATTTCACAATATTTGGATAGTTGTCATTTCTTCAAGGATGTTCCACTACAATGCTTCCTTTGATTTGATACTTCTGCTCTTGAATTCTTGCTTGATGTTGTACTTGAATCTTCTTCTACCTGCATGCAAAATTTTCCCGGCAAAACCAATCCCAAAACAAAACAAAATACCCTTCAACTTACCTTTGCCTACAAAACACATGTAAGTGCATAATAATGAATAAATACAAAGTAAAATTACAAAGTGTACTTGAAGTGTGCTTGTCACTTTTGTTGTTGACTTGTTGCAGAAGTAGAAAAAGACTCCCACTCTTGATATAGGCCTGGACTCTATTCAAGACTATATCCAAAATTGATGACATACCCTAGACTTGTGATGGACCAAGCGCTAAGTACAACAATAGAGACCATTCTATCAACTATGACAAGACAAGTAACTTGAACTTACAACATCATATAGATTTAGCAGACTAGGTGTAGCAACAAGAATATGTAGCATCAAATGTGTAGTATCAAGAATAGGACATGCGCAAAACTAACTGTGACATACAGAGACATGTTGGGTTGTGTTATATTCTTTCTACGACTAGACCACGTAGTTAACTGGGGGTTAGAGGGGGGGAGGTCACAGGGGGTTTGAGGGGCACCCATAACCCCACTTTATGGGGTTCGGGGCAGTGCCCCAGAAAATTTTGGTTTTGGAACCTATGTTAGGTTGGGCGGACCCAGCTATGGTTTTGTGCATGATTTTCGCACATGTTTTTTGGACGCGATGGTTTTCGATCCATGGTATTGGACACTTCGACATGTATAAATATGTATTGTAACATTGAAAGGAACATAATGAAAAATAAAACTGGTAGTCCCAGTTTTGGGATCCAGGGGAAAATCTCTGTGTATATGTGTTTTATGTGTTATGCTCTCGCATTGCTTATTTTTTGTGTTTTAGAATTCGTATGCAGGTAATTTCTGTACGGGGTTAAAACCTACATTTGATATCAGAGTTGTTTTGGCTTCAAGGGGATGCCTTTGTTGCTAAGGGGTTTCGCTCGGGCCTGTGGTAGACCCTATTCAGTGGGATATTTGTGAGATCGATTCTAGTGGTGAAAGAAGATGGCAAGAAGTGGAAAGATAGAGATCAAGAAATTTAATGGTCAGAGTTTTGAGTTGTGGAAAATTAAGATGGAGGATCTGTTGGTGGATAAAGATCAGTGGATCATGATAGATCTAGGTACTAAACCTACAGGAGTGTCCGATGAGGAATGGAAGAAGTTGGATCGGAAGGCAAAGAGCACAATACGATTGTGTGTCTTAGATTTAGTATTGTTGAATGTATCAGGGGAAGCTACAATGAAGGCTTTGTGGGACAAGTTAGGGACTTTGTACCAATCTCAGTCTCTGGTGAATAAAATGTTCTTGCAAAAAAAGTTGTATAACCTGAGGATGAAAGATGGAGACTCGGTGACAGAGCATCTGAATGCATTTAATACTGTGGTAAGTCAGTTAGCATCTGTTGATATTAAAATTTTAGATGAAGATAAATGCATCAGTTTGTTGTGTTCTCTACCAGATTTGTGGGATAGTCTGGTTATTGCAATAGGTAGCAATGCAATTTCCTTGCAGTTTGATGAAATAGTCTCAGCCTTGCTAACGAAGGAGATGAGACAGAAAAATATGGAGAGCCAGAATGGTGATGCCTTGTCTATACGAGGATGGTCCCAGAACAGAAACAAAACTAAGTCATTGAGTGGGAGATCTAAATCTCCAGGAAAAACTGTAAAGGTGGTGTGTTGGAAATGCGGAAAGGAAGGTCACTTCAAAAGGGACTATAAATCTAAATCTCCTGACAAAGGAAAGGGATCTAATGAGGCTCCTTCTGCAGAGGCAAAAAACGCCTCAGATGAAGGTGGGGATGTGTACTTAGCTTCTTCAAGTACACATGTAGATCATGAGGCATGGTTGATTAACTCAGGTGCATCCTTTCACTTCACTCCCCATAGAGAGTGGTTCTGCGAGTATGAGAAATATGATGGTGGTGATGTCTTCTTGGGGGATGACAGGAAGGCTAAAATTGTTGGTTGCGGAAAGGTAAAGTTGAAGTTGCAAAATGGAAGAGTTAGAACACTTCCGGGTGTTCTACATATTCCTGCATTGGCCAGAAATCTAATTTCTGTAAGCAAGTTGGATGATGCAGGTGTAAAAATAGTGTTCGAGAAGGATACCTATAAGATGGTTTGGGGAGCACTGGTATTGATGCGGGGAGTTCGGATTGGAACTCTGTACAAGCTGCAAGGTAGCACGGTTGTTGATGGGTGCAACAGTTCAGTGGTTCCTGAAAGTGGAGCAGAAAATCTAGTGGTCTCTGGAGAGAAAGGCCTTCGAATACTTCATGGTAAAGGTATGGTAGAAGGTGTGAGTAATATCTCTCTGGATTTTGATTTCTGTGAAAATTGTGTATATGGGAAGCAGAATCAGGTGAGTTTCCCTTCTGGTGGTAAGAGGATGAAACAGATATTAGAGCTTGTGCACAGTGATGTGTTTGGACCTGTGAAGGTTCCATCACTGGGTAAGTTTGTGTACTATGTATCATTTATAGATGACTTCTCAAGGAATATATGGATATATTTCCTTAAGAAGAACTCTGAAGTCTTTGAAAGGTTTAAAGAATTTAAGGTTCTCATGGAAAATCAGACAGAGAGGAAGATAAAGGTGCTGAGGAAAAATAATGGTGGAGAGTTTTGCAGCAAGGAATTTGAAGAACTCTATAAGAATTGTGGTATAGCACGGCAAAAGACAGCTTATATACACCTAATCAAAATGGAGTTGGGGAAGGAATGAACAATACGTTGATGGAAAGGGCAAGAAGCATGCTCGGTGGTGCCGGGTTAGCACAAGAATTCTGGGCAGAGGCAGTGGATACTGCATGTTACCTGGTCAACAGGTCACCTTCATCAGTGTTGGAGGATAAGACTCCACATGAGGTATGGACTGGTAAGAAACCCTCTCTTTCACATCTAAGTGTATTTGATGTGATGCATATGTACATGTTCCAAAGGAGAAACGAACCAAGTTGGATAGTAAATATGAAAAGTGCATCTTTATTGGGTATAAGGATGGTTTAAAGGGTTATAAACTTTGGAACCCGGTAACAAGGAAGGTTGTGTACAGCCGAGATGTGGTGTTCAGGGAGGTGAAAGATGTTATTAAACATGAAGTCCAACCAAAAGAACCTGAGAAGATAGAGTTTAAGCTAAAGGAGGAAGAATTAGACTCTACAGTAGAGGAGGAATCAGAAGATGAAGAGCCACAATCTCCAGTTGTGAGAAGATCAGTTCGAGAAAGAAGGCAGCCAGAGAGGTATAGTCCATCTACTTTCTGTTCAAATTTTGCTTTGTCTGTTACTGATGATGATCCCAGAAATGTGAAGGAAGCAGTGGATTCAGAGGATGGAAAACTCTGGAAAGAGGCCATGGTTGATGAAATGGCATCTTTACACAAAAATGAGGCTTGGGATCTGGTGGAGTTGCCGGCTGGGAGGAAACCCATTGGCAGCAAATGGGTGTTCAAAAAGAAGACAAATGCAAAAGGAAAAGTGGAGAAATACAAAGCTCGGTTGGTAGCAAAAGGTTATTCCCAAGTGCCGGGAATTGATTTTGGTGATATTTTTTCTCCTGTTGCCATGGTAACTTCTATTAGATTACTTTTATCTGTTGCTGTTGCTTTTGATTTTGAGGTAGAACAGATGGATGTGAAGACAACATTTCTTCATGGGGATTTGGAAGAGGAGATCTACATGAAGCAACCTGAAGGCTTTGCAATGGAGGGTAAGAAAGAACTAGTATGCAAGTTAAAGAAGTCTTTGTGTGGGTTAAAACAGTCACCAAGGATGTGGTATAAAAAATTTGATACATTTATACGGGGACTTGGATTCACCAGAAGCAAAGCAGATCACTGTGTGTATTTTAAATTAATTGGTGACCATGTTATTTGTCTGGTCTTGTATGTGGATGATATGTTGCTGGTTGGAAATGACAAAGAAATTATCCAGGATTTGAAGACCCAATTGTCCTCTGAATTTGACATGAAAGATCTTGGTGTTGCAAACTATATTTTGGGCACGGAAATTAAAAGAGATCGGGAAAAGAGGAAGCTCTGGTTAAATCAGAGGAAGTATGTCGAGACAATACTGCAAAGATTTAATATGCAGGATAGTAAACTGGTGAAGGTTCCTATTCCTGTAGGTGTGAGGTTATCTTCTGAGCAGTGTCCCAAGACACAAGAAGAGGAAGAGGACATGTCCTGTGTTCCATATGCAAGTGCAGTCAGTAGCCTGATGTATGAAATGGTCTGTACTAGACCAGACATTGCACATGTAGTGGGAGTATTGAGCATGTTTATGACAAAACCAAGGAAGGAGCATTGGACAGCAGTGAAGCGGGTTTTCAGGTATTTGCGTGGCACTAGTGATTATGGTTTGTGCTACCAAGGAAGACCAGGATTGGAAAGAGTGTTGGATATTCATGGCTTTGTTGATCCAGACTAGGCTGGAGATCTGGATCAGAGAAGATCTACAAGTGGGTATGTGTTTAACCTATTTGGAGGTGTAGTCAGTTGGATGAGTAAGAAACAATCTGTAGTGGCACTATCAAATACAGAGGCAGAATACATGGCAGCCACTCATGCAAGCAAGGAAGTAGTTTGGTTGCAGAGATTGTGTTCAAGTATGGGGTTAGTATAGGAAGCTATAAGGATAGACTGTGATAGCCAAAGTGCAATTTTCTTAGCAAAGAACCCTGCATATCATTCAAAGACAAAGCACATTGATGTTCAGTATCACTTTGTGAGGGATATGATAGAAGAGAAAAATGTGTTGCTGGTAAAGGTGGACACTTTGAAGAATACTGTAGATGCATTGACAAAATCTGTGAGCTATGAGAAGTTCTCTGGGTGTAGAGAAACAATGGGCGTTACAAGGCTGGATAAATGACTAAGCTCTCTTGTGGCCCCTTGTGGAAAGAAAAGAACAAGTGGGAGAATGTTGGGCTGTGTTATATTCCTTCCATGACTAGCCCACATAGTTAACCAAGGGTTAGAGGGGGGGAGGTCACAGGGGGTTTGAGGGGCACGCATAACCCCACTTTTGGAACCTCTATTAGGTTGGGCAGACCCACCCATGGTTTTGTACATGATTTTCGCACTTGTTTTTTGGACGCGATGGTTTTCGGTCCATGGTATTGGATGCTTTGGCATGTATAAATATGTATTGTAACATTGAAAGGAACTAATGAAAAATCAAGCTGGTAGTCCCAGTTTTGGGATTTGTGGGAAAATCTCTGTGTATATGTGTTTTATGTGTTATGCTCTCACATTGTTTATTTTTTGTGTTTTAGAATTCATATGCAAGTAATTTCTGTATGGGGTTAAAACCTATAAGACATAGAGATATAACCAAGACTCTGTATATACTTACATTGTCCTGCAAAAACATATGTCAGAGATGATACTCAAAATTCAAATGTAAACACTAATCATACATACCTTGCTGTAGGAGACTTACCCTTCACTGTTGATGTCTGGTCCTTACTGCAGTGATCCTTGAATGCATGCTTTTTCTTATCTTCTAGGAGCTCAATATTGAATCTGTTGTATCTATGTAATTTCAGATCTCCCAGGTCTAAAATTTCGTCTTGTGGTAGCCCTCTTAGTCCTCTTTCCAACCCCATGGCTCTGATCAAGATTGGATACTTCAAGAAATATTTATGCCCAATCTCCCATGATGGTTAGATTATAGACTTGTTCAGTAGAGCGAACTTGTACAAAGTTCCATGTGTCACTGTTGCGACCTTCGACCCTATTTGACATGGAATTCAGCAACCTGGAAAAACCCTAACTTCCTCAGATCATATATCTGAAAATATAGAGTAACAAGATTTGAAATTTGGTCATGAGGTGCATCAATATTTCAAATCAAATGAGTTTTAATTTTATCTTCTGAAGCTTCGTAGAAAAGACATTATAGCGTCAATGCCACAATGACCTATTTGAAGCCACAAAATCTCTACTAGAGGAGGATGTGAGGGTCACTATTTATATGAATGTCTTGAGTTGAGAGGGTCCTCAAAAAGTGAACGTTGGAGGTATTTTAGGAGAATTTATTATTATTATTATTAGTTATTGACTATTCAATGACCACAACCAATTATGAGTGCCAGGCCACAACCCCATGGGGTTTTAACCCACTAACTAGGGTTACTAACTTCAAACATGAATATCTCTCAAACCATGAAGTATTACATGGCGTGCCATATATCAACAGAAACATCTCGATGAGTAGAATCCATCTAGAAGATCCTTGATTTAGAATAGAGTATGTTGTCAAGTCAAAATTCCCATGTAATATCGGGGTAGCCCTTGCTGCTACTTGGGTTGACATCAATGACAACCACTGATCAACAATATCCCCCTTTGGCATTGATGCCAACACAAGTACACCCCCTGCAATCATGACACCTCTTCCTATTGCCTCCTCTCCCCCTTTGTCATCAATGGCAAAGGGTAACTCCCCCTGACAAGATGTCATCCTGCAGACTTGTACACACCTCCACTCCCCATTTCTACTTTGTCAAATAAGAGAAAGAGTCTAATGAGAACTTGGGAGAATCCCAAGCTTTTGGTGAAGTAACTCAAATTCATCACAAGGTAATGGTTTGGTAAACATCTCAACAATTTGTTCCTTTGTGCCAACATATTCAAGCTTGATATTCCTTTCAATGACCTACTCTCTAACAAAATGATATTTGATTGGAATGTGATTTGTTTTTGAATGCATCATAGGATTTTTGGAGATACTAATGGCACTAGGTTTATCGTAGAAGATGGGAATAGGCTCATCAAACTTAACTTGAAGTTCTTGCAAGGTTTGCTTCATCCATAGAACTTAAGTACAACAAGTTGTTGCCCCGATGTATTCTGCTTCCATTGTGGATAATGAGATTGAAGACTTCTTTTTACTTAACCATGAGACAAGGAAACCACTTAGATACAATGATGCTCCATTGGTACTCTTACAATCAACACTTCCTACCCAATCTACATTTGTATAAGCTTGGATAACCAGATCATTTCCTTTGGGATACTATAGACCATATTCTATTGTACCCTTAAGGTATCAAAGATTTATTTTCACTCCAATAATATGAGATTCTTTTGGTGCTTCTTGGAATCATGCTACTTATCCAACTCCCTGCATCACATATCACATGGATATTTTCACATATAGGAGTCTACCAATCATGGATCTATACAACCTTTGGTCCACATCCATTGATGAATCTTCTTGTAACTTGTTACCATGGGGGTAAGGATAGGCTTGCAATATTCCATATTGAATTTCTTGAGCATTTCCTTGATGTACTTGATTTGATATATGAATATTCCTTTATCTTGCTAAGACATCTTGATAATTGTTAGATTGTCTTGATCCACTTTCACATAAATATTGTTTGTCATCACTTCCTTTCTTGAATATGTAATACTTCAACTATTCTTCTCCCCTTGAACATGTAATGAAACTGTCATCTTGTTCAAACTACATGTCTATCAATTGTGGACTTGTGCCATATAATGTTGCATAAACTCCTCATCTTCAAATTTCTAATAGTTTATAAGCTAAATTGTTTGGAATAGTGTGTCATTTAATGCACCGTCTTGACTCACGTCATTAACTGAAGCAGTTGTTGATTCCTTACAATCTGTTACGAACTGTGAAAGCATAATTGTTGGGACCTTATTTCCTTCTTGATATTCTTTCTCATCTTGTACTTATTCATCATGTACCTATTTTCCTTTCCAAACCTTATTATTCTCTTCGACAAACTTTTCATTCATGATTGATTCCATTTTGTACGTGCAGTTATGAGCTATGTCCATAGTTATGACATTTGTAACATTCAATGTTATTCATAGAATATTCCATTTGGTGTCTATCTCGTGATCCTGCAAATTTGCTTCTAGGGTTTTACCGATAATAGTTGTACCTATTTGGAACTTCAAAATCCATAGCCATTTGTCCAAAATTGTTACATTTGTAACATTCGATATCATCTCTCAAACGATCGAATTTGTTGATATTATGTTGAGTTTTGGAATATCTATTTCTGAAGGATCTCCTTAATCCAGGTGGATATTGGTGGCCATACGACTATTCCACATGGACCCCCACCATTGTTTCTTTCAGTTTTTTAGTTTCCTTAATTGTAGAACAATTTACTATTATTGACAGTTTTTTGCGTCCTGAACTTTTAGAGCCATTTTGAGACCTTAAACGACATTTTCTGGAAATATCACTCTAAGTGATCTCCTTCAGTTCACATTTTCAGGTGTAATCATCAAAGAGATATTTCTAACGAGGTATCATGCACATCAAACAGAGATAATATGACCAAGTTATGACCTTAGGAAGTTGGCTACCCAACTAACCCCAACGAGGCCCATAAATTCTTGGTGTTACATATCCTTGAGTTAGGGTTTTGGTTTTTTAGGGTTTTCCCTTATTGTTCAAGAATAAAAAGGCCCTCGAGCCTCATTGTAACTTAGTTTAGGGGCATGTAGCTGACACATCTCTTCCTAGAGATAAGCTACCATCGTCCAAGCTAGTCTCATTTCCATTCTATTTGTAAGCATATTTCATTATTTGATATTAATGAGATATAGTGTTATCTCTATTGCATCTTTGTATTAATGGTTATTCCTGTAATTTGTTGTGTTCCTGTTTAAATTTGGATCAGTGGTATCAAACCGGTCTTCTTTTTCTCTTTTTTTATTTGCATGTCCCCAACGAGGTCAAGATATAAGGAGTTAGCGCTTGAACTGGTCGAACCTTTGCAAGACCAGCCTCGGAAATCCGGACAACCTCCCATGGGGGAAGAAAAGAAAGACGAGGGAGTAGGAGATCCTATCAAAATATTGCTCGAAGAGGCCCTCGAGAAACAAAGGAACGCGATGATGAATAACTTTGCCCAGATCCTTCAACGGTTGCGCATCGATGGCACAGCCACATCCAATAGTCACTCTAGAGGCTCCACACATTTTAAGGTGCAAGTAAACTTTGACATTCCCATATTTGAGGGCCAAATAGATGCAAATGCAAAAGATAAATGGTTGAATCTACTAGAAGGATATTTTTATGTTCATTATTTTTCTAGTTGAGAAAAGATTATTTTTTCTCTTCTCAAAGCCACCCCCAATATGAAGGACTGGTGGGAAACCTATTGTGAGCAAAAGGATGAAAGTACAACATCACTGTTTTTAGTTGCTCCCACTTGGAATTCATTCCGAGACATCATCAAGGAGCAATACTACCCTGTTGGGAGCTATGAGGAAAAATACATAAAGTGGACAATGCTTCAGGAGGGAAGGGACCAAGATGTGATGGAGTTTACCAATGTTTTTCATACCCTTCGCACGAAGTTGGGTATCAAGGATTCTGAGAAACATTTGGTACTCAAGTACTGCGGCTGCCTACATAGATACATCCAAGACAAGATGGAGTTCGTGGACATCTCCTCGCTCAGCACGACATACCGATACGCCGCTAAGATCGAGAAAATGTTTAAACATAAGAAGTGAGACTTTGGGTTTGCGAATCCAAAGCAAGGGAAAGGTGCCCCCAAACCATAGAAAAAAGGACAAAGCTAAGGTAGGACAACCCAAGATAAAGCCACAAGCAAAGGAAAACACTGCGAAGCTGAAGAAAGACACGGGAAAGTGGTATGAGTTCCATAAGAGCTCCACTGTTGACTTGTTGGGGCCTGACCCAGGTTCAGAGGTGATTTAGCCAAACAAATCCTGGTACTACTGGCCCTTTCAACAACAGTCCACGAAGCGCAGACTGAGGTCTCACCTGAAGTAGTATGGGAGGATGCTAGAACCAGGTTTTTGCACCATGGAGATGTCTGATGTTTTCTAGTGGTATACGATTTGACCCTGCGCGCACGTCGCTACGCACACTTATCAGCACTTCGTACTCAATGATGCTGCCTTCGCACAACCCTACTCGAGGGTCAAATAGTGTTATTACCCAAATCCTTACTAGTAACCCGATATTAGTTGGTTAACTTAGCTTATCTCTATGCTTTCATTTATATTTACCAATATTCACCATTCATACAAAAGCATTATAATTTCAATTGATATCAAACATGTAATAACATAAGAAAAGATACACAGAATTCAGATAAACTTCTCTTTATTATTCTTCTTCTTTGGTTATAGACTCGACTTTTCCCTACGCACTCAGCTGTAGGGGTCCGTGCACTCAACTGCGGACTCTACTATGCCTTTGTGCACTCAGCTGCAGAGCCTCTTCCTACTACTACGACCCAAGATACTAAACTCTTGCTCTATGCTGGCTATCCTTTTTACTCCATCCATTTGTTACCTTCCTTGACTTAACTTAACTACTTTACAAGTTAGAGCCTCACTCTATTTATACAATCCCATGGTCCACAGACCATGGGTAGGCTGACACTACATTCAAAACTTAGGGCAGACAACCCTATGACTCTAACATACAATTTGCAACCCGCGCCCACAATTCGCGGACTTTTTACAATAATATTATTTAAAACTTGGGCTTTGAGCCCCAAAACATGTTGTGGGGGGATTCCATGCCCAACAGGCCCCCAACACAAACATCGTGACTCGCCCTCGAGTCACTCGGTCAGCGCAGCAATCTTAGCACTGAGTCCTTCCAACTGGTCCCAAACGGTCGTGATGTCTGCAGCACACTGAGCTGCTGCTTGCTGAATCTGCAACATTCTCTCTTCTGAGACCTTGTTTTCTTAGAGGGACCTAACCCAGGTTCAGAGGTGATTTAGCCAAGAAAATCTTGGTACTACTGGCCCTTTCGGCAACAGCTTGTAGAGTGCGGACTGAGGTCTCACCCGAAGTAGTATGGGAGGGTGCTAGAACCAGGTTTCTACACCATGGGGATATCTAATATGTTAGGATTAGTATGTGGTCCAACATTCGTGCTCACTGCACTAAGCACATTAGTGGGTACATCGCAGCCTGCGATGTTGCCTTTGCATAGTCCTATTCACACAGCGATCTTTGTTATTTACCCAAGTCTTTCCTACTTATGCACTGTTAGCTGATTACTTAGATTATTTTCATATATAAGTATTTTAAACCATACAAAAATTTACTCAACTGTGCACAATAAATAAACAGAGAAAAAGTAATGCATAACAGTAGAATAATGATTCAAGACTAGATGCGCAGAATTAGGATAAACTTCTCTTTATTAGCTTTCTGTCCCAACTACAGACTTGACTCCACCTTGCGCACTCAGCTGCAGGGGTCCACACACTCAGTTGCGGACTCTACTAGTCCTCTACGCGCTCAACTACAGAGCCTCTTCCTACTACTACAACCCAAGACACTTATAATTCTACTCTAAGCTTGAACCATTCCTTCGCTACCCATTCTATTATCTATTTCCTTTTACAACTTAAAGCCTTGCTCTATTTATACAATCCCATGGTCCGTGGACCATGGGTAGGCTGACATGACTTTACATTACATTACGTTACTTTAGGGCAGACAAACCTATGACTTATCCTATACTTCGTGCTCCACACCCGCAATTCGTGGAGTCTTACAAAACCCTTGACCAAAATTTGGGCTTTGAGCCCCAAAAACTTGTTGTGGGGGGATTCCATGCCCAACAGGCCCCCAACACAATCATCGTGACTCGTCTCGAGTCACTCTGTTGGTGCGGCGATCTTGACATGGAGCCCTTCCAACCAATCCTGTGTCGCGTAGAGGTCTGCAGTGCACTGTTCTGTAGTCTGCTAGATCTGCTTCACTCTTTCGGCCAAAGTCTCGCTGTCAGGGGCAAATCCCTGTCTTAAGTCATGCATCATCTGTGTGATATTTCCTTTGATGCCTGCAGTGATGAGGAAGGCCTCATCAATCCAAGGCTGGACGCACACTTTAATGACTGCCTCTTTCTACCGTGCAACATCCACCCGTTCCTTCAACGCCTTTGCCTGTTGTAGCTTTAGAATCCGTTGGGTCAGGACAATTGTCTGCGTCATTCTGCGTACACTGTCATACTGATCTTAAAGCTCTTGCACCTCCGTTTCCACGCGTTGTATGTTGGGGTCCTCCTGTAATGAAGTGAGCACTGTGAAGGATTCTTCCAACATAGCGGTCCAGTTCTATACTGCCTTGCTTATTTCCTCCAGCCCTTTTTGAATAGTGCCAGCGCGCTGTTCCCTAACTTCTGGGGGTGTAGACGGCTACGCCTTTAATCGCAGCTCGGCAATCTAAAGGTTGAGGTCTAGTTGTACCCTCATTGCATCCTCCTTTGCCTCGCGGAATCCACTGGCTAATTTGTGGATTTGCACTCCAACTAGTAGGGCTGTTGCGATTTCTAGCTCGAGCACATGACGACATGCTTCCTCTACCATTTGCTTCAGCTGTTGATTCTGCAAAAGCACTTCATCGCGTTCTAGACTAAGCTACTCAATGTTGATTCTCTATTCGCTGAGAATCTGTACTGCGTGTCCTTCCCTAGTGCAGAGTTCTGTTGTCGCTCCATCCTGCAGCTGATATAATGTATCCCGCAAAAGGGCAGCCAAGTTTAGGCCAAGTCCCTTGATCCTACCCAGCGTGGCTCTATCTTCCTCGCTTTCCACTATTAGCACACCTTCCGACAGCACTATGGTGTTGGCCATTTTTGCACGCAGTGGCTACTCCGCCGCTAATTTACCTGTGGCACCGTAGGCGGCTACTGTTCCTTCCTATGGGGCCCGCACCTGAAGTTCCTGCCGCTGTGCCTTTAGGGCCCCCAACATATTCTGTTGCTCCATCATAGCTTCCTAGAGTGCTTCCTGGGTGACCTCACGAACTGTGTCGCTGATGTCATAAAGGTCACTCTCTGTCAATGTAATTGGCTTGATGTCTAGTTTGGAAGCCTTGGCCTTCTTTCATGGACCTGACTGCTCCACAACATGCGGCCGTTTCAGTTGGGTGGACATTGTGCTTGGGTCCGCGCCTTCTGCTGTATCTGGTCCCAATCCTGTAGACATGTTCTGGCCCCCTTCCTCCTACATCGTGGTGGCCCCTGTTGCTTGTGTTGCTGCTGCTTTTTCACCGACCTTTGCCTATTTTACAACTACCTTTGCTGCTTCGTGGGTGGCCCTTACATCTGTGACCGCTTATTTGTTGCGTCTCTACTGGGCCAACTTCATGACACGCAACTTGGTTGCATCCTTCTGCTTCTGTGCTACTGTTTTATCCCTTTCTACCAGATCCAGGGCGCACCACTTGAGAGGCCATGATTCAAGCACGAAGAATATGGCATCGTCAATTGCGATGAAAGGAAGCTTGGTCCAGTTCTATGCCGGATCCTTACGCACCTTGATATACACATTGTGCATAGCCGCCTTGAAGTTTGCAAAGCTCCGCAGACTGTTGTAAACTATGGGGGATAGGTGCGGCCTCTTGTTAATCCACATCCAGACACTTGCCTCCTTTTGCACCAAGAAGATCTTAGTGTCATGGATCCGCATGACGTCCTTCATAGCCTAGAGTGATGCATATTTTGTAGCCTCTGGCAAGTCCTGTTTAATATGAGGGAACTGACTGTCCTGAGGCAGTTCCCCTGTCACCAATAAAATATACAAGAGAAACCACGCGTAGTGGAAGGTCTTGCCCTGCTCTTGAGCTTCCTTGCAGTTGGTTAAGAATTCTTCACAGAGGAACTCGGCCCAGTTGAATTGGACCCCCTCTGTCATTGTTTTGCCAATGCAACCACCAGCACTAGTACCTTGTCTCCGCGGCATTTCCTCATCACCTTCCTGGCCAGCAATTGGGTGGCTATGCACACCCCTTTGTCTTTAATGCTATTGATTACATAGCCTCTCTTCTTATTTTCCAATTTGTATTTTTTCTTCATGGCCTCTACGAGCGCCAAATCTCCACTTTTGCCAGCTATCTCTACGGGGTCCTTTCCCTTATAGGGAAGCTAGGAAGTGCTATATATAAGCTCCGCCATGATGGGAATAGGCTCCTCTAGCCATAAGTACGCATCATGCACCAAGCAAAGTAGTTGCCTAATGACAAAGATCGTGATAGGTGCATGGTGAAAGTATGGAATCCATAGTAGGCGAAGTAGCTCGACCTTCTCCACACCGCGCAACCATTTCTGCGGCTCTAGCGCTGTAACTGACCCCTCCTTGCTCTATTTCATGAGGTTCTCAGTCTCTAAATGTGGGAACTTTTTGCTATCCACAAGGTCCCAGTATTCAAATTTCATTGTGGGCACGCGGCCCAGGGGCAAGCCCTCAAACAAAATTCCATCTAGGAGGAGCGGGGTTCGAAGTGCGCTCTTAGCGGCATCCAAATCCTTGAGTACCTTAGCTTTCCCTTTCCACAGAGGAATGTACTCGGGTAGTTTTACTGCAGTGTGCACTAGCTGGATGTCTACTTCCATTTCTTCATCTGCCTATATCTCATCTACGAGAGCCTGGAGGTCCTCCTCCTCATCATCTATCTCAATGTTGACAGCCTTTCCCTTTTCTTCCATGGAAAGTTTACCAAACTGCAGATTTCACGGGGACATATGAACTAGTCCTGCTGCCTACTTATCCTTCTTGGGCCTCAACGTTCGAGGTGATTTCGGAATTTCCAGCGCATCCATCACCTGCACCGTAGGACTCTGCACAGCTTCCTTGGCGGCACTCTCTACAAAACCAACACCTCTCTTGGTAATTGTCATCTTGTCCGAACTGTCTGTGGTTTTTCGCGAACTTGGGGGCTCAAATACCGCTTGGCGCTCAACACTCTGTGCTCTTCATAATAGCTCAAATCTCAAATGAACAAGTGTTGTCTCGTGGCTAGCCTTAGGATTTTTATAGCGTCTTTTGAATTTTAATTTGACCATTCCCCCCACTTCTGAGTCATTAATGCATTCTTGGTGGCAGATCATCCCAAATCTAGCTCTTAATTCATGTCTTAATTTCCCACTTTTTCCTTAAATTGGACATCTCATCATGAACAGTGACGCCAATGGTTACTTCCCATTTTACCTGTGTGGTAGTGCAGCCCCTCGTGCATGGGTGCAAACCTTGTACCATGCTGATTCTGCACACACCTCCTTCACCTCACAGTTCCCAAACAGACTCATTTAAAGTTTTGAGCTCTCTTTCAACTATCTAGAGTGCTAAGACTGTGCTCCCTACGGCTAGTCAGGTGGTCACAGCATCTGTGCGAGACTTCAATTCGCCTTCCAATCTAGCCCATAGGCACTCCTCAATTACCCTCACAACAGTCAGCGCTGCGTGTTCTACATTATGCGGTGTGCTCCCTTGGTTACTACGGTTGGTAAGGTGCGGTTGTAACCTGTTGTGGCCAGCAACAACCCCCCTTATTCAATTTAGTATCAACCATGATACTAAATGAATGGGGACCCTTAGTTAATTTTTAGGAAAAGCAAGAATTTCTTTTTGAAGTCACAATCATACGCTTAGAAAAAGCCTCTTGGATATTTTAAGCCTAAGTCTATGATAAAAGAGAAAACCTTTAAGGTCGCATTGCAAAAGGATAGGAAACACCTTCATTTCCATTTTTATGCACACCACCCTCATGTTAATAATGACATCGCATCGCAAAATAGTAATGTTCATAAAGAAAAACCTAAAGATTTGCCGATCTGCGATAACGCCGATCGCTAGATCGCATATCGCAGAAATGAGCCAGGCAAGATTTGGTAAACATCAAATTTCTGCGATCTGCAATATTGCGATCGCTGCGATGCCACATCCATGCGATTTGCAATGATGCAATTAGCGACCACGCGACATGTGAGGTTACGTCATCAAATCATAAATCACTTCGGCATGAATCCTTCGGGCACGCCATTCAAAGAAAAGCCACTTACTATAATCTGACCCAAAATCATGCGCTTTTAATGATAGTAAATGAATTAGTTGTCAGTTATTAAATGGATTAAAGACGCGTGCCTTGGTAGAGATTTGCTTCACGTAAGGTGGCATATTTGATTTATCTCTTGCATTTAAAACTCTCCCATCACCTTTCTGGATCAGTCATTTCCATTTCACTCGTAATCTGCAGGAATAAAACGCAAAGACATCTCAGACAGAAACGCAAAGAGAAATGGAAAAGAAAAATAAAGCTCAAAGCTCCGAAGCGAGGGAGAAGACCAAGGAGATGGCGCCCCTGTACACAGACACTGCCTGTAACAAAGATGCAGGGATATCAACATGGGATGGCATGTACAGGCTGCTAGAGGAAGAAAAGCCTAGAATAATGAAGGTGACTGCTGTCGCGGGTGCACCACGCTCTTCTGAGGCATCCTTGGAGGACCTAGCATGTTCGTTCCTTCACAGAATAGCGGCAAGACCCAAAATTCTACCATACACAGATATGATCAAGTGGATACTGGATGATGCAGAATTGAAAAACAGACAATTCAAAGTTCATGGACATGGGCTCGTGGGATTGTTTGCTGCGCAAGATTTGAAACTTATGTATCATCTTCCTAAACCGCAAGCGACCTATAATGCACAATTTGTTAAGAAGTTCGCGGCGGAGAATCCAGATCTATCAGACACCACTAAAGAATGGTCTAGAAGAGACGAGCCGCTAAAAAAGGATAAAAACGGTATGTACATCACTGGTTCCCTCAACTCTCCATATTGTTTTGCTGCGGCCATGCTCTGTAGGTTATTTGGGATGCCGGATATCAACAAGTTTTCATCTGAATGGCTGCCCTTAATTGATGCTGCCACTAACGCCGACATCCTAGATTGGGCCAAAATCCTTTCTGATACTCTATACACGGTTGTTCTCAATTACCGGTCTAAGAGATCCTTGTCTCAAAGGGTCTATCCTCCTTTTTATCTGTCTGCCTATATTATGGATTCTGTTTGTCTTGTATCTGAATTCCCTATTATGGGTTGGAAATGGACTACCCAAGACCCATTGCCCATCCATGTTTATCATAAGGTCTTATGGGATTCCCAGTTTACCCCTCACTTTTACCAGATTTTCCATGGGCTTATTTTGCCCCAATATAGAATGATATATGATAAGGACCCCCCAAGGTGATCTCCCGAGGCCCAAATTGACATCATCCCCATCGTGAGATGGTTTGGGGAAGAATGGTTTACTTACATTAGAGTTTTTGGAAGCACTGTACCTCCACATGTCCAACCCCTATATGTCCCTGATAAACTTTTGGCCCGGGAAATCGCTTATCAGACCTGTTCTGAAGGCGGCCTGACCAAAGACCTAAAGGACAAGAAGAAGGCCATATGGCCTCAATTTCCCGTAACTTGTGGGGCCTTCTCTTTGTTCGATGTAGGACACGCTTTTGGCGAAGTGGAGAATGTGACGTGTCTTCAATTATTTAAGTTCCCAGCGAGGCCATTCGACCCAAATGATGTGGCCCAAGAATTCACAACGAACATCAAGATAAGAGTGTTCTCTGGAAAGAAAGATCCGTTTGATGATCTGTTTCAGAGTAAAAGTTCGCTCAAAGAAATTTTGCGGGAAGCTCAGTCGAGGTTGTCTCCAGATGACCTCCAAAAATTCACGTTATACAGAGAAAGAAGGCTGGCCAGTATTCCACTAGAGAGGCTGCGACTACCTACTAGAGAACCAGCTCCAAGCATCAGCCTCAGTGAAAACTCTAGCACTCCCAGATCTAAGTCCAACGCCGCGCAACAAGTATCTGAGCATCCTGAAGAGTCTGTTCACGACCAAGGAAAAAACAAAGAAACAACCAAAGACACAGCTCAGTCAAGCGCAATGTCTCAACAGCAAGTTATCGCCTCACCACCAAGAGATATCCCCCCTCCTGTCATCAAAGCACCACTTGTCACGACAGAGCTAGATAAAGAGTGGGAAACCTTCAATGAATTGATCAATCTTGAAGGGCAAGTCCCGAAAACACCTGTGAATAATACACAGGTGGTGCAAGAAGTCATTTCGACCATGGTCAGTAGTGCCACAGAAGCTGAACACCTTCCTATCGCTCCAACCTCAGAACTTCTACTTAACGTAGAGGAAATTCCCCCACTGGATGTATTCTATAGTCCCCAACACAAAGCAGTTGTAAGGAGACATAGAAAGAAAAGAAAGCTTGAAAATACACTATCTCAAGAGGCTGAACATTTGGACGTCTTATGGAAAGACCCCAATAATAATCCGACTGAAAATCTTACGAAGCTGTCTCAGATTGCAGGAGCGTATGCTTCTGCAACTATTGATAAGGCCTCTGAAGTTCAGCAACTATTAAAGGAACAAGAAAATCATATACAACTGCTACAACAACAGTTGCAACAAGCCAACGCGAACACTGAAGCTTCCAGACAGCTTGAAAAGCTACAGGAAGACTTTCAACGGATGTAGATAGGCTATCAAAGGAGTCTCAAAGAAAAAGAAAAACAATTGCAGACTTTGCAAGAAACGCATAAAGATGAGCCTAAGCTGGCAGAGTTTATCTCAGAATCTATCGGCTTGAACGAGCAACTACTGCAGCAACAGGAAGAGTTGGGACGTAAAATATCACAGTGGAGTCACTATTGTGCGCTGAGCGACAAAATCACCAGTCAAGTGGTGGATTTGCGGAGCGACTATGATCAGAACGACAAGAGGGTGACAGAATATTTGACTTGGCAAGATGATGAGGAAGGGAAAAGAGCAGGTGCACCCAGGATTAATGAAAATCATAAAGAGTTGCTCTTTAATAAATGGGATGATCAAATCACGCGGGCGGAGCAAGCAGCAGAGACAGCAGCGACACAGGCAAGCACTCTTATCGACTGTGTAAATGAGAATTTACACAGGGCAAATTTAATTGCAGAGACCACCCCGGGGTACCTACCAAACAAGTTGCAACTGGAAACAGAATGGAGGCAAAAAGCACAGGCAAAAGGGAAGGCAATCCAAGCATTGGCCAGGCTGAATTGGGAATGTTACTGGACGTATTTGGTTAAACCACACAGCCAATGGATGATGGTGAAATGCATTACAAACGCAGCCGAGAAGTTAGTGCCAGCTCTTGTAGATGCCGTTTTCGCAGCCCAGCTCAGTGCAGAAATCAGTCAACCGACTCTTCTCAAGCCTATGCTGGACACTTGCAACTTTAAAGACCAAGTTCATAAGTGATTTCATTTAGAATGTTGTTTTTTTTCTTTTAACTAGATTAGAAAAAGGACGGTCATTTGAAAACCGTATCCTAAAATTTTGTAATGATACTATTATTAGAATTAGGAAGTAGTATTTTAACCCTTCTCATTGCATTGGAGAAGGGTCCAGAAATTTGTCAAAAACTTGTCCTCGGAACATGCACTTCTGCACCCTCAGAGGAGGTTTTGATGAATGGAAGGATCGAGATTTATTTATGTTTGCATTTTAATGTCTGCTACTGATGTTGCACTTCTGTACTCTTGGTAGATGTTAGAAGTAAGTAGAGATAAATCGTTATTGCTTGAAGTTTGTGAGTGAAATTAATCATATATGGTACTTTTATCTCTTGACCAATTTCTGCTTATATTCTTAGAGTGATATGCAGTTTTAGTTGTTTATATGTTGATGTATGAATGTCTGGGTTACCATTTGGCACTTTTGTACGGTGGAGTCATTTATTTATGCTTGACATATGAATAACTTATTATGCGATATGCTGTTCACAACTGTTTTGCCTAACTTCTTATGCAGAATGGTTTATCTTAATTGATTTATATTCTTATGATAGCTGAATGATCTTTATTACCAGTTATTGTTCGAAATCTTTTTAGATCGCATAATAGAAGAGATATATCCCGGGTTAGCGTAGATTAGATGTGTTGTTTTCATTAGATTACAATAGCATAGAGTTAGTTTACAAGTTAGATTTGAGTTATCTCTAAAATGCCTCTAAATTAGCATCCTCAAAATCTACACACACACACATACCCTTTAGATTGGGAAGTTGGTCCCATTATCCCCAGTCGGACCCGCTACACCAAACGGGCAAGGAGCCGCCAACCAGGTTCCGGACCGGGTGGGTATCCCCCTTGTTGTTGACCTGATTTCCGGGCCCTCAACATATTTGGCGCTAGAAGGAGGGCCTGAGCATAGTGTCTGTTGGGATTGTTTTCCAAATTATAAAGCTTGAAACAGGATGGCTGCTCATAGAATTCCTATTTGGAGTTGCATCCATGTTCCTACTTCTTCCAACACTCCACCAGATGTGGTAAGACTTTTGTCTCAGGTAAAATTCAACGGTAAGAATAATTCTTTTGCATTTAATCATGCCCTTCAGTTCATTCAAAAAGTTTCAAGTTCTGATATTCAGAGAATTGATGAAGGCATTTTGTGCAGAATTTTTACTCTTACATTCACAACGGAAGCTAGAAAATGGTGCAGAACCCTCCCAGTTGCATCAATCCACAGCTGGGACCAATTCGTCAAGACTTTCATTTTGGAATTTGATTGTTATGACTATGACCAGGTGTATGATGAAATTGACTATCTATGGAAGCAAGATGAACCAGTAAGGGATTTTAATATGCGATTTCATCTTAAATGCCTAAAGTATGATCTTGAGAGTGAGCTCACGGATGAAGAATCTTCAGATTATGATGAGTATTCCCTACCTCCTATGTCTGATCAAGCAGAAATTAGTTCAACCTTTGTTTCATTTTCTTCTAATATGAATGAGCATTTCAAGTCAAATACACAAATCATTCGTAATGAAGAAAATCTGCAAAGCTTAGGAGTCATGCATGCTCTAAAGCCAGAGAACAAAAACGAAAATACTGAAAGGGAAACTACCTTGAAACCAGAAGATGACTCTGACACAAAGTCAGACAATATCATTACGAATCAACGAATGCAGATGCCAAGGTTAGAACAACGAACTATTTCTCTTTCAAAAAGTATCAACGCACAAAGGTATGATCTAAAGCCCGATGTTTATGATGGATCTGATGAACAAAGTTTTTTTTATGATGTTTTCAAATGTATTATTCCAGATTCACATTTTTCTCTTTATCCCGATGTTTTTAGTGATGACAATTTTTCCCCTCTCAACATTAAAGATGCCTCAAAGAACACAGAGGGTTATTCAAACGACTCATCATTAGGTCTTCAAGATAAAGAGACATCTTTACAAATCCTTTGATTAATGTCAAACAAGAGTTGCTTGGCCTCCCTTGTCTGAAAAAATATAATGAAAAAGAGGAACCTAGGGAAATCTGTAGAGTCTTTAGTGATAGTTACTTTGACAACGATGATGTTGTTTAGTTATCCCAAGTAACTCAACTAGGTTCAGATATTCAGAAACAACTTGAATCAGAAATCATATCAAACGACCCTCATTTCAAAGTAAAAAATCATTTGGATGATTTTACTATCCAAGACAATATCCCGATCTATGATTCATACCATGAGGAAAACTCCACTCCTATTCGCAATCATAACTTATTCCCTGATTCACAAGACCTGGCCAGTTCTTGTGAGGAGCAAGATGTTACAAGTAAATCCCAATTGTGCTATAACAATATTTGTACAAATAATCATTCATTTCTTTATCACCTGAACTCATTTTGTACAAAATCGGATTTCTTTTTAAATTTTCAATCTTTTGATAGATTGTGTTTTAGCGATTTATATATGAGAACTTTCGTTTCAAACGAAATCGCTAAAAGCCCAGCATTAACAAAAAACAGGTTACAAGCCATTGAAACTAAAAAATCATTTTCAAAATCTGACTTGTTATCCTTCCTATTGCGAGATCATCAATTCATAACAGAAATTCATCCTAATTTTTATGATCCAATAGGTATCCAGTTGGAAAAAAGTTCTCGTGAGAAAGGAAAATCAGACAGAATTCTAATTGAGGTTGTATGTTCTTATTCCCCAGCCAATATTTATGATCCAAGGAAAGTTTGGTTCTTTACACTGATGTTTGAAAGTTTCATACGGCTAGGAATAAAAATGAATAGATGGTTCCATTGGAAATATCATTTCACATAGTTGATTTTTTGTATATAGTTAGAATAGGTGTAGGAGCAATTTAGCTAGGTTATTAGGTTTGCTTTTAATAATTGATAGGCAAAGTTATTCTGTACATAACCCTAGGGAATGCTTGCCTCTCATTGCATAAAATATTTTCTTTCCATAATAATGTTTGCTTTGGTTAACGGCATTTGGCATTTACTAAAGACACCTTTTCTCTGTTAAAGATTTTTTGAAACTTCTACTTCTATGAACAGCAAATCTTTTAGGAATTTGATCTTTATTATCAATAGAACTTTAACCCAGATATGATGATAGTTTCAACTGCAAAAAATTTAAAGAAAGCTATCTCAGTGGAGAATTTGTTTTAGGTCAGCACAATGAAAGGTATCAATATTAAAATAAAGCATTCTCTGTAGAAACAGCCATTACCAAAACAGCCCTATCATTGTCGTCTAGAACTTTCTTAAGGAAAGAAAATTTGACTTCCTCCCTGCTAAAGGAAAACGCAACATTCAGAGAAATAATACAAAAAGACACTATATCTCGAAGAATAAGAGGATCTCATCGCGAGCCGGCTTATCATGATCACAGATATTATAACTTGCTGACTTTGCCAAAACTGTCTACCAAAACAGGGCAATGACTCAAGATTGTTGCAATCAAAAGACAAGGGGTCTCATCATGAGCCAGCTTGTTCAGCAAAAGTGTAAATCAAGTGAATGACTGTGTCATAATTTGGCCACCAAACCAAGACATTGTTCTTTAGAGAATAAAAAGGAAAAAGTGTCAAAAAAGGGATTTTCTCTGAAAAAGTTGTAAATAACCTTAAGCAGGATAAAGGATCATTGCTGGGTAATAGGTAACCCTGTCGAGGCTATGGACGCCTGCTGGCAGCAGAGGCTCTACCTACGACAAAGGAGCATATTTAAAAAGGGCTGATACATAGGGAAGACTTTATTTTATGTTTTACAAGACCAAGTAATGACTGATTTAAGTGCAAAGACAAACTGAAGACGCAAGTAATTGAAATAGAAAGAGGTTGAAACAAAACATCATTGACAGTTTAAAGTATCATTTGCTTTATCTTTTTATAATAAAGTTCAAGTTTTTCTTTAAGAAAATTTTTTCAGGGGTTTGAAAGCGTCAATATAAAAGCAGAGATAACTGGTTCTCCCAAGTGAATTGCTAATTGTTGTGGCCAGCAACACCCCCCCTTATTCAATTTAGTATCAACCATGATACTAAATGAATGGGGACCCTTAGTTAATTTTTAGGAAAAGCAAGAATTTCTTTTTGAAGTCACAATCATACGCTTAGAAAAAGCCTCTTGGATATTTTAAGCCTAAGTCTATGATAAAAGAGAAAACCTTTAAGGTCGCATTGCAAAAGGATAGGAAACACCTTCATTTCCCTTTTTATGCGCACCACCCTCGTGTTAATAATGACATCGCATCGCAAAATAGTAATGTTCATAAAGAAAAACTTAAAGATTCGCAGATCTGCAATAACGCCGATCGCTAGATCGCATATCGCAGAAATGAGCCAGGCAAGATTTGGTAAACATCAAATTTCTGCGATCTGCGATATTGCGATCGCTGCGATGCCACATCCATGCGATTTGCGATGATACGATTAGCGACCACGTGACATGCGAGGTTACGTCATCAAATCATAAATCACTTCGGCATGAATCCTTCGGGCGCGCCATTCAAAGAAAAGCCACTTACTATAATCTGACCCGAAATCATGCACTTTTAATGATAGTAAATGAATTAGTTGTCAGTTATTAAATGGATTAAAGACGCGTGCCTTGGTAGAGATTTGCTTCACGTAAGGTGGCATATTTGATTTATCTCTTGCATTTAAAACTCTCCCATCACCTTTCCGGATCAGTCATTTCCATTTCACTCGTAATCTGCAGGAACAAAACGCTAATACGTCTCTGACAGAAACACAAAGAGAAATGGGAAAGAAAAATAAAGCTCAAAGTTCCGAAGCGAGGGAGAAGACCAAGGAGATGGCGCCCCTGTACACAGACACAGCCTATAACAAAGACGCAGGGATATCAACATGGGATGGCATGTACAGGCTGCTAGAGGAAGAAAAGCCTAGAATAATGAAGGTGACTGCTGTCGCGGGTGCACCATGCTCTTCTGAGGCATCCTTGGAGGACCTAGCATGTTCGTTCCTTCACAGAATAGCGGCAAGACCCAAAATTCTACCATACACAGATATGATCAAGTGGATACTGGATGATGCAGAATTGAAAAATAGACAATTCAAAGTTCATGAACATGGGCTCGTGGGATCGTTTGCTGTGCAAGATTTGAAACTTATGTATCATCTTCCTGAACCGTAAGCGACCTATAATGCACAATTTGTTAAGAAGTTCGCGGTGGAGAATCCAGATCTATCAGACACCACTAAAGAATGGTCTAGAAGAGACGAGCCGCTAAAAAAGGATAAAAACGGTATGTACAACACTAGTTCCCTCACCTCTCCATATTATTTTGCTGCGGCCATGCTCTGTAGGTTATTTGGGATGCCGGATATCAACAAGTTTTCATCTGAATGGCTACCCTTAATTGATGCTACCACTAACGCCGACATCCTAGATTGGGCCAAAATCCTTTCTGATACTCTATACACGGCTGTTCTCAATTACCGGTCTAAGAGATCCTTGTCTCAAAGGGTCTATCCTCCTTTTTATCTGTCTGCCTATATTATGGATTCTGTTTGTCTTGTATCTGAATTCCCTATTATGGGTTGGAAATGGACTACCCAAGACCCATTGCCCATCCATGTTTATCATAAGGTCTTATGGGATTCCCAGTTTACCCCTCACTTTTACCAGATTTGCCATGGGCTTATTTTGCCCCAATATAGAATGATATATGATAAGGACCCCCCAAGGTGCTCTCCCGAGGCCCAAATTGACATCATCCCCATCGCGAGATGGTTTGGGGAAGAATGGTTTACTTACATTAGAGTTTTTGGAAGCACTGTACCTCCACATGTCCTACCCCTATATGTCCCTGATAAACTTTTGGCCCGGGAAATCGCTTATCAGACCTGTTTTGAAGGCGGCCTGACTAAAGACCTAAAGGACAAGAAGAAGGCCATATGGCCTCAATTTCCCGTAAATTGTGGGGTCTTCTCTTTGTTCGATGTAGGACACGCTTTTGGCGAAGTGGAGAATGTGACGTGTCTTCAATTATTTAAGTTCCCAGCGAGGCCATTCGACCCAAATGATGTGGCCCAAGAATTCACAACGAACGTCAAGATAAGAGTGTTCTCTGGAAAGAAAGATCCATTTGATGATCTGTTTCAGAGTAAAAGTTCGCTCAAAGAAATTTTGCGGGAAGCTCAGTTGAGGTTGTCTCTAGATGACCTCCAAAAATTCATGTTATACAGAGAAAGAAGGCTGGCCAGTATTCCACTAGAGAGGCTGCGACTACCTACTAGAGAACCAACTCCGAGCATCAGCCTCAGTGAAAACTCCAGCACTCCCAGATCTAAGTCCAACGCCGCGCAAGAAGTATCTGAGCATCCTGAAGAGTCTGTTCACGACCAAGGAAAAAAAGAAGAAACAACCAAAGACACAGCTCAGTCAAGCGCAATGTCTCAGTAGCAAGTTATCGCCTCACCACCAAGAGATATCCCCCCTCCTATCATCGAAGCACCACTGGTCACGACAGAGCTAGATAAAGAGTGGGAAACCTTCAATGAATTGATCAATCTTGAAGGGCAAGTCCCGAAAACACCTGTGAATAATACACAGGTGGTGCAAGAAGTCGTTTCGACCATGGTCAGTAGTGCCACAGAAGCTGAACACCTTCCTATTGCTCCAACCTCAGAACTTCTACTTAACGTAGAGGAAATTCCCCCACTAGATGTATTCTATAGTCCCCAACACAAAGCAGTTGTAAGGAGACAGAGAAAGAAAAGAAAGCTTGAAAATACACTGTCTCAAGAGGCTGAACATTTGGACGTCTTATGGAAAGACCCCAATAATAATCCGACTGAAAATCTTACGAAGCTGTCTCAGATTGCAGGAGCGTATGCTTCTGCAACTATTGATAAGGCCTCTGAAGTTCAGCAACTATTAAAGGAACAAGAAAATCATATACAACTGCTACAACAACAGTTGCAACAAGCCAACGCGAACACTGAAGCTTCCAGATAGCTTGAAAAGCTACAAGAAGACTTTCAACGGATGCAGATAGGCTATCAAAGGAGTCTCGAAGAAAAAGAAAAACAATTGAAAACTTTGCAAGAAACACATAAAGATGAGCCTAAGCTGGCAGAGTTTATCTCAGAATCTATCGGCTTGAACGAGCAACTACTGTAGCAATAGGAAGAGTTGGGACGTAAAATATCACAGTGGAGTCACTATTGTGCGTTGAGCGACAAAATCACCAGTCAAGTGGTGGATTTGCGGAGCGACTATGATCAGAATGACAAGAGGGTGACAGAATATTTGACTTGGCAAGATGATGAGGAAGGGAAAAGAGCAGGTGCACCCAGGATTAATGAAAATCATAAAGAGTTGCTCTTTAATAAATGGGACGATCAAATCATGCGGGCGGAGCAAGCAGCAGAGACAGCAGCGACACAGGCAAGCACTCTTATCGACTGTGTAAATGAGAATTTACACAGGGCAAATTTAATTGCAGAGACCACCCCGGGGTACCTACCAAACAAGTTGCAACTGGAAACGGAATGGAGGCAGAAAGCACAGGAAAAAGGGAAGGCAATCCAAGCATTGGCCAGGCTAAGTTGGGAATGTTACTGGACGTATTTGGTTAAACCACACATCCAATGGATGACGGTGAAATGCATTACAAACGCAGCCGAGAAGTTAGCGCCAGCTCTTGTAGATGCCGTTTTCGCAGCCCAGCTCAGCGCAGAAATCAGTCAGCCGACTCTTCTCAAGCCTATGCTGGACACTTGCAACTTTAAAGACCAAGTTCATAAGTGATTTCATTTAGAATGTATTTTTTTTTCTTTTAACTAGATTAGAAAAAGGACGGTCATTTGAAAACCGTATCCTAAAATTTTGTAATGATACTATTATTAGAATTAGGAAGTAGTATTTTAACCCTTCTCATTGAATTGGAGAAGGGTCCAGAAATTTGTCAAAAACTTGTCCTCGGAACATGCACTTCTGCACCCTCAAAGGAGGTTTTGATGAATGGAAGGATCGAGATTTATTTATGTTTGCATTTTAATGTCTGCTACTGATGTTGCACTTCTGTACTCTTGGTAGATGTTAGAAGTAAGTAGAGATAAATCGTTATTGCTTGAAGTTTGTGAGTGAAATCAGTCATAAATGGTACTTTTATCTCTTGACCAATTTCTGCTTATATTCTTAGAGTGATATGCAGTTTTAGTTGTTTATATGTGGATGTATGAATGTCTGGGTTACCATTTGGCACTTTTGTACGGTGGAGTCATTTATTTGTGCTTGACATATGAATAACTTATTATGCGATATGTTGTTCACAACTGTTTTGCCTAACTTCTTATACAGAATGGTTTATCTTAATTGATTTATATTCTTATGATAGCTGAATGATCTTTATTACCAGTTATTGTTCGAAATCTTTTTAGATCGCATAATAGAAGAGATATATCCCGGGTTAGCGTAGATTAGATGTGTTGTTTTCATTAGATTACAATAGCATAGAGTCAGTTTACAAGTTAGATTTGAGTTAGCTCTAAAATGCCTCTAAATTAGCATCCTCAAAATCTACACACACACACATACCCTTTAGATTGGGAAGCTGGTCCCATTATCCCCAGTCGGACCCGCTACACCAAACGGGCAAGGAGCCGCCAACCAGGTTCCGGACCGGGTGGGTATCCCCCTTGTTGTTGACCCGATTTCCGGGCCCTCAACATAACCATGGTAATAGAGTCATGAATTCTTGACTACAATCTTGTAATGCAGTGGTATGGTTGTTTGTATCTTGGCTTGTCTTCCTTGGTTTATTAGGAGACATGCGATCTCATTTTCCAGATTTTTGATCTCAGTGTCCATCAACATGCTTTTCTTCCTTAATCATACCCAATCTTCTTCGAGTTCGCTAAGTCTAAGGTTTCCTTACCGAATGGCTTCTTGAATCCTTATATGTTCATCCTCTCGTAGTTGTGTGATTCCTTCATCCTGGTCTTCATGCACTGTTCCAACTGTGGGAGCTATTATGTGTAGATTCCTTTCTTCTGAACTTATGGTTGCGACTCAGTTCCGCATCTTTGGAATCATCTCCGCGCTCAGGTTTTTGCACATGGTCCTATAGGCCTATCAAACCACTGACACGCGCAATTCCCAATCAATTCGTCTCGCCTGGTCAACCTTGTTCAGGACTCCACACACCCTATTGAATGCTTTCACGTGGAAAATTTGTAGTGCGCGTCGCCTTTCCTGCTATTGCGATTTCCTCCGACTCTCTATTTTGGGGTTGGTGTGCACTTGTGCAGGCTATACAGCATATGTCTGTACCCATCGGGAAAGGTGGGCATGCAAGTTGTTCCACCCCAGCTGATTAGCTTTCATTCAAAGCTGGGATTTTCCAAAACATAGGCAGATCATCCTTCTGCATCCGCAGCAGTCTTCAAATGTTCCTTGATGTGTACCCCACCATCATGTGGGTGTTGCGCACAGTGCCTACTTCAGCGTATCAAACCATTGTTGTTCTAGTACTACACTTTCGAATTTGCTCAGAAATTCATCCATCGCTGACAATCCATCATATGTTGGCAGCTCCCTGGGCTCTGTTGTTATACAACGCAGTGACCTGATCATGTTGTTGCATTTTAGTGTTGTTACTCCGTGCAGCCGATTCTGCCATCGCTCTACTTCTTCGTCTGAATCCGAAGTGCAGGAGCTTTCTGGCTCCCATGAGGTTCTCCCATCTATAGTCGGGTTCACCCAATCCTGGTCTCACGTAGTTATCTTGTAAATACAATCAAGATCATCATCACTATCATCATCGCGCACTGGTTCAGTGTAGCATGCTCCTTCGACTAGATCTAGTGGTACTACTACGCATAATGACTTTTTCTCAAAGATCATTTTGTGCTTCTTCAAATTTATGACTCCATTCATATCGGCAGCCTAGTCTATTCCTAGTAGCGTCGGATAGGGATTGCTGTCATCAATAATCTCTATCACTTCAAAATCTGCCTGTGTGCTCGTGCCTTCAATATCCGCTGTGACCCCTTGTAATCTCCCCATGGGAAAAAAAATTTGTTGGTTCACCATTCGTAACTAAATAGGGGACCATCATAATGCGGGTCTGCCCATGCTTTCCCATGTTTGCTTTGGTAGTACATTCACATCCGAAACTAGATCCAGGATTACATGATCCATTTCGTACTCGCCTATTTACGCAGTCAACCTAATCTCCCTTCCTACGTGCAATGCATGCTTTCCAAGTTTTCAGACCACGCATGGTTCTCCTGACCCCGAACACCTAGTGATAAGTTCTTGTAGCCCTTTGACTGCCTTGTTGTCATGTAGGAGTTTCATGCATGTCTTCAGAAAGGTAGTGAGCATTGAAGGATCCATCCCTAGTTCTGGTTGATCCTTACTACCTGAAGTGGAGGCCTCCATGAAGCTCTTCCTAGCTTCCATGAATGTCTCCTTTGTGCATTCTAAGTCAAACTTAGGTTCTTTTGTAGGAGCCTTGCAAACCCAGGTACTTTCTTCTGGCTGCTTCCCCTTATCATCTCCCATGGTCATAACGCTTTTGAGCATCATGTTTACATTCGAGTCTTCTTGACGCAGCTCAGACCTCATCATTTGTATATTCTGAGTCAGAGCGGGTTGGAGTACCCCCTTTTCGTGCAGCTTCACTATCACTGAAGTGCAATATTCTGCCTCGTGATCAAACTAATTATAGTACCAACATGATATCCTAGTTGGATTTGTACAATCGCAGGCATAATGCCTTGGCCCTCCGCAATTGTAACAAATTATCTGTCCACAGCCCCTTCCTGGTCCCATCCCACCTCCACTGTGACTGCTCCCCTAAAACCCAACGCACGCCATCCCTGCATTTGGGTCAAGGGCTCGTGTTTCGGCCTGTACCCTGTAGGCAGGAGTCTGATTCATTATTAGTTCATAACTTCGGCAGGTGCGTTCGTCGTGGCCTACTGACCTATGGAAAGTACAAAATAATTGTTGGGACGTCTATGTATACTTCTGTAACAGATGACAATTATCCATGGTTTGTTTTCCTCCTATCTGGTAGATCGTGCACCATAATGCAGACATCGTGCTTGGCCCTTCCTGTGCCTCCGGTTTTAACGGCATTGGCGCTCCTCCTACCAAGTAGTTCGTGAACACTGGACAGTGATCTTTGTCGTGGCCCTGGCCTTTGCATTTTATGCACCATACTTCCTCGCGCACCTCTGGCCAAGTTGTCCTGTCATGTTTCAAACTTTGCATCTCCAGACATAGATTCTATAGTTGCACATGGATTTGTTGGACTCCCAACCCAAGGTCTTGTATAAGGGTCTCATGCAACCTCATTTCCATCTCCAACACTTCGGCCTAGGTGGAAATTTTTTGCTGTAAGTGACGCCACAAACCATGTGCGATGTTGTGCATCTGTTAATGTCATATTGGCTTCACGGATCGTACTCTTCAGCCTTTGGTCCAGATCCCAGGGGGTCTCACCCAGGAGCATCGCGATCTCCTTAAACTCGATGATTGATTGTGTCTCTAATTTTGGCCTACTAAATTCCTTGTTCAACGTAGTCTAGATCTCTACAATTCCTACATTCGAGTGGTCATTAGAATGCTTGATATACCACGTTAATGCGTGATCCTGCAGTGCGCTCACCAGCATAGACTTTTTAATATTATCATCCACGACGCCCTATGCTTCCCATACTGCTCTTACCATGAACCAGAATTGGTCTAGATCTTCATTCCCTACTCCTCTGAATACTGGTAGTTTGATCGCACTTGCCATATTGAATTTTGGAGGTGGTGGAGGTGGAGTGGGTGGAGATGGAGGTGAGGGGGTGAAGTGGGTGGCGGTGTGGGTGGGGGTGGTAAACGCAGAATTTGCTGCCTTATCAAACTGATTGCGCTTCTCAGAGAAACCTTTGCGAGCTTGTCCTCACTCTCTCGTGAGGGTGAAATTAAGGGACTATTTTCTAATGCTTCACTACTTCTGCTTCTGTATATCCTTCTGCTTTGCGTAGTCCCAAACATTAATTTATTTGCATAACCCGCTTTTCACACAGCAACATTTAACCCAAGTTTTCAAAGATTTAATATACTTTCCTCGTGGTCCCTTGAGAAAACGTTGCTCTGCCTCATTGTAGCTGACGGTCATGTCTACCGCAAACTCAGTGATAAATCCTACTATTATTTGGTCGAGCCAGTGGTCCTCAGCTTGCGCTATCTTATCTTTTGAGTCTCCTAGTCTGCGCACTAGTTCCAAAGTCCACACTATTGGTTTGTCGAGCCTACACCTTCCCTGGTTGTCTGCTAACTTTACGGTCCACTCATATAGCTCAGACGGAAAATATTCAAAGAAAATTTCATGGATTTCAGTGTACAAGTAGCGATCTAACCACTGTTCCTTAAATACTCGCGGATCTATGTTTTCCTACAATGCAAACTCGCGAATCTTCTTGTCCAACCACTCTTCAATTTCTTTCTTTGTAGGGTTCCAGTGGGACGAGATCAGACATACTTTATGCAGATCCTGGTCCCAGCAATGGAACCATTTTTTGGCTTAGTGGGGCTTGACCTAGGTTTAGAGGTGATTTAGCCAAGCAAATCCTGGTACTACTGGCCCTTTCGGCAACAGTCTGTGGAGTGTGGACTAAGGTCTCACCCGAAGTAGTATGGGAGGATGCTAGAACTAGGTTTCCGCACTCTAAGGATGTTTGACATGTTAGGATTGGTACGCGGTCCAACCTTCGTGCTCACTGTGCTACGTGCATCAGTGGGTACCTTGCGGCTTGCAATGTTGTCTTCACGCAGTCCTATTCGCAGTGCGATCCTTGTTATTTACCCAAGTCTTTCCTACTTATGCATTGTTAGCTGATTACTTAGATTATTTTCATATATAAGTATTTTGAAGCATACAAGCATTTACTCAACTACGTGTAGTTAATAAATAGAGAAAAAGTAATGCATAACAATATTCAAGACTAGATGCACAGAATTAGGATAAACTTCTCTTTATTAGATTTCAGTCCCGATTATAGACTCGACTCTACCCTGTGCACTCAGCTACAGGAGTCCGTGAACTCAACTACAGACTCTAGTAGGCCTCTCCGCACTCAGCTGCAGAGCCTCTTCCTACTACTACAACCCAAGACACTTATAATTCTACTCTAAGCCTAAACCATTCCTTCACTACCCATTCTATTATCTATTTCCTTTACAACTTAGAGCCTTGCTCTATTTATACAATCCCATGGTCTGTAGACCATAGGTAGGCTGACATGACTTTACATTACATTACATTACTTTAGGGCAGACAACCCTATGACTCATCCTATACTTTGCGCTCCGCGCCTGCAATTCATGGAATCTTACAAAACCTTTGACCCAAACTTGGGCTTTGAGCCCCAAAAACCTGTTTTGGGGGGATTCCATGCCCAACAAACCTCTATGGCTGAATTGTTTCCATACATTTATACCGGCATCTATTGCGTATGTTTATAGTCCCGCACCCTTGTCCCACTCCTTGGTTCACAAAGACTGTGCTTTGGCCGGCTAGTTAGATAGCCGGCCCACCCGTGTAGAGTTTCAAGCAGCTGCCATTTACTTTGCCTGGGAAGGGTTCTCCATTCAGCTTGACTAGCTGGACTGTGCGTCCTTCTGTGACCTCCCTAACCATGTATGGTCCCAACTAGTGCATTATGAACATTCCCAAAAAAATTTCAAACTTACTGTCATACAACAACACTAATTCGTTTACCTTGAAGGTGCGCAATTTGATATGGTGGTCATGCCAAGCATTTTCACACTACTTTTGGACCTGCTGATGAAATCTAGCCAAAAAAATGTTCTTCCTCAAGTTCTTCTAATTGTGTGAGCCTTTCCTCTAGAGCTTCGCAGTTCGTCATCCTAGTGAGCGTTGCCATTCGCAGGCTAGGTACGATATATTCCATCAACATGACAGCTTCTACACCATAAACTAACCAAAAAGGTGTCTATCCTTTCATCTTCTTGCATGTTGTCTTGTAAGCCGATAGCATGGCAAGTACGCGCAGATCCCAATCGTTGCGCTGCGCGTTTCACACTTTGGTCAGCACAGTCTCCATCATTTTGTTGAAAGCTTCTACAGTCCCATTGGCTTGTGGATGATATGGTGTACTCTTCTGATGATACACCTAGAACTCTTTGGTGAGTGCACTGGTCGTTTCATTCAGGAAATGTGTTCCGTGATCACTCATTAAGATTTTCAGACAACCAAACCAAGTCAACACATTTTCGAAGAAACAATTCACAGTCGTAGCGGCCATGCAGTCTTTGATCGGCTACGCTTCCGCCCATCATGTCAGGTACTCTGTCGTGGTGATGATGTAGCATGTGCCTATCCTTCCTTGAGGTTTGATCGGTCCCACAAAGTCAAATGCCCATTTTTCGAACGGTTGTAGTGTCATTTGCGGATTTAATGGCATCTCGTCCTTGTGTGATGGTTTTCTAGTCCTTTCGAATCCTGGTGCAGAGTTGGCCACCACAACCCTGCGCGGAGAAACTTTTGTGTGGTTGCTCGTTCGGAATAGTGTCCTCCTGCAGCACCCCCATGTGCTTCTGTGAGGATCTGAGTTTGTTCAAATTTAGGTACATATCTTCGCAATATCTCATCATTTCCCATTTTGTATAGGTGCCCCATGATGACAGAAAAATATGCCGCACACACCACCAATTCCTTCTTCTGTTGGATGGAGTATTCCTTTGGTGCAGTCCCTATTGTCAAAAAATGGATTATATCTTCGAAGTGCCCGTCCATGGCGCACACCGCAAAGAGCTGTGCATCCGGTAATCCTTCCTTCCGGCAAGACCCCCTGGGATCTAGACCAAAGGCCGAAGAGTACGATCCATGAAGCCAATATGACGCTAACGGATGCACAACATTGTGCATGGTTTGTGGCCTCACTTACGCCACACTTAAGGACAACGCTGTCACAACAAAAACTTTCCACCCAGGCCGAAGTGTTGGAGATGGCAATGAGGTTGCATGAGACCCCTATACAAGACCCTGGATTGGGAGTCCAATAGATCCATGCGCAGCTATAGAATCTATGTCTAGAAATGCAGAGTTTGAAACAAGATAGGGCACCTTGGTCAGAGGCACGCGAAGAAGTATGGTGCATAAAATGCAAAGGCCAGGGCCACGATAAAGATCATTGTCCAGTGTTCGTGAACTACTTAGCAGGAGGAGGGCTAATGCCATTAAGACTGGAGGCACAGGTGGGGCCGAGCGCGGTGTCTGCGTTATGGTGTGCGGTCTGCTAGATAGGAGGAAAACATACCAGATAATTGTCATCTATTGTAGAAGTATACGCAGACGTCCCAATAGTTGTTTTGTAATTTCTGCAGGTCGGTAGGCCATGATGAATGCACCTGCCAAAGCTATGAACTAATGATGGATCAGACCCTTGCCTACAGGGTACAGGAAGAAACACAAGATCTTGACTCAAATACGAGGATGGCACACACTGGGTTTCAGGGACATGGTCAAGGTCGAGGTGGAATGGGACCAAGGAGGGGTTGCAGATAGATAATATGTTACATTTGCGGAGGGCCAGGGAATTATGCCCGCAATTGCACAAACCTGACTAGGATATCATGTTGGTATTGTACTCACTTGGATCATGAGGCAGAAGATTGCCTTGCGCTGATAGCAAAGATGCGTAAAAGGGGGGTACTCCAGCCCTCTCCAACTCAGAATATACAAATTATGAGGTCTAAGCTATGTGAAGAAGACCCAAATGTAAACATGATGCTCAGGAGCGGTATGACAACGGGAGATGATAAAGGGAAGTAGCTAGAAGAAAGTGTGTGGGTTCGCAAGGCTCTGACAAAGGAACTCGAGTTTGATTTAAAATGTGCAAAGGAGACATTCATGGAAGCTAAGAAGAGCTTCACGGAGGCCTCCACTTTAGGTAATAAGGATCAACTAGAACTAGGAATGGATCCTTCAATACTCACTACCTTTCTAGGGACATGCATGAAATTGTTGTGCAACAACAAAGCAGTGAAAGGACTACAGGAACTTATCACTAGGTGCGCAGGGTCAGGGGAACTGCACATAGTCCGGAAATTGGGGAAGCATGCCTTGTGGACTGGAAGGGAAATGAGGTTGACTATGCAAATTGGTGAGTATGAAATGAATCAGGTAATCCTAGATCTGGGTTCGGACGTGAATGTATTACCGAAGCAAACATGGGAACACATGGGCAGGCCCACATTACAATGGTCCCCCATTCATTTACGAATGGTGAACCAATAGAAGATTTTGCCCATGGGGAGGTTGCAAGGGGTGACAGTTGATACTGAAGGTGCGAGTGCACAGGCGGATTTTGAAGTGATAGAGATTGTCGATGACAGCAATCCCTATCCTGCGCTGATAGGAATAGACTAGGCCTCTGATGTGAATGGAGTCATCAATCTAAAGAAGCGCAAAATGATCTTCAAGAAAATGTCACTACGCATAGTAGTCCCACTGAACCCTACTGAAGGAGCGCGGTACACTGAACCAGTGCATGACGACAATAACGACGATGATCTTGATTGTATTTACAAGATAACTGCGTGAGACCAGGATTGGGTGAATCCAACTGTAGATGGGAGAATCTCATGGGAGCATGAAAGCTCCTGCACTTCGAATTCAAACAAAGAAGTAGAGCGATGGAAAAATTGGTTGCACGAAGTGACGAGCCTGAATTGCAACATGATAGTTAGATTACTGCATTACGTGACAACAGAGGCAAGTGAACTGCCGACATATGATGGATTGACCGCTGTGAATGAATTTCTAAGCAAATTTGAAAGCGCAGTACCAGAACAATAGCGGTTCGATGCGTTGAAGAGGGCACTACGTGCAACACCCGCATGATGGTGGGTACACAACAAGGAAATTTTGAGGACTGGCGTGGATGTAGAAGGATGATGTGCCTACGATTTGGGAAACCATAACTACGATTAAAAGACAAATATGATGGACGAGATGACCCACGCACGCACCTCGCGAAATGGACCAAGGTCTACGGGGAAGAACCCCAACCTGAATGGGTACACTTGTTCTACCATACCCTGGATGTCATACCCATGAACTGGTATACTGAGACAGAACTCCAACATGGTACAAGTGAATGGGATGTCTTGTGTGAGGGATTTTTGTTAACATTCACATTTGAAGACCGGTGGTCGAATACTATTGATGATGCGAGGTGCAAGTAGTAAAAGCCAACATCTTCAAAATACCACAGGAGCCACTGGAAATGCTTCAACCAGTATGGGTGACCCAATTAAGTAGCACCCTAGAATGTTATAACGTGCAGGTGGAGGAGGAGGATGAAGACCCCCAAAATATTAATATTCCATAAATCGAAGGCTGTCGCGAGGTTTGAAGACCCTCAATTGAGGATCCTGACATCACCGCGTCGCTAAAAACAAAGCAGGTAAACATTGGCACAGAAGTGGAGCCGAAGTACGCGGCGCTTGGGGACTATTGGGACAATGCTACAGTAGATAAGGTCATTGAGTTACTGCTTGAGTACCAAGACTTGTTCCCGACCAAAATCACAGACTTAAAAGGGATCATTGGTGACTTAGGGATGATGAATATCACTCTGAAACTGGATGTGAAGCCAGTTAAGTAGCGGCCTTACCGCCTGAATCCAAAATATAAAGAAAAGGTCTACGATGAATTAGACAAAATGCTCACAGCCAGAATTATTGAACCAGTAGAAGAATCTGACTGGGTGAGTCCTATGGTAGTGCAGGAGAAAAAATAGAAAGGCGAAATAAGAATATGCGTGGACCTCAGGAAGCTTAATGACGCTTGTGTTCACGATCCATTCCCGACACCATTCACAGATGAAGTATTGGAGAATTTTGGCGGTCATGAAGCTTACTCATTCACGGATGGCTTCTTAGGGTACCATCAGATCAAGTTCGCGCCGAAAGATAGGAGCATAACAACCTTCGCAATAGAATGGGGCTACTTTCAATAGACCGTTATGCCCTTTGGACTGAAGAACGCGCTAGCAATATTCTTGTGCATAGTGGTGGCCACATTCAAAGAATACATCCACAAGTTCTTGGAGGTCTATCTGGATGATTAGACTATCTTTGGATTAGTTAAACACCATGTTGCGAGCTTACATTTGATGTTGGATACTTGCCACGGACACCAGATTATGTTGAGCCTTAAAACATGCACCTTCCTCATTCCCTTTGGAAACCTGCTGGGCCATGTGGTCTGCAAACAAGGTCTGATGGTGGACCTTGTGAAGATTGTTGTTATTCTAAATCTGGAAGCATCGTGAAGTGTCAAACAACTACGCGCTACTTTGGGGCACACTGGTTACTATAGGAAGTTTATCAAGAGCTATGCCCAAATAACAGCGCCGATGGAAAAACTATTGAATAAGAATATTACATATTGTTGGAATGATGATTGCATGAAAAGTTTGGATGTCCTCAAGGAGAAATTGGCATCGGCTCCCATCCTGGTCTTTCCCAAATGGGACGTGGAATTTCATGTACATGTTGATGCGTCGTGTATTGCACTGGGAGTCGTACTCACGCAAGAAGGCACAGAAGGTGTTATCTCAAAATCAAGCCCTGGAAGGCTGCAGACCAGGATGACTCTAAGTAACTATTTCAAACCTACTTTAGGCTGAGGCTTAGCCTCCTCAACCTGAGAGGGCTCTCTCTAGATGGGTTAATGATTTTGATTAAGATAAGATGGCTAACTCTTTGTGAAATAACTGTGACAAATATGACTGCTGGAAATACATTAAACCAGTTTCCATTGGGCCTATGGAGTCAATAACACTTCAATGTAACAGTGAACTTAACCTTACATGGAAGTCAGGGCACTCAGCATTTAGATATTCAGAATATAACTCATATGGGACCACAGTTTATAGATGCATACAGGAAATCAGAGCACATTCAGTGAATTCTGAGTGATTACACATCCATACCACTGTAAAAAACAAACTAATAAAGGACAATATCACCTATTCTGAATATGAGAAATCCTTCATGAATCCTGAGAAGTAAAGTTCAAATTATATTACTGAAATGATTCTTTACATAAGCCAAATACAAGCTATGACATAAAAATTTTCCAACCCTCATTACATTGTTGTTTCAGCTATATATAGAATTCTTATTCTAACTGATCGAGATTCCTCCTCCAGCATGAGGGGAATTCGATAACTACCTCTAATGACACCTATCAACTATTTAACTAACTAATAAATACAATAAAGTGCTGACTGGAGCTTTTCTTAGAGTTCTAAATCTACTATGACTCTAACTCCATATTATATGCATGATGGCTTCTCCTCGTTCTTTGACATCTGGTTCTCTTTCAGTTTGGCTGAGATGAGTGTTTAATACTCCATGTTGACCTTGGATGCTTGGATGCTAAATCTTCTTAACTGCCCATAAATATTAGGAGACTATCCTTGCTTCTCGGCTTTAGTTTTCCCCAAAATATTCGAATGCACAGAAACATGCTCTTTATCCTTTAATTACCCAAAATAGAGCAGATTGCCACGTCCTTGATGTGCTGTCCACCGTTTCATGTGTGAAGACAACACCTTTCAAAAGGATTTGCTGATTTGTCCATCATAATTGATTGGCTCAATTGTAACATGCAGCTACAGCAGTTTCGTAGCGCGCTACGAAACTGTTGTGTAATTTCGAAAACACAGTCTTAGACTCTACTCTGTTTGTATACCTTATCTTCGATTTCATTGCCTGAAAAAAGGAGCACCAGATTTGTCTTGTCTTTTAATATCTGAATCAGAAGTGAGACAGTTATCATTGCCAAAAACCTGTTCAAGTATGCCAAAAAGCTCCTGCTGATTTTTTATTTATGAAATTTCCACAAAGATCCACCTATGACTTATCCTTAAAACTATTCTGAAGCATCATCTTGCCCATATTTTCATCATTTCTAACACCAATGTTTGAAGCAAATTTCTCTGTCAACTGTCCAATTTGAAAATTCTTCCCCTCAGGCTTTTCTGCATTATTAAATTGCCTTCCCTTTTCATTTTCTATCAATAATTCCTCTGGCCCAATAACGTTAATGCTACTCACTGGACTTTGATCATATACTGGAGGACCAGTGGAGTTTAGGTTATTGCTTCTTGGATGTGAAGAAGATAACGCAGATGATAAGACTTGAAGTGATGTTGAAAGAGTAAGGCTATCGGGTAAGAAGAGCTTTGATGTGGTTCTAGGATGAGAACAAGCATTGCTAGACATAGTCTCATTCTTTTCCAAATTAACAAATGGATCAGGAGCCTGTTCTGTAAGGATTCTGGACTGCTTTATTCTCTGCAACCGTAATTGAGCAAGTTGAGTATACTACATAACCTCCTGATTTTGAGCCTGCATCCGCCATGTCAATTGCTGCAAGAAGTAATTGCTTTTGCGGAAAAGCACATTTTGGCACCAGATCCAAAGCATACACCAGTTCCATAGAAACTTCAGCGGAGCCATTAGATTGAAATCACACCACTCCTGAAGGAAGCCGCAGTACAAGTTGCCCTCCTACAACACTTTGAACATATTAGTAGCAAAAGTCTGCCAAAATAAAAGTCTGAACAATCTCTGACAAAGTACCATGAACGGCCACAAGCCATGGCCCAATGCAAAACAAGTAGCCACGGCTATCCAAAACCTAGAGTACCCAATGTGCACAGCTGAAAAACCTTGCAATACCCAATGCAAACACATAATGGGCTGTGAATGGTTCAACTATCTTTGTATTTTGCATCACGCGAAGCTGGGGTAAAACTGCAACAGCTTCAAGGTAAACACAAAAGGCCCAAAGTATCCTGTTTACAATATTATGGGATGTTGATGGATGGATAAAAAGGGCAAGTACTGCACATGGAATCACCACATAATATATCGGAAAATTATCCAAATCTTCATCATGTGTTGCCTTCAACTTGAAACGTATCCTGTAAATCACCCACAAAGTGGTGACTAATGTTGCACAATCAAGCACTGTGTGTTTATCATATTATATAACAAAACTGCAGTACACCCTCACTGCTAAGAATATAACAGTAAGCTCCTGAGATTTAAGTGATAAGCCTGCACAGTTCCGTTCCTTGAAGAGCTTGTAGATCAAGACAGAGATGCCCACAGCATGTGTTGCTTCGGCAGCAATGAAGAGATTATCATGGTTGTGAACCACGAATCTGAGAGCAACAAGAGCTGTGATGTCACTTACTTCTGCTAGAAACGCTTTTTGAATCCATTTCTCACAATGAATGTGCCAAGCTCATTATCTAGTGTCCATATGCTGAAGCCTTCTCTCGTATGTTTAATTTCGGTTGTGTCCCAAATGCTGTTATCAGGAAACTGACCTCCACTTACCAAATCACTACAAACACATCATAATAAAGTAGTTTCCTCAGGTTTCATTGTACTCTTACTTGCAATACAACTTAGCGAAACATATCCTGGAGGTGCCTGGGGAAACCAGAAGGATACACTATCCATGCCTCTTCGTTTGTCTATATGCCCTACTTGTCTTAAATCCAGTGGAGATCTCAAACCTGTCCCATCAATGAGATCACGAAGCACCAGAACCATATTCGGAGGCTCATATCCTGGAACTGCAATATCACTGACATAAAAGCATCCAGGTGGAAGAATAGGACGCCAAATAGAGACCTTTCTCTTTGCACTGTTTCCTCTGTTCCACCACACTAACTCAAACTCTGCTACATTTTGATATCTCTGACTAGATAATATGAGTTCCGGGCTTTCCTCAACAGAATCACACTGATCCTTACAAACCTCACGCCAATCAACATTATATTCAACATCCTATACACTGGCTTTAAGATATACGAGCTGTTCGTTGAACTGAAGATTCTCCATTTCCGGCTTTCTTAAAACCTTGAGGGCATGAACATAGGCCTCGTAATAGGCGCTTGTAGATTCGAATATGCAATACTCCGCTCCATTCTGGAGCTCAATTAGCTCATGCCCATCCACTGGAAATACAGAGCAAGGATTTGTTCATCAGAAGTTTTGAATTCTCCCAATTGACTTGGACACCACTTTCGACATCAAAGGAAACACCATAATCCACACCATCGCGACCTGCTCTCATGCCAACATATCTAACGGACCTGTAACTTGAATATCACATAACCTTCTCTGCTTTTGCAGCCCAAATGACATAATATCCAAATCCAGCTGTCGCAGCCCAATCTCTGCACCACCAACGTGTGAGCATGAACTCACAACTACATGAACTTTGAGGCATCGAGATTCTATATCTTCTTTTGAAACTTGCAATCTGAGCTTACGACGACACCTAATGACCTGATGATAAGGATAAGCGGTCGAATTGACAGGCAAAGGGTATAAGCTGATCACTGATAATGGATTTTGATGGATATGACAGCTGTGTAAGATTGGCTATGGATTAGGACAAATCCCCGATTTCGTAGCGCAGCGAGTAAAAAATATGAATTATGCGCTACGAAATTACTTAAAACATGTTGCGCTGCGAAACTGATAAAAAGGATTTATGTGCTGCGAAACCACTTTAAAATGATTACAGGCGCTACGAAATCACCTAAAGAGCTTTGTGGGACATAGTAACCTTTGAACAAAACTGACACATGGTTATGTGACCGGTAATGAATGAGAATGCATAGTTGACTCAAGACTCCTAAGACTCGGACTCTAAGGCAAACAAAAATCAAACTTAGACTAGCACTGACCTTTTTTACCATCAAGCTAATGTGAGCGGTTTTGAAATCAGAATTCTTAAGTGATAACAGTGGCTCCACTTGGGATAGTGTGCTCCTGTAGTACACTAAGAACTCGCAGGTCCAGTGCCTTATCCATTTATGACCAACAGAAATTTGCTTGACAAGCATCCCCTTCCAGCTTCTTGGGCCTTCACCTCGGGCTTAAACTTGATGATCACTGTGGGAGAAAGAAATCTACATCTACTGAAAAAAATAAATGCTCAGTCAACCTTGAGCTTATTTGCATTTTCCTACCTACCTACCCTATCAATTCAAACTTCTTTCAGCTCAATCAATGTGAAATTTCCAATGCAGCCAATCATTTGTCTTATCTGATATTTGAGTTTTTTGACTGCATCAGAGTTCAGAGCCACTATGATATGGCGATGACCACTGCCATTGAAATTGCCTTTGACCTTCATAGAAGAACTGAAACACTGGAGAGTAAAACTCTTCCATGTAGTCAGCTATAGGATCCCAGAATACATGATCAGCTTGATGATTCTTGTAACTTTCTGGTTGTGCAAACTGATCTTCAACAACAGTGTACAGTTCCTCAATCGTGAAAGAGAAAGGAAGCAACACTCTCTCCTTGTGTTTTGCCATAGAAAGCTTCTGAAAATAATGATCATGATTATGAAGACTATATGCCTGAATTTGACCTTGTAAACCTTCAATGTCTTTCTCAATGTCTTTAGCAACTTCATCCAAAAATTTCATCTTATCCTCTGCCTTGCACTCAAATGATTTTAGATACGAAGACAAGGACAAAGAAAAACTTTCACCTATTTCTTCATTAATATGATCATCATTCCATTGTTTGAAACCTTGAATTGAAGGAGAGTTTACCACCACATCTGATCTATTTATCCATTCCTCCAAAAACATAAGCCACAGGTCTTCAAATGACTTAATGGATTTGGCAGGAAAGCTTTCAACCCACTGTTTACATTTCCCTTGAAATGAATCATAGAACAACATAATGCAAACATCCTCATGTTTAACTCTAAGAAGCTCGGTAAAATCACAGAAATCTGATATATGCTTCAAAGTTAAACTCAAATCTTCTCCATTGAATTTTGGACCATTCTTTAGAAAATATGCATCCTTGGGAAAATGATTTGGGAAACCATGAATTCCTGAAAAATTTATGCATGCATACCTTGAAATAAGAATGGTAGCATCTGGGTCCTTCATAACTCCAGTGGAATCACCATGAATCTATGAATTTCGAATTCTTCAACAATGGAGTCGCCAAGGTAGATTTGCAGCCTCAAAAACCTTCTGAGCTCCTGCTACCTTCAGAAGTTTAGCTTCATAATTTCGGGAATGAGTAATCTTCAGACTCCCGGCAGACGCACCAAAATGTTATCTCAAAATCAGGCCCTGGAAGGCTGCAGACCAGGATGACTCTAAGTAACTATTTCAAACCTACTTTAGGCTGAGGCTTAGCCTCCTCAACCTGAGAGGGCTCTCTCTAGATGGGTTAATGATTTTGATTAAGATAAGATGGCTAACTCTTTGTGAAATAACTGTGACAAATATAGATGCTGGAAAAACATTAAACAAGTTTCCATTGGGCCTATGGAGTCAATAACACCTCAATGTAACAGTGAACTTAACCTTACATGGAAGTCAGGGCACTTAGCATTTAGATATTCAGAATATAACTCATATGGGACCACAGTTTATAGATGCATATATGAAATCAGAGCACATTCAGTGAATTTTGAGTGATTATACATCCATACCACTGTAAAAAAAACTAAGAAAGGACAATATCACCTATTATGAATATAAGAAATCCTTCATGAATCCTGAGAAGTAAAGTTGAGATTATATTACTGAAATGATTCTTTACATAAGCCAAATACAAGCTGTGTCATAAAAATTTCCAACCCCCATTATATTGCTGTTTCAGCTATATATAGAATTCTTATTCTAACTGATCGAGATTCCTCCTCCAGCATGAGGGGAATTCGATAACTACCTCTAATGACACCTATCAACTATTTAACTAACTAATAAATACAATAAAGTGCTTACTGGAGCTTTTCTTAGAGTTCTAAATCTACTATGACTCTAACTCCATATTATATGCATGATGGCTTCTCCTCGTTCTTTGACATCTGGTTCTCTTTCAGTTTGGCTGAGATGAGTGTTTAATACTCCATGTTGACCTTGGATGCTTGGATGCTGAATCTTCTTAACTGCCCATAAATATTAGGAGACTATCCTTGCTTCTCGGCTTCAGTTTTCCCCAAAATATTCGAATGCACAGAAGCATGCTCTTTATACTTTAATTACCCAAAATAGAGTAGACTGCCACGTCCTTGATGTGCTGTCCACCGTTTCATGTGTGAAGACAACACCTTTCAAAAAGATTTGCTGATTTGTCCATCATAATTGATTGGCTCAATTGTAACATGCAGCTACAGCAGTTTCGTAGCGCGCTACGAAACTGCTGTGTAATTTCGAAAACACAGTCTTAGACTCTACTCTGTTTGTATACCTTATCTTCGATTTCATTGCCTGAAAAAAGGAGCACCAGATTTGTCTTGTCTTTTAATATCTGAATCAGAAGTGAGACAGTTATCATTGCCAAAAACCTGTTCAAGTATGCCAAAAATCTCCTGCTGATTTTTTATTTATGAAATTTCCACAAAGATCCACCTCTGACTTATCCTTAAAACTATTCTGAAGCATCATCTTGCCCATATTTTCATCATTTCTAACACCAATGTCTGAAGCAAATTTCTCTGTCAACTGTCCAATTCGAAAATTCTTCCCCTTAGGCTTTTTTGCATTATTAAATTGCCTTCCCTTTTCATTTTCTATCAATAATTCCTCTGGCCCAATAACGTTAATGCTACTCACTGGACTTTGATCATATACTGGAGGACCAGTGGAGTTTAGGTTATTGCTTCTTGGATGTGAAGAAGATAACGCAGATGATAAGACTTGAAGTGATGTTGAAAGAGTAAGGCTATCGGGTAAGAAGAGCTTTGATGTGGTTCTAGGATGAGAACAAGCATTGTGAGACATAGTCTCATTCTTTTCCAAATTAACAAATGGATCAGGAGCCTGTTCTGTAAGGATTATGGACTGCTTTATTCTCTGCAACCGTAATTGAGCAAGTTGAGTATACTACATAACCTCCTGATTTTGAGCCTGCATCCGCCATGTCAATTGCTGCAAGAAGTAATTGCTTTTGCGGAAAAGCACATTTTGGCACCAAATCCAAAGCATACACCAGTTCCATAGAAACTTCAGCGGAGCCATTAGATTGAAATCACACCACTCCTGAAGGAAGCCGCAGCACAAGTTGCCCTCCTACAACACTTTGAACATATTAGTAGCAAAAGTCTGCCAAAATAAAAGTCTGAACAATCTCTGACAAAGTACCATGAACGGCCACAAGCCATGGCCCAATGCAAAACAAGTAGCCACGTCTATCCAAAACCTAGAGTACCCAATGTGCACAGCTGAAAAACCTTGCAATACCCAATGCAAACACATAATGGGCTGTGAATGGTTCAACTATCTTTGTATTTTGCATCACGCGAAGCTGGGGTAAAACTGCAACAGCGTCAAGGTAAACACAAAAGGCCCAAAGTATCCTGTTTACAATATTATGGGATGTTGATGGATGGATAAAAAGGGCAAGTACTGCACATGGAATCACCACATAATATATTGGAAAATTATCCAAATCTTCATCATGTGTTGCCTTCAACTTGAAACGTATCCTGTAAATCACCCACAAAGTGGTGACTAATGTTGCACAATCAAGCACTGTGTGTATATCATATTCTATAACAAAACTGCAGTACACCCTCACTGCTAAGAATATAACAGTAAGCTCCTGAGATTTAAGTGATAAGCCTGCACAGTTCCGTTCCTTGAAGAGCTTGTAGATCAAGACAGAGATGCCCACAGCATGTGTTGCTTCGGCAGCAACGAAGAGATTATCATGGTTGTGAACCACGAATCTGAGAGCAACAAGAGCTGTGATGTCACTTACTTCCGCTAGAAACGCCTTTTGAATCCATTTCTCACAATGAATGTGCCAAACTCATTATCTAGTGTCCATATGCTGAAGCCTTCTCTCGTATGTTTAATTTCGGTTGTGTCCCAAATGCTGTTATCAGGAAACTGACCTCCACTTACCAAATCACTACAAACACATCATAATAAAGTAGTTTCCTCAGGTTTCATTGTACTCTTACTTGCAATACAACTTAGCGAAACATATCCTGGAGGTGCTTGGGGAAACCAGAAGGATACACTATCCATGCCTCTCCGTTTGTCTATATGCCCTACTTGTCTTAAATCCAGTGGAGATCTCAAAGCTGTCCCATCAATGAGATCACGAAGCACCAGAACCATATTCGGAGGCTCATATCCTGGAACTGCAATATCACCGACATAAAAGCATCCAGGTGGAAGAATAGGACGCCAAATAGAGACCTTTCTCTTTGCACTGTTTCCTCTGTTCCACCACACTAACTCAAACTCTGCTACATTTTGATATCTCTGACTAGATAATATGAGTTCCGGGCTTTCCTCAACAGAATCACACTGATCCTTACAAACCTCACGCCAATCAACATTATATTCAACATCCTGTACACTGGCTTTAAGATATACGAGCTGTTCGTTGAACTGAAGATTCTCCATTTCCGGCTTTCTTAAAACCTTGAGGGCATGAACATAGGCCTCGTAATAGGTGCTTGTAGATTCGAATATGCAATACTCTGCTCCATTCTGGAGCTCAATTAGCTCATGCCCATCCACTGGAAATATAGAGCAAGGATTTGTTCATCAGAAGTTTTGAATTCTCCCAATCGACTTGGACACCACTTTCGACATCAAAGGAAACACCATAATCCACACCATCGCGACCTACTCTCATGCCAACATATCTAACGGACCTGTAACTTGAATATCACATAACCTTCTCTACTTTTGCAGCCCAAATGACATAATATCCAACTCCAGCTGTCGCAGCCCAATCTCTGCACCACCAACGTGTGAGCATGAACTCACAACTACATGAACTTTGAGGCTTCGAGATTCTATATCTTCTTTTGAAACTTGCAATCTGAGCTTACGACGACACCTAATGACCTGATGATAAGGATAAGCGGTCGAATTGACAGGCAAAGGGTATAAGCTGATCACTGATAATGGATTTTGATGGATATGACAGCTGTGTAAGATTGGCTATGGATTAGGACAAATCCCCGATTTCGTAGCGCAGCGAGTACAAAATATGAATTATGCGCTACGAAATTACTTAAAACATGTTGCGCTGCGAAACTGATAAAAAGGATTTATGTGCTGCGAAACCACTTTAAAATGATTACAGGCGCTACGAAATCACCTAAAGAGCTTTGTGGGACATAGTAACCTTTGAACAAAACTGACACATGGTTATGTGACCGGTAATGAATGAGAATGCATAGTTGACTCAAGACTCCTAAGACTCGGACTCTAAGGCAAACAAAAATCAAACTTAGACTAGCACTGACCTTTTTTACCATCAAGCTAATGTGAGCGGTTTTGAAATCAGAATTCTTAAGTGATAACAGAGGGCGTGGATCACCCGACTGCATTCGTGAGTCAGAGATTGTCCAAAGTCAAGAAGAACTACTCTACTACTGAGTGCGAAGGGCTGGCAATGGTGTACGCTCTCCAAAAATACCAACATTATTTACTTGGTGGACATTTCAAGATGTATACCGATCATTCCACATTAAAATACCTAGTGAACAAGCCCATGTTGGGGGGCACATTTGCAGATGGCTTTCACTGTTTCAAGAATATGACTTTGAGGTCATCGTCAAGCCGGGACACCTAAATGCAGGACCAGATCACTTGTCATGAATTGAAACAGGCGAGGAGCCAACAAATTTGGAGGAGGGACTACCTGATGCACAGCTCTTCACAGTGCATGTTGCAGACGGCCATTTCAAAGATATAATCCATTTTTTAACCACAGGGATTGCGTCGAAGGAATACTCAGTCCAATAGAAGAAGGAATTGGTGGTGCACAACTTTTCTATCATCGCGGGGCACCTCTACAAAATGGGAAACGATGAGATATTATGAAGATATGTACCTGAATTTGAACGAAGATAGATCCTCATGGAAGCACATGGGGGTGCTGTAGGAGGACACTATGCAAGACGCGCGACTGCATAGAAGATTCTTCATGCTGGGTTATGGTGGCCAACCCTGCACCAAGATTTAAAAGCACACTGTTGGTCTGTTGATGCCTCGAAAATCACCGCAACAACAATGAAGGAAAACCACCCGGTCCAGACCTTAAAGCAGCTCCTTTTCCATTTGGTGTGGTGGCTCCGACTCGTTTAACTAGGTCCATTTACCTTCTCCCTATTGCTATTGGTTTATAATGTATCTGTAACTACCAATAGATAGGGATATCAGATCACTTCTTCTTGCTGATCAGGCAAGAGAATGACCCTTAAGCTGATTTGGGTTCAGCCAAGCCACAACTAAAGTTTTGCCTCTTTGAGAAGAGGACTTAAAAGAATATAGAAATTGCTCTAAATGCAAACTTATTTTATAATGCAAGAAAAAAAAACTAATCTAAATTCTATCTTAATTAGGCAGATATAGATCTAACCCAACTAAGAGCAAGATAATTAAAGTATTGAGATTTTAAATATGTCTTGTTTATAATGAATATCAAGTTAATGAAGTAGTTCAATTAACTGATATTATGGATATCAAAACACATCCTATTGAGACCTATTAACTGAAATAATAAACCAACAACACTCAAGAAGTAGTTCACAAAAATGATATTGATTATCAAATCAGTAAATCCAATAATATGTGGAAATAGTTCACAAATTAATTCATAAGAACAGAAATACATGATAACAATATTGAGACAAATTACCCATATTGACAATAGTGCACAGACATAAATAAAATGAGACATTCCTATTACCATAAAAATGAAACTGATATTTGAAACAGTAGTATTAGAAATATCAATTTATTGCCTCTATTTCTCTGTCCTTGGTCTCTAACAACTCTTTACATTGCTTGAACTTCTACTTTCAAAGCTAAAGCCACAATAGTGCAAACTTTGCCCTTCATGCATAATTCAAGATACAAAGGGAAAATCCTCAATAATCCCCAGATCTGAGATTTTCTCTCTTCTCTCCTACAACTCTAAATTCCTATTACAGTAGTGCTTTTAGAAGTCTAAAATTGCATAGGAGAGAAACCCCTTATTACATTCTGCAATCTGTTATTTATAATATTTGTGAAGGAATTCTTGAGAGGAAAGTTTGTTGAAGAGAAATCTGCTAAATCCAATTTTATTTGCTCAAAATTCCAATCTTTAATTGCTGGAGCCTTCTCATTGATTGAGATCTTTTTCTCCATATTTCTTCTACTGTTTTCCTGCAAAAAGAAATCAAAATGAATTAAGATGCAACAATAAAATTAAAATATTATTTCTGGCATTAAAATAAATCCAATCAAATTCAATTAAATAAATAATTGAAAATAAAATATCAGCTCTCTATTGATGTTTGAGATGGTTTAATTGGCCAATGATATTATTAACCAATGGATCTGCAATTAGAAGAGGCTTTGGACAAATGAAAATGAAAAAAACAACTCAGAAAATTGATTTTGTTTTCAAAATTCGGAGCTTGATCTTCTGCCTGATTTTTGACCCAATAAATTATTAAATCTGTTAGTGAAACCTCTTCAAAAATGTTCTCCTTGATTTTCTCTTTCCAATGAGCCATCCTGGGCCTTATTTGGCCAAGTATAACTCAATCTATGAGCCTCCAAAGTTGATGAGTCAAATCTGGCATAAATCTGGAAATTCTGTTGCTGGGCTAAAAATATTGTAATTAAAAACTAATCCTAAATTAGTCTCTAATTAATTCTAATTTAATTACTAATTATAAACTAAACTAATTATTAATTAATATCTAACTAACTATTATAATTAACTAATATAATTAACAAATTAATCTAATTAATTAATATAATTAATTATTTATAAACTAATTAATACTAATCTAAATAATATTTAAATTTAAATTTAATTTAATGGATTAAATTTTATATTTAAATTAATTAATATAAAATTAATTATTTAAATTAATAAATATTAAAACTAATATAAAAATAAAATAAACTAACCTACTTCACTCATACGTATGAGTGAGTTTCTTGAAACTCAAAACCAAAACCAAAGATAAAGTTATGAAAGCTATGGTTAATGCCTTATGCCTTTTCGCATCAGCAAATCGGGAGGTGGAGGATTGTTAACTTGTTATGTTGGAAAGCTTTGATGCGATATTCCTCATGCGATTAAAGCTTCTAATGAGGGTTGGTTAATGCGATATGTCCCTTCGCATCGATAAGTAGGGGGAATGAATATTGTCGGGGTTTCAAAAACGTGTCAAGTGAAAAACCTCTCAATGTGATGCGTGCAATTTTTTTATGATCGGGATCGGGAGGATTGAGTCTATCGGGGTTTTAAGAAATATGTCATTGAAAAATCTCGATGCGATCAAAGTCTTAGATGCGATCGAAAAAAATTCATTATATATTTTTTATTATATTGATATTTTATGTATTGAATTTTATTTTTATTTAATTTATTATTAATTAATTTAATAAATTTAAAATTTGACATTAAACATCAACTTTATTTTGGTTTTATTTTATGAATTTTAGTTTTTAAACTACAACCACTTGTAAAATAAATAAAAAGAATAAAAATAAACTGCAGCCACTTGGATATTATGGGTTTTTTAAGATTAGTAATTGATTTGGAAATTGGAGTAAATTTCTTAAATCCTGACGTTTAATAATTTGGCTGCTTAAGTAAAAAAATCGAAAAATGTTAGCAAAAATTCATTAGGGGTTAATATTTAAAATTAATTCATTATTGAGCTAATTTATTTACAAAATGCAATATTGTACATTTTATGCATTTTTAACCCAGGCTAGATAAATGAAGATGCTTCAAAGGAGTACCATTTTCAAACCAGTTGACCAAATGAGGCAAAACAAGCGTCAATGGGAAGCTTATAAAAAATCGATTCTAACAAAGCAATCAAAACAAAAATCCAAAGAAAATAAAAAAATTAACAAAAGCGTAGGGTAATCAACTAAATAAAAATTCAAAAAGATGTTTAGCCAAAATTTTTATAGAAAGGGTCCTCATTATTTGAACTAAACAAGTCAAAAATGGGGGGGTTGTGTTTTTACCACAACAATGGCGACACACGGGAGAAGAACCAGTTATCTCTGTTTGATATGAATGAGATTTTCCTAAAATTAAAGTAAAAATAATTAAAAAAGAGAAAATTATGTTTGAAATGCTTGACTAGGTTCATTAGTCTGAATAACAATAAGAATCATCTAACTGTAATATTTCTCAAAATTTCTCATAAATCAAAATATTGCAAAACTCTATATCAGTCATTAATTAGTTGAACAGATAAAGCAAGAGTCACTTTACAGCTTAGCTTTTAAAATATACTCATTTGTCACAGATAGAGCCACTACTGCCAACAAACATCTATAGTCTCGACAAGGTTACCTTTTAATCATCAATGATTCAGAATCCCATCTCTTCAAGAATTATTGACCTAGAGATAAATCCATTTATATATGTTTCTTTTTTATTTTTATTTTATTTTTTATTTTTATTTTTTTAAGTAAATCTTAAAAGCCATTGTCCTGGTATGATAGCCAGATAGTTGACAATGCCATTCACTGGTTAAAATTGGACTGAACAAGTTGGCTCGTGATGAGACCCCTTGTATTATAATTGTTTGCAATCATAAGCCATTACCCTGGTTTGTTTAGCAGTGTTGGTAATGTCGGCCTATTTTTCCCCTATGATCATGGTAAGCAAGCTCATGATGAGACCTCTTATCTTTTAGGTTTAAATATATTTCTGGATTATATTCTAGAAAAATAAGACTCTTTGGGACAGGGAGAATCATTGACTCTTTAAGAGTTAAGAATGACAATTTCAGAGTTAAAGATGCTTTGCTGTAAAGTGTCTTTACTTGGTTAAAAATAAATTTTCTTGACTGATAATAGAACTTTGAAAGATCTTAATGAAATTTTGAAATCTTATAATGATTACAATTTGATGAAAAAGAAATTTTTCAGATTTTATGATACTTTGCCAACTTCTCTTGATTGGTAATCTCTTCCTTAAATATGTCTACTTTTATAATAAGAAAATTAAACATTACTAAGAGATTTAAGAAAAAGTTAATAGGTGACTATTAACTATCTTTCTCTATGTATGCTGACCATTGTTAGGTAACAAGTAGGCCTTCCATATAAATCATGGCAAAGTCACCAAAATCAAAACTGAAAACCAAAGGAAAAGAATTCTTATGCTAAAATGAAAAAGAAATCAACAAACAAAAATAAAGATGAAGAAATTTGAAAAATGAAGGAAAATCCAAGTTTCAAAAGATAAACTCCAATAAGAATGTTTATACCAATCTCTTCAACGATATGAAGAAAAATAAAATAAGCATGTAATCATTCCTTATGTTGAGATTTAGAAAAATCATACCTTGCAGGGTTGTAAGTGTTTTAGGCTTTTTGGATAGCAGTGACGATAAAACTCAGCCACAATGAAAACTTTTTGTCTGATATCAATCTTCTTGTTTCAAAGCATCATCTTAATCATTTTCTAATAAAATGAATGCTTAAAGAAACAAACTAAAGGTTCAGAAACTTCTTGGTGTAGTTGTTTCAATGAAGATTATCACTGCTTCTTGAAATAAAGCCAAGAAAAGAGTATAGAACTTCGAAAATATGATCCGGCAAAGGATTGAAAGTTTTTATGAAGAGTTGCAAAACAGATTTATATATCAGAAAAACAAAATTGAAACTAAAGCAACAAAATGGAAATTAATGAAAGTCATTGGATAATTGCTTTTGATCTTACCTGAAATGTATCAGTTTCTCCAAACTAGCTGACTTCTTATTTTAATTATCATTAAAAACATGAAGAAGTCAAACTAACCAAAATCCTATAACCCAAAATCATTATTTTTTTTTTTCCGGAGAAAAAATCTGTAACCTTTTATTAAAAAATGAAAAGTTACAATTGCAGATGCATGATGCATTTCCATAAGCTGCCCAAAGGGCACGAGTACGATGGCACCCTTCGCAACGTTACAAAACTAACTTGCAAAAAATGATGAGAAAAGAAAAGAGAGAGAGAGGAGAGGAGTGAAAGTAAAAGAAAACTGAGAATCATATATGAGTAAGACTCATGCTTCAGGTTTTCCTTCCTTTTTTCTTTTCGACCTTGCGCCACTCTCCTTGAGTGGGCTCGATCGAGGCTATGACTAGCTGTGTTTCTGCTTTCTGTGTGCCTAATTCCTTGTCTGAATCTGATGTGTCTGATTGATGGTGCCGCTTTATCCCTCCCATGATCTGGTCATCAGTAGTCTTCTCTGCCTGATTTGGGTAAAGCTGTGATGCCTTGGTATCTGATGTGGTTCCCTTCTGATTCCCCATTTCTTGGGAGACCTCCACTTTCTCTGTGGTGGTATCTTCTTCTTCGGCTTCTGATTCTTCATCTTCTGAGACCGGAGGGGAAAAGAACCATCCTTTCTTCTGTTTTCCTTTCTGCTTCCTTTTGCTGTTTACTTTTTTGGCTTCTGGACATGTGCTTTGCAGGTGCCCTGTTTGTCTACAGAGTCTGCACCTAAAAGCAGTATTTTCGTAGTCTAATACTTGCAACCAGTTTTGTTGTTTGTAGATCAGCCTTATGTTGTCCGGTAGCCCTTTGCTTAGATCCACTTCCACACAAATTCGTGCAAAAGTGAAAATCCTTTCGTCAATCCTTTCCGTATCTGTTTTGATGTATTTCCCTATGCTGTTCCCGATTCCTTCTAACACTCGTTCGCTCCAGAAATGTAGGGGAAGGTTGTGTAGACGGACCCAGACCGGCATTTTGGAGACTGTCATTTTGTTTGGATCGAAGTCTGTAAACCATGGGGTCATGAACAGCCCCGCCGTTCCCCAAAACCAAGGCCCAGCATTGATGATTGTATCTCTGGCTTCCCTGGATGCAAATCTGACTATGAAGAATCCTTTGGAGCATAAGTGTATCTCACATTCCATGGTCCAATTGACAAAGATCCAATGAAATAGCTTCGTAGGTGTTGGCCAAAAGCTGTTGAATCGGCATATTAGGGCCTGCGATTCAAAAGTCTCAACATAGTTATCCAACCCTATGGAATCAAAATTAAGGGCTGGAGTTTGCCCTAGCTGGTCTACTATGTATGGCCGGGGTGTGTGTCCGCCTTGATCTGGGGAGGATCCCGATTCTCTGTTGCCTTGGAGAATATTTTTATAGGATGGAGCTCCTTTAGATTTATGCTGGGGTGCTGTTTTCCCCTTTTCCCCTCCTGTGCTGCTTGACTGTCCCTGGAAAGGTGCCCCTCCTCTCAGCCTGAGATTCAAAGCAATGGTTTCTCCTGGGCTGATCTCGTAGCTTCCCAAGGTTCTGTTGTCCTGGAGAGACCACCTGCCACTGACTAAATGTTGGATCTGGCCAAGATAGCCAGTCAAAGCACTGATTTGCTTCTTTAACAGCGAAACATAGCTATCTCCACTTACCCAGATTAAGATAGATTTCTTTTCAGGGGTTTTAATGAAAATCTGGAAACGATTATTGGTTACCTGATGTCTGCTGTTTATCTGAGCTCTGCCTGAACCGGTGTCTGTGCTGGTTGCCCGATGGTCTAGCTGTGTGTGTTCTTCCAGGTCGTGCCTCTTATTGGGTCGATCTGCCTCCAGGGAAACGAGCCCTCCGCTCATTTGATGCCTGATCCGGCCGATCTGGTTCCTTGGTTCTGAGTAGACTATCATCTTTGCCGATGAGTGTATTTCCAGATCTGACCCGCATAGGGGTAGATCTGCTCCACAGGGGTCTAGATCTGATAGCCTATGACCTGATCCGTGCCCAAATACTGTAGTTCGCAGAGGATCAGTCTGCCGGATGAAATTCCTGTAGACGCAGGCTCTGCTTCCTATCCAGGGCGAGAATGGGGGTTGATTAACAGTGCGCGGTTCTAGATTTTGGATCTCGAGGCTCGATCTCAGCGCTATGCCACGGATCAAGTAAGATAATGCCCGATCTGGGCTCAATGGCGCTTGCTCAAGTAGGCTTTTAACGAGATCTGCAGCCTGTAGATACAGATACGGGTTCTGATGAGCAATATTTTTAAGATTTCTTTTTCTTACCTCCAGGGTTTTGTCGCCGTGGGCTTCTAGTCCTCGGATCTGTATCAGTATACCACTGCATATCAAAACGCAGTGATTGAAGGCCCTCCGCTCTGATTCCGGACGCGTTTCGCAGCCATTTGCGGTGCTGCATTTGCTGGGTGCCAGATCTATTCGATGCTCAGGTCTCAAACTGCGCCGGAAGCCCTCTTTCACCTGTGGAGCGATAGGCAGGTACAGGGCCGTCGCCAATCTCGCCGATCTCGCAGCCTCCGGATCGAAACTCGCTATGCCTGCTTTCGCCATCGCCCCGGCTTCCATCCTTCTTCCTTTTCCGAAATTGGTCGAGGCCAAAGGATATATTTTTAAAAATGTGAAAATCATTATTTATTTTATTTAAACTAAAGCAGGCAGTAAAATGTAAAAATGGAATGCTTAGTGTTCAAGGGAATCTAAATTAAAACAAATGCATCAAAAATGAGAATGAGAATTTGCAGTAATGACTATTTCTCAAAATATTATAAGTTTCATATAAACTCCATGATTTTATAAATTATCCAGAATCAAGACCAGATCTAAGATAGTAAAATTTAAATATGAAGATAGAGAGGTCTTGAATTCCATTTTTAATTATGGAATTATATATTTAAAACTGAAATGTATGAGAAATTGAAATGATTTTTGTATACTGCAAATTTGTCCTCAATTGTTTTTTTTCTCATAGTGGTTACCCAAGCTCATTTTTAAAATAACACATCGTCGTATCCGATGATTCACATAACATGTTTTTTCACCATGCTTCAAGTTTAATTTGCAAGACTTCACCTTTGTTGCTATACCATATATCGATTAAATGTTAATGGCTCAAAGGCATGCATTGGAAGCTATTTCATCAGCGGTTGAAATAGCAAATTGCAGATATGAGATCATGCGAAGAAAATATGTGCGATGAAATGTAGTGATCACACTATTGAAAAACTGTTATACCGTGAATCGGGGACAGTCATGCTGCAATTCTTATATCGCAGATTGCATCTTGGGATTTGTATTTTGCGCATTGCACATTGCGCATTGCAAATTTGAAATAGTGATATGGCCATAAAAAAGTGATGAAGCGATTGCAATATGGGCGATGCGATGGATATCATAACTAATTGGCGATTCACGATAATGGAAGTATACTTCAACTGCAAAGCTCCGATATGCGAAATGCGATATGGCATATGAGTAAGATAATACATCGGAGATCTTTTATGAACAATTTGTTATCAAAAGAAATTCTAAGAACTACTTCCGATGAAATCTTATGATGCGAATGGTCTCATGATATTCCTTGAAATTTCAATTGGGTTTTCTAAGTGAATAAAAGCAACGTTAAAAAATGCTTAAATTCTAATGAATCAAAAGTAAAATTTCCCTGAGTCTGTTGCAAATTTGAAATGGGTTTACTGCTTACTTTATGTTTTGAAAAGAAATAAAAACCTGCAAATAAAATAGAACACGAATAAAAAATAAACTAAGAAAAATAGAAACTAATAAGAGATGAGAATGAACTTGTAAATGCGTACCTAGAAGGAAATTGTCTGCAGATTTTACCTCATAAATCTTCAAATTCTTCCTTTGATTTATCAAAATTTTGCCTTTGTTCAAAATCATCTCATTATTTATTCTAAATCTAAGTGTGCAATCAACCTAAATAGAATCTGTTTATTCATGTTCAGGAAATATAAAATTTACCGGAAATAAATATAAAAATAGGCTTCCCTTTTGAATTGAAACAACAATTTATTACCTCTGCTTATTCTGAATAACTTGAAAAGAATCTGTATTGTTATAGCCACTGTTCAATAATTCTTTCAGTAAATGAATATGATGCATATTGCAACATCAAATATTCAACTAAAGATCAGAATGGAATAAATCTACTAATTGTGAAAAAATATCAAAACAGATTTGAATGTGTGCACTCAGCAAAATTGACATTCTTAAGGTCAGCTTTAGAAAATTCCAAGGAAGATAATATGAACTTCATATGATTACCATGAAAGGTTAGACTGACTAATAATGATTGAATTAGAATTAAGCTTATCATATACAATCATACATTTCATGGGATAATGGGATCATGAAGCTTTTATATCCTCAAATCCTTACCATATAAATTTCAAAAGAAAATCTTAGAAGGAAATCTCGAAATGAAGAAAAGTGGCTTTGAGGCAATCGATGCCAAGTGCAACTTTAATTGAATTTAATCAAGACATTATTCAAAATAGGCAGAGTAGAGGTATTGCTGTAAGAAATTTTTAAAAAGGAGAGCAAGAATTAAAATTTTCTAATAGGAAGAAAATGTTTTCATTGAACATGTATGAGAAGGGCTGACTGCTTTGTTTTATTTTTTAAATCTACAAAATTGTTAAAAATAAATTAACTACATAAAACTAACTAAATTAATTCTACTCCTATTCTAACCATATACACGAAAATGACTAGGTATAGTCATATTTCCAATGTAACCATTCTCTCATTTTTATTGTTGCATATATGTACAGTTCAAATGTTAGTAATACAAATCTAATTGAACTAAGAAAATTAAATCTGTAAGTATAATTTACAGTTATTGTTAGCAACTTAATTAAAATTTCTTTCTCTTGAAATTTCCTTTCCAATTGAATACCAATTGGATCATAGAAATCTAGATGGATTTCTATTAAGGATTGGGAAATGTTCAAAGGAAGAGATAACAGGCCAGATTGTGAAGATGAGCTTTTAAATTCAAAGGCCTGGGAAAAATTGTTAGTGTTATGTACAAATGTTAAATTATTAACAATCTTTTCCAAATATTTTTCAAATGAGTCAATGAAAAATGAATGGAAATCTGTTAAATACAATTGAAAATTATTAATTAAATTAGATTGCTGGCCAGATTGTAAAAATACATTCTCTTGTTGATATTGACTTTGAGAAAATAGAAGCTTTTGATAAGAAATGAACATCAATTGATATTGACATGTTAACAGCTTTTGATGTTCATGGTTATAACATGAAACTTCAATTTCCCAATAAAGCAATTCATCAATTGAGTGTTTGATAGTAAAGTGCTCAATATGGCAGCATAAAGTGTTAAAATTCTGAAAAATAAAATCAAAAAATAAATCTAAATTTAAACAAAATAAGTGAGGAAACAAAAATAAAATGAAATCACTATTTTTACAACTAATGTTATAGCACAATTGAAATCGTTTTGAAATAATTTCTTTTTCACAAGAATTGGCCAGAATTATGGAATTTGAGTAATTTTGAATTCCAACTTGTGAATTAGAAAACAAATTATGATTATGAGTAGGAATGAGAGTTTGATCATGATATGAATCATAAGTTGGAAATTTTTCTCGAATAATGAAATCATGAAGATAATTTGCTGCTCTAAAATGATGATTGGTTGGGATAATTTCTAAATTGAAATGTCCCTCATTCTCAGATGTTATTTGAATCTTTTCCTGAGGATTCTCTTGAAAAGAATAGAAATCAACATCCTCAATGTCAGAGTAATTATCATAAATGACTTCACAAGATTCTCTAGAATTCCCTTCGATCTCATCCAATATATCCAAACACGGAGGAACAAGAATTTCATGTTCATTAATGGAAAAAAAATGATCATTAATTGCTTCTCTTTCTTGATAAAACCTTAATGGTAATTCATTTAAATTAGCCTCTGTATTTTTTTAAATATCATTAATACTAAGAAGGGAAAAATTACCATCATTAAAAATATCAGGATAAAGGGAAAAATGTGAACCTGAAACAATGTATTTAAAAGTGTCTCTATTTGAGAACTCTTATGCATTATGCTCATTGTAAATTTTAGATTCTAAATCATTCCTTTGTGTACTCATGCTTTCTTGAAGAAGACTACTTTACTGCTCTGATTTCAGCATGTGTTCATCATGGAAAAATTCATAAATTTGTACAGTAGTTTGCATTTTATTACTTACTTTGTTTGCTTCTTGCACTTGCTGATTTGCAATCTGATTTCTAAATTGACCGCAGAGTAATTTTCAGATTCTAAGGCAGCTCTTTCTCCAAAATTGCTGCTGCTGTCTTCTTGCATTTGAATAGAAATATTTTTCAAGCTTTGTGAAACCACTTCATCACAATTTATTTACACATCCATGTTGGAATTCTCATTTATGTTAGAAGGGAATGGTACAAAACTTGAACTAATTTGATATGGATTGGGAATGGGAGGAAGAGAACAAATATATTCAAACCAATCTAGTGATTCTTCTTCTGTAGGTTTATCTTCGATTTTGAATCTTAAACAATTCAAATGAAATTGAATATTAAAATCTCTAACAGACTCATTTTCAAACCTTCGTAGATATTCAATTTCCTCACATACTTGTTCATAATCATAGTTGTCAAATTTACAAATGAAAATTGTAACAAATTGATCCCAACTGCGAATTGAGGCCACTGGAAGAGTTTTACACCAGTTTTTGGCTTTCGCCGCAAATGTGAGAGTAAAAATTTTACATAAAATGCCTTCATCAATTCCTTGAAAATCATAATTTGAAATGTTTTGAATAAATTGAAGGACATGATTAAAAGCAGAAAAATTTCCCTTACCATTAAACTTTACCTGAGACAAGAGTCTTACCACTTAGGGTGGAGTATTAGAGGACGCACGTCCATGGATGCAACTCCAAATTGGAAGCTTAAGAGGAGTCATCACAATAAATAAAATATTAAAATTGAAAAGACTCCAATAGACAAAAAACTTCAGGCCCTCCTTCTAGCGCCAAAAAAGTTGATGCCTCGAAAATCGCTGCAACAACAATGAGGGATAACCACCCGGTTCAAACCTTAAAGCAGCTCCTTTTCCGTTTGGTGTGGTGGCTCCGACTGATTTAACTAGGTCCAGTTACCTTCTCCCTATCGCTATTGGTTTATAATGTATCTATAACTACCAATAGACAGGGATATCAGATCACTTCTTCTTGCTGATCAGGCAAGAGAATGACCCTTAAGCTGATTTGGGTTCAGCCAAGCCACAACTAAAGTTTTGCCTCTTTAAGAAGAGGACTTAAAAGAATATAAAAATTACTCTAAATGCAAACTTATTCTATAATGCAAACAAAAAAAACTAATCTAAATTCTATCTTAATTAGGCAGATATAGATCTAACCCAACTAAGAGAAAGATAGTTAAAGTATTGAAATTTCAAATATGTCTTGTTTATAATGAATATCAAGTTAATGAAGTAGTTCAATTAACTGATATTATGGATATCAAAACACATCTTATTGAGACCTATTAACTGAAATAATAAACCAACAACACTCAGGAAGTAGTTCACAAAAATGATATTGATTATCAAATCAGTAAATCCAATAATATGTGGAAATAGTTCACAACATATTACCATTCAATAAATCGGTTTTATAAGACAGATTTCTGAGTAAATAGTTACTCAGAAATCATAAATTAATTCATAAGAACAGAGATATATGATAACAATATTGAGACAAATTACCCATATTGACAAAAGTGCACAAACATGAATAAAATGAGACATCCCTGTTACCATAAAAATGAAACTAATATTTAAAACAATAGTATTAGAAATACCAATTTATTGCATCCATTTCTCTGTCCTTGGTCTCTAACAGCTCTTTACATTGCTTGAACTTCTACTTTCAAAGCTAAAGCCACAATAGTGCAAACTTTGCCCTTCATGCATAATTCAAGATATAAAAGGAAAATCCTCAATAATCCCCAGATCTGAGATTTTCTCTCCTCCTACAACTCTAAATTCATATTACAGTAGTGCTTTTAGAAGTCTAAAATTGCAGAGGAGAGCAACCCCTTATTACATTCTGCAATCTGCTATTTATAATATTTGTGAAGGAATTCTTGAGAGGAAAGTTTGTTGAAGAGAAATCTGCTAAATCCAATTTTATTTGCTCAAAATTCCAATATTTAATTGTTGGAGCCTTCTCATTGATTGAGATCCTTTTCTCCATATTCATTTCACTATTTTCCTGCAAAAGGAAATCAAAATGAATTAAAATGCAACAATAAAATTAAAATATTATCTCTGGCATTAAAATAAATCCAATCAAATTCAATTAAACAAATAATTAAAAATAAAATATCAGTTCTCTATTTATGTTTGAGATGGTTTAATTGGCCAAGGATATTATTAACCAATGGATCTGCAATTAGAAGAGGCTTTGGACAAATGAAAATGAAGAAAATAACTCAGAAAATTGATTTTGTTTTCAAAATTCGGAGCTTGATCTTCTGCCTGATTTTTTACCCAATAAATGATTAAATCTGTTAGTGAAACCTCTTCAAAAATGTTCTCCTTGATTTTCTCTTTCTAATGAGCTGTCTTGGGCCTTATTTGGCCAAGTATAACTCAATCTATAAGCCTCCAAAGTTGATGAGTCAAATTTGGCATAAATCTGGAAATTCTGTTGCTGGGCTAAAATATTGTAATTAAAAACTAATCCTAAATTAATTTCTAATTAATTCTAACTTAATTGCTAATTATAAACTAAACTAATTATTAATAAACTAATTATTAATAAATATCTAACTAACTATTTAAATTAACTAATATAATTAACAAATTAATGTAATTAATTAATATAATTAATTATTTATAAACTAATTAATACTAATCTAAATAATATTTAAATTTAAATTTAATTTAACGAATTAAATTTTATATTTAAATTAATTAATATAAAATTAATTATTTAAATTAATAAATATTAAAACTAATATAAAGATAAAATAAATTAACCTACTTCATTCATATGTATGAGTGAGTTTCTTGAAACTCAAAACCAAAACCAAAGTTAAAGTTATGAAAGCTATGGTTAATGCCTTATGCCCCTTCGCATCGGCAAATCGGGAGGTTTCGGGAGGATTGTTAACTTGTTATGTTGGAAAGCTCCAATGCGATATTCCTCGTGCAATTAAAGCTTCTAATGAGGGTTGGTTAATGCGATATGTCCCTTCGCATCGGTAAGTCGGGGGAATGAATATTATCGGGGTTTCAAAAATGTGTCAAGTGAAAAACCCCTGATGCGATGCATGCATTTTTTAATGATCGGGATCGGGAGGATTGAGTCCATCGGGGTTTTTAGAAATATGTCACTTGAAAACTCCCGATGCGATCGGAAAATTTTTTACTATATATTTTTTATTATATTGATATTTTATGTATTGAATTTTATTTTAATTAAATTAATTATTAATTAATTTAATTAATTTAAAATTTGACATTAAATATCAACTTTATTTTGGTTTTATTTTATGAATTTTAGTTTCTAAACTACAGCCACTTGTAAAATAAATAAAAATAATAAAAATAAACTACAGCCACTTGGATATTATGGGTTTTTTAAGATTAGTAATTGATTTGGAAATTGGAGTAAATTTCTTAAATCCCGATGTTTAATAATTTGGCTGCTTAAGTAAAAAAATCGAAAAATGTTAGTAAAAATTCACTAGGGGTTAATATTTAAAATGAATTCATTATTGAGCTAATTTATTTACAAAATGCAATATTGTACATTTTATGCATTTTTAACCCAGGCTAGATAAATGAAGAGACTTCAAAGGAGTACCATTTTCAAACCAGTTGACCAAATGAGGCAAAACAAGCGTCAATGGGAAGCTTATAAAAAATCGATTCTAACAAAGCAATCAAAACAAGAATCCAAAGAAAATAAAAAATTAACAAAAGCGTAGGGTAATCAACTAAATAAAAATTCAAAAAGATGTTTAGCCAAAAATTTTATAGAAAGGGTCTCCATTATTTGAAGTAAACAAGTCAAAAATGGGGGGATTGTGTTTTTACCACAACACGGTCCTGTCACATATGTCAAAGGACTGGAAAACCATGACGAAGGGACGAGATGCCACTAAATCCACAAATGACACTACAGTCGTTTGAAAAATGGGTAATCGACTTCGTGGGACCGATCAAACCTTCGGGAAAGACGGGTGAGTGCTACATCATCACCGCGACGGAGTACTTAACACGATGGGCAGAAGCGTAGCCAGTTAAGGACTACATGGCCGCTACGGCTGCGAAGTTTTTGTTCGACAATGTGTTGACACGATTTGGTTGCCCGAGAATCTTAATGAGTGACTGCAGAACACACTTCCTAAATAAAACCATCAGCATGCTCACAAAGGAGTTCCAGGTGTATCATCATCAAAGTACACTGTACCACCCGCAAGCTAATGGTACAGTAGAGGCATTCAACAAAATACTGGAGACTGCACTGACCAAAGTATGTAACGCACAGCGAAATGACTGGGACCTACGCATACCTACCATATTATGGGCGTACAGAACCACGTGCAAAAAATTGATGGGTCAGACACCTTTCCGGCTAGTCTATGGCGCGGAAGCTGTCATGCCGATGGAATACATCGTACCTAGTCTGCGAATAGTAGCACTCACAGGCATGTCGGACCGCGAAGCCTTGGAAGAGAGGCTCGCATAATTAGAAGAACTTGAGGAAGAACAATTTATGGTGGGATTTCATTAGTAGGTACAAAAATAGCGTGAAAATTCCTGGGATGATCATCATATCAAGTTGCGCACCTTCAAGGTCAATGACTTAGTACTGTTGTACGACAGTAAATTCGACAAATTCCCGGGAAAATTTAGAATGCACTAGCTGGGACCTTACGTGGTTAAGGAGGTTACAGACGGAGGCGTCGTCCAATTAGGTAAACTAAATGGCAAACCCTTCCCCGGCAAGGTAAACGGCAGTCGCTTGAAGCTCTATACGAGTGGGCTGGCTATCTGACTAACCGACCGTAGCACAGTCTTCGCAACCCGAGGGGCCAGACTAGGGTGCGGGACTATAAACATACGCAGTAGATGCCAGTACAGCTGTAAGGGAATAATTCAGCCATGGTGGGCTCAAAAGATCAGATGTCACAGGCTCAACCAGCAGCAGCTCATTGCTCTACGAACCTTCACGCAGCACAGGCACAGTTGGAGGGGTTCCATGCTAAGATCGCCGCACCACCCAAGTGACTCAGGACAAGTCATGATGATTGTGTTGGGGGCCTGTTGGGCGTGGGATCCCCCACAACATGTTTTTGGGGCTCAAAGCCCAAGTTTGGTCAAGTATATTGTAAGACTCCGCAAATTGCGGGCACGGAGCGCGAAGTCTAGGTTGAGTCATAGGGTTGTCTGCCCTAAAATATGTAAGTTAATGTAAAGTTGTGTCAGCCTACCTATGGTCTGCGGACCATGGGATTGTATAAATAGAGTGAGGCTCTAAGTGTAAAGACAGAAAAAATATAAAGAGAATAGCGAAGGCATGGTTCAAGCATAGAGTTGGATCTGAAGTGTACTAGGTCATAGTAGTAGTAAGAGGCTCTGCAGCTGAGTACGCAGAGGCCTAGTAGAGTCTGAAGCTAAGTGCGCGGACCCCTACAGCTGAGTGCGTAGGGTAGGATCGAGTCTATAATTGGGATTGAAAGCTAATAAAGTGAAGTTTACTCTATGCATCTATTCTTGAATCAGTGTTTTATGGTTATGCATTACTTTTACTCTATCTATTTACTGTGCGCAATTGAATAAATACTTGTATTAATGCTTTTATATGAAAATAATCTAAGTAATCAACTAAAAATGCATAATTAAGGAAGACTTGGGTAAATAACACGGGTCACGCTACGGCTAGAACTTTCATGAAGACATTATCACAAGGCGCGGGGTGCCTCTGGTGCGCATAACACAGTAAGTGTGAAGGTTGGACTGCGTACCAATTCCCTCATATCGGACATCCCCAAGGTGTGGAAACTTGGTTCTAGCACCCTCCCATACTACTTCGGGTGAGACCTCAGTCCGCGCTCCATGGACTGTTGCTAAAAGGGCCAGTGGTACCATGATTTTCTTAGCTAAATCATTTTTGAACCTGGGTCAGGCCCCACTAAGCCAACACTCGTCGTTGCTTTCATCGTTGCGCATTGGCTCCATGTAGCGTGCTCCTTTTGCAGGGTCTAAAGGTAACACTATGTTCAGTGACTTTTTCTCAAAAATCATTTTGTGCTTCTTTAGATTTATGACTCTGTTCATATCAATGGCCTAATCTATTCCGAGTAGTGCGAGATAGGGATTGTTGTCATCTACAATCTCTATCACCTCGAAATCTACAAGTGCGCTCGCACCTTTGATGTCTATTGTTATTCCCTGTAGTATTCCCATCGGTAGGATCTTCTGTTGGTTCACCATGCGCAATTGAATAGGAGACCATTGCAACACAGTCCTACCCATATGCTCCCATGTTTTCTTTGGCAGCACATTCGCATTTAATCCTAGATCTAGAAGTACTTGATCCATTTCATATTCCCCTATTTGCGTAGTCAATCTCATTTCCCTTCCTGTTCGCAATGCATGCTTTCCAAGTTTCTGAACTACGCGCAGTTCGCTCGACCCAGTGCACCTAGTGATAAGCTCCTACAGTCCCTTCACCACTTTTTTGTCACACAATAGTTTCATGCATGTCTCCAGAAAGGTAGTGAGCATTGAAGGATCCATCTCTGCCTCTAGTTGATCCTTACTACCTGAAGTGGAGGCCTCTGTGAAGCTCTTCTTAGCTTCCATGAATGTCTCTTTCACGTACTCCAAATCAAATTTAGGTTCCTTTATAGGAGCCTTGCGAACCCACACACTTTCTTCAAGTTGCTTACCTTTGTCATCTCCTGTCGTGATATCACTTCATAGCACTATGTTTACAATCGAATCCTCTTTGCATGGCTTAGACCTCATCATTTCCAAATTCTGAGTTGGGGGAGGATGGAGTGTCCCTTTATCACGCAGCCTTGCTATCAATGTAGGGTAGTCCTTCGTCTCATGATCAAACTGAGTACAATATAAACATGATGCCCTTGTCAAATTTGTACAATCGTGGGCATAATGCCCTGGCCCTCTGCAAATGTAACAAATCAGCTGTCCGCGACCCCTTCCTAGTCCCATTCCCCCTCGACCTCGTCCACGCCCCTAAAATCCAGGGTGTGCCATCCCTATATTTGGATCGAGGGCTCACGTTTCAGTCTGCACTCTATAGGCAGGAGTCTGATCCATCATCAGCTCGTAACTTCTGCATGTGCACTCATCATGGCCTATTGATCTACAGAAATTACAAAATAATTGTTGGGACGTCTGCGTATACTTCTGTAATAGGTGACAGTTATCTATAGTGTGTTTTCCTCCTATCTGACAAATCGTGCACCATAATGCGGGCACCCCGCTCGATCCTGCTTATGCCTCTGGTCGTAAAGGCATCGACCCTCCTCCCACCAAGTAATTCACGAAAACTAGACAATGGTCCTTGTCATGCTCGTGGCCTTTGCATTTTATGCACCATACCTCCTCGCGCGCTTCCGGGCAAGTTGTCTTATCTTGTTTCAAAATCTACATTTCCAGACACAAATTTACCAATTGCGTGTGGATTTGTTGAAATCCTAGGCCAGGATCTTGTATTGGAGTCTCATGCAGTCTCATTGCGTTCTCCAAAGCTTCAGCCCAGGTGGATAACTTCTACTGCGACAACATCATCCTCAAATGCAGCGTTAGTGATGCTACAAACCATGTGCGGTGTTGTCCATCCGTCAAGGTCATGTTGGCTTCACGGATCATACTCTTTAATCTCTAATCCAGATCCCATGGGGTCTCTCTTGGAAGCATCACGATTTCCTTAAACTTGATAATTGACTGTGTCTCCGACTTTGGCCTGCTAAATTCTCTGTTCAACGTAGTCTGGATATCTCTAATCCCCGTGTTTGGGTGGTCATTAGAGTGCTTAATGTACCACGTTTGTGTGCGATCCTGTAACACGCTTACCAACGTTGCCTTCTTTATATTATCATCCACAACTCTTTTTGCTTTCCATACGACCTTTACCACGAACCAAAATTGGTTCGGATCTTTGTTCCCTACTCCTCTTCATACTAGAAATTTTATCGTGCTTGCCATATTGAACTGTGGTGGTGGTAGAGGTGGTATGGGAGGAGATGGAGGTGATGGTGGTGAGACTAGTGGTGGTGTAGGGGGGGGTGGTATGTGCAGAATTCGTTGCCTTATCAGACTGATTATGCTTCTCAGAGAAACTTTCGCTAGCTCTTCTTCACTTTCCCGCTGCGGCGAAATCAAGGGTCTATTTGGTATCTCTACGCTACCGTCATTTCTATAGATCCTCCCACTTTGCGTAGTCCCAAACATTAATTTATTCGCTAACCGCTTTTCACACAACAACATTTTAATCCAAGTGTTCAACGATTTAATTTACTTACCTCGCAATCCCTTAAGGAAGCATCGTTCCACCTCGTTTTAGCTGATGGTCGTATCTACTGCGAACTCAGTGATAAACCCCCCTATAATTTGATCAAGCCAATGGTCCACAGCACATGCGATCTTGTATTCTGATGCTTCTAGTTTGCACACTAATTCTAGAGTCCACACAATCGGTTTGTCGAGCCTACACATTCCCTGACTGTCTGCTAGCTTCGTGATCCACTGATACAACTTAGAGGGAAAGGATGCAAAGAAAATTTCATGTATTTTCGTATATAAGTAGCACTCTAACCACTGTTTCTTTGATACTCACAGATTCCTATTTTCCTGCGCTGCGAATTCGTGAATCTTTCTGTCCAACCACCTTTCAATTTCTTTCTTCGTCAGATTCCAGTGACACGACATCAAAAATCCCTCATGCAGATCTCGGTCCCGGCAACAGAACCATTTGTTGGCTTGTTGGGGCCTGACCCAGGTTCAAAGGTGATTTAGCCAAACAAATCCTGGTACTACTGGCTCTTTCAGCAATAGTCCACGTAGCATGAACTGAGGTTTCACTCGAAGTAGTATGGGAGGGTGCTAGAACCAGGTTTCCGCACCCTGGAGATGCCTGATGTTTTCTAGTGTTCCGCGGTTTGACCCTGCGTGCATGTCGCTATGTGCACTTATCAGCACTTCGCAGCCAGTGACGCTAACTTTGAGAAGCCCTACTCGAGGGCCGAATACTGTTATTACCCAAATCCTTACTAGTAACCCGATATTAGTTGGTTAACTTAGCTTATCTTTATGCTTTCATTTATATTTACTAATATTCACCATTCATACAAAAAGAGTATAATTGCAATTGATATCAAACATGTAATAACATAAGAACATATACACAGAATTCAGATAAACTTCTCTTTATTATTCTTCTTCCTTGGTTACAGACTTGACTCCGCCCTACACACTCAGCTACAGGGGTTTGCACACTCAGCTGCGAACTCTACCAGGCCTCTACGCACTGAGCTGCAGAGCCTCTTCCTACTACTACGACCCAAGATACTAGGCTCTTTCTCTATGCTCGCTATCCTTTTTACTCCATTCGTTTGTTACCTTCCTTGACTTAACTTAACCGCTTTACAACTTAGAGCCTCACTCTATTTATACAATCCCATGGTCCACAGACCATGGGTAGGCCGACACTACATTCAAAACTTAGGGCGGACAGTCCTATGAATCTAACATACAATTCATGCTCTATGCCCACAATTCACCGAGTTTTTACAATAATATTATTCAAAACATGGGCTTTGAGCCCCAAAACATGCTACGGGGGGATTCCATGCCTAACATCCACCCACAACACAAATGAGTGTCGGGCCAAGAAGTCACTGGTGGCTGAAATGAAGGCTTCAAAATCAGATGCATGTTCCGACTCTGAGTGAGAACCCAACAAAGGGAATGACAAAGGGAAGCATATTATTGATGCGAAGCCCAACGCCACTGTCGTCACCACAAAGATCTAGAAGGAGGACCACAAATATCCAGAGGAGGAGGAGCGTCTCTTCCACTCCTAGATGTGAGTAAAGGGTTCCCTGCCACAGTTCATTGTCGACAGCGGGAGACAAAAGAACCTCATTGCAGTAGATGTTGTGAAGTGGCTAGGCTTACTGACCACAGCACACCCATAGTCGTACGCCATCGAGTGGCTTCACCAAGAATGGGATCTGTGTGTGAGCCAACAATGTCACCTTCCATACAGCATCAAGCCCTTCACGGATGAAGTATTATGTGATGTTTCTCCCCTTGATGTTTGTGATTTATTATTAGGCCAACCATACTTGTGGAAGTGACATGTTGTGTATGAGTCAAGGCCTCACGTTGTTATTGTTACATTCGGAAATAAGTTGTACAGGATACCAAAGGTAGCACCACATACCACCATCTCTCTGGTTACTACAAAAAAATGTAGTAAAATCATTTCAAAAATTGGGAAATTTCTTTTCCTGATGCTACACCCTCAAGGAAAGAAGAAAACAGTGGACATGACCTCTAGACAGGTCCCTCTGCATGACAACAACAGATGGACAAGGTCATGGAGGAGTACAAGGACATCTTCGCCTCACCCGCAAGGGTGCCTCTGCACTATTAGGTCAAGCACTCCATCGATCTAACCCCAGGTGTGCCAATGCCCAATGGACCAATATATCACTGCTCTATTCTGGAGAATGTTGAAATCAAGAGGCAAATTCAGGAGTTATTGTAGAAAGGTCACATTCAACTGAGTTCATCACACTGTGGGAGCCCGATCATGTTAGTACAGAAGAAGGATGGGACTTGGAGACTTTGTATTGTCTATCAGGCACTAAACAATATCATTGTCCAAAATAGGTACCCGATCCTTTGGATTGATGACCTTTTGGACCAACTCAAGGGGCAAAAATATTTCAGCAAGATTGACTTGAAGTCAAAATATCACTAGGTACCAATCGAACCCTCCGATGTGTGGAAGACTACCTTCAAAGCCAAGGAGGTCCTTTTTGAATAGTTGGTTATGCCTTTCGGGTTGACGAATGCTACTGCAACCTTCATCAGGCTTATGGATGACATCTTGCGGCCATTCACCAACTCATTTGTAGTGGTATACTTGGATGACATCTTGATCTTCAGCCAGAGTTGGGAATAGAACCTCCACCACATTCGACAGTTATCCAAACACTGTGGCAACACAAGCTGTGTGCCAATTTAGAGAAATGCACTTTTCACATGACCCAGGTTCAGTATCTGGGATACATTGTTGATGGACAGGGGGTGAATGTGGATCTAGCCAAGATCCAAGTCATTCAGAATTGGCCAGCCCCAACCACTTTGATGGAGCTCCGTGACTTTCTGGGTCTTGCCAATTTCTACCGTAGGTTCATGTTGGAGTTCTCTCATATCACTTGGCCCTTGAGTCAAGTCGCCAAAGGAGGAGCGGAAGAAAAATTCTTTTGGTCTGAATCTCAACAGAAGGTATTTGCAGAGTTGAAACATCGCCTCTTCTTTGCACCAGTGCTCACATTACCAGACTTACAAAAACCATTTGATGTCAAGACAGATGCCTCTGACTATGTTATTAGGGTAGTCCTTACTCAACAATGGCATCCAATGCCATATCACAGTGAGACACTTTTAGTAACAGTCTGGACGTATCCCACTTATGAAAAACATATGTATTCCATTATGCAGGCCTGCTGACAATGGAAGCAATACATTTTGGGGAAGGAAATGGTCATCCACACAGACCACCGACCCCTGGAGTTCATACAGATGCAAGGGAAGTTTTCGAATGATCGCCATAAGAAGTGGTCCACATGCCTACAACAATTCCATTTGAATATCTAGTACAAGAAGGGCAGCAAAAATAATTTTTCAAACTGCCTCAACCAACCCTCGATCATGGCATTAACCACTGTGCTCAATTATTGTGGGCACGAGACTTCTGATAGGCCACTTCTCTACAAAAATGACCCAAAATTTAGCCACACATACCATACACTCTTGGAGGGTCAAAAAGTTCCAAATTTTCACCTCCAGGATGCTTTGTTATGCCACCTGGGACACCTTTGTGTTCCTTCAAGAAAGCATGCAAAGATGATTTGGGAAGCATGCTACAGTCAAGCCGCTGGGCATTTCAAGGTCAAGAAAATGGTGGAAATACTGCAGAATTATTTATATTGGCCAAATCTTCAATAGGATGTCAGGAAGTACATCAGATCCTACACTACCTACGCCATTGCCAAACCGACCATCAAGAAGCAAGGTCTCTATACTCCGCTGCCTACCCCTAGTCAACCTTGGGAATCCATCTCCATGGATTACATGTCATGCCTTCCTTCTACTAAGCATGGCAATGACTGCGTTTTTGTGGTCATCGACAAATTCTTGAAGATGGTCATTATGGAGTCCTGCAAGAAGAGTATCATAGTAGAAGCCACTGCTAAACTCTTCTTTAAACAAGTGTGGGTACACTTTGGGATCCCACAGTCTATCATCTTAGATCGAGACAACAGGTTCTTCAGTACATTCTGGTGCAGTCTCTGGTCGACGTTGGGCACCAAGCTCACTAAGTCCATAGCTTTTCATCCTAAAACTGATGTAGCAATTGAACCCTCCGATGTGTGGAAGACTATCTTCAAAGCCAAGGAGGGCCTTTTTGAATGGATGGTTATGCCTTTCGGGTTGACGAATGCTCCTGCAACCTTCGTCAAGCTTATGGATGACATCTTGCGGCTATTCACCAACTCATTTTTAGTGGTATACTTGGATTACATCTTGATCTTCAGCCAGAGTTGGGAAGAGGAGGACCGTCTCTTCCACTCCTAGATGTGAGTAAAGGGTTCCCTACCACAGTTCATTATCGAAAGCGGGAGAAAAAAGAACCTCATTGCAGTAGATGTCGTGAAGTGGCTGGGCTTACTGACCATAGCACATCCATAGTCGTATGCCATCGAGTGGCTTTACCAAGGATCGGGTTTGCACATGAGCCAACAATGTCACCTTCCATACAGCATCAAGCCCTTCACGGATGAGGTATTATGTGATGTTTCTCCCCTTGATGTTTGTGATTTATTATTAGGCCAACCATAGTTGTGGAAGCGACATATTGTGTATGAGTCAAGGCTTCACGTTGTTATTGATACATTGGGAAATAAGTTGTGCAGGATACAGGAGGTAGCACCACCTACCACCATCTCTCTAGTTACTACAAAAGAATGTAGTAAAATCATTTCAAAAATCGGGAAATTTGTTTTCCTGATGATACGCCCTCAAGGAAAGAAGAAAATAGTGGACATGACCTCTAGACAGGGCCCTCTGCATGACAACAACAGATGGACAAGGTCGTGGACGAGTACAAGGACATCTTCGCCTCACCCGTAGGGGTGCCTTTTCATTATTAGGTCAAGCACTCCATCGATCTAACCCCAGGTGTGCCATTGCCCAATGGACCAATATATCACCACTCTATTCTGGAGAATGTTGAAATCAAGAGGCAAATTCAGGAGTTATTGTAGAAAGGTCACATTCAACCGAGTTCATCACCCTATGGGAGCCCGATCGTGTTAGTACAGAAGGAGCACGGGACTTAGAGACTTTGTATTGACTATCAAGCACTGAACAATATCATTATCTGAAATAGGTACCCAATCCTGCGGATTGATGACCTTTTGGACCAACTCAAGGGGCAAAAATATTTCAGCAAGATTGACTTGAAGTCCAAATATCACTAGGTACCAGTCGAACCCTCCGATGTGTGGAAGACTACCTTCAAAGCCAAGGAGGGCCTTTTTGAATGGTTGGTTATGCCTTTCGGGTTGATGAATGCTCCTGCAACCTTCATCAGGCTTATGGATGACATCTTGCGGCCATTCACCAACTCATTTTTAGTGGTATACTTGGATGACATCTTGATCTTCAGCCAAAGTTGGGAAGAGCACCTCCACCACATCCGACAAGTTGTAAAAACACTACAGCAACACAAGCTATGTGCCAATTTGGAGAAATGCACTTTTTGCATGACCCAGGTTCAATATCTGGGATACATTATTGATGGACGGGGGGTTAATGTGGATCCAGCCAAGATCCAAGTCATTCAGAATTGGCCAACCCCAACCACTTTGATGGAGCTCCATGTCTTTCTGGGTCTTGCCAATTTCTACCGCAAGTTCGTGTTGGGGTTCTCTCATATCACTTGGCCCTTGAGTCAACTCGCCAAAGGAGGAGTGGAAGAAAAATTCTTTTGGTCTGAATCTCAACAGAAGGTATTCGCAGAGTTGAAACATCACCTCTTCTCTGCACCAATGCTCACATTACCAGACTTATAACAACCATTTGATATCGAGACAGATGCCTCTGACTATGTTATTAGGGTAGTCCCTACTCCACAATGGCATCCAATGGCATATCACAGCGAGACACTCTCAGACACAGTCCGCATGTATCCCACTTATGAAATACATATGTATTCCATTATTCAAGCTTGCTGACAATGGAATCATTACATTTTGGGAAAGGAAATGGTCATCCACACAGACTACTGACCCCTGGAGTTCATATAGATGCAAGGGAATTTGTCGAATGATTGCCATAAGAAGTGGTCCACATACCTATAACAATTCCATTTGAATATCTAGTACAAGAAGGGTAGCAAAAATAATTTTACAAACTGCCTCAACTGACCCCCGATCATGGCATTAACCACCGTGCTCAATTCTTGTGGGCACGAGACTTCTGATTGGCCACTTCTCTACAAAACGACCCAGAATTTAGCCACACATACCATACACTCTTGGAGGGTTAGCAAGTTCCAAATTTTCACCTCCAGGATGCTTTGTTATGCCACCTAGGACACCTTTGTGTTCCTTCAAGCAAGCATGCAAAGATGATTTGGGAAGCACACTACATTCGAGCCACTGGGCATTTCGGGGTCGAGAAAACAGTGGAAATACTGCATAATTATTTCTATTGGCCAAATCTTCAATAGGATGTCAGGAAGTACATCAGATCCTGCACTGCCTGCGCTATTGCCAAACCGACCATCAAGAAGCAAGGTCTCTATACTCTGCTACCGACCCCTAGTAGACCTTGGGAATCCATCTCCATGGATTACATGTTAGGCCTTCCTTCTACTAAGCATGGCAATGACTGTGTTTTTGTGGTCGTCGATAGATTCTTGAAGATGGTCATTATGGAGGCCTACAAGAAGAGTATCACAGCAGAAGCCACTGCTAAACTCTTCTTTGAACAAGTGTGGGTACACTTTGGGATCCCACAGTCTATCATCTTAGATCGAGACAGTAGGTTCCTCAGTACATTCTAGTGCAGTCTTTGGTCGATGTTGAACACCAAGCTCACTAGGTCCACAACTTTCCATCCTGAAACTGATGGCCAAACAGAGGTCGTCAACAGGATTATCATACACATTCTATGCATGTACAACTCAAAGCATCCACACACATTGGATTAGAGCCCCCCCTATGTCCAACATAGCTACAACCAGGCTCTCCATAGCTCAATTAGACACAACCCTTTTTAGGTGGGCTTGGGATTCTAGCAACTATGTCCCATTGACATGGCCATACCATTTGCAATGACTCAGGGAGATTTGACTCATGTCCAGTCTAAAGCCAACAAGGCAAATAGCTTCACTGAGCACATTCAACACATCCGCCAATAGGTCCATGACATATTGGACAAATCCAATGCTAAGTATAAGCAGTGACATGATTAGCGTTGGGTGCCACACAAGTTCCAGGTGGGCAACAAAGTTTGGCTACATCTACAAAAGGAGCGCCTCACTGGGCCCCACTGCAAGGTTTGCCCGCTTTGATATGGGTAATACACCATCAAGGCTATGGGAGATAATTCTTTTGAGCTCAACATTCCCCCATTCCTTGGCCTGCACCTAGTGTTCAATGTGGATCACCTTCAGCCATACTTTCCACCATTACTGGACAAATCTGACATTGCAGAATAGCTCACACCAACAGAGTTAAATCCATATTGCATGGAACAAGCTGCAAATAATTAGATCATGGAAACATAGATCAAGAACACTTGCCGGCATAAGATCCAACTGTATCGAGTTGTCAAAGCCAGTCAGCTCCTGCACTAAGGAAAATGGCTCACTAGGGACCAAGCTCAGCAGAAGTTTCCCCATCTCGTGGAGGAACTCAAAGCAATGGATACCATTGCTTCCTAAGGGGGGAGGAATGATCCAAGTGGATATTGGTGGCAACCTACCTATTCCACATGGACCCCCACCATTGTTTCTTTCATTTTTTAGTTTCCTTAATTGTAGCACAGGTTACTATTTTTGGCATTTTTTTGGGTCCTGAACTTCAGGAGCCGTTTTGAGGCCCTAAACGGCGTTTTCTTGGCAATATTGCTTCAATTGATCTTGTAGATATTGCGTTTTTAGTTTTATTCCTCGAAGAGATATTTCTAATGAGGTATCATGCATGTCAAATAGAAATAATATGACCAAGTTACAACCCCAGGAAGTTGGCTACCCAACTTACCCTAACGGGGCCCATAAACTCTTGGTGTTACATCTCCTCGGGTTAGGGATTTTGTTTTTTAGGGTTTTTCCTTATTGTTCAATAATAAAAATTCCCTTGAGCCTCATTGTAACTCAATTCATAGGCATGTAGCTGAAACATCTCTTCTCAGAGATAAGCTACCATCACCCGAGCTAGTCTCATTTCCATTCTATTTGTACGCATATTTCATTACTTAATACTAATGAGAGATAGTGTTATCTCTGTTGCATCTCTTTATTTATGGTTATATTTGTAATATGTTGCATTCCTATTTAAATTCGGATCACTCCTAGAATTGTATTCATTCCAAACATATATCTGACATTCTGCAGCTCTATGTCCAAACCTTCCACATGAATAACAATGACCATAAAAGATAGGTTGGTACTTGTGAGGAAATATTCTTCGAGGAATTGTCTTTGAAGGTTCTTCCTGCAAGTCTTGATCTCTTGATTTAGCTGAGAGATCTATCTTCTTGGTATATTTTTCATATCCATCTTCTTTAATTGTCATAGAAGAACTCGACTTCTTTTCAATTTTTTCTTTATAACTAAGACTAGTCTTGTCATTGTATGCTCGTTGAGTGTTGATGAGTTCATCCAAAGTCTTTGAACTGTTGGCATAGTTTTGAAAAGTTTTTCCATTTTTTACTTCCTTTCATAGAGCAACTATTTCTGCTTCCAATGCTTCTCTTTCCTTGTTGTTTTCCTTTAATTCTTTCTTGGGAGATTCTTTAATTCACTTTTATTCTTCAACCTTGATTTTAAGGTTGGGGACCTGTTCTCTTTCTGTCTTCAATTTGTCTCCAAGAGTTTTGACATGCTTCTTCTTGGATTTGGGCTCTTTGATAAACCTAATCACTTCGTTTTGAAATTCAACCTCAGTCATTTCTTCTTCTTCGTCTCCTTCTTCATTAGGTGCCTCTTGCTTATTGTGCTTGGCCATAAAAAATACTCTTCCATTGAATTCTTCTTCGCTATCACTCTCTTCTTCAGATGAGGAACTATCGTCTTTGGTGAAGAAACTATTCTTAAACCATTTCTACTTGCCTTGCTTGTTGAACTTCCTAGGACCTTTCTTTCCATTCGTAACAACCTCATTTTTGTGAGGAAATTTGGGTGCCAAATGCCCAACCTCACCACAATCAGAACATATTAATGGAAGTTTACCTTTGAATTTTCCCATACTTGTTCTCATTTTCCACATGAAGTAGGATAATTCTTCATCTAAGAAATCTTCTTCATCTTCTTCCTCTTCCTCATCCTTACAATTGCAAGATTTTGCTTTTAGAGTCTTCTTGTCCTCACTATTCTTCTTGGATGTGGAAAATGTTGTTTCTAAGTGAGATGTGTCATCCTCTTCTTCAATCCTCATTTCATATGTTGTAAGAATTCCATGCAATTCATCTATGTTGAGATTGGTCAGATTCGATCTATCTTCCAAGACATATACCTTAGGGTTAAATCTTGTTGGCAAGGTTCTAAGGATATTTCGGACAACAATTTTCATTTCAACAGGTTCTCCCAAACATTCCAATGTATTTGTTGTTTCATCAACACACTTAAAGTATGCAGCAATATATTCATCTTCCCTCATTTTGAGTTGCTCAAATTTTTCCCTGAAAATTTGAAGCTTTGATTCTTTCACCTTTGAGTCACCTGCATATATATTTTCAAGCTTACCCCATACCTCTTTAGTAGTTTTGCAACTCAATACCTTAAGATAAATAGATTTTATAAGCCCATTGATAATAAGATATTTAGCCTTTGCACCATATAACATATTTTTCTTACCTTGTTCATCCTGGGTCGATGTGAAGCCTTTGTCAATGATTTCCCATACTTATTATCCATGCGCCAACAAATGAACCTCCATTCCTCCACTCAAAAGTGAATTTTTATTTCCATTGAACAAAGGAACTCTATTCTGAATATAATCCATGATCTCCTTCCAGTTGTTACACTGCTATTGAAGGAACAAAGATCTGATACCAATTGTTGGAAATACTCAGGGGGGGTGAATCAATATTCCTTAGCAATTAGCACTTTTAAATATTTTCAAAGCATTAGTTAATCTTAAGTTATTATTAATTTTTATGAAGTAATACTAGTAAGTAAAAGAACATAGTAGGAACAAGAATTTTAGGTGGAAAACCCCCTCCGGGTCAAAAACCACTGAACGCTTTTATAATAAATTCTTTAATCTCGAGCCCCAACTGAAATGAAAGCAACAACTTCCTAGAATTCTAGAGAAGCATTATTCTCCATCTCCCACTGGAAGGATGCCCCAACATGCTGGTTTCTTCAGTAATCAACTAAATGGATGCCCCAACACCCTAGCAAGCCATAACTCACCCTAGCACCACCCTACTGCCCTATAATGAATGAAATAAGACAAGACTGTGGATTCCAAAACTAAGGACAACAATCCATGATACAATAAGATGTACAATGATTTTCATGCAATTGACCAAATATCCAATCACTCTATGACCTACAACCTAACCTTGACATCATCTCAACAGTGACTCCTATACCTCCCAACACTGCCTCTTCGACTCTAAGCAGAATGACTCTTTTACAATCTTTACAATGATGACTCTTTTACAAATGAATCTTTTACAACTTTACAATGATGACTCTTTTATAAATGACTCTTTTACAACTTTACAATGACGACTCTTGGCCTTAACAATACTTCACGATATTTGGATGGTTGTCATGTCTTTAAAGATGTCTTGTTGTAATGCTTCATTTGATTTGATACTTCTGCTCTTGGATTCTTGCTTGATGTTGTACTTGAATCTTCTTCTACCTAAATGCAAAATTTTCCAGGCGAAACCAATCCCAAAACAAAACAAAATTCCCTTCAACTTACCTCTCCTTGCAAAACACATGTAAGTGCATAATAATGAATAAATACAAATTAAAATTACAATGCATACCTGAAGTGTGCTTGTCACTTTTGTTGTCAAATTGTTGCAGCAGTAGACAAAGACCCCACTCTTAATATAGGCATGGACTCTATGTAATGCTATATCCAAAACTGACCTAAAGATATATAGAATAAAAATTGATGACAGACCCTAGACTTGTGATGGACCAAGTTCTAAGTACAACAAGAGAGACCATTCTATTAACTATGACAAGACAAGTAACATGAACTTACAACATCATATAGATTAAGCAGACTAGGTGTAGCATCAAATGTGTAGTATCAGGAATAGAACATCCAAAAAGCTAATTGTGACATATAGAGACATAGAGATATAACCGAGACCTTGTATATACTTATGGTGTCCTGCAAAAACATATGTCAAAGATCATACTTAGAATTCAAATGTAAAAACTAATCATACATACTATTATCACCAAAATAAGAGTTTACATTTTTCCTAATCATGGTCTTAGATGAGTGTCAAGTCATCCTATGTTTTAATGGGTAGGTGATAGGTTAGGAGTCTCATGAGTCTCATTTCCATCACTAAATAAAGTTCATAAGCATTGTCTAACACCTTATGGATCCCATATCATGTTTAAAATTTCATGTGTTTGGTCATTTCAAAAATTTGAACGTGCTACGAAACTATCTAGACGTTTTCGTAGTGCAAAGTCCTAAAATTACACTACATGCACTACGAAATCACTGAAGCAGCCGTTTTTCAGCAAAAAAACGTTTTTAAGTAGTCAACTTCCAGGAGGTTTTTTGAGAAACTGAAAGGATATTTTGGAAAACTGAAAGAGGTTCTTCTTCCTAACATACCTATCTACAAAAACCTCTTTCATTTTCTTCAAATTCATTATGAGCTTGGAGACATTGATGACTCAAATTGTGCTATGAAACTGCTGTAGGAGCCACTTTTCAGAAATCACAATTTTCCAGTTTACACCTGATATTCAAAGACAGTTTCTGGGTAGTAGGAAAGGTATTGAAAAAAACTAAGAAATGGTTTTGTTCAACACCAACTGGTATACAAAAGCCTCCTTCATTTTTGAAAAATACATTTTTGATGAGGAGATAAAAGCTCTGTCCCAACACCTATTTTTCAGCCAGAACAGAGCAGGGGACAGTTTCCTAGTTTTTAGGGCAGATGAAGGAGAAGCTATTGAAGGCCAGAAAGAGGGTTATGGACATCACCAAGGTCGAATTTAAGGATCAGCTGTCAAATATCAAATTTAATTCATATTTTAGGTAGTTACTATCATAAAAGGAGTTGTACTCCTAATTGTATTAGGACTCTAGGACTGTTAGTTAACTGTCTCTTGTAATTAATAGTCTGTTTTAGGTATGAGTAGGTGTCAGGTCAAGAAAATTCGAATTCCCCTCATGTTGGAGGAAGGAATCCAAGATTGTAATGAACTCTATAAAGAGAAAGAGGTGTAATGCACCAAAAGGTTGGAAATTTTCAAAGAAACAGACATACTATGCTATTGTAGAAGATTGTATGTTGGATGTTAATATAGAAGCTTGGCTTTACTACTCAGGATTCAGAGAGAGTTTTAATGTTTGATTTTCCTCATGGTTTCTTCCGTTTACTCACTTGTAGTGGTATGAATGCATGTTACTTAGAATTCATTGCCAATGCTCTAACTTCCTATATGTGTTCATACACTATGTTCCTTATATTTTGTTCTGTTTTGCTGATATATTAAAACTCTTGATGCCCTGTCTTCCATGTTAAGCTAATCTTACTGTGATACAGAAACATATTCTGACTCCATAAGCCCAATGGATGTTTATTGATTGTGTCCAACCATTCATACCTTTCCACTTGTATTTTTATAGAGTTAGCCATCTAATCCTTAATTGAAATCTTTAACCTAGTGAGAGAGCCCTCTCAGGTTGAGGAGGCTAAGCCTCAACTAAAAGTTTGGTTTGAAATAGTTGCTCAAAGTCTTCCTAATCAGCAGCCTATCAGGGTCTGGTTTTGTGATAAAATTTTGGTCCGTCTGCCAGGAGTCTGAAGATTATTCATTCCCAAAATCAAGAAAGTTGAACTTTTGAAGGTAGCAGGAGCTCAAAACGTTTTTGAGGCTGCAATCTACCTTGACGACTCCACACATCAAATAACAAATTGGAAGGTGACTCCACTACTAAAAGATCGGTAGCTTGATGAAATTTCAAGATGAGTGCCATTGTAAGAATGAATGCCAGGTATGCCCCTACGAATCTGTCTCATATCCCTGGTTTTCCAAATTCTATGCCAAAGGTCGAATGGTTAGATGATCTTCCAATATTAAAAGATGAAAAGAAAGACAATGCTACTCTTCATTTGGTTAGATTCCATATGCATGTACACAGTCTTAAGGTTCAGTTCCCTGAATATTGTCTCATGAAGATGTTTATGACCACTTTAGAAGGAAAATCATGGTCTTGGTATAAAAGCTTGGAAAATGGTTCATTATATTCTCTTGTTGATAACCATTATGTATTCTATGACATGTATAAAGAGTGTCATCCCTCCTTATTGTTGGTCAAAGATTGCTGTAAACATTCTGCAAGTTTTATTCAATATTTGGAGGATTGTCATGATGATAATGAATTCATGGATGAAGAAATTTTAGAGGCTCTTCATAACAATACATTTCAACACCAAGAAGAAAGGATAACATCCCATGAAATGTAGCATGAAAATCAGCAGAAGTTTACTTATGAAAACCATGTTACATCCTCTAAGATTAACATGAAGATGCATCAAACTTGCCAGTCTTTTGATCATAAAGAATATGAAAATGATTACAAACACCAAGAAGAACTACTGGAAGAATTTTTTTATAACCCTCAGGCAAAGGAAAAGGTTGATCATTTCTGTAATTCCTTGTAGTAGCTTACATCAAAGAATGATCATAATAATGAGGAAAATTACATTGTTTGTGGGAATCATTCAGAAAATTAGTTGGATAGCATATAAAAGGAATTTTGTGTGGTTGAGAATCAGTTGTCTGAAGATATAGAATGTTATGAGAATCATCAAACTAATCATGTCTTTTTTGACCCTATAGCTGATTACATGGAAAAGATGTGTTGTTCAGATTTCCAGTTATATTTTTATCTTGAAGATCAGTTACATCTCATGCTAACTTAGTTATTTCAGTATCATGTTTATTTTTTCTTCAAACAAAGCCAAGAGATTCAAGTGTGAGATCAGATTAATGACTGGCTTCATTGGAAGTTTCATGTTCCTTGAGCTACAAATGGAGGTTGCAGTTGATAGGGTAGGTAGGAATGTGCAAATAAGCTCAGGGTAGGTTGACTAAGCATTTTTCAGTAGATATAGATTTCTTTCTTCTACAGTGATCATCAAGCTTAAGCCCGAGTTGAAGGCCCAACAGTTTGAAGAAGATGCTTGTCAAATCAAATAAAAGTATTTCTGTTTTACCAAAAAATAGATAGCACTGGAGCTACGAGTTCTTAGTGTGCCACAGGGGTACACTATCCCAAGTGGAGCCACTGTTATCACCAAAATAAGAGTTTACATTTTTCCTAATCATGGTCTTAGATGAGTGTCAAGTCATCCTATGTTTTAATGGGTAGGTGATAGGTTAGGAGTCTCATGAGTCTCATTTCCATCACTAAATAAAATCCATCAGCATTGTCTAACCCCTTATGGATCCCATATCATGTTTAAAGTTTCATGTGTCTGGTCATTTCAAAAATTTGAATGCGCTACGAAACTTTCTAGGCATTTTCGTAGTGCAAAGTCCTAAAATTACACTACATGCGCTACGAAATCACTGAAGCAGCCTTTTTTCAGCAGAAAAATTGTTTTAAGTAGTCAACTTCTAGGAGGTTTTTTGAGCAACGAAAAGCATATTTTGGAAAAATGAAAGAGGTTCTTCTTCCTAACATACCTATCTACAAAAAAATATTTCAATTTCTTCAAATTCATTATGAGCTGGGAGAAGTTGATGACTCAAATTGCGTTATGAAACTGCTGTAGGAGCAGTTTTTCAGAAATCACAATTTTCTAGTTTACACCTGATATTAAAAGAAAGTTTCTGGGTAGTAGGAAAGGCATTGCAAAAAACCAAGAGAGATTTTTTTCCAGCACCGACTGGTCTACAAATGCCTCCTTCATTTTTGAAAAATGTATTTTTGATGAGGAGATAAAAGCTCTGTCCCAACACCTATTTTTCAGCCAGAACAAAGTGGGGGACAATTTCCTGGTTTTCAGGGCAGATGAAGGAGAAGCTATTGAAGGCCAGCAGGAGGGTTATGGACATCACCAAGGTCGAATTTAAGGAGGAGTAGCTGTCAAATATCAAATTTAATTCATAGTTTAGGTTGTTACTATCATAAAAGGAGTTTTACTCCTAATTGTATTAGGACTCTAGGACTGTTAGTTAACTATCTCTTGTAATTAATAGTCTATTTTAGGTATGAATAGGTGTCAGGTCAATAAAATTCAAATTCCCCTCATGTTGGAGGAAGGAATCCAAGATTGTAATGAACTCTATAAAGATCAAGAGGTGTAATGCACCAAAAGGTTGGAAATTTTCAAAGAAACAAGCATACTATGCTATTGTAGAAGATTGTATGTTGGATGTTAATACAGAAGCTTGGATTTACTACTTAGGATTCAGAAAGAGTTTTAATGTTTGATTTTCCTCATGGTTTCTTCCATTTACTCACTTGTAGTGGTATGAATGCATGTTACTTAGAATTCATTGACAATGCTCTAACTTCCTACATGTGTTCATACACTGTGTTCCTTATATTTTGTTATGTTTTGCTGATATATTAAAACTCTTGATGCCCTGACTTCCATGTTAAGCTAATCTTACTGTGATACTGAAACATATTCTGACTCCATAAGCCCAATGGATGTTTATTGATTGTGTTCAACCATTCATACCTTTCCACTTGTATTTTTATAGAGTTAGCCATCTAATCCTTAATTGAAATCTTTAACCTAGTGAGAGAGCCCTCTCAGGTTGAGGAGGCTAAGCCTCAGCCAAAAGTTTTGTTTGAAATAGTTACTCAAAGTCTTCTTGATCAGCAGCCTATTAGGGTCTGGTTTTGTGATAACACATACCTCGTTTTAGGAGACTTACCCTTGACTGTTGATGTGTGGTCCTTATTGTAGTGATCCTTGAATGCACAATTTTTCTTGCCTTCTAGAAGCTTGATATTGAATTTGTTGTATCTATGTAATTTCAGATCTCCAAGGTCTGAAATTGCGTCCTTTGGCAGCCCTCTGAGTCCTCTTTCCAACCCCACATGTCTTATCAATATTGGATTATTCAAGAAAGAGTTATGCCCAATCTCCCACGATGACGTGATTATATATTGCTTCAGTAGATCAAACTTGTACGAAGTGCCACATGTCATTGTCGAGACCTTCGGCCTTGTTTGACATAGAATTCGGGATCCTGCAAAAATCCTAACTACCTCAGATCATATCTCCGAAAATATAATGAACCAAGATCTGAAGTTTGGTCACGAGGTTCATCAATATTTTTGCTCAAATGGGTTTTAATTTCAGCTTCAGAATATTCACAGAACAAACTTTATAGAAAAAATTCCATGATGCCCTATTTGAAGCCACAAAATCCCTACTAGAGGAGAATGTGAGGGTCACTATTTATATGAATGTCTTGAGTTGAGAGGGTCCTCAACAAGTGAATGTTGGAGGGATTTTAGTAGCAAAATAAAATTATTAATTATTAACTATTCAGTGACCATAACCAATTATGAGTGCCATGCCACAACCCCATGGGGTTTTAGCCCATTAACTGGGGTTACTAACTTCAAACATGAATATCTCTCAAACCGTGAAGAACTACGTGGCATGCCATATATCAACGGAAACATCTCGACAAGTAGAATCCATCTAGAAGATCCTTAACTCACAATAGAGTAACTTTTCAAGTCAAAATGCCCTTGCAAGATCAGGGTAGCCCTTGGTGTTGCTTGGGTTCACATCAATGACAACCACTAATCAAAAAAATTGAGTTGCAGAATGAAAGAATTGATCCATTAAAGAAAGTGTAAAAGTTATGCTACATTATCAATATTTGTCGAAATTTTTGTGGGGTGAAGCTACGAAGACACCTATATACATACAAAATCAAAGTCCCACACGTCACTAGATAACATGAATCCTGAAGAAGCATTCACTGGGAAGAAACCAAGTGTGGATCATCTCTGAATTTTTGGTTGTCCTGTCTATATTCATATACCAATGGACAAGAGAAATAATTTGGATCCATCAAACATGAAGGGAACATTTGTTGGATACAGTAATTCTTCTAAGGCCTAAAGGATCTACATTAAAGGAGGACACTAAATAGAAGTTAGTCGAGATGTGATATTTGAAAATAGTATTGCATTCAAGAAATCAAGGATATCCCTATGGACTTTGATGATGAAGAAATTTCGGTTTCTGAAGAGGAAGTTACTAGGGAGGAAGAAGAATAAAATCATGAAGATGAAGGTACCAGTGAACCTATACAACCAGTGGTAATCCCTAAGACTCAAAAGAGACCTAACTAGTTGAAATCTACTCTATTAGATGCAGAGGGTCATGGAGCAGCTAAAGGAACATTTAGAGAAAGCAAGAAGCCCAAAAGATATTCAAGGTATGTAGTATATATGAAAAAACTAATAGAAGCAGAGCCATCCACCTTTGAACAAGTTGTCAATCATCAACAATGGACAGATGCAATGAATGAAGAATATCAACTGATAATGAAAAATGGGGTATGGGAGATTGTACCTAGGCCTGAAGACAATTCTGTGGTAACTTCCAAGTGGCTTTACAAGATTAAAAATGTAGGGAATGGGAGTATTGACATGTATGAGGCAATATTAGTGGTTAGGGGCTTCTCTCAACAAGAAGGCATAAATTATGAAGATACATTTGCTCCAACAGTAAGGTATACAACTATATTCTCACTATCTATTTGGTAGCATCGATGGGATGGAATATACATCAAATGGATGTCAAGAATACATTCTCGAATGATACAATTTATGAAGAACTCTATATAGAGAAACCCTTGGGATTTTGAAGTCAAATATAGAGAGGCTTGCGTTTTCAGGTTGAAGAAGGCTTTATATGGTCTTAAGAAAGCAGTAAGGGCATTGTGTGCTATGATGAATGCATACCTACAAAGATTGGGCTTCACAAAGAGCTTTGTTGTTCTGAATCTCTACATCAAGGTTGTAAAAGGTGAGCCTGTGATTATTCTTTTGTATGTGGATGATCTTATCTTGAAAGGTGTGGAAGGTCAAATCCAATAATTCAAGAAGCAACTAGTGGAAGAATTCGATATGAAGAATCTTGGGATGATGCACTACTATTTGGGACTAGAAGGTTGGAAGGGACCTGATGAGATCTATTTAGGTCAAGGGAAGTATGTAATTGAGATGTTTAAGAGGTTTGACATGATGGATTGCAAACCAATGACAACCTCGATGATCACAAACTTAAAAATACTAAGGAGTTATGAATCAAGCCCAGTGGATCCAACCAGGTATAGACAATTGATTTTCTCATTAACATACTTGGTGAATACTCAACCAGACATATGTTTTGCAGTAAATGTTCTTAGTCAGTTCCAATTTGAGCATACACATGATCATTGGATAGCAGACAAGTACATTTTGAGATATCTGCAAGGTAAATTCCATTACTTCCTTAAATATGAAATGAGGAATGATGTCCACTTGATTGTATATACAGATGATGACTGGGGAGGCAGTGAGAAAGATGGAAGGAGAAATACAGGAGGATGTTTTAGTTTGGGATCCTCCATGACCTCATGGATGAGAAAATAACAAGAATTGGTTTCTTTAAGTAGTACTGAGGTTGAATATATTGTAGCCTATGAAGTAAGTAGAGAAGTCGTCTCGTTGAGGAAGTTGTTGTCCAACTTGTTTGAAGGACTAATGGACCCTTTAGTGATACATTGTGATAACACCAGTTGTATAAGATTGCGTGAAGACCTAGTGTTTCATGGAAATACAAAGCATATAAACAACATCTATCACTACATTCGGAAGCTAGTACAAGATGGTTTGTTACAGCTATAGTATATCTCCATCGATGAGCAGGTAGTTGACATATTGAAAAAATATATTCCTAATAAGAAGCTTGTATATTTGAGAGACAAGCTTGATTTGGTTGATTTATACTCCCTAATTGAGAGGGATATATAGACACGTCATTCTTGTATTCACTTAGGAAGACAAAATGGAGAATTGGGTAAACATATGGCATCTGATACTCTTTGAGGATGAGGTAGGGAATCCAAGATAGCAGTAGTCAAGGATTGATATTCTTCGAGGACTAGTTATCCAAGATAAGAATAGTCCAAGAAGGACATACTCTATGAAAACCCAGGTGGCTTATGTACCTTGAGAGACAATGATGATGGTTTCTATCAATCATTGGGTCTTGCCAGCATTGTGCTATGATCTTGTGGAGAGATAAAGTTGTTAGTCAAGGACTTGCTATGTGAAAATGTTGGTTGTTCTGATGCTAAACAGTTGGGTTACCAATCTTACTCTTCTTATGAGATATCTTTAGATTGAGAATGTCAATGTACCATTTATGAATACCTCCCTAGTTAAGAGGGAGTGTTGAAAATGTAACTAGGTTCGGTCTTCATAAATATGAAATGTTCTTTTGATTCTTTTATTTTGTAAAATGAAACAAAAAAATATTATTGTTATTTTTGATCATGGGTTTCATGATCAAAATGATTTATTTTAGAGGTCAAGCACCCATTGAGTGCTTCTAGGGTTTGACCTAGGTCAAAAAGTCAAAATAGTCATTGTCATAAGTTGAAGACCCCATCGGGCACATTGTAACTTGTAAAGATTTTTTCTTTTGTAATTAAAAATGTCAAGGTACCCTTCAAGACCAAGTTAGCCTGGCAGCTGAGAAGTCAACCTATTTTGAGGAGCCACATTCACCATAAGAAGCCTATATAAAACATGGAACTTGACCTTCTTAAGACACATTCACTTCAAATCTCATTTAGGCGAAGGAGGAGTAGAAAAATGCTAGTGAAGAAGGAAGAGGATGAAGGACAAAGTTTATGGGCTTATTCTATCTAACATGTGAGAAGAAGGAAGGCTAGGGTTTGCTACTTCCAAGCCAAAATTCTCTATTTTCTGAAAGAGAATGAAAGTTGTTGGAAGAAGGGCCTACTAGGTCATATTATAGCCCTAGACAAGGAAGCAAACTAGGAAAAGTTACTGGGAGTCCTTGGAAGGCTAAATTACACTTACACATGTGGATGCAATAACAGTTGCTGGGTGGCAAAAATTTCAGACCTACAATAGAGGCCAAAATTATGAAGTTGGGGGTCAAAGTTGTCCTACTAGGAGATATTTGACTGGGTTGGACTTGGACCAAGGAAGCACATCATCAGGAGAGGTTGGACTTGGTACTAGAAGGGTATTGATATTGGTCTAAAGGTCTTGGAATTCATCAATTGAATAATATTTAAGAAGAGAAGAGATTTACAAGTTTTCTTCTCAAGTGGAGAGGTTTTGGCCCTGGTTAGCAGGCTATATCCTATGTACTTGTGCACTATTTTTCTTCTTGTTCTTGGTATCTTTTTGATGATAAAATAACATAATAATAATAAAATAAGTTAATAAGTAAGAAAAAGTAAAAATATATCACAAAGAGTTACCATAGAAAGAGAGATCCTCCTAACTACTACTTTATAGATTTCTCAATGGTCCATTGAAGAAACAACACTTTTAATGATGTTGGATTCAAGATTTAGATTATGCACATTAATTTGATCTCGGGTAATCAAGGTAGTATTCTTAACCTTAAGTTTCTTGTATTGATTAGGACATCTCAAGCCTTCCCATATATAGTGTTGACCATGAAGATAAAATGTATGTGGGATAAATGGATCATCAATTTGATTTTTAGATTCCCCAACCTCAACAATAGCACTGGAGACTACCTTATTAAGAAATGAAAAGGTAGGAGGGCAAGGGACAAAATGGAAATTAAGTTCCTTCTTTGGAATTCGAGGTGTCTCATGATCAGAATAAGTCGGGAGAGCCCAATCAACCAAGGTTTCATATTCATATTGTTTCAAGGATATTTGGACCAAGCGCTAAAACATTTCCATGAAGAAATACCAATCCACGTGTTCTTCAAGAAACTATAACATAGTTAGAAAAATCCTCTATTGATTCATCAGATTTCATACTAAGCTGATTAATCCTTTTATAAACATCTCAGTAATCACACCTATTAAAGGCTTGATGAATCTCCTTGAAAGTTGTTCAAATTAATGAATGGAAGTGGTTGGTAAGGTATGAAAGCATAGCTTAACTCAACCTTAAAGTGTGAGGGTGAACAGTTTACAAGCAACATATTCACAACTGATTTCATGAGATTGTTAGAAATTAATTAATGGAGCAATGAAATACATAAAATATTGTGGAAACAAAAATATAGAAATGCATAAAAAAAGAAACAAAGATATGCGTGGTTCACTCAATTTGGGCTACATCCATGGATAAATAGCCATTCCTTCCTTTTATATTGTCTAGCGAAATGAAGAGACACAACCTACAGTAGATCCACTACAATTTCCTCTCTCTCTCTCTCTCTCTCTCTCTCTCTCTCGCTCTTAGGATTATAATAAGCCTTCGCAATACAATTCCCTCATATAAACTAAGGGTTTCCTTCTAGGGTGAAAAAACATAAATTAACATAACTTCTACCATGAGATCATCCTCCTAATGAATGACCCAAATTGACTACGAAATTACAATATTTTACAAGGCAATTTTTCATCTATTTTTAGCTTTGGGGGTGTTGCCCCCGAACCCCTGCCAAGGGCGGATTCATTAAAAGTAGTCGTCGCCCCCCTTGATGACTATCATATGAGTGTTGTTTCCACCCCATTTAGGAACTTGGGTCCAATGCAACTGAGACCTCTAAATCAAGAAGATAATCAGGCTCCACACCCAATAATTTCCCACTTAGAGACTGATTACATAAACTCAATCGTCGCTTCACTTGTTGGACAATGACTCCACTTGGACCAGGTTGTTTCTCATATTCACCATCATAATTGAAGGCCAATTGAAATGCAGTAGAATCTCAATTCCTCCCTAGTTACAACTTTTGTTAACATATCTATAGGATTTTGGCTAGTGTATATCTTTCCCAAATTCAATTGTCCATATTCCAACATTGACTATATGAAATGGTGCTTGAGTTGTATATTTTTAGTCTTGGAATGAAATTTTGAGTTCTTTTCGAGATGAATGGCACTCTAGACGTCACTGTATAACCTTCTCATATCCTGTGTCTTGCCCAATTCATCCATAATCCTTTATAACCAAATCATTACTTTACTAGCCTTTATAGAAGCAACATACTATGATTCCATTCTTAAAAGTGCAACAATGTTTTGCAATTTTGAAACCCAACTAGCAGTTATTCCACCTATAGTAAACAATACCCTATTGTGCTCCTCATGTTATCTCTATCACCTTCCACATATGCATCAACATATCCCTGTAGAGAAATGTTTGAACCACCAAAGAATAATGCTTGATTTGTGGTACCTCACAAACATCTGAGAATCCACTTCATTGCCATCCAATGCTATTTTCTTGGATTGTTCTTATACCTACTTACAACTCCCATTACATGTGCAATATCAAGCCTTTTACAGACCATCGCATATGTTAAGCTTCCAACTACTGATGCATATGGAACTTTACACATAGAATCCATCTCTTCCTGAGTCTTGGGACACATCTCCTTACTTTGTTTGAAATGTCTAGCCAAAGGTGTACTAACTACTTTTTCATTCTGGATATTAAATGTACTCACTCTGAGACTTTCGATTTTTCCTATCTCTAGTTATTCTCATACCAAGGATTTGTTTTATAGCACCCAAATCCTTCATTGCAAATGAACTTGACAAATTTCCTTTGAGCACATTTATTTCTTGCATGTCAGACCTTGAAACAAGCATGTCATCTGCATACAATAACAATATAATATAGTTTCCATCATTTTTCTGGTTAAGATAAACACAATGATCAAAATGACATCTAGTGTAACCTTGTTCAGACATAAACCTGTCAAATTTTAGATACCACTACCTTGGATCCTTTTTTAAGTCATACAAGCTCTTCTTCAATTTTCACACTAATTTCTCCTTCCCTTTGACCTCATACCCTTTTGGTTGTTGCATATATATTTCTTCCTCCAAATCCCCATGGAGAAAGGTTATATTTACATCTAACTACTCAAGATGAAAAAAAAGATTGCCACTAGACTTAAAATAGTTGTGATTAAAGTCATTTTATAAACAGGAGAAAAAATTGCATCAAAGTCTACACCTTTCTTTTGTGCAAACCCCTTCCCTACAAGTCTAGCCTTATCCTTTTGTTTACCTCCATCTTCTTCCTTAAACCTGTAAACCCATTTATTTTGTAATGTTGTTTTACCTATAAGCAACTTGACTAATTCCCAAGTTTGGTTATGCATCAAGGACTCCATCTATTCTTCCATGGATCGCTCCCACTTCTTCCTAGTTTCTACCTGCATTACTTCTTCGTATATTTATGGTTCACCAGAATCAGTCAAAAATACATAATATAATGAAGGAGAGTATCGCTGAGGGGGTCTACTTATCCTAATATATCTTCTAACACAACTTTCAGGTCTTTGAGGTGCCTATTGTTGTTTTGGTTGTTTTTGTGGTTGTGGTTGTTGATCATTATAATTTTTAGGAATATTTACCTTTTCTGTGATCTCATCAAGCACTATGTATTCTTTTTTTTCCTTTTCATGGTTATTTTCCTGTATTTGATCCTTATACAAGAGTTTTTCATTGAATATGACATCTTTGCTCCTAATGATTTTGTGATTTGAATATTCATATAAGTGATAACCAAAATCATTAACACAATATCCAATAAAGGTACATTTCTTTGATTTTTCCTCAAGCTTTGTTCTATTTTCTTTATTAATGTTTACAAAGGCTTCACAACTGAAACTCTTTAAAAATGAGTAGTTTACCTTTTTACATGTCCATGCCTCCTCTAGAATACCACCATACAAGGAACTTGAAGGCCCTTTGTTTATTAAATAAACAACAATATGTATAGCATCTACCCAAAATTGTAATGGCAATTCTGCATGCAATCTCATGCACCTTGCATGTTCCATGATTGTCATGTTCATCCTTTCTGACACACCATTTTCTTGTGGCATTCCTAGAAATGTCTTCTCTCTGTGAATTTCATGCTCTGAATAGTAGTCATCAATGTTTTTGTTGCAATATTCACCTCCATTTTTTTATTTGAGACATTTCAATTTATTTTTGTCTCATTCTCAACTAAATCTTTCCATTTCTTGAAAGTATCAAAAACATTAGATTTATTTTGAATACAATAAATATAGGTTTTCCTAGTTGCATCATCAAAAGAAGTAACATAATAGTGAAAGCCACTGAGAGATGATACCTGAGAAGGTCCCCATACATATGTATGCACAAACTCTAATTTTTCACTCTTCTTTTCTTTCCCAACTCTGATAAATCTGACTCTCTTTTGCTTTCCATAAACACAATTTTCACAGAAATCCAAATCAACATGCTTCAAACTTGGCAACAAATTTCTTGAGCGAAGAATCTACATCCCCTTCTCACCCATTCGCCAAAGCCTATAATGCCACAAATTCATATATTCTCCTATGGAGGTTAATGCATTAACATAATTAGAAATACTATTACATAAATACAACGTACCAACATTTTCTCCTTTTTTTATTACTAGGGCTCCTTTAGTGGCCTTCTAGGTTTTGTCTATGAATGTAGTTACACAACATTCACCACCTAATGGCCTCGTTGAAATTATATTTTTCTTTATATTTGGAAAATTCCTTACCTACTTCAATAGCCATTAGTTTTCATTTTTATTGTTTATAAAAACCTTACCCATTCCAGTGATTTTACAACATTTATCATCACCTAGACAAACCTGTCCAAAATCTCCTTGAACAAAGTCATGAAAATGTTTCCTATCTGGTGTGGCATGGAATGAGGCCCCTAAATATACCACCGAGGCATCAATAATATTATCTAATTAAATAATCAAATCATCTTGCAACACATCACCTATCACATTCACTTCATGATAGTTCTCTTATTGTCTATCTCCTTCCTTTCCATTTCGAGATTTGTAGTCTTTCTTCAAGTGTCCTTTATTCCCTCATTTATAGCACACTATCCTTGACTTGGATTTGGATCTGCCTTTTCTTGACTTACTACAATTTCCTAGGTGCCTTCCTCTTTCCATTTTTCTTCCCCTAGTCTTTGCAGTCAAAGCATTACCTGATGTCTCACTGGAGCTTTTCCGTTGCATTTCTTCACTAAGGATGGAACCAACAACACCATCAAACTTTAAAGTATTAGATCCAAAGATAGAGTTACTAATAGTCGTAATTAATACATTCCAGCTTTATGGAAATGAGCACATAAATAGCAAAGCCCTAACTTCATCATCAAAATTGACCCCTATAGAACTTAACTGACTGGTAACCATGTTAAAGTCATTCAAATGATGAGAAAAATACCCACCTTCTAACATATTCATATTAAATATATGCTTCATAAGAAATACCTTATTTGAGGTCAAGGGTTTTTCATATAGTTTGGCCAATGCCATCATTAAACATTTTGTTGTTGTTTCCTTCGAAATTTTGAATGCCATCGACGCTTCCAGACATAGCGATATTGTTTCTAGTGCCTTTCTATTGATAGGATCCCATTCTTCATTTTTCATACTTGTCGACTTCTTTGATCTTCCACTCAATGGTAGGTACAGAGCTTTTTAATACATATAATCTACCATCTGCATCTTCCACAACTCGTAATTTTGGCCATTAAATTTATCGACCCTAAACATACCATCTTCTGCCATTGTTGTCACTTGAACCAAGAACCCTTATTTCCTATGAGTTTATTAGCCAAATAGATCTTCGACTTTGATACCAGTTGTTAGAAATTAATTAATGGAGCAATTAAATACATAAAATATTTTGGAAACACATACAAAAATGCATAAAACAAGAGAGGCATAGATATATGTGGTTCAACCAATTTGAGCTACGCCCACAAAGAAACAATCAATCCTTCCTTTAATATTATCTAGAAAAATGAAGAGATACAACCTATAGCAGATATGTTGTAATTTCCTCTTCACTCTCACACAACATCCTCTCTCTCTCTCTCTCTCTCGCTTAGAATAATAATACACAGTTGCAATACAATTCCCTCATAAACTAAGGGTTACCTTCTAGGGACAAAAATCCTAAATTAACATAACTTCTACCGTTCGATCATCTACCTAATCAGCATCCCATATTGACTACGAAATTACAATATTTTACAGGGCAATTTTTCGTCTATTTTTAGCTTCGTGGGTGTTGCCCCCGAACCCTCGTCGGGGGGCTCATTAAAATTAGTCATCACCCCCCCCTTACAAATATCATATGAGCGGTGTTGCCACCCCATTTAGGAACTAGGGGCCAACATGGCTGAGACCTTTGAATCAAGAAGATAATCAGGCTCCACACCCAATAGAGATTCACAAAACTTGAGAAGCAAATATGTATGCTCAGCTATGGATATTTCACCCTCGCCATCAAAATTTATTGAGACAAGTTGTAAAAAGGTTACACAAGGAGTGAATGTTTAATATTCGATCTATTTAAATAAAATCAAGGGAGTATGATTTGGGAATGAGTCATTCAAGATAAGAGATTCAAAAGAGACTCAACATGCTCAACTTGTCATTTGGCCCTGCTTCTAGTGTCAATTGTTGATGGTGTTGGAAATTCGTCAACCAAGGGGTCTCCCCAGTATGAAGTCCCAACTAGACCTCACACCGTTTGGAGTAGGAGCCTTAGCTAGAAATATGGCCAATTTCCATTATCCTCAGGAATTTTCCTTGGTTGCAATTATTAACGTAAGATATTATGTAAACAATATTTGAAACAAGCAAGTTGATACTATGAGGCATACAATTTAAATTCATATTGTAGGTTTTAACCCCATACACAAATTACTTGCATGCTAATTCTAAAAACATAAAATAAACAATGGTGAGAGAATAAAACATACAACATATATACACAGATATTTTCCCCTAGATCCCAAAACCAGGACTACCATAATGATCTTTTGTTATATTTCTTTCAATTTTACAATACATATATATACATGTCGAAGCATCCATAAACCCAAATCCATTAACCTTGGATTAGAACATAATTGTAGTTCCCTTTACCGGATCTACAAAAATAACATGGACGAAAAATCATCATGCCCAAAACCATGTGTGAAAACCATGCACAAAAACATAGGTAAGTTCGCCCACCTAATATAGGGTCCAAAATAATTTTCCCTGGGGTGCTGCCCTAGAACCTGAGAGGGGGGTTGTCGCCACCCCTGCTACGCCTGATGCAATGAATAGGGGGGATTATCGTCCCCGCCCCTACATGTGGGGATAGTCATGGAAAGTGTAGAAATTTTGAATAATAAACACATATTCAACAGAGATTATCCTAATCATGCACTATTGCGGAATACATGCACAATACATAAGCTCCTCTACATTGATCAACAATTTAGCAGCATCAAAAAACAATGAAACATCAATAGCATGCACACATTAACACAGTATGTAACCCGGGGAAAGCTTACAACTAAAAACCCCACACTATCTGTATATTAATGATTGAGAACATGTAACATTACATAGTATAATACTCCTCATAAGTATCCAACACTATCTCCACCTGTTACACACAAACCAGCTCAGACCCAAACAAGTCACAAGTTCAAATCTTCTCCACTGCTTTGCCTGCCTCTATTGCATAAACCTGCTGAGAATCACTCACACTGGAAATCACATGAGCACAAGCTATTCTACTGGGCAAATCAACGCAATACTCATTGGCATACTCAATACATTGCTTGTGAAAATCCTCATGCACAACTATAGTCACAACTGATAGCAATCTCAACCTCTAACACCTGTCCCTGTTGAACTGTACATGCACTGACATGCAACTGAGTTAACTGATGTATTATTTAGTTTCTTTATGAGTTAATAATTAGTTTAACAACTCATCATTAGTCTATTTACAGTTAGACTAATTACAACTAGTTTAACCAGGTCAAACTGAACACAACTCCATCAACTCCACAATCAACTCCACCAAACTCAACTGCTTGAGTTCTAACTGAAGTCCTGCATGCAAAAACTCGACTGACCCACAAAGAAAGTGTATTTCCTTCTGACAGCTGCATGTGCCACATCTATGGCTAAAACTTAAGTGCTCCAAGAGAATAAGATAAAGTTTATAGTCCAAATATTATTATGAGACAATAATATTAGACTTTTCTATTTTAGCCTGGCGTCTAAAAATAGGCTTTGATCACTCCTGCTGTGAACCAGAAAATAGAAGTCCATATATTTTTCCCAACATGACCAATCATCCATAAACAACATTCTACAGCTCATAGACCATGATCCATATGTCTAAAAATAGACATGGTCTAAAAATAGACTTTGCGCCATAATTTGCCTGCGAGCCCACTTAGTGAAGGCGACTCCTTTCCACTAAGCTCCATCATCTTGTTGCATTATCAACACTCGCTCTCAACAAGATATGGATTATCAGAAACCCCTATCCTACCTCGGTGGTATTCGAATTTGCTCCTGGTGAGCGCCTTCGTAAAGATATCAGCATCCTGATCCTCCGTTGGAAAGTATGAAAGTAACATGATTCTCTGCTGCACACAATCTCTGATATGATGGTACATGATGTCAATATGCTTAGATTTATCATGAAATACAGGATTAGCTGAGAGTTTAATGGAACTCTGGTTATCACAGTAAATCACAGTAGGCTCCAAGTGAGAACCGAACAAATTGTTGGGTTGTGTTATATTCTTTCCACGTAGTTAATAGAGGGTTTGAAGGGCACCCGTAACCCCACTTTATGGGGAAATTTTGGTTTTGGACCATATGTTAGGTTGGGCGGACTCACCTATGGTTTTGTGCATGATTTTCGCACATGTTTTTTGGACGCGATGGTTTTCGGTCCATGGTATTGGACGCGATGGATTTCGGTCCATGGTATTGGATGCTTTGGCATGTATAAATATGTATTGTAACATTGAAAGGAACATAATGAAAGATCAAGCTGGCAGTCCCGGTTTTGGGATCCAGGGAAAAATGTCTGTGCATATGTGTTTTATGGGTTATGCTCTCGCATTGTTAATTTTCTTTGTTTAAGAATTCGTATGCAGGTAATTTCTGTACAGGGTTAAAACCTACATTTGGTATCAGAGCTGTTTTGGCTTCAAGGGGACGCCTTTGTTGCTGAGGGGTTTCGCTCGGGCCTGTGGTAGACCCTGTTCAGTGGGAGATCTGCGAGATCAATTATGGTGGTGAAAGAAGATGGCGAGCAGTGGAAAGATATAGATTGAGAAGTTCAATGGTCAGAATTTTGAGTTGTGGAAACTCAAGATGGAGGATCTGTTGGTGGATAAATATCAGTGGATCGCGGTAGATCCGGGTACTAAACCATCGGGAGTGATTGATGAAGAATGGAAGAAGTTGGATCTGAAGGCAAAGAGCACAATACGATTGTGTGTCTCAGATTCAGTATTGCTGAATGTATCAGGGGAAGCTACGGCAAAGGCTTTGTGGGTCAAGTTAGGGACTTTGTACCAATCTAAGTCTCTGGTGAATAAACTATTCCTGCGGAAAAAGTTGTATAACCTGAGGATGAAAGATGGAGACTCGGTGACAGAGCATCTGAATGCGTTTAATACTGTGGTAAGTCAATTATTATCTGTTGATATTAAAATTTCAGATGAAGATAAGTGCATCAGTCTGTTGTGTTCTCTACCAGATTCGTGGGATAGTCTGGTTATTGCAATAGGTAACAATGCAACTGCTTTGTAGTTTGATGAAATAGTCTCAGCCTTGCTGATGGAGGAGATGAGATGGAAAAATATGGACAACCAGAATGGTGATGCCTTTTCTGTACGAGGACGGTCCCAGAACAGAAACAAAAATAAGTCATCAAGTGGGAGATCTAAATCTAGAGGGAGATCTAAATCTCCAGGAAAACCTACAAAGGTGGTGTGCTGGAAATGCGGAAAGGAAGGGCACTTTAGAAGGGATTGTAAATCTAAAACTCCTGATAAAGGAAAGGGATCTGATGATGCTCCTTCTGTAGAGTTGAAAACCACCTCAGATGAAGGTGGGGATGTGTACTTGGCTTCTTCAAGTACACATGTAGATCATGAGGCATGGTTGATTGACTCAGGTGCATCCTTTCACTTCACTCCCCATAGAGAGTGGTTCTGCGAGTATGAGAAATACGATGGTGGTGATGTCTTCTTAGGAGATGATAGGAAGGCTAGAATCATTGGTCGAGGAAAAGTAAAGTTGAAGTTGCAAGGTGGAAGGGTTAGAACACTTCCAGGTGTTCTACATATTCCTACATTGGCCAGAAATCTGATTTCTGTAAGCAAGTTGGATGATGCAGGTGTAAAGACGGTGTTCGAGAAAGATACTTGCAAGATGGTTCGAGGAGCATTGATATTGATGCAGGGAGTTTGGATTGGAACTCTATACAAGCTACAAGGTAGCACTGTTGTTGATGGGTGCAATAGTTCTATGGTTCCTGAAAATGGAGTAGAAAATCTAGTGGTCTCTGGAGAGAAGACCATGTTGTGGCATCAAAGGCTTGGACATATTGGAGAGAAGGGCCTTCGAATACTTCATGGTAAAGGTATGGTAGAAGGTATGAATGATAGCTCTCTGGATTTTGATTTCTGTGAAAATTGTGTGTATGGGAAGAAAAATCGGGTGAGTTTCCCCTCTGGTGGTAAGAGGACGAAACAGATATTAGAGCTTGTGCACAGTGATGTGTTTGGACCTGTGAAGATTCCATCACTGGGTAAGTCTATGTACTATGTATCATTTATAGATGACTTCTCAAGGAATACATGGATATATTTCCTTAAGAAGAAATCTGAAGTCTTTGACAGGTTTAAAGAATTTAAGGCTTTGGTGGAAAATCAGACAGAGAAGAAGATAAAGGTGTTGAGGACAGATAATGGTGGAGAATTTTGCAGCAAGGAATTTGAAGAGTTCTGTAAGAAGTGTGGTATAGCACGGCAGAAGACTACTCCATATACACCTCAGCAAAATGGAGTCGCAGAAAGAATGAACAAGACGTTGATGGAAAGGGCAAGAAGCATGCTCAGTGGTGTTGGGTTAGGACAGGAATTCTGGGCAGAGGCGGTGGATACTGCATGTTACCTAGTCAACAGGTCACCTTCATCAGCGTTGGAGGATAAGACTCCACAAGAAGTATGGACTGGTAAGAAACCCTCTCTTTCACAACTGAGGGTATTTGGATGTGATGCATATGTACATGTTCCAAAGGAGAAACGAACCAAGTTGGATAGTAAATCTGAAAAGTGCATCTTTATTGGGTATAAGGATGGTTTAAAGGGTTATAAGCTTTGGAACCCAGTCACACGGAAGGTTGTGTACAGCCGAGATGTGGTGTTTAGAGAGGTAAAAGATGTTATTCAACATGAAGTCCAACCAAAGGAACCTGAGAAGATAGAGTTTGAGCCAAAGGAGGAAGAATCAGACTCTACAGCAGAGGAGGAATCAGAAGATGAAGAGCCACAAACTCTGGCTGTGAGAAGATCATTTTGAGAAAGAAGGCAACTAGAAAGGTATAGTCCATCTGCTTTTTCTTTGTCTGTTACTGATGATGATCCAGAACTATGAAGGAAGCAGTGGATTCAGAGGATGGAAAAGTCTGGAGAGAGGCCATTGTTATAGCTCCAAATCTCACTCTTATGGTTTGTGATGCTGCACTCATGGCCTAGGGCAACCCCTCCTTCCAGACCTAGTCCAAAAATTTAGAAAACAGTGTTTTATTCCCTATATGCGACATTGCCCTGAGTTAAACGCGTGTACACGCGGGTCTGTGTATACCCAACCCGCGTGTATGTATTAAAACACTTAAAAAAATATATAATTCCTTATTTTCGGGCGGAGATCGCGGGTTTTACCTACTGATCACCTGTTAGTGCCCGTGGCCCAACTGTTCCCAACCAACTCCTAACTAAAAGACTACTTTGGAGATGGTATAAAAAGACATCAAAGGGAAGGCCTAAGGGAGAGAGAAAAGAGAGCAAGATTATTATGCTGAGATTTTCCCCTTAGACCAGGTCTAAAGTCCTTGGTGCTTTCTGCACTTCCCCCATTTTGCATAGGAAACCCTTGTTTCCATGTGTATTGGTGATCATTCATCCTTTATGTCATCATTGAGTAAGACTTGGAAGGAGCTCTTGTTGGAGGCTTGAGGCTGGAACGAATCCGGGAGGAAGCTTTGCTTGGAGCCTGCTGAAGGTGTTTCAGGTGATATCTTTCCGTTATATGTACTTTATTTGCCTTTATATAAAAGAAACACGTCTTGGTTCCCGAAACAATCTTTCTTTATGCTTATGAGATTCTTGTCTTGAATTCTTATGCAAGTAGTTACTTAAAGATTTTTATAACTAACTTTATAGCATGAAGATGGTTTATGTATAAGTATTGGTCCATGTACTGTTGTGTTCTTTGATTTGTTTTTTTTACAGGTCAAAGAAGAAGAAGGGAACTCCAAGAAGGGTTTGGACCCTAAAGGCCTTCTCGAACGTAGGACCTTAGGTACGTACCCTTAACATTAGAATTTGCTTAAAGTAAAGATAATGGCTGTGTGTGTGTTTCTTTGAATAAGCAATTTTCAGTCTGGTAGAGTCTTAGCCCAAAGGACCCTAGGGGTACTTTCCCTTCAACCAGAATTGGCGACTCCACTGGGGACAACACTCTTGTTGTTCCTAGTTTGGGTAGTCTTCAAGCCAATCAAGGCTCAGCCCCTCTGTTTGTTGGCTTTGACTCTCTGATCTGTTCTTGAACTCTAAGCTTTTCCAGTTTTTTCAGTCTGTATTTTTTATTTTTCTTGAAAATCTTCAGACACGCTGTTTTTCTGGATTACAGAAGCGTATATACGCAAGTTGTACTAAGTAAACCCGCGTATACGCGAGTTTCCTCAGTTACAGTAGCGTGTACATGCATTCTGCACATCACTGCAGGCGCGTATATTACATAATTTTCAAGATTTATAAATTTTCTTTTTGCTGAATGTTTGTCTGGTGGTTTGGGTCAGTTTCAAGCAGTCATTTTCCAGTAACAGTCCTCTGTTTAACAGGGGGCATCTTGTTCTGAACTCTCTCTAGTTATAAGGAGTATTAGTCTTGTTTTCGTTGATTGCAAGCGTCATTGATTTTTGACACACAAGATTTCTGGTTAAGAATCTTGACTGCTCTGTTTTGGCAGAGTAGGAAGATTGGATTTCAAGCTTTGTGTTCATTTTTGCTTTGATGACCCTTTTGTTTGCTTAACGAAACCATTTTTGTGACCATTTGCTCCTTCGTTTCGGGAAAGTTGTTTGTTACCATTTTCTTGAAACTTGTCTTTTGATCTTTTGGACTTTCATTGCTGCTTTTGATTGTCAAAAGCGATTTCAAACACATTTTATTTTTGTTGAGTTTTCATCATTTGAAAGGTGTCAATTCACAAAAGTGTTTGGTTGCCTATTTATCAATCATTGGTGTCAGTATTTTTGAGAGCTTTCCTTTGAAAAAGACTTTTTGGTTTGATTGAAAGAAAATCTTTTGAAAGTTTTGAGTTTCGCTTTCTTAAACTTGCTTTTCATTTGATTTCCTTTTTTGCGAAGTGAAAGTGCTTTGTTTTTATCTTAAAACTTGTTTTTATTGTTTGGACGAAATGATTGGTAACACATCATCTTCTATCTAAGCATTTTAGTGGCAAGACAAAATTTGGTAAAGCAACAACTTTCCTTCTTTGTTTTTAGAGTAGACTTTAAATCTTGCATTCACATATAGTTCTTGCACTAGGATAGATTTGCATCTCTTTTTAGGCATATTTAGTTTTGTTAGTTTTTGTGAGTGTGGAGTCTGAAAAGAAAAAAGAAAATTTGTTTATATTAGAAGTACCTCTGAACCTCATAGAAATTGCTCTTCATCGAAAACAAAAAGTGCATGTGCATGTAGCTAAGTTTTATTAATTTCTTTTGCGTCTATAAAAACACCACAAGTTTCATCACCATTACCTTGTGACTTAAAGAACAGCCTAATAAAATCAAGCGCTAAATTAAAATCCACTAGAACTTTTTGTTTTAGTCAGTTACACCAACAAGTTTAGGATTTTAGGGCCTTGGATTAGGCGAGTGGAGAGTTAACTCTCCAAGGCCACATAAAACGTCAAACATAAGAGTCTGATTAACGAGAGTAAATCCAATAGCGTTAGGAAGACCAGGAAAGCTCCGGATCTGGGAGTTAAGCACGAGGGTCTGTGAAGACAGGGAAGAGAGATACCCCCTCTCCTACTTGTCCGAACTTACCTCACGACTGTTCCGCTTGGCTTCTGCGATGAGTTGGTACCCATAGTTGCCTCTCCTAGGGATCTACACAGGTGGCTGCGGAGGGGAATCCCGTGGCACCTGAGGTCGACGTTGTATCACTCTCGACAGTACTATTGGAGGGCACCCTTGCGAAGCTTGGGGGCTTGCACCGGCGCAGGCTGTTGTTAGGAGGTCAGCGTAACTTCCTCTGATACCTTCGCTGATAGGACTGGGCCCTCATCATCCCAGACTATCTTCAGAAGGCCCCTTGATTCACTTTCTCGTATTTTGGTGTCCAGTCCTAATCACTCGGAGCAGAAATACTTGGAAGTTGTTTGACTGGCTGTATCTTTAGGGACTTTATAGTGTGTGCTCTATGCTCCTAGTCAGCTTAGCTTTTAATTTTTTGAGTCTTTAGTTAGATCATAACAAAAAATTCAAAGTGGTTGACCGATCTCCAAGACGGTCTCGAAGACTTCGTTGTCTCTCGCCACCAAGTTTAGAGCCTTCTCCTAGAAGGCGCAGAGGCAGTACTACCGGTGGGGTCCATCCCACGCCAATTGACGCATCGGGGATTGATCCTCCTCTCGGGGACATTAGTGGCCAAGCAAGGCCTGGTACTTCTGAGCAAGAGAGGGACACTCCAGTCCTTTCTCGAGTTCGCTTTCAAGCGGAGAATAACGTAGAGGTAGAAGAATTCTCAGAGTCGTTAGGGGCTCCGAATTCTCCCCTACCATTTAGTCATCCAGACGTATTGCAATACGTTGGAACTCCGTCACATAGACCATCGAGTCCAGGTTATGCTACGCGCTTACCATTTATGATCACTACTGGAAGCATGGCTTCCACGAGTGCTGCGACAATGCAAACCCCAACATCGGTGCAAGGGGGAGGAACCATTTCCATCCCCTCCGCTTCCTTGTTCGGATCTTTTGCTAGCACATCTTTAATAGGGTCTACCTCCATTCCGTCCACGAGTGGAAATGCCCAAACCAATGCTTTTGGTACTGGTTCCTTCCTTTTTGGCACCCAATCACAGGGTATTCCATCGGTTCCGCTTAGTGCCGCTACATCCATGATGGGCGGATCAGCTTCATTCCAGGGTTTTCCTTTCGGAAGTGGTCATATACCACATTCCAACCCGATGGTAGGATCCATGCCTTTTTCTTCTGTAGGACAAAGCAGCAATCCTTTCCAAGGTTGGAATAACCTTGGGGTTAGTAGCGTAGGAACTACGAATCCATTTATCGGCCAACAAGGAAGTAGGCCGTACTCTACGGTTAGCATGTTTCAAAGTATTCCTCCCCTTGCTTCAGCTTGGAACCCATATCAGGGGTTATCAACTCCTTACCATTCTTTAGGAGGAAACTTTGCGAGCTATGGAGGTTATACGACAGGAGTTGGTCAAACTCCAAATTTTGCTGGACCACAAGGCTTGCCTTTTGGTTCAGCCGGTTCTACTGGTCACTTCGGGCAGCCTGGTGCCTCCCAAATCCCAGGACAATCTTTTCAGAACTTTGGGAGTCTGCCCAGTCTGGGTGGAATCCCCTAGGTCCTCCTAGGCTTCCGTTTCTGGCAACGTTAAACTTGCCAGATCTCAGTAAGCTAACAAATGACCCTATCAGATACAATCCGGCCTGGCCTCCGGTCCCAACCAAACTCCCTTCGGATATACCGAAATTCGAAGGGAAGAGTGGTGAAGATCTGGGCGATCATGTAACCACATTCCATTTGTGGTGCTCATCCAACTCCCTCATCGAGGATTCGATTAGGTTGAGACTCTTTCAGCGCACCTTGACTGGTAATGCGGCTAAATGGTATATAGAGTTGCCAGGGGGCAGCTTTACATCGTTCGCTGACTTAGCCAATATCTTCTTAAATCACTTCCAGTTGCCTGTCCGCTATGATGCCGGAACTGAACTTCTGGCCACCTTTCGTCAGGATAAGGCAACCCACATTTCTGATCACATTCAGGAATGGAGACAGAGAAAGAGGCTCATTAAAGCCGAAATCCCTCCGGAGTACCGTCTAGAGTGGTTTTTGAAATCTTTGCAACCCGAGATCTCCAAGGATGTCTCCATGTCTGGGGTCTATTATGAGGAGCAAGCCATTTTCAGGGCCCAGCAGTTAGAACTGATTTACTCTCAGTCTGGGATCCTCCAAAAGTACTTGCCAGATGCTCCTGGATCTAAGGTTGATTTAGCTAAGCCAAAGCCAGGTCCGCACGCGGATGGTATCATTGGGTCAGTAGACACATCTACAGTGAACTTGTTGAATCAATTGCAGCAGTTGTCATTACAAACTGCTTCTAACAACCAAGTCACATTGTCTAATCCTCCCTCTTCCCAAACTTCTTCAATTAACGCCGTCCAATCCGATAACCCCAAAGGAAATCAAAATTCCAATGGGAAAAAGAAAGGACGTGATAAGAAAAAGAACTCGGATGGGAAGCCTGATGCAAATAAATCCGGCAACAATGCTGGTGGTTGTGGAAATGAGTCGAGAAAGAAAGTTAAGTTTCCTTGCAAATTATGCAGTGGAGACCATCTAACTCATCTCTGCCCTAGGATTGAAGACGCTCAGCGCTTGTTAGGACAGCAAGGAACTTCTAGTTCGCAAGCTGTGTTAACCAACCCGTTTCCCCAAGGGCAGCAACTTCTTGCTGGCGCGAGTTCAAATCCTGGTACCTCCGCAGGGGGCAACCAGGAAGGGGACAAGTCATCGAATGTTTTCATGATGGGTGCTCACGCTAATGTGGCCACACGGTCACGCGATTATGGTGAAGCCGAAACATCTAAGGATAAAACTGTTCCCGGAGGTAATGACCTTCATATTGAGCGGCCCCCTGTTGAGATTATACCTAGGATACCGAAAGGTTCCGCCAAACGCGCGACGATTAACCCTAACGCTAGGGCCACCCAAAATTACTCCATTGTGGAGGATTTGGCTCAAAGCCCATGTGCTATGTCTGCTTTGGAAGTTCTCTAGTCGTGTCCGTCTCAGAGAAGTGCTTTACTCTCTGCCATTGGAGCAGTCGATCCAGCTAATTCTTTAGTGCTCTCTTTTGACATGTCAAATGTCAAAAAGAGACTCCCTCATCATATGGCTTTTCAGATAAAGTCTACATACCAGAAAACGAATATTTTTTGGACGGTTGTAGATGAGGGAGCTTCCACGTGTGTCATGTCTATGTCATGCTGGAAGGCCATTGGATCACCGTCGGTTGTTCCTTCACCTACCCTATTGACAACATTTGATGGTCACTCTCATAGGCCATACGAGATTATCCCGGCTTTTCCTGTATGTGTTGGAGGAAAGGTCGTTAATATTGAATTAGAGGTCATAGACACTAACCTAGACTATAATCTCCTATTAGGAAGGAACTGGGTATACGAGATGGATGCCATGGTTTCGACTCTGTTTCGTGTCATTTGCTTTCCTCATGAGGGGAAAATTGTTAAGGTTGACCAATTGGACTATTGTCCAGTTGATCCTCAAGCAAACTCTGACTCTACTATTCCTTTAGTGGGTAACCCCCGTCCGCCTACTGAGAGTCTAGGAGTCGGGATGTACTCTTCATTGATGGGTACGTTTAATCTTCCCCCTCCTACAGCTGGTATAGATACAATTTCATCCTCCAGGGATCCTTTACGGAGAGAGTTTGTTCAAACTCCTTATTCTTCGAATCCTGGAACCTTAGCTTCATCTGCGACCACATCAGGTGACGACAAGGTGGGTGGAATAGAATCTCTTATATCTATAGTAGAACCTAGATGTGAATCTATCGATAACTCTGTAGATAACCATTCTACTATTTCCTCTGGGAAAGAAATAGATGGTGATGTGGCTCATTTTCGGACCCTTGATTCCACCTCTGCATCGGATTGCTCGGATATTGTTTTTCCATCGGATGAAGCGGTATTCGAAGCAATGACGGCCGTAGATCGACCTTTGGAAGATTTACATCGTCGGTTACACTTTCATTCCCCTGTGCATGAAGTAGAATCTCGGTCCTCCAGTTCGACTAGTGATGTTTGTACGGTCCCTTTGGCTCCAACACATTTATTTGCCGAAGAGAGTATATTGATTGGTTCGATCGTCGTACCTATAAACATCCCTAGGAGTCAGTTGGCGGAGCCCCCTAACGGGCTCTACCTCAGGAAGTGCTTTGGTTAGCTTTGGCCAGGCAATGGCTTCTTTGTATTTTATGTATATATTTATACATATATTGTCGAGCGTTTTCTGATATCAGTGCTTTTTGGTCTGCTATGGCAAGTGCTGATGGATGATTTGGTCTATTTTGGGTTCGCCGATGGTGCTAGTCGGCACACTCGGAATCTTGCTTCCGCAGCTTGGGTACTTTATTACCCAACTGGTCAGTTGATGATATCGAGAGGCGTGTGTATCGGTCCTGCTTCAAACAATATGGCCGAGTATACAGCTATTATCAATTTATTATCTGAGGCAATCTCTTATGGGATCGACTCGTTGGTAGTATATCTTGATTCTCAATTGATAGTGTCTCAGTTAAATAACATTTATCGGGTTAGAGATCCATTATTATATCGCCAATATTTAAGGGTGAGGTTGTTGCAAAGATCATTTATTTACATTAATTATTTGCACATTCCAAGATCTCAAAATTGGTTAGCTGATTCTATCACTAATCAAGCATTAGACTGGCATATCAATCATTCATCATCATAAAATCATGCATCAAAAAGTCAAACTGTATATATATATATATATATATATATATATATATATATATATATATATCACAAAGCGTCTCGAGTGTACATATGTGTGTCCAAAAATATACAAAATTGGGACTCAAATGCCCATAATCATGTCAGGCATATCTAACGCCTCGGCTCTGGATGAGCAGCTAAATATGTAACTATAGCATTGGCCACGCGCCGAAAGACGCGAACCCAGTCACGTGGCATCCCAACCACATGACGCTGCATATCTGGAGGAAGGTCCTCTATCTCGGCCATCGGTACTCGGCAGCTCAGTCTCGCCAAGTGTCGCTGGACGTTGTTTAAGGTCTGTTCCGTATCCACAGCCGCCTCTTCGGCTCCTCGGCCACGCCGTCCATGCCGCGGGAATCCATCTGGTCATATGGGCCCAATGTCTGGAACATGATCATCATATTAGTCATTTGAATCTCATCAAAAAATATTTTTCAAAGTTCATCATTATATTTGAAAAATCCAAAAAAATCATAAAAATAAAAAATCTTACCTATCTTGCCCCATGCTGCATCCGGTGGTAACACTAGATCTGGATCTCCTCGGAAATCCAGCCCGGCATAGGGGTAATCATCCACGGCGATGATTTGCGGCTCGCACCAGGTAAAGAAATCATCGTCGAATGCATTCCTAGGGACTTTCCCTTCAACCAGCCATGGTTGATGAAATGGCAACTTTGCACAAAAATGAGGCTTGGGATCTGGTGGAGTTGCTGGCTGGAAGGAAACCCATTGGCAGCAAATGGGTGTTCAAGAAGAAGACAAATGCGGAAGGAAAGGTGGAGAAATACAAAGCTCGGTTGGTAGCAAAAGGTTATTCCCAGGTGCCGGGAATTGATTTTGGTGATATTTTTTCTCCTGTTGCCAAGGTAACTTCTATTAGATTACTTTTATCTATTGCTACTGCTTTTGATTTTGAGGTAGAACAGATGGATGTGAAGACAACATTTCTTCACGGGGATTTGGAAGAGGAAATATACATGAAGCAACCTGAAGGCTTTGCGGTGAAGGGTAAGAAAGAACTGGTATGCAAGTTAAAGAAGTCTCTGTATGGGTTAAAACAGTCACTAAGGATGTGGTATCAGAAATTTGATACATTTATATGGGGACTTGGCTTCACCATAAGCAAAGCAGATCATTGTGTGTATTTTAAATTAATTGGTGACCATGTTATTTATCTGGTCTTGTATGTGGATGATATGTTGCTGGTTGGAAATGACAAAGAAATTATCCAGGATTTGAAGACCCAATTGTCCTCCAAATTCGGCATTAAAGATCTTGGTGCTGCAAACTATATTTTGGGCATGGAAATTAAAAGAGATCGGTCAAAGAGGAAGCTCTGGTTAAACCAGAGGAAGTATGTCGAGACAATACTGCAGAGGTTTAATATGCAGGATAGTAAACCGGTGAAGGTTCCTATTCCTGTAGGTGTGAGGTTATCTGCTGAACAGTGTCCCAAGACACAAGAAGAGGAAGAGGACATGTCTCGTGTTCCATATGCAAGTGCAGTGGGTAGCCTGATGTATGCAATGGTCTGTACTAGACCAGACATTGCACATGTAGTGGGAGTATTGAGCAGGTTTATGTCAAAACCTGGGAAGGAGCACTGGACAGCAGTGAAGTGGGTTTTCAGGTATTTGTGTGGCACTAGTGATTATGGTTTGTGCTACCAAGGAAGACCAGGATTGGACAGAGTGTTGGATATTCATGGCTTTGTTGATGCAGACTGGGCTGGAGATCTGGATCAGAGAAGATCTACAAGTGGGTATGTGTTTAACCTATTTGGAGGTGCAGTCAGTTGGATGAGTAAGAAGCAATCTGTAGTGGCACTATCAACTACAGAGGCAGAATACATGGCAGCCACTCATGCAAGCAAGGAAGCAGTTTGGTTGCAGAGATTGTGTTCAAGTATGGGGTTAGTACAGGGAGCTATAAGAATAGACTGTGACAGCCAAAGTACAATTTTCTTGGTAAAGAACCCTGCTTATCATTCAAAGACAAATCACATTGATGTTAAGTATCACTTTGTGAGGGATATGATAGAAGATAGAAAGGTGTTGCTGGTAAAGGTGGACACTTTGAAGAATACTGCAGATGCATTGACAAAATTTGTGAGCTCTGAGAAGTTCTCTTGGTGTAGAGAAGCAATGGGAATCTCAGGGTTGAAAAAAAATGACTAAGCTCTCCTGTGGCCCCTTGTGGAAAGAAAACAACAAGTGGGAGATTGTTGGGTTGTGTTATATTCTTTCCACGTAGTTAATAGGGGGTTTGAAGGGCACCCGTAACCCCACTTTATGGGGTCCGATCAAGTGACTATCTTTGCCTGCGTTGGGCTGTACGTGGTCCTACAACTTTCTCTGCATCTTGAGCCAGTCGCTCAGCTTCTGTCAAGCGCTTTCGCCCTCTGATGGTTGGCGCTACATGAGTGGTCTCTTCCACTCCATGAATCTTGTCCTATGGCTGATCCATGTCATGAAGCTCATCCTTAGGAACTAATAGCTCCTCATCTGCATGCAAGTGTAGCTCCCTCTCAAGCGAACACTTCATGGCTTTGTCCTCCTGAAATTTTATATTGCGTCGCACAACAGTTTTACCACTGTCTGGAAAATATACACGATAGTTGTGGCACGTATCAGTGTACCCCACAAATATCCCAACCTCTGCGGTCAGCTCCAACTTCTTCCTGGCATCCTTCATCACATGCATGTAAACGTTAGCACAAAAAATCCTCAAATGAGAAAGATCAGGCTTCTTACCAGAATAAGCCTCCTCGGGTGTACTCATGCCAAGTATCCTGTGAGGACAACGGTTCTGCACATAAACTGTTGTATTGCATGCTTCCGCCCACAAGTGAAGGGGTAGGCTCTAATCATGCAACATTGCCCGTGCAGCACCCATGATTGTTCTATTCTTCCGCTCAGCAACCCCGTTCTGCTGTGGGTTATGGGGAGCTATGAACTCTCTTCGAATCCCTTCTGCCTTGCAGAAATCCTTGAACTCGTCAGAGATGTATTCACCACCAGTATCGCTCCTAAGATCCTTCACCTTCTTCCCCAACTCCTTCTCGACCAGTGCTTTGAATTCACAGAACTTTGAATATGTCTTGCTCTTCTTCTGCATGAAGAAGATCCAGCACTTATGAGAGAAATCATCAACAAAAATCACATAATACATGTGTTTTGCTGTCAAAGCAACTGAGAAAGGTCCATACATGTCTGTGTGAATTCTCTCAAGGATCGTCGTGGCATGACTATCCTTCTTGTGAAAGGTGGCTTTCACAAACTTTCCCAAAGTACACCCCTTGCACTGATCTGACTGCGCAAGAGTGCCTTTAGGAAGCCTTGTAGTGATCTGCTACAGTATCTTCAAGGCTCCATGGTGAAGGTGACCCAATCTCCTGTGCCACAACTCGCCATCATCCCGGCTCACCAATCCTTCTTCCTTGCATGCCATTGATGCGCATCCATCTACATGCAACTGATAAAGGTTCCTCACTTGAACCCCTATCTTCCAGGTTTCTCCAGTTGTCTTGCTGTACAGGAAAGCCTTTCCCTCGCTGAAAACAACATCATATCCCTTGTCTTCTAACATCGCCACAGAGATAAGATTCTTCTTCAATCCTAGAACATGCATCACTTCCTTCAATACGAAGGGTTTACCAGACTCCCTCTCAAAGGAAATGGTACCGATACCGGTCGCACTGTATCTACCATCATCGCCCATCTCGATGTGCACTCCAAGATCTTTGTCCTCCAGATCAGAAAACAAATCTCAATCTCTCATCATGTGAAAAGATGCACCACTATCCAAGAACCACACCGATCCCATCACACTTGAAACCAAGCATTCGATCAATGAAAAATCAATCTCAAACTACAAGGCTAGAGCCTCTCCTGCTGCACATCCAGCAACTTGCTTGTTCTTCTTCTTCTGCGGACAATTAGTGGCATAGTGTCTGTGCTGGTGACATTGAAAACACTTCACCTTGGACATGTCCTGCTTCTTGCCTTTTGCACCACACTAAGAAGCTTTCTTGCTCTTCCCCTTCTTTGCTTCGGCAGCCAAAGTGCAATTTTCTTCATCAGCTCCCTTTGATGAAGATCCGTCCCTGGTACTTCGCCTGATCTCCTCTTGCACAAGACCTAACCACAGTCTCTCCCATCCTGGCAATTTCTCCCGACCATTGACAGAGTCCTGATAGGAATGCCAACTCTTCGGAATACTAAGGAGAGCCAAGCTCACCAACTCCTCATCATCGACAGTAACCCCCACACTTCCCAGCTCATCTCGACATTGAGTGAACTTCGTGAGATACTTGGGAATACTGTCACCCTTCTCGCATTTGAAATTTCTGACCTTATCTTTGAGCGCTAGCTTCCTCTGATCGCTCTTGCTTTGGAATAGATCTGTTAAATCCTTCCACATCAAGTATGGAGAAGTCTTTCCATGCAGGCTATACACAATGTGATCCTTCACGCCCTCCAACAAAATCCTTCGACACTTTGTTGTCTTCTTTTTCCAAGCATCAACTTGAGTAGCATCAGTAGGCTTTGGGACATGAGTCTCTATGAACTCCTTCAGCCCATTATCATCCAATACTGCCTCCATCCTGTCCTTCCATGCAATATAGTTTGAGCTGCCCTCAAGAGCATACTCCAATCACAATCCGTTGAAAGACATTGCAACATTGACACCAAGAAAACACTGCTGCAAATTTGAATTCCACCAGCTCCAAACTCAACTGCCTTGGATCTAAGATTCGTGAGAACAAAATATTTCTTGTACGGAGATTGATTGTATGGGCTTTTACTGGATATCTCACCTTCCAAAGGAAGGATGAATCCAGAGGCTACCTGGCCCGATTACAGACTCTGCCTGAAGAAATAGAATGTAAACACTTCCTGAATAGTAGATCTGATATTCAATAGCTCTGATACCATGTAGAAATTTTGAATAATAAACACATATTCAACAGAGATTATCCCGATCATGCACTATTGCGGAATACATGCACAATACATAAGCTCCTCTACGTTGATCAACAATTTAGCAGCATCAAAAAACAATGAAACATCAATAACATGCACACATTAACACAGTATGTAACCCGGGGAAATCTTACAGCTGAAAACCCCACACTATCTGTATATTAATGATTGAGATCATGTAACATTACATAGTACAATACTCCTCACAAGTATCCAACACTATCTCCACCTGTTACACACAAACTAGCTCAGACCCGAACAAGTCACAAGTTCAAATCTTCTCCACTACTTTGCCTGCCTCTATTGCATAAACCTGCTGAGAATCACTCACACTGGAAATCACGTGAGCACAGGCTATTCTACTGGGAAAATCAACACAATACTCATTGGCATACTCAATACATTGCTTGTGCAAATCCTCATGCACAACTATAGTCACAACTGATAGCAATCTCAACCTCTAACACCTGTCCCTGTTGAACTGTACATGCACTGACATGCAACTGAGTTAACTGATGTATTCTTTAGTTTCTTTATGAGTTAATAATCTGTTTAACAACTCATCATTAGTCTATTTACAGTTAGACTAATTACAACTAGTTTAACCAAGTCAAACTGAACACAACTCCACAATCAACTCCACCAAACTCAACTGCTTGAGTTCTAACTAAAGTCCTACATGAAACAACTCAACTGAACCACAAAGAAATCATATTTCCTTCTGACAGCTACATGTTCCACATCTGTAGCTCAAACTGAAGTGCTCCAAGAGAATAAGATAAAGTTTATAGTCCAAATATTATTATGAGACAATAATATTAGACTTTTCTATTTTTAGCATGGCGTCTAAAAATAGACTTTGATCACTCCTGCTGTGAACCAGAAAATAGAAGTCCATCTATTTTTCCCAACATGACCAATCATCCATAAACAACATTCTTCAGCTCATAGACCATGATCCATATGTCTAAAAATAGACATAGTCTAAAAATAGACTTTGCGCCATAATTTGCCTGCGGGCCCACTTAGTGAAGACAACTCCTTTCCACTAAGCTCCATCATCTTGTTGCATTCTACACAGAAAGAATATAACAAACCCAACACATATATGGTACTTTCGCAGAAAGGAAAAGAGAGAGTGAGCCTCTAGAATAAAAGTAATAATACTATCCTAAAAGAGATACACAAGAGCATGGAAAGAATCATTGATTATCTTGAAAGCAAGTAACAATGCATATTCAATAAGATGTATACCAAATCCAATGAAATAATTCATTTTCTTTATCATGTGTTAACATAAGCATACAATGTGATGTCTTACTAATTATAAATACTAGTTCATGCCTGAGGGAATGACACACGATGTAGTACTAAGTATAATTACTGCTCCCTTGTTTCTCACTCAAATCTTCATTTTCTTCTATTCTATTTGCTCCATGGTTGCTTGATTTTTACCTATAGACTAAGAAGGTAAAAGAGTGAATGGAAGTAGTAACTCACTTTTTTTCTTGCCATGATGGAAGAAGTTGCTCGGTTCCCACATGCATTCAGTTTTTCCTTGCATTGTCCAAAGAAATCGTAAGTGTGATGAATAAGAGAGAGAAGAAAATTTCCTAAGGGAATGGCATATGATGTTGTTGTCTAGGTAAGTCCCCTCTATGGACAGAGATGATCCCTTTATCCCAATGAGTGGGTCTAGCAACCGAAGGACTTTCCTAAGTTGCAATTGAAAAGATAGATGAAGAAGATGACATACCGCGTTCTGATTCTATTTCGATCTCTTTTGTTGAAGACCTTGAATCACTTACATCACGGGCTTGTTCTAGCTACTCTCAGCATTTTTGCACCTGCACAAGAGATCAAGGCACAAAAAGGCATGAAAATACAAATAACATATTCAAAAGTAACCTACTTAACTGATCAAGGAATGTTAACCTGAATGATACATGAGCATACACATTTAGGGAAAATGAACTAGCAGTTGTATATTAATAGAAAATAAGGGGAAGCATACAACCAAGCCTTGATGTTGATAGGCTCTCCTTGAATGAATATCCAAGTCCAAGTTAAGCTCTCCAGGCACTCTTTATCCAAGCCAAATGAATAGCATATAGGCACAATCTTAGCATAAGTGTGAAAATAGACATAAACCAACCATTTGGGAATGGGAGAGGATGAATATATAGGTTGGGAAAGGGAGTTAAAACCTCTCCAAAGATAGGTTTAGGCCATCATATCAAGGAGTTATTTGATAGGGATAAGACCAAGAGGCCATGTTGGGAGAATTCGACCTCATCTATGCCAAACAACCTCCACCTCGCCACTCTGGAAGCTTCTAGATCACGAAGCTTCTCATCCTCTTTGGGAAAATTTCCTTTCTGGGATCATTGCGGGTATACAAGTGAATAGAGTGATTCCATTGCAGGTCAAGTGCAATGCAACAGGCAATCATCATTGATTTTAGTCTCATAAGTGCAATGATTGTCAAATTAGGGTTTTAGAGCTATTTCTTTCAGGGAAAGCTCAAGTCATTTTCCAATCAATGTCTTAGGAAGGATATGAGTTTCATATATGAATGACTACACTTCATAATGGTCATGTTTCAGGCACTTTGGGGTATGCCATAGGGAAGTGAAAGAAGTGTGACAAAATATTGTGTAACATATGCCCTCTAAATCATGAAGGCAGAACGAGGAGTGATGGCTGAGATGCTTTACGAGCTTTTTCAACGATGAGCACAAACACTACGAGGAGACCTACAAATCAAGGACACACATACATATACATATCTGATATCATGAATTCACACTATGGATGTAGCCATCTGGATGATAAGGACTATATGAAAGGATCCATGGTATGGGTGTAGCCATCCAAATGAGAAGGATCATTTGTGAATCTAAGATCCAAGGTATAGATGCAGCCATCCGATATAAAAGGATCATCATAAATGTAAAGTCCCAAGGTATGGTCACAGTCATCCGTATAGAAAAATCATGTGTACAACGATGAATAATATATAACTCCACATATCCTGAGTCATATCAGACATGACTCAAGTTCTTGTGCTCCATCCCGACCCGATCAATGTATGAATTCTAACATGCGAATAAATGTGTTGAAGTCAAACGTGCGAGAAAACCACCTGATTACTGGCCAATGATGTGGGTCGTTAACAGGTACGAGAGTAACCACAAATAATGAAAATGGCTCTCAAGGTACGACAGTACATTTCGTGAATGTGATAATGAAGTTGAAGTCAAACACTCATGGAATCATCCAATTGAAGGCTAATGATGAAGACCTATTATCGGATGCGAAGAACTTGTCATTAAGGCATGCAAGATCTAAGGTACTGAAAGGGAGTTTCTAAGTCATCTTCCTGGATAGTGAGCTGAAGTCGGCAGGAAGTGACCCGTCGAAGGAGGGAAATGATGAGTCCCACGTCATCGACACAAAACAAGGAATAAAGTTGAATGAAATGAATAATATCCAAGACTGTAACAATGGGTCAGACAATGTATAGGTAAATAACTACAGATAGGACTTCTCTTGAACACTGGCAACATGTCTCTGGAGTGTGGCAGCATTTGACTCAACATAGGACTAAAGGTCATTATGAAAAAATGGAATAGTCAAACGAGAGGCAAAATGGATCACCCAAACCCGGAAGGACAAGTGACTAAGTGAGGAAATCCAAAACACGACACGAAAGCAGAAGAGTGTCATGTTCAAGAGCGACATGTTGCCTATACAAAGGAAGTTTCATCTTCATCTTTCCTCGCTATTTCTAATGAGCACCCCAATTATTTTTATCACAAGCTTGAAGGGGATATAATATGCTTGTCATGTAAGTTCATTCTTTGAATGAATCCATCCCAGTAAGTTTTACGAGTCCTAGGAAGGAGAAACGCAGTCTCCTCATGGTGACAAGTCTTTCATCGTAAAATTTTAACGAGTATGACATAAGACTAACTCGATATCCTTTTCATATTTAGAGAGTTTGAAAAAGAGACGAAAAAGAAAACTCCATCATGTCCCTTTTCATAATTTGTCTCTCAAACCCGAAAAGGTGGAAAACAATATCTAACAGAACCTCTTGACCATGTCAATAAAGGTTTACCTGTTTCATAAATAGTCAATCTCAGCCTGAAAAAGGGGTAAATGTACACTAAGACGACGTCAATTCATTTATTTTAACGAGTTCGAAATGACAAGTACTCTGTGATATTTTCATTTTTTTAGCGTCAGAAAAGGGCTTAAATATGACTCGAGGCGGGTTCCTTTTTTGTTTATTTTTAACGAGTCTGACAAAAGAGAAAACAAAAACTCGTGAGAATCAGTCAAAAATAAGCATTGTCCACTGAATGCACTCGTAACTACATAAAGAAATGCACCCATCACTGATATCGAGAAATAATAATAAAATATTATTAAAATATTGACAAAATATGACTTCAAAACTTATAAATAACCAAAAAGTAAAAATATTTTTTACCATTTTAGCATAGTAAGTTCTGAAAGTGCATTTGTGCCTTAATTTGCTCAATTTTGATGTGACCATTGTGAGAGATTCAGGGTGCCATTTCGCGAACCGTTTACAGCAGGTAAGAGGTTTGTCCTTGCTCTTACATTTCATCGCATTTTCATGCATTTTTAATGGAATTATGTGTGATAAAAGGGCAGATTTGAAATTTTTTTAGCGTCGACGATCATCCCGGGTTTGGTCATTGGAACCATGATAATCGCTCTCAAGATAAAATATGCCCACAATTACATCGCTCTGTTTAAAAAAACAAACGTAATGGCACTAAGGCAAATTTTTTTGAAGAAAAACTCTTCTTTTAAGCAAAAATTGTTATTTTCAATCCATGAAAAAGGTTTTAATCAATGTTAAATGATGTTTTATAGGAGATCATGGTTCTAGAATGGAAAGAAAGAGGCCACAAGGCTGAAGATCATCAAGCAGCCCATAATCTAGAATTCATCAATGTCTTGAGAGATTGTGGGTTGCTGAAGTTCTTTAGTACCACATGACTAAGGGCTCAGATGGAATTGTTGCCCTATTTGATCATTCTTTGGGATGTGGATCGAGAGATATTCATAATCAAAGGCCATGAATTGAAAATAGAAGAATTAGACATCTATTTCATCACGGGATTGTCTCGAAGAGGAGAGAGAGTCCAACTCTTCAGATCTCACCCAGGTGGTGAGAGTACTAGTGCTCTAATTAGGAGGTATTACCCAGGTGAAAATATGACGACGAGTGGGAAGGTGAAGATTGCCATGATCACCAACAACCTTCCTTTACGAATAATCCTATTCACCATAGCTTTCATATTTGGGATGCAAACCTTGCATGAGAGTTCAAAATCCCAATTTCAGTATGGAGTTGAGTGTCTAACCTCCACCATATTCAACTAGCATGGAGGCCTTCTAACGAATATGAAAATACACCTGACCAAAGGGAAGCAGGGAAACCTAAGACAATTTGGGTTCGGCTCGATACTGGTGACTTTCTTCCTAGATCGGGTGCCCTTATTCTGGTATCAGTGGGCAGAGGTACCAGATCCTACCCCCCAAGACTCGAGGCTAGTGAGGTGGAGTCAACTCATGCCTTGAGGAGGGATGGGTCAGCAGATGCACTACCCTCCACAGTTTTTAATTTGGCTGTAGCACTAATTACTTATGGTGGATGACTATGCAAACGCTGGCACAAATTTCCGATGGGATCGATATCTACCTTTGCCACTGGGAGAACAATGGACTAATGTACATAATGACTTGTTTTTTGCATTTTTTCAAGTCTTATGATTTTTTTTTTGTAAAAGTGTAAACTGAGACTCGACTTATGATAGATGTGCAAATGTGGGATAGGAAAGACTGCCTAGAATGTCGCTAATAGAATGGTGGGTTTCTCATCAGATAGTGAGAACTAACTATGAGGAAGGGGTAGACCCCTTAACCGAGATGGAGTACAACCTAGATGCGATCACTCAGGGAGTTCTAGAGTATGCTAGTATAAACGAGGTGCCACTGTGCTAGCAGGGCACACATTGGGAGTATCCACAAGCATGTGTCGGCTGTTATGCCAAGTGATCAGAGCAATCTCGTGTTACCATGAGCACCATGTAGGCTGATAGCCTTTCTAGCTATTTTACACATTTTGTAGGCTTTGAAAGCCAAGTGTCCTAGAACACTTTATTTTTTGAGATTTTGATGGAAAAAATCCGACACACTCGATATATATATATATAGATATATATGCATGTTTTATTTTCTACTTATGTGTCCAGAATATGATCAGTTTTATAAATGACGCAAATTTCTATCAAGAAAATGACTTTGTAATGCATCTATTAATGTATTCAAATTGTGTGGAATGTGTTGATATGTGATCCAATCAAAATTTCTTTCCACTAAAGAATGATTAGAATGTGTGGATTTCTCACTGAAGAATGATTGTTTAACTGTAACACAATGAGCTATGAATCTAACTAGACAACTAAATCTCTAATGCTAAGAGCAACTGCTTCTGACAATAGTTCAATGATTGCACTGTATTTGGCAATATTGTTAGTTGTCCATCAGAGGAAAATACCTTGTAAATAAATCAACTCGCCATCAAGGGCATAGAGTACCCACGTTGTGGAAGACAAGTTTCGTGTGCTATGACAAGGACCATCAGCAAAACTGACATAATGTCTTGACAACATCTGCAAATCAAGTGGAACACAAGGTGAGCAGAAAACACATGTCTTAAAAGCAAACAAACACACCAAAAATCAAAAAATGCACACTAATGAATTCGCACACTAATGTACAAAAATTCATTATAGAAATTTCACGCATAATACTTTTTCAAATACAAACCATTTCAGGGTTGTGACAATGCATTTCTTTTGCAATCAACTATCTCGTAGGCACCTTTCTGTAAGACATGTTTGACAATATATGGCCCATGCCACATAGGTTCGATCTTTCCAGCGCCTAACTTATCATTAGTCTAATCGTAAAGGGGGACCAGGTGACATTTGGAAAAAGTGAGAGGAGAATCGGTTTGATCAAAATGAGTTTTGACACATTTCTTTTGGGCTTCGATTACCATAGTGGCAATGCGACGGGTCTCGTCAAGCCTCTCAAGGTAGAGTAACCGATCCTCTTTAGGTGAGGCATTCAGAAGTAATTATACAACTAATTTGAGTGAAGGGATCTTTCATTCAATCATGAGAGTTTCCTCTAAACCATTCACTAGATGGAATGGAGTAAATCCAATGGTTGTCTTAGCAAAGGTTCTGTAAGCTGAGAGAGTTGAGAATAACATCAAATTCCAGTCCCTTTTGTGCTTCCCAATGGTACGTTGAAGCATAGTAATCAAAACGTTATTAATTTCTTCAACTTGGCCATTGGTCTGTGGATAGTAAGGAGTTGAGCTATCATGACGAAGGCCCAAATGAGTAGTCATATCTACCATCATGTACTAATGAAAATTTGATCCATGGTTAGTTACAGTGGCTTGAGGAACACCAAAACATGCTATGACGTGGTTGAACAGGAACTGAACAAGAGTGATACCGTCAGCATTGTATGTGGGCATCGCCTCGACCCATTTAGTGAAATAGTCGATGGCGAAAATAATATATCCATGCCCCCCAGCTGAGCGAGGGTTACATGTCATGAATTCTATGCCCCATTTAGCGAATGGGCCAACGGTAACGACTGGGTGTGAGGGTGCTAGCGGGGAATGCTACTTGCAGTTAAAAATTTGGCATTCATGGAATTTTTGAATAGCCATAATACAATCTTTAAAGATAGAAGGCCAAAAATAACCAGCACGAAGGATTTTCTGAGCAGTGGCATAGCTAGACATATGACCACCACAGGCACCAGAGTGGCAATCATTCAAGACCCATTTAGCCTCTTCAAGCATGAGACATCTGTGAAGAACGGAGTCCACACCTACTCGGTACAATGTATGACCAAGAATCTGATAAGGTTGGGACTGATGTCGAATGTGGCATTGGTCGAATTGAGGCAACTCAGATCAAAAGGTTTGGGTTTGAAGATAAACAATAATATATCCATAACAAGGGTAAAAAGTTCTGATGAGAAATAGAGTTTCATCAGGAATCTGCTCAGTGAAATCAGTAGAAGTGCCTGCAGATGGAAGGGCACATATCAACTTAGCAAAAATAAGTGATTTCTTTAATTTGGCAGCAGTAAACTCCAAATAAATCTCCTGCAAGATAACAATCCATTCAGAGTATTTTCCTCCCAGTAATTGACGAGTCAATATATAGGTCATGGGGTTGCAATCAGAAATCACCATGGTTTTCCGTAAAAGGATATAATGACGAAATCTTTGGACAACATGGACTGCTGCCAAGGCAAGCTTCTCAACATGGGCATATCAAGATTCAGTATCAAGAAGATTTTGGCTTAAATAATAAACCACATGTTCGTTATCATCATCGTCATCCTAAACTAACACCATAGCAATGGTAGTATTAGTTGCAGCCAAGTGTAGGAAATAATTGCGTCGATAATCAGGGGGATGCGGTAAATGAGCACTAATAAGCATGTCTTTCAAAGAATCGAAGGATTTTAGGTCAACTTCATCCCAAATAAAAGGGATCTTGTTCTTAATTAAGTGAGTAAAACCCTTGGCGAGTTTAGCGTGTTAGGAACGAATCGACGAAGAAAGTTAGCCTTTCCTTAGGCTTTGCAATTGCAGCAATGAGGTAGGGGGAATAAGTTGACAATGGCCTCAAATTTTAAAGGATTGATTCGGATACCTTCGCAGGACACCACAAAACCCAAAAGTCAGCTATATTCAATGCAAAATATGCACTTGTGCAGATTGAGACAGATGTTATAATGTCAACATCGCAAAAAGATGGATCTTAAGTGGTCTAGATGGTCACAACGCTTAGCAAAATGTGCTAGTAAGTCGTCAAGGTAAGGCTGAACAATGTGTCGAATATTGTTAAACGAATAAGACATTGCTCTCTAGAAGGTAGCACCAACATTTTTTAAACCGAAAGGAAGCTTCTTATAAGCAAAGGTGCCCTATGGACAGATAATGGTTGTCTTATATTGATCAGTAGGTGAAATGTTGATCTGGTTGTAGCCAGAAAAACCATCCATAAACAAGAAAATCTCACTCCTAGCACACTCATCAATGGTCTAATCAATAAAAGGAGTGGGATAATTTTCTCTTGGATAAGCGCAATTAATGTCGTGGTCATCAACACAGACGTGAATTGTGCCCTGATTTTTGGCAACAGGGACATTGTTAGACACCCAATCTATCAAAGGGATGGGATAGATAAAACCAACTTTTAAAATATTTTCCACATCTTCTTTAATAGTAGCAACCTTTCGAGGATGCACATGGCGAAGCTATTGGCGAATAGGCTTTGTACAAGATAGGTATCTATTTCATGCACCACTATTGTTGAATCAATATCAGACATTTCCTCGTATGACCACGCGAAGACACCTCGAAATTCTTTGAAAAGTTGAATGTAAACCCTGATCTCATAGGAAAAACAAGACACCCCAATATGAATGTTCTCAATAATTCCAAGTTTAATGGAAATGTCAAGAGGCATAGTAGCAGTAATTTTTCCCATATTACCCTCAGATAGGACTTCGTGCACCAAAACACATGTTTGAAGTGAAGTCATTGGGCAATGAGAAACAAACGCTTCAAGACGCGAAGGCATATCACTGAGGCTAAGAAGAAATGAAGAACAATTATGGAGATTGTTCCAAGGAGTTTCATCCAAATGCATAACCTCAACGATACTCTCGTTGATGGGGAATGTCTCGTTCAAAGGATTCAGAGAATCCCAAGAACCAAGCCAAGGAGATGGCACATAAGTATCCAAGTTCATACTGAAATGAGCATGACTTTCTGAAGCGACCATTAAATCCAAGACAATTTCTTAATAATTTTACTCTAATGGACTTAATGGCATTGAATCGCCAAATGAATCAGTTTGATCTGGAGTAGGAATAATCCAAGGATTCATAGAAACATTCAGAGGTGGGAGAGTAAAAGTACCCATTAAATCAGAGCCTTTGAAAAGACCTGCCCCCACACTCTCATAAGGAATCTCGGTATTTCCTACATATGGGACATTGTCGTTTGACGTACCGAAAGAGAAAAAAGACAGTTGGTCAACGGTGACAATTTTTCCTTCATGAGGAAAACAAAGCACCTAGAACAAAGAAGAAACCACACAAAACATAGCGTGGGTCCAACTTCACCTGAGAAGAAGGTTGTAGTTGAGATTCACATCTACAACTTCCACTTCTAGCTCAACAGTCTTTCCTTCCAACGTGATCAGCAAGTTTGTGAGAATACCATATGGACAGGAGCCTCTGCCATCAAAGGCCTCCAAAGTGTTTAGGGACTGATTAAGAGAAGGAGAGGCAATGGCCTTCCAGCACAAAATAGACATGATGCAGGTGGAAGCACCTTCATCAATAACAATCCAATGGATCATCTTTCCTTTAATGAGAACTTGTATCAGAAAAGCAATCTGATGAGGAAGATGAGGAACGTGGTTTTCAAGATCAAAGGTAATTAAACTCGAATTGGAAGGATCAATAGTGCCTATAGCAGACAACAGTGGATTCACTGGATTGGACATGTTTGGAGAACATCCAAAGAAAAAATCATCCAATGTGCTTGAGCTAAATCCTCAATAATATTATAATGTTGTGCAACTCTAGCATTCAGATTATAAGATGATTTCCGAAGTACACCCTTGGGAGGTGGTCAAATTACGGACTCACTATTAGGACACTCAATATGGAGTGGACCAGAACTGGATGGAGTGGAAGTAGAAGGTACAATAGTGACTTCTTTCTCCACCTTCCACTTTTGCAGGGTTTGATAGTCTTTTGTTCAAGTAGCAATCGGAATAGGCGATGAACCTTGCATCATGAAAACTTGGGAACCAGAGGAGGCAGAGGATTGCAATTGGTCTACCAACTATGTCTGCTAAGATGGAAAATGTTCTTTAAAATACCCAGAGTCCCTTTCAATAAGCGGTTAACTTCATAATGATGGGGACAATCCTTACTGTAATGATATTCCTCACAAATGAGGCAAGGATATTTCGGCTTTCTCTTAGAAGCATCATCAGTAGATGATTTGGGTTGATCCTATTTTAGGGTATCGGTTTTAGCTTTAACTTTACCCTTTTTCTTACCTTTTGAGCCCTTATCTGCTACAGTAGACTGAACAACATGTACCTCGAATGTTTTACCAGGACTTGACGAATTTTTCAAAGGATTATTAGAACCAGTGTTTGAAACAGGTTTCTGCTTCGAGGAAACCTTAGTGGAAGTCTAATACACCGAACCAATTACACCATCAACAGGTGGTACATGGAGAGACTTTGAGGCTGCCAAATCTAAAGATTGTCTTGGAGCATCAGGCAAGATCTCATACAATGTGCTAGATTATGAATAGACTAAGTCTAGATACTGAGCACGAGCAATAGCTTGTTCTTCAATAACACACCCACCCATAGCTATATCCTTAGAAATCTTGTTAACGAACGATTTTGTTAACCACTCAGTCAAAAAATCATTAGCAATCTCGAATTCGATGAGGTGATGCCAACGTCTCCATTCATGAATATGATTGGAAATGTGGGTTGCAGTATATTGCTTAAGGGATGTGAGAAAATGAGTGTTGGTTTCATACTGAACCGGCAATTGGAAGTGGGTGAGGAAGGCCATAGATAAAGAGTTAAAGTTAGCATAGGTAGCTCGAGGCAACTCGATATACCATTTTGCGGTAGCACTTGTTAAGGTTCTCTGAAAGAGGCAAAGATAGATAGAATCATCAACATACAAATTGGAGGAGCACCATAGGTGATATGTCATCACATGGGCTTGCGGGTCCTCTTTAGACTTTCCTTTGAATTTAGGGCAATCGCTTGGAATTTTAGTTGGAACCGAAGGCCAGTAAGGCGAATGAAGAATAAGATCATTTGTGAGCCTCGAGACATCAAGCAGTTCCAACGTAGCCAAGAAGGGAAATTGCAGATTGAATGGCATGTAGGGCCTTTGAGGAGACCCAAACTGTGGGTTCCAACCTTTTTGGTAAGGATTTTTCCCCCACAGTGGAGGATTTTGTCCATACAGGATTTGATTTTTCCCCCACTAAGGGTTACCTTGACCATAAGGTGAATTTTTTTAGGGTAGGTTTGATATTGACCTACCATAGGTCGTTGATAAGCATTATACATGGCATACAGATTGTAAGGTTGTTGACCCTGGACCTGAAGAGATTGGCCCTGCTGCTGCAGGGGTTGACCTTGTGCTTGCAAGGGCTGACCTTGTTGATATGCATATGAAGCTTATTGTTGCAGAGGTTGACCTTGCTGCTCCTAAGGTTGACTTTGTTGTTGTAAAGGTTGTTGAGACGACTGCAAAGGTTTCCCTTCTTGTTGCAAAGGTTTCCCTTGCTATTGTAGAGGTTGTCCTTGTTGTTGCAAGGGTTGCTAGATAGTTCCTTGGGATATACCCTAAGGGTATTGATAATTTTGAAATTGAATCTGACCATGTCCACAAGGAATAACGGATTGACTAGGCTGAACATAAGCTCCTGCTTGTGGAGTGTAAGGTGGATTGACCAAGGCTTGCAAACCATATGGGAAATAAACCTGCTGGAGTGGAATCTAAACCATATAAGGCTATTGGTACTAGATATTACCTGACATGGATGGATCAACAAGGTTAGGAATGTTGCCAGAACAAGGTTGATAACTCCAACCATGTGAATTTGTAATCCACTCATAGTGGTTTCACCTGACACAAGAGGAATATTCGGATTTCCCCCCAGGCAGTGGTACATTTTGTCCACTTGACGAAGGGGTGGAAGAACTAACTAAAACTTGACCTGAAATAGTCGGTTGTACCAGAAGAGTCTATTGAAATGATGATACAGGGTGCGATGGAATTGTAGGTTGAATCGGAACTTACATAACAACATTTTGTACATAAATTTTAGAGGTCATGTTTGAAATGAATGGACTAGAAGTAGGCGTGGAATTGGAAGACCAAATGGGATTCTAATGCAAAGATGAAGCACTAGGAGTTCCTGAAATTAACTGGGCTAGGGTTGTATAACCAGGTGGAAGCATGGGTCCACCGGTTTCAGGAAGTGTGTGAGATGGGACTCTTCCTTTAAAAGCAAATCCTTTTGGAGGAAATTCATACCCTTGTTCATCATCCACATGAGGAATATGAGTAGTGGAAACTTCTGAATGACCCAGAGAAGAGGATGGGATCTCACCTTCTGAATCCATAGGTGGAAACAACTGGTGCCTTTTCATGTTTTAAGAGTCACGAAAAGGACGCAAAAGGTGACTCTAGTCACTTTCATAAGTTTGGTGAGCTTGAAAGGACAAGCACTCGATGATATTTCCAAATTTAAAGAGTCAGAAAAAGATCAAAATAACCACTCATGTAACTCTAGGCAAAAAGGAGTACCAAGTAAGAGTGAATTTAAATATACACCTTAGCAAATAAATTTACCAAGGACTTGACGTACGTGCAGGAAATCTCTCCGAATGTTGTGTTCCGTGTATCACGTTCACAGGGTGGCAGACTCAGCTTCCTATGGGTAAAGGTTTGCAACCTATGAGGGTCTCCCTTTATATACTTGATGGTACAGAGAACACAAGTTCGTGCTAGTGTTGTCTAATGCAAGAGCGAATGATAACTGCTAAGTTTTATAGACACCAGAATACGTCTCTAGCCTAAACCACTAAATATGAGCATTAATGTTTCAATGCTCCTTAGATTAATTGATAGATTTTAAAGTTAATCTTGAAATTATGTTTCGATTTCAAGGCCTTAATGATGTCACCTATTCCTAAAATGTAGCTAAATGATGAAATTGAAATCCTTTCATTTGATGAAGACTACCTGTCTAGCGAAGAGAAACACCCAAATTATGCATCAAACAAGCAACAATGCATCAATGACAATTTTCCAATGCTAAATGCAAAACATGAAATCTAATATTTCATTTCATAAGCAAATGCAATGCTGGCAAAACAAAATCTTAAATCAATCTACCTTAATATGTAATGATGCTTTCCTTTTCACTTTAATGCAATCAATGTAATCTAGTGCAAAAGAGAAAAAGATAATGAGAACAACTCAATAATCATAAAAATATCTTTCACATTAATGATTTTGAATGCAACAAATGCTTCAAAAACTACTTAAAAGATAAATACTTTCGCTTTCTGAAACACAAAATTCAAAGAAAATAATTCCTTTCACTTCAATCGAAACAAACAATTTTGTAATATATTTCTTGCCAAAAGGAACTAAAGTGACTTTCAAAGCATCTACTTAATTCGACACTAATGAAAACGACTTCATACCCAAGAACCAAAAGTAATTTGCAAAAGACATCCAAACGCAAAAAGACTCTTTGAACAAAGGAAATTGATCTCTGAAGAGAAGACCAATGAGTGAATGAAGGATGACCTAGAAGTCCTAGAAACCCTAAAAGGAAAATCAAGCTCCAAACACACTTAAACCAAATCAAGAGGCAATTGTAATCAGACAAACATGTCAAGCAAGACAAGGACACTAAAATCACATTGGTAAACTATTGATAGAAGAAAAAACTGAAAACAAGAAGACAAACCCTAATTTTCTTTAACCTTTGATATCATCACACCTGTTAAAAGAAAATCAGCAATCATTGCTACTATAATCAACATATCCAGGATGTCATCGCAATTATCAAGAACAAAACCACGATGGTCGAGAAAGATAAACAAAAAACAAAAAATCTTCAAGAGCGACACAAATCAAGAACCTTCAAGCAATTGCGAGAAAGTGAAAATAGTTAAAGACAAGCAAACAAGTCTAGAAACGGACGGTTGGTCAAACTCATCACAAAATCAAGAGGAAGGATTGAATGGAAAGGATCATAGGCTCCCTTGTGGAGTTGCCATTTTTTTCTAGGTAAATCCTCTCTGCAGACAGAGACGATCCCTCTAGCCCAATAAGTGGGTCTAGCAACCCAAGTGACGATCTACCAGACACTTTCCTAAGTTGCAATTGAAAAGAGAGATGAAGAAGATGACCTACCTCGTTCTGATGCTATTTCGATCTCCTTTGTTGAATACCTTGAATCACTTGCATCACAGGCTCATTCCTGCTACTCTCAACATTTTTACACCTGCGCAAGAGATTAAGACACAACAAGGCATGCAAATACAAATAGCATATTCAAAAGCAACCTACTTAATTGATCAAGGAATGTTAAGCTAAATGATACATGAGCATACACATTTAGGGAAAATGAACCAGAAGTTGTACATTAATAGAAAATAAGGAGAAGTATACAACTAAGCCTTGATGTTGAAAGCATCTCCTTGAATGAATATCCAAGTCCAAGCTAAGCTCTCCAAGCACTCTTTCTCCAAGCTAAATGAATAACATATAGGCACAATCTTAGCATAAGGGTGCAAATAGACATAGACCAACCGTTTGGGAATGGGAGAGGATGAATAAACAGGCTGTGAAAGGGAGTTATGACCTCTCCAAAGATAGGATTAGGCCCTCATCTCAAGGACGTAGCTCATAGGGATAAGACCAAGAGGCCATGTTGGGAGAATTCGACCCCATCTATGCCAAACAACCTCCAGCTCGCCGCTCTGGAAGCTCCTAGATCACAAAGCTTCTCATCCTCTTTGGGAAAATTTCCTTTTTGGAATCATCGCGGGTATACAAGTGAACAGAGCAATGCCATCATGGATCAAGTGTAGTGCAATAGGCGATCATCGCTATTTTTAGTCTCATAAGTGCGATGATTCTCAAATTAGGGTTTTAGAGCTATTTATTTTAAGGAAAGATCAATGCATTTTCTAATCAATGTCTTAGGAATGATCTGAGTTGCATATATGAATGAGTACACTGCATAATGGCCATGTTTTAGACACTTCGAGGTATGTCACAAGGAAGTGCTGGAATTGTGAAAAAATATTGTGTAATAGATGTAATACTAAGTATTATTACTAGTCTCTGCCCAAGGGAATGGAACGTGATGTAGTACTATGTATAATTACTAGTTTGTGCCCGAGGGATGACATGTGATGTAGTAATAATTATCATTAGTACTCTCCTGTATCTCGCATACATATTCATTTTCTTCTGTTTCGTTGGCTCCCTTAGTTGGTTTGTTCTTACCTATAGACTAAGAAAAGAGAAGAGTGAAGGGAAGCAATAATTCACTTTGTTTCTTGCCAAGATGGAAGAAGTTGTTGGGTTCCCGCAGGTGACTTTGATAGGCATCCAGTTTGGCCTTGCATCATCTAGATAAATCATAATTATGATGAATGAAATAGAGAATAATAGTTCTTGAGGGAATGGCACGTGATGTAATAAGTATAATTACTCATGTAGAAATTTTGAATAATATGACACTTATTCACAGAGATTATCCCGATTATACACTATTGCGGAATACATGCATAATACATAACCTCCTCTACGTTGATCATCAATTTAGCAGCATCAAAAACAATGAAACATCAATCGCATGCACACATTAACACAGTATGTAACCCGAGGAAAGCTTACAGCTGAAAACCCCACACTATCTATATATTAATGATTGAGAACATGTAATAATACATAGTACAATACTCCTCACAAGTATCCAACACTATCTCCACCTGTTACACATAAAACTAGCTTAGATCCGAACAAGTCACAGGTTCAAATCTCCTCCGCTGCTTTGCCTGCCTCTATTGCACAATGCCTCAAGGGAATCACCCACACTGAAAATCACGTGAGCACAGGCTATTTCACTGGGCATATACTGCGCAATCCTCATTGGCATACTCAATCCATGCTTGTGCAAATCTCATGCACAACTGATAGTCACAACTCACCCTTTCACTTACCTCTAACACCTGTCTCTGTTGAACTGTCCATGCACTGAGTTAACTGATGTATTCTTCAGTTACTTTATGAGTTAATAATTAGTGAATTAATTAACAATCAATTCACACAACTCATCACTAGTGTATTCTCCAGTTAGACTGAATACAACTAGTTCAACTGAACACAACTCCATCAACTCCACATCCAACTCCACAGAACTCACATGCATGAGTTCTAACTGAAGTCCTCCATGCAATAACTCAACTAACCCACAAGAAAAGCGTATTTCCTTCTGACAGCTGTATGTGCCACATCTATAGCTTGAACTAAAGTGCTCCAAGAGAATAAGATAATGTTTAGAGTCCAAATATTACTAAGGGCTAATAATATTTGACTGTTTCTATTTTTAGCCTGGCAGTCTAAAAATAGACTTTGATCACTCCGCTGTGAACCAGAATAGAAGTTCATCTATTTTTCCCAACTTGACCAATCATCCATAAACAACATCTTGCAACTCATAGACCATGATCCATATGTCTAAAAATAGACTTTGCGCCATAATTTGCCTGCGGGCCCACTTAGTGAAGGCGACTTCTTTCCACTAAGCTCCATCATCTTGTTGCATTCTCAACACTCCCTCTCAACAAGATATGGATTATCAGCAACCCCTATCCTGCCTCGGTGGTATTCGAATTTGCTCCTGGTGAGCACCTTCATCAAGATATCAGCATCCTGATCCTCCATTGGAATGTATGAAAGTAACATGATTCTCCGCTGCACACAATCTCTGATATGATGGTACCTGATGTCAATGTGCTTAGATCTATCATGAAATACAGGATTAGCCGAGAGTTTAATGCAACTCTCGTTATCACAGTAAATCACAGTAGGCTCCAAGTAAGAACCGAACAAACCGACCAAGATCTTCCTCATCCATATAGCCTCGCATGCAGCCAAACTTGCTGCCATATACTCGGCCTCTATTGAACTGAGTGCCATGGATCTCTGCTTCCTGCTGTACCAAGAAACTGTTGTCGACCCGATACTCAAGACCCCTCCTGATGTGCTCTTTCTGTCCATTGGGCTCCCTACCCAATCTACATCCGTGAAGCCACATAGCTTCACCTCATCCTCCTGTCTGTACCACAATCCATATCCTGATGTGCCTCTCAAATAATGCAATACATGCTTGCCTGCCTTCCAGAAGAGCTTGGTTAGCTTAACCATAGCTTGTGAAAGCTGGTTAACAGCATAGCATATATCGGGTCGTGTATTGACCAGATACATAAGCGACCCCACCAACTGTCGATAAACAGTGGCATCCACTTCTTCTGCTAAAGTGGCATCCTCCTTCCTCCAACCTCCAGGAAGAGGAGTATCAACAGGCTTGCATCCATGCATGTTGAACTTCTCCAGTATCTCCCAAGCATACTTACCCTGAGAAACAAATAGTCCATCACTACACTGCCAAATTTCCAATCCCAGGAAACAATGAAGGAGGCCCAAGTCCTTCATTTCAAAATCCTTAGCAAGATCATCCTTGCATGAAAGTATCAACGGCTCATCACCCGTTAGAATCAAATCATCTACATAGAGTACAATGATAAGCAACTTACCCTCCACCACAATCTGGTATAGGTTAGGATCCGCCTCACTCTTGGAGAATCCAAGTCCGGTGAAATAGCTGTCTATCCGTGTGTACCAAGCATGTGATGCTTCTTTCAACCCATACAGCGCTCTCTTGAGCCTGCACACATGCGACTCGCTGCTGAAGATCTCGAAACCTTCGGGCTATTCTATGTACACCTCCTCCTCAATGACTCTGTTGAGGAATGTAGTCTTCACATCCATATGATGAATGTGCCACCCCATTTGCACTGAGAGAGTAAAAATCGTCTGTATGGAAGAATACCTTGTGACAAGTGAAAAGGTCTCCTCATAATCGATCCCCTCTATCTGTGAAAAGCCTCAGGCAACAAATCTTGCCTTGTACTTCTCCACACTCCCGTCAGCTGCCTACTTAACTTTGTAGATCCATCTCGAACCCACCACTGATTTCCCTTCCAGTCTTGGGACAATCTCCCATGCACTGTTTATGACAATCGAACCATACTCTTCCACCATGGCATCTACCCATGCGGGATCCTCCACAGCTTCCTCGAAAGAGGATGGCTCAGTCACAACACATTTTCCCACAAGATCCATGTATCCAGTGTACCGATCATGTGACTGTCTCTACCTGCGTTGGGCTGTAGGTGGTCCTACAACTTTCTCTGCATCCTGAGCCAGTCGCTCAACTTCTGTCAAGTGCTTTCGCCCTCTGATGGTTGGCGCTGCATGAGTGGTCTCTTCCACTCCATGAACTTCGTCCTGTGGCTTATCCACATCCTGAAGCTCATCCTTAGGAACTAATAGCTCCTCATCTGCATGCAAGTGTGGCTCCCTCTCAAGCGAACACTTCATGGCTTTCTCCTCCTGAAATTTTATATCCTGTCGCACAACAGTCTTACCATTGTTTGGCAAATACACACGATAGTTGTGGGGCATATCAGTGTACCCCACAAATATCCCAACCTCTACGGTAGGCTCCAACTTCTTCTTGGCATCCTTCGTCACATGCATGTAAAAGTTAGCACCAAAAATCCTCAAATGAGAAATATCAGGCTTCTTACCAAAATAAGCCTCCTCGGGTGTACTCATGCCAAGTATCCTGTGAGGACAATGGTTCTGCACATATACTGCTGTATTTCATGCTTCCACCCACAAGTGAAGGGGTAGGCCCTGATCATGCAACATCACCTGTGCAGCACCCACGATCGTTCTGTTCTTCTGCTCAGCAACCCCATTCTGCTCTGGGTTATGGGGAGCTATGAGCTCTCTTCGAATCCCTTCTACACTATAGAAATCCTTGAACTCGCAAAAGATGTATTCACCACCATTGTCGCTCCTAAGATCCTTCACCTTCTTCCCCGAATCCTTTTGGACCAGTGCTTTGAACTCACAGAACTTTGAGTATGTCTCGCTCTTCTTCTGCATGAAGAAGATCTAACACTTTCTAGAGAAATCATCAACAAAAATCACATAATACCTGTGCTTTGTTGTCGAAGCTACTAAGAAAGGTCCACACACGTCTGTGTGAATTCTCTCAAGGATCGTCGTGGCGCGACTATCCTTCTCATGAAAGGTGGCTTTCACAAAATTTCCCAAAGTACACCCCTTGCACTGATCTGACTGCACAAGAGTGCCTTTAGGAAGCCCTGTAGTGATCTGCTGCAGTATCTTCAAGGCTCCATGGTGAAGGTGATCCAATCTCCTGTGCCATAGCTCGCCATCATCCCAGCTCACCAATCCTTCTACCTTGCATGCCATTGTTGCGCAACCATCTACATGCAACTGATAAAGGTTCCTCACTCGAACCCCTATCTTCCAGGTTTCTCCAGTTGTCTTGCTGCGGAGGAAAGCCTTTGCCTCACTGAAAACAACATCATATCCCTTGTCTTCTGACATCGCTACATAGATAAGATTCTTCTTCAATCCTGGAACATGCATCACTTCCTTCAATACAAAGGGTTTACCAGACTCCCTCTCAAAGGAAATGGTACCGATACCGGTCACACTGTATCTACCATCATCACCCATCTCGATGTGCACTCCAAGATCTTTGTCCTCCAGATCAGAAAACAAATCTCGATCTCCTATCATGTGAAAAGACACACCACTGTCCAAGAACCACACCGATCGCATCACACTTGAAACCAAGCATGCGATCAATGAAAAATCAAGATCAAACTGCGAGGCTAGAGCCTCTCCTGCTGCGGATCCAACAACTTGCTTGTTCTTCTTCTTCTGTGGACGATTAGTGGCATAGTGTTCGTGCTGGTGATAGTGAAAACACTTCACCTTGGACATGTCTTTCTTCTTGCCTTTCACACCAGACTGAGAAGCTTTCTTTCTCTTCCCCTTCTTTGCTTTGGCAGCGAAACCGCAATTTTCTTCATCAATTCCCTTTGATGAAGATTTGTCCCTGGTATTCCGCCTGATCTCCTCCTGCACAAGATCTGACCAAAGTCTCTCCCATCCTGGAAGTCTCTCCCAACCATTGACAGAGTCCTGATAGGAATTCCAACTCTTCAGAAGACCAAGGAGAGCCAAGCTCACCAAGTCCTCATCATTGACAGTCACCCCCACACTTCCCAGCTCATCCCGACACTGAGTGAACTTCATGAGATACTTGGGCATACTGTCTCCCTTCTCGCATTTGATGTTTCTAAGTTTATCCTTGAGCGCCAGCTTCCTCTGATCACTCTTGCTTTGGAATAGATCTATTAACGCTTTCCACATCAAGTATGGAGAATCCTTACCATGCAGGCTGGACACAATGTGATCCTTCACGCCCTCCAACAGAATCCTTCGACACTTTGTTGTCTTCTTTTGCCAAGCATCAACTTGCGCAGCATCAGTAGGCTTTGGGACATCAGCCTCTATGAACTCCTTCAGCCCATTATCATCTAACACCACCTCCATCCTATCCTTCGATGCAATATAGTTCGAGCTACCCTCTAGAACATACTCCAATCGCAATCCGTTGAAAGACATTGCCACGTTGATACCAAGAAAACACTACTGCAAATTCGAATTCCACCAGCTCCAAACTCAACCATCTCTGATCTAGAATTCGTGAGAACAAAGTATTTCTCATACAGAGATTAACTGTATGGGCTTTTACCAGATATCTCACCTTCCAAAGGAAGGATGAATCCAGAGGCTACCTGGCCCGATTACAGACTCTGCCTGAAGAAATAAGATGTAAACACTTTCTGAATAATAGATCTGATGATCAACAGCTCCGATACCATGTATAAATTTTGAATAATATGACACTTATTCACACAGATTGTCCCAATTATTCACTCTTGCGGAATACATGCATAATACATAACCTCCTCTACGTTGATCATCAATTTAGCAGCATCAAAAACAATGAAACATCAATCGCATGCACACATTAACACAGTATGTAACCCGAGGAAATCTTACAGCTGAAAACCCCACACTATCTGTATATTAATGATTGAGAACATGTAACAATACATAGTAAAATACTCCTCACAAGTATCTAGCACTATCTCCACCTGTTACACACAAAACTAGCTCAGATCCGAACAAGTCATAGGTTCAAATCTCCTCCGCTGCTTTTCCTGCCTCTATTGCACAATGCCTCAAGGGAAACACCCACACTAAAAATCACATGAGCACAGTCTATTTCAATAGGCATATACTACGCAATCCTCATTGGCATACTCAATCCATGCTTGTGCAAATCTCATGCACAACTGATAGTCACAACTCACCCTTTCACTTACCTCTAACACCTGTCTCTGTTGAACTGTCCATGCACTGAGTTAACTGATGTATTCTTCAGTTACTTTATGAGTTAATAATTAGTGAATTAATTAACAATCAATTCACACAACTCATCACTAGTGTATTCTCCAGTTAGACTAAATACAACTAGTTCAACTGAACACAACTCCATCAACTACACAGAACTCACATGCATGAGTTCTAACTGAAGTCCTCCATGCAATAGCTCAACTGACCCACAAGAAAAGCGTATTTCCTTCTGACAGCTACATGTACCACATCTGTAGCTCGAACTGAAGTGATCCAAGAGAATAAAATAATGTTTAGAGTCCAAATATTACTAAGGGCTAACAATATTTGACTGTTTCTATTTTTAGCCTGGCAGTCTAAAAATAGACTTTGATCACTCCACTGTAACCAAAAATAGGAGTCCATCTATTTTTCCCAACATGACCAATCATCCATAAACAACATCCTGCAACTCATAGACCATGATCCATATGTCTAAAAATAGACATAGTCTAAAAATAGACTTTGCGCCATAATTTGCCTGTGGGCCCACTTAGTGAAGGCGACTTCTTTCCACTAAGCTCCATCATCTTGTTGCATTCTCAACAACTCATTCATGCCCAAGGCAATGGCACATGGTGTATTATTAAGTATAATTACTTTTGTCCTGTGTCTTGTGGACATCTTCATTTTCTTTTGTTCTGCTAGCACCATTGGTTGGATTTTTTTAACCTAAAGACTAAGAAGATTAAAGAGTGAAGGGATGCAGTAATTCACTTTGTTTCTTGTCACGATGGAAGAACCTACTCGATTCCCATAGACCACCATGATATTCATCCAGTTTGGATTGCATCATCCAGATAAATGGTAAGTATTATGAACAAAATAGAGAAGAATAGTGCCCGAGGGAATGGCATGCATTGTAGTACTAAGTGTTGGCATTATGATACAGGTGTTGTCCTTGATGGCAACTCACTAAGAGGTATGATACAGGTGGCAACTCAATCAAATGACAGATCATAGTACAACAGGTCAAGAGAGACGTATACGTAGGTTAACCTTGATGAAAGTGCATATACACACGAATGAGTAGAACAGAAGATGCGTATACGTACACTCGCAGGTTCACAGAAGAAAAGGCGCATACATGTCGGAAAACTAAGTTTTGGTCTGTGGTATTTGGTCCATGGTATTTTGGCATTGGTCCATTGTATTTGGTCCAAAGTGTTGACCCCAGGTATTGGGTCCAAGGTATTAGTTCTACAGGGTTTTGGACCATGGTATTGAGAGAAGCCTAAACCTATATAAGGAGAAGATCATTAGGCCAAGGGTGCATGTGAGGAAGTGATGAATACCTGATGAAGTGTGAGATCTAGTATGCTGGTTATGGGTTTGTGATTCTTTACCTGATCTGAACCAAGGATGCACTCATGTGGATGATGATGAACGATGGATCGAGATCTTAAGTCTTGGAATGTTTATCATTATATGGTTTGATTATGGATAGACTAGATCTGAATTATTGACGCATGTTTTATTGTATGAATGTTATGATTTGGGTATGACTGATGTCTAGAACAGCTGCAAAGTTATGAGTAAATATTTGCAGATATGTACGCGGGTTGGATTTGGTGAAAGCACATATGTACACTGGTTTGGTTCATCATAATAGTGTATACATTATGAGATATGATATTTGAAGTTGCAGTTGGATCTGGTTATTGTTGCAGAGTTCTGTTGTCTGTTTTGTGTTCTGGTGACTGTGTTGTTGACAGGGTTTCAGTGTTTCAGTATTGGGTGATTCAGAGATTGATGATGCAGGTGTAGTTGATGGGTGTATTGCAGTGATGATTAATTTTGTGCTTCAATGTTGTTGATGGGTCCAGTATGAAAATTGGATGAAACGTGGCCTTCAGATTATGGTGTTGTGCTTCAGGAGTATCCAGTATGAAAATTTATGAAACGTGGTCCCTGGAGGAAGAGAGAAGATCGTAGAGTTATATAGGCCAATGCCTACATACTGGTAAACATATCAGCCAGTACAAGAGCTAAGGGGTTGTAGCTCCCTTCCAGGAGCAGCTGGAAAACGAGTGAAGGTTGGAGCCTTCAGTAGGTCAGTGCCTACATACTAGTAAATGGATCGGCTAGTACAAGAGCTAAGGGGGTTGTAGCTCCCTTCCATGAGAAACTAGAGAACAAGAGAAGGTTGTAGCCTTCTGCAAGTAGAAGCCTGCTTACTAGCATAAGACTGCACTAGTACATAAATATTGTAAAAAGAAGTTTCCACCTTATATCATGGTGTTCATGTGTGATCCTTATGTGTGATGATCTATTCTGTTTTACTGCATCTGTTTACTGTTAATATGGTTAATAATGTTCTGATGCACTCATTGAAGATCAACTAACTGAATCATAAGTTTACTGGATATACGCTAGTTGCATTAAACACAGTTGCGTATATACACGGGTATCCTTAACTAAAGTAGTGTATATGAATCTGAGTATGAAAATGAAAAGATTATTGATTTGCTAATACTGATTCACCCCCCCTCAGTATTATTTCCAACAATTGGAATCAAAGCAGATCCTTTGGTAGAAGCTTGATTGCTTGAAGGAGATCTGTAGAACAATGGGAAAGAAAGCGCGTCAAAAGAAGAAGATAGATCAAAGGAACAATGACAGCCTATCGTTGAGTGGAAGCAAGTATTTAGCTCCTGAATCACCTCAAATTGAAGATGGACAAGCAAATGAAGCATCAGATAAAATCATAAATCAACATGATCTACCTAGCAAAAGGGAGAATGCCCTCAAGGAAGAAATTATCAGCTTAAAAGCTTAGTTGGAATGTGCTTTCAGAGTTCGTCAAATGCTGCAGGAGCTGAATGAAGAACAAGAAAAGGAGATTCTCAAACTAAGGCAACAAATGGAAGAAGGAAGAAAGTCTGAGGAAATTTTGAAGAAGCAATGTCTGGAAAAGGAAGAACAACATCAAGTTGAGGTAAATATCTTGAAAGGTAAATTAGAAGAAAAGGATAAACTATTACGATTTCAAGACAGTACTAAGATTTTGGATGATATTCTTAGTAGTCAAAGGTCGCCTGCTATCAAAACTGGTCTTGGTTTTTATGAATCTGCTGAAGGTGAATCTAGCTCACAAGGTGAGGCAAGGAACTCTAATGAGAAATCTAAAATGATCAACAAGGAGATGAGAGGACAACCCCATCAACAGCCAAGGAAAGAAATTCCTCAAAGAAAATATTTTGCTCCTAACTGTGGAAGTGATAGATGATTATTTCCTCCGATGAATAATGTTGAATGTTATGTATGTCATAATCTTGGACATGTCGTAGACAAATGCAGAAGTAGAATGGTTCAAGACTGTCACATAGAAAGATCATCACGTTCCAAGTACTTTAAGGGATATTGTTTTGCTTGCAATATGTTTGGTCACAAATCCATTGACTGTTTTAGGAGGAATATGAAATAGCTAAGATGTTATGCATGTAACAAGCTTGGACACATAGCAAAGGAATGCAGGATAAGATTTTGCGCACCATACCAAAAGGAGAAAACATCATCACAGTTGAAGATATGGAAGAAAAAGGAAGTACAACCAGAAAGATGTGGCATAGCAGAGTACACAGACATGACAGACTCAGAGGAAGCTAAAAGTGTGGAACATCAGTGTTCTAAATCTCATACGCAGGTATCATGAAAACAAGTCACGTATATACGCGAGTTAGACGCTGCACAGTCGCATATATGGAGCTCTGAAGAAAAACAGTAGAACAGACTCAGGAAATGGTTCTGTCGTGGTATATGATGGTTGGCACAGGCTCAGGGGGAGCATATGCCTCGAATAATGCGTTGTTGGAATTATGGTTAGAAGTCCTTGGTGATGATGCTTATTGGCATATCTTGCTACTGATTGTTGATTGACCAAGAGAATGGATTGCAGGGGGAGCATGGACAGATTGGTACATCTTGGCATGTACAAAGGGGGAGCTCAATCAAAAACTTCAACATGTACTCAGGGGAAGCATGGACAACAGAATGCATATCAAAGAAGAGAATATCTTGGTCCACCCTTTGCCCTTGATGTCAAAGGGGGAGAGTGACTTGGTGTGGTGGTTGCCATCAAGTCCAAAGGGGGAGATTGTTGGCATTATGATACAAGTGTTGTCCTTGATGACAACTCACTCAGAGGTATGATACAGGTGGAAACTCAATCAGATTGCAGATCATAGTATAGCAGGTCAAGAGAGAGGTATAAGCAGGTTAACCTTGATGAAAGTATGTATACACACAGATGAGAAGAATAGAAGACATGTATACGTACACTCGCAGGTTCACAGAAGGAAAGGCGCATACATGTCGGAAAACTAAGTTTTGGTCTGTGGTATTTGGTCCATGGTATTTTGGCATTGGTCCATTGTATTTGGTCCGAAGTTTTGACCCCAGGTATTGGGTCCAAGGTATTAGTTCTACATGGTTTTGGACCATGGTATTGAGAGAAGCCTAAACCTATATAAGAAGAAGATCATTAGGCCAAGGGTGCATGTGAGGAAGTGATAAATATTTGATGAAGTGTGAGATCTAGTATGCTAGTTATGGGTTTGTTTTGCTTTAATTGATCTGAACCAAGGATGCACTCATGTGGATGATGATGAACGATGGATCGAGATCTTAAGGCTTGGAATATTTATCATTATATGGTTTGATTATGGATAGACTAGATCTGAATTATTGACGCATGTTTTATTGTATGAATGTTATGATCTGGGTATGACTGATGTCTGGAACAACTACAAAGTTATGAGTAAATATTTGCAGATATGTATGCAGGTTGGATTTGGTGAAAGCACGTATGTACATTGGTTTGGTTCATCATATTAGTGTATACATTATGAGATATGATATTTGAAGTTGCAGTTGGATCTGGTTATTGTTGCAGAGTTCTGTTGTCTGTTCTGTGTTCTGGTGACTGTGTTGTTGACAGGGTTTCAGTGTTTCAGTATTGGGTGATTCAGAGATTGATGATGCAGGTGTAGTTGATGGGTGTATTGCAGTGATGATTAATTTTGTGCTTCAATGTTGTTGATGGGTCCAGTATGAAAATTGGATGAAACGTGGCCTTCAGATTATGGTGTTGTGCTTCAAGAGTATCCAGTATGAAAATTTATGAAACGTGGTCCCTGGAGGAAGAGAGAAGATCGTAGAGTTCTGTAGGCCGGCGCCTACGTACTGGTAAACATATCGGCCAGTACAAGAGCTAGGGGGTTGTAGCTCCCTTCCAGGAGCAGCTGGAAAACAAGTGAAGGTTGGAGCCTTCAGTAGGCCGGCACCTACGTACTAGTAAATGGATCGGCTAGTACAAGAGCTAAGGGGGTTGTAGCTCCCTTCCAGGAGAAATTGGAGAACGAGAGAAATTTGTAGCCTTCTGCAGGTAGAAGCCTGCGTACTGGTATAAGACTGCACCAGTACATAAATATTGTAAAAATAAGTTTCTTATTAAAGGAAGATAGAGACGAATTGCAACAGGTGGTTTTCACCCACATTGGGTTTCCACCTTATATCATGGTGTTCATGTGTGCTCCTTATGTGTGATGATCTATTATGTTTTACTGCATCTGTTTACTGTTAATATGGTTAAAATGTTCTGATGCACTCATTGAAGATCAACTAACTAAATCATAAGTTTACTGGATATATGCTAGTTGCATTAAACACAGTTGCGTATATACACGGGTATCCTTAACTGAAGTAGCGTATATGAATCTGAGTATGAAAATGAAAAGATTATTGATTTGCTAATACTGATTCACCTCCCCCCCTCTCAATATTATTTCCAACACTAAGTATAACTATTAGTTTGTGCCTGAGGGAATGGCATGCAATGTAGTATTAAGTATAATTACTACACTCCTATGTCTCATAGAAATATTCATTTTCTTCGATTCTGATAGCTCCATTGGTTGGTTGATTTTGACCTATAGACTAAGAAGAGTGAAGAGTGAAGGTAGGAACTAATTCACTTTGTTTCTTTTCATGATGGAAAATTTGGTCAGTTCCTATAGGATAGTTTGGCAAGTATTCTATTTTACCTTGCCTCATTCAGAGAAATCACAAGCTTGATGAACTAAATAGAAAATAATAATGCTCGAGCAAATGGCACACGATGTTGTACTAAGTAGAATTAGTAGTCCATGCCTCAGGGACTAGAGTGTGATGTAGTAATAGGTATAGTTGCTAGTCTAAGCTTGAGGCAATGACTCGTGATATAGTAGTAAGTATAATTACTAGTCTTTGGTTGAGGGAATGACACGCAGTGTAGTACTAGGTATCATTACCAGTCTATGCTTGAGGGAATGGCAGACAATGTAGTACTAAGTGTAATTTCTCTCATGTATCACACAGAAATCTTCATTTTCTTATGTTTTCTAGTTGGCTTTGTTGGCTGGTTTCATTTTACTTATAGTCTAAGAAGAGCGAAGAGTGAAGAGAAGTAGTAATTCACTTTGTTTCTTACCATGATGAAAGAATTTTGTCAATTCCCGCGAGTGACTTTGATAGGAAGCCAATTTACATTTCATATACTATAGAAATTATAAGTATGATGAACAAAACAGAGAATAATAGTGCTCGAAGGAATGGCATGCAATGTAGTACTAAGTATAATTACTAGTTCATGCCTAAGGGAATGCCACATGATGCAGTATTAAGTATAATTACTACTCTCATGTGTCTCACAAACATATTCATTTTTATTTGTTCCATTGGCTCTATTGGTTGGTTACTTTTTACCTACAGACTAAAAAGAGAGAAGAATGAATAGAAGTAGTAATTCACTTCATTTCTTTCCATGATGGAAGAAGCTACTTCATTCTCACATGCGACTTTGAAAAGCATCCAGTTTGGCCTTACATCATCCAGAGAAATCATAAGTATGATGAATGAAATAGAGAATAAAAGTGCCAGAGGGAATCACATGTGAAGTAGTACTAAGTCTAATTACTAGTTTGTGCCTAAGGGAATGGAACCTGATGTAGTATTAAGTATAATTACTTCTCTCCTATGTCTCACAGACATCTTCATTTTATTTTGTTATGTTGGCTCCATTTATTGGTTTCCTTTTACCTAAAGAATAAAAAGAGTGAAGAGTGAAGGGAAGCATTAATTAACTTTGTTTCTTGCCACGATGGAAGAAGTTGCTCTATTCCCGGAGACGACTTTGATAGGCATCTAGTTTGGCCTTGCATTTTCCAAATAAATCACAAGTATGATGAATGAAATAGAGAATAATCATTCTCAAGGGAACGACAAACGATGTATTACTAATTATAATTACTAGCTCATGCCCGAGGGAGTGTCACACAATGTAGTACTAAGTATAATTACTAGCTCATATTTGAGGGAATGGCATGCAATGTAGTACTAAGTAATATTACTACTCTCTTGTATCTCATAGACATATTCATTTTATTTTGTTTCATTGCCTCTGTTGGTTGGTCAAATTTTACCTATAGACTAAGAAGATTGAAGAGTGAAGGGAGGTATTAATCCACTTTATTTCTTTCCACGATGTAAGAAGTTGCTCGGTTCCTTCAGGAGACTTCGATAAGCACCCAATTTGGCCTTGCATTGTCTAAAGAAATTGTTGAAATGCAACAAGATGATGGAGCTTAGTGGAAAGGAGTCGCCTTCACTAAGTGGGTCCGCAGGCTATTTTTGGCGCAAAGTCTATTTTTAGACTATGTCTATTTTTAGACATATGGATCATGGTCTATGAGTTGCAGGATGTTGTTTATGGATGATTGGTCATGTTGGGAAAAATAGATGGACTTCTATTTTTGGTTCACAGCGGAGTGATCAGAGTCTATTTTTAGACTGCCAGGCTAAAAATAGAAATAGTTAAATATTATTAGCCCTTAGTAATATTTGGACTCTAAACATTATCTTATTCTCTTGGAGAACTTCAGTTCGAGCTACGGATGTTGCACATGCAGCTGATAGAAGGAATCACGTGGTTTATTATGTGTTAGTTGAGCTACTGCATGGAGGACTTCAGTTAGAACTCATGCATGTGAGTTATGTGGAGTTGGATGTGGAGTTGATGGAGTTGTTTTTAGTTTGACTTGGTTAAACTAGTTGTATTTAGTCTAACTGCAAAATACACTAGTGATGAGTGATGTGAATTAATTATTAATTAATTCACTAATTATTAACTCATAAAGCAACTAAAGAATACATCAGCTAACTCAGTGCATGGACATTTCAACAGAGATAGGTGTTAGAGGTAGGTGAAAGGGTGAGTTGTGACTATCAGTTGTGCATGACATTGTGCACATGCATGGGATTGAGTTATGCCAATGAGGATTGCGCAATGTGGGCCAATACCAAGGAATTATAGCCTGTGCTCACATGATTTTCAGTGTGGATGATTTTCACTTGGCATTGTGCAGAGGAGGCAGGCAAAGCAGCGGAGGAGATTTGAACCTGTGATTGATCAGATCTGAGCTAGTTTTGTGTGTAACAAGTGGAGATAGTGCTGAGTGTGAGGAGTATTGTACTATGTATTATTACATGTTCTCAATCATTATAATATACAGATAGTGTGGGGTTTTCAGCTGTATGCTTTCCCCGGGTTACATACTGTGTTAATGTGCGCATGCGATTGATGTTTCATTGTTTTTAATGCTGCTAAATTGATGATCAACGTAGAGGAGGTTATGAATTATGCATGTATTCTGCAATAGTGTATAATCGGGATAATCTCTGTGAATAAGTGTCATATTATTCAAAATTTCTACATGGTATCAGAGCTGGTTGATTTATAGAAAAATTTCTACAGGATATCAAAGTAAGATTGATCATCATATCTATTATTCAAAAAGTGTTTACATTTTATTTCTTCAGGCAGAGTCTGTAATCGGGCTAGGTAGCCTCTAGATTCATCCTTCTTTTGGAAGGTGAGATATTCGATGAATGCCCATACAGTCGATCTCTGTACGAGAAATACTTCGTTCTCACGAATTTTAGATCAGAAGCGGTTGAGTTTTGAGCTGGTGGAATGGCACTCAAGGATAAACTCGGAAACATCAAAGCTGAGAATGGAGATGCCACAGATTGTCCACAGAAGAAGAAAAATAAGCAAGTTGTTGGATCTGCAGTGGGAGAGGCCTTAGCCTCACATTTTGAGCTATATTTTTCGCTGATCGCATGCTTGGTATCAAGTGTGATGGGATCGGTATGGTTCTTGGACAGTGGTGCATCTTTTCACATGACAGGAGATCGAGATTTGTTTTCTGATCTGGACGAGAAAGATCTTGGAGTGCACATCGAGATGAGTGATGATGGTAAATACAGTGCGACCGGTATTGGTACCATTTCCTTTGAGAGGGAGTCTAGTAAACCCTTCAGATTGAAGGAAGTGATGCATGTTCCAGGATTGAAGAAGAATCTTATCTCTGTGGCGATGTTAGAAGACAAGGGATATGATGTTGTCTTCATCGAGGGAAAGGCTTTCCTGCGCAGCAAGACACCTAGAGAAACCCGGAAGATAGGGGTTCGAGTCAGGAACCTTTATCAATTGCATGTAGATGCATGAAAAGCCCTGAGCAGCAAGGCAACTGATGGAGACTTGGTGGTTGAGAGGGAGCGTATATTACCTCTCAACATGCAGAGCCAGAAGAAGTCTCAGACGATTGTGGAGGAGCCACGATTGGTGTAGTAGCTTTAGGAGGTTGTGGAGCAGCCACAACAGGGGAAGCTGAGTGGAGATCGAGTAGAGACATCTACTCATGCAAAGATCTCCAGTAGGGGGAAACTTCGAGCCAGGTGGGCTGAGGGATCGCATGCAGCCATACCTCCAGGTAGGAGGTGGGGTGATGTGGATTGATCGTCCTAAGGAGGAGGGGCAGGATCCTTGAGGTACCCAACCTCTTGGATGAGACCTTGCTACGGGAGCCCCGATGTGGAGTAGCAGGAACTGACTGATTGGGTAGAGACAGATGCAGATGGAGCAGCAGAGAGAGCGACAATGTAGGGAATCCCAGGACAGCGCATAGCTAGCAGGCTACAGTAATGCGAGAGGCACAAGTGTTTTGCACAGTGCTAGGTGGCACAGAGAAGTTTGCAATGGTGTGAGATGCATGGAGATGTTGTAGTAGTGCAGATGTCAGAAAGGAAGCACTTGTCAGTAGCAGGTAGAGCTTCAGAATCAGAGTATGTTCCTAGCCCAACAGAGTGGTCAGTTGGGAGTGTTTTTTGTTCCAAGTGTTGTTGGAGCAAGTGGACCGGGCAAATGTGTTGCATGCAGAATATTCCAGAGTTGCAGGATAGGGGTTGTAGATAATCCATATCTTGTTGAGATGGAGTGTTGAAGATGCAACAAGATGATGGAGCTTAGTGGAAAGGAGTCACCTTCACTAAGTGGGCCTGCAGGCTATTTTTGGCGCAAAGTCTATTTTTGGACATATGGATCATGGTCTATGAGTTGCATGATGTTGTTTATGGATGATTGGTCATGTTGGGAAAAATAGATGGACTTCTATTTTTGGTTCATAGCAGAGTGATCAGAGTCTATTTTTAGACTGCCAGGCTAAAAATAGAAACAGTCAAATATTATTAGCCCTTAGTAATATTTGGACTCTAAACATTATCTTATTCTCTTGGAGCACTTCAGTTCGAGCTACGGATGTGGCACATGCAGCTAATAGAAGGAATCACGTGGTTTCTTAAGTGTTAGTTGAGCTATTGCATGGAGGACTTCAGTTAGAACTCATGCATGTGAGTTCTGTGGAGTTGGATGTGGAGTTGATGGAGTTGTGTTCAGTTTGACTTGGTTAAACTAGTTGTATTTAGTCTAACTGCAGAATACACTAGTGATGAGTGATGTGAATTAATTATTAATTAATTCACTAATTATTAACTCATAAAGCAACTAAAGAATACATCAGTTAACTCAGTGCAGGGACAGTTCAACAGAGACAGGTGTTAGAGGTAAGTGAAAGGGTGAGTTGTGACTATCAGTTGTGCACATGCATGGGATTGAGTTATGCCAATGAGGGTTGTGCAGTGTGGGCCAATACCAAGGAATTATAGCCTGTGCTCACGTGATTTTCAGTGTGGATGATTTTCACTTGGCATTGTGCAGAGGAGGCAGGCAAAGCAGCGGAGGAGATTTGAACCTGTGATTGATCAGATCTGAGCTAGTTTTGTGTGTAACAGGTGGAGATAGTGCTGAGTACTTGTGAGGAGTATTGTACTATGTATTGTTACATGTTCTCAATCATTATAATATACAAATAGTGTGGGGTTTTCAACTGTATGCTTTCCCCGGGTTACATATTGTGTTAATGTGCGCATGCGATTGATGTTTCATTGTTTTTAATGCTGCTAAATTGATGATCAACGTAGAGGAGGTTATGTATTATGCATGTATTCCGCAATAGTGTATAATCGGGATAATCTCTGTGAATAAGTGTCATATTATTCAAAATTTCTACAGAAATTGTAAGTATGATGAATGAAGTAGAGAAGAATAGTGCATGAGGGAATGGCACGTGATGTAGTACTAAGTATAATTACTAGTATGTGGTTGAGGGAATGATACACTGTGTAGTACTAAGTATAATTACTACTCTCTTGTGTCTCATATATATCTTCATTTTCTTATGTTCCATTGGCACCATTGGTTCGTTGCCTTTTACCTATTGATTAAGGAGAGTAATGAGTGAAGGGAAGAAGTAATTCACTTTATTTCTTGCCACGATGGAAGAAGTTTCTTGGCTCTCGTAGGTGACTTTGACATGCATCCAATTTGGCTTGCATTGTCCATAGAAATCATAAGTATCATGAATGAAAGAGTAAATAATAGTTCCTGCGGGAATGGAAAGTGATGTAGTACTTAGTATTAATTACTTGTTTGTGCCCAAGGGAATGGCACATGATGTAGTACTAAGTATAATTACTAGTTCGTGCCCAAGGGAATGACACATGATGTAGCACTAAGTATAGTTACTACTCTCTTGTGTCTCACAAACATATTCATTTTATTTTGTTCCTCTGACTCCATTGGTTGGTTTCTTTTTACCTATAGACTAAGAAGATTGAAAAGTGAAGGGAAGCAGTAATTCACTTTGTTCCTTGCCATGATGGAAGAAGTTTCTCAGTTCCCGCAAGAAACTTTGATAGGAATCCAATTTGGCCTTACATATTCCAGAGTAATTGTAAGTATGATGAACAAAATAGAGAATAATATTACTCGAGGGAATCACACATGATGTATTGCTAACTATAATTACTAGTTTGTGCCTGAGGGAATGGCACGCGATGTAGTACTAAGTATAAATATTGATTTGTGCCCAAGGGAATGACATGTGGTGTAGTACTGAGTATAATTACTCGTTTGTACCCAAGGAAATGGCACATGATGTAGTATAAGTATAATTAATATCTCATCCATTAGGGAATGGAATGCGATGTAGTACTAAGTATAATTACTACTCTCTTGTGTATCACAAACATCTTTATTTTATTTTGTTTCACTGGCTCCTTTGATTGGTTTTTTTTTACCTATGGACTAGGAAGAGAGAAGAGTGAATCGAAGCAATAACTCACTTTGTTTCTTGCCACAATTGAAGAAGTTGCTTAGTTCCCACAGGCTACTTTAACAGGAATTAATTTTAGCCTTGTATTATATATATAAAGTGTAAGTATGATGAAAGAAATAGAGAAGAATAGTGCCTAAGTGAATGGCACACAATGTAGTACTAGGTAGAGTTACTAGTTTGTGCTTGAGGGAATTGCACGTGATGTAGTACCAAGTATAATTACTACTTCGTGCCCAAGGGAATGGAACATGATGCAGTAATAACTATAATTACTACTCTCCTATGTCTCGCAAACATCTTCATTTTATTCTATTACGTTGGCTTTGTTGGTTGGTTTCTTCTCAACTACAACTAAGAAGAGAGAAGGGTGAAGGGAAGCAGTAATTCACTTTGTTTCTTTCCACGATGGAAGAATTTGGTTGGTCATCATAGATGACTTTGACAGGCATCTAGGTTTTCCTTGCACCATCCAAAGGAATCGTAAGTATGATGAATGAAATAGAGAAGAATAGTGCCCGAGGGAATGTCACGTGACATATTACTAAGTGTAATTACTAGTATGTACTAGAGAGAATGGCACACATTTAGTACTAAGTATAATCATTGGTCTATGCCTAAGGGAATGGCATCCAATGTTGTACTAAGTATAATTACTACTCTCTTGTGTCTCATATACATATTCATTTTCTTATGTTCCACTAGCTCTGTTGATTGGTTTCTTTTTACCTATCAAATAAGAAAAGAGAGGAGTGAAGGGAAGTAGAAATTCACTTTATTTCATGCCACGATGGAAGAAACTACTTGGTTTCCATAAGAAAATTTGATAGGAATCTAGTTTGGCCTTGCATCATCCAAAGAAATCATATGTGTGATGAACAAAATAGAGAAGAATAGTTCCATAGGGAATGGAACATGATGCAATACTATTTATAATTACTAGTTTGTGCCCAGGGGAAAGGGACACGATGTAATACAAAGAATAATTAATAGTACATTCCATAGGGAATGGCACGTGATGTAGTACTAAGTATAATTACTACTCTCCCATGTGTTACAGACATCCTCATTTTCTTCATTTCCGTTGGCACAGTTGGTCGGCCGCTTTTTACCTACAGACTAAGAAGAGTGAAGGAAAGTAGTAATTCACATTGTTTATTGCCATTATAAAAGAAGCTACTCGGTTACCGCATGTGACTTTGGTAGGCATCTAGTTTGGCTTGCTTTGTCTAAATAAATCACAAGTATGCTAAACGAAATAGAGAAGAATAATTCTCGACGGAATGGCACGTGATGTAGTACTAAGTATAATTATTGGTTTGTGGCCAAGGGAATGACACGAGATGTAGTACTAAGTATAATTACTAGTCGGTGCATGAGGGAATAGAATCCAATGTAGTACTAATTATAATTACTACTATCCTATGTCTCAGAGACATGTTCATTTTCTTTTGTTATGTTGGCTCTATTGGTTGGTTTCCTTTTACCTACAGACTAAGAAGAGAGAAGAGTGAAATGAAGCAGTAATTCACTTCATTTCTTGCCACAATGGAACAATATCCTTAGTTCCCGTAGTTGAATTTTACATATTAAAAATAGCAACAAGAAATTCCAATTTAATTTGTCCTTGAATTAAATCGAAATTCTATTCTCATAGCAACTTGTAATAGTTAATTAAGTTAAATTGACTTAGGGAATTCGAGTTAGAATTCCATCTAGAGTCATGTAGAGTGATCCCTAAATTTTATGGGCCCATGTTGAGTTCTTTTTAGTTGTAATTAATTAACTCAGTCTAACTAAGTTATATTTAGTTAAACTAGTTCTAACTGTTGGGGGAGCTAGTAGGAGGTCTAGTTGTGGGTACAAGCACCAGTGCATCCTCAGTACCACACTAGTTAACTGAAGATTTGCTCATAAATAACTCATGCATGCTAGTTCAGAGGAAGACCGAGTTGAGATTAGAGTTCAGGGACAGTGTACTATCAGTTATATAATTTTCCAAGTTGTACAAATGGTGCATGCAATCAGTTGAGGGCATATGGATGGATTGCGCAGTTATGGAGAGTGGATTTCTCAATTAAATACGAGCTAATTCTCTAGGGAATTGCGCAAGGAATTAGGGGCTTGGAAGGCAGCAGATTTGGCTAAGTGTTGGCTTGAGCTAGTTGTGAAGCAGAGAGTTAGATTGTACTAGTGCAGAAATTCTTCAGGTTGAACAAGCATTGCATCTTCTTCTCAAATCTTCTAGTCAATGAAATATAGATATTCAAGGTTTTTAGTAGTTTCTCTCCCCAAAGAAATGTTGTGTTATGTGTGATTGATATTCTCCCTTTTTTGCTTATCATTTTCATCGATCAATTTTAATTTCCATTGAAGAGTAGAGTAGATTCTTGCCTTGTGTTTTAGCATATCACATAAGTTGTTGAATCTACAAGTAAAAGTCTACATGGTAACAAAGCTGAAGAAAGTATAGAAGAGGAGAATTCGAGTTTGTTGTAAACATGAAATCGAATTTGCAGGTTCATACTACCGAGTCAGCAATATGTCATTCTATGGTTTGAGACTTGAGTATGCCCTAGAGGGAAGCTTGAATTAAATAGCTGGGAAGGATAGGATGGAGGTAGTGCTGGAAGACAAGGGCTTGAAGGAATTCATAGATCATGACATTCCTAAGCCTCCAACATATGATGCTAAAGATCTGGCTAAATGGAGAAAGTGTGTGGAAAAAGCAAGAAGGATTATCCTGGAAAGAGTTTGAGATCACACTGTCTCGATTCTCCATGGTAAGGACACTCCATACGCAATGTGGAAGGCATTGACAGACTTTTTTCAAAATAGAAGTGACCATAGGAAGTTGGCACTGAAGGAAAAACTCAGAAAGTTCAAGATGGAGAAGTGCGACTCTATTTCGAAGTACTTGACCAAGTTCACCCATTATTGGGATGAGTTTGGAAGCGTCGTATTACTATTGCCGAAGACGATATGGTGAGCCTAACACTTTTAGGACTTCCCAAGAGCTAGAAAAGTTACCAAGACTCAATTAATGGGAGGGATAAGCTACCAAATTGGGAACGGTTGTGGTCCAATTTGGTACATGAATAGATTTGGTGGAACACAAGAGATGGATCCTTATCAAAGCATGATGATGAGGAAAATTATGCCTTATCGAGTAAGGAAACGAAAGGGAAGGAGAAGTCATCTCATTCAAAATTATGTTCTTATTAGGGCAGCAAGAAGAAGGACATGTAAAAATTCAAGTTCTTTCATTATCATGAGGTAGGTTGCCACAAAGTGTCCACTCAAGAAGGTCGATAAGAAGTCCTCAGGAGGAGTGGCAGGTGAGGATCTTGCCTCACAATTTTAACTAGACTTTACCCTCATCGCTTGTATGGTTTCATTGATGATGGGTAGTGTGTGGTACCTGGACAGTGGAGTTTCTTTCCAAATAGCTGGTAATAAAGAGATCTTTAGTAACTTGGAGGAGAAGGATCTCTAGATGCATATCGAGATGGGTGATCACGGGAGGTATAGGGATACAGGGATCAGTACTGTTAACTTTCAGAGGGAGTCGGGTTCTCCCCTCACTTTGTGAGATGTTATGTATGTTCCCGGTTTGAAGAAGAACTTGGTATTTGTTGCCATGTTGGAGGATAGAGGCTATGATGTGATATTTAGTAAGGGAAAGGTGTTCCTTCGTCACATAGTCACAAGAAAGGCGAAGAAGATAGGGGTTCGAGTGAAGAATCTCTACAATTTGGAGATAGAAGATTGTGCTACCTTGAGCATGAAAGTAGAGAAGGTGCAGAGCCGAGACATCGGTGAGTTGTGGCACAGGAGGTTGGGTCACTTGCACCATGGCGCTTTGAAGATCATGCAAAAAATTTATACCGGTCTTCCCAAGGGTACACTAGAGTAGGTAGACACATGCAAAGGGTGTACCTTGGGAAAATATACCAAATATTCCTTTCATGAAAAATACAGTCGAGCACAGGCGATCCTTGATCGACTTCACTCAGATGTATGTGGACTGTTCTCGATAGAATCCAAGACCAAGCACATGTATTTTGTCATATTTTTTGATGATTTTTCTCATTAGTGTTGGATCTTCTTCTTGTAGAAGAAATATCGGACTTTTGCAAAGTTCTGTGAATTTAAAGCACTAGTCGAGAAATATACTGGCAGGAAGGTTAAAGCTCTCAGGAATGGTAATAGGGGAGAGTATGTGTCGAATGAGTTCAAAAAATTATGTGCATCAGAAGGAATTCGATGAGAGTTGATAGTACCTCATAACTCGTAACATCTTGGGGTGGCTGAAAGGAAAAACAAAAGCATTGTAGGAGTGGTACGGACAATGTTGCATGATCAAGGCCTACCACTATACTTGTGGGCTAAGGCATGCAACACAACTGTTTATTTGCATAACGGAAGCCCTCATTGAATTCTTGGGATGAGTACATCGGAAGAGGATTTTTCAGGGAAGAAACTAAATGTGGGACACTTCAGGATTTTTGGTTCATCAATCTATTTCCATGTAACCTGTTGGGTGTGGAGCATGATTGTCATCCTACATTAGTGGTCCTTGTTTCAGCCGGATGTATACCCCAGGAAGATTCTACACCCCTCCATGTGGGGGCCTGCAGGGGGGTGCGGGGGGGGGGGACTTGTGCCCCTGCGGGGGTTTGGGGGCCAGCGATCTCTTGGTGGGGGTTTCGGGGGTAGCGCCCTCGAAGCTAAAAATAGATGTAAAATTGCCTTGTAAAAGTATAGTAATTTCTAATCAATCTAGGCCATTCATTAGGAAAATGATCTAACAATAGAATTTATGTTTAGTTTAGGGTTTTTTTTCCCTATAAGGCAACCCCTCTCTTTGTATGAGGGTATTGTATTGAGGCTGTGGAATAGATGTGTACTCTCAGAGTGAGAAACAGAGAGGTGAGACTATGAGAGAAAACATAGGATATTACAATGGATTTGCTATAGGTTGTGTCTCTTCATTTTGCTAGACAATAGAAAGGAAGGAATTCCTATTCAGGGTGGACATAGCCCAAACTAGGTGAACCACGTATATCTGTGTCTCTTTGGTTTTATGTGTTTGTGTTTTTCCGCATATTATATGTCTTTCATTTCTCTGTCATATGTAATATTATTCTAACATAACCAAAGATGCACAGAAGAATCTTGAGCCAACATCAAATTTGGGGATATTTTTGGGGTACACTGATACACCTCATAACTATCAAGTGTACATGCCAACCAACAAGATGATAGTGGTTCGCAAGGTTGTAAAATTCGATGAAGAGAAGGCCATGAGATGTTCCCTTGGGAGGGAGATTTAGCTATATGTGATTGAGGAGCTCTTAGCTCCAAAGAAGGAACCTTGGGATGTTGTGGAGCAACCACATGCAGAGGATCGGGGAGTGGAGACACCCACTCATGCAGAGTCTTCTAGAGATAGGATAAAGTGCACTAGAATGGATGACAATTTATTGCATGATTATAGAGAGAATGTGGGAGCACCGACATCACAACATAGGAAGATGAGTTCACCGGAGAGGTACAATCACTACATGGCTCTGATGAGCAAATGTGTAGAGACTGATCCATCCTCTTTCGAGGAAGAAGTGCAACAACCAATTTGGGTTGATGCCATGGTTGAGGAGTATGACACCATTGTCAGGAACAGTGTTTGGGATGTGGTCCCAAGACTAACAAACAAGTCAGTGGTGATCTCCAGATGTATTTACAAGGTAAAGGAAGCAACGTATGGTACTATGGAGAATTGCAAGGCTAGGTTTGTGGCCAGAGCTTTTTTTTCAGGTGGAAGGGATTGATTACAATGATACTTTTACTCCCGTTGCAAGGTACTCATCAATCAAATCCATTCTAGCACTGTTAGTGCAGATGAGATGGAAGATACATCAGATGGATGTAAAGACAACATTCCGCAATGGCATGATTGAGGAGGAGGTGTATATTAAGCAGCCTAAAGGATTTGAGACCTTCCATAAAGAATCGCATGTGTGTCGACTCAAACGAGCATTGTATGGACTGAAACAAGCACCTCGTGCTTGGTACACCAGGATCAATAGCTATTTCATCGGGTTGGGCTTCATGAAAAGTGAAGAAGATGTGGACCTTTACCATATTGTGGTTGAAGGTAAATTGTTGATTATTGTTTTATATGTCGACAATTTGATTCTAACAGGTGATGATAAGCTAATCAAGTCTTCCAAAGAGGATCTTGCAAGAGAGTTTGAAATGAAGGACTTGGAGCTCATGCACTACTTTTCGGGTATCGATGAATGGGAAGGTGATGAGGAACTTTTTGTTGCTCAGGGAAAGTATGCCAATGAGATACTCAAAAGGTTCCACATGTAGAGTAGTAAACCCATGGAGACTCCTCTAGTAGGTAACTAGAGGAAGGAGAATGCTACTTCCAGTGAAGTAGTGGAGGCTACTATTTATAGGTAGCTTATGGGTTTCGTTATCACAAAATCTAACCCTGATAGGCTGCTGATCAAGTAGACTCTGAGTAACTCTTTCAAACCAATCTTTTGGTTGAGGCTTAGCCTCCTCAACCTGAGAGGGCTCTCTCAATAGGTTTAAGATTTTTTATTAATGATTAGATGGCTAACTCTAGGAACAAAATGGGCAAATTTATAACTAGTTGACTGGTTGAATCAAGGATTAGCAAACATCTATTGGGTTATGGAGTCAAGATAATCTTCAACAAAACAACATGATCAGCAAAACATGGAAGTCAAGGCAATTAGAGTTTAGGTTTATAAATAAAACAGTAACACAGTGAATCAACACAGTTTACAAGCATGTGAAGGAAGTTAGAGAATCTTCCAGTGAATTCTAAGTATCACAAGATTATACCACTACAAATAAGTAATTGAAAAAGGCCATAAGAACATCAAACACATAAACTCCTTGTGAATCTTGAGTAGTCAAATTGATCTCTGTATTAAGTTTGAAAAACCATAGTTTCTTACAATAACACAACTTTTTTCTGCTAATGAAATTACCAACCCTGAGGAATTTGATTCTCGTGCTTTATATAGAGTTTTTACAACCTTGGATACTATGATCCATCTTTAGGGGAATTCGAATTCCTAACATTGATACCTATCTATTCATAAAACAAACTACTTAATTACAACTTGACAGCTAGCTGTCTTTAAGAGTCCTAATACAAACAGGAGTGAAACTCCTAAAAAATTCTTTCAACCACCTTATCTATGACTTAAATCAGCTTCCAATCCATGTCTTCGAGCTCGATGATGTCTCCATTATTGTTGCAAACCCTGCTGAGTCATGACTTAACTATCCTGAAAACAAGGAGACAGAGTTCTTCCTTTTAAGGCCCTTAATCCTTATGCTTATCTTCAATCAGTTTTTCTAGTGTACATGTAGCATGTATTAATAGTCCATTAAAACTTCATTTTCCACCTGTGCAAAAAGGGAACCTCAAACATATGGAAAAGAGGATGGAAACATCACTGTGCTACGAAATAGTCTGCTTTCGTAGCACAGCTTTTATTTCACTTATGGAATACTTCTTGGAACTTTGCTTTCTGCATCACTGCCATATGAAACTTCATATATGATCCCATGTCTACCAGCAACCTCAAAACTTGGAATTTATTAGACCTTACCTCCGAAATGCATCTATAAAGTGCTAAATGGTCACCTTCAGCAGTTTCGTAGCGCGCTACGAAACTGCTGTGTATGCTCTTTTTCAACACGGCCTTCAAAAATATATAGTTTGGGAGTTTTCAAAATTCCATGAAGACTGATATGATCAACCAAAAATCAAAACAACTTACCCTTATAAGATGTTCTTCTTCACAGCTGTCCTTCTTTTTATATGCCAAAACTGTTTTAAGATATATCCTTCACTACCCTTTTTCATCACCCTGTTTCATTATTGTTGTAGCCTTTTTTCCAGATTTTGTTAATTGTATTTCTAGGTCTTCAATTTGTCTCTTCAATCTCCTATTAGTAGCTCTCAACTGAGTATTAATCCTCCTTACAAATCTGGATTCTTTCATTGCAAGAACAGTCCAGGTAAAGTATTGAGTTTCACTGTTGACTATTTCTGGTTTTGAAACTTTTTCAACCTCCTAGAGGGCCTTTATCCTTTTGAAATATGTCCTTTCAACAGCATGCCTTCTTGCTGTCACTCTTAGTCTAGAAATTTCATTATTAGTAGCTCTTAACCTTTCTTCCATTTCTTCGTAACTGGCTTTTTCTGTTTGAGTGGAAAAAACTCTATTTTTATCACCTTCAGGTCTTGGAGATGGAAAGTCTATCAACTCTTCTTGAACAATGGAGGCTTCTTCTATTCTCCCTAACTCAATATTGGACTCTTGCATCTTTTTGGATTGCCTGGTTAAGGGCTTTCTGGGTTTGAAAACAAATGCTGTAACATCATCCTCAAATTCCAGTTTCTTTGAGGGTTTCATTTTCTTCAACTTTCCTTGATCAAATTCTATGACATCTGCCTGCACCAAAGGGGATTCTACAATATCAATGGCTTTTAAAATATCATTTAAATCACCCTTCAAGCTTGAACCTTCTCCCGAGATCACTGATTTACCTTTCTCCTTTGCAATTTGACTTCTAGTCAATCTCCTTTGAACTGGTTTGTTAGTTGATTGTTCTTGTGTCATTCCTTTAACCTTAGATATCTTTTCCTTTGTAGATTTAGGAGTTTCAAGAATAACTATTGGTGTTTTTCTTACTTACTCTTTCACCTGCTTCCTAGGTTTCAACTTAACAAATCTTTTTGCCCTGGACATTACAGACTTGCTGGTTTCTGCTGATGGAGTTCCTTTAACCCTATGGCTAATGTCTACACCTTGATTTTCTGCTCCAAAGTCACATAAAAACAAAACGAAGACCATTCTTTGATGATCCTTTTGAGTTCATGTAGAACTATCAGTTTAATTAGACCATGATGAAACAGGGAAGTTTCACATCCTTGAGATTTCAACTGTACTTTGTTTGCCATCTTAGCTACACTTTGATATAAGAAGTAAGGCAAATCTAAAGAAATCATACTGGTAAAATGTAACAGGAGTTTAAAATGATATGAATAAACCTTTTGATATCTGCCTTCACAGGTAAAATAATGTTGAATGTTGAAGAGCAAGTTGGCATAGCTGTCCTTGGTGTAGTTTCTGGGAACTGCCTTGGTTATGTCTATTTCTACAAACTCTGGCTTTAGAAGCACCTTACATGGTTCCATGTCAAATCTGAAGTTCTTGAACCATATATCTTGCCCCCTAGGAATCTCTGTCACCAAAGCTATGACCTCTGGATAAATTTGCAAGTTCAGGATTTCGACCTTTGTACTTGAGCCAGTGAAATGTAGTGAAAACTCCTTTGTCACCTGAGTATGTCCTCCCTACAATTTTTTACAAAACTTCCAGCATCTTGATTTCTTGAAGGCTTCTACAACTTATTTATCTCTAATTAAGACCTCGGTGCTTTCAGGCTCTGTTCTTAAACAGTGACTAGGCCTGTGAATTTTCTTCTCCTTTGTCATCTTTCCTTCTGAATTCCTGTAACAAACCAACCTCGCTTGAAATTCTGTTGATCAGCCTCGCTTACCTATGGTGGTTAGCCTCGCTTGAATTATGGATGAGAGAAACCTTGGTGAAAAATTACCAAAGCTTACCATTCAAAAAACAATTATGTTTGAGGGTTTGCATGCAAACTACAATGAGAGACTAGCCAGCCCTTTCAAATTTGAAATTACCTTTCATGATGAGCCCTAAATTCAAAATGATGAGTTTTGGATGGCGGCATGCTTAAGGACTGACTCCTAGCTGACACCTAATAATGAAAATTTTAACGGAATCTTAACGGATTGATGTTTGACAAGACTGTTCCATGAATCCGCACTTTTGTAGCGCACAGGGAAAGTGCTACGAAAAGAGCAGCGTTTTCGTAGCGCAAAATAGACATTTTACATTGTCTGCGCTACAAAAACGTGGTTTCGGGCTAATTCCAAAAAATTTCAAAATGGTTTAAGCTATGAGTTTCTAAAAAGAATGTAAGACTCATGAAACATGGAATAAGGTTGTTGGATTTTATTTGGATATGAAAAATGAGACCTTTGAGACTCCTAACCTATCACCTACCCCTTAAAACATAGGGTGACTTGACACTTATCTAAGACCATGACTAAGAACAATGTAAACCCTTATTTTGGTGATAACAGGTTCACTCATGTATTTGGTGAACACATGGCCAGACATGTGTTATGCAGTTAACCAGCTTAGTCAAGCGATGGATAAGCCAAACAAGTTGTATTGGAAGATAGCCAAACATGTGTTGAGATACCTCAGAGGCACTTCTCAGTATGGTTTATAGTACAGAAGGATAGAAGGAGTGAAGCTTCAAGACAGTTTGACAATCAGATTGGTATCAAACTCTCTGAGAATCCAGTTTTTCATGATCAGTCCAAGCATATTGATATCCGACATCATCATCTTCGAAATTCTATGCATAGGAGACTTATGTTGTTAGAGTACAGTCCCACAAAGGAACATGATGCGGATATTTTGAAAAAGGCCTTCTCAAGATGCAAATTCGAGTTTCACAGAGGCAAGGTCAAGGTAGCAGATAATCCCTTCTTTGTTGAGAGGGAGTGTTAAAAATAGCAACAAGAAATTCTAATTTAATTTTTCCTTGAATTAAATTGTGAATTAAATCAAAATTCCATTCTCATAGCAACTTGTAATAGTTAATTAAGTTAAATTAACTTACAAAATTTGAGTTGGCAGTCTATCTAGAGTCATGTAGAGTGATCCCTAAATTTTAGGGGCCTAGGTTGAGTTCTTTGGAGTTGTAATTAATTAACTCAATCTAACTGAGTTATAGTCAGTTAAACTAGTTCTAACTGTTGGAGGAACTAATAGGAGGTCTAATACTGGGGATGGGCACCAATACATCTGATCAGGTGCTCATGTCCTAAGTGTCATAAAATGATCAAAATTTAAAATGCTCAAAACTAGTTCAAAGTTGAACGACTAGAAAGTGCTCATCTTCCTGATTCCGGCGCTGTAAACGGTTCGAAAAACGGTCGCCGTATGAGGAAGTTATGGCAAAAAGAAGAATTTGTCAATAACATTGAAAATTTGAATTTTTCAAAAAAAAAAAAAAAAAAAAATATTCCATAGAATATTCCTTGGAATATTCCAAGGAATATTCCTTTTCGGCAACCAATCACAGACTACCACGTGGCAGGCCCGGAGGCCGCCACGTGGCCTGGGTGACGTCAGCAAATGGCTGTTGGGTGCGCATGTTAAAATTTTGGGAGTTCCGTGGTTTGAACACATGACCTTCGTTACAACACTCCCACGCCTTACCGTTAGGCCACCGTATCAGTTCTTATTATATGGGCGGAAAAAACAATATTTAAAGTTTAAAATGAGTTTGGGCGGGGCCCGAAGGGGGCCAGCCCCCATACCATGCGACCTCGGGCCCAGAACCTAGGGCTTAAGCCCCAACCGCCAGCACACTAACCATCAGCGCGCAATCCGAGGTAAACCGTTCACATGTGCATTAAAGACCGACAGTTAAATCTGGCGGTCAGGTCAGATTTGGTGGCGGAATTGGCGGACCGCCAAAATTGGCAGGCTTATCTGGCCTCCAACTACAGTTAGCTGGAGTTTTTCTAGGGGCAGACTGGAGAAACTTTAATTGGCCATAACTTTGGCTAGGAAAGGCAGTTTTGGACGAATTGTTTTTTGATTTTGGGTATTTTCGACCTTCTGAAGCCATTGGTACAGGTCTTATAGCCATCTGAGGTCATTTGCAGAGGTTTTGGAGCCATGGAAGTTCTAGGAGCCACTAGGGCCCAGTATTGGGAGAACTGTATAGGGTTGCAGGTATCCATTGGAGGTGAACCAGTAGTCAATCCTAAAGGATTCAAGTGTTCTGAATCCGTTTTTACCATCTTTTCCACCTGTAGATGCTTCTATTCAGCTGTATATTCAATTTGAGCATTTAATTAAAACGAGGACAGGCCCATTTGGGAGCTTTGGACCCAGCAGACGTAGCCCAGGAGGGGTGAACTGCTTTATCAACTTCTTTTGCATCTGTGGTTGATTTATTTTGCAGAACAAATTCATTTTAGTGTGTTAAACAGTAAAAGGAAATAAATTTGCTATGCTTAAATGGGTCATAAACAACTGAAAATTTCATTTGTTTTCTTTCTGCAAGACATGGACATATTTTAAATATGTATATATCTGAATTGAATACCTTGAAAATCATTTACAAGTAGTTTCAAATTCATATCAAGTTGGTATCGGAGCCAGGTTTTTGCAAAGATCTTCTAACAGTCTTGCAAGTATTGATGCTTACCAGGTTGAAACTTAAAAGAGGGGAAGGACAGTTAACTAGAGAACGAGAGAATCCTCTGTCAAGGAAGGCCAGAGAGCCATCACCTCCACCTTCAATTTCACCCTCAAGAGTCTCAGAAGAAGCTTCAAGAATGTCTGCACATGAAGGAGAAATTCCTGCACATATGGATCCAAAAGAAGAAGAAAGAGTCTTCAGAAAGGCTTTCTTGGACCTCACTGAAATGGTGAGGATATTGTATCAAGAAAGAAATGAGAAATTGGCTGGAGAAGGGTCCAAACATCCACAGGAAGGAGAGGGCTCTTCAGGAGGTAAGAAGGACGATGATCATTCCAAGAAATGACATGGAGGTAATGGTGATCCAGCACCCCCATCATCACCTTCTTCCTCTTCATCCTCGTCTTCTTCTTCTGTGCATAAGCATAGATCCTCTGGAAAAAGTCCTTTTTTGAAGCTTGATGTAAAATTTGAATTACCTATGTTTAATGGTGAAGTGAATGCAGAAAAGCTTGACAACTGGATTAGGCAGTTGGAAGTTTACTTGAGGATCCAGAATATGCATGATGATGCCATCAAGATTCAGTTGGCTTCTTTGAGAATGGATGGAGCAGCATTGGTCTGGTGGGAGGCCAAGACTAAAGAGGAGATCAAGAAATTTGGTAAGGTTACCTTAACATGGCCTGAATTTCTGTTAGCCATTAAAAAACAGTTTTATCCTGTTGCTCACATGCAGAAAGCCATTATGAATTGGCAAAATTTCAGACAACTTAAGGGTCAGAGTGTCCAAGACTACACCCAAGAATTCAGGAGAAGAGCTCTCTTGTTAGGGGTAGATTTACAGACCCAAGAAACCTTGCTGAAATACATTGGTGGCTTGCATAGCTACCTTAGACACACCATCTTGATGTTTAACCCTACTAGCCTGGACGAGGTTTGTGTCCAAGCTACCCATTTAGAGGCAAGGGGAAAAAACACATTTGAAGAGGCTAGAAACAAGCCCCCCAAGGGGAAAAACAAAGAGAAAACCTCCAAGAGAAAGGGAAAAAAGAATGCATCTGTCAAACAGGAGAGTGAGAAAGTGATCTGTAAACACTGTTCTAAACCAGGCCATGAGGAGAAAAACTGTTGGAAATGACATCCTGAAAAAAGACCTCAATTTAACAAATCCAAAGGGAAACAGAAAACTGCTGCTACTACATCTACACCACAAGATTTAGGGGATGATTCAGGTGATGAAACCAAAATTTCAGCCATGGGTTTGAAAAACTGAAGGGAAAAGAAATTGAAACTCAAGCCAACACTAGTACCTCAAACTGCCATGTACAAGCTCCTAATGAGGAAGAAAGAATTGAACTGTTTCATGTGAGGGTGATTTCAAAACATACTAAAATTGACACACTTTTTGATAGTGGGTCACAAGAAAACCTTATATCAGAGGACTTGGTCAAGCAGCTTAAACTTGAGACCGTTCCACATCCGAAGCCATATCCACTTGGATGGATTTGCAAGGATGCAAATTTACAAGTTTCAAGGAAGTGCACATTGCGCTTTGCAATTACTGCACATTTTTTTGACACAGTTGAACTTGATGTGGTACCTTTTGATATAGCAGGAATTGTTTTGGGAAGTCCTTACTTGTTTGACAGGAAAGCTATCTTTCATCGCCATGAAAACAAATATCATCTTTTCAAAGATGGCAAGGAGTTCATTGTTAGAGCTCATCGCAAGAAGACAAATATAGCGATGGTGAATGCAGGACAGGTAAAAAGGCTGGTCAATTCAAGTAAGAATTTTGTTCTTCTTATGATAAAGCCCAAGGTTGATGTGAATCATGAGTCATTTGACAATTGTGATCCAAAACTTAAGTCAGAACTGTATGATGTAGTTGATGCATATCATGAGATGTTTCAGGAGCCAACAGGTTTGCCTCCTAAGATGGAGATTCAGCATGAAATCCATTTGCATCCAGATTGTCCTCTTCCAAACATAGGCATGTACCACATGTCTATTATGGAGAATGCTGAAATAAAGAATCAAATCAAGGACTTGTTGGACAAGGGTTTCATAAGGCCAAGTACTTCACCATGTGGGTCATTGATTGTATTGATTCCAAAGAAAGATGGCACTTGGCGTATGTGTGTTGATTTCAGGGCCTTGAACAAGATAACGGTAAAGAATCGTTACCCACTCCCAAGAATAGATGATTTGCTAGACCAGTTGAAAGATGCTCGATATTTCACTAAGTTAGACTTGCGCAATGGATATCATCAAGTAAGAATTGAAGAAAGTGACATTTGGAAGACAGCCTTTAAAACCAAACAAGGACTCTTTGAGTGGCTTGTAATGCCATTTGGTTTGTGCAATGCACCTGCAACTTTCATGCAGGTAATGGATGACGTCTTGCATCCTTTTCTTGATGATTTCGTTATTGTCTACTTAGATGACATCTTAAATTTCAGCAAGTCTAGAGAAGATCATGTCATGCATGTTAGGAAAGTACTTGATGTTTTGAAGAAGAATCAGTTATTTCTTAAAATGTCAAAGTGTGAATTTGGAAAGACTTCTTTGGTTTATTTGGGACACATAGTAGGAGGAGGTGCTTTGAGAATTGATCCTGCTAAGATTGAGGCTATTATGAAGTGGCCTACTCCAAAATCCATAGCAGAGGTAAGAAGTTTTTTGGGTGTAGCTCAATATTGGAGGAAGTTCATCTCTAACTTCTCTTCTATAGCAGCTCCTATGCATGCAGTGACAAGTGTGAAGCATGCTTTCCAATGGGGAGGCAAGCAGCAAAAAGCTTTCGAATCTTTGAAAGAGAAGATTAGTTCAGCTCCGGTCCTTGCATTACCGGATTTGAGACAACCATTTGAGATACAAACCGATGCTAGTGATTATGCCATGGGTGCAGTTCTTCTACAGCATGGTAAGCCTATTGCTTTTCATTCTGAAACTTTTAATGGTGCTGTTGTAAATTATCCTACATATGATAAGGAGTTGTATGCATTGGTACAAAGCGTCAAAAAGTGGAAACACTATTTGATGGGCAAAGAAATTGTTATACATACCGACCATCAGCCCTTACAGTACTTGCAATCACAAAGCAAGTTACAACAGTCACGACACTTCAGATGGATGGGCTTCTTGCAACAGTTCCATTTGGTAATAAGGTACAAGAAAGGTACTTTGAATAAGGTTGTTGATATGCTTTCAAGGCCTATTATTGGTGTTGTTACTTTACTTAAGAATGATTCCATTGTACATGATAGTTACATAGAACAATATGCATCTGATGATGACTTTAAAGATGTGTATGCTAACTTGAGTAAAGGGAATCATGTAGAGGAAAATGACTATCACATGCATAAAAATTTGTTGTTTCATTTGGGAAAGTTGTGTATACCACAGGGGGAGAGAATAAATGTCATAAGAGAAGCTCATTCTTCTCTTATTGCTGGCCATTTTGGTGTAAGCAAAACAGTTGCACATCTACAGAGGTATTGCTATTGGCCTCGCATGGTAGATTCTGTTTCAAGGTTCATAAGAGGTTGTTCATTATGTGCTACAAGCAAGCCTAGTAATAGGAAGCTTGGCTTGTATACTCCTTTGCCGGTACCTTCTAGACCATGGGAGAGCATCTCTATGGATTTTGTAGGAGGTTTGCCAAAATCTAGAAAGCAACATGATTATTTATATGTAGTAGTTGATTGTTTCAGCAAAATGTGTATACTTATGCCTTGTAAGAAAACTATAACTGCTGAACAAACTGCTGAATTATTTTTTCATCATGTATGGATTCACTTTGGTTTGCCTACTACCATTATTAGTGACAGGGATTCCAGATTTGTGGGGAATTTTTGGTCCAACCTATGGGAGATGATGGACACAAAGTCGAAGAAAAGTACTGCTTTCCATCCGCAAACAGATGGACAAACAGAAGTTGTGAACAGAACCATTGTGCACCTCTTGAGAGGTTATTGCAGCAAGCATCCCAAGCTTTGGGATGAACATTTGCACTACATACAGCATGCTTACAATCGTGCCAAGCACTCTTCCACAAACACCTCACCGTTTGAAGCTTGTTTTGGTTACTTGCCAAAATCACCTCTTGATTTCATTCTTGAGAAAGATGTTGCCATTGAGGGACATATTGATATTGACAAAGCTCGTTCATTCATTCAAAGAATTCAGAAAATACATCAGCAAATTCAAGAACAGCTTGAGAAGAGTCAAGGCAAGTACAAGGAAAGACACGACAAGCATAGAGTCGATCACAAGTTTTAAGAAGGGGATGAGGTATGGTTGTACATTAGTAAGGAAAGGATGCAAGGAAAGGTAAAAAGCTGAATCCTATTCGTTATGGTCCATTCAAAATCCTCAAGAAGGTTGGAAATAATGCTTCTCAATTAGATTTGCCTTCCTACATGCAAATGTATTCTGTTGTCAATGTGGAGAACTTACGTTTGTATGAACCTCCTTTGATTGTTGATCATGAAAGTGTTGTTCAGCTGCCATCTATAGAAGATTTCTCGCCATAATTCTTAGATGAGCTGAAAGAAGATACAATCATTGACATAAGGACACGCACTCCAAGGAGGGGCAGTGTAGATTATGTTTGGGTTGGTTTCAAAGGTAGCAAACCGAACAAGGCAAAGTGGATGGAGGTGGACAGAGTGAGGGAGCTGTACCCTCACCTATTTAACAGGTAGTTGAAGGCTTTTGGGGTCCAAAAGCTTCCCAATGGGGAGGCGTGATCAGGTGCTCATGTCCTAAGTGTCGTAAAATGCTCAAAATTTAAAATGCTCAGAACTGGTTCAATGTTGAATGTCTGGAAAGTGCTCGTCTTCCTGATTCTGGTGCCGCAAACGGTTCGAAAAACAGTCGTCGTATGAGGAAGTTATGGCAAAAGAGAAGAATTTGTCAATAACATTGAAAATTTGAATTTTTCAAAAAAAAAATTAAAAAAGAATATTCCATAGAATATTCCTTTTAGGCAACCAATCACAAACTGCCATGTGGCAAGCCCGGAGGCTGCCATGTGGCCTTGGTGACGTCAGCAAATGGCTATTGGGTGCGCATGTTAAAATTTTGGGAGTTCCGTGGTTTGAACACATGAACAACACTCCCACGCCTTACCGTTAGGCTACTGTATCAGTTCTTATTATATGGGCGGAAAAAACAATATTTAAAGTTTAAAATGAGTTTGGGCGGGTCCCGAAGGGGGCCAGCCCCCATACCATGTGACCTCGAGCCCAGAACCTAGGGCTTAAGCCCCAACCGCCAGCACACTAACCATCAGCACGCAATCCGAGGTAAACCATTCACATGTGCATTAAATACCAACAGTTAAATCCGGCGGTCAGGTCAGATTTGGTGGCGGAATTGGCGGACTGCCAAAATTGGCGGGCTTATCTGGCCTCCAACTACAGTTAGCTAGAGTTTTTCTAGGGGCAGACTGGAGAAACTTTAATTGGCCATAACTTTGGCTAGGAAAGGCGGTTTTGGACGAATTTTTTTTTTGATTTTGGGTATTTTTGACCTTCTGAAGCCATTGGTGTAAGTCTTACAGCCATCTGAGGTCATTTGTAGAGGTTTTGGAGCCGTGGAAGTTATAGGAACCACCAGGGCCCAGTATTGGGAGAACTGTATAGGGTTGCAGGTATCCATTGGAGGTGAACTAGTAGTCAATCCTGAAGGATTCAAGTGTTCTGAATCCCCATCTGTTCCATCTGTAGATGCTTCTATTCAACTGTATATTCAATTTGAGCATTTAATTAAAACAAGGACAGGCCCATTTGGGAGCTTTGGACCTAGCAGACGTAGCCCAGAAGGGGTGAACTGCTTTAACAACTTCTTTTGCATCTGTGGTTGATTTATTTTGCAGAACAAATTCGTTTTTGTGTGTTAAACAGTAAAAGGAAATAAATCTGCTATGCATAAATGGGTCATAAATAGCTGAAAATTTCATTTGTTTTCTTTCTGCAAGACATGGACATATTTTAAATATGTATATATCTGAATTGAATACCTTGCAAACCATTTACAAGTAGTTTCAAATTCAGATCAACATCCTTAGTACCACGCTAGTTAAATGAAGATTCACTCATAAATATCTCATGCATGTCAGTTCAGAGGAAGACCCAGATGAGATTAGAGTTCAGGGAGAGTGTATTATCAGTTGTATAACTTTTCGAGCTATATAGATGGTGCATGCAATCAATTGAGGGCCTATGCATGGATTGCGCAGTTATGGAGAGTGGATTTCCCAATTAAATACAAGATAATTCTATCAATAATTGCATGAGGAAGTAGGGGATTGGTAGGCAGAATATTTGACTAAGTGTTGGCTTGAGTTGGTTTGTGAAGCAGAGAGTTAGATTGTACTATTGCAGAAATTGATTGGGTTGAAAAAGCATTGTATTTTCTTCTCAGATCTTCTGGTTAATGCAATATAGATAGTCATGTTTTTTAGCAATTGATTTCCCTAGAGAAGTATTGTGTTATGTGTGATTTCTATTCTTCCTTTTCTACTGATTATTTTCATCGATGAATTTAGGTTTCCGCTGAAGAGTAGAGTAGATTCTTGTCTTGTGTTTTAGCATATCACATAAGTTGTTGAATCTACAAGTAAAAATATGCATGACAAGCACCCAGTTTAACCTTGCATCGTCTAGAGAAATCATAGGTATGATGAACAAAATAGAGAAGAATAGTTCCTGAGGGATGGCACATGATGTAGTACTTAGTATAATTACTAGTATATGCCCAAGGGAATGGCACACAAAGTAGTACTAAGTGTAATTACTACTCTGAGCCAGAGGGAATGGCATGCGATGTAGTGTTAAGTATAATTACTAGTCCTTGCTCGAGTGAATGACACGTGATGTAGTACTAACTATAATTACTAATTAGTGCTCGAAGGAATGGAACACAATGTAGTACTAAGTATAATTACTACTATCATGTTTCTCGTAGACATCTTCATTTTCTTCCGTTACACTTGCTCTGTTGGTTGGTTTATTTTTAGCTACATACTAAGAAGAGCGAAGAGTGAAGGGAAGCAGTAATTGAATTTGTTTCTTGCCACGATGGAAGAAGTTACTGGGTTCCTACATGTGACTTTGATAGGCATCTAGTTTGGCCTTGCATTGTCGAGAGATATTGTAAGTATTATGAACAAAATAGAGAAGAATAGTGTCCGAAGAAATGACACGCGACGTAGTACTAAGTATAATTACTAGTCTATGCCTGAGGGAATGGCACGTGATGTAGTACTATGTATAACTACTAGTATTTACCCAAGGGAATGACACCTAATGTAGTACTAAGTATAATTACTAGTTTTTTCCTGAAGAAATGGCACGTGATGTAGCAATAAGTATATTTACTATTCACTTATGTCTCATAGACATCTTCATTTTCTTCTGTTATGATTGCTCCATTGATTGGTTGCTTTTCTTCTACATATTAAGAAGAGAGAAGAGTGAAGGGAAGCAAAAATTCACTTTGTTTCATGCCACAATGGGATAAGTTTCTTGATTTCTGTAAGAGACTTTGAAAGGCATAATATTGTTTGGCCTTACATCATCCAAAGAAATCATAAATATGATAAAAGAAATACAAAATAATAGTACCTTAGGGAATGACACATGATGTAGTACTAAGTATAATTACTAGTTTGTGCATGAGGGTGTTAGAGCCTAAATCTGCCTTAGGCTGAAGGAAGGAAAAATTCAAGGTAACCACAAACCACGCTCAGTCTGGTAGCTAGCCCTACCAGAACAGGAGAGGGCTCTCTCCAGGTCACACTCAGTTAAAATAGACAATAGGATCTGAGATGACTCAAAATGAATGCTGATTTTAGGCTAGTAAATGGATATGAAAAAGGAAATTTATTGAATGACTGAAATTTCTAGGTTGTATGGGGACAAAGGGCAGCCTGAGATGGGAAATTAAATCAAAGACGCAGAGTATTTCGTGAGGCAAGATAGGCAGGAGGTTTAGCAGTTAAAATGAAATAATATGTAGTGGAAAGACATTTGAGAAAGCCGAAAAGGGCATATACATGAATCCTTCTCAGACAGAGGAAAACACACAAAGTATGAATGCTTTACAAGGCAGAGCATAAAAATGGATTCTACCTTTCCTACTTAAGAGCATTCAAATGGATATGATTATGAATGAAATGTAAAACATAACAAGGCACATATGAAACTGAAAGAGGAAATGTCTGCTAAACTTCATACCACATGAATCTCATGAATCAGAGCTGCATCATTTATTAAATTCCTGGCCAAGTTGTACAATGAAACACTGAGTTTTTTCTCCACACTGTTTCCCAGAAACTCCAACCCTTTACAAAAAAAATTTCATACAATAAATAAACTCAATCTGTGGGAAAAAAAATCGATGAAGATAGAGAGTCATTTAATCATCATTAGCAACTGAAGGTGAAGAGCCAATCATCCGTTTCTGAAGATAAGCAGCGTACATTTTCTACTCGAATTTGCTGGTGACCAAAGAAGAAGTAAAATCTGTCGATGTAAATCCTTTTGAATTGCACATGGAGACAAAAATGGGCCCCGTGGCTTATTTCTCTGCCACGTTTTGATGTCATACGTTTTAAATTTGAGCATTTCGTCCTTTGACCGTTCGTTTTCCTTTACATTTTCCATTTGAATAACTTTTTTAACCATTCATAATATTTCCATTTTTCTTTGATGTTAATGTGTTTTCCATGTGCATATGAGCCAATCCACAACAGATCCGTGCGTTTTCGGGCGATTTGGGCAAGTTCTGGAGATTTTCGGGCTGCCTGGCTCTGTGCACCGCGCACAAGCCCAGTGCACCGCACCACACCCATGCGCCACGCCAGTGGAGAAAAGCACTATGGCAGGAGGCCCAGTGCGTCGCGCAGCCTATGTGCACCGCGCCTACTCCCAATGCGCCTTGCACACATCTCAAACCCATTTTTTAATGCTTCCTCTGACTTTTGAACTTGAACATGAAACTTTGTATCAAATCTTTGCAGGGATGACAGATTTGAATATACCAATTTGAATAAAGAATCGTGGATTGTCATGGACATTTGGAGACGTAACTGCCCGTGCTATTCTTTGAGAAAGGCGATGAAATGTTGGACTTTGGATGAAAACAATACCAGGACCTGTATACTTGATGTGGGAATCTATGGTTCTTGGTGCAGCACCAACACCTAGTACATCTTCAGGTGCCAAATTTTCCTGTACAACAGACCCTCTTGCAGCTATAAAAGCAAGGTCACATAAAACCAGTTTCTGCCTCAAAATTCCCTCGCTACCAGAACTCCAAGACGCGCCCTCCTATTGACATTGTCACATCATTAAGTGGACAGAGGTATGCATCTGGCTGACAAATAATTCTTCCATCAAAGGTGGCCAGATCAAACGGAAGTATTCTTGCAAGAGACGGTGTTGTCACGTAGTTCCACAGTAGAACGCATATCAGCTCTGTGCCCCAGTTTTCAAATGTGAAGAGCTATCCCAGGTACTACAAAGTGAACCCATATCCAATTTTCCCCACAGAACTTGCCCACTATAGTTCACTAATGATCACAATTGCAAATCCTTCCCATTGCAAACATTCCTAGGGTCCACACAACTACAAGGCAAATCTGTGTGTCGTTGAGCATTTTGAGCGAGTTTGGACTATTTTTTAGGCCTTTGGCTGTATGCTCTGCGCAGGAGGCCCAATGCATTGTGCCATCCCAGTGCGTCGCGCCAGTGCAAATTAACACTGTGCTTTCGCTCCCAGTGCGCCGTGCGACCTGCTCTATGCGCTGCACACCGGTTTTTTTGACCAATTTCCTCCAATTTCACCTTGCTCACCCCAAAATGATTTTGTTTTGCTTTCTCTTTTCTCTTGGAGTGCAAATGAGCTTTACACATTTGGAGACATGTTTGATACATGAGCTTTTCAAATTAATTTTGCCAAAACCCACTCTACAATGTTTTCAAAAAGATTTGATTTCAAACTCTGTATTTTGGACCCTTTTCCCCTTTTGGCTTTGTTGATGAACTAGATGAGCTGAACTTTGCTTGTGTTCTGCAGGTGTTGGCTGACTTTTGATTTGGCAAAGGCGACCAGGGCTGCGCCTAAAGAATTCAATAACTGAAGAACTTTTGAAACTGCTGCAAAAGACAAAATGTTGACTTTTCTTCAAAACAGAGTTTTGAAGAACAGTCATAATCCATCAATATGACGATGAAATTCGTGAAATAAAAACATGTGTAAAACCTCCCTTTGGCCTGCCGGCATTCGGACACTTTAATGACTCAATTTGTGAAATCCTAAACCTATGATGGACATGACTCTTTGCCCATTAAAAGAGCAAACATTGACTGTCATGGACTTTAATAAACATTGATGAAAAGACCTAATCCAACAGGTACAAGACATGAGGGGAATGAATGACAAAGGCCTATCGTCAGATTATGGCATGCTCCTAAATGGAATGCAGGTGATCGAGCAGAATGGGACACATAAAAATGAAATGCAAACAGAGTTTTGATCTCTGACGGAGGACTGACCAGACCGACTCTAACAGAGGGAATAGTATGCGATGTAGTACCAAGTATAATTACTGATATGTGCCCGAGGGAATGTCACATGATGTAGTATTAAATATAATTACTATTATCCTATGTCTCACAGATGTATTCACTTTCATCTATTCCACTAGCTCCATTCTTTAGTTGCTTTCTACCTACAGACTAAGAAGAGTGAAGAGTGAAGGGATTCACTTTGTTTCTTGCCACCATTAGAGAAATTTTGATGTAAAAAATCGGCCTCAAAACAAAAATCAACTTTATAAGAACCAATAGGATTCAATATGATGATTTCAACCATGGGGGCTGATTCACCATTTTCAGAGTAAAATTTTAAATATATAAAAAAAAACCCACTTTTTCAACTAATATTTTCAACTTATCTCCCTAAGCTTTTACTCAAATTTTGAGCTGGAGCACTCATTGGATGCAGATTTTAGTTTTGCATCCAAGCAGTACCGATGTTGTATAGTTTCGATGGACCCTACTATAATCATGTTTTTTGTTATGTATTTCACATTTTTCATGTAGAAGAGTCCATTGAAAGTATGCAACATGGGTACTCCTTGGATGAAAAATTAAATTCTACATGCCATGAGTACTTATGATCAAAATTTAAGTAAAATCTAGGGAGATAAGTTTAAAATATGAGTTGAAAAAATAGTTTTTTCTCTTTTCCCTCCAAAACTTGATGAGGTAATCTAATATTATTTTATTATTTCCACTATTCTTTTATAATATTCCTTAGGAGGCCCATTTTGGACCTCAAAATTCTATAATGGAAGGCGACTTTGACAGGCATCAAGTTTGTCCTTGAATCGTCCAAAGAAATTGTAAGTATGATGAATGAAATAGAGAAGAATAGTGCTCGAGGGAATGGCATGTGATGTAGTACCAAGTATAGTTAATAGTCCATGCCTGAGGGAATGACACGTGATGTAGTACTAAGTATAATTACTATTATGTGCCTCAGGAAATTGATGTAGTACTAACTATAATTACTACTCTCTTGTGTCTCACAGACATATTCATTTTCTTCTGTTTTGTTGGCTCAGTTTGGTTTCTTTTTACCTATAGACTAAGAAAAGCGAAGAGTGAATGGATGCATTAATTCACTTTTTTTATTTCCATGATGGAATAAGCTACATGTTCCCACAGGAGACTTTGATAGGCATCTAGTTTGGCCTTGCATCGTCTAGAAAATTTGTAAGCATGATGAATGAAATAGAGAGGAATAGTTCCCGAGGGAATGGCACACGATGTAGTACTGGCTATAATTACTATTCCATTCCCATTGTAATGGGTCGTGATGTAGTGCTAAGTAGAATTACTATTCTGTGCCCAAGGGAATGGAATGTGGTTTAGTACTAAGCATAATTACTACTCTCCTATGTCTCGCAGAAATATTCATTTTATTTTGTTCCACTAGCTCCGTTATTTGGTTGCTTTTTACCTATAGACTAAGAAGAGCGAAGAGTGAAAGGAAGTACTCATTCACTTTGTTTCTTTCCATGATGGAAGAAGTTTCTTAGTTCCCACAAGCAACGTTGATAGGTATTCAGCTTGGCCTTGCATCGTCGAGAGAAATTGTAAGTATGATGAAAAAAACAGAGAAGAATAGTGGCCAAGGGAATGGCACCTGATGTAGTATTAAGTATAATTATTAGTCCATGCCCAAGGGAATGGCACCCAATGTAGTACTAATTATAATTACTAGTTCATGCCCACGGGAATGGCATGCAATGTTGTACTAAGTATAATTACTACTCTCCTATGTCTCACAGACATATTCATTTTCTTTTGTTCCTCTAGCTCCATTGGTTGGCTTCCTTTTACCTATAGAATAATAAGAGACAAGAGTGAAGGGAAGCAGTAATTCATTTTGTTTCTTTCCATGATGGAAGAAGATATTTGGTTCCTACATGCGACTTTCATAGGTATCTAGTTTGGCCTTGCATCATCTAGATGAATCATAAGTATGATGAATGAAATAGAAAAGAATATTGCTCGAGGGAATGGCACACAATGCATTACTAAGTATAACTACTAGTCTGTAACCGAGGGAATTCCACACAATGTAGTACTAACTATAACTACTAGTTTGTAAGAGACGGAATGGCACGTGATGTAGTAATAAGTATAATTTCTAGTCTCTTGTGTCTCCCATACATATTAATTTTCTTTTAATCTACTAGATCCATTGGTTGGTTTCGTTTTACCTTAGACTAAGAAAAGAGAAGAGTGGAGGAAAGTAGTAATTCACTTTGTTTGCTACCATAATGGAAGAAGTTACTTGGTTCCCACAGGTGAATTTCATAGAAATCTAGTTTGGCCATGCATCATCCAGAGAAATCATAAGGATGATGAATGAAATAGAAAATAACAGTGTGTGAGAAAATGGCATGTGATGTAGTACTAAGTATAATTACTAGTCTATTCCCGAGGGAATGACATGCGATGTAATACTAAGTATAATTACTACTCTCTTGTGTCTCGTAGACATATTCATTTTTTCTATTCTTCTGGCTCCATTGGTTTGTTTCTTTTTACCTACATACTAAGAAGAGAGAAGAGTGAAAGGAAGCAGTAATTCATTTTGTTTCTTGCCTCGATGGAAGAAGTTGTCTCGTTCCTGCAGGCGACTTTTATAGACATCCACTTTGGCCTTGCATCATTCAGAGAAAAATTAAGTATGATGAATAAAATAGAGAATAATAGTGCATGAGGTTACAACACATGACATAATACTAAGTATATTTGCTAGTCTATGCCCGAGGGAATGGCATGCGATGTAGTACTAAGTACAATTAATAGTTCATGCTCGAGGGAATGGCACACAATGTAGTACTAAGTATAATTACTAATATCCTATGTATCACAAACATATTCATTTTATTTTGTTTCGATGGCTCTATTGGTTGGTTTCCTTTTACCTACTAACTAAGAAGAGTGAATGGAATCAATATTTCAATTTGTTGCTTTTCATGATGGAAGAAGTTGCATGGTTCTTGTAGGTGACTTCTACATGCATCTAGTTTTACCTTGCATCGTCCATAGAAATTGTAAGTATGATGAACGAAATAGAGAAGAATAGTGTTTGAGGGAATGGCACATGATGTAGCACTAATTAGGATTACTAGTTTGTGCCCGAGGGAATGGCACACAATGTATTACTAAGTATAATTCCTAGCACTGTTGGTTTGTTGCTTTTTACTTACAGACTAAGAAGAGTGAAGAGTGAAGGGAAGTAGTAATTCACTTTCTCTCTTGCCACGATGGAAGAAGATGCTTGATTCTCATAGGTGACTTTGACAGGCTTATAGTTTGGCCTTGCATCTTCTAGAGAAATCGTAAGTATGATGAACAAAATAAAGAAGAATAGTGCGCAAAAGGGTCCTTATTTAAACTTAATCCATTTAATTATGTAGAAAATAATTTATGCTAACATTGTTAAAACTTGTTCAAAACCAACTTTGAAGTCTGAATGTTGAGAATTTATATGTTTGTAATTCAAGTTAAATGAAATATAGCACTTGTTCTTACTGCTTTTCATGGGTAGTATTATTTTAACCACTCTTTATTCTTAATAGCTCCCTCATGTTTGTTAATGGATTACGTTGTTGTTGTTGTTGTTTTTTTTTCTCTTCTGGGCATTGAATATTCTCGACATAACCTAAAGCGGGGTGGGGTTGGGGGGAAGGGGTGGGGTTGGGATGTGATAGGATGGGGTGAAGAGGGTTTAATAAACTGTTCGAACAATGTACATTTTTGGCACACTAAAAAATATATATATACAAATATAAATATTTTTGACACACTTTCAATTTTGAGAAAGTTCTAAAGAAAGGAAATAAAATTATTTTTATCTTTGGTATCCCTTTTTGTGATGAAAATATGTAAATACAAGTAGCTCTTACAAAGTAAGAGCACAACTAATAACTCATCATTCGTTTAATTTTCTCCTTATAACACCTTCTTGTAATTTGAAAAAGAAAATAATGGATTATTATATTTTTAGCCTTTAAAATTTTGTTCTTCTCCTATCAAAGGGTCATAACTTTCATGAAATTATTTTTGAATGAGGAGAGAAAAGCAAAACATTTCTCCATAATTATAATTTTCTCCTATCAAAGGGTCATAACTTTCATTAAATTATTTTTGAATGAGGAGATAAAGGCACAAAATTTCTCCATAATTATAATTAAAATAAGGTTCTTTATGAGTGATGAAGTAAGGGTATGTGTGTTTTATGCAAATTCCTATGCATGGGCATGCACTCCTTTGAAAATATTGTAAAACACGTGAGCTATTGAGGCAAATTCAAGTCCACTACATGGTTCTTCTACATATAGCCTTCACACATCTCATTTCCAATTGGGTTGATGAACTATCTCCAACGAGAGGGTTGGAAATCCATGAAAAAGATAGCTCCACATATATTGTTGCATATTGTCAATCTCCTTTCCAATTGGTGATACCACTACAAATTCCACTTTTTTCATTTTAATGATCACATAGTTTCTCTAATCAGATCAATATATATAGAGATGATGGAGAGAGGAAGATCTATCTATTTACTTTCTTTTTTTCTTCAAAACGTTTTAATATATATCTGAAGTTTTGTAGTTGAACTAAAGAAGGCTATTATATCCTCCAACTAAGGTAGATTTGTTCTTCAAATAGTGGATGTGCTTTCTCTAAAATTCCTCTAGCATCCTTTCATTGGGTGAATCTTAGGTCTTCCACATGGACAAAGATTGGAAAATGAGTGTTTCTCTTTACGAACTAGCACTGCATCCAATGGTTTCCACTGTAAACAAAATGCTAATTAGATATGGAAGGATGTATAATATAATGTACATGATTATAAGTGTTGTGAGCATTTCTTTTTGGGTCACTCACATAGAGGATGGTGTAACACCAAGAAGAAAGTGCCAACTATATCTGTGGTGACAAGGATTTTAATTGAAATATCCCTTCAACACTAAGTTTTCTCCTTGTATTCCTTTAGAATAGTAATTTAATTGCAATTATTTCACTATCACTGCCTACAAATTTCACCTAAACATGCACAACACTGTAATGCAACTCCAATATGTAATTACATACATAGTCATGGATATTCTAAAACATTAAATAATTTCAAAAAATAGGTTCATGGGTTGGTTCAGACCATGTTTGGTGTGTGTTATATTCTTTACACTATTAGGCCTAAATGTTGTTAGGTTGCGTCGGACACAATGAGGGTATCGCAGGGGGCCGGAAGCCCCCCCCTACACAAGGTTCAAGGAAATTTCCCCCAAAAAATAAATTTAGGTGAACCCAAGGATGGTTGGGAGAGCCCAAGGATGGGGGGAAGACCTATCCATTTTTTTGTGCATGGTTTCTACACATGATTTTGGGCATGATGGTTTTGCCCATGGTATTTTGTAGATCCAATCATGGAAACTACAATTATGTTCTAATATAGGGTTAATGGATTGGGGGTTTATGAATGATTCTGCATGTATATAATATATTGTATAATTGAAAGGAATATAATGAAAATTCAATTATCTCTTGTTCTTGGTTTTAGGTTCCAGGACATAAATCTGTATGTATATTTTATGTTCTCGCCATTGTATATTTTCTATTTTTTAGGAATTCATTTGCAATTAATTTTTGTATAGGGTTAAAAAATTCAAACCACAAATGAGAATAATGTTTACACCATCATTTTTGTCTGGCCACATCAATTAAAACCACACCGCACCTAATAAAATCATAGAGAGATTGGATGATTTTTATTCAAAATTGTGAAAATGTTAATATTTAAGGAGCAGGTTTGATCCATGAAAAGTTCAAACCAGGTTCAGGGATAATCTTCTGTTATTGTTTCTAGTGCCACAATTGAGGTAGTGAATGAAATCTTAAAGCTAAGGGAAACAAGTTCTTTTTAACCCCAAGTTTCTTGCAAAGGAAACCACTACAACTCACTCTATGGCCTATGCATAAGGGGAAAATGAAAGCTTGGATGCAAAACTTTTAGACTGCTAGAGTTTGAGGTGGTTACCTATTTTTAGACTATTAAAATTTGAGGTAGTTTCTTAAAATTCAAATATCAAGGGAAGTTCACTTTATGCTTGGGATGACAAACACAATTTTTTGTCTATCAACAAGCAGAAAATAATATTCATCTATGGCTATTATGGACGTCGAGAGTTAGTATGGATTTAAGAATTGCTATGCTATGCAATTTCCTCTCTTGCTATCCATTCACCATATGTTATTTTTTTATTACAATGGCATATTGTGATTAGATGTTTTAGGGATATTTATCAATTGGTTCAAAATTTTTCTCTTTGGATGTACATTTAGAGCAGTAAACCCTTGAAAGGAAACAACCCTAAAAAAACTTCCTCAAGAGCAACATAATGGTGGGAAACACATTATCATTGTGAAAAAATAATTAAAATTTTGGCCTCATTAGACATCCATTGCAAAGATAACACACAACCATGAGCTCTCCACATCCCAAATTAAATATTTTTCAAGAAACAACCTTGGTGGTAGTGGGTTCTTACCTTATGTTGGCTGAATGATGATTTTTCCTCCAATGCTAACTACACAATGTAATGTATTTCTCAATGGTTACATAACCTATCTTCATTTGCATCTCATTCTTAGTTTGTCTCTAATATTGGATCTTGTGCCTCAAAGTGATTTTGTTTAATTGATTTAGGGTTTCAAAGTTAGATTGTGTGCCCTCTCTCCCTCTATCACACTGCATACTTCTCCTTTCCATGATATTCACATCATAGCAAACTCTCTTAAAATTGCTAGCATTAATGGCTCTAATGTTTTCATCATCTCTCATAACCTTACTCTGATTCCATGTTACAAATTAAGAAGTGCGAGACAAAACAAGAAAATTGGTGAAAAAATGCTTTAATCTATTCTCATACACTTGTATTGATCCAAATATATTTGATTTTTTAATATTGTTACAGGTCTATTTGGGCACATCACTCCCAACATTCAAATTGGTACTTTTAGGGCTCATCAAACCCTAATTTAGTTGTTACATGCCCTAGAGAAATCAACTCATTGAATGCCTCCTTCTATGAAAGTTTCATGGCCTGAAGCCCTCTTGGAAAGCCTCCTTGGAATACCACCGCAGCCTATGCCTTGAGATAGTGCTTTACAGAGCAGGCAGGCCCACTATGGCTTGCACTGTAGTGCACTTATGCCCTCTTTAGCCTGCATTGGGCGAGATTGAGCGAAATTTGCATAGGTTCTAGGAATATTCCTTCATTCTAGATGACTCTAGAAGGTTCTCATCTCTTATCCCCTCCTATGAACTCGAAATTGGATAGGCTAAGGATCCATTAACTTCCTACCCTCTCATCCCTTACTCCATGGAAACTAACTCCAAGATTGGAAATCCATTCAATACCCTCATTTATGACAAAACCACCTCCATTTCCTATAAATTGAGCACTCATCATAGTGATCAAGGGGCTAGAATCTGAAGTTTGTAAGGAAATTCTGTTGGTTTGAGGATTGAGTTTACGTAAATCAATGTTATGCTGCTGGAGTGTTGAGCTTTTGATGTGGTAAGGGTTGAACTGAAGTTTGAGGATTGGTACAGGATCAAACTATATTGGGTGATACTCTTCCTTCTACATTAATGAAGAGCTTATTCCTTTTCTCATATGATTGTTCATATCTGTGATGATTATGTGTTTCAATGTATTCAATTCCATTGTTTTATAGTTGATAGTTCATGTATGCTTTGATCGTTTCTTGTTTATGTTTCTCTTGATGCAGGTACATTTTGAGCGGATTTAGTTCAAGTGGGAGAAACGGAAGCAATTCAAAAGAGATGAAGGAAGCGAAAGACTTAAAGTAAGTTCCTCCATCTCATCTATCTTCTATAATAAAAGGTTAAACTACTTTCATTCTGTTGTTCTAGGTGTAATCACCCACCTAGGGAAGATGTGTTTATCCGTAGATGCAAATTCCATGTAACAAATTGGCGACCATACTGGGGAACGAATGTCATTCTTGGTGGCTTGCCCTCATCATATCACATCCTAGTAGACTTTTCTTAGGTTTATTTATCTTCTTTCAGTCTTTTTGAAGTGTTTTTAGTCAAAAATTTTGCCTGAATGTCCCTTGAATTGACTCTCTGGCACCAGCGGAGTATTAGTCTTAACACAGTGTGTTGCAAAGCAGCCCCTTCCTTAGAAACAGTGCATTGCAGTGCACTGTCTCCCTCTTAGGCTAAAAAACCCACCTTTGGTTTGATTTTTCCAAAGTTGGTTCTCTTGTTATTTGCTGAAAGATCAATGATGTTTGTGGTTCTGAAATCAACTTGTATTTATCTTCCTAGCCCTACTTTTGCCTTGATTGTTTAGTGTTTCTTAAATGATTTCTTTATCATTATCAATTCATTGTTAGAGTTAGCTTATATTCGATTAATCTTTGCTGAAAAGAAAGTGTCGTAAAAGTCTTCATTTCTTTCGAAAAGTAACTGTCGTAAAGTCTTCGTTTCTTGCAAAAGATTGATTGATTGTATGTGTATTAGTTTCCTTTTGTTCATCTCAACATTATGGGAATTGAAAATAAAAACTTGCATTATGCAATTAGAGGTTTTGTGTGTGCTTATAGGAATAGTTTAGGGAAACTGCATTAGATGTGCTCTTTGTTCTTTGATCAAACATTCTGATTTCTCTATCCCTTGTAGTTAAGGTTTTCATTGTTCAAAATCAAATGAAAATAATGTTTCTCACTAGAGTTGCATTCTAGGAATTTGAAAGACATCACATGGTGAAACTTGAAAGATGAACTCTTAATCAAGATCAACTTAAAAATTATCTCAATTAACCTAATGGAGCATTGTCACCTAATTAATAACATTTAAAGGTTCAAGGCTAGATACGTGTTCCAGCATCGTAAAACATAGCAGCTATCGTTAATTGTCTGCGATACATTCCGAGTGTGATACCTCATTCCACGTACGTAAGTATATCGTAGCTCGTCCACGTACCTTCAAGTATATAGGGCGGTGTTATAGTATGAAAAGTATAAAGGAATGCTCTCACTATGCGGTTTCGCATTAGACAACGCTAACACGGATTGGGCCTCCACGTACTTTCGGGTATATATGGGAGGACTACATTAGGTTTCTATCCATCCATAGGTAACCGAGTCACCCGCCTTGTACACTATGATACACCGAACACAAAATTCGGGGAGATTGCCTGCACGTATGTTAAGTCCTCAGTTTACTGAGGCAGTATATTGCAGTTCACAGTTGCTTGGTAATCCTTTTGCCTAGATTATCCCTCTTTTGTTTTGTTATGTTATTTTGATTAAAATAAATTAATTGACCGTGGATAAAATCCTCCACGTCACTCCTTAGTTGATCTTAGGTTGAAACATATGGCAACAACTCCAGAATCCACCGATCAAGGAATTCCTTTTGATGGGAATCCTAGTCCTTTTCCTCCTTTCAGAAATATTGGTGCTCCTTATATGGCTACATTGTCCCTCCTAGGACTTACCATCGGCTTGCCTGTATGGTTGTTCTCGACCTCCTTGGCCCTGCAACTAAATATTCCTACAACTAGACAAAATCAACCTCCAGTTGATCCTAAAGTTGACCCTTTGCCTTCTTCCTCAGTTGTTTCTTCCTCCCCTTCTTCCTCTTCGCCTGGTGAAAGTATTGGTACTAGTAACCAAGTGGCTAAGAAGAAGAAGAAAGGGAGGAAGAAGAAGAAGAAGAAAATTCAGTAGGGTGCAACCAAGCGACCATTCCTTCGAATGCAACTTCTGATGACAAACCATCTGATAAGCCTCACAAACTTCGATATCCTTGCAAACTTTGTATGGGAGACCATTTTCTTTGAAATTGTTCTAGTATTCCTCAGATTTTAGAAGAATGGTCTTCTCATTTGCATCATCCTGTGTCATCAACTTCTGGAGATCATGCTGGTGACACACCATCAACTAGTGGTAGTAAATTTCATGGAAAGAAGGGTAAACTTAAGTTTCCCTGTAGGTTATGCGAAGGGAATCACCCCATTCACCTTTGTCCCTATCTGTATGAAGCCAAAAAGGTGTTGGATAACCATACTACTTCTCTGCAGCAACTTCCATTTGGTTACAAGAGACTCTTCATTAATCCTTCACTAGTTGATAAAGTGACTGAAGCAAATCAACCATCAGTCAAACCCACTCTCTCTGAATGTGAATCCTATGAGTCTATACCTAACCCATCATAGGTTGAGGAAACAATTGACCTAATTTCACCTTCAGTTAATCATACCTTTCTCGTAGAGAGTGAGTATGATACCACTCAGGTTCTTTTCATTTCTTCAGATTCCAATGAGCTTGGAGGCAACCCTCCTATTCCATCAAGACAGGAGGAAAATCCTCCCATTCTCATAACTCAAGGGGGTAATTCTCCCATTCTTACGGTACCCCCTCCAAGTAGTCTGGTCACTTCCTTTGATTGGAATCGACTGGCAGGATGTCATCTTCCTTCTTATGTGCCTTTCCAGATCATAGTACAGGTTTATAATATGATTGTATTTGGCACTATTATAGATGAAGGTACATCTATGAGTATCCTTTCCTCCACTTCTTGGCATGCACTTGGTTCGCCGCCACTTGTGCCTGTTACCCAGAATATGTTGGCTTTTAACATAGGAAGTAGTCAACCATTAGGGATCCTTCCTCATTTTCCTATTACTTTGGGGGGTTGGGGGGGGGGGGGGGGGGGGGGGGGGTGGGAATTTTTTATCTCAATGTGATGGTAGTCCCAAGCCCTTTAGATTAAATTTACTTCTTGGGCGCGACTATGTTTATGGCATGGGACCTATTGTTTCAACACTCTTTCGAGTGATGTGTTTCCCACATGAAGGTAGAATTGTCACCGTTGACCAGCTTTCATTTCCCGATCCAAATATGGCTTCCATTCAACCATCTTCCCTAAGTGGTCCTTTTGTCCCAATGGTATCTTCTCCGCCACGGGTCAATTATGTGGCAACCTGTTTCATGCCTCCATCAACTGACGATCAATTCTATGATGTTGTGCATTATGTACTGGGGGCATTGGAACCGGATATCTCTAATGGATTCCTTGCTACGTATCCCTTCCAGAGGATTGTTCTCCCAACTGATGAGAACCTCTTGGAAGTCCTGACCTCTTATGGGTCATAATCAAGGAATCATGAGCATAATTCCTTGTATTGTGTCAAGCTCATTAAAAAATGAAATAACAAATATGAGGATAGTTCCTGGTCTTGTGTCAACCTCGTTAAAAAATTAAACAAAGGGTATGAGCATAGTTCCTTGTCTTGTGTCAATCTCGTTAAAAAATGAAACAAGGAATATGAGGATAGTTCCTGGTCTTGTGTTAACCTCATTAAAAAATGAAACAAAGGGTATCAACATAGTTCCTTGTCTTGTGTCAATCTCGTTGAAAATGAAACAAGGAATATGAGGATAGTTCTTTTACTGTGTCAACCTCAATAAAAAATGAAACAGGTCCTAGAGCATAGTTTCTTGTCTTGTGTCAAGCTCATTAAAAAATGAAACAAGGAATCTGAGCAGAGTTCATTGTCTTGTGTCAAGCTCATTAAAAAATGAAACAAGGTCCCCTGGAGTTGTTAGCTTGTTGGGGCCTGACCCAGGTTCAGAGGTGATTTAGCCAAACAAATCCCGGTATTACTGGCCCTTTCAGCAACAGTCCACGGAGCGCAGACTGAGGTCTCACCCAAAGTAGTATGGGAGGGTGCTAGAACCAGGTTTCCGCACCCTAGAGATGTCTAATGAGTTCAAGTGGTCCGTGGTTCGACCCTACGTGCACGTCTCTATGCACACTTTTTCGTACCTCACAGCTTGAGATGTTGCCTTTGCGCAACCCTACTCAGGGGCCGAACGCTGTTATTACCCAAGTCCTTACTGATATTCCAATGTTAGTTGATTATCTTAGTCTACTTGCATGCTTTAAGTTATACTTAACAATATAAACCATTCATACAGGTGTGCACAGTAAATAAACAGTATATTTGCAATTTATATCAAACATGCAATAACCCAAGAACAAATACATAGAATTAAGATAAAACTTCTCTTTATTATTTTCCTCCTTGGTTACAAACTCAACTCCTCCCTATGCGCTCAGCTGCAAACTACTAGGCCTCTCTGCACTTAGTTGCAAAGCCTTCTCCTACCCTACGACCCAAGACACCCTTAGACACTTAGACTCTTGATCTTTGCTTCCACTTCGCTCTCCTTATTTATGTTTTACACTTAGAGCCTTGCTCTATTTATACAATCCCATGGTCTGTGGACCATGGGTAGGCCGACATTACATTACAAAACTAGGGCGGACAACCCTGTGACTCTATCATACATTTCGCGCTCTATGCCTGCAATTAGCGAAGTCTTTACAGTAATATTGGGTCAAAACTTGGGCTTTGAGCCCCAAAACATGCCTTAGGTGGATTCCATGCCAAATAGGCCCCCAACACAAACATTGTGACTTGCCCTCGAGTCACTCGGTCGGCGTGGTGATCTTGGCACGAAGTCCCTCCAACTGTTCTCAAACTGTGCAAAGATCCATAGCACACTGAGCTACTGCTTGCTGAACCTGCTACATCCGTTGTTCCGAGGCTTCTGTATCCTAATTGCTTCCATACATCTGTATCGATATCTGTTGCATATGTTTATAGTCCCGCACTTTTGTCTGACACCTTGGAGCGTGAAGACTGTGCTTCTGCCGGCTAGTTAGATAGACAACCCACCCATGTAGAGCTTCAAGTAGCTGCCATTCACTTTGCTTAGGAAGGGTTCTCCATTTAGTTTGACTAGCTGGACTGCACCTCCGTCTGTGACCTCCTTAGCCATGTATGGTCCCAGCCAATGCATGTTGAACTTTCCTGGGAATTTTTCAAACTTATTGTCATATAGCAGCACTAAATCATTTACCTTGAAAGTGCGCAACTTAATATGGTGGTCGTGCCAGGCCTTTTCATGCTACTTTTGTACCTGTTGATGAAAACCAGACAAGAACCATTCCTCCTCAAGTTCTTCCAATTGCACGAGCCTTTCCTCCAGAGATTTGCGGTCCATCATCCCTATGAGCACTGATATGTGCAGACTAGGTACGATATATTCCATCGGCATGACATATTCCATGCCATAAACTAACTGGAAAGGTGTTTGTCTTGTCAGTTTCTTGCACATTGTCTTGTAAGCCCATAGCACTACAAGTACGCACAGGTCTCAATCGCTTCGCTACGCGTTGCACACTTTTGTTAGTGTAGTCTCCAATATTTTGTTGAATGCTTCTACTGTCCCATTGGCTTGTGGGTGATACTGTGTACTTTTCTGATGATACACCTGGAACTCTTCTATGAGCACGCTGATGGTTTCATTCAAGAAATGTGTACCATAATCACTCATTAAGATTTTCAAACATCCAAATCGGGTCAACACGTTTTCAAACAAAAAATTCATAGCCGTAGCAGCCATGTAGTCTTTGACTGGCTGCGCTTCCACCCATCATGTCAGGTACTTCGTCGCGGTGATGATGTAGCGCACACCCATTTTTCCCTGAGGTTTGATAGTTCCCACAAAGTCAATTTCTGATTTCTCGAATGGCTGCAACGTCATTTGTGGATTCAATAGTATCTCATCCCTCCGCGATGGTTTTCCGGTCCTTTGACATATATCGTAGGCCTTACAGTGTGCTTTTGAATCCTGGTGAAGGGTTGGCCACCACAACCCTGTGAGAAGAATCTTTTGTGTGGTCACTTGTTTGGCATAGTGTCCTCCTGCAGCACCCCCATGTGCTTCCACAAGGATCTGGCTTCATTCAAATTCAAGTATGTACCTTCACAATATCTCATCATTTCCCATTTTATATAGGTACCCCATGATGACAGAAAAGTCTGTCGTGCACACCGCCAATTCCTTCTTCTGTTGGATGGAGTATCCCTTCGGCATGGTCCCTGTTGTTAGAAAGTGGATTATATCTTCAAAGTGTCCATCCACAACGTGCACAGTAAAGAGTTGTGCATCAGGTAATCCTTCCTCCAAACTAGTAGGTTCCTCCCCTGTCTCAATATGCGACAAGTGATCTGTTCTGGCGTTCAAGAGTATAGGTTTTACCATGACCTCAAAGTCATATTCTTGGAACAATAAGAGCCACCTACATATGTGCCTCCCAACATAGGCTTATTGACCAAGTACTTTAGCGCAGAATGGTCTGTATGCATCTTGAAATGTCCTCCTAGTAGATAGTGTCAGTATTTTTGGAGCGCGTACACCATCGCCAAGCCCTTGTGCTCGATTGTGGAATAGTTATTCTCAGCTTTAGACAATCTACGACTTGCAAACGCTATAGGGTGATCCAAGCCCTCTGTGCCCTCTTGTGTTAGCACTACTCCCAGCGCGATACACGACACATCAACATGGACATGAAACTCTGCATCCCATTTTGGGAAGATCAGGATTGGAGCAGAGGCTAATTTCTCCTTTAGGACATCCAAGCTCTTCATGCAATCATCATTACAGCAAAATGTGACATCCTTTTTCAATAGTTTCTCCATCGGTGCAGTGATTTGGGCATAGATTTTAATGAACTTCCTGTAGTACCATGTGTGTCCCAAGGTATCGCATAGCTATTTAACACTTCGCAGTGCTTCCAAATTTAGAATCAGTGCAATCTTCATGGGGTCCACCATCAGTCCCTGTTTTCAAACCACATTTCCCAACAGGTTCCCAAAGGGAACGAGGAATGTGCACTTCTTAAGGTTTAGTGAAATATGGTGTCGTAGGAAAGTATCCAACGTCAAGCATAAGCTTGCTACGTGGTGCTTAACCAATCCAAAGATAGTCCAATCATCCAGATAGACCTCCAGGAACTTGCAAATGTATTCTTTGAATGTGGCAACAACGATGTGTGAAAAGATGGCTGGCGCATTATTCAACCCAAGCGACATAACGGTGTATTGAAAGTAGCCCCATTCTGTTGTGAAGGTCATCTTGCTCCTATCTTCCAGCGCGATTTTGATCTGGTGGTACCCTGAGAACCCGTTCCGTGAACAAGTATTCTTCTTGTCCACCAACATTTTCAAATACTTCATTTGTGAATGGTGTCGAGAATGGGTCGTGTACAAAAGCATCATTCAGCTTCCTGAGGTCCATGAATATTCTTATTTCTCCCTTCTGCTTTTTCTCCTACACTACCATAGGGTTCACCCAGTCAAATTCTTCCACTGACTCAATAATTCTGGCTACAAGCATTTTGTCTAGTTCTACATGGACTTTTTCCTTATACTTCAGGTTCAAGCAGTAAGGCCTCTGCTTGACCAGCTTCACGTCAAGTTTTAGGGTGATCTTCATCATCCCTAAGTCGCCAACGATCCCTTTTAAATCCATAATTTTGGTCGGGAATAAGTCTTGGTACTCACGGAGTAACTCTACAACCTTATCCACTATGGCATCATCCCAATAATCTCTGAGCATTGCATACTTTGGTTCAATCTTCGTCCCAATGTTTACCTGCTTCTTTTTTAGCGGCGTGGTGATGTCAAGATCTTCAATCAATTGTCCTCAAACTTTGCAACAGCCTTCAGTTTCTGGAATTTTAATTTTCTGTGGATCCTCATCATCCTCCTCAATAATTACATTGTAACACTCCAACATGGAGCTCAGCTGGGTTGCCCATTCCGGCTGAAGCACTTCCATTAGCTCCTAGGGTATTTTGAAGATAACTGCTTTTACTGCTTGTAACTCATCATCAACAGTATCCCACCAATGATCTTCAAATGTGAAGGTTAACAGGAATCCTTTGCACAATATATCCCATTCACTCGTGTCATGGTAGAGCTCCATCTCAGTATACCAATTCATGGGTATGATATCCACGGTATGACAGAACAGATGCACCCACTTAGGTTGGGGTTCTTCCCCATAGACCTTGGTCCATTTCGCGAGGTGTGCACCTGGTTCATCCCATCCATCATACTTCTTTGTTAGCTTCATCTGTGGTTTCCCAAATCATAGGCGCATCATCCTTCTGCATCCCTTCCAGTCCTCAAAATTCTGTTAGTGTGTACCCCACCACCTTGCAGGCGTAGCGCACAGTGTTATAGACATTTTTGGGCACTACAACCCCAATCATACATGTCCATAAACCAAGGGCTTCTAAGTCCCTAAAAGTGTTGCTTCATGCCCTAAAGGAGCAAGGTCAGCTGATTACATCATCTCCTAGAAGTTCTCCACAGAAAACTGCTCAGAACTGGTCAAAACTAGACCATATAGGTTGCTCAGTGCTAAGGGTGTGATGCATCTCACCTGCCCAGTGTAAAAGGTGCGATGCATACTGGAAAGCCCTTCTGTAGGGTGCGATGGGAGAGAATGGACAAATGGCAGAGATAGTTTGCGAGGTGGATGATCATGGAATCTTCCAGAAACTTCTCCTATGACACTTTCCTCTCTGAATTCGCCCAGGGATGAGTAAGAGATCATCAATCTCCAAGTGGAATCAAGAACTATCAGAGAGAAGACACTAATCAAAATCCCAGAAGCTAACTCACCTCCCTGCAATCATCTATATATGGATCCCTCATCCCAGAGATCCAGAGGCTGGAATTTGTATCTTGTAAGGAAGTGTTGTGGGTTTCTTGGTGGAATATCATAGTGTTAGGTGATCTAAGCTTTTCATGAGGTGAAGAAGGGCTTTCATGCTGGGAGGATGACACTAGGTCAGATCAATGGGTTGTAATCCTCTCTTCTAATCTTTATATCAATAAAGCTATTCAAGTTTTCCTCCACATTCTTGTATGTCTGATAATATATGCGTTTGTGTGGTCAATATATATCTGGTCCTATATTGCTTATGATTGTAGATCTCTGCACTTTGAAGGTTTATGCTGCTTTGACTTTACAAGTACTCTTTGAAGCGGAGTGGTCAAGGGAGAAGCGGCAAAGACCTATTGGTGAGGAGAAGGAACAAGCAAAGAACCGAGAAAAAGATCGAGGTTGGTATTCTTTGATCCTCTCCTATCTACTTCTCATAAAGGAAAACGAAAGTAACTTTAATCTATTTGTTTCTAAGATAGCTACCCATCTTAGTGGGACTAGCAGCTCTGCATAGACACTAGATTTCCCGATAACAAAATGGCGACTCCACTGGGGAGAAAATAGCTTGTTTGCTTGTTTATACTTGTTTGCTTTATAAACTTACAAACGGAGCCTAAAGTTAACCCAGCTAGCCTTCGAACTGCATTTGCTATGTAGGTGCAAAGTGGATCAATGCTGCTTCAGTCTATCTCTGGGTTTTGTTTATAAACTGAACAATCGATTTTCAAACATCCTAATTGCCCTAGTGGTGGCTCTAGTAACCTCATTAGATCAGCCCCTATGATTTCTATTTACTGACTATCATTAGCTCAGCCTAAATCCTTGAACTAAGCTGCAAACTGTGACCAAGAACCGAGTTGAAGTCTTGTCCCTGTACCATCACACTTTCTCCTCTTGGGAATCTGGATGCATCGCACCTCCCGTGTGTAGTAGGTGTGATGCATCATACTTTCCCTGTGTTGCAGATGCGCTGATCAGATAAGACCTATTCTGCTTCCAGATTTTGGTTTCTTTGTTCACTCTCTTCAGTTTTATTTAGGAGTTTTGTTGTCTGTGATCAATATACCACTGTGGAAACTCCCTTCCTTTGCATGATTCCGCCTCCATAGTACAAATAATTGTGAATGTTTTTATGTATTGTGCACCATTTACAGTTCTCTTTTACAAAAATTAGCGTAATAAAACTATGGTCTTTTGATTTGGAAGTGTCACAAGTGCCATTTTTAGTCAAATAAAATAATCCTATCGTTCTTGATGATCAATTATACAGTTACTATTATATTTGATTTGAATTAGTAGTTTTTCAAGTGTCGAAAGCAGTTTTCAATTCAAAGTCACAAAGTGTCATCATTATCTTCCTTTCGTTTTTGAAGAGAAATTTGTTAGTACTGTCGCTTTGAAAAGATAATTCAGATTTGTACTCAGCATTCTTTATGTCATTCACACATTAAGAAAGCGGAAAACAAATACATGCATGTGCATTTGCATTTAGACTGCTTGTTGGTTTGATTTAGGACAATGCATCTAGTGTGTGCTCTCTGCTCTATGTTGAAAGAATATCATCTCTCTTTCTTTAGTAGCTAGGATTTTCATTTCAAATAGAAGATTAAATTATTTTTTATCATCTTAGATTTCATTTTAGGAATTGTATATCTACATCACACAGTGAACCTGAAAGCCAAATTTCTTAAGAAAGATCAACTGTAAAATAAATTCAATGAACATAAAAACACTTTGGAACCTAACGCACAACATCTAGAAGTCTAGGCTAGAGACGTATTCCAGTGTCGTAAAGCCTGGTAACTATCACTTTCATCGTAGTTTGGGTGATTCCTTCTCTTTGAGACAACAAGTGCCAAGCACAGACTTGTGCTCCCACGTACCGTTGAGTATATATTGGGAGACCACAATAGGCTATATCCTTTATCCATAGGAAGCCATGTCTGCCGCCCTATCGATCGCAATGCACTGAACACAGCATTCGGGAAGATTGACTGTCGTACCGTAAAAAGTATTCTACATTTTTGCGATTGGTTTGGTAATCCCTCTGTCTAGATTTGTAGAGTAGTCTCTTTCATTCCTTTTCAGAATCCTTAAAGGAAAAGGTCCATCTGAGCACTTGTCACTTCAGGCTCATTAAAAATCGAAGGCAACTAGAGTCATCTTTTGTTTTTTCTCGACTCTTAAAAACTGAAAAAGCAAGTTGTGTCAAAGCGTCTAAAATTCATTTAATTCAGAATCATTTTCCCCTTTATTTTTAGTTGATTGAGTAATCCGCAACCGTGGAGGAAATTCAATCGAAACCCCATCGTTCGCGGAGAATTACGGGTCAACCGTCTTTGTCTCCAAAAACAAAACTATTATGGACAAAGCGAACTCGTTTAACCAGATCAAAGTCCCCTGGTTTGATTGGAACAAGTGTTCTGACACCCTCAGAGACTCTGGTTACTCCAAACATTTCTAGTATCCCTGCCTCTACAGAAGAATTTCCACAACTACAAGAGGACAGTAGAACTGATCCTAGTGTGACGGTAAACACTTCTATTCCTAAACCGGCTCCATCTACAGCTGATTCGGAAGGTGTTATTCCCCAAACATCTATCGCTGCAAAATCTATACCTTCTTTGGCACCGGAAATATTTTACGGACCTAACGGTCTCCCTCTTCCACCTGGATTGATTGCTATAGAAGAGATTGTGGAGGATCCTCCATCTAGTACTCCATCGCATTTTGGAGTTGGGATCACCTTGTATCCTTCTTCGTTAGAAATTAGTCTTCCATCATAAGAAGTTCCTGTAGAATCGCTAGGAAATCTTTTGGATAGACTAGATATGTCTGAACAACCGTCGACATCTAGGACTGTGTCATCTGACACAGCAATGGCAAAACTTCCTGCTATTATTCTAACAATGTTTGTCGGCATACCATCTATCCCAACTAGCTCTCAACCGCTAGATGGAATCCATCCAGCGGCTGTTTCGATAGTATGGTCTGTTCCCATTTGTTCATCCAGAATAATATCTGGAATCTCTTATGTTGAGTCTCAACAAATTGATCCTTCGTAGTGTCAATTTTGGTAGTTTGGTCCTCAAAGGAAAATCATTCCTTTGAGCATCGAATTACCGCCGTATGGGGGGCAATATACCCTTTCATTGTCTCCCCCGGGAGAACAAACATACGAGAGTTCACAACAGAATTCAGGTTATGCTGGAATTACATCCAGTGTTTGGGTGCCAATACTACCTCAACAACCAAGAGTTGTATACTCAGTGCAACAAAGTATGCCTATGTTAAATATCCCCACTACACCGGCTATTGTGACGGTGTCGCAAGTACAAGCGTTGCCTGTTGTATGCCAACCTCAAGTCTCTCAGGTTGCAATTCAACAGCCTCTTGTCTCTACGACACCACCACAATCATCGATTAGTGGCTCCTTAACTGGAGTGACCCAGGCTCAAATGGGTACCATCACCCCTCGTCTTGGTCAAACAGCTAGTATTGGACAACAACAAATGGTTTCATAACCATGGCTGGTGCAATATCAACAACCGCAATTCCAACAAGTTTACCAAGGATCTGAGCACCAAATCTTTGCAAGTAATGGGCAACCGTATATTCAAAATGGTCAACATCAACCATTTCATAGTGGTTATGCCCATCAACCTTACCAAAGTTATCAGCATCAAATGCACTATGTTGGTATGCAAAGACCCACTGCTCAGGCAATCCCATCTTATCCTGGGTATGCTTCACTAAACCTGATTCAACAGTTTCCCTTCGTGGCAACTTTAGAGTTACTAAATCTAAATTGGCTGACAAACGATCCAATTGCTTACACCCCTTGGTGGCCAGCGATTCCACATAAACTTCTGTCAGATATTCCTAAATTTAATGGAAATCCAGGTGAAGACCCGTCGAATCATGTGATGACCTTTCGTCTGTGGTGTTCATCTAACACTCTAAACAATGATTCGATTAGGCTTCGCCTTTTTCAGCGAATGTTAACTGGTCCAATAGCAAAATGGTATATCGAATTGCCTAGAGCTTCATTCGATAACTTCAGCGCCCTAGCCATAACCTTTTTAACCCATTTTCAGATACCCATAAGGTACAAAACAAGAACAGAGCTTCATACCAATTTCAAATAGACAACAGCCACTCACATATCTGATCATATTCATGAGTGGCGATGTCATCGTAGAATGGTAAAAACATATGTTCCTGATCAGCTGCTAGTTGAATGGTTTATTAAGTCATTATTACCTTCTATTATGGAAGATGTGGCAAAGGGAGGAGTCATCACTGAAGAGCAAGTAATTGCTCATGCGCAATATCTAGACTTGATATATACTTAGTCTGGCATGCTCTACGATAAAATCCCTAATGCTCCTAGACCGGAATTCTTCGTTCCTCCCCCTCCTAAATCAAGCAAAGACTCTCATGCCGGCGATGGTGTGATAGGTGCGACTAGCACGAAAACCATAAAAGCTACATCAAAGAAGGCTCGTACGGTTTCAAGTCAAAATGCAAATGAGGAGCTTCTTGCCTTAGAGGTAAATGCCATGTCGACTGACAAAGGTAAAGAACCAAAGAAACCAGGGGGCAAGAAGAAAAAGAAAGGGAAGAAGAAAAAACAGGAGGAGTCGTCTCCTGAAAAATATTCTGCAAACCCTTCTGGAGATGGGAAACCAAGTCATCCATGCTTCATATGTGATGAGGATCATTGGACGAAAGATTGTCCACATAAAGCCGAGCTTAGAAAATTCTTTAAGAATTCAAAAACCTTGGTGGTATTGACTGATCCATTTCTAAATCCAGGAACAAATCTGGTTGCAAGTGACAATGCTTCCCCATCCCAACTGCTAATGTTGTCTGTTTCGAAGCAGAAAAATGATGCTTTGATATCAACAAGGAATAGAGATTACAGGAATCCACAGCTGTTAGACAACAAGGCTAATGATCAACCTAGTAATTCGACAACAACTTCGACCGAAGTTGTGCCACCCATCATTCCTGAACTAACGATAAAGCCGCCGAAGGGAGTAGTACACAGATTGACATTTAATCCTCGTGATAGAGTAGCACAACATTATAATATAGTGGAGGATCTGGCCGAATCGCCGTCCGCTATGTCGACACTTGAGGTACTGCAAAATTGACCCTCCCAAAAGCAAGCTTTATTATCAGCAATAGGTGGGATTGACCCAATGGATTCCAATCTTGTGGCCTTTAATCATAAAGGATATGACCCTTAGTTACCAGCTCAACTAGCTTTCCTTATTCAAGTGAAAGCCCTCAACAAAACTGTTCATTGAACAATTATTGATGAGGGGGCATCTACATGTATTATGTCGATGAGTTTCTAGAAAACTTTAGGATCTCCACCCTTGTCGCGATCGTCGATGACATTAAAAGCATTTGATGGATGAACATACACCCCATACGGGATTTTAAGTAACTTGCAAGTCGAACTGGGGGGCAAAACAGTAGAAATTGATGTTGAGGTTATCGATGGAAACCTCAATTACAACATCCTACTGGGAAGGCCTTGGATTTATGCTATGGCTGTAGTTGTGTCAACATACTTTAGAAAGATTGCATTTCCTTTTCAAGGAGGAATTACAATCGTCGACCAACAAACATTTCTCCCCAACAGTTCACAAGTTACGGGAAGCATTCCGATGATCCATGGAAGCCCTCATTCGCTTCAAAATATCGGAGTAGGCCTACTAAAAGACCCTACATTGATGGGGACTTTTTCCCTACCACCTCCAAACAATCTGGCGGAAGTGGCCACGGTGGGAACCTGCAACATGATATCTTCTAGATTCAGAAGATTCTTGAACATTTTGTCAGCATGGATCATCGCCCTAATAGAAATATTGTAGCAATCAATTTTCTTGGCCTGGGGGGAAAACCCAAATCAATGCTCATCGAGTGTTTGGATAGATAGGTCTAAGGAATATGGCACCTCTTTAGATCCTTGGTCGCATGTACATTCTACAAACGAAGGAATCATTCAATCAAAGATGATAGGAGAGGCACCATGGGAAGATTACCACCATTGTTCCCATCTTCCGAATTACCACGAAGATTATTCCAGCAACCTTAATCATCCTTCAGTTTTTGATTTTCTATCAAATACTATAAATACGGTGGATTCTGAGGACGATTCCTATCTTGTGTTAACCTCATTAAAAAAATGAAACAACTCCCTTTCCAAGTCGATTCTTTCAAAGATCTCGAAGGTAAACCTTCATTCCAACCACCGTGTTGAATGCAATGAAGCTTGGGGGGCATGCACCTCGATTTGCGTTATTATGTTGGGGGCATGCAAACTTATCACGAGCAGTGTTACCGCAGGGTTCAAGCTCGTTAAAAAATAAACCCGCCATGAGCAGTGTTACCGCAGGGTTCAAGCTCATTAAAAAATAAACCCACCACGAGCAGTTTTTATGCGAAGTTCAAGCTCGTTAAAAATTAAACCTAGCAATGAGCAAATGTTCCACCAGAGTTTAAGCTCATTAAAAAATGAACCAATCTCCGGTAAATAACCATTGTGAATGCATTATCATCAGCTTTTGAGCCTTGGTCGTGTTCTCATCATCACCTCCACTCTGTTTTGGCCGATCATACGCCTCCATTTGATTGTTTACCCTTTTTTAGGAACATCTGCGATGAGTGATTCTGTTAGCCATCCTTGTGATAGTGCCGTGATTGGAAAATTCCAAACCTTACCTGGAATAAGCTGCTACCCGAAATTATCACTCGTTCCTCAAAAAACGAGTCTCCTTTAAGATCTTTTCATCTAACTCATAAAATATGAAAAGATTTCCGAGCGATTGGCCTCTCCAGCTCGTTAAAGCTACCGGAAGTGCTATCCCTCCTCTAGATTTTAATCTTTTTAGACCCGAGGGATTATTACACAAAAATATCGAGTGTTTGTCTTGTTCGGATCATTACAACTATCGAAAATTCATCCCTTTCGTATTATTTTATACTTTTTCAGACTTAAGGGATTATATGACGAAAAAGGATTATTGGAGCTTCCTTTCCATCCCTTTTTCAGACTCTCTAAAATTGAAAAAGGATCGAGTTATCATTGTCGTTAATCTCGTTAAAATCAATAGCGACAAACTTGTCCATATAGATAAGAATGAGTTTCACTGTCGCTAGGCTCGTTAAAACATAGCGACAGGTTCACCCGAAGGGCGAATTATAGAACAAGCATATGTTATCCTCCTCAAGCTTGATAAAAATAAAGAGGTACTGGTCAGCAATGACTGGGGAAAATTGGGAAGAAAACTTGAAGAAACTTTATTGGTAGCAAGTCGCTCTTGAACATGACACTTTCACTCCACGTCCGAGTCGGGTTGGGTTATTCCATTCACCGGTCATATCACCATTGGTCCATCGCACCATCCATCTTTGGGGTTAACGCTACCAATCCATTTCAGTGTCACCGGTATGTTCAAGAGAAGTCGCTATGAGAATTCACCTGTGTCTCACCCGCTGCAATACATTCACGCTCCATTCTTTCATGATTGCCACCCTGAACCCTATATCATCAGATCGTTTTCACCTCCAAAAGTCATTTTCTCTGTTCTGTGTCATAGATGTGGGATTCATTAAGGCCCTCCTATGACGGGTCACTTATTATCGACGTCAGCTCATTATCCAAGAAGTCGACCTAGGAACAACCCATTCAGTACTTTGAAGCTTGCATGCCTCAATGGCAAGTTTCTCACTTTCGGTGACAGGTTTACATCAATGGCCTTCGACCGAGAGATTTTGCGTGGTGTTCGACGCCAAGTCCCATTTTCACACCACACAAATTGTACTGTTGTACCTTGAGGGTCATCATCATTATCGGTGATTCCTCTCGCGCCTATTAATAGCTTACATCATTGGCTGGTAATCAGGCAATGTCTTTCCATGTTCGACTCCAGAACATTTTTCACATGGATCGACTTGTACTTTGGGCGGAGATTGGATGAGTTTGAAGACCCCAAATCTAGTTTCATCCATCTGAGCTACGATATATTCAGGAAAATAAAGACATCAAATGTACATCACTGCTGCACAGATGATCATCTGAATCAAAGGATGATGGCTCTATCAGAATCATCAGTCTGCCACACAGACAATTGTCTATCCTATGTACATGAAAATGAATTTATAAAGCTAAGCATGGGAATGCCCGCCTCAGCTAGATCATGAAAATGTTATGAAGATAATGTATTGTATTGTATCTTATTACAGGTCACCTTCCAGTTCGAAAAACCCCAGATCCTCATGATAAAGCATTTCACCCAACATCAAAAGATTAATGACCTCGTGCTTTAGGGGGCAACTGTTATAGACATTTTGGTGCACTGCAACCCCAATCATACATGTCCATAAACCAAGGGCTTCTAACTCCCTAAAAGTGTTTCTTCATGTCCTAAAGGAACAAGGTCATCTTATTACATCATCTCCCAGAAGTTCTCCACAGAAAACTGCTAAGAACTGGTCAAAAGTGGACCATACAGGTTGCCCAGTGCTAAGGGTGTGATGCATCTCACCTGCCCAGTGTAAAAGGTGCGATGCATACTGGAAATCCCTTCTGTAGGGTGCGATGTGCGAGAATGGACAAATAGCAGAGACAGTTTGCGAGGTGGATGATCATGGAATCTTCCAGAAACTTCTCCTATGACACTTGCCTCTCTGAATTCGCCTAGGGATGAGTAAGAGATCATCAATCTCCAAGTGGAATCAAGAACTATCAGAGAGAAGACACTAATCAAAATCCCAGAAGCTGACTCACCTCCCTGCAATCATCTATATATGGATCCCTCATCCTAGAGATCCAGAGGCTGGAATTTTGTATCTTGTAAGGAAGTGTTGTTGATTTCTTGGTGGAATATCATAGTGTTGGGTGATTTAAGATTTTCATGAGGTGAAGAAGGGCTTTCATGCTGAGAGGATGACGTTGGGTCAGATCAATGGGTTGTAATCCTCTCTTCTAATCTTTATATCAATAAAGCTATTCAAGTTTTCCTCCACATTCTTGTATGTCTGATAATATATGCATTTGTGTGGTCAATATATATCTGGTCCTATATTGCTTATGATTGTAGATCTCTACACTTTGAAGGTATTATGCTGCTTTGACTTTACAGGTACTCTTTGAAGCGAAGTGGTCAAGGGAGAAGCGGCAAAGACCTGTCAGTGAGGAGAAGGAATAAGCAAAGAACTGTGCGAAAGATCGAGGTTGGTATTCTTTGATCCTCTCCTATCTGAGAAAAGTAACTTTAATCTGTTTGTTTCTAAGATAGCTACCCGTCTTAGTGGGACTAACAACTCTGCATAGACACTAGATTTCCCGATAACACGCAGCACCCATTTCATAGCGTCGAAACGCTACTGTTCTGGCACTTCTCTCTCAATTTTGTTCAGGAAATCATCCATCGCTGTCAACCTTTCATACATAGGTAGATCTCTTACCTCTGTTGTCACGCAGTGTAGTGACCTTATCATCATGTTGCAGTTGAGCGTGGTTACCTCATGTAACTGGTTCTGCCATCATTTTATTTCCTCATCCAAGTTTGAGGTACAAGAGCTTTCGCGCTCCCACAAAATCCTGCCATCCACTTTAAGATTCACCCAATCTTGTTCCCAAGTGGTTATCTTGTAGATATAGTCTAGATCATTGTCGCTCTCGTAGTCGCGCATTGGCTCTATGTAGCACGATCCTTCCGCAGGGTCTAAAGGTACCACTACGCGTAGTGAATTTTTCTCAAAAATCATCTTGTGCTTCTTTAGATTTATCACTCCATTCACGTCAGTGGCCCAATCTATTCCTAGTAGTGCGGGATAGGAATTATTGTCATCAACAATCTCTATCACTTCAAAATCTGCAAGCGTGCTCGCACCTTCTATATCTACCGTTATTCCCTACAATCTTCCCATTGGTAGGATCTTTTGGTGGTTTGCAATTCGTAATTGAATAGGAGACCATTGCAACGCGAGCCTACCCATGTGCTCCCATGTCTGCTTGGGTAGGACGTTCACGTCCGATCCTAGATCCAAAATCACTTGATCCATTTCATATTCTCTGGTTTGTGCAGTCAATCTCATCTCCCTTCCTGTTCATGTTGTGTGTTTCCCGAGCTTCCGGACTATGCGTGGTTCCCCTGATCCAGCACATCTAGTGATGAGTTCTTGCAGCCCTTTCATTGCTTTGCTGTTGCGTAGCAGCTTCATGCATGTCTCCAGAAAGGTAGTAAGCATTGATGGGTCCATCTCCAGTTCTAGTTTGTCTTTACTACCTGAAGTGGAGGCCTTTGTGAAGCTCTTCTTAGCTTCCATGAATGTCTCCTTTGCGCACTCCAAATCGAATTCTGGATCCTTTGTTGGAGCCTTGCGAACCCAGGCACTCTCTTCAGGCTTCTTTCCCTTGTCATCTCCTATTTTGATACGGCTTCAGAGCATGATGTTTACATTCAGGTCCTCCTCATGTGGCTCAGACCTCATTATTTGCAGGTTCTGAGTCGCGGGAGGCTGGAGTGTTCCTTTATTGCGCAACCTAGTTATCAGTGTGGGGTAGTCCTCTGTCTCATGATCAAACTAGGTACAATATAAACATGATTCTCTCGTCGGATTTGTACAATCACAGGCGTAATTCCCTGGCCCTCCATATTGTAACAAATCAGTTGTCTACAACCCCTTCCTCGTCTCATTCTGCCTTGACCTCCTCTCTGCCCCTGAAATCCAGTGCACGCCATTCATGCATTTTAATCAAGGGCTCGTGTTTCGGTTTGAACTCTGTAGGTAGGAGTCTGATCCATCATCAGTTCATAACTTCTATAGGTGTGCTCATCATGGCCTATTGATATGCAAAAATTACAGAACAATTATTGGGACGTTTGCGTATACTTCTGTAATAGGTGGCAGTTATTTGTCACATGCTTCCCTCCTATCTGACAAATCAGGCACCATAATGCAGGCGTCGCGCTCCGTCTTGCTTCTTCCTCTGGTCTCAATAGCATCAGCCCTCCCCCCGCCAGGTATTTCATGAAGACTGGATAATGGTCCTTGTCATGTCCTTGGCCTTTTCACTTTATGCACCATACCTCCTCGCGCGCTTCTGGGCGAGTTGTCCTATCTTGTTTCAAGCTCTGCATCTCCAGACACAAGTTCTTCAACTATGCGTCGATCTGTTGGACTCCTAGGTTAGGATCTTGTATCGGGGTCTCGTGTAGTCTCATTGCAATCTCCAACACTTCGGCCTGAGTGGATAGCTTCTGCTGTGACAGCGTGGTCCTTAAATGCATCGTTAATGATGCTACGAACCATGCGCAATGTTGCCCATCCGTTAAGGTCATATTGGCTTCACGAATCATAACCTTCAGTCTCTGATATAGCTCCCAAGGGGTCTCACCTGGAATCTTCGCGATTTCCTTAAACCCGATAATCGACTATGTCTCTGATTTTGGCCTGCTAAATTCCTTGTTTAGCGCAGCTTGGATATCTATGATTCCTGCGTTTGGATTGTCATTGGAATGCTTAATGTACCATGTCAGTGCACGATCCTGCAAGGCACTGACCAGCGTTGCTTTCTTTATGTTGTCATCTGTGACCCCTTGCGCTTCCCATACAACCTTTACCACGAACCAAAATTGGTCTGGATCTTCATTCCCTACTCCTTTGAACACTGGCAACTTTATTGTGCTCGCCATATTGAACTGTGGTGGTGGCGGAGGTGGTGTGGGTAGAGATGGGGGTGAAGATGGTGAAACTGGTGATGGTGTAGGTGTGGGTGGTATGCGCAGAATTTGCTGCCTTATCAAACTGATTGCACTTCTTGGTGAAAATTTCATGAGCTCTTCCTTGCTTTTTCGTCGAGGTGAAATCAAGGAGCTCGTTTCTATCTCTGCGCTACCATCATTTCTATAGATCCTCCCACTTTGTGTAGATCCAAACATCAATTGATTCACATAACCCGCTTTTCACACATTAGAATCTTAATCCAAGTGTTCAAATATTTAACGTACTTACCTCACAGTCCTTTGAGGAAGCATCATTCCGCCTTGCTGTAGCTGACCGAAGCTTCTACCGTGAACTCAGTGATAAACCCTCCTATAATTTGATCAAGCCAATGGTCCACAGTGCAAGCGATCTTATCTTCTAATGCTTCTAGTCTGTGCACCAAATTTGGAGTCCACACAATAGGTTTGTCGAGCCTACACCTTCCTTGACTATCTGCTAACTTCGTGATACACTCATACAACTCAAAGGGGAAGGACACAAAGAAAATTTCATGGATTTCCATATATAAGTAGTGCTCTAACCACTCTTCCTTCGATACTCATGGATTCTTGTTTTCCTGCACCGTGAACTCATGAATTTTTCCATCCAGCCACTCTTCAATATATTTCTTTGTTGGATTCCAATGACACGACATCAGACATCTCTTATGCAGATCCTGATCCCGACAATGGAACAATTTGTTGGCTTGTTGGGGCCTGACCCAAGTTCAGAGGTGATTTAGCCAAACAAATCCCGGTACTACTGGCCCTTTCGACAACAGTCCGCGGAGCGCAGACTGAGGTCTCACCCAAAGTAGTATGGGAGGGTGCTAGAACTAGGTTTTTGCACCCTAGAGATGTCTGATGAGTTCAAGTGGTCTGCGGTTTGACCCTGCGCACACGTCGCTACGTGCACTTTCCCGTACCTCGCATCTTGAGATGCTGCCTTTGCATAGCCCTACTGGGGGGCCGAATGCTATTATTACCCAAGTCGTTACTGATATTCCAATGTTAGCTAGTTATATTAGTCTACTTGCCTGCTTTAAGTTATACTTAACAATACAAACCATTCATATAGGTGTGCGTAATAAATAAATAATATATTTGCAATTTATATCAAACATGCAATAACCCGAGAACAAATACACAAAATTAAGATAAAACTTCTATTTATTATTTTCCTCCTCGGTTACAGACTCGACTCTGCCCTCCGCACTTAGTTTTAGGGGTCTGCACATTCAGCTGTGGACTACCAGGCCTCTGCGCACTCAGCTGTAGAGCCTTCTCCTACCCTACGACCCAAGACACCCTTAGACACTTAAACTCTTACTCTTCGCTTCCACTTCGCTCTCCTTAGTTATGTTTTAGACTTAAAGCCTCACTTTATTTATACAATCCCATGTTCCGTAGACCATGGGTAGGCCGACATTACATTACAAAACTAGGACGGACAACCCTGTGACTCTATCATACATTTCGCGCTCTACGCCCTCAATTTGCGAAGTCTTTACAACAATATCAGGTCAAAACTTGGGCTTTGAGCCCAAAATCATGCCTTGGGGGGATTCCATGCCCAACAGGAGCAAAGTTCCAATTCGAGTCTTTGATTAGATCTCGTAAAATCCCAATCGAGTATTTCACTTGATCTCGTAAATCAACCTTCATTCCATCCACCTAATAGCCATGGGTAGTCTACTTAGGTGAATATAGTGAACTTTGGGGGACATGCACCTAGAATCGAGTCATCATATTGGGGGCATGTAAACCAATCCCAAGCATATTTTTTTCGTTTCAAGCTTGTGTAAACATGAAACTGAATCCAAGCATAGTTTTTCATTTCTAGCTTGTGTAAAAATGAAACTGAATCAAAGCATGGTTTTTCATTTCAAGCTTGTGTAAAAATGAAACTGAATCAAAGCATAGTTTTTCATTTCAAGCTTGTGTAAAATTGAAACTGAATCCAATTATAGTTCCTTATGGTTTAAGCTTGTGTAAAAATGAACCCATCTCCATTTTAACCCTCGTGATTTCCATTTTATCATCCTCTTCTCAAATGAGCCTTGGTTTTTCTCCTTCCATCTTCACTATCTTCTTGGCCGATCATACGCTTCCACTTGGTTGTTTTACCCTTTTTGAGGAACAGTTGCAATGAGTGGTCTTATTAGCCAGCCTCTTCACATAAATCAACATGTTTTGAGAAGTTCCAACATCATTGGAACCAGTTGCTATCCTAAACACCACTTGTTCCTCTAAGTGGAGTCCTCTTTAAGCTCTTTTCAGACTCTCAAAATATGAAAAGATTGTCAGGTGCTTGTCATTTTCAGCTTGTAAATAGATTGGAAACGACATCTAATCAATATAAGTTTAACCCTTTTCCAGACTGAGATAGATTATTTACGAAAAAGGAATACATTGATCGAACATGGTCAATAGGTTGTCTCTTGTATTATTTTATGCTTTTTCAGACTTGAGAGACAAATTTATGAAAAAGAACTTGTTTGGAGTTTTGTTTTTGTCCCTTTTCAAACTCTATAAACATGAACAGGACCGAGTTCTCATTGTCGTTAAACTCGTTAAAACGTCAAATAGCAACAAACTTGTCCATCATGACAAGACCGATTTTCACCTTTGCTAGGCTCGTTAAAACATCACATATCGATGGATTCACCCTAAGGGTGGAATTATACTACAAGCATATGCTATCCTCCTCAAGCTTGTTAAAAAATAAAGAGGTACTAGTTAGCAATGACTGGGGAAAATGGGAAAAGGGATAAAACACTTTATGGTAGCAAGTCGCTCTTGAAAATGACACTTTCACTTCATCTCTGTGACAATTTGGGTTGGGCTATCTGCCTGATGTTTATCATACCTATGGTCTATCACACCATCCATGACTTTGGTTTTGGGTCAATGCTTCCAATTCATTCAGTGTCGCCGACATGTTCAAGAGAAGTCATTCAGTAAAACTCATCCTTTGCAATACTCATAAACCTTCATTTTCATGACTGCCATTCCTGAACCTTGTGTCGTCAATCACATTCCGTCTCCAAAATCATTACACTCGTTTCGTGTCGTTGATGTGGGATACATCAAGGACCTCCTGCGACGAGTCGCTTCTTGTCAACATGAGCACATTATCCAAGAAGTTGAATTAGAAACGCCCTTTCAGTACCATGGGGCTTGCATACATCAACGGAAATTTTCTCACTTCCGGTGACAGGTTGACATCACTGGCCTTCGACTGAAAGACTTTGTATGGTGTTTGACATGAAAACATTTATTCACACCATGTAAAATGTACTGTAGTACCTTGAGAATCATTATCATTATCGGTGATCTCTCTCGCGTCTATTAATGTCTTATATTATTGGTTGGTAATCAGACGGTGTCTTCCCATGTTCGACTTTAGATCACATATTCACATTGTTAGACTCATACTTGAGCAAATTATTGAACAAGATAGAAGACCCCAGATCTATTTTCATCCATCCGTGCTACGATTTCAGGAAAGTACTAAATCATTTGTACAATGGCTTTACATTGAGGGTCATCCCATCATGTGTCTATATTTGTAGATGACTATCTATGTACATGTAATGAAAAGTTTATATGCTGAGTCTGGGTATGCCTTCCCTCAGAAATTCATGAAAAAATCCAAAATATCATGATGTTATGTATTGTAATCGATGCAGGTCACCGTCTGCTTCAGTTCCTCTCTGTCACATTGTAAAGCATATCACTCAACATTACCATTTTCAACTTCATGCTTTAGGGGGAAACTGTTGTAGGTCTGTTTGGGCACATCACTACCAACATTCAAATCTGTACTTTTAGGGCTCATCAAACCCTAATTCAGTTGTTACATGCCCTAGGGAGGTCAACTCATGGAATGCCTCCTTCTATGAAAGTAACATGGCTTGAAGTCGTCCTGGAAAGCATCCTTGGGATACTAATGCAGCCTATGCCTTGAGACAATGTGTTGCGGAGCAGGCAGGCCCATTGTGGCCTGCACTACAGTGCACTTAGGCCCTCTTTAGCCTGTGTTGGGTGTGATTGTGTGAAATTTGCATAGAGTTCTAGGAATATTCCTTCATTCTAGATGACTCTAGAAGGTTCCCATCTCTTATCCCCTCCTATGAGCTCGAAATTGGATAGGATAAGGATCCATTAACTTCCTATCCTCTCATCCCTTGCTCCATGGAAACTAACTCCAAGATTGGAAAGCCATTCAATACCCTCATTTATGACAAAACCACCTCCATTTCCTATAAATTGAGCACTCATCATAGTGATCAAGGGGCTAGAATCTAAAGTTTGTAAGGAAATTTTGTTGGTTTGAGGATTGAGTTTATGTAAAGCAATGTTATGTTGCTGGAGTGTTGAGCTTTTGATGTGGCGAGGGTTGAACTAAAGCTGGAGGAGTGGCACATGATCGAACTGTATTGGGTGATACTCTTCCTTCTACATTAATAAAGATCTTATTCCTTTTCTCATATGATTGTTCATATATGTGATGATTATGTGTTTCAATGTATTTGATTCCATTGTTTTATAGTTGATAGTTCATGTATGATTTGATCATTTCTTGTTTATGTTTCTCTTGATGCAGGTACCTTTTGAGTAGATTTAGTTTAAGTGGGAGCAACGGGAGCGATTCAAAGGAGATCAAGGAAGCGAAAGACTACAAGTAAGTTCCTCCATCTCATCTATCTTCTATAAGAAAAGGTTAAACTACTTTCATTCTGTTGTTCTAGGTGTAGTCACTGATCCAGGTGGATGTTGGTGGCCACCCACCTATCCCATTTGGACCCCCACAACTGTCTCTTTCAGCTTTTTCAGTTTCCTAAATTGTAGCACAGTTTACTATTTTTAGCAGTTTTTCGGGTCCTGAACTTCCGGAGCCATTTTGAGGCCCTAAACGACATTTTTTTGGGAATATGGGGCAACATGGGTCCATGAACCGATGTTGCCTCCCAAAGTGGTAGTACTCAGATAGATCTTTCTAACGAGCTATCGTACGCGTCAAACGGAGATCGTATGCCAAAGTTACGACCCCGGGAAATTGATGTACCAATTTACCCAAACGGGGCCCACAATTTGGCGTTTCATCTTCTAGGGTTAGGTTTCAGGATGTGAAGGGTTTTCCATTGTTTCTCAACAATAAATAGGCCTTCGAGCCTCATTGTAACACAGTTCAGAACAGTTCAGAGACATGTAGCCGCCACATCTCTTCTCAGAGATAAGCTACCATTGCCCTAGCTAGTTTACTTCCATTTCTGTTGTAAGCATATTTCAGTATTTCACAGTAATGAAATGAAGTATTATTTCCACTGCATATCTGTCTTTATGGTTATCTCTGTATTTTATTGTGTTCCTGTTTAAGTCTGGATCAGTGGTATCAGAGCGGTCTACTTTTTCTCTGTTTTTCTTTGCATGTCCCCAACGAGGTCGGGATATAAGGAGTTAGGGCTTGAACTAGTCGAACCTTTGCAAGACCAGCCTCGCAAATCCTGACAGCCTCCCATGGCGGATGAGAAGAAAGACGAGGGGGCAGGAGATCCTATCAAAATCTTGCTCGAAGAAGCGCTCGAGCGGCAAAGGAACGCGATGATGGATAGCTTTACGTAGATCCTTCAGCGACTACCCAGAGGCGACGCATCAGCTTCCAACAGCGACTCTGGAAACGCCACACTGTTTAAGGTAAAAGTTAATTTTGAAATCCCCATCTTCGAGGGTCAAATAGATGCAGATGTTGTAGATAAATGGTTAAATATGCTAGATGGGTATTTTTCTGTTCATGAATTTTCAAGTCGGGAAAAGATCGTTTTCGCTCTTCTCAAAGCAGGCCCCCACGTCAAGGACTGGTGGGAAACCTACTGCGACCAGAAGGATGAAATTACAGGCTCACTATTTTCAGCCGCACCCACTTGGAATGATTTCTGGGATGCCATCAAGGAGCAGTACTACCCTGTCGGAAGTTATGAGGACAAATACATCAAATGGACCACACTGCGGCAGGGACGAGACCAAGATGTGCCGGAGTTCACAAACATTTTTCATACCCTTTGCACACAGTTGGGTATCAAAGATTCTGAGTTGCATCTGGTACTCAAATACCGTGGCTGCATGCACAGATACATCCAGGAAGAGATGGGGTTCTTGAACATCTCCTCACTCAGCACAGCATATCGATACGCTGTCAAAATCGAGCAAAAGTTCAAACAGAAGAAGCGAGACTTTGGATCTGTAAATCTGAAGCCCAAAGGACAAAGCCAAGGCGGGGTGACCCAAGACAACCCGTCGAAGCCGCAAGAAAAGAACAACACCATGAAGCCGAAGAAGGACACAGGAAAGTGGTGTGAGTTCCACAAGAGCCCCACTCATAACACAAGTGAGTGTCATACCAAGGAGTCGCTGGTGGCTGATTTGAAGGCTTCCGAATCAAATGCATGTTCCGACCCTGAGCCAGAACCCGACAAGGGGAATGGCAAAGGGAAGCAGATCATTGATGCGGCTCCCAGCGCCACTGTTGCCACTGCCAAGATCCAAAAGAATGACCCTACAGATCTAGAAGAGGGGGAGCGTCTTTTCCACTCACAGATGTGGGTGAAGGGTTCGCCGCTACAATTCATTGTCGACAGTGGCAGCCAAAAGAACCTCGTTTCAGCAGAGGTCGTGAAGCGGTTGGGCCTACCGACTACACCACACCCACAGCCGTACAGTATCGGGTGGCTTCATGAAGCACGAGATCTCAAAGTTCGCCAGCAGTGCCGCCTTCCCTACAGCATCAAGCCCTTCACAGACGAGGTATTGTGTGATGTTACACCTTTGGATGTTTGTGATGTATTATTAGGCCAACCATACTTGTGGAGGCGACATGCTATGTATGAGTCTAGGCCTCGTGCTGTCATTATTTCTTTGAATAATTCATTATACAGGATACCGGAGGTAGCCCCACCTATTGCCACATCTTTGATCACTACTAAGAAAGGCAGCAAGCTCATATCACAGACCAGGAAATTCATCTATCTGGTTCACTCCCAAAGTAAGGGGAAGATTGTTGCTACATCCATGACCCCTGCAAAGGGTTCCTCTATGCAGTAGCAACAGCAAAGGAATACGGTCATGACAGAACACAGGAACAACTTCTCCTCATCCACAGGGATACCACACAAGCTTCAAGTGGGCAACAAAGTCTGGTTGCATCTGCAGAGAGAACACCTTACCAGAACCCATCAAAAACTTAGACCACTTCGACATGGTTCTTACACTAGTACCAAGGCTACGGGAAACAATGCTTGGAAGCACAACATTCCTCCATTCCTTCGCTTGCACCGAGTGTTCAATGTGGACCATCGTCGAATACGGTCATGACAGAACACAGGAACAACTTCTCCTCATCCATAGGGATACCACACAAGCTTCAAGTGGGCAACAAAGTCTGGTTGCATCTGCAGAGAGAACGCCTTACCAGAACCCATCAAAAACTCAGACCACTTCGACATGGTTCTTACACTAGTACCAAGGCTACGGGAAACAATGCTTGGAAGCACAACATTCCTCCATTCCTTCGCTTGCACCGAGTGTTCAATGTGGACCATCGTCGACCATGCTTCCCATCATTTTTGGTCACAGCAGAGATTGCAGAACAGCTCACCAGAGACCCAGCTCAGCAAAAGCTTCCTCATCTCAGGGAGGAACTCAACGCAATGGGGACCATTGCTTCCTAAGGGGGGAGGAATGATCCAGGTGGATGTTGGTGGCCACCCACCTATCCCATTTAGACCCCCACAACTGTCTCTTTCAACTTTTTCAGTTTCCTAAATTGTAGCACTGTTTACTATTTTTAGCAGTTTTTCGGGTCCTGAACTTCTGGAGCCGTTTTGAGGCCCTAAACGACGTTTTTTTGGGAATCTAGGGCAACATGGGTCCATGGACCGATGTTGCCTCCCAAAGTGGTAGTACTCGGATAGATCCTTCTAACGAGCTATCGTACGCGTCAAACGAAGATCGTATGCCAAAGTTACGACCCCGGGAAATTGATGTACCAATTTACCCAAACGAGGCCCACAATTTGGCGTTTCATCTTCTAGGGTTAGGTTTCAGGATGTGAAGGGTTTTCCATTGTTTCTCAACAATAAATAGGCCTTCGAGCCTCATTGTAACACAGTTCAGAACAGTTCAAAGGCATGTAGCCGCCACATCTCTTCTCAAAGATAAGCTACCATCGCCCTAGCTGGTTTACTTCCATTTCTGTTGTAAGCATATTTCAGTATTTCATAGTAATGAAATGAAGTATTATTTCCGCTGCATATTTGTCTTTATGGTTATCTCTGTATTTTATTGCGTTCCTGTTTAAGTCTGGATCAGTCATCCACCTAGGGAAGATGTGTTTATCCATAGATGCAAATTCCATGTAACAAATACATCAATTTGAATTTCTAGATCTTCTCGATCTAGATCTAGATATCACTAACAATGCATTAGTGGATCATAAAAACACCTCTTTAAGATAAGAATTACAGCTCATGACTATGTGGTCTTAGACTTTATGATTTTCTAAGTACTCACAGTCTAACATTAAATAACTCCTAAGTGTCTAAATATCCTAAGACACCTAGCCACCTCCAATGACCTCTTATTCCCATCTCTATTGACCTTTTGAAAAAGACACCTCATGAGACAAAATGAAACTTGAAGATAGTGTTGTTCAAAATTTTCAACAGAGAAATGATAAATGAAAAATAAAACACCTCTAGGTTAAACCTATATTCACATAAACTTAATGCCCTTTGCATGTCACTGCCTCATAGTGAATGTTAAAATTATAAACAAGAAAAAAGAAACTTCCAAATTAAATCTTCTAGCCATTAATGTAATGCATTAACTATAATGTACTGAATGTCGATGATAATCACCCACCACCCCAAATCCTCTATCCAACAAATTCCAATGGTGATTTCCGCATCTCTTAATGATGATTTACTACTACATCATTTCCTTGATATACAAATCTTGAGACCTACACCATCCTCCCAATGAAGGACAATGCAAGGAAATCAATTATCAACAAAATAACATAAGTAATTTTAATAAAAGCCTAAGGTAAAATATAAAGGGGGAATTCAACCTCTATACGATCAACTTAAAGGACATGGTGTGATGATTACCTGTCTAGAAAAGACATAATAAACACAATTTATTTTTTTTAGTATGACACAAGTCTTACATAGGAAACAATGTTTTTTATAAAGTGAGAACCTACCATTCCAACTTGACATGTACACAGCGATCAAATTTGGAGGGTCATGTTTTGATTTGATGGGTTATAATCAATTTAACCCTTCTATCCGGATAACCTGAAGTATTCTATTTTTTTTATCTGATAATGGAAAAAAGAGATTTAAAAATTGGATTACAGATTTTCTAGAGAGCAATCCACAATCAACATTATCACTTGTTGAAATTTTTGGATCCAAACTAGGATCCATCTTCAATACTGTATTTCTAAAGTGCTCACTATAAATATTGGACAACACAATATTATACTCACTTTTGTGAAAAACATATTTGGATTTATGAAGCAATGAAATGAAATACAAATTTAAACAGAAACACACAGATACAGTGAAACAACACTTCAATTAATAAATAGTAAGAGTTGAAAACTATTTACATGCAGAAAAGAAACAAACTAGCTCGGGCGATAGTTGCATTCCTTTTGAACATAGTTACAATGAGGCTCTTAGGCCTTTTTATCATCAAGAAATAATCGGAAACCCTAAATATCCAAAAAATGAACCCTCGGAGATGAAGCGCCAAAAGATTTTGGGCCCCACTCGGATTTGTTAGAACGTCAACTTCTTGGCATCGTAACTGTGGCATACGATCTTTGTTTGGCATGCATGAAGCTTGTTAGAAAGGTTTATTTGAGGACAAAAAAATTGACTACAAACCTATGTTGCAGGCTATATATTTTCCCATTTCCGCAAAAAAAAGTCAATTAGGGCCTTAAAACGGTTGCAAAAGTGTTAGACCCAAAAAACTGCTAAAAAGAGAAAACCACCAAAATAGAAAATTGTGTTAAAAATTTGGAAACTGAAAGGAAACAATGTTGGGGGGTCCAAATGGGATAGGCAGGAGGCCACCAATATCCACTTGGATTATTCCTCCCCCTTTAGGAAGTAATGGTACTCATTGTGTTGGGTGCCTCCATGAGATGGGGAAACTTCTGCTGAATTTGGTACCTGGTGAGACACTTGCCTTGGTGTAGGAGTTGGCCAGCTTTAAAAACCCAATACAATTGGATCCTTTTTTGGAAAGTGTTTTTAACCTGTGTTTCCTGATTGGTTGAGGCCTATTCGATGCAATATGGATTGAGCTCTATTGGTGTCAACCGCTCAACAATGTCTAATGTGTCCAACAATTATCGGAAGTATGGTCGAAGGCAGTCCACATTAAATATCGAGTGCAGTCCAATGAATGGAGGGATACTTAGCCTGAAATAATTGTTACCTACAACCTCAGTGATGGTATAAGGCCCATATCAAAGTGGTCAAAGATTTTGATGGGCTCTGGTAAGGCATTCTTTCTGTAATGCAACCACACCTTGTCTCCCACTTGAAACTTGTGTGGTGCCCAATGTTGATCATGGCATTGTTTATACATGGAATTAACTTTATCTAAGATATCATGAGCCTACTTGTGGATGTGTTGGATGCATTCAATAATTTGGATTTCTTTATAAGCTTTGAATTGTACATGTGCATATTATGCCTGTGTAGTCGCAAGATGCATGACAACATCAATCGAACATAACGGTTGAAATCCAAACCCCACTTGAAATGGGTTGTGGCTAGTCGAGATATGGAGAGCTCTATTATAGTTGTGTTTCACATAGGGAAGACTCTTGTCCCATATCTATGGATTCTTAGAGTTGTACATGCATAGTATGTGCACTATCATCTTGTTGATGACCTTTATCTGTACATAAATCTGGGGGTGGAATGTCATCGACTTGGTGAGTTTGGTGTCCAATAACAACCAAAGGATTGACAAAATGTGCTTAGGAACCTGATGTCCTGATCTAATATAATGGTCTATGGGATCCCAAAATGGATCCACAAATACACAGTCATTACCATGCTTGGTATAAGGAAGGCCAGACATAAAATCCATTGATATGGATTCCGAAGGATGGCTAGGAGTAGGAAAAGGAGTGTATAGGCCTTGCTTCCTAATGGTTGGCTTGACAATGGCATAGATAGTGCAAGATCTTATATATTTTCCAAAATCTTGTTGGAGTTTTGGCTAATAAAAATACTTTTGTAGTACTTCCACAGTTTTTTCCAAACCAAAATTTCTTACGACCAGACTATAGTGTGCCTCCCAAATTAGCTTGGCACACTCATTTGAAGGAACACAAAGGTGACTCAACTGGCATAATAATGCATCTTGGAGGTGAAATTGTGGTACTTTCTTCCCATACATTGGTATCTGGTATGTGGTGACGAATTTTGGATCATTTTTGTACAATTGTGGTCATCTAGAAGTCTCATACCTACAAGAGTTGAGAACAGTGGTCAGTGCCACAACTAGGGGCCGATTGAGACAATATGCAACGTTACTGGTGCTCCCCTTCTTGTATTTAATGTTTGAATGAAAATGTTACAGATATGTGGACCAATTTTGATGGAGACTATTCTACAACTTCCCTTGTGTCTATATAAATTGAAGAGATTGGTGAGCTATGTGTATGATCATCTCCTTCCCCAGAATGTAATGTTTCCGCTACTAGCAAGTGTGCACGATGGAATACATCTCCTTATCATAGGTGGGGTATTTACAAATAGTATTACAGAGTGTCTCATATGATAGGCCATTGAATTCCCTTTTTGGGTGAGATATGCACCAATAACATAGTTGGAGGCATCTATCTCAATTTCAAATGGTTGTTGCAAGTCTAGAAATGTGAGTACTAGGAAAAAGCAAAGGCGATGTTTCATCTCAACTAATGTCTTATGTTCTGCCTCGGACCAAAAAAACTTTTCTTTTTCTTTGCCCTTAGTAACTTGACTCAAGGGCTAAGTGATATGAGAGAACCCCAAAACAAACCTTCAATAGAAATTGGCAAGGCCCAAAAAGTTGTGAAGCTCTGTTAGAGTTGTTGGGGCTGTCCAATCCTAAATGACTTGGATCTAGGTTGGATCCACATGTGCACCTTGCTCATCAATTATGTAGCCTAGATATTGGACCTAGTTCATGCCAAAGGATCATTTCTCCAAGTTGGAGCATAAGTTGGGTTGTGAGAGGGTTTAAAGGACATGCTGAATATGTTGCAAGTGCTCGGCCCAACTCTTGCTGAAGATGAGGATGTTATCCAAATATACAACCATGAGCGATTTGGTGTAAGGCTGAAATATTCCATCCATTAGCCTCATAAAAGTTGTAATGGAATTTGTCAACTTGAAGGGCATGACCAACAACTCAAACATGCCCTCTTGGGATTTGAAGGTGCTCTTCCATATATCAATGGGTTCTATTAGAACTTAGTGATATCCAGACTTCAAATATACCTTGTTGAAGTATTACGCCCTCTTGAGCTAGTGAATAAGGTTATCAGTACGTGGGATCATATACCTGTTCCTAACAATGATTTTATTCAATGCTTGATAATCAATGCAGAGTCTCCAAGTCCCATACTTCTTTTTTAAGAGTACAAATGGGCTCCCATAAGGTGAGGAACTTGGTCAAATGTGCCCTTTTTGTAGCAAACCGTGGATCTGCCACTTGATTTCCTTGTTTTCTAGTAGAGAGTAGTGATATATTGGCCTATTGGGTAGAGGTGCTTCAGGAGTTAGATCGTTCGAATGCTTGACCTAACAGTCAAGGCTACCCTTGTGGGTGAGGAGAAGATGTTCCTATACTCTTCCATGACCTTATAAACTTGCTTCTATTGCATAGAGGAACCCTTTCTTGGGGCTAGATGTGGCCAAAATCTTCCCCTTACTTTGAGAGAAAATTAGCAAGAAAAAAAATCCTAGTATGGGAGATGATATTACTGCATTTCTTAGCAGAGATCAAAGAAATGGTAGTAGGAGGGGCTACCTCTGGTATCATGTATAGTTTTCTGCCCAAAGTAATAATAACAATGTGAGGTCTAGACTCATACACATCATGACACTTCAACAAGTATGGTTGGCATCATAATACATCACAAAATTAAATAGGAGAAACATTGACAATACCTCATCCATGAAGGGCTTAATGTTGTAGGGAATGCAACACTGTTGGCTGATATAGAGATGTCATCCTTGGTGGAACCACTCAATTGTCTATAGTTGCAGGTGACTTAGAAACCTTTGTTGGGATGAGGTTATTTTGTCTCCCACTATCGACAATGAACTATAGTGGAGAACCCTTCACTTCCATCTATGAGTGGAAGAGATGTGTAAAACCCCTCCCTTGTGTACTACATTATTGTAACCCTAAGATAAGTTAAAGCTAGGTGTGATATCCTCCCTTGTGTGTTAAATGTTGTAAACCTAAGTTGAGGAAAGCTAGGTTTGATACCCTCCTTTGTGGGTTAAACTATTCAAAACCTAAGCTGAGGAAAGCTAGGTGATATGTAATATGAAAAGAAAATGTGTTTTTAAATAAATTAATAAAATAAATCACTTGGAGGGTGGAGCACCAAGAGAGAGGAGATGCTTGCCAAATCCCATGAGGAATGGGATAGAGATGAATCTTTCATGATAAGCTTCTAGATGTGATTCTAGATAAGCTTGGATGGATTGGATATCCATCGGATGGATGGGAGATAAAGATCCATCGGACATAAAAGCTTTGCAGGAGATAAAGGCAAGCTTTTATGTGGAAAAGCATTATGGGAGATAAAGATGAGCTTTTTCAGATAAGACCTAGGAAAATGGAAAAATCCATAAAGCGGGACACCGCTAATGGTAACTAAATCATGAAATAGGGTATTAAATACCCATTGCATCGATCAATTGAGGACGGTTGATCCTTGGCAAGATCTTCGGCTCAGGGTGAATCAAAGGTGATTCATGGGTAGGTGGTGGTGCTCCTCCCTCCAAGTGAGATTTATTTGGTGTTATTTGCATGGAATGTTTGTATTTTAACTCTTACTCTCTCTCTCTCTATTACTGTTCCAATTTTCCTATGAGGACGTCTCTTAGTTCTGAGAATAATTGAATGAATTATATATGCTTAAGTATTAATAGATTTAATGGTGTTTTCCTCTATTTTGATGAGATTCAATTGCATGGTATGGTGTTTATATTTATCCATACTTGTTATGAAGTCAAATCATTTAGCTCAGATATGTTCATGGTTGATTTCCTATCTTTATATTTATTTCCTATTGTTAGAATGGTTAAATTGTTCAGCGCAGGAGTATAGAAGTTGTGTAGTCAATGAATGTATGCATATAACTAATTATTTCACTTCAAGTAGCAATCAGGTAGTTGTTGAATCCAATCTTTGACCTCATTAAAGGCGCTCAAGGAAAACAGAGTGTCTCTAACTTATCTGATATTATTTATACCTTAAGACTTCAGTGCATGCAAACAATTATGGAGTAATGTTGCTAGTTGTATAATGAGGTAGTATTGTCTATGCCCTGTATAAGCTATATCAATTAGGTGCAATAGAATCACAATAATATTCTATTACATATTAATGAGGGTGTTGTCAAAGATTTTAATGGTTGTATGTTATGGTTTTTTTTTTTTTATATAATACTACCTAAGCACCCACAGGGGATTTGAACGGGTGACATATCGCAAGGAGTGCCTTAACAGTACACCCATTCACCATCAATCCAAAGCCCCATGGGCGGTTGTATGTTATGGTTGTCCTTAAGAGTTAATCTGAATTATAACCTCTGACAACTCAATCTAAATGTTCTACTGGTTGGGGAATAGTGTAGGCAATCTTGCATGTCCATATTAAATAGTAGTAACTTTGCAGGCCCATGTTAACAGGAAATGTGCTATTATTGTTACTTGGAATATTGCATGAAGACACAAAAGTTATGGTAAGGGTTGCATATTAAAAGAGCATGGGATATTACACCTAGTATATGACTCATCACCTGGATCTCTCACAGCAGTTATGATCCTTGATTCATTGAACTAGTGACAATTGTGAAATCTAACCGTAACTGATATAAAAAATTTAAATTTTATGGGGTCTAAAGGCTATTTTCCTAGGTGGGCTAAGGAGGTTTGTTACAAATGGTATTAGAGCTCAAGTTCAAGCCTTGCGGCCTATGGACACATCTACCTCCATAAAGTTTTGTGGGCAGATTTAATTATAAAATTCCTATGGAACAATAAACCCAAAATTTATCTGGAAATTTAAGCATATAAAGTTATAATAAATTCTCGCAAACCGAGAGAATTTAAGATTTTTCGAAGGAGAATCCAAACATAACCAGGGTTGTTGAAGGACCAATAATATATTTTAAGGAAGGTTTTGTTTTATAAAAGGTTAAATGATTAAAACAAGAGCTAAACAATTCGCTCTTTTGGACAAAACTTACATTCTACTCTCCGCTTGTTGTCCATTGGATTTCAGTTGAAACTGAGTAATTGTCGAACCCTTTGTTGTATAAAAAAAAAATAGTGTTAAACAAAATAGAGCGTTGGAAATTTGATTTATCCGTGCCATGCAATCTAGGATTATCTCATTACTAATTTTCGTGATATTGTATGGGAAACAAGATAATCTTGTTGTGTGTGAATATTTGGTACGTTGGGAAAATCAACTAATCGATATGACTAATTCATATTAATGACCATGCAAGTAAAAAATATAATTATTGTAGCATGAGTAACCAGCCTATTAGGGTTCATAAAATGAATTATTTATCACTTATTAAACAAAGTCATATTTTGTTTTTAATGGGTTTATCGATATGTAAAGATGGATTTTAAATTACATGCATAGTAATATGGATAAATCGATGCAATAAGTAGAAAACTAATCCTGATGCAGTAACTAAACACCTCCAACACAGCAAGAGTTCAGTACGAGGGGCGCACTACACGACATCCTTAACTCGGGTGTCGTATCATTCTCGTAGCCATGCTCTGCGCTCTCATCTGTGCTACTCCTCATGTGCTGCTGAGGAAAGTAGCGTGTTTTTTCTTCTTTTTTCAAAAGAATGCATCGAGGGGGACAACTGTAGATCCATATTTTAAGAAGGACGTTTAAGGAGCAGCATTAAATTTGACTACTACTAAAGATGCTGCACTCAGTTGTTTTATCACAAGGAAAAAGTACGATAATGTTCCTTATGCCTATGCGACGGTTGGAAGGAGATAAGTGGGATAACGATTATCCTGGTAGGCGGATAGAAATAGTGTTAAATGCCATGACACTCGACTGTATAAAAATCGGAGAGAGGGTATAAATGGGAAAAAACAATGGATAAAAAAAAAATGGAAACAACGATCCATTGCTTTTCCCTTAGTAATGATGCAAGGCAACCCGAAATATCGATATTTTCGAAACAGTGCAGCCTTTTGTTAATTGTTATGACTAGAAAGTTGTGGCTTTTGATAACCAAAATCATCATACTCACACCATTACGATCATTCGTTATCCCATTACGCCATAGGCATGCATCCTTATCAATTCTTTGCATGATAATTTTCTGGGGACGATATCGCCCACACCTTGTTTCTTCAGTGTTACGGTAATACAACAAAAATAAAAAACAACGTTTACCAACTTGAATTTCTCCAAAAAGAAAAAAAAAAGAAAAAAATAGCATTGTTCCTTTCATTAGATAGTTGTTGTTTCTTTCATGAGTTACCTATCTGGTGGCAATAGGAGATAAAGATGAAAGGATAAAAGCCTAAAGATAATGTTTATCCCAATACTTTTAACTTAGTGCCCAATACTTTTAACTTAGTGCTTTATCGTTTGATGAGCGCAAATAACATATGTAAGTGTTATTTATTCGGTCGATGTTGTCTTGCTTGAACAAAAAAATTGATATCCATATATATATGGACAGAGCCCGTTAGAAACAAAATGCGGAAACTCCACACTATAGGTTTTCGAGTCAAATATTATAACTTCTACACCCTCCGATTACCATCGTAGGGGAAGAGAGGAACTCTGGCTCATATTATTATTTGCTTCTTTTAATGTTCGTTTCATTGAGTCTAGACAGTATGCCTATGGTTATGATTACGGAGGAGCTCATCGGCATAGATGATGGTGCAGGTCAGGGAATGTTATGCACAACTTCTCATGAAATTTTTATTGTCAAAGAACGTACAAAACATTTGCATTGCAACCATATTTATCATGAGGAATGCATTCTTGATTGGCTCATGCATAGCATTAAATGTCTATTATACAGACATAAGTATCAGTAGGTATTTCATTTTACACCATAATGAGAACAAGCCCCACAACATTTTTATAATTATAGCATGATTTCCACAAGTACATGGACGTTGTTTTTAAAGTCTTCTTTACTTTGATTAAAGCCTATATATATATATATATATATAGATAATGAAATCAATGTGTTATATCAATATTATAGGCTTAGGCTGTAACAGAGACGAAGATATGTGTAGATGAAAGGAAATCTAATTTACAGTTATTTGAGTTTCCATGCTATATTCATGTTTAAAGGAGTTACATGCAACTAACATATATGATTCGAAGGCGGTGATGAAATGATTTTATGGTTGCATGTGAATCTAGTTACGAGATAAATGTAGTTCTAGTTATAGTTATGAAATTGTGGCAGTAGCATTGAGGATTATGTATGATGAATGATTCCATTGTTATGGCTGTGACTCTCATTACATAAAGGAGTAGCTGCATAGTAGGCAATTGCTGTGACTTGGGTCTATGGAGCCATATTACTCCTTATGAAAAAGTGCATGGGACCATTATACTGAAGTGGAACAGATTACAATAACCTTATTGTGGGATGTACATATACGGGTGTGTGAGACATCTAGTAAATATAAATGTAATAATCATTAAAAAATATATGATACCTTTGGTTAACTGGAAAAACATTCATGCATAAGACCAAGGTACATGAGAAATCAGTATGGTATAATCTACGGTTCCAATTATCTATGCTATACATTGATACTAGTTTAGCTAATCCTGCATGTTGCTTAAAAGAAGAGACCTGGAAGAAATTTGTGTGGTGCATACCATGATGCATGCCTTTCTCCAAGTTGGGGGTTTGTGCCCAAGTGCTGATCTAAAGAGTCATTGTGCTTACATGCTTGTGATAACCGTTGAATATTAACAGTACACGAAGAAATCTTAATATTTAAGAAGCCTTGGAGCTAGTATGCTAGTTGCCTCTGGAATTGATAAGAAAATAATATTATATCATCCATTAAAGGTCATATAATATGGAAATTAAAAAGCAATGTAAACGTAGGGCACTGTTCAATTCCTCATTAGGAAATGCTCTTACTTGTTAAATTTTCATTAAGGATATGGTTGTGCTTATGTGCATGTTTGTGTTTATTAATATTCACAATAATGGTTAGGACTACATGCAAATCCATTATAATCTTATTGAAGTCACCTGAAATATTCTTGTCCTTGTGGAGAATTAAAGTCAGGAACAAGGTAAATTATTCTAAGAGGTGGATAGCATGGATGAATTCACAACTATAATGCAACAAATTGATACCCCTACAAGTGCTATAAAGGGAATTAACTAAAAAGATAATTGTATAAAAGAAGAAATGTAAAACCCTAGTAAGGTTTTATGCAATGAAACACGATTTCATGAACAATGTTAAGAATATAAAGAGCATGTGTCTCTAATGCATCAAATAGTAGAGTTAGTGGTAAGTGGCATAGTGGGTAATTGTTATCACACTCATTAGAGCTATCCTACTCATGATAGCATCTGCATGGACGATGATGTGTAAGTAGAAATACTTATATTTTGAACGTATAGGGATGGGTGAGAGCTCTTTGAAATTGGAACTTGATCATTACTATGTTTAGTATGGACCATAGTATGCTTCTAATGGATAACTAGATAAATATCTATACATTAAATCAATATGTATAATGATTTCCGTAAATAAGCAAAGCCAATTCTAGTTTATCTTAGTAGGATGATTTTCATGTAAATCTCCAAATTAGTCATATTTGAGCATGTGGATTGTAGTTTTGGAAGTAAAGGTAAAATACATAAATGCATGATAGAAACTAGAGGAAAACTTGGGTAAAAAATTGGTATTATGAATGATGAAGAGAAATTAGAATTTTTTTGCTTAAAACCTCTAACACAAACCATAACATGTATCGTTTAAGGAACAATGTGTAAAACTATATTAGGTAAGATATTTAAATAAGGATTGGTGAATAAAAACAAATCTCACCTAATACATGAAAGGAGGGACAAATAATGGAGGAATTCCATGGTTGTATCTGGACTTAATTGTTATATATTATACCTATGCCTTGTCATGGATAGTTTTACATGTTGTTACCATAGTGTGGTTAAGTAGTCATTAAGATAAACATGTTGGAGAGGAACATGCTTAATATCCATGCATATTAATGAGTTATATGAATTTACCATGCAAGCACATGTGTGTGCAGTATTATAGACTTGTAAGAATATTGTATTATCAAATGGTATAGTATAGTTGCATAGTAATGTGTCATATGAATCTTCCATGTAAGCACTTCCTCATGAAATCTGGTATTCATAGTCTCTTACATGTTGAAAGAAAATAAAAGTTGTTGCTCGATAATCATAAATATATTGGTTACCCCAATGCCTATTAAAGGGGAGTATGTTTGTAGAAGGAAAGAGCATGATTGACCTAATGATTATATTGGTAAAGTAGTATGGAATTGTTATTGTGTTGTGATAGATTGTATGTTTTGTTGCTTAGATGTTGAGCATAGTTGTGTGAGCAAGGATTGGTGGTTTGTGATTAGTAGAATCAATGTTATGTTGCTATCAATGCTTACAAATATCCATAGCATGTATAAATTTGGTTTTCCTCCATGCAAGGGACTAAGTTTCTTATTGAAGTTATACTTTGTTAATCATATATGCTTGGGCTATTATATGCCAATAGTAAATAGGAAAAGTATGCATGACTATGTTAAAATTTAGGCTGGACAAGAAAAAATGAAGGTTATAGTACAAGACTATATAATTGTACAAGTTTTGGTTCAAATTAATTCTTTGATTAATGAATCTTTTGATGGATATGCATAATAGAACCTATAAGTATCCTTAAGTGAAAACCATAGTAGTGGATGAAGTAGCACAAATGGTATGGACCACTCGGTCAATTAAGCATAATGATATCATATAAATAAAAATGCAAGCAATTTTGAGGGGTTCTCTTATTGGATTGCATTGATCAAATGTCTGGACAAAATAAGGAAATGTTGCATAATTCAAACAAGAATTCATAAAGTAGATAACTTATCTTTTACTAAATGGTGATTTAATGTTAAGGATGAGTTAACATGTAAATACCCTGAGATCCTAAACACTTACAACTAAAAGGAGTGTAGAATTGAAAGTAGTAAAAACTTTCATGCATAACTACATTGATCAATAGGTTGTTGAGGCGTAAAAAGGGGAAAAGTAAAACACATGAGGTGAAGTAATGATCTCATGAATATTAAACTTCAAGGGCTATGAGTTAATAATCTGCGTTAGAACATTAAGCAGAAGGTATGATTAAGAGGAAAATATGCATGAATCCAATAATGTGTGATTGATATTGTAACCACTTGACATTTGGAATTGATTTACACGTGACATAAAATCTTTCTTAATGACATAGATGAACCATGAAAAATGAATGTTGGTATGATACTAACATGCTGGAAAAATATGTGGATAAAGTTTATGTCATGCAAGTGATACCACGAGGATGGTATTATAAGTTGTACCACAGCTAGACTATATACAACAGTACATATGGGACCATATGACTACATATGCTATAAGGTTGAAAAATGAAATGTGTATTGGTGTGTATAACATACCTTGTGTGCAGGGTATGCAGTAGTCATTGGATGGATGTCTAGCCAGGTAAACAAACCTGGAGATTACCTAGAAGAACAAAAGTAAGTTTGGTATAAGTAACTATGGTTAATCGCAGTTTGGCATACGTACAATAACGATGAATATATGTATATGAATATATATTGTGATGTGAAAGAATCTTTTATGACTTTGCAAGCGTACTAATGTGGAAAATATGCCAACTGATGTATTGTATGCAGAGAGACTGCAAGAAGAAGGTGTTCATCAAGAACATAAAGGACTGAAAGAATGCAAGCAGAGAACATGCATTCTTCAGAAAATAAATAAATGATAAGCAATAGTTGCTTTAATACTATTAAGTAACATATTATGATATTTATCATAGTTAAACTTTGCATCGATAAGTTCTCACAAATGGTTTGAAAAAAAAATGTGTGACAGGTAGTTATGGAAGGAGAGATGCTGGGAGCACTCCTTGAGACCGATGTAGCTATGAAACGATAGATGTTGAGAGCACTCCTTGTGACAGATGTACATTGAAAAAATTGCGTCAGTAGAGCCATGAGAGTTGTTGATTAGAAACTAGCTACCTGTGAACGAGGACATGATGCAATGATAACCGAGGATGGTGTAAAATTTAAGGGGGAGGGTATGTAACACCCCTCCCTTGTGTACTACATTATTGTAAACCTAAGAAAAGTTAAAGCTAGGTGTGATATCCTCCCTTGTGTGTTAAATGTTGTAAACCTAAGTTGAGGAAAGCTAGGTGATATGTAATATGAAAAGAAAATGTATTTTTAAATAAATCAATAAAATAAATCACTTGGAGGGTGGAGCACCAAGAGAGAGGAGATGCTTGCCAAATCCCATGAGGAATGGGATAGAGATCAATCTTTCACGATAAGCTTCTAGATGTGATTCTAGATAAGCTTGGATGGATTGGATATCCATCAGATGGATGGGAGATAATGATCCATTGGACATAAAAGCTTTACGAGAGATAAAGGTAAGATTTTATGTGGAAAAGCGTCGTGGGAGATAAGACAAGCTTTTCCGAATAAGACCCAGGCAAATGGAAAAAATCCATAAACCGGTACGCTGCTAATGGTAACTAAATCATGAAATAGGGTATTAAATACCCATTGCATCGATCAATTGAGGACAGTTGATCCTTGGCAAGATTTTCGGCTCGGGGGGAATCAGACGTGATTCATGGCTGGGTGATGGTGCTTCTCCCTCCAAGTGAGATTTAGTTGATTTTATTTGCATGGAATGACTGTATGTTGACTCTTACTCTCTCTCTATATTACTATTCCAATTTTCCTATGAGGAGGTCTCTTAGTTCTGAGAATAATTGAATGAATTATATATGCTTAAGTATTAATAGATTTAATGGTTTTTTCCTCTATTTTGATGAGATTCACTTGCATGGTATGGTGTTTATATTTATCCGTACTTGTTATGAAGTCAAATCATTTAGCTCAGATATGTTGATGGTTGATTTCCTATCTTTATATTTATTTCCTAGTGTTACAATTGTTAAATCATTCAGCTCAGAAGTATAGAAGTTGTGTAGTCAATGAATGCATGCATATAACTAATTATTTCACTTCAGATAGCAATGAAGTAGTTGTTAAATCCAACCTTCCACCTCATTAAAGGCGCTAAAGGAAAACAGAGTGTCTCTAACTTATCTGATATTATTTATACCTTAAGACTTCGGTGCATGCAAACAATTATGGAGTAATGTTGCTAGTTGTATAATGAGGTAGTATTGTCTATGCCTTGCATGAGCTATATCAATTAGGTGCAATAGACTCACAGTAATATTCTATTACATATTAATGAGGGTGTTGTCAAAGAGTTTAATGGTTGTATGTTATGATTGTCCTTAAGAGTTAATCTAAATTATAACCTCTAACAACTGAATCTAAATGTTCTACTAGTTGGGGAACAGTGTAGGTAATCTTGCATGTGCATATTAAACAGTAGTAACTTTGCAAGCCCATGCTAGTAGCAAATGTGCTATTGTTGTTACTTGGAATATTGCATGAAGACACAAAAGTTATGGTAAGGGTTGCATATTAAGAGAGCATGGGATATTACACCCATAATATATGACTCATCACCTGGATCTCTCACAGTAGTTATGATCCTTGATTCACTGAACTAGTGACAACTGTGAAATCTAACCATAACTGATATAAATTTTTTAAATTTTATGGGGTCTAAAGGATATTTTCCTAGGTGGGCTAAGGAGGTTCGTTACAATACACTCCTCCTCCTCTAGATCTTCTGGCTCAATCTTTTGGACTTCGGTGGTGGTAACAGTAGCACTACGTCTCACATCAATAATTTGCTTCCTTGTTGCTCCCCTTGTTAGGTTTTGGCTCAGAGTCAGAACATGCATTTGAATCTAAAGTTTTTAGCTTGGACAACAATGATTTCTTGGTGTGACACTCATTTGTGTTGTTCGTGGGGCTCTTGTGGAACTCATGCCACTTTCCTATGTCCTTCTTCATCTTCGTGGTGTTATTCTTTACTTGTGGCTTCAATGGGTTGTCCTAGTTCACTCTGCATAGGCCCAGTACTTTGTTCTACGATTTGGACATTCCTTTTCCCTGCTTTGGGTTTGTAGATCCAAAGTCTCACTTCTTCTACTTAAATTTCCACTTGACTCTTGACGACATATCAATGCACTGCACCAAGCGAGGAGATGTCCAGGAACTCCATTTCTACCTGGATGTATATTTGTAGATAGCCATGGTACTTAAGTATCAAATGTTGCTCGAAATATTTTATACCCAACTTCATGCGTAGGGTATGGAAAATATTCGTGAACTCCGACATGTCTTGGTCCCTTTCCTGTCATAGTGTGGTCCAATTTATGTACTTATCTTCATAGCTCCCGACAAGGTAATATTGTTCCTTAACAGCATCTCGAAAATAATTCCAAGAGGGTGTGGTTGAAGTTAGTCAGGGTTCCTCCTTGTCCCACTGCTCATAGTAAGTTTCCCACCAGTCCTTGACATGGGGGATAACTTTGAGGAGTGAAAAAGTAATATTTTCCCTATCGGAAAAATTATGGACCAAAAAATATCCTTCCAATAGATTTAACCATCTATCTAGGGAATCTACATATATCTGGCCTTCAAATATAAGAATGTCAAAGTTAACTTATACATTAAAGGGGGTGATGCCTCCAAATTGATTGTTGGATGAAGATTCATCATCCATTGATACCCACTGAAGGATCTGGGAAAATTGTCCATCATCCCATTCCTTTGTCACTCGAGGGCCTCTTCGAGAAACATTTTGAAAGGATCTCCTACTCCCTCCTCTTTCTTTTTTTTCACCATGGTAGGTTGTCAAGGTCGATAAGCTCAGTCTTTCAAGGGTTTAACCAGTTCAAGTCCCAACTCCTTATACCCCGACCTCGTTAGGTACATGCACAAAAAAACAGAGAAAGAGTAGACCACTCTAGCACCATTGATTTGGATTTATGAAGGAATGAAATTAAATATATATTTAAACAACAATATAGAGATACGTTGAAACAGGAATTCAATTAATAAATAGCAGCTGTTGAAAACTATTTACATGAAGAAAAGAAACAAACTAGCTCAGGCAATGGTAGCTTATCTATGAGAAGAGATGTGATGGCTACATGCCTTCTGAACTAAGTTATAATGAGACTCACAGGCCTTTTTTTCATCAAGAAATAATGGGAAACCCTAAACATCTAAAATCCTAATCCTAGGAGATGAAAGCTAAAAGCTTGTGGGCCCCGCTGGGGTAGTTGGAATGTCAACTTCTGGTTGTAACTTTGGCATACGATCTTCATTTGGTATCCATGATATCTTGTTAGACAGGTATCCAAGGACAACAAATTTCGACTGTAAACCTTATTGCAAGCTACAAGTTTGCTTGTTTCCCTAAAAAATGTCATTTAGTACCTCAAAACAACTTCGAAAGTTCACGATCTGAAAAAGTGCCAAAAATATAAAATTGTCGAAATAGGAAACTGTGCTACAATATAGGAAACTGAAAGGAGACAATGTTGAGGGGTCCAAGTGGAATAGGCGGGTGACCACAAATATCCACCTAGATCAAAACCAATATGGATAATATTGGGTATTCTTATATTAAGAGTAATATTACATTATGCTCTCTTTTAAAGAATTCATTAAGTATGATTTTTAGTGAAAAAATCATAACCTCTAATGCTTCCACATCAAAAGTGTGTCTAATTTTCTAAGTTTTTATCAATTTTTAAAATGAACAAAAGCACATTGCATTATCTTGGAATATAAGTATAAAAAGTTGCATGTATGCTATAATGGCTAGAAAAAGGCTAGTCTCCCTATGGTGTAGGGATAAGTACAAGATAATGATATTCTTTTAATATAACCATTGAGTAGAAGAATTTTGAGATTTTTGAATACAAAAAAAAACAATTTTCATTATGGAACTACACTAGGTTTTGGTATTCAATTTTGGAAACTACTATGCAAACACATCTAGCAATATCAACCATCATGTGTTTCTAGAAATATATCTTGATATAATATTTCACTAACTTACCTTGACTATTCATTCATGTCGTTTTATTCTATGCATTGAAGATATAATAATTTTTGCTCATTAGTAGTTGTTGAGATAGTAAAAAGGGAGATTCATTGAGGTTTTGATATCTAATTTTGAGATTGACGAGGCTTTGGTTAGAAATTCTAGTTTTTGGGAATCATAAAAAAATGTGTTAAACTAGATGTTATTTTCTTATTGTAATTATGCCTTACTTATAACATAAATTAGATCAATAATTTACTAAAAATTGGTTTCTCACTCTCTCATGCACAAAATTAAATTCTTACTATCTCAAACACAAGCTCCCTAAAATCCCATTTAAAGAATGATTTACAACTTTAGTTGTGAAATAAGCCAAAAAAACACTAGTATCAAAACAAATATTGCAAAAACATATTCATTTAAAATAACATGTTCTTCTTACCTATGCTTCAAGATACATTTCATAACATCAACCATTTGAAAGTTATGTATTTTTTTACAACATATATTTATTGTTTGTTACTTATGATTAAGAAATGTAATGGATGCAACTAAATATATAAATAAATTAGTTTAAACAAAACAAAAATTAAAAGAAAATGGTAAAACTAATTTCATTGGTTGAGAAATAAATAATATCTTAAATAACATATTTTATTCGACTTGCATATATTCCTATAAAAGAAGCCACAAAAACCACCATAAAAGCATAACTATACTTCTTATAGTTATTTAAATGTAACAAATATACACATTCATATATTTAAATATATTTTATGTAATGTTTTTAAGCTTATTTATTTTTTTAAAGGTGAATATTTATCTTTTTTCTAACTAACCAAATTTTCCCATTCATAACCGATATAAAGTGAAAAAGATTCAATAATTTTAATGTTAATGAATTTAATAATCATATTGTTTATTATCATTCTAATAATTGAGATTAACTATGATAAAGATATTAATGTACATATATAAAAAAATTCACATAATTACAATTTGAATTAATATTACCACCTCTACTTATCATTTCCTCATTTTCTCTCCAATTTCCTATATATATTATTCAAATTTTAATTTTAACCAAATTTTCCTATCTCAATAACATCATTCCTTCATAAAACATATCAAGGGAAAAAGACTCAATAATTCCCATATCAATATAATCAATCATTTTGATGCAGCGAAACTATATCTTTACTTGATTCTCACGTGGACCTGTGGGTTATGGGCCCACGTATATATCGGAAGCATTTCTCTCAGTGCACTTCACACAAAACCAGAATTCAAACAATTAAAACCCTTGTTTACCTAAACTATCCGACCTTGATTTCTTGCGTGGAACCCAAACAAATTAAAATCCAGTTCAAGCCTTATCGTGCCCGAAATTTATGCTAACCAGCACGCATATTCCGGAGCGATATCCGTTGAATCTTGTTTCTTCATAATGAATGACTATGATCGATCCAGAATTCAACTGTATTAAATCACAGTCCATAAAATATCGCGTCCGAAAGCTGGATTAAACTATGTGCATCTTCTGACGTGATTACCATCGGATTAATTCAACGGTCACGATTGATTTATCAATTAACTTGATTTTGTAATGTTATCATGTTTGTTTTTTGTGTTAAAGTGTGTGCACGTTCACCAGCGAACACTGTCGATCTTCTCCCAAATAGATCATCATTGATCCACCCTGTGATCAATGATGATTTGTCAATTCATTCAATCTCTGTCCGCTTTCAATTGGCGATCAACAAATTAAAGCCTTTGTCCAGGCGATCCTCAAAAGCCAGATTCCACTAAAGGTTTTAATTTCACACACAATTTCCTGTATTTAACAGAGGATTCAACCTACGATTTCAAGAATCAACGAAACCAAATCACATAATAAAAGATCATGCAGAAACAAGTTTCGAACACAAACTCCTTTCATTCGTAACAATATTTACATATATATTCAAAACATCTTGTGCTCTAATCTATTCTCTCCACTACTTGGCTATCTCTAACACACTTATTTTTCACTCTCCTCACAAGCTTTACATTTATATATTAATTACATAATTATGGATTATACTAAATCCATGATATTTTCCATAATTCACTCAACTAATTCCTATTTGAGGATCACGTAATCCCTAAGATCTCTACGAGATCTACACATATCAATTATCCCTAATATTCTCACATAGTTGAGAATATTTCACAACTGAAAACTTCACACAATAGATTTCTCACTCAATCTATACAATATTCCTAAAATAATTAAAAACATCACCCCCCTAAATCAACCAAATGAACAATAATATTCTTAGTAGGATGCTCCTGCATCAGACTCCCGATGTAGAAAAAAATCATAGACTCCTATCTGTGAGGTTTGTCACTTTTCTGTAGTAATGTGACAGCTACAAGTCTAAATGACTTGCTACCTCCAGGATTCCAAACTCTGTTTTATTGATGGTCCTTCAAAGGAATAACTTCATCATGTAGTCTGGCTTTAAATTCGTAGAATAATATCTTCAGAGAATGATTAAATGTGATTCTCGACTTTCCATACCTCATCATCCTCTGTTCTGGAAATATAGACTCGTGAACTGCATGTGGAAACTTGAATACCCATTTTCCTGGTTTCCAAATTTTGAACGAGTCTCGAACTGGTTCACCATCTGCACCTATAGCTTTGCCAGGTAACTCTGTCATGTTGAGATTAGTAAGAACTAAATCTAAAAGTTCACCATCATCATCACTCGAACTGTCAACCAAATTCTATATGTAAAGCAATTTTCTCCACCATGCTCTAGGAGTAATTCCTCTTTATTAATCACATCAACAAGGTTGATGTTATCTATGGTGTCCTTTCCTCCTTTTGTTACAGTTTCTCTGGTCTCAACTACTTTCGCTTCAATCTTTTTAGCTATTGTTTCCTTGTCTAATTGAGCTACAAACTCAACTTCATGGAATGAAAAACAATCATCCCAATTTCCTTCAAGTTCATAAAACACTTCTTGATCATAACAATGGTAATTAGCTATCTCTATAGCAACAAATTCCTTATTTAGTACCATACCTGTGTTCACAGGCAAACTATCAGTTTTTAGAATACTAGACCTTTCGGTCTCTTTTGATGCTTCAAGCACCAAATTCCCACCATGGGATTTTTGGGTTTCTGCAAATCCTCTTTGTTGTGACTCAATTCTTATGAGTCTCTCCTTCTCCAACAAAGAAATATGTATTTGTTCAAGTTTGTTCATCAACATAGCATTCCATTTCTGTTGCAATAGATTCCACTTGACCCGTTTCCTTATTCTCCATCCATGTCTTCGGTCTTCATTCTCTTTCTCTTGAAACCATTCCTGTAGTATATTCAACTCTGCTCTCATCACTGCAATACTTATCCTACGCTCTTCATGACTCATCTGACATTTATTTGAACCTTTCCTAAGTTTCTCCATGTTCATTTTCACTAATTCTTCAAACTCAAATCAATATTCAAAATTCAATAAAAGAAAATATTTACCTCAATCAAATTCTAAAACTGACTCCTCTTCTTTTCCCTTTTCTTCCGCTACGCCTCTGATTTTCCTTGTCATATGCTTTCTTAGTCTCTCGTAACAACATTCATGAGCTGCAACAAAACCTTTGCAGTAACAAGTTCTCCCTGCTACACGATACCTCACCAAGCTTCTCTCCTCTGAGCTCAGTCTTTTGGCTTTCTCTAGTTCTCTTTTCTTTGGAACCATTTGAGTACTCCTGGCTCTAGGCTACTGCAAATCTTCTCACCTTCCTTTGTTGTTACTTTGCACAAAAATTATAAAGACTAATGCAGACAAATCTACAGTATAATCATACTTCACACATAATCTTCTTTTGCTCTGATACCACTTTGATGCAGCAAAGCTGCAGTGATTACACAAATCCGGAATTTAAGCAATTAAAACCCCTGTTTACCTAAACTATCCAACCCTGATTTCTTGCGTGGAACCCAAACAAATTAAAATCCAGTTCAAACCTTATCATGTCCGAAATTTATGCTAACCAGCACGCATCTTCCGTAGCGATGTCCGTCGGATCTCGTCCCTTCATAATGACCAGCTACGATCGATCCAGAATTCAACTGCATTAAATCACAGTCCATAAAATATCACATCTGAATACTGGATTAAACTGTGTGCATCTTCCGATGTGATTACCATCATATCACTTCAATGGTCACAATCGATTTATCAATTAACTCGATTTTATAATGTTATCGGGTCTGTTTATTGTGTTAAAATGCATGCATGTTCACCAGCAAACACCGTCAATCTTCTCCCAAATAGATCATCATTAATCCACCCTGTGATCAATGATGATTTGTCAGTTCATCCAATTTCTGTCCGCTTTCGATTGGCGATCAACAAATTAAAGCCTTTGTCTAGGCGATCCTCAAATGCTAGATTCCACTAAAGGTTTTAATTTCACACAAAATTTCTGATATTTAACAGAGGATTCAGCCTATGATTTAAAGAATCAAGGAAACCAAATCACATAATAAAAGATCACATAGAAACAAGTTTTGAACACAAACTCCTTTCATTCATAACAATATTTACATATATATTCAAAACATCTCTCCAAAATATTCTCTCCACTACTTAGCTCTCTCTAACACACTTGTTTTCACTTTCCTCATAGGCTTACATTTATAGATTAATTACATAATTATGGATTATACTAAATCCATGATTTTTTCTATAATTCACTCAACTAATTCCTATTCGAAGATCTCATAATCCCTACAATCTACACATATCAATTATTCTTGATATTCTCACATAGTTGAGAATATTTCACAACTAAAAACCTCACACATAGATTTCTCACTCAATCTAAATAAGATTCCTAAAATAGTTAAAAACATCACCCCCTAAATCAACCAAATGAACAATAATATTCTGAGCAAGATACTCCTGCATCACATTCTAATATAATTAAGTTTAAATGTAATAAAAATATTAATGTTAATCTATATAAAATATTCACATTTGACTTGAGATTATCACCACTTACCATTTTCTCACTTTCTCTCTAATTCCACATCATTATTATTCAAATTTTTGTTTTAACCAATTTTTCTTACCTCGATAATATCATTCATTTATAAATAAAAAGGACTCAATGATTTTCATATTAATGAAATCCACAATCATATTATCATTCTAATAATGAAATTAGTTGTAATATAGATATTCATGTGTGTAAAACGCTCACATAATTACAATTTGACTTGAAATTACCACCACCACATCCGATTTCCTCATTTTCTCTTTCATTCCACGTCTTTATTATTCCAAAAATAATTTTGGAACATAACCCATTTCCTCATTTTCTTGTTCATTCCCCGTCTTTATTATTCCAAAAATAATTTTGGAAGGTTATAAATGCAGTGACAGTTAGTTTATAATAATATAAAATTATTCTTATTCATTTTGATTGATAAGGAATTTTATTTATTTTAAAATTTGGTAAAGAATCTTATTTCTTTATTTATTTCGGTTTCTGGGAAGCATCTCTTGTCCTTCTGAAAGAGTTAAAAGGCTCTTGAAAGCACAACCAAAAAATTTCCATGATTGAAAGGACAATCAAGTAATTTCGTCTAGCAAGCTACACGTGGCAGGCTAACCAGTCTTCATGGTGGCCGAGGAAGACTGCAGTCTGATTCTGTATATTACTATATTCCGCAACCACCTCCTCTTGCCGACCGGAGTTGAAGATTGGTTAACAGGGAAGTGAACACCAACCTAGTTGATGTTTTCTCTTTCTTTTCCATAAACCAGTAGAATTAGAATTAGAATGGGTAGTCTCGGTTTTTTTTTTTCACTTAGCTGTAATAGTTAATTGTTTAGATTAATTTTAAAAGACTGAGGATCAATTTTCATTGTTGTTATTTTTTTTTCCGAAGGTGGTAAAACCTATCAACTCAGGTGTCAAACCAACAGTGAGGACAGCCATCTCTGGCTGCTATCCGCGAATGCTGGGTTTGACTCATCACTGTTAAATAGGAAAACCACGCCACCTGGCATAACCCTGCTGGTGGTCCGTAATCGGGAGCAGGCTCTCAATTTTCATTGTTGTTATTATAACACTAAAAGTATATCCAACAACTTGTAATCTCAATATACAAAAAAGATGGCGAAAATTAGAACCAAGAAAATGCGAAAAAAGCACCCACAAGTACAATTTCCAATAACTTTACTTAATTCTTAAGGAAAGAAAATTACACGGATTTCAATGAATTTCGTCAAATTTGTAACAAATGAGACATGGAGGAGGAAAAATGGTGCCCTTAAAGGTTTCCTGGCCAACCTGGCTGACGACCAGAGTCATTCTATGTGGGTCCAGGCGGCTTCTGTATTCAATTTTTTTCTTTCCAGAACGCAGTTATCAAGACTAGATTGGTTTGAACAGTGGGTTTCCAGAAATTTACAACTTTGAGGAGCCTTGAATTGCGCGCCTTTTGAATTCATTGCACTTTGATCCTGGTTCGTCAAAGAACACATTAAATCCACATGAATATAAACGAAAAAAAACTAAAACCAAGTTGAATTTAGATAAATTGTAATTTTTTTTAATATTTTTAGGTATAATCTAATCTGATTTTCAGTATTGGATTTTCAGATATTCTTAAAATCAATCAAAAAAATTTATAATCAAAATAAAAATATTTTTAAAATGATAAAAACACTTTCTTGAAGAAGAGCTTCCACATCATTTAAAGCAATTCGACTACATGGAAAATTTTGCAAACTGTAAATTTAAGAATAACAAACTTTTTCTTTAGAAGGGTAACGAGAGTGGGCTTATGATGTGTAGGTGTTTGATCTGCTTTGAATATATCGTTGAATGGGATACATCAAGAATACCACGATATTCCCAGTAACAAGTCCAATTCATAGTGTCACTTTCAACGGTGCACATGGCGTTAGTGTCATTTCGTCATTTAATTCTATATATTGTTGTATTTTATTGTTTTTACAATCTGCAATTAGTTTTCTGGGGTAAACATGTGACAAGAGGTCACTATAATATGATTTGACTTCCTAAGTCACATCAAGGAAGTGGAACTAACAGAAATACACCATACAAATATCCAACATCAGCATTAGGACCCTCGAGAACCAACCCAACTTTTCTGCCAACCAGCCCCTGGGTTCCATTGACATTTAAGACTACTTGACTTTTGGACGCTCTCATGTTATGGGCATGCTAACGTCCAGGGACCTTTGGATGCTCTCACAGGCCTGCAAGCCAGCATCCAGGGACTCTTTTTGTCAGTGTTGTGCTAGTGTCTCCGGGATTTGAACCACTTTTTCAGGCCCAGAGCCCAGGTCACTATCTAGAATTGAATCATAGCTTCAAAACAATAAAATAACAAGGAAATGATAGAGTAAATGTAAGCACTTGAATGAGACCTTGACTAGACCCCTACTAGACATGACAGAGATTTCGTCAAACATATCGGGAATATGTAATTTACAGGTGTAAATAACATATCTGAGCATAGGGGTCTCATACTTAGTTGAGAATCGCTAAGTAGCATTGATGCTTCAACACATCAATTTCCATTTTATCTATTAGGTCATAGATACATTGTTCATTCATTTATAAGTAAAAAGATGATGAGAGCCATACATAGCTACTGTCATGAAACACATACATAACCAGCATAATAACAGCACAAATACAATGAAATCACAACCATATGATCCACATATAAACCAATATAATACTCATAGAGATACAAGGAGAAATAACCTCATATTGATGATGCAAAATCCAAACTCGGGATGGGACTTCCACATTCCACCCAACCGTAGAATGGTTGATCCAAATCTCTCTTCATCCATTCACCCCCATGCTATATTCCAAGCATGAATGTGGGATCTCATAAAACACATCAATCCAAGACCATCCATGGCTTCCAGAGGTCATCCACCTCAACCCATCAAACAATGATTCCACCTCACGGTCGGACATTACAAAACCACAATCAGTTCAATCTCTTTCCAAGCCTTCCAAGGCTCCAGAGCGTTTGTCCAACCAAGGCTCCAGGACTAGTAACTCAACCCACAACTTTTAGCAGGCTCCAGAGCATTTGTCCAACCAAGACTCTAGGACTAGTAACTCAACCCACCAAGAGCTCCAAAGCGTTTGTCCAACCAAGGCTATGGGGCTAGTAACTCAATCCAAGTTGTTACAGGGCTCTAGAACGTTTGTCCAACTAAGGCTCTAAGACTAGTAATTCAACTCAAGCTAAGGAAACATGAGAACCAACCAAAACAAACCAATGAAAATAAACCCACAATCTCCATGGCTATCCAGGAAATGGCAAGGCTAGGCAATCCACTTTCAATCTTAGCCATCCTCCATGCCCATGATAGTTCACAATCAACAAACCACATGCATATGCCATGCATGCCAAAACTAGTGAGGAAAACATAAATGCAACTTGGTACCTGCAAGCAAATCTCATTGTAGTTGTTGATATCGATGTCCTCTTCCACTTTTGATGTAGGGTTACCCCCGCACATACCCACAGTATGCATAAATATGCATAAAAACCTCTGTCCCAGGTATTTAACTCACAAAAGAGTCAAATCTCCAACCATACATCGTTAAGGCCCTTTTATTCATGGTTCCTTTTATATCGGAACCAATCACCCCACCTAAACCTCCTATCGAGACTTTTTAAACAACCCTCAAGCCTTTGTTTATGACTCTATTAGAGTCATCCTTCTAAATCCTTCTATCGGGAATTAAAACCCTCTTTCATCCTTTATAAAACCTTTATTGCCGCATATATGTAACCTTCCCTTTCAAACCTTGGTTCATATATGTTATATCGCATGAAATGCTCTATCGGCGCTATTTTCCTCTAAAACACTTTTATAAAGGAATTATGTGCATACACACCTTTTTCCACCTTTTGTACAACTCCTGCACAGATCTCGAGACACCACCTTTATCGTTGATCGCAATCGGCTCCTTCACGTGCACACCACACACACACACACACACACACACACACACACATATATATATAATATATATATATATATCATCACCTCTCCGACTCCGATATGCAACTATCAGAATCCTTAACGCCACTTTTGCATTAAGAGACTCTTCCATGCACTTTATATAATACAAAAGAATTTACGTTAAAACTCTGCTTCGACGCCCATAAGCAGATCTAAAAAACATTACAACCACGACTATATTTATCGTTGGTTCCACCTCCTTTGAGCCTTTCCACTTTAACTTCCGATAAGCCTGATCTCCGATCACCGGTTAGTGTAACCTCCGATCAAATCTTGACCATCCATTGTACCCCTGATCCAACAGTTGAGATTGTTCCCGATTGTTTAAACGTGCACGCCTATTCTCCACCATCGATCTGTACCCAACAGATCCGACGGTTGTTGTTGCTATCGGGTAGACAACAAGCGCGAGGTTTAACCACCCGATAAAGTGGTTTCCTCTCACCTCCGCTGCCACGCATCGTTTAATGAGTGGAATCGGTGCTCATCCTTCAATACCGCTTACGGTTTTGAGGACGCCTGAAATCCACTTTCACTGTTACAAAACCGCCTTCCTTCATTAAAGTTCGTCGATGCGATATTCCTTCGTCTCCTCTGCGATTAGATCCTGGCCATTGATCTTCAAGATCCAACGGCTACTGAGCGTCAATACTTCACTTCTTGCCCACCTCTTTACTTATATTTTTTCTACCATTTTCAACGTTTTATGGGGTTTCGGGGTTTTCCAATGGTTTCGCCTTACGCTCTTCTGTTACTCAATTCATTCCGGCTTGAGCTTAACTCCAAAAGCTCCATTAACCAATGTCCTTTCAGAGCATTACTCGACCCTTTAAATGGATTCAAGAATCCATTACGCTTCTTTTGAATCGTTCTTATCCTCTACGCAATTCTTCAACACTCTGCCTTCTGCTTCCACTGCTCAACTTCCTCTGAGCTTAACTCTGATCTTCTACTAGATTCTAAGGCTAGTAATGATTCCTCTGAATCATTTTACTTTGCGCAATCTTCAAAACTCTGCGTGCAACCCTTTTACAGAACCTACGAATTCATAAGTAATTCATTCAAGAAATACTTGTTCCACGCATACTGACACAGTCAGGAATAAACCACTATATATATATATATATATATATATATATATGAACAAATGATTACATTCGAGACTTCTCTGTCTCGCACAGGCCTATTATTCACTATTGTGGCCTCTCCCTTTGACACTGCCCGTGGGTTTACATATATGCCAATGAGTTCTGTTGAACTCATCCTAGTTTGACTCCTAGATCTATTGAACCGACTCTTAGATGTACTCTATCCTCTATGTCTACTTCTAATTCATTAAATTCCTAAAAGCTCTTCCTCTACTTCCTCGAATCATGCAACTGTTTAAGAGTTGTAATTGACTTTGAACTCTTTTGTCATTACTACCCACTCATGTCTTCGTTTATTTGAGAGCATTTACAACATCCCCGCATTATCTAATTTATTCCTATTTTATGTACTCAAAAGCCTAATATTACATTAATTCATCACTTAGGAATCCAATTTCCTAAAAATACATGACTCCCTATGTCTATCTAATTACAATGAATTTCTCTTGGATGAATGCTCCTGCATCAGACTCCCAAAGTAGAAAATATTAATGGTCTCCTTATCATGTGTATTTGATCTTTATCTTCCTGGATCCCACACTTTTTTTTGTAATTGTTCAAATGTCTCCTTTGCTGCTGTTGTACTTCTGCTATCTTTTGCTCCATCTTCTTCTCCTTGTCAATCAGGTTCAAACTCTGATTGATCATGCTTCCTGCTGCTACCATTTTCCTCCATTTGCATTGTTCCGCCATCAATTGCCACATTTCTTCAATCTTTGTTTGCAATACATCTTTGGACTGGTCCATTTTCTGCTTCTTACTTCTTCCTCTTCCTCTTTGCTACAGGTTGTTGCTGCTATCCACTAGTTCTTCAATCTGATGTTCTTCTTCTTATTCTGTTATTCTTGTTCCAACTTTTGCCTTGCTTGCGATGCTGACTTCTATGTTGACTGTTATGTTGACTTTTGCTGTGACTCTTATGTTGGCTGCCTCCCTATCATCCTTACCTTCTTTCATGATTATCTCTTCTTGTATTGAATCATGATTGTCCAGCATTTTCTCCAACAATTGAGCATCTTTGTTCCATGGATTAAATTCTTCTACAGAATCTTCTTCTCTCATCTTTATTTGGCTATTCATCTAAGCCAAATCCCCTCCAGCATCTGCAACAAAATCTGCATTCGCAAAACACTTGTTAAAATAAAAAACATAAGGCCTCCGTGCCTTATCTTCCTTTAGCATCAATTCAACTTGCTGCACTGTTTCTTTCTCCTCTGTCAGCACATCAGTATGTTGATTTGAACTCTCAAAAAAATTCATGAGACTATCAACTAGTCTCTCTTCTACACCATCTATCCTAATAATGTTTTCCTTCTCTTGTTCACTATAGTGAACTCCTTTTTCTGCAATCATACTGTCATACTCTGAATTTCTCAGCAAATATTCTAGCAATGCAATTTCTTTGTGACACTTCATAAGTATTTCATCATCACTTATGTTTCTTGCATTTATACACAACTTATTAGTTTGGAAATCATAAAGTTCAACAGTCTCAATTGTTGCTTCACATATCAACTCTTTAGACTGAATTTCATCTCCTTCCTCCACAAGAACTTGTTCCTTTGTTGTCACATCTTCACACATCCATGCATTATTAAGTTCTTTTTGCTGCAATAAATCATTGCTTATTTCATTTAAGAAACATTCTCTATCCTCCTTTACTTTAGTGTTCTTATCCTCTGAAAGATACTTTTTCATACTTCTGTCATCTTCAACAGATTGTTCATCCTCTGCAAAACACTCCTTTATTAGTGTTCTTTCTCCCTTTGCTAAGTTTTTTGCATAGACTTCTTCCTTACTAACATCTTTCAGTAGATGTCCTTCTTCCTCAATAGCTTCCATGGCTATTTCCACTGTGCCTATAAACATGGTGAATTGATGATCCTTTAATATGTTTTCAGCTAACATAGTCTCTTCTTCAAGTTTTCCTTCAATCTCTTGTTGTTTATCTTCCCCAAGAGCTATTCTTGTCTCTCCATCTGCATTAAAATTATGCATTTGTTTTGCATCCACAGACAAATTATCAGTCTTAAAAACATAAGACCCTATGGTCCTACTTGATGGTTCAGTCATCATATCTCCTCACTGTTCTAAATCCTTCACACGATTCAGAATTTCTTCGATGGTTTCTTCTTCAATCTCCTCAAGCCCTTCACTTGGTTGCTTGATATCTTCCCCCAATTTGTATATGAGATCTATTTATCTCATCTTGTTCCAGACAGAATTTAGATTCTGCTTGTCTTCTTCCTCTTTTATGAAAATATCAACAGATTGTCCTTCACATGTTTCACCTACAAACATATACAAATTGTCATATTTAAAATCATCAGAGCTTTTGGCCTCACTTGAAGTTTCAGTATTCAAATCTTCATCTTTAGTCAGCATCTCCTCATGTTGTTTTGAACTATCCCAATAGTCCATGAGATCTTCACTTGATCTCCATTCTTTATCTTCAGTGTAGTCTTCACTTTCTCCCAGAATTCCCCCCTGTTCTAGTTCACAAATGTACTCTTCCATTTCCAGCTCAACTTCCTTGAGTTTTCCCCTCAGCCACTGTATTTGTCTCTGTTGTAGCTTTCTCTGCAATTTATGCCACTTCACTAGCTTCTTCCTCAAGACCCAACCTAGTCTCTGGCTTTCTTCTAGTATCCTCCTTAATGCATCGAGTTGTTATTTTAACTCTGCAATCTCTTTGTCAATTTCTTCTTGACTCATCCTCCTACCATTTGCCTTGGCATCCTCTTTCTTCATCTTTCTTCTATTGTGGCTTCTCTCTTAACCTCTTCTATGACTATCTGTAGCCATCTTCTCTTCTTCTCTCTTCATGAGCTCCTTACTTATCTGCAACAAGCCTCTGCAACTAGTCCTCATCGCTACAATCTTACCTTACTAAGCTCTCCTCACTCAGTCTTTTGGTAAGCATGGTCCTCTATTTGGAACCTCTTCTTGAGCAACACCTTTGCTCCTTCTAAGCTTCTGCAATTTCTCACTCTCTATTGAGAACACTTCAATGGTGTTAGGGTCCCACCCTAACCCCCTTATTTATGTAGTAGGATCGAGTCATAGTTATAGTTAAGTAAAGAGTCAATAAAGCCCATATTAATAATTGTAAGTGGTTAACCCGCATTTAATGACGGGACCACAGTTAGTTGCAAATGGGCCACGGTATTAGATAGATGGTATTAATAAGAACCATGGTATTGCATGTATGAGTCATATATAAAGGATAGAGACTCCCTGCGAGGAGCATCGTGTTTTATTTTGTAATTGAGCTCTGCTCTATTGGAGGTTGCCCCCTCGAAGAGGCAAGTGAACATTACTTTCTGAATAATAAAATACCTGCTATTATTTCTCACTGTTTTATGTTCTGGGTATATTTCTGCACATATTTGGTATTCTTGTATCGTCTTGCAGGTTAAGAGCATAACAAGTGGTATCAGAGTGCTTTCCAGGGCCGGTGGGATCTCCATTTTTTTAGCAATTTTTTTTTTGGCTAGAGACATGTTCCGGCGTCTTTAAACCATGGGATCTGTCATTGAGCGCATAAACCTACGGATTTGGGGAGGCATGCACGTAGGAAATACAAGAGGTGGTCACACTTGTTGGACTCCCTTGTAACCCCTGTGGGTACCCTTTCGAGTAGTAGCGCATTAGACAGAACTGCACACTGACTGTTTTCCAAGTACCCTCTGGTATATCGGAAGCCCCCTAGCTCCCTTAAAACCTCGCCATAGATAAAATGTCGGCCATCTTACTGCTATAGTACACCGAGAACAACACTTGGAGAGATTACTCGCCCGTACGGTAGGATAGTCGGGTTGATTTTCACAGGACTTTTGGTAGCATTTACATTTTGGGGATTCGGCTACTGTAGTATTCTTAAACAAGGTTAGGAGTTTTACTCCTCTTATTGGTGACCTAGCCCATAAGAATCAGGACGACAAGCTGAGCAAGGTGGTACCATTCAATTGTTAGTGACAAAAAAAAATTCGGGTGGTCCCAAATTTCAAGTACATCGGATCGGTGCATGGTAGAAACTAGAGCTCAAGCTATGGCCAATGAGAAGATCGACAAACTTGAACAATCCTTGAAATACATCCAAGACCAGCTGGCGACAATAACTAACACATTCTCTAAGGGCAAGGCTTAAGCCCGCGAGGAGGTGTATATTGGCAATGAACACAGTGAGGGTGAGTCTAGCCACTCTCTTCACCTCTGGGGCACCCACCAACAATCCTGTCCGCAACCACCCAAGCTAGATATGCATAAATTTGATGGTTCTCACCCAGCAGCATGGATAGCACAAATGGAGCATTATTTCAATCTGAATTACATCTTGGATAATGAGACTCAGCTTATGGTGGGGAGCATGTACTTGGACAATGAAAGATGGCAATGGTGGCAATGGCATCAACGTTGCAATGGAAGGCCCTTGACTTGGGACACTTTCAAAAAAGCTCTTATAGAGCGCTTTGACCATGACTCTGCTTTTTTGGGTCGTCTCACTAAGCTCCGACAGACTGGCACAATGGATGAATATATTACAGCCTTTGAAGCCTTAGCTTTCCGCACTATGGGTCTCCAAGATGAGTTCTACATGGAATGTTTTATCAGTGGTCTTAAAGAGGCCATACAAGCTCATGTTTGACTGCACCACCCTCCCACATGGTCGGAGGTTGCAAGGTAGTTCGTAAAGTTGAAAGTGCGTTAGCGGCCCAGTCAAATCGCCCAAATTTCACCACCAAGGGTCGCCCCCCACAGGCTCACAGCACTACTCAAACACTTAAGGTTCAAAAGGTGTCACCTGTAGAAATGGCAGAAAGAAGAAAGCAGGGATTATGTTACTACTGTGATGAAAAATACTCCCCAGGTCATAAATGCAAGGAGCCCAAATTCTTTCAAATTGATGCTACTGATTATAGCTCATCAGACGAAGCCCCACCACTTGAGGAACATGAGAAGGAAGAAGAGGACAGCCAGAAGGACAATGTCCCTGATGAACCAGTTATTTCGCTGCATGCTTTGGCAGGGATTTCTTCACCTCAAACTCTCAAAATCAGAGGTTTTATTAAGCATTTCCCAGTGGTAGTCTTGATTGATAGTGGAAGTACACATAATTTTATCCATCAAAGAGTCGTGGAAGCAGTGCATTGTTTTGTATGAGCAGTTTCTAACTTCCAAGTCCAAATTGTGGATGGGGGAACAATGAAATGTGACGACCGCTGTGAAAATGTCAAACTTCAAATGGGGGATTATCAGTTGAAGACCCACATGTTTTCCATACACATGGGATGGTGCGACATTTTCCTCGGTGCTGAATGGCTTCGCACACTTGGGCCAATCACAATGGATTTCCAGGAGTTATATATGAGCTTTAAGCAGAACAACTACACACATACCCTCTGCAGACTCCAGGCAGGAGCTCCCTCTGTCATCAACTCACATAGGATGGAAAAATTGTTAAAAAATGGCCATCATGGAGTTATATCTCAATTTAATACCATCCAGGCCATCGAACCCAATTCTCTTCCGATACATTCAGAGATGCAACAGATTTTAAATAACCATCTGCCTGTCTTTGACAAGCCTCATGAGCTTCCACCCTCGAGAGGGGAACATGATCATAGCATCACTTTGGTCCCAGGGGCCCAACCACCAAATGTGTGCCCATATAGATATCCGTTCGCCCAAAAGAATGAAATAGAAAAAATAATCAAGGAACTTTTGGAAGTAAGCGCCATTCGTCCCAGCATTAGTCCTTATTCATCATCGGTGGTCATGGTGCTCAAGAAAGATGGGGAATACCGTATGTGTCCAGACTTCAGGGCCCTTAATAAGTTGACAGTCAAAGATAAATTTCTCATCCTGGTTGTTGATGATTTGCTAGATGAACTAAATGGGGCTCAATTCTTCACTAAGCTGGATCTTCGCTTAGGCTACCGCCAAATTCGCATGAAAGAAGTCGACATTCCAAAGACTGCTTTCAGAACTCATGAAGGCCATTATGAGTTCCTGGTCATGCCATTCGGTCTTTGTAATGCCCCATCTACTTTTCAAAACCTTATGAACCACCTCCTCAAACCATATCTCAGAAAATTTGTCCTCATTTTCTTCAATGACATCCTCATCTATAGTCGCACTTGGGCCACACATCTTCAGCATGTAGATCTGCTCTTGCAACTGCTCCGCAAGCATAAATTATTTGTTAAGATGTCCAAGTGTTCTTTTTGCATCGAAGAAGTTGAGTATTTGGGCCACATTGTGGGGCGTGAAGGTGTCAGGGTGGACTCCAAAAAGATCCAGGCAATGCACAATTGGCCTCAACCTAAGACCTTGAAGAGCCTGAGAGGATTTTTGGGTCTCATGGGCTACTATCGCAAATTTTTTCGCAATTATGGTCACATTGCGAAGCCCCTCACTCAACTCCTCAATAAAAATTCATTCCTCTAGAATGATGAAGCAAAACAAGCCTTTACAGCTCTCAAAAATTCCATGTGTTCCACTCCAGTCTTAGCACTACCCGACTTCAGCAAATCTTTTGTCATTGAATGTGATGCTTCGGGTACGGGTATTGGGGCGATCTTAATGCAGGAAGGTCGACCCTTGGCCTTCACAAGCCAACAACTAAGTGGGAAGAATTTGGGAAAATCTACCTATGATAAGGAAATGATGGCCATCTTACATGCAGTCGATACCTAGCGACCTTACTTATTGGGTCAACATTTCCAAATCCACAAAAACCATCACAGTATTAAATATTTTTTTGGAGCAATGCCTATCCTCACCACAACAAAATAAATGGCTCACCAAAAATGCTGGGATATGATTATGATATCATTTACAAGAAAGGGCGTGAAAATATTGTAGCAGATGCATTATCTCGCCAATTTGAGGAAGAAAGTACCCTGCTCGCAATTTCCCTTCCTATTCCAGAATGGATTGAAGAGGCTCGCAGGGAATGGTTTTCACATCCCTGGCTCTCCCAACTCATTACTCAATTGCAGGTGGATCCAAATTCCACCAAAGGCTACTCATGGCAGGATGAGATTCTTCGCTACAAGGACAGAGTCGTAATATCACCAACATCCACCCTCAAAAGCGAAATTTTGGCGGAGTTGCACTCATCCCCCACTGTAGGACATTCAGGCTTTCAAAAGACGTATGCTCGCACTAGAAGATCATGTTTTTGGACAGGCATGAAAAAGGACATTCTTACTTTTGTAGCAGAATGCGATGTCTGTCAGTGCCACAAAGGGGAGACAGTCAAAGCACCAGGCACATTACAACCATTGCCCATCCCGGCATCAATATGGATAGAGGTTTCTATGGATTTCATTACAGGTCTTCCAAAGTCAAGAAACAAGTCAGTGATCATGGTGGTTGTGGACCGACTTTCTAAGTATGCTCATTTTTGTGCCCTACCCCACCCTTTTACACCGACTTTGGTCGCTCAATCTTTCATGGATCAGATCTTCAAATTGTATGGCATGACCACTTCTATTGTATTTGATCGTGACCCGATCTTCACCAGTAATTTTTGGCAGGAACTCTTCAGGCTACAAGGTACCCAAATAAAAATCAGTACTTCCTATCATCCAAAGATGGATGGTTACACTGAAGCAGTCAACAAATGTCTGGAAACCTACCGTAGGTGTTTCACTTCAGAAAAGCAACATCTTTGGGTACAGTGGTTACCTCTAGCTGAATGGTGGTATAATACCAACTATCATGTCATCACCAAAATGACTCCCTATGAAGTAGTTTATGGTCAACTCCCTCCTTCCCCTACTTCTTATATCAAGGGGTGCTCAAAGGTACAAGCAGTGGATCAACTCCTATAGAACTGCACAACCATGCTCGCCCATCTTAGAGAGAATCTTCATCAAGCTCAAAACCGCATGAAGCAACAGGTAGATCAACATCGCTCAAAACGCCAATTTCAAGAAGGGGATCTGGTATTTTTGAGGCTGGAACCATATAAGCAAACATCACTCAAAGACAAGGGTTGTCAGAAACTATCTCCAAAATTCTACAGACCATATCGAGTACTTCAGCGCATTGGAGAAGTGGCCTACAAGCTAGCTTTGCCACCCACTGCAAAAATCCATCCAGTTTTCCTTGTCTCATGCCTCAAGAAAGTGATTGGGAACAATTGCAAAATTCAAACCAGTCTACCTGAATTGGATGAAGAAGGGTCAATCTGGCTCCAACCTGAACAGGTTCTAGACACACGAGAATGGCACCTGCGTGGCCGCATGATCAAGGAAGTCCTCGTCAAGTGGAAAGACACCTCTCTGGAAGATGCAACCTGGGAACCAACCACTATTCTTCAGCAGTTTCCACAGCTTCAGCCTTGAGGACAAGGCTATTCTTAAGGGGGAGGGCATGTTAGGGTCCCACCCTAACCCCTTATTTATGTAGTAGGATCGAGTCATAGTTATAGTTAAGTAAAGAGTTAATAAAACCCATATTAATAATTGTAAGTGGTTAACCCACATTTAATGACGGGACCACAGTTAGTTGCAAATGGGCCATGGTATTAAATAGATGGTATTAATAAGAACCATGGTATTGCTCTGTGGTATTGCATGTATGAGTCATATATAAAGGATAGAGATTCCCTGCGAGGAGCATCGTGTCTTATTTTGTAATCGAGCTCTGCTCTATTGGAGGTTGCCCCCTCAAAGAGGCAAGTGAACATTACTTTCTGAATAATAAAGTACCTGCTGTTATTTCTCACTGTTCTATGTTATGGGTATATTTCTGTGCATATTTGGTATTCTTGTATCGTCTTGCAGGTTAAGAGCATAACAAGTGGTCCTCTCTTTCCAATCTCTTGTTGAATTCTTCAAGTTCACTGCCACTTCTTTATCAGAATGTTTTCCTTAATTTGTCTTCAAGAACACATCTGGTTCTCCTCTCATAGCTTCTCTTGCTGTCACCTATGCATTAGTATAAAAACACACATTCTCAATTTAAAACAGAATATATTACCTCACCTTCAAGATCTCAACATGATCTTATTTCACCATTCCACCTGTACTTTGAATGGATTGTCCTCTGTTTCTTGCATCTGCAAGTTTTGCTACATATCACCACTGCGTTCCTTCCATCTGTCAGATTAGAATCTAATCCTTCCTCTTGCCTGCATAAACACCTTAACACATATTCTGTTCTCAATTCTTTCTCATAGAACTTCTTTGTTCTGTTTTAACCAATTGTTTCAACTTCAATTCTGCTCTAATTACAAATCTTCTCTGATACCACTATTGATGTAGGGTTACCCCTACACATACCCATAGTATGCATAAATATGCATAAAAACATCTGTCCCAGGCACAATTGCGATCAACGATAAAGGTGGTGTCTCGAGATCTGTGCAGGAGTTGTACGAAAGGCGAAAAAAGGTGTGTATGAATGTAATTCCTTTATAAAAGGGGTTTAGAAGAAAACAATGCTGATAGAGCATTTCATGCGATATAACATATATGAACCAAGGTTTAAAAGGGAAGGTTACATATATGCGGCATTAAAGGTTTTATAAAGGATGAAAGAGGGTTTTAATTCCTGATAGAAGGATTTAGAAGAATGACTCTAATAGAGTCATAAACAAAGGCTTAAGGGTTGTTTAAAAAGTCCCGATAGGAGGTTAGGCGGGGTGATTGGTTCCAATATCAAAGGAACGATGAATAAAAGGGCCTTAACCATGTATGGTTGGAGATTTAACTCCTTTGCGAGTTAAATCCCTGGGACAGATGGTTTTATGCATATTTATGCATATTGTGGGTATGTGTGGGGGTAACCCTACATCAATAGAATTTTTCTTTTTGGAATAAACCACTGTAAATATATATATGAACAAATGATTACATTCAAGACTTCTCTGTCTCTCACAGGCCTATTCTTCACTATTGTGGCCTCTCCCTTTGACACTGCCTATGGGCTTACATATATGCCAGTGAGTTCTGTTGAACTCATCTTGGTTTGACTCCTAGATCTATTGAACCGACTCCTAGATGTACTCTATCCTCTATGTCCACTTCTAATTCATTAAATTCCTAAAAGCTCTCCCTCTAGTTCCTCAAATCATGCAACTGTTTAAGAGTTGTAATTGACTTTGAACTCTTTTGTCATTACTACCCACTCATGTTCTCATTTATTTGAGAGCATTTACAACATCCTCGCATTATCTAATTTATTCCTATTCTATGTACTCAAAATCCTAATATTACATTAATTCATCACTTAGGAATCTAATTTCTTAAAAATACATGACCCCCTATGTCTATCTAATTACAATGATTTTCTCTTGGGTGAATGCTCTTGCATCAACTTTCCTGCTCTTTTTTCCTTTCTTGCTCCAAAAATCCAAGTATGCCACACCCTCCAAGAGTGCTCCAAGAAAACTCTAAGTCTCCAACAATATGTGAGAGAGAGAGAGAGAGAAAATAATGAGAGAGCTCCAAAATTGAATTGAAAAAAAGCTACCAACTAATCCTAAGAAGCCTTTTTATGAATGAAGCCTCTATTTTCTTCATTTTCCATTATTTTCCTTCATTTTCCTCCTCACATGCAACATGTGACCTTTCACGTCCCTTTTCTCCTAATTTCCATTATTTTAATAAAAAAAATGTGTGAAAAATGTTATTTTGCCTTCCAAAGCCTTAGATTGTCTTTGCCAAATTTCTTAACCATAATAAACCAAATGAACACCCACATTAGGATATATTTCCCAACATTCAGCTTGGAATAAGTGTCCCATCAACCATGGTTATTATTTTTCTTTTATTAACTTTTATTACATGGAATTTTCACGAGGGTTTTTATAGAAATCTCCCCCTTGGGGTAACACTATCCTCAGTGTTCAAAAACACCTATAACCACAAGACTATTGTAAACAAAATATACTATTGATGGAGCTTTATAACTTAGCTTGATGCAGTGTTTACAATGATCAACCTGCTGAGAAGGAAACCAACATATAACAAACATAACATCATAATAACATGACATCCATACCACTTATTGGAGCTTTATAACATAGATCATGATAGTATTTACATCTATATATATGTACATATACCAAAATCACCAAACATATACAAAAACATATATCAAGACATATAACAATACACCATACCAAAACACCATGCCAAAACTGCTTTGTCTCCATCGGAAAACAAGGAAGGATACATAGCCCGCATTTGATCTGTCATCTCCCATGTAGCTTCATCGGGCCCAAAGTGCTTCCATTGCACTTTAACTTGCTCTATTTCTCGGTTCCGGAGCATGAGCACTTTTTTCTGCAATATACAATGAGGCTTCGACTAGAATTCTCCATGTGGTTCCACCTACAATACAGATCAGTCAATCAGATGATCAACATCTTTAACATACTTCTTCAATAATGACACATGGAAAAAATCATGGAATTTCACTGTTAGAGGCAGTGCAGGTTAATAGGCTACTGGCCCATTCTTCTCAATAATGTTGAAGGGTCCACAAAACTGTGGTGCCATCTTGGCACATGATCCAATCCGTAAGGAGATATTCTTTGGGTTGATGTGCAAGTACACCTATTCCCCAACCTGAAATTCCTTGAACAACCTATTATGATCTGCATAGCTCTTCTGCCTATCTTGTGATGCATTTAGAATCTTCTTTATAACTTGCATCTCTAGTTCCATGTTCGCAAACATGTCCGGTCCAATGAACACCCTATTAACTGGATCGATCCAACTGATGGGAGTATTGCAACTTCACCCATACAATGCATCAAAATGACTCATCTTCAATGATTTTTGATAACCATTTTTGTATGCAAACTCAACCAAGGGAAGATACTCCTCCCACTTCCATTGTTGATGCATCACATACATCCTCAACATGTCCTCCAATATCATGTTGATCCTCTTTGTCTGTCCATTAGTTGCGGATGATAAGTTGTATTGAATGCAAACTCTATGCCCAAACCTACAAACAACTTTTTCCAAAACTTGGAAGTGAACTTTGCATCCCTGTCTGACACAATCTTCTTTGGAACACCATGTAATATGACCACATATCTGATAAATACTTGTGCTACATCACTAACTGAGAATGTAGACTTCACTGGGATGAAATATGAAAGCTTTGTCAACCTATCCACAACAATCATTATGGAAACATGTTGTCTCACTGTCTTCGGAAAACTTGTGATGAATTCCATGGAAATGACCTCCCATTTCCATTTTGGAATTAGAATCAGTTGTAGCAGTCCTCCTGGATGTTTACACTCTGCCTTCACACGTTGACAATAAAAACACCTAGCCACAAAATCTGCTACATCCCTCTTCAGGTTCAGCCAATAATAAAATATCTTCACTGGTGTCAGTGTCTTCTAATAACCTGAGTGACCCGAATAAGGTTTTGCGTGAAACTCTCTCAAGATCACCTTCTTGAGCTCGCTATTTTCCAACGCATATATCTCGTCTCTGAATGTGACCAATTCGTTTGTTGTAAGGAAATAGTTCACATCTTGTGCACTTGCACCTGTACCTGTACCTGTAACTATACATGTACCTATACCTGTACTATAACCTGTGCCTGTGCATGTACTCTACTGCAACCTATTCACAATCTCCATATACCTAACATCCTGTTGACCTACCTACAAGATCCTATCCTGTAAGTCTGTCCCATAGGAGAAAATAACTGCTAAATGATTTACTTGTACCCCTCTACTAAGAGCTTATTCCACCATGTTCTCTTTACCTTTGATATATTTGATCTCGAAATCGAACTAATTGATCGTAATCAACCAACGAGCCTACCTACCATTCAGATTTGGTTGGTCAAATAGATATCACAAACCACTGTGATCACCCATCAATATAAACCTCCTACCCAGAAGATAGTACCTCCACATCTTCAATGCATGTATGATCGCTGTCAGTTCAAGATCATGCGTGGGATAGTTCTTCTCATACTCATTTAGTTTCCATGACTCATAATGATAGCACCTGTCCATCCTGCATAAGGACTCCACCAAGTCCTTTCTTGCAAGCACTTGTGCATATTGTTGTTGTTTTTTCTAGCACCTGTAGCATAAGTGCTTCATGAGATATAGAAAGCTTCCTGGAGACAACCTCTGGGTTGATTGTAAACTAGTGCCTAAGACATCTTAAAGAGAGGAGTGCTTTTGGATATTATGTGTAGGGCTTTCTGTTGCACTCCAATTATTACGTAGTTGGAAAAGATAATGAAATGGGCTTGGTTCAATAGTCCTTCATCAAAGTAAACTCAAGCAAATACATGGATCTAAATGCACAAGGGGTAAATCAGGCTGATCGCAAAGAGAAATGCCTCGTTCTGGTGGCCACACATAATAATAGGAAGCTTAATATTGGAGTTGTAGTAAAATGAAGAGGAGGAGAGAAAGGAAGGAATTATATGCATAGGGCTGGGAACAATACATAATCCTAGGCAACAATATTTTGGTAGAAGGATGAAAGATTAAAGAGGTTGAATGACAGGAATTGTGGAGTGCGAATTAAGATTTCATACTCTATACCTCATGGACACACTTGTCACTTATCAGCATAAGTAAATTTGTGCTCATTACAAGTACATAAGTACATATGTAATTAACACAGGGACTAATACTACTCAGTAGCATACCTATAACCATGAGAGAGTGAAACCGACAACTTCATTACACAATTTCAGTAGAAGAGAAACATACATGAAATGAAATATAAAGAGGAAAACATACTACTCATTTCTATGATATGAATCAATAGAATAGTTTCATTAATCCTTGAAGAGTCCAAATCACTAGTCCATTTACATTCAACAATGTATTGCTCAAGTCCCTCATGAACAGGCAATTAGAACCAAAAGTGGAATCTCAGAATTTGGACCTCCTTGGCTGCAGAATTTTGGAACCTCTATTAAGTGTTTTTCCCCTATTTATAAGGAGATGGGGAGCTTTTAATTAACAGTTACAAAAGATCTCAGCCAAAGGCCAGATGTTCGATAGACTAGCTGTCTTGGCGTGTGATGTTCTGTTGCCCAAAATGATTGCAAAGGATTTGATTCCTTTCTTGAAAATACACAGAAATTACAGAATAAAAGAAAAATGAAAAATTGAATGATGATAAGAGGAAAATATCGCTATGCCATTCTTTAGATTTCCCTTGATCAGGCCATGTCTTTTCTTTGGTGTGCCTCTGCTGTTTCTCGGCTGGTTCCTTTCGCTTTCACCTTAACCACTTGAATTCTCACCTTTTAGAGCTAGGATCGATCAGTTGCGATGGACTCAATGGTATCATGGGATCATAGCTGTCAACTCATCCATCACATAACTACTCGCCTTTCACTATCGAAGTGTTATATTCCCAGTAATATAGTTATACTCTTATATTGAAGTTTTTTCTTTGTCGAGACTTTTACTCTAAAAGAGTTTCAAAAAATCGATTAGTTGTGGTCCCAAGCCCCTCCTGCTTAGCCCCTTTTTGCATTTCTCTCCATAAGACCAAGTGTGGTGATCAGGTGCTAAAGCATTTAGGCTCTTGTCAGGTGCGATCATTCCTTTGTAAACTTGTCTTTACCCCCGATTCTTTAAGTACCTCTTGACCATGGGCCAGCCTTTATATCAGATCCCCTTTATTGGTGTTTTCAAATAGGGGATTTAACTTGGGTGATACAATATTCACCGATCATCAATAACCCTCTATGTTCAACCCCAACTCTTGGTTTTTTTGGTCTTCTTGTGGTTGTGTGTCAGTCATTGTATCACAGCCTCTCAGTCGGAGGAATTCAATTAGAGGTTTTACTTTGATGCAACAACATGCCTCAACCTGAGAACGTCGATTTGTGATCTGACGTCATCCTTTTCTACATGGCACCTCGTGAGTGGTGACACGTGTCCCCAATTTTTGGCCTCTTATGACCCCTGAAAACGCCGAATATGCCTACCACATGTCAACTGCATTTCCACGTCATGATGACAACATCCGTCACGTGGCATATCAGAACCAATCTTACATTTCCACCCGTCCTGTTGGAGGAGAGATAAAATACTCGGTCTTGCTTTGGTTTTTAAAATAAAATCCTTCATTAATTTGCATTACGCCTTCCCCAATGCTTTAACACTAAAGGCACAATCCCGAAGATTTAACATTATCAACATTCGCTAATCACAACCTTCTTGATGTTGTCACTTTGAAAATGCAGATCACTGATATGTGATATGGCCTGGACCTGCTGACTTCCGATCGTCGATTTGCGAGACCTCTGATATTGCAGGAGCTTTGATATTCTCTTCTCCTTCATTTCAAAAGCAACAAAACCCTTAAACTTCAACATGTCATATCTTCTTATACATAAGTCCATTTTTGGACTTCCACATACTGTTGGAATGCTTATTCCGAACACTATCCAATGGAGGTGGTCATGTGTATACTTTGAGTCCTTCTATGAATTGGAATATGATTGCAAACTTTTCTACTCTTTGGTATTTTCGGCAGCTGAAAACAAATTTTGCAGTAGGTGACAACATTGGCTCTAACTAGGGACAATGCCTTTTTAGCGAGGTGCTAAGAACCTACAGAATAGTAGCCTTCACCATTGGGCATGGAGTAAAAAATATAATGAATTTATAAAACCAGAAAATCTCCAATGGAAGTTTATTTGTAGGGAGTCCTTTCCTCATCAAACTGAAATACAAAAATATAAATTCTAACAACTGGAAATTAAATTCTCAGCTAGTGAGTTTATTTATATACAGCTCCTAATTATGTATAGGGCATCAATTCACCTAAGTGAGGTCAACCCTCCAATGGTACCAGGTCAGCATTTGGGTGTTGGACCTAATGCCTCCATGCTGCTGAAATTTTAAAATTAAAACAAGCATACCCATGAAAAATCTTCAAACAAAAAACTTAATGCATACTCCAAAAACAACCTCTGCTGCTAACCAAAGAATGTTTTCATGTATTCATTTAAAAGGTCATAGAAAAAGCTAGAAAGACTTGCAACTACCTAATATTCTTGAAAATTCTGCAGACCACATCCTCTTGGTTGGGGCAACCATAAATATTTTTCAGCTCTTCAACTTTAGGTTTTTCAAGAAAAAAGTGTTGTTGATATTTTTCTACCCATTTGTCAACATGTCAACCCTCTTGGAAATCTGCAATAGAATATTCATTTTCTAAACTGTAAGAGTCATAGACTGGAGAATCTACCAACGATTCCCGTCAGGAATCTTTCTGCAACAAGAAACCATAGACACTGCTTGGTCCTTCAACTTTGAGCTCTTCTTGAAAAAATTATTCTTGGAAGCCTTCTCCACACTTTCTTGTAAGTAGATCCGTTTGACCACATGTAACAGTCTCATCCTCCTCTGAATCATATGAATTATATATCGAAGAATCTTCATCAACTTCATTACTCACTTCTTGAACTTGTTCTCCATTTGAAGGATGTGAATCATGAATTGGAGCCTCTTTGTTAACCTCTTGGTGGGCCTCCTATTTTTTTGCATTTTCCCATAATTGAGACGGTTGTGGTTATGCATCGCTCGACTCCCCATTGGAGTCATACGAATCATAATAAAGAGAAATACAATTTAGCAAAGTAAGACCTCTCAGGGTTTGTCTGCAACTCAATGTTGTCTGCTTCTTTTCTTTCTTGATTACTGGGCAGTGCTTCTTGATGTGAGTCGATATCTTCTTGGAATGGAGTCTCACAAACATCTTTAGAAGGATCATTAACCTTAGAAATATTTTCATCATTGAAATATGGACAACACTCTTCAAAGAGAGCATCTGGTGGATATAATCCTTTGCAATAATGATTGAATGCTACGTGAAATATCTTTAAGGAAGATATGTTGCCATGAGGTATTAATATATACCAAGCTCTAGCATCCTCGTCTAAAGAATAAATGAATAATTTCATTTGTACATCTTCAAGAACAATACCTTGTTGTTCCATGCATTCATGAAAGTCCTTGAGGTTTTGGTTCGACCTTCTATCTATGTTTCCACTGAATATAGAAAAATAGGTATTCCATTCATGAAATGAATGGACACGATTGGGATAACCAACAATAGAAGAAAAATCTAGTGGGGCAAATTTGTTGGCCAAGAATGCAGGAATGACCATTTTTGAAACCCCTTTAGGCGAGTGATCTCAAGTTCAGATGTAGGGGAAGTTTTTTTTGTTTAGCATTAGAGTGAGTATGAGGCCTCTTGAAAGCCAAGATGATCAAATAAAGATATAGACAGTGGAGTAGCCAGGGTGTTTATAGCTAAATTCAGACAGTGGAGTCGCCAAGGTGAGATATCTTGAACCCACACTTCCCTTGCTCACCTGACAAAGGGAATGTAAAAGTTTGTCTTTCCCAGGGAAAAATATTATGATTCGTTCCCAAGCAACGACGCCAAAAATATGTTGTCACTTTTTCTAGCACCTATAACAAAAATGCTTCAGGAGATATAGAAAGCTTCCTAGAGACATCCTCTGGGTTTAGTGTAGACCAATGGCTATGACATCTTAAAGAGAGGAGTGCTTTTGGATATTATTTTTAAGGCTTCCTACTGCACTCCAATTGTCACAGAATCGGAAAAGATAATGAAAGGGGCTTGGTTCAATAGTCCTTCATCAAGGTAAACTCAAGAAAATACATGGATCTAAATGCACAGGGGGTAAATCGGGTCGATATCAAAGAGAAATGTCTGGTTCTAGTGGCTGACACAGAACAATAGGCAACTTAATATTGGATTTGTAGTAAAATGAAGAGGAGAGAAAGGAATGAATTATATGCATGTGGTTGGGAACAACACAAAATCCTAGGCAACAATATTCTGGCAAAAGGACGGAAGATTGAAGAGGTGGAATGACAGGAATTGTGGAGAGTGAATTAAGGTTTCATACTTTATACCTCATGGACACACTTGTCACTGATCAACATAAGTAAATATGTGCTCATTACAGGTGCATAAGTAAATCTTTAATTAACACAGGGGCTAATACTACTCAGTAGCATACTTATAACCATGAGAGAGTGAAACCGATAGCTTCATTACACAATTTCAATAGAAGATAAACATACATGAAATGAAATACAAAGAGGAAAACATACTGCTCATCTCTCTGATATAAATCAGTAGAATAGTTTCATTAATCCTTGAAGAGTCCAAATCACCAGTCCATTTACATTCAACAATGTATCGTTGAAATCCCTCATGAACAGGCAGTTAGAACCAAAAGTGGAATCTCAAAATTTGGACCCCTCGGGTGTAGAATTTTGGAACCTCTATTAAGTGTTTCTTTCCCCTATTTATAAGGAGAGTGAGAGATTTGAACTAACAGTTACAAAATATTTCAGCCAAAGGCCAGATGTCCGATTGACTAACTGTCTCAGTGTGCCATATCCTACTTCCCAAAATGATCACAAAGGATTTGATTCCTTTCAACAACGTAAACTTTGAAATGGGAACTGATACTGTTACCTGTTTCGTAGAGATAGAAAAAAAGTGACCCGATTTTGAAAAGGGGCGATGCAGAACACACATTTTTTTTTTAGAGCATAGCTTTTAGCACTTTAAATAATCGATACGATTACCCATTTCGTAGAGTTAGCAAAAAAGTTACCCGATTTTGAAATGTGGTGACGCAGAATACACTTCTTTCTTTTCGAAGCATAATTTTGACACTTCAAATTTTCTTATGTATCAAATATAAATATTTGTTTTTAAATGTTAGTGATTTTCATGCTGATTTTAAAACGTGTTGATGCATCATACATTTTTTTTTTAGAAGACTTATTTTTCACGCTTTAAAATTTATTATGTCCAATTTTTTTGAAATTATGATTACTTGACGAATTTTCAAGTTGTTTTATTTTTATTTTTTTAAATTTTGTTTACTTTAAAAAACAAATATAAAAATTTATATAAAAAGACAAAAAAACATAAAAATTGTTAAAAAGAAAAGAAATTATCTCATAAACCATAAAAGAATTTGGAAAAATAAAAATAAAAAATAAAATAAAATAATAAATAAATAAAATTAAGTAAAAATAGAAAAAAAAAAAAACAAAAACAGTAACAAAAACTAGAAAAAAAATAAAAATAAAATAAAAACAAACTAGATTAAAACAAAATAGAAAATTAGCAAAAAAAAATAAAAAACTAGTAAAATTAAGATTAAAAACATTTAAAAAAAAATAAAAAAACAAAAATAAACTCAAATCATTAAAAAAAAAAAAAAACAAACAAACAAACAAAAAAAATGAAAATTTAATATATATATATATATATATATATATATATATATATATATATATATATATTCAATTTTAAAAAAATCAAAACACATTTAAAGTTCAAAAAATAAAATAAAATGTATTTTTGATTTACAAAAAAATAAAAAAATAAAAAAAAACAACAACAACAACTTTTTTACTTTTTATTAAGCCTTGTATTTTTTTTATTTAAAAACAAAATAATTAAAAATTAAAAACTTTAAATTTTTTTTTTTTTTTTACAATTTTTTTATTTAACAAAAAAAAAAAAATTTGACCCTCTCTGCCGTCCATGGTGGCGCGGCCCTGGCGAAGGGTGCTGCATTGAATCGTCTCTCTGCCACCCGTGGTGGCGTAGCCCTGGGCGGAGGGGCTGCATGTAGCACCCTTCGCCAAGGGTCGCACCACCACGGGGAGCCGGGCGGTTGAGAGGCGATTCTCTCCACCGCCCAGTCACCCATGGTGGCGCGGCCCTAGGTGGAGGGTGCTGCATGCAGCCCCTCTGCCCAGGGCCATGCCACCAACGGCGGCTGGGCGAAAGAGAGAATCAATTAAAAATAAATAAAATAAATAAATAAATTATAAAAAGCAAAAAGTTTTAAAGTTTTTAATTTTTAATTATTTTATTTTTAAATAAAAAAATACAAGGCTTAATAAAAAAAAAAAAGGTTTTTTTTTTTTAAATCAAAAATACATTTTTTTTTTACTTTAAATGTTTTTTGATTTTTTTTTAATTGAAAATATATATATATATATATATATATATATATATATATATATAATTTTCATATTTTTTTGGTTTTTTTTATAATTTGAGTTTATTTTCATTTTTTAAGTTTTTTTTAAATGTTTTTAATCTTAATTTTACTATTTTTTAAATTTTTTTTGTTAATTTTCTATTTTGTTTTAATCTAGTTTGTTTGTTTGTTTTATTTTTTTTTTTTTCTAGTTTTTGTTACTGTTTTTTTTTTTTTTTTTTTTTACTTAATTTTATATATATATATATTTTAAATTTTGTTTGTTTTTTCCAAATTCTTTTATGGTTAATGAGATAAAAAAAAATGTTAACAATTTTTTTATGTTTTTTTTGGTCTTTTTTAATATATATTTTTATATTTGTTTTTCTAAGTAATCAACATTTAAAAAAAGAAAAATGCAACAACTTAAAAATTTGTTAAGTAATCATAAGTTCAAAAAAAATTGGACATAATAAATTTTAAAGTGTGAAAAATAAGTCCTCTAAAAAAAAATTACGCTGCATCAACACGTTGCATCAACACATTTGTTTATAACTTTTAATTTTAATTTTAATTTTAATTTTTTTATTTTTTTTTCTCTCAATTAGTCTACTCCTATTGTTACACTAAAATTTGTCACCATGACTATTTGCAGTTAGTATGGCTCCATCAACTATCATACTATCCTCCTTGGCAAGTCTCATACCTCTGCTCTTCATGTCAAACTCCAAGAAAGAGAGAAAGTCATTAAAAATCTATATATCTCTGGGTACGCAGTTTCTCTTAGCCTTACCTGCGTGTACGCACCCCAAGTTCACAATACCTGCGTATTTGTACGCTCTGTCTGTAAAGCAATGGGTGCGTACTCCTGTAAAGGTCAAAAAGCGCAAGTTTCACTTCAAAAAAGTTACTTGTGGTAATTTCTAGAGCATTCTAGAAGCTTGTTTGACGTGTATTGAGCGCCTCCAGATGGTTCATGTATCCCTATGAAAGAGGAACTTATCCCATCAAGAGGGGAGCTATCCCATTCAAAGAGGGGCTTATCCCATTGATGGTGGACCTGATTAACTTCCTCTAGAGCACTATAAATATAGGCATTGGGCCAGAGGGAGGAGAGGTTGAAAGCTGAACATTCCTAAGGGTAGATGCTGCTGGAATTAGGACTCCCTTGTAAAGCTTGAGAGGAGAGATTCCCATCCTTTCCTAGCCTTATTTGAGAGTGGGTGAGCTGATCAAAGTAAAGGAAAACTCTTGCTGGACCCTAGGAGGGACTTGCACAACACCAAGGCTCAGGTTGTAATGGCTCCTTTTGTTACCTTTTAATGCAAATGAACTTATTTTTCTCAACAGATTGTTATTCATGGTTTGTTTCATATACTCCTTGGTCTATATGATAGATATGTATTGTTTTATGAGTTTATCAGGTGCTATTTAATCTTTTGGCTTGTTAGTGAATGCAGGTTTCAAAGAGAAGGAGGAGCTCATCCGGATTGGCGAGGCTGGACTACTACAAAGCGTTGGACTAAAGGTATGTTAAAGATCCCCTGATTACTTGTATTTTCAATGCATGTTTAGAGAAAGGTAGCTTTATTTGTCTTGTTTGTCACTAGAAAGCTTTTGCTTCTAGGGAGGTCGGTTGTGTCCGCACTAACGACTCTTTCCGCATGACAAAATGGCGACTCCATTGGGGAATCCATTGATGTGAATGTTTTTTCCTCTGTATCAACTTTTGATCTGAGAAAAGTTATTTGTTTTCTGGTTTTTGGCTGTCTGACTGTGTATTTGGGTGGGCTAGCTTAGGGTTAAATTAGATTTTAGTTTTTCTTTGTTTTGCTAGAAGTACGCAGCCTCTGAGTTGAGCATAGTGCGTACTTGTACGCACTGTTGCTTTGTGCACAGAGCGTACCCGCACCTGTGCAAACAGGTCGCCTGCGTACCCCTGTCAAAATTAAGAAAATTTCAATTTTCTTCTTTTTTCCTTTAAAATTTTGTCTTTAATTTGTTTTTCCTGCCCAGATCCACTGGTTTTCTGCCATAAATCTTCATCTAAGCTTGTTTCATCAGCATTCCTGCTTTAAGCTTTCATCAATTGGGTGTTTTGAGTCTCTTTTTTGAGAAATTCTTAATTTGATTTCCTTTGGTCATTACTTGGAGGTTTGTCTCAGTCTTTTCACAATTTTGCATCTTTTTGCTCTTATTTTTGCAAAAAAATTTCCCCCTCATTCGCTGGGGGGGGGGCTAAATTGTGTATGAGTGCTAATCGCCTTTGAGTGTTTTTATTTTTGATCTTTGGAACTCTCGCCCAATTTTCTCGACTTGCACTTGATTGGTTCTTAGATTACATTAGAATCGTCTTGTGTTTGAGAATTCTCTTGCATAGATCACATTTGCATAATTAGAATTCTCATTTTCAGAATATGAATGAAAAATGTGCATAGATTACATTTGTATACTTTTCAAGTGAATTGTGCATAGATTACAATTGCATAGTTTACATTCTGAAAAATCAATCGTAGATTTAGATCAGTTTTCTTTGATTTGAATTTACACAAAAATAAAAAATGGTTTGGAATTGATTTGCATTAGTTTTTCTTGATGGAAATTAGTGCATTAGAGAATTTGTTATATTTTCTCTTAGTGATCAATTTTTTGCATTGTTGGAAGTGAATGGAAACTCTCTCCTTACTCTAGTTAGGATTCATCGAATTGAAAGGATTGCATTATCATATTCGATTGCATTCAGTTGAGTCGGGTCATAACACCATTGGTTTCATATCCATTTACCCATTTGAGTAATAACAGCCTTAATAACACAACGCTTAATTAAAATTCATCTAGTAATTTTTACATTTCTAGGGCTCTGATACACCAACATAGCTTAGGCTAGTGTCTTGGAGTAGGGAGTAATTAACTCTCCAAGACAGTAAAACCAAACAAGTAGCTTATCTTGCGGGAGGATAAATCCAACTGTTACATTTATACTCTGGGAAAGCTCCTCTTAAAGGAGAAGCACGGGACCGTGTCCGAACCAGTGAGGGGATCAATCCTCCTTCATTGGGAAAGACGCCAGATACGCACGTACTACAAACGGTAAACCTCGGATTATTGTCGAGGAGCCTGGGGTCACTTGTCGGTAAACCTTGGATTATTGTCAAGGAGCCGGCAAGGGGATTGAGCTTGTTACTCTGCCAATGCGTGCTATCGGGTCGTAGACTGTTCCCCCAGGTGTATTTGTTGCTGTTGGTGACCTTAGTGACCATTATCTTTAGGGTTCTACCCAAGGTGACGGTGGAGGGAAGATCCCACTGTACCTGGAGCAGACGTCGGCTAGACTCACTTGGATGTTCTAGGGGGTTCACTTCACTCGAGACGGTTAAAGTGGAGGAACTTGGTCCAGTCTATTCATTAAGCAGGTTGCCGGGGTAACTGTTCCACCCGCCACTTCTGTACTGAATTCTGCGATGTTGGATTTCATCACCAACTAGTGTTTTCGGTCCAGAAAGTTACTGTTTGTGTGTGGTTTGACTCCTAGATTTGATAGCGCGTGTTAATTTGTTTGTTTTTACTTTTAGAGACCATAGGTGTGAATTGTGAATTTTAATTGTTAGGTGTCAATTGTGAATTGTTAATTTTAGTTATAAATTGTTAATAAAATTCACTGAAGTTGAATATAATGGCAAACGTTCCGGAATTTACCAACCTAGGAACCCCTCCTAACGCGAATCCTAGTACTTTTCCTTACTTTGGAAATGTTGGTCCTCCTTATATGGCTACTTTGTCATTACCTGGATTTACAATAGGATTACCGATATGGTTATTTTCAACTTCGTTGGCCCAAAGTACTCCAATTGTTCCACCTCAACCGGATGCTTCACCTCAACAGAGTTCACCATCTCAACATCACCAACCTTCTGTTGACCCTTTACCTTCTTCGCCTAATTTTTCTTCCTCCATTTCTTCCTCTTCGCCTGGTAAAAGCCTTGATGCTAGTAACCAGGAGGCTAAGAAGAAGAAGAAAGGGAAGAAGAAGAAGAAGAAGAAGCAAGATAAGAAAGAAGTCAACCAACCAACCACGACTGTAAGTGTTAGTTGTGTTGAGGAAAACTCCGACATGCATCGTAAACCCAAATACCCTTGCAGGCTTTGTAAGGGTGACCACTTCCTTGTCAATTGTCCTGGTATTCCAAAGGTCTTGGAAGTATGGTCAGAAAAATCTCATCAACTTTCCATTGATCCATCAACCAGTGATAGTCAGGTTCCTGGGAAAAAGGGTAAAGTTAGGTTTCCTTGTAAGTTATGCAAAGGGAATCATCAAACTCACATTTGCCCTCACATGGATGAAGCCTCAAAATTGTTGGAAAATCTTACTGTTCCACAGCAAGAATTTCCAACTGGTTACCGTAAACTTTCTCCCAACCTACCGTCAACTGATGGAGTGATTGATCTAAATTCAAGTACAGTCGATCACACTCTTCCATTGGAGAGTGAAACTCATGTCACTCAGGTTGATGATCAATTAGTTGATCAAGTGGTCGATTCAATTTCACATTCGGTCGATCCCACTTTCCCTTTAGAGAGTGAACTTCATACCGCTCAGGTTCTTCTTATTACATCAGATTCTTCTATGTCGGGGGGCATTTCACCTGTTTCTACAGAACCCCCTCCAAGCACTGAGGTCTTTTACTTTGATTGGAATAGACTGACAGAACCTCGTCTTCCTTCCTCCATCCCTTTCCAAATCATTGTCAAGGCTGGTGGTAGGGACATACATCATACTCAGGTAGATGAAGGTGCTTCTGTTAGTATTTTATCCTCAACTGTTTGGAAAGCTTTGGGTTCCCCTCAGCTTGCGCCTATTACGCAGAATCTGAAAGCTTTTAACAGGACCATTAGTGAACCTTTAGGGATCCTTCCTAAGTTTTCTATTACCTTGGAAGGTAAAACTGTCTGTATTGATCTTATGGTAGTTCGAGGTCCCTTGGATTTCAATTTACTCCTTGGGCGAGACTATGTTTATGCAATGAAAGCTGTCGTATTGACACTCTTTCGCGTGATGTCTTTCCCTCACAATGGCAGTATTGTGACTGTAGACCAGCTTTCGTTCCCTAGTCCTGTTTCAACTACCAATAATATGACACCCCTAAATGTTCCTGATTCTAAAGTGGTATCTACCCTGCCACGGGTTAATTATGTGGCAACTGGTCCCATGTTTTTAGTTACCGATGTAAGTGAGCCTCTCATTGTTTGCTCATCTTCCTTTGATTTAGATCCGGTAATTGACATGGAAAACTCTATGGGATTACTTGAACACGATGTTCTTATCCCTTTTGAGTCCCTTGACATGTGTTCCTTCCAGAGAACTATTCTTCCTTCTGATGAAGATCTCTTGGAAGCCATGATCAAGGTGTGTCCATTGACATGTCTTTCTTCCAGTTGGAAGTCATGATCAGTGCCGCGAGGATAGTTCCTTTTACTGTGTCAACCTCGTTAAAAAATGAATCAGTGAGGGCGAGGATAGTTCCTTTTACTGTGTCAACCTCGTTAAAAAATGAATCAGTGAGTGCGAGGATAGTTCCTTTTACTGAGTCAACCTCGTTAAAAAATGAATCAGGTGAGAGGATAGTTTTTTTTTCCTGTATCAACCTCGTTAAAAAATGAAACAGGCTTGTACGAGGATAGTTTTTTCCTGTACCAACCTCGTTAAAAAATGAAACAGGCTGTTACGAGGATAGTTTTTTCCTGTATCAACCTCGTTAAAAAATGAAACAGGATAGCATGAGGATAGTTCTTTTACTGAGTCAACCTCATTAAAAAATGAATCAGGTAGATTTTAGGAGATGTAGGTAGATTATAGAAAGTAGGATTTTGAGGATAGTTCCTGTTACTGAGTCAACCTCATTAAAACATGAATCAGGTATGAGGATAGTTTTTTCTGGTGTCAACCTCCTTAAAAATGAAACAACTCCCTTTTCAAGGTAAATATTGAAAGTAAAGCTTCATTCCATCCATCTGGTTGAATGCAATGAAGCTTGGGGGGCATGTACCTCGTTTTGCATCATTATACTGGGGGCATGCGAACTTTTTGAGCATAGTTCCTTGTCTTGTGTCAAGCTCGTTAAAAAATGAAACAAGGGTAGGTTAAGTAGGTAGATTGTAGAGAGTAGTCATGAGCATAGTTCCTTGTCTTGTGTCAAGCTCATTAAAAAATGAAACAAGGATTTTAGAGCATAGTTCCTTGTCTTGTGTCAAGCTCGTTAAAAAATGAATCAAGGTTTTTAGAGTAAAGTTTTTGTTAGGTAGATTGTAGAGAGTAGTTGTGAGCATAGTTCCTTATATTGTGTCAAGCTCGTTTAAAAAATGAAACAAGGGTTTTGAGGATAGTTCTTTTCCTGTGTCAACCTCACTAAAAAATGAAACAGCTCCCACAAGTCTTTCCAAGACCTTGAAAGTAAAGCTTCATTCCATCCACCTCATTGAATGCAATGAAGCTTGGGGGGCATGTACCTTGTTTTGCGTCATTATGCTGGGGGCATGTGAACTTATAACAAGCATAGTTTTTTGTTTCAAGCTTGCGTAAACATGAAACCGAATCCGAGCATAGTTCTTTTCCTGTGTCAAGCTCATTAAAAAATGAAACAAATCCTCCTCTAATTGAGTCGAGAGTTTGATTAGATCTCATAAATGTTAAGTTGTTATGTTTAGGTTAGTTATTTCAGTGTTTTGCATAATTTTCTTACAGTTTTAGGTCAAGTCTTTCAAATGATCTCGTAACTGAACCTTCATTTCATCCAACTGGTTGAATGAAATGAAGCTGGGGGGCATGCGCTCTAGCAGTTATGCTTACGGGGCATCAAGCACAGTTTTATCTCTGTTTCAAGCTTGTGTAAAAATGAAACTACTTTGAAGCATAATTTTTCTCTGTTTCAAGATTTTGTAAAAATGAAACCTATCTCGAGTCAATTTCAGTTATTTTCAAGACTCGTTAAACTCATGAAAATCCCGAGATTATTTTGCTATTTTTCATTCTCGTAAAACAAATGAAAATGCCAAGTTCTTTCCGTCTTTTCCTACTCGTAAATTAAATTGAAAGTCGGCCATATGAGTACATTTTTTATCATTTTTTCGAACTCATTAAAATTTACGAAAAAGTGAAAACCATGAGTACATTTTTATCCCTTTTTCGAACTCGTTAAAATTTACGAAAAAGTGAAACCTTAGAGTCATCTTTAAGCCCTTTTCTGACTCCTAAAACATGAAAATATTGCCGAGCGTTTCTTTTACACTCGTTAAAACGGAATTAAAAGACGGTCCTCTTACAGCTCTTTTCTGACCGTAAAAACATGAAAAGATTGCCGGATTTTTGTCGTTTCAAATCCGATATTGGAAATAAAACGCCGTGTCCTTGATCGCTTTTTACTTTTCAGGTCAATTACTAATCATGAAAGTACTCCTTGGTCGCAAGATCAAGCGGTTCTCTCAAGTATTATTTTATACTTTTTTCGGGCTTGAGAGACACAACTTTACGAAAAAGTTCAACCTGGAGTCTTCTTAAGTTTTTTCAGACTCTCTAAAATTGAAAAACGCCGAGTTTCTCCTATACTGGACTCGTTAAAATTTCACAGTAAAGGACCTGTTCGATTACAAACAGGAACGGACCACTCCTTCTTAGAGTTCGAATCTAAACTAAGTTGGACTCATCCGAAGGATGAGCTTATAATCAAGCATATGTTATCCTCCTCAAGCTTGTAAAAAATAAAGAGGTACTTGCCAAAAATGGTGGGGGAAAAGAGAGAAAAATGAGCCTATTTGTTATCCTTTGTCTCAGAAGAAACCTTATTATCACTCTTGAACACGACACTTTTCATTCACCTGGGTTGGGAAATCCTTTACCTAACAGTTGATCAAACCACATTGAAAATCTTCAGCCGGTTCCAGATATTAACTTTGGGTCAATTGTCACCAAGCCATCTGTCGTGTCGTTATGTGTTCAAGAGGTCACTGCAAATAAACCATTCATCTGCAAAATATCTGTCATCCATCTCGACCATCCCTGAGTCAGTCCTTACAGCTACATTTCTTCAACTTGATCTATGATTTCGTGTTGTGTGCTTGCCTGCAACGGGTCGCTTTCTATCGACATCAGCACATTATCTAGAAAGATGACCTAGAAATCGTTAGTACCTTGAAATCTGCATGCATCAATGGCAGGTTTCTCGCCTTTGACGACGATTTACATCATTGACTTTCGATCGAAGGACTCCGTGAAATGTTCGACATCAACTCATTCATTCACATCTCATGGATTGTACTGGGTACTTTGAGAACCATTGACATCACTGATGGTCTCTCTCACACTTGTTAACAGTTTACATCATTGACTGGTAATCAAGTGGTTTCTACCATGCTCGACATCAACTCATTTATTCGCATGGATAGAATCGTACTATTTCGAGAAGTAGAAATGAAGACCCTGGATCTAGTTTCCACCATCCAGGCTGCGAGGAGTTTTGTATTCATTGTATAGTAGACCAACTATAAACAGATGGCTGCGTCCATATTGTGTCTACACAAGTCTATGATTATGATGTACTGCAAAATCATTCCTGTATCAGAGCAGTAGTTAGTTAAAGATTTTGATCTGAGTATGGGAATGCTTACCTCAGTGATGATATGATCTTATATATGTATTTTGTGTTGAATACTTGCAGGTTCCGACTGGGCTCTCCACAAGATAATCCTTGAAATGATAAAGTACTTCACCCTTCCTAGATGATATGAAACCCTAATCTACTACAGGCTTCGCACTTTAGGGGGCAATCTGTTACACTAAAATTTGTCACCATGACTATTTGGAGTTAGTATGGCTCCATCAACTGTCATACTATCCTCCTTGGCAAGTCTCATACCTCTGCTCTTCATGTCAAACTCCAAGAAAGAGAGAAAGTCATTAAAAATCTATATATCTCTGGGTACGCAGTTTCTCTTAGCCTTACCTGCGTGTACGCACCCCAAGTTCACAATACCTGCGTACTTGTACGCTCAGTCTGTAAAGCAATGGGTGCGTACTCCTGTAAAGGTCAAAAGGCGCAAGTTTCACTTCAAAAAAGTTAATTGTGGTCATTTCTAGAGCATTCTAGAAGCTTGTTTGACGTGTATTGAGCGCCTCCAGATAGTTCATGTATCCCTATGAAAGAGGAACTTATCCCATCAAGAGGGGAGCTATCCCATTCAAAGAGGGGCTTATCCCATTGATGGTGGACCTGATTAACTTCCTCTAGAGCACTATAAATATAGGCATTGGGCCAGAGGGAGGAGAGGTTAAAAGCTGAACATTCCTAAGGGTAGATGCTGCTGGAATTAGGACTCCCTTGTAAAGCTTGAGAGGAGAGATTCCCATCCTTTCCTAGCCTTATTTGAGAGTGGGTGAGCTGATCAAAGTAAAAGAAAACTCTTGCTGGACCCTAGGAGGGACTTGCACAACACCAAGGCTCAGGTTGTAATGGCTCCTTTTGTTACCTTTTAATGCAAATGAACTTATTTTTCTCAACAGATTGTTATTCATGGTTTGTTTCATATACTCCTTGGTCTATATGATAGATATGTATTGTTTTATGAGTTTATCAGGTGCTATTTAATTTTTTGGCTTGTTAGTGAATGCAGGTTTCGAAGAAAAGGAGGAGCTCATCCGGATCGGCGAGGCTGAACTACTACAAAGCGTTGGACTAAAGGTATGTTAAAGATCCCCTGATTACTTGTATTTGCAATGCATGTTTAGAGAAAGGTAGCTTTATTTGTCTTGTTTGTCACTAGAAAGCTTTTGCTTCTAGGGAGGTCGGTTGTGTTCGCACCAACGACTCTTTCCACATGACAAAATGCGCTCTAGCAGTTATGCTTAGGGGGCATCAAGCACAGTTTTATCTTTGTTTCAAGCTTGTGTAAAAATGAAACTACTTTGAAGCATAGTTTTTCTCTGTTTCAAGCTTTTGTAAAAATGAAACCTATCTCGAGTCAATTTCAGTTATTTTCAAGACTCGTTAAACTCATGAAAATCCCGAGATTATTTTGCTATTTTTCATTCTCGTAAAACAAATGAAAATGCCGAGTTCTTTCCGTCTTTTCCTGCTCGTAAATTAAATTGAAAGTCGGCCATATGAGTACATTTTTTATCATTTTTTCGAACTCATTAAAATTTACGAAAAAGTGAAAACCATGAGTACATTTTTATCCCTTTTTCGAACTCGTTAAAATTTACGAAAAAGTGAAACCTTAGAGTCATCTTTAAGCCCTTTTCTGACTCCTAAAACATGAAAAGATTGCCGAGCGTTTCTTTTACACTCGTTAAAACGGAATTAAAAGACGGTCCTCTTACAGCTCTTTTCTGACCGTAAAAACATGAAAAGATTGTCGGATTTTTGTCGTTTCAAATCCGATATTGGAAATAAAACGACGTGTCCTTGATCGCTTTTTACTTTTCAGGTCAAAGGCACTAATCATGAAAGTACTCCTTGGTCGCAAGATCAAGCGGTTCTCTCAAGTATTATTTTATACTTTTTTCGGGCTTGAGAGACATAACTTTACGAAAAAGTTCAACCTGGAGTCTTCTTAAGTTTTTCCAGACTCTCTAAAATTGAAAAACGCCGAGTTTCTCCTATACTGGACTCGTTGAAATTTCACAGCAAAGGACCTGTTCGATTACAAACAGGAACGGACCACTCCTTCTTAGGGTTCGAATCTAAACTAAGTTGGACTCATCCGAAGGATGAGCTTATAATCAAGCATATGTTATCCTCCTCAAGCTTGTAAAAAATAAAGAGGTACTTGCCAAAAATGGTGGGGGAAAAGAGAGAAAAATGAGCCTATTTGTTATCCTTTGTCTCAGAAGAAACCTTATTACCACTCTTGAACACGACACTTTTCATTCACCCGGGTTGGGAAATCCTTTACCTAACAGTTGATCAAACCACATTGAAAATCTTCAGCCGGTTCCGGATATTAACTTTGGGTCAATTGTCACCAAGCCATCTGTCATGTCGTTATGTGTTCAAGAGGTCACTGCAAATAAACCATTCATCTGCAAAATATCTATCATCCATCTCGACCATCCCTGAGTCAGTCCTTACAGCTACATTTCGTCAACTTGATCTATGATTTCGTGTTGTGTGCTTGCCTGCAACGGGTCGCTTTCTATCGACATCAGCACATTATCTAGAAAGATGACCTAGAAATCGTCAGTACCTTGAAATCTGCATGCATCAATGGCAGGTTTCTTGCCTTTGACGACGGTTTACATCATTAACTTTCGATCGAAGGACTCCGTGAAATGTTCGACATCAACTCATTCATTCACATCTCATGGATTGTACTGGGTACTTTGAGAACCATTGACATCACTGGTGGTCTCTCTCACACTTGTTAACAGTTTACATCATTGACTGGTAATCAAGTGGTTTCTACCATGCTCGACATCAACTCATTTATTCGCATGGATAGAATCGTACTATTTCGGGAAGTAGAAATGAAGACCCTGGATCTAGTTTCCACCATCCAGGCTGCGAGGAGTTTTGTATTCATTGTATAGTAGACCAACTATAAACAGATGGCTGCGTCCATATTGTGTCTACACAAGTCTATGATTATGATGTACTGCAAAATCATTCCTGTATCAGAGCAGTAGTTAGTTAAAGTTTTTGATCTAAGTATGGGAATGCCTACCTCAGCGATGATATGATCTTATATATGTATTTTGTGTTGAATACTTGCAGGTTCCGACAGGGCTCTCCACAAGATAATCCTTGAAATGATAAAGTACTTCACCCTTCCTAGATGATATGAAACCCTAATCTACTACAGGCTTCGCACTTTAGGGGGCAATCTGTTACACTAAAATTTGTCACCATGACTATTTGCAGTTAGTATGGCTCCATCAACTGTCATACTATCCTCCTTGGCAAGTCTCATACCTCTGCTCTTCATGTCAAACTCCAAGAAAGAGAGAAAGTCATTAAAAATCTATATATCTTTGGGTACGCAGTTTCTCTTAGCCTTACCTGCGTGTACGCACCCCAAGTTCACAATACCTGCGTACTTGTACGCTCTGTCTGTAAAGAAATGGGTGCGTACTCCTGTAAAGGTCAAAAGGCGCAAGTTTCACTTCAAAAAAGTTACTTGTGGTCATTTCTAGAGCATTCTAGAAGCTTGTTTGACGTGTATTGAGCGCCTCCAGATGGTTCATGTATCCCTATGAAAGAGGAACTTATCCCATCAAGAGGGGAGCTATCCCATTCAAAGAGGGGCTTATCCCATTGATGGTGGACCTGATTAACTTCCTCTAGAGCACTATAAATATAGGCATTGGGCTAGAGGGAGGAGAGGTTGAAAGCTGAACATTCCTAAGGGTAGATGCTGCTGGAATTAGGACTCCCTTGGAAAGCTTGAGAGGAGAGATTCCCATCCTTTCCTAGCCTTATTTGAGAGTGGGTGAGCTGATCAAAGTAAAGGAAAACTCTTGCTGGACCCTAGGAGGGACTTGCACAACACCAAGGCTCAGGTTGTAATGGCTCCTTTTGTTACCTTTTAATGCAAATGAACTTAATTTTCTCAACAGATTGTTATTCATGGTTTGTTTCATATACTCCTTGGTCTATATGATAGATATGTATTGTTTTATGAGTTTATCAGGTGCTATTTAATCTTTTGGCTTGTTAGTGAATGAAGGTTTCGAGGAGAAGGAGGAGCTCATCCGGATCGGCGAGGCTGGACTACTACAAAGCGTTGGACTAAAGGTATGTTAAAGATCCCCTGATTACTTGTATTTGCAATGCATGTTTAGAGAAAGGTAGCTTTATTTGTCTTGTTTGTCACTAGAAAGCTTTTGCTTCTAGGGAGGTCGGTTGTGTCCGCACTAACGACTCTTTCCGCATGACACCTATATTCATACAAAAAAGCTACAGTGAGGCTGGCCTCGAGAATTCATGCCATGAAGTTAGCATAGAGCAAAAAAACTTGGCATCCTGACTGTGGAACCGGCAAAATGACTTACATCAGAGAGAATAGTTTCAAGGATAATTGAACATTCCAGAAAGACTCAAAAACTGACCCAAACAACGATACCGAATTCTGTAAAACACTGCTATTTCAAGGACCGATTTTTACATAAATAGAAACATAAACAGACCCCGACCTGTATCATAAACAAAAGCCTGAGACAGGCATGAACCCTGTGAATCGAAAAGGAGATGAGCTTCGTCTTCGGAGGCAAAACCAAAAAACTAGAGGCACTGACTGGTTCAATCTTCATCTAAGGTAGACGGTTGTTCCTCTAAAATTCAGCACCCAAATTGACCTGAGTCCATGGAATCAGAAGAATGGACCGCGAAGCTTGAAGGCTCTCCTCTCGTGGGTTCGCTTGGGCCAACATTGGCTTCAGAGTGCGTAGTAGGCATGCCTCCGGTGACATGGCGCGAGGTGGCAATTTGACTTGCCAACCTCTGTTCCGCAGTAACCCCATGTTGAACTGCTCCTGAACCCGTGGTATGCTCACACCTTTCGATAGTCACAGAGACGATGAACGATGAATTTGCCAGTGAACAAGGAATGCGGAAGCGGGCTGTGGGATGCACGTGATGCATACAGGCTTCACCTCTATCTTGCCCTCTTCCCTTGCCCCTGCCACTTCTGGTGGCTAGAAAGACCGACGCATCTTCAAAGGGGTCCAGAGTGGTGGAGGAGTGCTAGTTGGTGGCTCAACCACGTGAACCGCCGCGCCTGCTTACCATTATCAGCCTTTCTCTTGGCATTTTTATGGGATGGGGACATTTAAACTAAGGAGGGAAGGCGGATAAATGACTGAGGGGCGTATGCACCGAGAGAGCCGAAGACTGAGCCCAAGAAAAGCGATAAGCGTAAGGAACCGGAGTTGAATGGAGGCCGGAGATGGTAAAGGCGCATATAGCCCTGCAGAGCCAAACCAACAGGGAAGAACTCTCAGCATGCACCAGAGCCGACGGGAAGCAGGTGGGCGAGCTATCGCTCGAAGAGTCGCCCAGGACTGCAACCTTGATGGAGCCGAATGCATGTGATGGAACAACAACAATGAGAATTAAATTGAGCGTCATCGTGCCTATAACTAGAAGCAGGGAAGGCAGTGTTAATGCTGCCATTAATGAATTTGTGCGAGGCCAGCTTTCCAGCCCATGACGCATACACCTGACGCAAATGGGCTGCCACTTGCCCACCTTGCGCACCTCCATCGTACCTTTATATCTATCAATCACCCGCATCCAGGATTTTTTTTTTTTTTTTTTTTAATTCTTATCTTAATTTTGTTTTTTTTTTAACATTTTTATGATTACTTTTTTTTTTAGTTTTTTTAGTGTATATTTTAATTTATGTTTTGTTATTTTTTTTAACATTTTTTTGTTTTGTGCTTTTTCATTGTTTTAATTTTTAATTTAATTTTGTGTTTTCATTATTCTTTTGAAATTTTAATGTTTTTGAGGGTCATGATAAAATCTTTTACACCATTATTTAGAAATGTTGAAATTTTACCCTTGAAAAAGAAAGTGTTATTCCAACGTCAACACTTTTCATTTTGAGGGTGTGTTTTGCACAAAATTTACCATTGAAAAAAAAAAGTGTTATTTGAACATCAACACTTTTCATTTTGAGGGCATTTTTTGGACAATTTTTGCACAAAAAATTGGTTTTCACCGCCATTTTTAAAACATGTTGAAAATTTACCCTAGAAAAAAGGGTGTTATTCCAGCATGAACACTTTTGGTTTTTAGCACTGTTTTTTATGTTTTTACGGGGTTTTTTTGTCAGAGTTCCCGTTTTGAGTTTATAGTTCCCGTTTCAAAGTTTACATTGTTTTTCTTGAAAATACACAAAAATTACATAATAAAAGAAAAAGGAAAAATTGAATGATGATAAGAGGAAAATATCACTATGCCATTCCTGAGATTGTCCCTAATCAGGAAACATCTTTGCCTTGGTGTGTCTCTCCTGCTGCTCGACTGGGTCCCATTGCTTTCACCTTAACCACTTGAATTCCCATCTTTTAGAGCTAGGACTGATAAATTGCAATGGCCTTACTTGTATCATGGAATCACAGCTACCGACTCATCCATCACATAACTCCCTGCCTTTCACTATTGGAGTGCTATATTCCCAATAATATAGCCATATTGTTATATTGTAGTTTTTTCTTTGTCGAGACTTTTACTCTAAAAGACAACACAAAACATCGATTAACTGTGGTCCCGGGCCCCTCCTACTTAGCACCTTTCTCCATTTCTCTCCATAAGACTAAGGGCATTGAATAGGTGCTTAGCCTTAAGGTGCTAAAGCATTTAGACTCCTACAGGGGATATCGTTCCTTTGTTAATTGTTCTTCGCCCCTGGTTCTTTAAGACCCTCTTGACCGTGGGCCAACTCTTATATCAGAGCCCCTTTATCAGCGTTTTGAAATCGGGGATTTAACTTGGGTGATGTGATATTTCACCGATCATCGATCAACGATATCCCTTTGTGTTTAACCTCAGCCCTGGGTTCTTTGGCCCTTCTTATGACCATGTGCCAGCCCCTATATTGGAGCCCCTCAATCGAAGGTTTTACTTTGATGCAACATGCCTAAACTTGCGAACGTCAATTTGTGATCTGATGTCATCCTTTGCCACGTGGCACCTCATGAGTGGTGACACATGTCACCCTTTTTTGGCCTCTTATGACCCCTAAAAATGTCAAATTTTCCTGGCACATGTCCACCGTACTGCCATGTCATGATGATGTCATTCACCACGAGGCATATTGGAACCAATCTTATGTTGCCACGTGTCCCGTTGGAGGAGAGAGAAAAGGCCTGGTCCTGCTTTGGTTTTTAAATAAAATCCTTCATTAATTTGCATTAGGCCCTCCCTGACGCTTTAACACTGAGGGCACAATCCCGATGATTTAACACTATTGGCATTCGCTGATCACAAATTTTTTAATGTTGTCACTTTGAAAACGTCGATCGTCGATATGCCATATGGCTTGGATGCATCGACAGTCAATCGCTGATTTGCGGGACCTCTGATTTGTGGGAACTCCTATTTATGGGACCTCTGATATTCTCTTCTCCTTCATTTCAAAGGAAACAAAACCCTTAAACTTCAACAGGCCATATCTTCTGATCCAAACTTCCATTTTTGGACTTCTACATACTGTTGGAAATCTTATTCCAAGCACTATACAATAAAGGTGGTCTGATTTAGAATTTGATTCCTTCTGTGTCTTGGAAGATGACTACAATATTTTCTTCTCTTCTGTACTTTAGGCAGTTGTAAACACATTTTGTAGTGGGTGACAACACATACTACAAAATATTTTTCCGGATCTGCAATATTTAAAACTAATGCATGTGTCAACAACTACTTGAGCTACTCAAAACTAGCCTCACACTCCTCTATCCATTCAAAATTCTTACTTTTCCTCTGCAATGATGTGATAGGATAAGAAATCTGTGAGAATTTCTTGATGAACCTCCTATAATAGCCTTCCAACCCCATGAAAGATTTCACCTCATCTACATTCTTAGGAGCTACCCACTCCATGATAGCCCTTATCTTTTCTGGATCTACTGCAATTCCCTCCTTGGAGACAACATGCCCCAAGTAGTGTACCTCAGTCTAAAAGAAACTACACTTGTTGAGCTTAGCATACAACTGATGCTCTCTCAACAACCTCAACACTGTTGCTAAATGCTCGGTATGCTCTTCCTCATTTTTAGAATATACCAATATGTCATCAATGAACACAATAACAAACTTATCCAAATGCATACACAACACACTATTCATCAAGCACATAAATGTAGTTTTAGCAATAGTTAAGCCAAATGGAACTACAACAAACTCATAATGCCGATACTGGGTCTGGAAAGTTGTCTTGTAAACATATTCCTCTTTGATGTGTACCTAGTGATATCCAAATCTCAGATCAATATTCGAGAACACTGCTTCTCCCTTCAGCTGATCGAACAAGTCATCAATCCTTGATAATGGATACCTATTCTTGATAGACACTTTGTTCAACTTAGTCAATGCACAATCTAAGAGTACCATCTTTATTCATTACAAACAACACTGGTGTGCCCCATGGTGATACGCTTGGCCTAATGTATCCCTTGTCCAATATTTCCTTCAACTGTAACTTCAACTCTACAAACTTAGGTGTGCTCATCGTGTAAGGTGCTTTTGATGCTAGAGCTGCCCCTAACACTAACTCAATACAAAATTTTACTTCCCTGTGAGGTGGTAGCTTTGTAATGTCCTCAGGAAATATATCCTTGTACTGCTGTAGAAGTGGGTACTTGCTCAAAACATTTCCATCCTCAACTTCCTTACATTTATCGCTAGAAATGTGCAGTGCAAATAACTTACACCCTTTCCTACAACTACGCTTTTCTTGCATAGTTGTCACCATCCTAACTTATGTGGCTTTCTTCTTTGCCTGTAAGACTCTTGATTCCCCATTGTCATCCAAGCACTCAATAACTCTGTCATAAATGTCCACCTTGGTTTTATGAAGGTACAACCAATCCATGACCAAAAACATATTGTATGATCCCAAGAGTAATACAGTCAAATGTGTTGCAGTGGGCATACCATTCAAATCAAATGGACAATCTCTTACCCAATGGTGAAATCGATTCTTGGTACCTATATCCAACTGCACTAACCAAGATTCTGCATGCAATTCCTTACTCAAACCACACTTATCCACCAAGTTAGGACTAACATAGCTATAATTAGATCTAGGTTCAATCAAAATAGAAATAACTTGATCACAAAGCTTACCATCCATCTCAATTATAAATTCTTGATGGCCGGCCTATTTTTTATCCAATGCTGCATAAATACGAAGAACACTCTGACCAACATCCCCAACAATTTGTGCATCCCGTGCACTATATATTTGAGGCCTACCACCCTGATACTATGGACCATGCCTGCTGTGATGATCTCCTCCACAAGTCCAACACCACATGAGCTCCTTATTCTGTTCCTCAAATCAATGCTCATGTCCGTTGTCTGATGCATTGAATCTAGTAGGTGGTGAAACACTCTCTTTATTCCCTTAATATTGTGCTCTTACTCGCTTCTTGTCCCATTTTCCTTTGTTCTTGGCATTACCTTTCCAATATGCTTTAGTTTAGGACTCGTGCTTTGATTGTTCATAGAAATTCTTTAGTTTTCGGATGGCCTCCTCTAATGATATAGCCTCATCTACCTCAACCCTACCTTTGAATGCCACTGGTAACCCACTGATGAATCTATGAATCTTGGCCTTCTCCTCTTTGAGGTAAGGTGCATACCCATCATCATCTATCATTGATCCCATCTTTAGCTCATAGAATTTTTTTCCCCATCATCCAAGTCTCTTTGACAAATACTTATTCTTGAATAGTCTCTCAAACTCACTCCAAGTCAAATCTTCCGCATGTATACCTATGAAATTCTTCACATCTTCCCACCAAATGTCTTCTTTACCTTTGAGAATAAATGTAGCTACTATGTCTTTCATGTAAAACAAAATAATCATGCAACCTGAAGAAATTCCTCATGCCAAGAAACCATGCCTCTGCATCCTACAATTTGTTCATATCTTCATCAAAAATAGCTGGGTTTTCTTTCTTAAACTCATCTGGAAAGTATCCCTTATCACTCCTCCTGTAAGGATGATAACGATATTGATCATCATGCCCGTCAGAACCATAACTAGAGTGGTACCTGTGTCTATCGCTCCTCCTACCTGAAGTGTCCAACAGTATGCCATCTCTAACCATGTCACCACTGTCTGACCTATGACCACCATGCGACCTACTACCATATGCCCCATTAGTTTTGTCCTCCTACTCATGGTTGTTATGAAGTGGTCCTTGTCACTGCAAATCTAACAAACTCTGAAGTATCACTACATTTACCTCTGCTAGCTTCTCTTGTGCCTGTATGATTCTATCATTATCTACCTTACAACTCCTTATTTCTTCCTTTAATCTTCTCAGTGTATCTACCAAATTGGAAGAGTTCCCAACACCATACTACTCTTCTAATTCATAGGGAGAGTCTTTGTAGTCTACCATCTTGTTAGCCATTTGATATTTCTTCTTGCAAGGTATATCATGTCAGCTAAACCAAATCACAATAAACCAACGTACCTTAGTATAGCTCGGGGAGGATACCTAGTCTACAAGATCAACAAATCAGCATCATACATGTATAAGATAATCATCACAATATATAGAAAAATAACACATAAGCAAATGACATGTTAGGGTCCTATAATAATAGGATTCATAATTTTGAATTGGCTATGGTTAGCCTTGTAATACTGTACATACTTTTGCTTTCTGCAAAATGTCTTTCATATTCAAAATTTAAAAATGTAAAGAGGGTTGTCCTAAAAGAATAATCAAAGGACAAAAAGAAAGAAAGAGATCAAAAAAGTAAAAAATATGAACCCAAAAAAGAAATAAAACAGATCATAAAAGTGTGCAAATTCAAATGCCACTACTTTTCACTTTACTTTGTAAAATAAGGTTGTGTACAGCTTGTCAGAAATGCCACAATCCATGATGGTCAAATTGCTTAATCTTGACTTATTCATGCTTTAAATTTTATGTTGATAGATAGAGAATAAGCATCTAGCCAAACTGTTTAACCTTAGCAGATCAGTAGTTAGGCAGAGAATAAAAATGAGCTCATAAGTTTAATCTGAGCCATTGGAAGTTATAAAGTTAGAATTAGATAGTTTGCTTGTAAAAAGAAAAAGAAAAAAAGGGTCAGCAAGCTCAAATGCACCCAATAAAATGAAGAAAAAATGTTAAGATAAGTAAAGGGTGGGTAGAAGAAACGTTGCAAATTCACAAGGTTGCTAAGTCAAAGGCACATTTATCATGCTTAATCCTATGTTTCATGTGCAGGAGGATTTGTGAGAAAGAAAAGATATTCACAAGCTTGTTTACTAATTTCCCCTCATTTCACTATTCCCCACATGCTTATTTTCTAATTTCCCAATTATTCCTTCATCAATTATAAATCCCTTTTTTCCTCTCATTTTGACCCTTACCCCTTGGTTTCACACATTTCCCTAGTAATTACCTTTAAAAAATCATCCCCCTACCCAAAAACCCTTTTCCCTAGCGTGAAACCCATTCCCCATTGCAAATATTACCTCCCCCCTTATTAATTTCCTTATTTCCCTTCAAAACCCACAAAAACCCCTTTGTCCTAAGTTTTTATGCCCCCGCTTTATCTAGTTAACCCCCCCATTTCATATTTCCCTGACAAACCTCTTTTAACCCACCAACCCTTGGTGCGGTTAAAAAACCCTGCCACATAACCCATGGTCCCACTTTATTAACCCACTGCTTATGTTAAAAATCTCGACCTTATTGGTTAATTAATTACATTTATGTGTAATTAAACCCCAGGCCCCACAAATCCCTTTCCCAATTCCCTCTGTGCATCTTAACCACGCGATAGCCATCCGATCTCCTGCTCACAGATCCGACGGTGCGCATCCATATTGCGCAGGTTCATTATCTGGCCAATAACAGCCCGAGAGCATGTGAGATTTGCGGTTTTCCCTGGGTGCTTTTTTGCTACATGTCGGCACCAGGTGAGATCACGTGCTTGCGAAAAATACCACCTACCCTCCAAAAGCAATGCGATGGCCCAGAAAACCACCTCCCCACCAAAGACAAAAACTTCCCACTGTTCATTCATAATTTTCGCACCAAAATGTGACCATTACCCGTTAAAAGGTCAGAAAAGCCCCAATTCACTCTTTTCGCTCATTTTTCACTACAACTACTGCTTAGCCATTGTGACACCCTGAGACCTCTGCGACCAAATTGACCACTGTTTGTCGCCTAAAGAAGCTCCGGACACCTAATTGAAGCAACCAGTTCACAGTTGAAACCTCCGTACCCTATGCAATCACCACTAGACCCAGTTTGCAAGCCAGACCATCGATTTCCAGGTATTCTTGGGAAAAACCAAAACGACCCTTCAACTTGAAAATGCACAATTTAAATTGAAAGCTTAATTAATTGAATTAATTAAAGAAACTTGGCTGAATTGAAAAGAAACCTGCTATACACCCCAAACCCTTATGCAGACTGTAATTACCCACCCACTCTACCAGAGCTTCCAAAACTCACTCCTAATACCCCTCAAAGCTTAATTCATATATGTAAACCCAATGATGGCTTCCCAAACCTCTTTGGACGTGAGACATCTATAAACCCCTCACCTAGACGTTGACCACCTTGGATTGGCACACAAAGATTTCCAAATAAAGGATACTACTTCCCCTACCTACCTTCTGAAGATCCGTTACTTAAGTAAGGATAGATTCTTAAGCCAGAACTATGACATTTACCTTTGGGAGTCTAATTTGCCCAAATATCTGTTTCCAGAAGTACATCAATTCCCAAACATTATCCACTTCTGTCATGCTTACTGCATTCCTAGCCAAAGAGCCATTGTCACCCCTAACCAATAATTTTTATTTACCATCACTGCAGAATCCATTAACCACATGTTGCAGGTCCAACCAAGCCCTAATGAGACCCCACTATCTATTAGAGAATTGTGGACCTTTATACCCAGTTAGACCTTCCCAAAATAGCTCAACTTTTCCAGACTTTCATCATAGAGGAATGTCATACTCCCATGGATAGTACCTTGTTGGGCGTGGGATCCCCCAAGGCAAGTTTTGGGGTTTAAAACCCAAATTTTGACCAAATCCGATGTAAAGACTCTACGTTTTGTGGGCACGGAGCACGAAGATTATAAATGAGTCATGGAGTTGTCCACCCTCATTTTTGTAATGTAATGTCAGCTTTAGAGATCTACCCATGGTCCACGGACCATGGGATTGTATAAATAGAGCGAGGCTCTAAGTGGTAAATCAAGGAATGATAGTCATGAATGAAGGATGAAGAATTGAGTCTTATCTAAATGTAGAGTCGAGTCTTTGGGTCGTAGAGTAGGAGAAGGCTCTGCAAGTGAGTGTGGAGAGGCCTAGTAGTCTGCAGCTGAGTGTGTAGACCCCTGCAGCTGAGTGCGCAGGGCGAGTCGAGTTTGTAACCTTTGGAGAAGTAATAAAGAGAAGTTTTACATCATTTCTTTATATCTTTTTCCTATCTTTTGCATTGAATGTATCGGATATAAATTGCATTTCTATTGTTTATATGATGCGCGAACTTATATGAATGTGTTGATAAAGTGAATATAAGATTGAGTATATGTTTACGCAAAGATAACTAACTGTTATAAGAAGATAAGTAAGATCCACAGTATAACTTGGGGAAGTAGCGTAGATTGCTGCCCTAGCAGCGCAAAAGCACCTCAGCCCCTAGTTAGGGCTGCGCAAAGGCAATTTTAGCAGATCACAAAGGCCTCGCAGGTCAGGACAATGCATGAAGTAACCTGCATGAAGGTATTCACAATTGGACTAAACCGACCCCTCAGACCTCTCTAGGGTGTGGAAACTTGATTCCAGCATCCCCCCATACTGCATCACGTGAGACCTCAGTCCACGCTCTACGGATGGTTGCTGAAAGGGTCAGTAGTACAGGGATTTATTTGGCCAATTAACTCTAAACCTGGGTCAGGCCCCATCAAGCCAACAAATGGTTCTATTGTCAGGACCAGAATCTACATAGATATGTCTGATGTCATATCATTGGAATCCAGATAAGAAGGAAATTGAAGGTTGGTTAGATAGAATAATTCACGAGTTCGCGGTGCAGGAGAACAGGAATCTGCGACTGACAAAAGAAGAGTGGTTAGACTACTACCTGTACATAAAGATCCACGAAATATTCTTCGCGTCTTTCCCTACTGAGCTACAGGAGTGGATCGCGAAGCTATCAAATAGCCAAGGAAGGTGGAAACTTGACAATCCTATTGTGTGGACCCCAGAGTTGGGGCATAGATTAGAAGCATCTGAGCATAAGATCATGCGTGCTGTTGAGCACTGGCTCGATCGAATTATAGGAGGATTCATTATTGAGTTCATGGTAGATACTTCAATCAGCTACAGCGAGGAGAGTGACGCTTTCTTAAAGGACCATGAGGTAAGTACCTAAAGTCTCTGAATACTTGGATTAAAATGTTATTGTGTGAAAAGAGGGTTATGCAATTACCTTTATGTCCAGAGCTATGTGAAGTGGAAAAACCTACAGAAACGAAGGAAGTAAGGGACCAGAGAATAGCCCTTTGATTTTACCTTTGCGAGGAGACGAGGAAGAGCTCGAGAAGGTCTCTCCGCGAAGTGTGATCCATTTGATAAGACAAGATGCGCATGGTTCCATTAACAAATTTAGGAGCTACTGCTGGGAGTTGATCAGTGTGATGGCTTGGATCAGGCCGCATATTAATAAAGGGATCACCGATGGTGGTGCGATGTAGATGGTAAAATGTGCGATGTAGATAGTAAAGTTAAAAGGTGGAATTTTCGCAGGAAAAGTAATTGATGGTTGGTTGACGCTGTATACAGGTGGCCCAACCACCTGACTAGCCGTGGAAAACATAGTCTTAGTGCTCCAGGTAGCTGAAAGGAGACGCAGGACTATAAAAAGATGTAGGAAATGCAGGAACAGATAAAAGGAAGCAGTTCAAACATAGCAGTCTCTAAAGAGTGCATGAAGGAGATACAACAGGCAACTGTTTAGTGCGCTGCCAATCTTGCAACAATTCGGACAGAGTTGAGAGGTCTCCATGTGAAGATCTCCATACCAACTGAGTGACTCGAGGGAAAGTCATGATGTTTGTGTTGGGGGCCTGTTGGGCACGAGATCCCCCAAGGCATGTTTTGGGGTTTAAAGCCCAAATTTTGACCAAATCCGATGTAAAGACTTTGCGTTTTGTGGGCACGAAGCGCGAAGATTGTAAATGAGTCATAGGGTTGTTCGCACTCATTTTTGTAATGTAATGTCGACTTTAGAGATCTACCCATGGTCTGTGGACCATGGGATTGTATAAATGGAGCGAGGCTCTAAGTTATAAATCAAGGAATGATAGTCATGAATGAAGGATGAAGAATTGAGTCTTATCTAAGTGTAGAGTTGAGTCTTTGGGTCGTAGAGTAGGAGAAGGCTATGCAACTGAGTGTGCAGAGGCCTAGTAGTTCACAGCTGAGTGTGCAGACCCCTGCAGTTGAGTGCGCAGGGCGAGTCAAGTTTGTAACCTTTGGAGAAGTAATAAAGAGAAGTTTTATATCATTTCTGTGTTTCTTTTTCCTGTTTTGTGCATTGAATGTATCGAATATAAATTGCATTTCTATTGTTTATATGATGCATGAACTTATATGAATGTGTTGATAAAGTGAATATAAGATTAAGTATCTGTTTATGCAAAGATAACTAATTGTTATAAGAAGATAAGTAAGATCCGCAGTGTAACTTGGGGAAGTAGCGCAGATCGCAGCCCTAGCAGCGCGAAAGCACCTCAGCCCTTGGTTAGGGCTGCGCGAAGGCGATTTTAGCAAATCGCGAAGGCCTCGCAGGTTAGGATAGCATGCGAAGAAACTTGCGCAAATGTATTAACAGTTGGACTAAACTGACCCCTCAAACATCTCCAGGGTGCAGAAAATTGGTTCCAACATCCCCCCATACTGTTTTGGGTGAGAACTTAGTTCCTGCTCTGCGGGCTGTTGCTGAAAGGGCCAGTAGTACAGGGATTTGTTTGGCTAATTAACACCGAACCTGGGTCAGTTATTTATTGGACACTCTTGATCCAAAAGTACTCCACTACATTCACTTATAAGGACTTCATTGATTCATTTGTCCATCTAGTCATGAATATGCTAACTAGTAGCCCTCGGCTTATAATCAGCCAAGAGATCAAAAGGGTGTTACAGTTGGTCAAGAACAGTAAGGTGGGAGACTGGTATCTGTACCAGAACAACACAGAGATAAGAATTTATGGATGCCAACTTGCCCCTTACAAACTGCCCAAATACCTCCCCATGAGGATATTTGCACTAGAATATTTTAGATAGATTATCAATTCTGATGAAGTCAACTTCCTAGCAGTTATGAAGAAAACCAATTTCAAAATGAAAAATCAATTTGGCCCCTTCATTTGTAACACCAGGGAAGTTGGACCAAAGGCAGATAAGATCCTACAACAAATTAAGTTCAAAAACAGTTTTATGTGGCAGTATGGCCCTCATGGAGTCATAAATAAACTGAGGATCAAGGTCAAATTAGGACCTTTCATCCATCATCCCAGACTAGACATTGAGAGGTTTTCCAACCAATCAGAATGGTTGGAAAACACTCTAATTGACATGGATAGCACTGTAGTGGATGTAGAGAATACATTGATTAATGTAGAGAGACAGATTGATGAAAGTTCCTTCCTGCAGGTTCCAGAACTAGGAGAACCAATGAACATTCCTCTTGTTTTACAGACTCCTGCAAATGAGGAGAGAAACCCAAAGAGAAATAGGGAGGAGGGTTCCAGTTCTGCTATGGAAACCATAGATGAGTAGTTAGAGATCAGCTACAGGAAGAGGCCCAAGCTGAATCCTGTAACTGAATAGGAGGAAACCACTAAATTAGTGGAAATAACTGACACTGATAAAATGGTGGAAAGAAGCAAAGGTACAACAGCTTCAAGAGAAACACAACAACCTTCAACATCAAACACTCAGCTTATTGAGAGATAGCTTAGTGTTGAGGTTTCTTCTTTCACTAGACCAGCAGATAAAGAAAAGGATATCAAGGACAAATACAAGGAGATCAAGTTGAGAAATGAGAAGTTGAAGGTTGAAACATATGCTCAATACTTCAAGAACACACCAGCAAACCAAAGCAGGTTGATGTCTGATTTTGACATCAAAACAAGAAAAATGCAGGGGTCCTTCATGCAGCCAATTATCTAGCAGCCAAAGATATCAGCTGACTATAGAAAAATAGACTTTGAGGTGTTGGCCAGGGATGTTCATCCCATTGACCAGATTGAATTCCACAAGCAGGCAGGAGAGATGATCTACTCCACCTTGACAGGAAAGGCCATGGTTGCACATAAGCTACAGAGTTCATTAGATAACATTACAACTCAATACAAATTGGAAAAGGCCTCCTCACAAGCCAAGGACAACAAGATCAAGTCATTGGAGGACTTGGTAATTGAGCTGGGACATGATCCCAATGACATCAAGGCTGCTGAGAAATTGATCAAGAAGAAGAATGATGACATTGTAGCTCTCAAAAAACAACTGAAACTTCCTCATTTAGAGCACCCATAGACAAAAGAGGTCCTGGAGAGCCAAACACATTTGGAGGAGATGATGGACTTGGTTCTACAATTGAATGATCAACTAAAGGAAATGGAAAAGGAGTTAGATAACCTGATACAGTTAAGAAAAGCTAGTTTGGACACTGCCCCTACCACTATTATCCTAACAGTTACTACAGCAGTACCTTCCACTTTGGCAGCATCCTTAGCTCCAATAGCTTCAATAGCTACAACACTGCCAGCTTCTACAGTGTCTACATCAGCAACAGGGTCAACAATAGCATCTCAGCTAGGTGACGAGGCCAGTAGATTGGTCAAAGCAATGGAACACATGTCCATTCAGACCACTGAAATGAACAATCTCAAGGAAAAGGTAACCAGTCTAGAGACTGACTATAAGCTTGCAAAAATTATGCACAAAGAAGAAGTGCAGAAATCAACCAAGATGAATGAGAGAATAAAAAGCTTCAAGAAGGAATTGACTTTGAAGGAACCCCTTGGCCAGGCTAAGGAACAATTATGGGCCAATATCATTGACTCTTTCAATGATATTTGGCCATCCATTCAAGTAATTTTTGAACATATTGACTTAGTGAATCAGGATACATAAGCCATACAAAGAGTGAAAACAGAACTCGGAGACATGCCCGAGGAAGCTACAAGGATCATTCACTTCTTCAAATCCAAAAACAAGTATGAATTACAGGAGTTGGAGATACCTGATAGGACAGGTACAATATTAGAAGTAAAAAGGATCCTCACCAAGAGAAACTTAATGCTAAACTTGGAAGATAAGTGCCAAACCATGCAACTGGCTATAGATAGATTCATGGTTCAATTTGAAGTTTAGAGGCAAAGGGTCTGCCAAATCCCTTAGTAATAAATGATAAATTAATGTCACAAGAGGACTACAACAGAAGAATTAGAGAAGTGGACAGAGATCAGGTAAATACTTCATCTATGAAGGGGATGCCTATTGGGAAGGTCTTATACCAGACTTTTGAGAACTTGTTTTACCTCCAACATGAGGTAAAACACCTTTTTGTGAATAAGCCTACTTTTTCCAAGTACATGAAGGCAGATGAAATTTATAGGAAAATGATAAATATCCAATTACCAGATGCAGAAACATGGGAGAAATTGAATGACTTACTGTATAAATACACAATCAAAATGTAAGAATGTACAGTAAGGGTGAAAAAGCACAGTAAAATAATAATGACAGGCCAGCCAGATGAAAGAGTATCAGGTAAAAGTGTATTAGTTGAAAGATAAGAGTAAAAGGAGCATTCATCATGAAGACCAACAACAAAGCAGAGAATAAAAGGGAAAATATCATAGCATAAAGACAACAAAACCTAATAAACAAGGACAACATACATCAGTTGAACATCTCTCTCTATGTTCTTGCAGGAAGATATTTCTTTCTCCTAGATTAATTCCCAAGATAGTTTGGGATATTTTGTAAATTATTTTTGTATAAATACTTCATAATTCTAACTATTGAGCGTGGATCGCTATACATTTGTAGATTTATTTTGATCATAAACCTAAGGGTTGTTGTATGAATTTTTCAAGTCAACAGACTGGACCAAGTAATAAAAAGATTACATTACAAGATTCATGTGTTGAGCTATTACAGTGAAGTATTTTCTTTGTCAAATTTGTTATTTCCTTATGTTTTTCACAAACTTGAATGTTATCTAAAGTTGAATGAATTAACTGGAAATTTATCTCAAAATTTGTTTAAGTACACTCTATTTTGAACAGTTGATCATATCCATGTTTTCTTATGATATCTGGATCTAAGAATCCTTAATTTCTCTTCCATCCCGGTTGACCTCTTTCACTTTCTTCATAATCCAGCCTAAGGAACCCTTAATTGCTCCTTTGATCCGATTGAAAACAACTTCACCATCCACCTTGAGATTACAGCTATCTTTCCTTGTAGACATTGGTTTTAGAACTTGATCTAGTCCTGTTTGCTTGATATTTGACCCCATAGCCCAATGGTAACTCGTAGCTAGCCTAAAATCAATTAAATAAACAAAGTTAAAACATAAAGAGAGAGCCCTCTCTGAGAATTAGGAAGGCTAGATCATAATATCCAAAGTAGGTTTGTGGTTACTTCTAATAATTTATTTCTAATCAACTCTGGATAAATATTGGAGTGATAACATATTGGCGACCACACTGGGGACTTCGATCCTCAACGTAATAAAACTTTAAGGAAACTTTAAATTTAATATTTTGCCCCTTAAGGTCATTTTAAGGAGTTGATGTTAAAAAGTTTCAAAAAACAATTAAAAAATTAAAATTTTGGCTCCCATAAAGACTCACTATACCAGGGCAAATCTAGATCCAAACCCTGCTACAATAGTTGATGACCCTGAAAGAATTTTAAGAAAACCAAAAAAGGTAGAAACTCAAGCAAGTAGTATCCAGTTAGGTAAATCAAATTCACTTCTTGAGGAATTATCAACCTTAGAGGAAATTCCATTTGATTTGTCATTTGACCTCTCATTGTTTAGAATTAAATCAGAAAATGCAATTCATGAAACTGTGTTAGACCCTAATTTTATTCAATTCATTGAGTAAAAGAATTTCCTATACACCCATATTTAGATAAACTTGTGTTGGATACCTTTGACAAGCTATAAGCTTTAACCTCTACATTGATAAGCCATATAGATGATGCCTACCTTCAACAATCAGTTGAATTAACTTCCCTCACTGCTGCTGCCTCTGAAATTTATGCACAATCTTCAAATACTGTAAATACACCTTCATTTACTACCACCTCACCTATAATATCCACCCTAGTTCATTCCCCTAAACCAGTTTTTCATTAGCTTCCTATCCCACCAAACTCATCAGCCTCATCTAGTTCATCTCCATCCATTTCAAGCCCTTCCTCAAGCACCATCACTTTGCCCCCTAGTCAAGCAAAAATCTTAGCCATGGTAGACATATATGCAACTTTGGTTTTACCAGCACAGTTCGATGCCATGCCCCAAGATTACCAAAGCAAAATCTTTTTGTTTGATGCTACTGGTCAGTATACCACCCAACAGCATGTGAAAAAAATGATTGACTATTTTGAGTTGCATGAGATTGATGAATTTGGTGTCCAAATGAGGTTATTTTCCCAAACATTAACCCAGGATGTTAAGAAATGTTTCAAAGGTTTACTAGCTAATCATATTGTAGATTTAACTGCTTTTCATAGATTGTTTATTGATAGATGGGAGAGAAAGAAAAACCCTCTGCAAATACTTTTTGAATATGATAACATTAGAAGAGCTCCTAATGAGTCAGTTCAAGATTATTGTACTAGGTTCAATAGCATCTACAATGAAATCCCTGCTAATATTAAGCCTCCACCAGACCTAGCATTGATTAAATTCCATGATGGTTTTGACACTGACATGTCATACCAGTTAAGAGAAAGAAACCCTGAAACATTAGAACAAATGCAAAGTAATGCTGTTAGTGTAGAAGCCAATCTATTAGCTAAGAAAGCCAGGATGAGAAATGAAAAATGAGTTGTCATTAAAGAGGAGACTTCCACTTCTGATGGTAAATATATAGTTTAGTAAAGAGTGTAGAAAGAATAATGGATAGATTAGAAAACATGGAAAGAAAAACTCAGTGGGAGAATCAACAGCCACCCCCAATAAGAAACCCCAACTTCAAGAAGAATCCTAACACTGGAAAGAATGCTATACCAGATTAGCAAATTAGACCACCCTTCCAGGAAAACTATGCTGAGGGTTCACAAAACCATGAGGGAGAGGATGACACCCAGATAAATCTATTAGGGAGAAAAAAATGAAGATGTTGTTTTTCTTACTCAAGAAGAACAAGAATTGTACATGCTGCAACAATTGCAATTAGAATCTGGAGAGTCCTTGGACTTTAAACAAGGCTATGAATCTTCCATATATGAGGTTCACAAACAGTATAGCCTAAGAAGTAAAAAGAATAATGGAATTCCCACTAAGAGATCAATTCAAACCCAAACAAAAAAGCTAACAGAAGCTCCTGTGACCAAAATCCTACAAATCCTCCTTAGGGGAACTCAGGAGACTTCCAACCCAAAAATTGTAGATATAACTTCATTTGAAACTCAAAATGAAATTATTACTCAAATCATTCCAAATAAGAGAAATCAAAACAAAATAGTTGAAACACACACTGAAGTGCCAAGTACAAAAAAGAAGAAGATAAAAACACACAGACCACATTTGCTAAGGAAGATCTCATCCAATCAAGCAAAACTCAATTGCCTTTCAACATTAAAACTGAGATAGAAAAATTGAAAATATTAGTTCCTTTGACCAATCTAGTGAAAAATGAATCCTATAGATCAAAAATCACTGAAACATTGAATATAGGTGAAGGAGAGGATGTTGTGAATTTGAATGATAATCAACCTGAGTTATTGTTTGACCCTGAAGTAAATGTTACACATCAACAAGGGGGTATCCCTCCTTTCTACATTAGTTTGAACATTCATGACAAAATATTACATAATGCTATGCTAGACTCAGGGGCATCCCATAAATTAATGCCAAAAGCAATCATGGAGAGACTAAACTTAGATATCACCAGACCATATGAGGACCTATTTTCCTTTGACTCTAGCCAAGTTAAATGCATCGGCCTGATCAAGGATTTGTGTGTAACTCTAGTCCAACGCCCAGCAAAGAGTATTTTCATGGACATAGTAGCTGCTGACATCCCACCCAAGTATGGAATGATGTTATCTCGCTCACGGGGAGCAAAATTGCAGGGATCTTTATAATTAGATATGCCATATGCCACCATATCTATTTTTGGTCAACATAGAAAACTTTATAGAGAGACCTTGATGAAATACATGGTGAATAGTGTAGAAAAACCATAGAATTTCTCTATATACTCCATGCATTCTGATTTGGAATATTTTATCTTGTATAATTCAGACCATGACAAAAAGGAAATCACAGTTGTAGAAGAAAAGTACAAAACACCGGATAGTGAAAACATTTTTCATGAGTCTCTATGTCATTTGGATTTTGATGGATCTGTGAATAGACTAGGAGCAGGTGTAGGAGTGTGGATTCACAACATGGAAAATAATCATTCTGAAGGTCATGCATTTAGATTAAACTTTAAATGCACAAACAACATGGCAGAATATGAGGCTCTAATCTCAGGACTACAAATGGTTATAAAACTTGGAGCCATGAGAGTTTCTATAATGGGAGACTTAGAATTGATTATTAAACAAATCAAAGTTGAATAATTTGTAAATAATCTCAGATTGAGCCAATATAGAGAAACTGTCCTAGATTTGATTAAAGACCTTTTGGAAACAGACTTTGCTGTCATTCCTAGAAAACAGAATATGCAAGCCCACAGTGTGGCCACTTTTGCTAGTACCTAAAAATTGCCTTTTCAACCCAACCACTAGTACACTACAGAAGCGAGACATAGGCCTGTCATACCTGACAATTTGAAATATTGCAGATTTTCTCACAAGATTCTCAAATTTATGATTTCATGAATGTTGAAGGTGAGTTTCAAAATTGTAATATAGATACAGATTGTACAATAGATAATGACATAGATAGTGGGATAGATGTAAATATTTTAGATATAGGTAAACCCATTAATTTTACTAAAGTAGAAATAGATAAATTAGAAAATGTAGAAATAGAATAAATAATGAATGATGATCCTGAAATTTTAAACCTTAAAAACAAATTTTTGCCTAAGGGATTAGTCCCCTTAAAGGATTTGTTTGATTCAAATAATGTAGCTAGGAAACCAAAAATGGAGCCTTTAAGAGAAGATATAGAAGAGTGTAACATAGGAACTAAAGAAAGACCTAAGTTCATAAAAATATCAAAATCCTTACCTCCAAATGAAAAGGTTAAATATATAAGTCTGCTCAAAGAGTTTCAAGATGTCTTTTCCTGGAGTTATGAAGACCTAAAGTCTTATGACACCAGCATAATTCAACACAAGATACCTATCAAAGAAGATAATAAACCTTTTAAACCGAAACTTAGGAGAATTAATCCAGTTCTTATGCCATCAATTGAAAATGAAGTCAAAAGGATGTATGATGCCCAAATCATAGCTCCCATTAGATATTCAGATTGGGTCTCAAACTTAGTCACTACTAGGAAGAAAACAGGAGAAATCAGACTCTGTGTTGATTTCAGAAATCTGAACAAAGTATCATTAAAAGATAACTATCCTCTCCCAAAGATGGACCATATCCTTTAGAGGGTAGTAGGCTCATCCATAATTTCATTGCTTGATGGATTTTCTAGATACAACCAAATCTTAGTTCAACCAGAGGACCAAGCAAAAACTGCATTTACTACTCCTTGGGGTACTTTCATGTATTTGAAAATTCCTTTTGGATTAATGAATGTAGGAGCAACATTTCAAATAGCTATGGATATAGCTTTTGCCAAAGAAATTCATGACTTTCTAGTTGTTTACCAAGATGACATCACAATATTTTCTAAATCTGATAATGAACATCTAGATCACCTGAGAAGAGTTTTCATTAAATGCAGAAAAATTGGTATTTCCTTAAATCCCAAAAAGACACTCTTTGGTCTAGAAGAAGGTAAAATCTTGGGACACATAATATCCAAAGATGGAATTATAATAGATCCTACTAAAATAGAGGCTATACTAACCATCACCCATCCTATAAACATCAAAGAATTATAGTCATTTTTAGGCAAAATAAATTTTCTTAGGAGATTCATTTCAAATTTAGCTGAATTAATTAGTGCACTAAATAACATGTTAAGAAAAGATTCAACACTTAAATAGACAGTGGAGGCTAAACAGTCTTTTGAGGCCATCAAACAAGCCCTTACCAAAACTCCAGTCCTCATAAGTCCTGACTTCCAAAAAGATTTTATAATTTTTTCTTTTGCTTCAGAACATACTATTACAACAGTATTGTTGCAAAAGAATGACCAAGGATATGAACAACCCATTGTATTTTTTAGTAAATATTTAAGAGATGCAACACTAAAGTACAACATAATGGAAAAACAAGTGCTAGCTTTGGTGAAAACTATTAAACATTTCACAGTATATATTTTGTATTCACACATCATTGCTTATGTTCCAAATTTAGTAGTAAAGGACATTTTGACACAAAATGGTCCTGAAGGAAAGAGAGGAAAATGGATTGCCACTATTTTGGAATATGACATAGAAATAAAGCCTACAAAACTTATTAAAGGCCAAGGTTTAGCCAAAATCATGGCTTCATCGAACTGTCAGGCCTTAGATATAAATTTCATTAGTGCCTTAGATGATCAGGAAGAGATGGTGACTCCACAGATCAATGAAGCTTTTACAAATTCACCTTGGTCTGTAGATATCATATTTGTCTTACTAAACTTACAAGCTCCCCCTAGTTTATCTAGAACTAAAGCTAGATTTTTGAAAATGAAATCAATGAGATATTGTGTCATAGATAATGCTTTATTTTCAAAAGATAATGGTGGTATTCTATTAAATTGTTTACTAAAAGATGAAGCTGATAAAATCATTCAAGAATTTCATGCAGGAGATTGTGGAGGACACTTGTATTGGAAAACAACTGCTGACAAAATTCTAAGCGCTGGTTTTTACTAGCCCACTCTTTTTGCAGATGTCAAGAAACATGTGATCTCCTGTCATAAGTGCCAGATATTTGAGGGTAAAAGGAAGCTCTTACCTTTACCTCTCAAACCTATATCCACAGAGGTGCCATTTCAACAATGGGGTTTAGACTTCATTGGAGAAATTCACCCAGCCTCCTCAACCCAACATAAATGGATTTTGACAACCACTGATTACTTCACCAAATGGATAGAAGCCATCCCTTCTAGACAAGCCACAGACTTTGTCATTATCTCATTCCTTGAAAACAATATCCTGTCAAGATTTGGATGCCCCCAAAGGTTCATTACTGATAATGCAACTGCTTTCAAATCCAAGAAAATGGTAGAATTTTGTAACAAATATCATATTACCCTTGGCCATTCCACTACCTATTACACTCAAGGTAATGGACTTGTAGAATCCTCAAACAAAAGGCTTGTCAATATCATTAAGAAACTACTGGAAGACAACAATAAGACATGGAACAAAATATTTGTCAATGCCTTATGGGTAGACAGACTAACTACCAAAACATCCATTGGTACATCTCCTTATCAGTTAGTATATGGAATCGATGTTGTTTTTCCATCCTCTTTAGGAGTGCCAGTGATGAATATCATCCAAGAGTTGTAGGTAGAATCGAATGATATCCAAAGGAAGATAAATCGAACAATACACTTGCAACAAACCAGAGAAGAATTCTATGTTAAATCACAAGTAATCCAGGATAAAATCAAAAATATTTTTGACAAAAATATCAAATCTGATGATTTTTACATAGGTGACAAAGTACTTAAATGGGATTCTAGAAAAGAAGATAAGGGCAAACATGGCAAATTTGATTTTTTGTGGCAAGGCCCTTATGTCATTTATGGTTATAGAGGTAATAATGCATTTTTCTTGAGAGAGTTAGATGGAACAGATCTATCAGGAGGACCTGTCAATGGTAGAATGTTGAAGCATTACTTATCCACAGATTAACAATAGTTAACTTTACTTTACTCATTGTATATAACATTGCAGAGTTTAAATTGGATTGGATGGTAACCTTTTGAAGTTGAAGCCCGAAGAGAAGACCTTGAGCTTTGAAGGGTTCACCATCATAAGAATGAATAAAGCAGAATCATAGAAAAGCAGTTTTCAAGCTAATTACAGTCACAGTTTCAAAGCCTACTGATCTTAAAGTTCTTGACATTTCACCAGGAAATGCCATCCCCATGTGGAGCCACTTTTAGGGTCCTATAATAATAGGATTCAAAATTTTGAATTGGCTATGGTTAGCCTTGTAATATTGTGCATAATTTTTCTTTCTGCAAAATGTTTTCCATATTAAAAATTAGAAAATGTAAAGAGGGTATGTCTTAAAAGAATAATCAAAGGACAACAAGAAAGAAAAAGATCAAAAAATTGAAAAATATGAACCCCAAAAAGAAATAAAACAGATCATGAAAGTGTGCAAATTCAAATGCCACTACTTTTTACTTTACTTTGTAAACTAAGGTTGTGTGCAGCTTGTCAGAAATGCCACAATCCACGATAGTCAAATAACTTAATCTTGACTTATTCATGCTTTAAATTTTATGTTGATAGATAGAGAATAAGCATCTATCCAAACTGTTTAACCTTGGCAGATCAGTAGTTAGGTAGAGAATAAAAATGAGCTCATCAGTTTAAATTGAGCCATTGGAAGTTATAAGGTTAGAATTAGATAGTTTTTTTGTCAAAAGAAAGGAAATAAAGGGTCAGCAAGCTCAAATGCACCCAATAAAATGAAGAAAAAATGTTAGGATAAGTAAAGGGTAGGTAGAAGAAAGGTTGAAAATGCACAAGGTTGCTGAGTCAAAGGCACATTTAACATGCTTAATCCTATGTTTCATGTGCAAGAGGATTTGCAAGAAAGAAAAGATATTCACAAGCTTGTTTACTAGTTTCCCCTCATTTCACTATACCCCACATGCTTATTTTCTAATTTCCCCATTATCCCTTCATCACTTATAAATCCATTTTTCCCTCTCATTTTGACCCTTACCCCTTGGTTTCACACATTTCCCTAGTAATTACCTTTCAAAAATCACCCCCCTACCCAAAACCCCTTCTCCCTAGTGTGAAACCCATTCCCCATTGCAAATATTACCTTCCCCCTTTATTAATTTCCCTATTTCCCTTCAAAACCCACAAAAACCCCCTTTTCCTAAGTTTGTATGCCCCCGCTTGATCTTATTAACCCCCCCATTTCATATTTTCACGAAAAAACTCTTTTAACCCACTAACCCTTGGTGCGGTTAAAAAACCCCACCACATAACCCATGGTCCCACTTTATTTACCCACTGCTTATGCTAAAAATCCTGAACTTATTAATTAATTAATTACATTTCTGTGTAATTAAACCCCAGGCCCCGCAAATGCCTTTCCCAATTCACTTAGTGTGTCTCAACCACGCGATAGCCATTCGATCTCCTGCCCCCAGATCTGACGGTGCGCATCCATATCACGCGGGTTCATTATCCGGCTGATAACAGCCCGAGAGCACGCGAGATTCACGGTTTTTCCTCAACATTTTTTTGCTACGTGACGACACCAGGTGAGATCGCATGCTCACGAAAAATACTGCTTGCCCTCCAAAAGAAGTGTGATGGCCTACAAAACCATCTCCCCACCAAAGCCGAAAACTGCCCACTGTTCATTCATAATTTCCACACCAAAATGTGACCGTTACCCATTAAAAGGCCGGAAAAGCCCCAATTCACTCTTTTCACTCATTTTTCACTGCAATTGTTGCTTAGCCATTGTGACACCCTGAGACCTATGTGACCAAATTGACCATTTTTTGTCGTCTGAAGAAGCTCCGAACACCTAATTGAAGCAACCAGTTCATAGTTGAAGCCACCGTACCCTCTGCAATCACCACTAAACCTAGTTTGCAAGCCAAACCATCGATTTCCAAGTATTCTTGGGAAAAACCAGAATGACCCTTCAATTTGAAAACACACAATTTAAATTGAAAGCTTAATTAATTGAATTAATTAAAGAAACTTGGCTGAATTGAAAAGAAACCTATTATACACCCCAAACCCTTGTGCATACTGTAATTGCCAACTCACTCTACCAGAGCTTCCAAAACTCACTCCTAAAACCCCTCAAATCCTAATTCATATCTGTAAACCCAATTATGGCTTCCCAAGCCTCTTTGGACGTGATACCTCTGTGAACCCCTCACCTGGACATCGACCGCCTTGCATTGGCAGATAGAGAGTTCCAAATAAAGGATACTGCTTCCCCTGCCTATCTTCTGAAGCTTGAGTAAGGACAGATTCTTAAACCAGAACGATGACATTCACCTTTAGGAGTCTAATTTGCCAAAATATTTGCTTCCAGAAGTATATCCATTCCCAGACATTATCCACTTTTGTAATGCTTTTTATATTCCTATCCAAAGAGCCATTGTCACCCCTGACCAGAAATTTTTGTTTACCATCACTGCAGAATCCGTTAACCACATGCTGCAGGTCCAACCAAGCCCTAATGAGACCCCACTATCTATTGGAGAATTGTTGGACCTTTATACCCAGTTAGACCTTCCAAAAATAGCTCATATTTTCTAGACTTTCATCATAGAGGAATGTCATACTCCCAAAAATTGTCCCCCCTATGCGGCCACCATTTTTTCTGAGAGATGTAGTAATTTTATTACCATGCTCTCTTACATCCTAGGATATACCACATATCAACATGTGGATGAGGTTTCCTAGCCTTCCTTTCCATGTTTAGCCCAGGCAAGCTTCCTGCTTTTATTTACAACTATGCTCAGTTCATTTTAGACAAGATGCAAGAACAATTCACCAGATTACCCACTCAAAGAGTCTTCAAGTACTCTTCTGTATTATTTCATATGTTCTTGTATTATCAATACAATAAATTCCCTGTCAGCATTCAGAAGTTGGATACCAATGGAAATCAAAGATCAGTTATTTATTGGACACCCTTGATCCAAAAGTACTCCACTACATTCACTTATAAGGACTTCATTGATTCATTTGTCCATCCAGTCATGAATATGCTAACTAGTAGCCCTCATCCTAGAATCAGCCAAGAGATCAAAAGGGTGTTACGGTTGGCCAAGAATAGTAAGGTGGGTGACTGGTATCTGTACCAGAACCACACAGAGATAAGAATTTATGGATGCCAACTTGCCGCTTACAAACTGCCCAAATACCTCCCCATGAGGATATTTTCACTAGAATATTTTAGGCAGATTATCAATTCTAATGAAGTCAACTTCCTAGCAGCTAGGAAGAAAATCCAATTCAAAATAAAAAAACAATTGGGTCCCTTCGTTTGTAACACCAAGGAAGCTGGACTAGAGGCAGATAAGATCCTGCAACAAATGAAGTTCAAAAATAGTTTTATGTGGTAGTATGACCCTCATGGAGTCATAAATAAACTAAGGATCAAGGTCAAATTTGGACCTTTCATCCATCATCCCAGACTAGACATTGAGAGGTTTTCCAACCAATCAAAGTGGTTGGAAAACACTCTAATTGACATGGATAACACTGTAGTGGATGTAGAGAATAAACTCATTAATGTAGAGAGACAAATTGATGAAAGTTCCTTCCTACGGGTTCCAGAACTAGGAGAACCAATGAAAATTCCTCCTGTTTTACAGACTCCTGCAAATGAGGAGAGAAACCCAAAGAGAAATAGGGAGGAGGGTTCCATTTCTACTATGGAAACCACAAATGAGAAGTTCGAGATTAGTTACAGGAAAAGGCGCAAGCTGAATCCTGTAACTGAACAGGAGGACACCACTGAATCAATGGAAATAACTAACACTGATACAATGTTGGAAAGAAGAAAAGGTACAATAGCTTTAGGAGAAACACAACAGCCTTCAACATCAAGCACTCAGCTTATTGAGAGACATCTCAGTGTTGAGGTTTCTTCTTTCACCAGACCAGGAGATAAAGAAAAGGATATCAAGGACAGATACAAGGAGATCAAGTTGAGAAATGAGAAGTTAAAGGTTGAAACATATGCTCAATACTTCAAGCACACACCAGCAAATCAAAGCAGGTTGATGTCAGCTTTTGACATCGAAACATGAAAAATGTAGGTGTCCTTCATGCATCCAATTGTCCAGCAGCCAAAGACATCAACTGACTACAGAAAAATAGACTTTGAGGTCTTGGCCAGGGATGTTCATCCCATTGACCAGTTTGAATTCCACAAGCAGGTAGGAGAGATGATCTACGCCACCTTGACAGGAAAGGCCATGGATGCACATAATCTGTAGAGTTCATTAAATAACATTACAGTTCAATAAAAATTGGAAAAGGCCTCCTCACAGGCCAAGGACAATAGGATCAAGTCATTGAAGGACTTGGTAATTGAGCTGGGACATGATCCCAATGACATCGAGGCTGCTGAGAAATTGATCAAGAAGAAGAATGAGGACATTGCAGCTCTCAAAACACAGCTGAAACTTCCTCATTTAGAGCACCCACAGATAAAAGAGGTCCTGGAGAGCCAAACACATCAGGGGGAGATGATGGACCTAGTCCTACAATTGAATGATCAACTAAAGGAAATGGAAAAGGAGTTAGATATATTCATACAGTTAAAACAAGCTAGTCTGGACACTCCCCCTGCCACTGTTATCCCAACAGTTACTGCAACAGTACCTTCCACTTTGGTAGCATCCTTATCTCCTACAGCTCCAATCACTATAGCATTGCCAGCTTCTACAACATCTACATCAGAAACAGGGTCAATAGCAGCAACTCATCTAGGTGATGAGGCTAGTAGATTGGTCAAAGCAATGGAAGACATGTCCATTCAGATCATTGAAATGAACAAGCTCAAGGAAAAGGTAACCAGTCTAGAGACTTACTATAAGCTTGCACAGATTATGCACAAAGAAGAAGTGTAGAAATCAACCAAGATGAATGAGAGAATAAAAAGGTTGGAGAAGGAATTGACTTTGAAGGAACCCCTTGGTCAGGCTAAGGAACAATTATGGGCCAATATCATTGACTCTATCAATGATATTTTGCCATCCATTCTAGTAATTTTTGAGCATATTGACTCAGTTAAGCAGGCTATAGAAGCCATACAAAGAGTGAAAATAGAACTGGGAGACATGCATGAGGAAGCTACAAGGATCATTCACTTCCTCAACTCCAAAACAAGTATGAATTACAGGAGCTGGAGATACCTGATAGGACAGGTACAATATTAGAAGTAAAAAGGGTCCTCACCAAGAGAAACTTAATGCTAAACCTGGAAGATAAGTGCCAAACCATGCAACTGGCTATAGACAGATTCATGGTTAAATTTGAAGTTTTGAGGCAAAAGGGTCTGCCAAATCCCTTAGTAATAAATGATAAATTAATGGCACAGGAGGACTACAATAGAAGAATTATAGAGGTGGCCAGAGATCAGGTAAATACTTCATCTATGAAGGGGATGCCTACTGGCAAGGTCCTATACCAAACTTTTGAGAACTTGTTTTACCTCCAGCATGAGGTAAAACACCTTTTTGTGAATAAGCCCACTTTTTCCAAGTACACGGAGGCAAATGAAATTTATAGGAAAATGATAAATATCCAATTACTAGATGCAGAAACATGGGAGAAATTGAATGAATTATTGTAGAAATACACAGTCAAACTGTAAGAATGTACAGTAAGGGTGAAAAAGCACAGTAAAAGAATAATGACAATCTAGCCAGATGAAAGAGTATCAGGTAAAAGTGTATCAGTTGAAAGATCGGAGTAAAAAGAGCATTCAACATGAATACCAATAGCAAAGCAGAGAATAAAAAGGAAAATATCAAAGCATAAAGACAATACAACCTAATAAACAGGGACAACATACATCAGTTGAACATTTGTCTCTATCTTCTTGCATGAAGATATTTATTTCTCCTAGATTAATTCCCAAGACAGTTTGGGATATTTTGTAAATTATTTTTGTATAAATACTTCATAATTTGAAGTATTGAGTGTAGATTGCTATCCATTTGTAGAGTTATTTTGATCATAAAACTAAGGGTTATTGTACCAATTTTTCAAGTCAGCAGACTGGACCAAGTAATAAAGATATTGCATTACGGGATTCATGTGTTGAGCTATTACAGTGAAGTATTTTCTTTGTCAAATTTGTTATTTCCTTGTGTTTTTCACAAACTTGAATGTTATCTAAAGTTGAATGAATTAACTAGAAATTTATCTCAGAATTTTTTTAAGTACACTCTTTCTTTAACAATTGATCATTTCCATGTTTTCTTCTGATATCTAGATCTAAGAATCCTTAATTTCTCTTCCATCCCAGTTGAACTCTCTCACTTTCCTCATAATCCGGCCTAAGGAACCCTTAATTGCTCCTTGGATCTGATTGAAAACCACTTCACCATCTAGCCTTGAGATCTGAAGTAACTCTGCTATCTTGCCCTGTAGACATTGTTTTTAGAACTTGATCTAGTCCTGTTTGCTTGATATTTGACCCCATAGCCCAATGGTAAAAGACACCCCTCTTTTCATCTAAGTAAGTGATCCCACCACCAAATCCAAATCAAAACCCAAGTATAATCATAGCTAGCCTAAAATCAATTAACTAAACAAAGTTAAAACATAAAGAGAGAGCCCTCTCTGAACATTAGGAATGCTAGATCCTAATCTCCAAAGTAGGTTTGTGGTTACCTCTAATCATTTATTTCTAATCAACTCCAGAGAAATATTGGAGTGATAACACGACCATGCAACCATCATTCTAGCTAGGGTCCAGTCATCAATGCATGACCTTAATAAAAACACACACCACGACCTCATGCATGACAACAACCGCTACATCACTGTACACTTGACCACATGAAAAAATTATCATGCATAAGAAATGTGTAACCAACCCACATGCATGCATAAACACATGTAATAAAGCATAAATGAACAATACTTGTAACCAAACCTACAAGAATTATACATGCAACCATGCATACAAGAATGCAACTAAACATACAAGAATGTAACCAAGCATACAATAATGATATGTATAAGTGACATATAACAATATGTAACTAGTCATACACTCATGACAATGCACTCCACAACAACATCAACTTCCACATGGCGACATCACTACAACCCTGATCAACACCTTGCAAATGCAACAAGCACATGGAATGCAAGTGTAAGAGACATACATGCAATTTCTAAGCATGCACGACCAAAACACAACCCATCTAGTCTGAGGGGTGAACCATGCTCTGATACCACTTTGTAACACCCTCCTCCCACATCTACCCAAGCAACCAGACAGTCGAGTTAAACATACAACGAGAGGCCACTATGATATGATTCAAACTCCTAAATCATGTTAAGTAAGTGGAACCAATGGAAACACACCATACAAACATCCAACATCAAAATTAGGACCCTCAGGAACCAACCCAACCTTTCTGCTAACCAGCCCCTCGGTCCCACTAACATTTTGGACTACTTGACCTCTATACGCTCTCATGCTATGGGCATGCCAGCATCCAGGGACCTCTGGACACTCTCACAGGCCTACAAGCTAGCGTCCAAGGACTTCGTTTTTCAGTGTTATGCTAGTGTCCCTAGGATTTGAGCCAATTTTTCAAGCCCAGAGCCTAGGACACTTCCAAGAATTGAATCTTAGTTTCATAAAAGTAAAATAACAAGGAAATGATAATATAAATGCAAGAACTTGAATGAGACCTTGACTTGACCCCTACTAGCCATGATAGGCGTTTCGTCAAACATATCACGAATATGTAATATATAGGTGTAAATAACATATTTGAGGATAGGGGTCTCATACTTAGCTGAGAATCACTAAGTAGAATTGATGCCTCAACACATCAACTGCCATTTCATCCATTAGGTCATAGATACATTGTTCATTTGCTTACAAGTAAAAACATGATGAGAGGCATACATAGCTATTGTCATAAAACACATACATAACAAACATAATAGCAATAGAAATGTTATAGACATTTTTGTGCCTTACAGCATTGAGCATGAAATGTCCATAATCTAAGGGATCCAAAGTCCCTAAACATGTTGTTCCTACCCCTAGAGGAACAAGGCTAACAAACCACAACAATTCACAGAAGTTCTCCACCTGAAACTGCTCAGAAACAAGTCAATTCAGGATCATTTCAGTGGCTACACTAGCTGTTTGCGCTGAATGTCAAAGCCAACACTGGCTACCTACGTTGAATGTCAACTGGAACAAAGGCTACCTGCGCTGAACGAGAGTGGACAAGTGGCAGGCTCATTTCTCAAGGTGTCAAAACCCAGGAAGCTTCCAAAATGACACTTACCTCAGGGAATTCGACTGGTGATGAGTAAGAGGTTCCAAATCTCCAAGTGGAAGCAAGAACCTCCAAGTGGACTCAAGAACTGACAGAGGGAGAGGACACTAGTCAGATCTCAAGCTGACTCATCCTCTCTCCAAACATCTATATATGGATCTCTCCTCCATGAGATCTGGAGGTTGGAATTTTGTTATTGCAAAGAATTGTTGTTGGTTTGAGACTGGAATCATTGGGTGCTTAATGCTTTGAAAGGGGGAAAAGAGAGGAATTCCATTTGTTGGGAAGGAGATGCTGGATTGGAGCCCTCTGGGTTGTATCTCTTCCTGAACCTTGTTATTCATCAATAAAGCTATCTTGGTTTCTCCTATATGCTGATGTGTTTTGATGTATGAATGTATTAGTGTATTTGGTTTATTTCTAATCCTAAACTAGTTATGAATGTGAATATCTGTCTTTGTGTAGTGTTCTTCTCTTGTCGCAAGTAGCTGTTCTCTTGTCACAAGTAGCTGTTCTCTTGTGATCTTGCAGGTTGAAGCTGGATAAGCAAGAAGGAAAGTAGCTGTGAACACCCAAAGAGAAGGGAGATTGGATCGAGGGACAAACGGAAGACACTGGTAAGTCTATTGATCTCTCTTCTTTCACATTTCATAAAGGAAGAAACCAGTATAGTTGTACTCGTTTGTTGCTAAAGCACTGTCACACCTTAGGTGGATAGGATCGTCCTGCATAGGCATTTTTCCCCACAACAAATTGGCGACTCCACTGGGGAGATCTGTTTAGTCATTTTATTTGTGTTTCTATCATTGTTTATTTCATAGACTTGACAGCAACAATCGAATTGCATCTTTCCCGGATGCAAAGTATAAAGTTGCTGCTTTGATCCAATTGCTGGACTTGTCTATGATCCTAACAATGGATTCACAAATGATTTGATGATCCTTGTGATAGATATTAGTACCCTTCAAAGTATCCCTTTGATTACACCTTGCTTGTTGCTTTTATTTGGCCTAAAACAGTGAATTAAAGAGCAAAGTGTGACCCAAAACCTGTGGGAAACAAGATTTTCTCCTTCAGCGCAAACCCAGTGAAGTGATTCTGCATTTCAACGCAGTTCCTGTGAAGGTTACCTGCGTTGAATGTCAAAACCCCTGTGTTGAGGTTGCGCTGAACCAGTTTGTCCTTGTGCAGCTGGGGTTCTCTGCTCTGTTTGGCCCTGTTTTGATCTCTGATTTTTGCAGCCTGTAACCAGCATAGGTACCAGTCTGATAACCCCTTTTCTCTGCTTACATTTCGCCTCCTTTTGTACAAAAAGACTGTGAGTGTTTTTATGTGTTTGTGGTGTCATTTACAGTTTTCCTTTGCATGAGTGAAATAGTCATCCTGTAGCCCTTGATTCAGATCTGTTGATTGTGATCTTAGAAGAGAGTTCATTGGCTGTTTACAGATTGATTATACATTTACTTTTGCTTATTGGTTTGAATTTGTCTCTTTTAAGTGTCGAAACAAGTCTTTATTTCGAAAATCGTTAAGTGTTGTAATCTCTTCTATCTTCTCTGATTTCGAAAAAGTAAAATTTGTTTGTATTGATCATTTAAAAGCAAATTCAAAGTTGTACAAAAAGCTTTCTTTGTAGGCATCAATACTAAGAAAGCGGAAAACAAACACCTGCATTGTGCATTTGCATTTGATAGTTTGCATGTTGGATTTAGGAAAAGTGCATTAGAGTGTGCTGATTGCTCTTTGAGAAAAGATGGTGTCTTTCTTTTCCCTTAGTAGCCAGGATTTTCAAAGTTGAAAAGATATAAAGCTTGCTTATCATCATTAGACTGCATTTAGGAATTTGTATCATACATCTCGTGGTGAACCTTGAAAGGCAAACTTTAAAAAAGATCAACCTAAAATAAATTGAATGAACTTAACAACGCTTTGCAACATAACGCACAACATAGAGGTCTAGGCTAGAGACATGTTCCGGCGTCGTTAAGCCTGGTGACTATCGATCTCGTGGAAGGTGGGTGATTCCTCCTGAGGGACGATAGGGCCAGTACGGATTGTGCTCCCACGTACCGTCGCGTATATATTGGGAGACCCCTATAGGCATAAAACCTTTATCCTTAGGAAGCCGTGTCGGCCGCCCTACTGATCGCAATGCATTGAACACAGCATTCAGGAAGATCGACCACCCGTACCCTAAAAAGTATTCTGCGGTTTTGCGAAAAGTTTGGCACACCCTCTGCCTAGAACTCCAGAGCAGTTCCTTTTGGCCTTTTTCAGACTCTATAACGGAAAAAGTCCATCCGAGCATTTGTCACTTCGGGCTTGTTAAAACATCGAAGGAGACTAGAGTCATCTTTAGCTTTTTCTCGACTCTTTAAAATTGAAAAAGCAAGTTGTGTCTAAAGCGTCGTTAAAATTTATTTTAAACGGAACAATCACCCTTTATTCCTGCGTTGATCTTTAGGTTGGAAAAATGGAGCACACCAACCAAGGAATTCCCCTTGGTGGAAATCCTAGTCCCTTCTCCTCTTGGGGAGATGTTGGTGCGCCTCATATGGCCACATTGTCGCTTCCAGGACTGACAATTGGCCTGTCGGTCTGGCTCTTTTCAACCAATGTCGTTCAGAACACCACTATTCCTGAACAGTCGAGTCAACAGTTAGACCAGACCAGAGTTGCCAACCAGCCTTCTACTTCATCTTCCTCTCCTCCTTCCTCTTCGCTTGACGGAACTGGTAAAACCAAAAACCAAGTTCCTAAGGAGAAGAAGGAACAGAAGAAGAAAGAAAAGAAGAAGAAGGAGCCAAAAGCGACTGGGGGCAAACAAGCGTCGTCTGACAAAAATCCACACACAGCACTGACCAGGCCTAAATCGCCATGTGTCATATGCAAGGGAGACCATTTCCACAGAGATTGTCCCTGTATCCCTCGAATACTAAGGGATTGGTCTCCCCGTTTGCACAATTCGGTAGCATCAACCTCTGATAGCCATGTTGACTGCTCACCGTCAACTAGTGAAAGTGAAGCCACAGGACAGAGAGGGAAACTTAGATTTCCCTACAAACTGTGTGAAGGCGATCACGCCATCCACCGTTGTCCCTTCTTAGATGAGGCTAAAAGAGTTCTGGAAGATCGCCCGATTTTACGAGTGCAACTTCCTCCTGGATATGAAAAACTCCTGCCAAGTCCTTCACTAGTTGAGAACCCGGCTGGCCCGCCCAGGTGGTCAGCTGAAGCACCGATCATTGAAGATGAACCGTCTGGATCCATGCCTGACGAAAGTCAAAAGGTTGATACGGCAGTTGACCCGGTTTTGCCTTCAGAGGCTCTATCTTCGAATGATACCATCACAGAGGAGGATAAAGACGACACCGTCCAAATTCTCTTCATCAACACTGACTCTGATGAACAAGGGGGCAATGCTCCCATTCCTTTATCGCAGGAAGGAAGTTCGTCAGAGCGACATCCGGCCATTTATTCGGTCCCACCACCAAGCAACCTAGTTGTGTCCTTTGACTGGAACCAACTAGGCAGACCCCGGTTGCCAGCAAGCATACCATTCAGAATTATCGTTCAAATATACAGAATGGTAATGGCTGGCACTATCATTGATGAGGGGGCATCTGTGAGTATCCTTTCCTCTATTGCTTGGAAAGCGCTTGGTTCGCCAGCGCTTTTACCTGAAATGAGAAATCTATCAGGTTTTGATAAAGGAACCAGTCGACCTTTAGGGATCCTCCCCAATGTGCCCATAACATTGAAAGGGAAGATCGTTCAAATGAATGTGATGGTCGTTCAAGTACCCTTGGATTATAACCTACTCCTTGGATGAGACTATATATATTGCATGGGAGCTATAGTCTCCTCACTCTTTAGAGTAATGTGTTTTCCGCATGGAGGAAGAATGGTCAAGCTCGTGGACCAACTTTCATTTCCCAGATCACGCATCGCAAATAGTCATGTACCATCCCTAAATGGTCTATTCACGCAAGAAGTGTCTCAACCCACGGTCCGTCCTCCTGATGAGCGCGAGTAATCTGGGAGGATATGATTGGAACCCAGGGGGCATGCGTCCTGGTCTGCTTCGGCAAGGAAACTTTGGGTATAGAGTAGGTTTCCGCGGGAGAATATGACTAGTCTATACCCCGTCCGTCTAGGAAGAGGGTTATTCTAGAATAAGATTCTTTTGTCAAAGTTACATGTTTGGCATTAAGGTCATTCACCTTTGTCTATTTCGGTAGATATCGCCGAAGAAGTGTTTTGTTTGAAAGAATAACGAGACAATCTTTGGGTAACCTGAAAGAGGTAATCCTCTCTCGTTAAAACAAATGTTTTGGCGGAAGAGAAGAAGAGGTAACCTTGAAACTCTGTTTTATACCTGGGGGCATGCAAACCTTTTAGAGTGCAAGAAAGGGGTGGCTATTTATTTTTTAAATTTTTAGGACCTCTAACCCTTTAAACTCGTAGGATTAGTCGTTTCCAAACTTGCATAAAGAAAGGATCCGGAGCAAAGCTTAGTGAGATGAAGCTCCATAAAAAATAGAATCTTGATGAGACACTCTTATCATATGACTGGGTATTCGAGCAGTTTTAGCACAAAGTTCATGCTCGTTAAAAAATAAACGCAAGATCCGAGCAGTTTTAGCACATAGTTCATGCTCGTTAAAAAATAAACATAAGTTCGAGCAAATGTTTCCACCCGCGTTTAAGCTCGTTAAAAAATGAACTATCCCGGTAAATAACCACTGTGAATGTAATATCATCAGCCATTAAAGCCTTGGTCGTGTTTGCACCGTCACCTCCACTTTTCATTTGGCCGATCGTTCACCTCCATATGATTGTTTACCCATTTTGAGGAACAACTACGAAGAGTGATTTCACCTAGCCATCCTTGTGACACTGCCGTGATTGGAAAATTCCAACCTGTACCTGGAATCAGCTGCTATCCCTGTTTATCACTCGTTCCTCAAAAGAAGAGTCTTCTTTAAGCTCTTTTCAACTGACTCGTAAAATATGAAAAGATTGCCGAGTTCTGGCCTTCCAACTCGTTAAAGCGACCGGAAGAGCTATCCCTCCTCTAGATTTTAATCTTTTTGGACCTGAGGGATTATTGCACAAAAAGATCGAGCGCTTGTTTTATTCGGCTCGTTAAAACTATCGAAAACTCATCCCTTCTGTATTGTTTTATACTTTTTCGGACTTAAGGGATTAGATGACGAAAAAGGAATTTTGGAGTTGGCTTTATGTATCTTTTCAGACTCTCTAAAAATGAAAAGAACCGAGTTATCCTTGTCGTTAGACTCGTTAAAATCATTAAATAGCGACAAACTTGTCTTTAGACGAGAACGAGTTTCACTATCGCTAGGCTCGTTAAAACATAGCGATGGGCTTTCCCGAAGGGCAGGTTATAGAACAAGCATATGTTATCCTCCTCAAGCTTGACAAAAATAAAGAGGTACTGGTCAGCAATGACTGGGGAAAAATTGGGAGAAACTAAAGAAAACTTTGATGGTAGCAAGTCACTCTTGAACATGACACTTTTCCTCCGTACCACAATCGGGTTGGGTTGTTTCATTCACCGGTCACATCCATGGTCTCGCCATACCATCCATATTTGGGGTAATGCTACCGATCCATCGTATCAGTGTCACCATATGTTCAAGAGAAGTCATTCAGAAAAGTCAACCATGTCCCATCCACTGCCATACATTATCCTTCATCCTTTCATGACCGCCACCCTGAATCATATGTCACAGATCGTTTTCACCTCCATTAAAATCATTAGCTCCGTTCCGTGTCACTGATGTGGGATTCATCAAGGCCCTCCTTTGACGGATCGCTTCTTGTCGACATCAGCTCATTATCCAAGAAGTTGATCTAGGAACAACCCCTTCAGTACTTTGAAGCTTGCATGCCACAATGGCAAGTTTCTCACTTTCGGCGACAGGTATACATCAATTACCTTCGACCGGAAGATTTTGCGTGGTGTTCGACGCCAAGTCCGTTATTCACACCACGTGAATTGTACTGCAGTACCTTGAGGGTCATTATCATTATCGGTGATTCCTCTCGCGCTTGTTAACGGTTTACATCATTGACCGGTAATCAAGCGATGTCTTTCCATGTTTGACTTCAGAACAATTCTCACATGGATCGACTTGTACTTAGAGTGAAGATCGAACGAGTTTGAAGACCCCGGATCTAGTTTCATCCATCCGGGCTGCGATATATATCAGGAAAAATAAAGACATTGACATGTACATCATTGCAGCAGATAATCATCCTACTCAAAGGATGATAATTTCATCAAAATTATCAGTCTACCATCATACGATTGTCTGTTCTATGTACAGAAAAATGAATTTATAAAGCTGAGCATGGGAATGCCCACCTCAGCTAGATCATGAAAGCAGTATGAAAAATAATGTATTGTATTACAGGTCTCCTCCCGGCATTGGATGAACTTCGAATCCCCCTGATAAAGTATTTCGCCCAATAAACAGCCTCATACTTTAGGGGGCAACTGTTATAGACATTTTTGTGCCTTACAGCATTGAGCATGAAATGTCCATAATCTAAGGGATCCAAAGTCCATAAACATGTTGTTCCTACCCCTAGAGGAACAAGGCTAACAAACCACAACAATTCACAGAAGTTCTCCACCTGAAACTGCTCAGAAACAAGTCAATTCAGGATCATTTCAGTGGCTACACTAGCTGTTTGCGATGAATGTCGAAGCCAACACTGGCTACCTGCGTTGAACGTCAACTGGAACAAAGGCTACCTGTGCTGAACGAGAGTGGACAAGTGGCAGGCTCATTTATCAAGGTGTCAAAACCCAGGAAGCTTCCAAAATGACACTTGCCTCAGGGAATTCGACTGGTGATGAGTAAGAGGTTCCAAATCTCCAAGTGGAAGCAAGAACCTCCAAGTGAACTCAAGAACTGACAGAGGGAGAGGACACTAGTCAGATCTCAAGCTGACTCATCCTCTCTCCAAACATCTATATATTGATCTCTCCTCCATGAGATCTGGAGGCTGGAATTTTGTTATTGCAAAGAATTGCTGTTGGTTTGAGACTGGAATCATTGGGTGCTTAATGCTTTGAAAGGGGGAAAAGAGAGGAATTCCATTTGCTGGGAAGGAGATGCTGGATTGGAGCCCTCTGGGTTGTATCTCTTCCTGAACCTTGTTATTCATCAATAAAGCTATCTTGGTTTCTCCTATATGCTGATGTGTTTTGATGTATGAATGTATTAGTGTATTTGGTTTATTTCTAATCCTAAACTAGTTATGAATGTGAATATCTGTCCTTGTGTAGTGTTCTTCTCTTGTTGCAAGTAGTTGTTCTCTTGTCGCAAGTAGTTGTTCTCTTGTGATCTTGCAGGTTGAAGCTGGATAAGCAAGAAGGAAAGTAGCTGTGAACACCCAAAGAGAAGGGAGATTGGATCGAGGGACAAACGGAAGACACCGGTAAGTCTATTGATCTCTTTTCTTTCACATTTCATAAAGGAAGAAACCAGTATAGTTGTACTCATTTGTTGCTAAGGCACTGTCACACCTTAGGTGGATAGGATCGTCCTGCATAGGCATTTTTCCCCACAAAAAGAAATACCAATGAGATCATAGCCATATGGTCCACATATAAATGAGTATAGTACTCATAAAGATACAAGGAGAAATATCCTCATATTGATGATGTAAAATCCAAACCCAGGATGGGACTTCCACATTCCACCCGACCATAGAATGGCTGAGCCAAATCTCTCTTCATCCATTCACCCCCATGCCATATTCCAAGCATGAATGTGGAATCTCATAAAACACATCAATCTAGAACCATCTAGGGCTTCCAGAGGCCATCCACCTCAACCCATTAAACAATGACTCCACCTAACGGTCAAACATCACAAAACCGTGATCCGATCGATCCCTATCCAAGCCTTCCAGGGCTCCAGAGTGATGAGCCTCATCGTTAGGTAACTGTATGGACCTTGATTCACCTCCTATATTAGTCAAATCAACTCTTCTCACAACTCATTACATGTTTTGATTATATTTTGTTTAATGAGATGAGTCAAGGTGAGATATTATGCCTAGTGGACTAGTTTGCATTAAATGCAGGTTTGTGAGAGAAAATCAGGGAATTTTGGCAAGATTAAAGGTTGAAACTTGAATGGGACAAGGAAGAGAGATTTTAGGAGGTAAATACTCCTCATTTACTGCTCCATCATCTGAATATTCCTCCATCAATCACACTAGCTCGAAGTACAAGTAGCCAAGTCATGGAGATCAAAAGGCAGTTGAGCAAGTGATAGTCAAAGAGTTAGTTCATCTCGAATTTGGGAGTTGAGACTCACTAGATTTAAGGAAGTCATTGGGACTTTATTTTTATAAATAAAGAGGCCTAGAGCCTCATTAGGATTCAAATTTTTGTTGTAAAAAAACACAAGTTATTTTGGAGCTCCAGACTTGTGGAAGACATTGCTATGTAATTTTCTGTTTTGATAATTAGAATGAGCCTTTCCATGATCCAGTACTGATTTAACTCAGAGGGCTGAAGCTCTTAGGTCAGGGTCCAACCCTAGTAGCAAAGGCTCATCTTCTTGTATATGTATGCTTAGATTAGTTTCATAGCTTCATGGTTAAATTGTCCTTATAAGTATTTCATTGCAAGTAGTGTAGATTTGATTAGTTTGTTTAATAGTTTGCTTCCATTTGTGCTTTACTTTATAAATAGGTTAGAAGGGATAAAAGGAACACCAAAATTTTTTCAATAGGTGTCTTTGCCTAACTTCCTCCTTCAAGGATCATGATTTCAAGAAAGGACCCCTATGCAGCCCCAAAAAGACAAATTTCTACTTTCTCATAGAATTTAGAGTCTATTGTACTCGAACTAACATTTGATCAGTTTGAAAGTGTAGGATTTAATTACCATTTCTTCCATTTTCAGTCTTACAATATATCTAATTAATGAATTCATTTTATTCTACAAATTTTCCTCATGCATGAAGTAGACAACTAGCTCATTGAAATTCTTCTTGTTTACATTATTTTTGGGCAAATATCATTATTTGATGCAGTGAAGGTGTTTCAGAAGTAGAGAAAGATTTCATAGCAAGCAACCTTCTTCCAACTTCATCCATCCATAATCATTCCTTACCTTCACGAAGACCTTCACCAATTTCATCATTTTACATGGAAACTTCTACAAGTATGTTGAGCAAATCCAACCACCTGACAACCTTAGTTTTGAGTTCTGAGTAATCCTAGGCATTTTCTCACTCCATTCCATACACCAAACACCTTCCCTAAGCCTTCCATCACCTCCAACACCCATCGTTTTTCTCTTGTCTGTACCCTGTAGAAATACAGGGAATCCTGTAGGTTTTTAGGACATCCTGTAGGTTTTCCTATAGTGGCCTATTTTGTGGCCGAACAGAGGGAAAACCTCTAGGAAGCCACACAAGGTCACCTAAGGGTCCACCAAACCTTCCAACCATCCACCAACATCCCTAAGACACCTGCCACATCACCAAAAGAGATTAGCTTTCACACTTGTTTTTCATAAAAAGAATAAAAAGAAAAAAAACAGATTTATTTCAGTTCTTTACATGCACAACAGTGATGTTTGATGCTTTGAACTTTCATGCTTAGGACAGTAGCATTTCATACATGTTAGCTTGGAATTCCTGTAAAGCATAGTTTCTCAACAGTTAGTTAGGAAATGGTATGTTTTTATCATTGGATTTCAGTCGTTTTCCTTATTACAGTAGACAATCTTTCTCCTAGAGTAGATTTCTCTTTCTTTCTTCAGTAATCAAGCTTCTTCTGAATCCATAGAAGTCTGGCTTGAAAACCCTAGTGGTCTCTCCCAGCTGAATAGTGATAAAAAGAAAAACCATCACTTTTACTTGTGTATACAACACTGTCACCTCCAAGTGTGTACGAACCTTGAGTTGATAAAGTAAGGTTGGTAGCCCCAAGAGTTGCAGAATTCTTGCTGCAATATTGGTGGTCATCACTTTTTGGCGCCGTTATCAAGGAGGTGTCTGAGTAATATGTGATTACTGCTTTCTTTCTTCCATTTCTTGTTTCTAATATTCAACTAGTAGTTTCATTTTTTCAAAATTAATTTAGTTTGCTTCCTTTTCCATTCTGCATTCTTTGCTTTCCTTTCCATTCTGCAAGTAAGATTTAAATCAAGAAGTTAACTTTTCATTCAGTCAGTAGTTTTCATTCAGTCTGCAATTTCAATTCTACAATTACTTTCAAAGTTTGAAAAAACACAAAACACAACAAAAAGCATTTTTTCATGCCTTGTAGGAATAGGGATAACTTAGGGAAATTTTTGCCAAATACCCCCACTACTTCAAACAGCCAACCTTCCCTCTCCTGCGGTGGCTGTGAACTGGAGGAACTGTTAGGTGAGAAACCTAACATGTTTGAAGAACCTACAGGGGAAGAAGAAGAAGGAGAACCCATGCCTACTGAACCAATGGCTAAAAATAGAAATGACAAAGGAAATAGGCAGAGAGATGAGGTTGCCTTCCCCATCAGGGAAACCAATTGGGATACTAAGATGAAAAAATAAGCCCCTCTTCCCTTTCTCATTTCCATGGCCTAACCTCAGAAGATCCAACTACTTTCTTATTTGAGTTAGTTGTCATATGTCGAACCTATGACTACACCAATGATGAGCAGAAGTTGAAACTATTTCCATCCACTCTCAAGGATGCAACTTTGCACTGGTTCATGGGTTTACCTAAAGATAGCATCACAACTTGGGCTCAGATGCAACAAGACTTCAACAACAAGTATCAATACTACTGTAGGTCTAAAGACACTAAAGAGAAAAATTTTAGGATGACCTTAGGGCATGATGAATCCCTAGAGGATTATGAAGAAATATTCTAGCTTAGCTACAAAAGGGCTAGGTGCACACTTGACCCTGAACCACTAAAGCTAATCTTGCTTAGAGGAGTAAGGGAAGATCTTTTGGATATCCTAAACTTGTTAGCAAGAGGGGATATCTACCAGTTACCCTATGTGGATATCAAGACTATCTTTAGAAACCATTCTAGGGCAGCTAGGAAAAAGGGTTGGGGTAGTCAACCTATGGTCAGTCCATCCTCTTCCAATTCATCCATCAAGGGTGAAATTGGAAACATGCTGGAGGAGTTCAAGAGTGAGATGCTGCAAACACTTTCCCTACATGTGGATGCTATGCACATTAAGAGAAAACAAGAGGAAGTAGAGATAACCTTAGCCATTTTCTATCCTAGATGCACCAGGGGACACCCTAGGAACGAATGTCCTTTGAATTTTATTGAAATTTGATCAGTCTGTGAAGAAAACCACTCCATAGACAAGTTCCCTTCTCTCCTTGGATTAAAAGATGTATATCAAGGAGATGAAGGGGTAACTGAACAACTCTGCTACATAAACCAAAGAAGACCTCATGGGCCTAGGCCATACCAATAGGGTATGCAAGGGTCATCCCATGCATATTACAACCCCAACTAGACCACATCCATACATTTTTGAGGGGCCCTTGCTCATCCTTCTTGGTCTACACCTCCTCCTTGGTCCTTTACACCTCAGTATCATTCCCAGCCAACCAGCTAGTCATTTCAACCATATGCTCGACCACAACCTCAGTGGAGTGCACCACCCCAAGGGTGGAGGCCCCCATACAACACTACTCTAGCTTTATTGCCTTCACCACCTACTCAACCACAGTTGTTACACTCTGATCCACCTAAACAACCCCAGATGCCTGCCCAGCCAATTTCAAACCCAAACAACAGTGTTGGCTTATTGGGGCTTGACCCAGGTTTGAAAGAATTATTAGCCAAACAAATCATGTAGCTATTGGCCCTTTCGGAAACAGTCCGTGGAGTGTGGAGTGAGGTCTCACCCGAGGTAGCAGGGGAGGGTGGTGGAACCAGGTTTCCACACCTTTGGGATGTCTTGATGTGGTATGGATGGTTCACGCACCATTCTGTGGCCTCGCGTCACTCTACTTTCGCGTAGATCTGGAATAAGGCAATTCCTTACTACTTATTAATACCAAGTTTGTTACATATTAGATCTACTTCTTACAGTCTTTAAGCAAAAAATTAATAGAGATAACCAATGTGCACACCCAGAAATGTTATAGATTTGCATAAACTCATAACATAAGCATAAGCACACAAATCAAATAGATATATAAGCCAGAAATTAACCAGATCCACAAAATTTCAGAATAAACAGTATTTCAGAATCAACTTATCTTTATTCAACTCTTTCACCAATACAACCAGATCTGCCCTACGCACTCAGCAGCAGGGGTCTGTGCACACAGCTGCAGAGCCTCTATCTATCTACCAACACCCTTGGCTCAGACTTACAGACGCAGAAAATACTATCTTTACACCACCATAACACCAAGATTCATCCAAAACACGAACTGCTTTCTACCCTTAGAGCCTTGCTTTATTTATACCTTCCCATGTTCCATGGACCATGGGCAGGTCGACTTACTTCCTATTATTCTATATTATTTCTTGGGCGGACAACCCTTTGACTCAACCTATTACATTTCGTGCTCTGCATATTGTGGAGATTTACAATATTATTATCCTAACTTATAGGCTTTAAGCCCAAAAACTGTTACGCGGGACCTCTGCTACCCAACAACCCCCCAACACAATCATCGTGACTCACCCCGAGTCACTTGTCGATGCAGCGATACGCACTGCCTAGGCTCCGCGGTTCACCTTCCTGTGAGTGACGCACTTCATTCTGCAACTCCCTCTTTGTCTCCCACAATGCTTCTTCCAGCTCCTGCTCCATTACCACTTCATGCAACCGATAATGCTCATTCTGGTTTACTCGGTTAACACAGAACGCCCCCTCATAGGATTTTAGCTATAGCTGGGGTGCCGCATATGGGAACTCCTCATACCAACGTAGCCATTTTCCAATTTCGTATCATCTATGCACACTATCTGTTGTAGCTTGTGTTGCAATTTTGCAAGACCATTACTGTTATCCATAAGATCCTAGTCTTCAAGGTGCATCAGAGACGACCTGTTAATTGCAATTCCACCATTTTTCTCCGTATTTACAGTTGTTCCCTTACCTTTTATGGTTCGTTGACCAGCCCATGGGTGAGGCAGTGGCATCTGGACCAGTTCTGCTTCGTGTCTACAAATTTCCTACACATCCCTTACCATCGATGTTGAATTCTGCGTGGTGCTTGTAGCTGTCAACACCATAATCTTCAGAAAGCCCTGCATCTTCATTGGCCATATCACAGCCCTCGGGCTTACCCCTTGAGCGTAGATAATGAATAGTTCCATAGCGGTGGGAAGGCACACTAGTTTACTATTCTCAAAAGCACGGCTCATTTGGTGGATGCCCCCCTCTGATTTATAAGTGTTTCAAAATTCAAATTTGTTGGCTGCCGCCTTTTCTGGTGCCCTCATGTTAAGTCTACGGCAGATCGTTCCAGATATAGCTCGTACCCTGTCTCTTAATTACCCTCCACCCGCTCCCTTTTTCCATAACTCAGACATCTTGTCATGAACAGTGACAGTAATGGTCACCTCTCTACTTGTTAACGCAACAACGTAGCCTTTTCCGCGCAACCGTGACCCTTGTGATAGAAAAAATCTACGTGCACCCCAGTTGTCGCACATCTTTCCCCCAGATTGCTTTATCATCCTGCGATCTCTTTCAACTGGCTGGAGCGATGAGACTGTCCTTTGGGCAGTTAGTCAGGCAGTCGGCCCACCCGTGTAGAGCTTCAAGTGACTGCCATTTACTCTTCCCGAGAAGGGGTCTCTATTGAGCTTAGAAAGCTAGACTGCACCTCCATCTGTAACTTCTTGTACTACATAGGGCCCCAACCAATGCATTCGGAGCTTTCCAGGGAATTTCTCGAACTTACTGTCGTAGAGTAAGACTAGATCATTTTCTTTGAATGTGCGCATCTTGATATGGTGATCATGCCAAGATTTTTCCCGTTGCTTCTGGACCTGCTGATGCAATCCTACTAGGAACCGTTCCTCCTCAAGTTCTTCCAGTTGTATGATCCTCTCTTCCAAAGCCGTGCGGTCTGCCATGCCTATCGTTGCTACTATGCACAAACTAGGTACAATGTATTCCATTGGCATGTTGACTTCTTTTCCATAGAATAACTGGAAAGGCGTCTGCCCTGTCAACTTCTTACACGTTGTTCGATATGCCCATAGCAAGACAAGTATGCACAAATCCCAATCACTCCACTACGCATTACATACCTTTGTCAATGTAGTCTCTAAGATCTTGGTGAAAGCTTCAATAGTCCCGTTTTCTTGCGGATGGTATGGTGTGCTTTGTTGATGATATATCTGAAACTCCTCAGTGAGCGCGCTGATAGTCTCATTTTGGAAGTGCATTTCGCGATCGCTCATTAGTATTTTTGGACATCCAAACCATGTTAACACATTCTCGAACAAAAATTTCACTACTGTAGCGGCCATGCAGTCCTTAACCGGTTATGCTTCCACCCATCGAGTCAAGTATTCTGTCACTGTGATGATATAGTGCGCCCCCGTCTTTCCTGGAGGTGTGATAGGGCCTACGAAGTCGATTGCCCATTTCTCGAATGGTTGCAGCGTCATCTATGGCTTGAGTGGCATCTCATCCCTTCGCGACGGTTTCCCGATCCGTTGACAAACGTCGCAGGCCTGACAGTACCCTTTGGAGTCTTGATGGAGAGTTGGCCACCATAGTCCTGCGCGCAGAATCTTTTGTGCTGTGGCACATCCCACATAATGTCCTCCCATAACCCCCCCATGTGCTTCGGCAAGAATCTGTCCTCACTCAAATTCTGGTACATACCAGCGTACTATTTCATCGTTGCCCATTTTGTAGAGGTGCCCTGCAATGACAGTAAAGTTTGCTACACGTATCACTAGTTCTTTCTTTTGCAGAACCGAATACCCCTACGGTGTGGTTCTGGTGGTTAATAAGTGGATGATATCCTCAAAGTGGTCATCCGCAATGCGTACTACATAGAGTTGTGCATCAGGTAGCCCCTCCTCTAGGTTTGTGGGTTCTTCACCATTCTCAATTCGGGACAAGTGATCTAGGCCTACGTTTAGACGTCCCGGCTTTACGATGACTTCAAAATCATATTCCTGAAATAATAACAACCATCTACAAATGCACCCCCCCAACACAGGCTTATTCACTAGGTATTTGAGCGCAGAGTGATCAGTGTACATCTTAAAGTGTCCTCCAAGTAGGTAGTGGCGGTATTTCTAGAGCGCGTACACCATCGCCAGTCCCTCCCGCTCTATAGTGGAGTAGTTCTTCTTAGCTTTGGATAATCGTCGACTTGTGAACGCAATCGGGTGATCAATTCCTTCCGCTCCTTCCTGTGTGAGTACTGCACCCAATGCGATACACGACGCGTCAACATGCACGTGAAATTCGATGTCCCATTTTGGAAAGACCAAGATAGGAGCTGATGCCATCTTTTCCTTGAGTATTTCTAGACTTTTGTTACATTCCTCATTCTAGCAATAAGTAGCGTCTTTTTTCAACAATTGTTCCATCAGTGCCATGATCTACGCATATCTCTTGATGAACTTTCGATAGTAACCAATGTGTCCTAGTGTGGCGCGCAACTACTTGACACTTCGCGGCTATTGTAGAATGAGTATGACAGCAATATTTGCTGGATCCACCATGAGGCCTTGCCTATAAACCACATGGCTGAGCAGGTTCCTGAAAGGGATGAGGAAAGTACACTTCTTTAGGTTAAGCACAATTTGGTGCCGTTGGCAAGTATCCAGCATTAACTGTAAGCTCGCGGTATGTTTCTCAACCAGCCCGAATACAGTCCAATCATCAAGATATACCTCTAAGAACTTGTGTATAAACTCCTTGAATGCAGTGACCACAACGCGTGAGAATGTTATCGGCACGTTCTTTAGTCTGAAGGGCATCACTGTATACTAAAAACAACCCCATTCAGTAGTGAACATTGTTTTACTCCTATCCTTTGGCACAATCTTGATCTGTTGGTACCCCGAGAAGTCATCTGTAAAGGAGTAGGCTTCCTGTCCTCCCACATTTTCCAATACCTAGTCTGTAAATGGCGTCGGAAATGGATTGTTGACACATGCATCATTGAGCTTCCAGAGATCCATGTAGATGCGAATTTCATCTTTCTGTTTTTTCTCCTGCACAACCATAGGACTTACCCAGTCGGACACCTCCACTGATTCAATTATTCCTGCTGCAAGCATCTTGTCCAACTCTTCACGAACCTTAGCTTTGTATTTTGGATTCAACCGGTAAGGCCACTGCTTAACTAGCTTCGCATCGGGCTTCAGGGTTATCTTTATCATTCCTAGGTCACCGAGAATCCATTTTAACTTCGTGATTTTAGTCGGGAATAAATCTTGATACTCTTGAAGTATTTCGACGACCTTTTCCACCGTGGCAACATCCCAATAATCCCCAAGTGTTGCATACTTCGGCTTTTCCTCCGTTTCGATGTTTACTTGTTTTGTTTTCAGGGGCGCGGTGATGTATGGATCCTCAATCGCTAGTCTGCGAACCTCGCAACTCCCCTCTGTTTCCGGAAATTGATGTTTCTAGGGTCGTCCTCATCATCTTCTACCTACACATTGTAACATTCGAGGGCCTCGCTCAACTGTCGCGACCAGTCTGGTTGCATGATTTCTTCTGGTTCCAGTGGTCTTTTGAAAATAGTGGCCTTCACCACCTGCAACGCGTCGTCCACAATATCCATCCATTGATCTTCAAAGAAGAATGTTAACAAAAAGCCTTCGCATAAGATATCCCACTCGCCTGTACCATGTCGGAGCTCTGTTTTAGTATACCAGTTCCTTGGAATGATATCCAGGGTATGATAAAATAAGTGTACCCACTCCAGTTAAGGCTCTTCTCCATAGGCTTGGACCCATCTGGTAAGGTGCCTGTGTGGGTCATCATGTCCATCGTATTTCTCAGTTATCTGTAGTTCTAGCTTCCCAAATCTTATCTGCATCATGCGCATACAACCGTGCCAATCGTCAAAGGTTCCTTCATGTGTGCCGCACCAACGCGCAAGCATTGCACACAATGCCCATCTCAATGCATCAAACCATTGGTGCTCTAGAACCACGCTTTCAAATCTGGTTATGAATTCATCTATTGCTATCAGCCCATCATACATCAGCAGTTCGCGATCCTGAGCTCTGATGCAATAGAGCAACTTAGTCATCATATTTCAGTTTAATGTGGTTACTCTGTTCAACCAATTATGCCACCTCTCGTCCTCCTCATCTGAATCTTCGGCGCAGGACTCTGCATGCCCCCACGATATTATTCCTTCCCGCAGTCAGATTGACCCAATCTTGATTTCGTGTAGTAATTTTGTAGATACAATCTAATTCATCATCACTTCCTTCGTCGCGCACAGGTTCGGTGTAAAGCGGTCCTTCAGCCGGGTCTAGCGGAATGACTACGTGAAGTGACTTCTTCTCAAATATCATTTTCGCTTCTTTAAATTAATAACCTCATTCATATCAGTGGCCTAGTCTATCCCTAGCAATGCAGGGTAAGGGCTACTTTCATCCATAATTTCTATTACCTCAAAGTCCGTTCAGGTGCTCGCGCCTTCTATATCTACTATAATTCCTTGCAGTCTTCCCATGGGCAGGATCTTCTGTTGATTCACTATTCACAATTGGATAGGAGACCATTATAATGTGGGCTTGCCCATGCGCTCCCAAGTCTGTTTAGGTAGTACATTTGCATCTGAGCCCAAGTCCAGAATGATCTAATCCATCTCATAGTTGCCAATCTGCGTCATTAATTGCATTTCCCACCAAGTCCGCGACGCCTGTTTTTCCAATTTTTGGACCACGCGAGGTTCACCCAACCCTGCGCACCTAGTTATCAATTCTTGTAATCCTTTAACCACCCTATTGTCATGAAGCAATTTCATGCATGTCTCTAAAAGGGTAGTTAGCATTGAGGGATCCCTCTCCAGCTTGGGTTGATCCTTACTACCTGGGGTAGAGACATCCACGAAGCTCTTCCTGGCTTCAAGATCTGTCTCCTTGTGAACCCTGGCATTGTCCTTGGTTACTTTCCTCTTATCCTCCCCTGTAGCTATGCCACTTATAAGCACCATGTTTATGTTGGGGTCTTCCTCGCATGGTTTGAACCTCATCATTTGGATGTTCTGTGTCGTCGTAGGTTGCACTACCCTCTTCTCACATATCTGTGCTATCAATGTGGGAAATCTATCATTTCATGATCGAACTACTCACAGTAAGGGCACGATATTCTGGTCAGGTTGGTACAGTCTCGCGCGTAGTGTCCTAGTCCTCCGTAGTTGTAACAGATTAGCTGCCTGCGACCCCTTCCTGGCCCCATTCCTCCCTGTCCTTGTCCACGTCCTTGGAACCCACTACGTGCTATTGTCGTAGCTGGATCCTAATCTCGCACTTTAGTCTGCATTTTGTAAGTAGGTGACTGGTCCATCAATAATTGATAACTATGGCAGTCTCGCTCCTCGTGGCCCACCGATCTGCAAAAGTTGCAAAACAACTGCTGGGGGGTCTGGTTAAATTTTGGCAATAGATGACAGTTGTCAGTGTTGTGCTTTCCTCCCACTTGACACATTGCGCACCAGAGCAAGGGTGCCACGTTTGGCCCTGCTTGTGCCTCTGGTCGTAACGGTGTTGGTCCCCCTATTGCCACATAGTTTACAAAGCCCAGACAGTGATCCTTATCGTGACCCTGGCTTCTACACATTATACACCATGCTTCCTCCCATGCTTCTGGGTAGAATGCCTTTTCTTTTTTAAAATTTTGCACTTCTAAACGCAGTTTTTGTATTTGCACGTGGATTTTCTGAACTCCCAACCCCGGATCCTGTATTGAAATTTCATGCAACCTCATTGTTGTATCTAATGCTTCAGCTTGGGTTGAGATATTTTTCTATGACAATGCCATCCTCAGATGTGGTGTTAATGATGCCACAAACCACGCGCAGTGCTGCGCATCCGACAGCGTCATGTTCGCCTCGTGGATTTTACTTTTCAATCTCTGATCTAGATCCCATGGAGTTTCTTTGGGCATCATCGTGATCTCCTTGAACCCTATGATTGGCTGTGTTTCTGATTTTGGCTGGCTAAATTCTTTTTTCAATTTAGCCTGGATATCTGCTGTTCCCGCATTCAGGTGATCGCTTGAGTACTATATATACCATGTCAGCGAGCGGTCTTGCAACATGCTAACTAGGGTAGCCTTTTTTATGTTATCATCCATAACTCCATGCACTTCCCATACTGCCCTTACCATGAACCAAAATTGTTCTGGATCTTCGCTTCTTGCTCCTTTGAATACCAGCAACTGGATCGCGCTTGTCATGTTTAACCTTTGGTTTGCGCGTCAGTGTACTAGGACCTACTATGAACTCGTACCGCTCCTGATCCAATCAATCCTTAGATTCTTTCTCTGTAGGATTCCAGCATCCCGATATCAGACATCCCTTAGGCAGATCCCGGTCCTGGAAATAGAACCATTTGTTGGCTTATTGAGGCTTGACCCAGGTTCGGAAGATTTATTAGCCAAACAAATCCCGCAGCTACTGGCCCTTTCAGCAACAGTCCATAGAGCGCAGACTGAGGTCTCACCCGAGGTAGCAGGGGAGGGTGCTGGAACCAGGTTTCTGCACCCTCGGGATGTCTTGATGTGGTCTGGAGGGTTCGCACACCGTTCTATGGCCTAGCGCCACTCTACATCCGTGTAGATCCAGAACAAGGCAATTCCTTACTACTTATTAATACCGAGTTTGTTATAGATCAGATCTACTTCTTACGGCCTTTAAGCAAACATTGAATAGAGATAACTAATGCGCGCACCCAGAAATGTTATAGATTTGCATAAACTTAGAACATAAGCATAAGCGCACATATCAAACAAATATATAAGCCAAAAATTAACCAGATCCACAATATTTTAGAATCAACTTATCTTTATTCAACTCTTTCGCCAATACAACTAGATCTGTCCTGTGCACTCAGTAGCAGGGGTCAGTGCACACAGTTGCAGACTCTACTAGGCCTCTACAAACACAGCTACAGAGCCTCTATCTATCTACCAACACCCTTGGCTCGGACTTACAGACGTAGAAAATACTGTCTTTACACCACCATAACACCAAGATTCATCCAAAACACGAACTTCCTTCTATCCTTAGAGCCTCGCTTTATTTATACCTTTCCATGGTCCACGGACCATGGTTAGGCCAACTTACTTCCTATTATTCTATATTATTTCTTGGGCAGACAACCATTTGACTCGACCTATTACATTTCGTGCTCCACATATTGCAAAGATTTACAATATTATTATCCTAACTTATAGGCTTTAAGCCCCAAAACTGTTACGTGGGACCTCCGCTGCCCAACAAATAGACAGACACAACAAGTATACAGTGGAGCAACATCCTATCTAGCTTATGCTGTGGAAATTTAGGAAATCATCCTAAGATCTAAGGAGATTACTCCCGGAAAACCAACCTCTACCTCCACCTAGGTAGGTTGAGGAGGAAAGAGAGGAAAGCATGCCTAAAGTAAATCCACCAACCTTTCCTGAGAGATTAACCCAACCACTCCAGCCTACCCTAGAAGAGACTGAACCTATGTGTCAAAATTCCACTTCTCCAAGCTATTAAAGTTTTACCTATTTACAAAAAGTTGATTAAGGAGAAGTGCTTCAAGCATCCAGGGAGGCGAAGAAGAGATGCCCCTACCATTAATGTCATTGGACAACTGTCCGACTTAATGTTGGGGCAGGCAATCTGTCCAAAGTATTTGGACCCTAGAAGCCCTGTAGTAGATGTGCATATCAATGACACCATTATACCACATACTTTGATCAATCTTGGGGCTTCCATTAATGTGATGACCAAAGACACCATGCTCAAGCTCAACCTCCAAGGTTCATTGAGAAAGACCACAACAATTTTGCAACTTCTAGACCGCTCCATAGTGACACCTGAGGGGATTGTGGAGGATGTGATGGTCTCCATTGACTCTTGGGAGTACCTTGCAGATTTCCTAGTTATCCAACCTAAGGCTAAGCTTATTGGTTACCCTCTCATCCTTGGGAGGCCCTGGTTAGCTGCTACTGATGCCTACATTAGCTGCAGGGATAGAAATATGACCATAAAAAATGGGCATATGTCCAAGCAGTTAGTCCTATACCCTCTTGCTCAGCCATCTCTAGAACATGACTTACCTTTGTGGCTAGAAGAGGAGGAGGAAGATGACGCTTATTTTGCCCAACTCTATACCTTAGAAACAACCATGGGAGGGTGACAACAGGATGAAGATGATTTGATTGAACACATACTCCAAAGTCCAACTCCCAGTACATTGTCATTAGAAGAAGTAGTAAAGGAAACCGAAAAAAACCATAAAATTGATCTATGCTTAGCTGATTCCAACCTTACCCATGTCAAAACCATAGAATTCGGCCCCAAGAGAACTTTGAAAATTAACCCATCTCTTTCTGTTCAGCAAGAAGAAAAGTTGTGCAGCCTACTAAAGGAACACTTGGATGCCTTTTCTTGGAGTTACAAATAAATGAAGGGAGTGAACCCATTGGTGTGTACTCACCACATTTATATCAAAGAAAGTTGCAAGCCAATTCATCAACCCCAAAGGAGAATGAATCCAGATCTTAAAGATATAGTCAAAGAAGAACTGCAAAAGCTGCTGGATGCAAGATACATTTACCCTATCTCAGACAGTGAGTGGGTCTCTCCTTTGGTGTTGGTTCCAAAGAAAAATGGTAAGTGGAGGATTTGTGTCGATTACAGGGAGTTAAACAAAGCCACAAAGAAGGACCATTTCCTTCTACCTTTCATCAACCAAGTGCTAGATGGTCTGGTACGGAAAACATTTTTCTCTTTCCTAGATGGATTCAGTGGGTACAATCAAATCCAGATCAGCCCGAAAGACCAGGATAAAACCACCTTCCCTTATCCTTGGGGTAGTTTCGCCTATAGGGTCCTTCCTTTTGGCCTATGCAATGCTCCTGCCATTTTCTAGAGAGCAGTCCTGAGTATATTTTCCGAATTAGTCCATGATGTGGTAGAGATTTATATGGATGATTTTACACCTTATGGATGTGATTTCCAGGAGGCTCTATCCAACTTAGGTAAGGTGCTGTACAAATGCATTGAAATGAACCTGTCTCTCAGTCCCGAAAAATGTGAATCCCTGATGACTATAGGGATTGTGCTAGGTCATTCAATATCTCAGCAAGGACTGCAGGTGGACCCAAACAAAATAGCCATCATCCAAAGGGTCCCACCTCCTCAAAAGTAGAGAAATGTCAAAAGTTTCCTAGGGTTAGCTGGATACTACCGAAGGTTTATAAAAGACTTCAGCAAGTTGGCTTCTCATTTATTTGGGTTGTTTCCCAAAGACTCTGAGTTTGTATGGTAAAAAAGTTGTCAAGAGGCCCTGGACACCTTGAAGGACAAGTTAACCACTGCATTGATTCTTAGAGGCCCAAATTGGACCCTTCCTTTTCATATACATGTTGATGCCTCACACAAAGCCACAGGAGCGGCCCTAGGCCAGATAGATGATAAATTGCCTTATGCCATTTACTTTATCATTAAGAATCTGTCAAAGGCGTAACTGAACTACATAGTGACCGAAAAGGAGCTCCTGGCTATTGTGCATTCATTGAACAAATTTAGGCATTATATTACATGCTATCAAACATTTGTACATACTAACCATGTTGCAATCAAATATTTAATGAATAAACCTGATGTGAATGCCCGGATTATTAGATGGTTACTTTTATTACAACAGTTTGATCTAACTATTGTTGATAAGCCTGACAAGGAAAATGTTGTTGCAGATTTTTTGTCCATATTAACTTTGCCTATAGGTGAGGAGGGAATGGTTGATGATCATTTACCATATGAGCACTTATTTACCATTTCAGTTCTCTCTCCATGGTTTGCTAACATAGAAAACTATTTGGTATCTACACAGTTCCCACAGATTTTTTCCCCCAAAGAGAAAAGAAAGATTGTGAGGAAGTGTGCCCCCTTCACTTGGATTAGGGGAAACCTCTTCAAACTGGGCCCAGATCAAATTCTGAGAAGGTGTGTCAAGGAGGAGGAAGTCTTTGACATCCTTCTGACCTGTCATGATGGGCCTTGTGGAGGTCACTTTGCAGCAAAGAGGACAACATTTAAAGTGTTACAAGCTGTTTATTATTGGCCCACTCTTCATCAGGATGTGAAAAGATATACTAGTCAGTGTGATTAGTGCCAAAGGATGGGAAAGCCTACTCCAAGAGATGAAATGCATCTAAAACCTCAAGTGACTTTCGAGCCATTTGACAAGTGGGGCATGGAATTCATTGGACCTATTGACCCTCCTTCCAAGAAAAAGTAGTATATCATTGTATGCACTGACTATCTAACTAAGTGGGTTGAAACCAAGGCAATCAAGGCAACAACAAAGGAGAAGGTGGTTGAGTTCTTAAGGGATAATGTATTTTACAAGTTTGGGTACCCTAGAGAACTGGTCACTGATCAAGGCAGCCAGTTTACCTCCAACATGATTGAAGACTTGCTAAGCCAGCACAATATCAAGCATAGAACCTCCACTCCCTATCACCCACAAGCTAATGGGCAAGTGGAGGTGACCAACAGAGCATTGGAAGGCATCTTGACCAAAGTGGTTAGTAGCAGTAGGAAATATTGGGCAGATAGACTAGTGGAGGCCACCTGGGCCTATGATATGACCTGGAAGACCACCACTAGATTCACACCCTATGAGCTGGTCTATGGGAAAAAGGCCCTGCTGTCCATTGAGTTTGAGTATAATACATTGAGGATGGCAGCCCAACTAGATCTAGATCTCAACAGTGCACAAAAAGAGAGGTTTCTCCAGTTCAATGGTTTAGATGAGTTCAAAATGCAGGCCCTACTACACACATAGGTAACTCAAATTGAGAGGAAGATCTGGCATGCTAAGAACATCAAGGATAAGCATTTCAAGAAGGTGATTGGGCTTTGTTATATGATTCCAAGTATAAAGACTTTAGGGGAAAGTTAAGGACAAGATGGTTAGGGCCTTATGTTATAGAGAGATGTCATGATAATGGTTCAATGCAGATGAGAATCATAGATGTAGAGGCCATTACTTTACTTGATAATGAGCACAGATTGAAAGTTTACAAAAGGCCATTGTCAAAGAAAGAGTTCATTGATGGTATCAATAAAACAGTGATGGTGTTGGAGCAAGCCTCAGCTCTTGCCTCATCAAGTCACTGAGAAAAAAGAAAAAAAAAAAAAAAAAAATAAGGAGACTCAAGTGAAAACCTCCATGAGGTGCCTGAGTCCCACTATTGGGTTGAAAACCTCTTGGGGCGGGCCAATGGTGCCAAAAAAAAATATCTCCAGGTGAAAACCTCTCTTGAGGCACCTAGGGAAAGCAACTAGGATGAAAACCTCTTGGAGGCAGACTAGTTGTTTTCAAAAGAAAAAGAAAAAAATAAAAAATAAAAAATCATGAAAAATTGTTTGCAAGTCAACAGGAGGACGATCAGAGAGAAAAGGAGAATCAAAAGGGACCTATTCCACTCATATTTTTATTTTTCCATTCATTATCCTTCATCATTCCACCATTCCTTTCATTTTTTCACTCATTTTCCTCAGTTTGCAAGGATACTGTGTTATCTACAAGATTCCTTGTAAAGCTACAAGATCCGCTGAAAACCTACAGGATGATCCTATAGGAATTAAAGTGGCTTGGGAATCCTAAAGGAAGTTACCCTAGGGCAAGGAAATGAACTACACATGTCAAAAAATAAAATTCCTACATCACCACTTCATTACCATAGCTCTCTCCACCATGACCACCCTTGCATTCATCATTAAAAAAATCAGTTTTCAAAATAAAAAAAAATCACAGTCTTCAAGAAAAAACACAGAGAAAAAATGAGACAGAGAGCAAAGGGGAACAACACCAAAAGGGTTATTTCTCTTTATTTACACACCCCTAGACCTCCTCTCTGTCCATGTTCATCATCCTCAAGTCCCAACAGTAGAAATGACTAAAAATTCTGAGGGAGAAGCAGCTACAGGACATCCTGTAGGAAATCCTATAGCAACCTATCCCACAAACAAAATAAATAAATAAATAAATAAGTTGCAACAAGTTTCCAGCATGGAGATCCAAGGGTATAAGAAGTTCCAGAGTAGTAGCAGCACCATCATCTTCAACACTAGGTACTTGCACATCAAATAAATCATCAAAGGACAATAAAATAAAAAAGAAGGAGAGGTCACATGCAACCAACATACAACAAAAACCTCGTTTATTCAACAAACTACAGCATGGTATTGTTACCACAAGTAAGTATCTCACTTCACTCTCTCATTTTCATAATGTAATCAAAAGATGTAAAGGTTGTGAACGAGTTGGTTTATAAGAGAAAGGTGGCCAGTTAACTTGGCCACCTTCGTTCAGTCAGTGAGGACAAAACAACTAGTCCTCACACACATGGCAGCAGTCAAGTCAAAGAAAAGGAGGATGAGGTTGAAAGTAGTTAAGACTACAGATGCCCGAAGTGGGAGTTGATTACGAGGTGAAAGGAATGATGATGTGGTAGTGGGGACCAATGGTCCAAAAATAGAAATTCATACCTCGGCTGCCAACACACCACCTCACTAAACTCGAACATAATATGAAATAAACGTTGATACCCATGCACCCATGCATTCATCTTCTTGAGGATCACTCTAGCAAAGTCACTCTCATCCCCAAGCAACCTACAGGAGAGGAAAACTTCATTTTTTTCCTGCACAGTACTTCCTACAAGATCCTACACGAAATCCTACAGGATCACACAAGAATCCTACAGGATACAATCAGGCAGTCTACAAGATTGGAAGAGATCAATTTCATAGGGGGAAACACAGGGATTGGCTACAATAAGCACTATGAGGAGGTAGGCTATACATTTCCTTCCATTTTTCCAAGAAAAAAGAATAGAAAAATTGTTGGGTGTGGAGCCTGATTATCTTCTATATTCAAAGGTTTCAGCCAGATGTATACCCCAAGAGGATTGTACACCCCTCCATGTGAGGGGGTGCAGGGGGGACTTGTCCCCCCCGCGGGGGTCCGAGGGGGCTAATCCCCCCAGCTGGGGGGTCCAGCGGCTAGCGGTCCCCCGACGGGGGTTTCAAGGGCAGTGCCCGTGAAGCTAAAAATAGATGTAAAATTGCCTTGTAAAAGTATAGTAATTTCTAGTCAATCTGGGCCGTTCATTTGGCGGATGATCTGACGATATAAGTTACGTTTAATTTAGGGTTTTTTACCCTAGAAGGCAACCCGTCACTATATATGAGGTAATTGTATTGCGTCTATGTAGATCTGTTTCTGAGTGAGGAAGAGAGAGGAGATTGAGAGCGAAGAGGGAGTTACAGCGGATTTGTTGTAAGTTGTATCTCTTCAGTTTGCTGGATAATATAAAAAGAAGGACTGGTTATTTCTTCGTGGATGTAGCCCAAACTAGGTGAACCATGTATATCTGTGTCTCTCTTGTTTTATGCGTTTTTTGTGTTTATATTTTTGAAATATTTTATGTGTTCCATTGCTCTATAATATATAATTTTGTAACAACTGGTATCAGAGCCGAAGGTCTATTTGGTTGATAAACTCGCAGGAGAGAAGGGTTCCTGGTTTGAGTGAGAGTAATGGCAGAAGATGGTAGGTTTAGGGTCAAAAAATTCAACGGCCAACACTACTAGCTGTGGAAGATGCAGATGGAAGATTATCTGTATCAGATAGATCTGTACCTACCATTGAGCGGAAAGACAATGAAGCCGACGAGTATGACAGACACAGAATGGAATATTCTTGACAAAAAGGCACTTGGAACAATACGGCTGTGCCTAGTAGTGTCGGTAGCATTTAATATTTCAAAGGAAACAACAACAGAGGGTTTAATGTCAACATTGGCCAAACTATATGAAAAACCCTCGGACTCAAATAAGGTATTTCTTATGAAGCGTTTATTTAATATGAAGATGTCAGAAGGTGGATCTGTTGCAGACCATTTAAATGATTTTAATACATTTATAAATCAGTTAAGTTCTGTAGGGGTAACTTTTGATGATGAAGTTAGGGCTTTGTTATTTTTGTGCTCATTGCCAGAAAGTTGGAATGGTTTAGTTATGGCCATTAGTAACTCTGTCTCTGGATCTAGTACTTTAAAGTTTGATGATGTTGTTCGTGCAATCCTTAGCGAGTAAATGCGACAGAAAAGTTCCGATGAGACATCAGGTAATTCTTTGACTGCAGAGACTAGGGGAAGAAAAATGGAAAGAGGAAAGAGCCTAGGATACCATAGTAAGTCAAGAAAAGGCAGATCCAAATTTAGATTGGGGATAGTGTGCTGGAAATGTGGGAAGAAAGGACACCTGAAGAAAGACTGCAAGTCTCAGAAGGGAAAAGAACGAGACGTGCAATAAGAAACTAATCATGAAGCTAATGTAACAGGTGATGTGTTGCAAGATGTGTTGATTCTTTCATTAGAAAATATTATTGATGCCTGGGTGGTAGATTTAGGGGCCTCATTCCATGCCACACCTAATAGGAAACATTTTCATGATTATGTTCAAGGAGATTTTAGAAAGGTTCGATTGGGTGATGATAAACCCTGTAAAATCATTGGAATGGGTAAAATTTTCATAAAACAACAAAATGGAAATCAGTGAATATTGAAGGACGTAAGGCATGTTCCAGATCTGAAGAAAAATCTGATTTCAATAGGGCAATTGGGAGGTGAACGTTGCGTAACTACTTTCACAGATAAAACATGGAAGGTCACTAAAGGATCCCTGGTAATAGAGAAAGGAGGAAAGGTTGGTACATTGTATTTATGCAATGGTATTTCTAATTATGTTAATGCTTTCACCTCTACAGGAGAAGATACGGCATTGTGGAATCATAGGCTCGGGCACATGAGTGAGAAGGGGATGCAGATTCTTCACTCAAGAAATTTGTTGCCAGATTTGAAGCATGTTGATTTAAAATTTTGTGAGAATTTTGTTTGTGGAAAACAGAAGAGAGTCAAATTCCTTAGAGTTGGGAAAGAAACAAAAATCGAAAAATTAGAGCTTGTGCATACAGATGTATGGGGACCTGCTCAGGTATAATCTCTTGGTGGCTCTTGTTATTATGTTACATTTATTGATGATGCAACTAGAAAAACCTGGATTTATTGTATTCAAAATAAATCTGATGTATTTGATACTTTCAAGAAATGGAAAGCTTTGGTTGAAAATGAGACATGAAAAAGGTTGAAGTGTCTCAGATCAAACAATGGAGGTGAATATTGCCGCAAAGAGTTTGATATGTACTATTCAGAGAATGGAATTCATAGAGAGAAGACAGTTCCAGGAACACCACAAGAAAATGGTGTGTCAGAAAGGATGAACAAGACAATCATGGAGTGTGCAAGGTGCATGAGATTGCATGCAGGATTGCCTTTACAATTTTGGGCAGATGCTATAGATACAGTTGTTTATCTAATAAACAGAGGGCTTTCAAGTTCCTTGGATGGTGGTATTCCAAAGGAGGCATGAACAGGTAAAAGGGTAAATTACTCTTTTTTAAATACTTTTGGTTGTGAAGTCTTTGTCCACATTAATAAAGAAAATAGAACAAATCTTGAGGCAAAATCAAAGAAATGTACCTTTATTGGATATGGTGTTAATGATTTTGTTTATCGCTTTTATGATTATGAAAAACACAAAATCATTAGGAGCAGAGATGTCATATTCAATGAAAAGGTTTTGTATAAGGATCAGCTACAGGAAAAATAAAACAGAGAATACATAGTGCTTGACGATATCACAGGAAAAGTGATGGCACCTGAAAATCATAATGATCAACAGCCAGAACAACAACCACAACAGCAACAAGCACTTCAAACACCTAAAAGTGTTGTTAGAAGATCTGCCAGGATAAGTAGACCCCCTGAACGATACTCTCCTTCATTATATTATGTATTGTTGACTGATTCTGGTGAACCAGAATGTTATGAAGAAGTAGTGTAGGTAGAAACCAGGAAGATGTGGGAGCAAGCCATGAAAGAAGAGATGGACTCCTTAGCACATAACCAGACTTGGGACTTAGTCAGGTTGCCTGTAGGTAAAACAACATTACAGAATAAATGGGTTTACAAGTTGAAGGAAGAAGATGGAGGTAGAAAAAGGTACAAAGCTAGACTTGTGGTGAAGGGGTTTGCACAGAAGAAAGGTATTGATTTTGATGAAATATTTTCTCCTGTTGTTAAAATGACTTCAATCAGAACTATTTTAAGTCTAGTAGCAGTTGAAGATTTGCATCTTGAGTAGTTAGATGTAAAGACAACCTTTCTCCATGGGGATTTGGAGGAAGAGATATATATGCAATAGCCACAAGGATATGAGGTGAAAGGGAAGGATGTCCAGGTTGAAGAAGAGCTTGTATGGATTAAAACAGGCTCCAAGGCAGTGGTATCTAAAATTTGACAAGTTTATGTCTGAACAAGGTTATACTAGATGTCACTCTGATCATTGTGTTTATTTGAAAAAGAAAAATGATGGCAGCTATATTATATTGTTATTGTATGTAGATGACATGCTTGTTGCAGGGTCTAACATGTAGGAAATATAATGTGCTCAAAAGAAATTTGGCAAATTCATTTGCAATGAAGGATTTGGGAGCTGCAAAACAAATCCTTCGTATGAGAATAACTAGAGATAGAAAAAATCACAAATTAACATTGTCTCATAATGAGTACATACAAAAGGTGTTGAAAAGATTTAATATGCACAATGCAAAACCAGTTAGTACACCTTTTGCTAGCCATTTCAAACTTAGTAAGGAGATGTGCCCAAAGACCCAAGAAGACATGGATTATATGTCTAAAGTTCCATATGCATCAACAGTTGGAAGCTTAATGTATGCAATGGTCTGCACAAGGCCTGCTATTGCACATGCAGTGGGAGTTGTAAGCAAGTACATGAACAATCCAGGAAAAGAACATTGGATGGCGGTGAAGTGGATTCTCAAGTATTTGAGAGGTACCACAAATCAAGAATTATGCTTTGGTGGTTCAAACATTTCTCTACAGGGACATGTTGATGCAGATATGGAGGGTGATAGAGATAACAGGAGGATCACAACAGGGTATGTGTTTACTGTAGGTGGAACAACTGTCAGTTGGGTCTCAAAACTGCAAAGTGTTGTTGCACTCTCAACAACAGAAGCAGAGTATGTTGCTGCTACAGAGGCTAGTAAAGAAATGATTTGGTTACAAAGGTTTCTGGATGAATTGGGTAAGAAGTAGGAGTTGGACAGGTTATAAAGTGACAGCTAGAGTGCCATACATCTTGCAAAGAACTCTGCATTTCATTCCAAGACTAAGCATATACAACTCAAGTACCATTTCATACGGTAAGCATTAGAAGATGAACAGTTGAAGCTGGAAAAGATACACACTAGCCAGAATCATGTAGATATGTTAACAAAAGTTGTAACCAGGGAGAAACTGAGAATCTGCTCAGTTTCAATTGGTCTTCAAGTATGAAGAAGAATATGAGAAACAACCAGGTCCAAAATGGAGTCATTGTCTAACAAATGAAGCAGTGGTGGAGTTGCTATAATCAATCTCCAAGTGGGAGATTGTTGGGTGTGGAGCCTGATTATCTTTTTTACTCAAAGGTTTCAGCCGGATGTATACCCCAGGAAGATTGTACACCCCTCCGGTTGGGGGCTCTGGGGGCCAGCGGTCCCTCGATGGGGGTTTCAGGGGCATCTCCCCCGAAGCTAAAAATAGATGTAAAATTGTCTTGAAAAAGTATAGTAATTTCTAGTAAATCTGGGCCATTCATTTGGCAGAAGATCTGACGGTAGAAGTTATGTTTAATTTAGGGTTTTTTTTTCCCTAAAAGGAAACCCCTCACTATATATGAGGGAATTGTATTGCGTCTATGTATATCTGTATTCTGAGTGAGGAAGAGAGAGGAGATTGAGAGAGAAGAGGGAGTTACAGCGGATCTGCTGTAGGTTGTATCTCTTTAGTTTGTTGGATAATATAAAAATAAGGACTGGCTATTTCTCCATGGACGTAGCCCAAACTAGGTGAACCACGTATATCTGTGTCTCTCTTGTTTTATGCGTTTTCTATGTTTATATTTTTGCAATATTTTGTGTTCCATTGCTCTGTAATATATAATTTTCTAACAAAAATATCCTAGTTTGATGAAATTGATAGCTGTATAAGGGAACTGTATCCACATAAATTTTAGTCCCATTTCCTCCATTAAAATTGTGTATCTCTGCTCCTCAAATTCATGAGACAAAATGATAGGGGGTTTTAATAGAAGGGAGCCCATTAACACTGTAAGGATTCACCAACACCCTCCTGTGCTAGAAATATTCACAAGGCATAATTGGATGGGGTACTTTGAGAAATTGAGGGGGTATGATGATGAAGTGGCTAGAGATTTTTCTCTTTCCCTCATTCCACTGACCAGGACCCATGCCATTATTGTGGTGAGAGGCCTTTCCATAGAGCTCACCCCTGAACTAATAACCAGAATTACCACACTTCCCTTAGGAGTGCCTTGGAGAAAGGAAGACAAGGGAGATAGCCAAACTGCAAAAAATAAAATCTTTTTAGAGGGAGAGGATCCCATTGAAGACAAAAATGGAGTGAGGAGAGCAAGCCTACCATACCCCTGGAATGAGGTAAGCTACCATCTTATAAAATACATATCATGTGAAGGTAGGTATAGTGTGGTATATGGATATCACTTTAGGCTTCTTGAAGAATTGAGGTTTGGAGCAGAAACACCTCCTCACCACAGGCTCAGCATACCATACTTCCTTCTGTAATCACTGATAGATATAAGCATGAAGGTGTAGGAAGGAAACTACCAATAGCTAGCCCACCATGGGTTAATTAGAATCATCATAGAATATTCCCTCCAAAACCTTAGAATTCCTATCACTTGGGAAATTTTCAGAGACATGCCGACAGAGGTGGATATCAAGGCCCTCACATATGATAGAAGCCCTATTGTCAGTGAAAAGGATGAAGAAGAGATTGAAATAAATGAAGAAGAAGCAGAGAGGGATGAAGAGGAAATAGATGAGGAGGAAGAGGAAGAGAAAGAGAAGGAAGGTGATGAAGAAACAAAGGAAGATGTCAAGGAGGAAACTGATAAACAAGATGAGGATCTAGAGGGATAAGAAGAGGGGAAAGACAAAGGTGAGAAGGGCAATGGAAAAGAGGAGGAAGATGACAAGGCGGAGTCACCTAGAGTGTCTCTAGAACCCACCGAGAAAGAGGCAACAACTACCCTCACTGTCCTTAGCACCCTTATTAAAAAAAAAGGCAATAGACAGAGGCAAACCCCATTATACTTTAGAGCAAGGAAAAGTACAAGGATAAGGCAGGGGATACCTCAAACTCCAACCAAGGTTCCCATTGTTATTGAGGATTCACCTAAATAGCAGGAGAAGATGGCTGCTCTTATAAAAACTCAAGGAGAAGGATCCTCAGAACAAACCTCCCCTATGTCTCCTATCACTTATGAGAGAAGGCCTGTGACTAGATCTACCGTGACTAGATCTACCTCATCCAAAGGAAAATACATCCTACAGGATACATAGCAGGACCTACAAGAAGCAGAGGTAGTCCTACAGGAAACTCTGCTAAACCTACAAGAAACTCAAAAATTGGATAAGGAAGGAAGTATGCAGTAAGAAACAAAGAGAGAGGACCTAGAGCTAAGGTAACTTTTTCCTCAACCTAACCTTCACTCCTATTAGATTTGTTGAAGGGGGCAGGGTCATTCCATAAAAAATTGCCATCCCATTATTCTTTGAGCTTGAGAAAGAAAGGGCCAGAACACATAGATGGATGTAGATTACCAAGTCCAAGGGGCTGGAGGACATTGGTCACATGGAGGAGAATCTCAAAGAGATGGGCAGAGAACTAAGTAGCCTGAGGGACAGAGAGGCCATAATAAAAAATCAATTTGAGGCAGAAAATGCATGGTTGAAAGGACAACTGCAAGAAAGAGAGAATCAATTGGCATTCGTGGCCAGTCTATCTTTGGAAGCAATCCAATGCAGGATGCCAGCTAATTCCTATGCATTATGGTTGCAGTTCCAAATCAAGACCCTAACACAGAGACACACTATGCCATTTCAGGATTATAAATAGTTCATTGATCTTTGTGATCAAATCACGTTGGAAGATAGGGCTAAGATGTCTGAGTTCTACTTGCATAACATGGCCTTGAAAGATATGAATGTATGGGACACTAATGCAAATCTAGGGGATTTATAGTTTATGGCTTTGGCATCATGGATGAACCATGAGGAAGCAAGGGATGCAGAAATGAAGAGGATATTGGCAAGGGAACAAACAAAGCCTCTAATGATAAGAGTTGAGCAGTCCAATCTAATGGTTGTCATCAGCACACATAATTTAATTGCAAATTTTCCTCAACTTGAACCCAGGTATCTTGCTGCCAAATAGAAAGCAATTACACATTTTGAGGATATGTTTAGACTATTAGGGGATGATAGCATGCAATCTTTCCAAAGGAGATGGAATATTTTGCCTTACAGTTTGAAAATCAGAGAGTACGATTCTCCTCAAAGGATGAGAGAAGCATTGAACAGGACACCCATGTAAAAAACAAACCATCCAAAGGCTCAAAGTCAATTGGATTGGCTTGAGACTCAATCCACCACTGCTCTTGGGGATGTTAGAAGGAAGAAAGGAAGAGGAAGAGGAAGAAAGAAAGTAGTGGGAGGAGATAGAAAGGAAGGTGAGATTCTATGCACAAGAAGAAGAACCCAGAGCAGAAGCATGGGATGTCAGGGAAGCCACTAGAGTTATGAAAGACATGCATATTGATTGAGATGCTCAGAGGATGAGAAACACTTTTAGTAGGGGGGTGATGATGAGCCTCATCATTGGGTAACTATATGGACCTTAATTCACCTCCTAGATTAGTCAAATAAACTCTTCTCACACCTTATTACATGTGTTGATTATATTTTGTTTAATGAGATGAGTCAAAGTGAGATATTTTGCATAGTGGACTAATGTGCATTAAGTGCATGTTTGTGAGAGAAAATCAGGGAATTTTGGCAAGATTAAAGGCTGAAACTCGAATGGGACAAGGAAGAGAGATTGTAGGAGGAAAATCCTCCTCATTTACTCCTCCCTCATTCGAATATTCCTCCATCAACCACACTAGCTCAGAGTACAAGCAACCAAGTCACGGAGATCAAAAGGCAGCTGAGCAAGTGATAGTCAAAGAGTTAGTTCATCTAGAGTTTGGGAGCTGAGCCTCCATAGATTTAAGGAAGTCGTTGGAGACTTAAATTGTATAAATAAAGAGGCCAGAGCCTCATTAGGATTCAAATTTTTGTTGTAAAAAAAACAAGTTATTTTGGAGCTCCAGACTTGTGGAAGCCATTGCTATGTAATTTTCTATTTTGATAATGAGAATGAGCTTTTCCATGATCCAGTACTGAGTTAACTCAAAGGGATGAAGCTCTTGGGTTAGGGACCAACCCTAGTAGCAAAGGCTCATCTTCTTGTATCTGTATGCTTAGATTAGTTTTATAGATTCATGGTTAAATTGTCCTTAGAAGTATTTCATTGCAAGTAGTGTAGATTTGATTAATTTGTTTATTAGTTTGCTTCCATTTGTGCTTTACTTCAGCAATAGGTTAGAAGGGATAAAAGGAACACCAAAAAGCTATCAATAGGTGTCTTGGCCTCACTTCCTCCTTCAGGGATCATGATTTGAGGAAAGGACCCCTATGCAACCCCAAAAAGATAGATTTCTACTTTCTCATAGAATTTAGAGTTTACTGTACTTGAAACAACATTTGATCAGTTTTCAAGTGTATTATTTAATTACCATTTCTTCCATTTTTAGTATTACAGTAGATCTCATCAATGACTTCATCTTATTCTGCAAATTTTCCTCATGCATGAAGTAGACAACTAGCTCATTAAACTCTGTTTTTCTAGCTCATTGAAATTCTTCTTGTTTACATGAATTTTGGGCAAATATCATTGTTTGATGCAATACAGGTGTTTTAGAAGTAGAGAAATATTTCATGGAAAGAAACCTCCTTCCAACTTCATCCAGCCATAATCATTCCTTACTTTCACTAACACCTTCACCAATTTCATCATTTTACATGGAAAATTCTACAAGCATGTTGAGCAAATATAACCATCTCCCATCTCCCAACCCTGGTTTTGAGTTCTGAGTGATCCTAGGCATTTTATCACTCCATTCCATCCATCAACCACCTTCCCTAAGCCTTCCATCACCTCCAGCACCCATCGTTTTTCTCTCGGCTGTATCCTGTAGAAATACAGGGAATCCTGTAGGTTTTCCTATAGTGGCCTGTTTTGAGGCTGAATTGAGGGAAAACCTCTAGGAAGCCACACAAGGTCACCTAAGGGTCTCCCAAACCTTCAAACTATCCACCAGCATCCCCAATCCACCTGCCACATCACCAAAAGAGATTAGCTTTCGCACTTGTTTTTCCATTAAAAGAATAAAAAAAAAAAAAACAGATTTATTTCAGTCCTTTACATGCACAGTAGTGATGTTTGATGTTTTGAACTTTCATGCTTAAGATAGTAGCATTTCATACATGTTAGATTGGCATTCTTGTAAAGCATAGTTTCTCAACAGTTAGTTAGGAAATGGTGTGTTTTTAGCATTGGATTTCATTACTTTTCCTTATTGCAGTAGACAGGTTTTCTCCTAGAGTAGATTTCTCTTTCTTTCATTAGTAATCAAGGTTCTTCTGAATCCATAGAAGTCTGGCTTGAAAACCCTAGTGGTCTCTTGCTAGCTGAATAGTGACAAAAGGCAGAACCATCACTTTTACTTGTGTATATAGCACTGTCACCTCCAAGTTTGTACGAACCTCGGGTTGATAAAGTAAAGCTGGTAGCCCCATATATTGCAGCATTCTTGTTGCAATACTAGTGATCATCACAAAGTGTTTGTCCAACCAAGGCTCTAGGACTAGTAACTCAACCCACATATTTTACTAGGATCTAGAGCGTTTGTCCAACCAAGGCTCCAAGACTAGTAACTCAACCCACCAAGGACTCAAGAGCATTTTTCCAACCAAGGCTACGACACTAGTAACTCAAACCAAGTTGTTACAAGGCTCCAAAACATTTTTCCAACCAAGGTTCCAAGACTAGTAACTCAACCCAAGCTACTATAGGGCTCCAGATAGTTTTTCCAACCAAGGTTCCAGGACTAGTAACTCAACCCAAGCTAAGGAAACATGAGAAGCAACAAAATAAAACAATGAAAATAAACCCACAATCTCCATGACTATCTAGGAAATGGAAAGGCTAGGAAATCCACTGTCAATCCCAGACATCCTCCATGCCCATGACAGATCACAATCAACAAACCACATGCATATGCCTTGCATGCCAAAACTAGTGAGGAAAACATGCATGTAGCTCAGTACCTGCAAGAAAATCCTGCTGTAGTTGTTGATCCCAATGTCCTCTTACGCTTTCTTGCTCTTCCTTTTCCTTCTTGCTCCAAGAAACAAAGTATGCCACAGCCTCTATAGTGCTCCATGAAAACTCTAAGTCTCCAAGAATATGAGAGAGGGAGAGAATAATGAGAGAGCTCCAAAATTGAACTAAAAAAAGATTATCAATTGATCCTCATAAGGCTTTTTATGAATGAGGCCTCTATTTTCTTCATTTTCCATTATTTTCCTTCATTTTCCCCCTCACATGAAACCTGTGACCTTTCACCTCCCTTTTCTCCTAATTTCCATTATTTTAATAAATAACTGTGCCAAAAATTCCATTTTTCCTTTCCAAAGCCTTAGCCATTGCCTTTGCCAATTTCCTTAGTCATAATAAACCAAATGAACACCCACACTAGGATGTCTTGCCCAAAATTCAGCTTGGAATAAGTGTCCCATCAACCGTGGTTATTATTTTTCCTTTATTAACTTTTATTACAAGGAATTTTCAATAGGGTTGTTACATCAAAGGCTAAATGTCTCTTACTTAATTGCAAGCATAATTTTATACACATGGATAGGAAGTTGAATAACTCCAACCATTTTAACTACCAGTGTTCTAGACCAATAAATTGGTTCCTTTCTTCAATGTTCCATTCATCTCTACATCTTCTAAAATCGTTCTCAGTGTTCTAAAGGATAAAAAATGTACCAATTTCTTATATTGACCTTCCAAATAGGGTAAAACACCATGTTCTTTATCACAACCATAATTCTCTAATTTACCCCATTTTATTTCTACAACATTGACTTGGGTTCCACAACCAAGAATGGTTACATCTATCTTTAGTATAAGGTTCCAATGTCACAACTTAGTTATGCAATAATTTATCTATCATCTCATATTTATCTTTAACTATTGTAGAAACTTTTGGAGCAAAATAAAATATATAAAAATATTATGGAAGAAACATCTAAGTTATTGAAAACAAACAAGATATGCATAATAGCTCTTTCATCAAACTCCCTTGGTTAGATAATTTGAGCATCTTACTTAAGGTAGGATAACAAAGGATACATACTATACATATTTGTCTACCCATCACTATTACTAACATCCATTACATTTATTTTGTTTCCTTAAGCCCGTATTGTTCTACATCTACCCCAACTTTTATCATGTATTCCATTCCTTATGAATCTATTCCACAATGTTGTGTTATCTCCTTTTCTCGTGCCCCATCAATGCTTACTAAAACAACTTCCACTCAATATGCCTCATTTTGTTGCCCAAACCTACCTATGAGGCACCATTTTGAATGCTTTTCACATGGAATATACAAGTAAACTATTCTCCTCCCTATCAATTTTTCCTTTATTTATATTCCTTGTGGCTTTATCCTCCATGTTGTTTGTTGCATTTCCTACAAAACATACTACCACATAAAATTTTATGATAATCACAACCTTTGATCTACTACTCTTTCAAAAGTTCTATTATTACAACACCCATACTTCACTCTTTATTTTCTTCATCCCACTTCTACATGAGTTCGTTCTACTCCACTTCCTTCACATATTCCAACACTAAATGTAATATCGTGCTAATATATTTTTCAACTTCTTCATTCAATGAATTTAAGTCAAATAACATCCCATCCTTCTCAAAGTGGTAGGTATGTCTTCTCCTATCATGCATAACTCTTTGATCAAACTATCATAACCTCCCCAACAAAATGTGACAAACATCCATGGGTGAAACATCTAATAAAGTGTTATCACTACAACCCCAAATATTGTAATTAATTAAACACTACTCCCTCAGTGACCATATTTCATTTTCTTAGCCATTGCCTCTTATGTTTTTGGATGAAGTGTACACTTCAATTTTATTTTTTAAGTGACTTCATTAGGGATAATTTTGTTGCCCAAACTTACCTATGAGGCACCATTTTGAATGCTTTTCACATGGAATATACAAGTAAACCATTCTACTCCCTATCAAATTTGCCTTTAGCTATATTCCTTGTGGCTTTATCCTCCATGTTCTTTTTTGAATTTCATACAAAACATACTACCACATAAAATGTTATGAGAATGACAACCTTTGATCTACTACTCTTTCAAAAGTGTTATTATTACAACATCCATACTTCACTCTCTATTTTCTTCATCCCACTTCTACATGAGTTCTTTCTACTCCACTTCCTTCACATAGTCCAACACTAAACGTAACATCATGCTAATATGTTTTTCCACTTCTTCATTCAATGGATTTAAGTCAAATAACATCCCATCCTTCTCAAAGTGGTAGGTATGTATTCTCCTATATTGCATAACTCTTTGATCAAACTATCATAGCCTCCCCAACAAAATGTGACAAACATCCATGGGTGAAACATCTAATAAAGTGTTATCACTACAACCCCAAATATTGTAATTAATTAAACACTACTCCCTCAGTGACCCTATTTCATTTTCTTAGCCATTGCCTCTTATGTTTTTGGATGAAGTGTACACTTAAATTTTATTTTCTTAGTGACTTCATTAGGGATAATTTTTCTTAATTACCACCATCAATAATTAAATTATGACACATACCTTCCATATTACATTTCATTCTAAATATTTTTTCCCTTTGTTATAGTTCTTTCTCAACATCTTTCTTAGGATGCAATAATATTTTTATCATCATAGAATTTTCTCCCAACTCAACCCTCGATTTCACCTACTTACTTTCTACTATTGTTGGCTCTATTTCAACAATATGAATTCATTTCTCATATATTCTTCCATCCTTCAAAATTTATGGGTATTCAAATGCCATATGGTCTTCCATTTCACATCTGGAAGGAAATACCTTCAAAATGACTTCCTTTACCACCACCTCATGTTGACAAACCTCTTCCTTTATCAACATCAAATCTTATTCCATCAAGCTATTTCATAGTATTGGAGTTTCTTTCACCTTTTTCCACATTTCGTTCTTTCTACTTCACTTTTAGATATCCAAGACATTTTCTATTTATTTCTTCTCGATCCTTAAAGTTGGTTGGTAAGCCTCTACCACTAAATGGAAATTCAAAACATTAAACTCATCTTCAATGGCATAACTTAAACCATTTGCAGACTTGGAAATGGATTCCAAACTCTCCTATTTTTTTCTCAAAGATTGTAAAATGTTTGTAAAATTCTTCCATATGCTACTTCATTGACAAATTCAATTGCATCAAATTCTATGATCTTCTCAACATGTTTAAAGTATGAACCATAACAAAAAAATATATATTATTCAACTATGACACCATCCTATCCCAAGTTTTAATCTTCTCTCTACCAAAACTTTCTCTATTTCCCTATGAATTATCACACAACAAAGAATCGTGACTTTTCAATTTCTTACTAGTAAACCTAACCATCCTAGGAGCTTTAACAATTCAAATTCAAAAGAATTCAATTTCTCCTATTTAGTCTATCAATTCCTTATGTTTTAAACTTCCAAAATAGATAAGAGCAACAAGTCTAGGTTTACCTCCAATACCATTGATCACATCAATCATGCTATCTTCCACTATCATGTCTCTTCTATTTTTTTTATAGTTTTTTATTCTCCTTCATCATCAATGATGTACCACTTCACATGTGCAACATCTCTCCTTTGGGCTACCTACAAGGTATCCGTTGTAGCCATCACTATCCTCAACATTTCTAAATGGTCATTCATATATTTTGTACCCTATAGTATTTTGGGTATTCCTTGACCTCTTCCTCTGTGTGCCATCATTGTGATTTTGGTTTGAGATTCCCTCTTATGAGATCCCCATCGCACCAAAATTCATAGACATCTCAATTTAATGCCAAAATTTCTTTTCTCCTCCCCACTATACTATCAACCTCCTGTAATATCATTTGATTCAAATGGACTACACCTCCCTACAATTCATATTAAAATGTGGAAATAGAAGACCACTCTAATTTCATAGCTCACTATAATATTAATCAAACATAAATAATAGACCACCATAATAAAAAAGTATGTATAATTAAACTACAATATAACTCCACAATTTTTAGTAGCCACATTGGTCAAGCTCTTCGACCTTCAATGCATTCAGTAGAATTGCACTTTGAAGTTTCTCACCCCCTCACTCATCTTAGACCTCCTATTCTATAAGAGCTAATAGCATTTCACCAACTACCACCAGAGAGACTTAAGGCTTCAATTTTTGTAATAGTAATGGTCAATTCCTGTATTCACCACCAAAACCATTTAATGGAGACTTAAATAGAGGCCAAAATGTGTTCCTTAATTGCAAGCATGTAATTTTATACACAAAGATTCAAAGTAAAAAAATTATAACCATTTTAGCTACTAGGTATCTGGTGGATTCAATTCCTTTCTTCATTGTTCCCTTTATCTCTTCATATTTTGAAATGGTTCTTAGCATTATCAAGGATGACAAATGTGTCCATTCATTTCTTATATTTACCTTCCAAATATGGTAAACCACAACACATGCACATACTTTATCACAAAAATCATTCTCTAATCTATCCAATTTGATTTCTATAACACTAACTTGGGTTTTGCAACCAAGAATGGTTCCATCCTTCCATAGAGTAAGGTTCCAATGACAAATCTTATTGATACATTAATTATTCTAGTCCCTCATCTTGTTTCCATAAAAACTAGTTCCAACATCCATCACTTTTGCAATAACTTTTGTATCTAGAACCATGAGCGGTCATATATTTAACCATTATAAGCTATAAAATATCATGGAAGAAACATCTAAAATATTTAAAGTGAATGAAATGTGTAGGATATAATAGGGTGGTAGGGATAATCCTACATCATGAGGATTCAACAAAATTTTCTAGAATTGTGTAGAAGAATTCTGATAGCAAAATATTAAAATAGGTTTGGGAAGATGTTAGCCTTAGAACGCTAGAGTTAGAAAGAAAGATAAGGAGGCAAGGAAAAATGGGAAATGAAAATAATTTTTTCACACCGAAAGTTGGTGCTTAATTTAAATTGTTGGAGGTAAGTATTCATGAAATGAGAGAACCAACTAAGACTAAAGTGTTAAATTCAATTAGTTTAATTATCCACCCAAGGCATGCTGTAAATAGGAAGGTCATAGTTCCTAAGTTTAAATGCAATCAAGTTCCATGGTTTATTGAAAGCAAGTCTCATTGGATTAATTGGACTTCCAATCCCATTTTAATAATGAAAATTGTTATTTGAGTGCGATACTTCACATGCTCTATAAAATATGGAGAAATTAGAGCTAATATCCATCACACAAGTAATTAGTGTAGTAAGGGGATACAAAACCATAAATGATAAAATAATTTTAGACTCAAACAAATCATACAACAATTTTTCTTCCCTATTATCAAGTTTTTTTTCCCATTGTAAACATTGGTTTTCCATTGTAGGGATGGTTATGCTTTGGTCAACCTGATTGTGAGTATGCATTACTTGATGTGTTTGATTTAAGTTCAATCCTTTATATAGTTTCCCCTAGTCAAAAAATCATAAATTATTATTCATAATAAAGAAAAGAGGTTGGGGACATTGAGATGGAGAGGGATTATGGTTTCCTTAGGTTCCAATCAAAATCGACACATATGACCATTCATTTGACTACTTAGAAGATGACATAAAAAGCTAAATCACATCCTGTCCTTTAAACATTGAATCCTTAATTGTGAAAATTTCAAATAACAGGGGTGAAGAGATACCTCCTCATTCCATGTGATCCTATGGCAATATCTTTGGTCCCTGTAAAATATCAGGTCATTTTGGAGTTACTTTTTATGTGGATGGAACAAATGGCCAAGCATGTGAGGACTTGGTGGCACCACCCATAAAGGAAATGTTTTAAGGAAATTCAATAGGCCCTACACCATTACATGGGTTGATGAAGGCCTTATCTAAGAAATAAGATGTCAAAACCACTTTTTTCTGACCTCAAGGCAAGTTTGTGCTAATATCCAAGCTCATTATCCATATCTAGACTTAGATGAAGAGTTTGTACGTATAGACTTTAATGAAGCCCAAGTACAAGGATATAAAACATTGATAGAAATGAAGCTTCGAACAAAAAAACAAAGTGGTAAAAATCATGGAGAGGGGTATTCATAGGAAAAGATATCACACTTGACCAAATATTAGACCTCGTCAATACATCTCTAGTGGGAATTTTCATAGGTGAAATCGTCTCTTTGGTGCTCATGGGGAGGTGGATGGAACAAACCTTGAGGATGAAGTTAGGATACTCCCTAGTTTATGAAATTTTAGTTAAGGGATGGTTTGGTTTTGTATTTAACTATAGGGAATATTTATTAAATATTTTAATGGGTGATCAGTTCCTGTATTCTTCTCCCATGACATTGAAACCATGGAACCCATTGTTTTACTTATGAAAAAAGTCTTTGAGAAATCTCTCATATAGGTAAACAATATAGGTTTGCCTCTAGAATTTTGGTCAATCCCTACAATAAATTCCATCAGATATTACATTGGTCATATAATATAGTTTATGATAATTTCAAGGACAGTGAGGTATACTATATTGCAAGGGTACCCATTGAGTTGGAATTCATGATAGTATTTAATGGATTTGGTGTTAAGGAACCGACACTTTCATAAATTCTTGATTACATCCATATCACGTTTATATGTGCCCACATACATGTCTATGGATACATTTCTATTGATTTCTTGAAAATTTTAATTAAAAAAAAAATGGCAAAAAAAATTTGCAAGTGACCTCCCTTGATGCTGCCATGAAATCTAGAGTGTCGATGGCTTTGGAGAAGGAATACACCAATGAGGCACCCTTTGGTTTGGTTGCAAGTCAAACCAACTCTAAGGAACCACAAGGGGAAGAGAGGATTCATTATGGGAGGCTTCTTGATTCCATGGATTGTAGAGGAGCACTATGAACCCTTTGTTGAAGCTTTTGATGGTTCCAATACCCAACCTAGTACTTTCTCTTTGATGGTTGAGTTAAGAAGTGTAATAGTAGATCTAATTCCCTTGGCTCTTGATTTAAGTATAAATCCTACATTGCCTTTTATTTTTGTTTGTACCAAAAATCTACCCCCGAATTATTTCTCTTACACTCCCAAGAGAAAAGGGAAGTGGGGTGTAAGGGGGGCATCTCTAAGAATGATAAGGAACTAGAAGTTTCTTCTTTCAAAAATTTGGAAAAATTCTTTGATACATATTATAAGCATACTATTAAGAGTTCACCAACTCATACTTCTACCTCTTTGGGTAACTCCTCCTATGGTGCGGTGGGAGGGATTGGGAGGGTTATAACCTCTAACCATTTCACTCCTCCCCAAATCATTAGGGATTCCAAGGGGGTCTTAGAGTTCAACATGCCCCTCTAGGGGAGAAAACATTAAATTTATTTCCATCAATGTTTTAAGGATAGAGAGGGAAGCTAAAAAATTGACCCTACAATGTCTAGTGGAGTTGGAAAAATATTGAAGCGATTCTTTTATAGGAGATTATGGGGAGTGGGGTTCATCTTATCCCAGTTTTGCAAAAAATAATGATCGATTGGAGCTTCTTATCTTTGGATTCTTATTCGATTCATGTTAGTATCATTGTTATCTAAAACATTAGTTTTCATCTAAAAAATTATTTTTGATTTCCCTCGGGCTTATGTTCAGAATTGTATGTAAAGGGCTTAGGATACATTATTATGGTGGTTAATGCATATGGGCCCTATCATGATAGAAAAATATTTTGGGATTATTTCTTCAATACTCATGTATGAAAGTCAGATGTATTGATAGTTTGAGGATACTTACATTTTACTTTGCATCGATCTGAGATCTAGGGAGATTATGCTTAACCCCATTGCCTCTTAGGTTACTTTCTAAATTATCTAGATTCATACAACTTGGTGGAAATAGAACCTTTTAAAGTTAATAAAACCTAGAAAAATAATAGAAGTGGTGTCGATGGGGTTTCAAAGAGGATAAACATATTCATTATCAACATTGATTTCATTCTACAATTTTCTACTTATTGCATTTGCACTGCAAGGAAAAGACCTTCTAGTAGAGGTTTTTAGTGTTATAAAATTGGAAAAAAATGTCAAAAAAATATATTTGGGATAGTGGAGGTTTTAAAAAAACTTCATTACAACTAAAAAAATTTGTGCAGCTGGAGGCTCTAGCAGATGTTTTTTTTTTTCCCTAATATGCTTAATGAACAAGTAGCACTGGTGCACTACATACATAAATGCACCATGAAAAATACATCACTAAAAGAACCAAGGCATTGAATGCAAAGAATACCAATGTGTAATATATACTGCACTGGTGCTAAGGTATACAAAATCCACAAGGTGTTATTCTAAGGAATGACATCAAGGCACCCAAAAAATAATTGTTGTGTCGGTGCTTTTTTTAAACTTGCAGTGTCGATACATATTGTTAGTACAAAGGCTTCAATGTGTTAGTTATACAAAAGGAGCAGTGTTTTTAGTTTCCTTAAAGCAACGAGATGGAAAAGATATTTTGTAGCACTGGTAAGTTAGTTATATGAAAGTACTAGTGTTTTAAGAATTACAATGCACTATGGCATTAATCTCAAACAGGACTGGTGCTTGAAACCATAATCGCACCGATGCTCTCCTTTTGTTAAAAGGCACCGGGCAAGAAAAAAGGTGTCGTCATGGTGCTTTTATATAACACAATGCACGAGTGCTTTTATATGTTATAGAAGGATTGGTTTTTTGAATGAGATTTTCTCTTTTTTTGGAAAGATCGACGTGTAACAGTGCAATTATTGTAATTTTTTAAATTCCTTATTCATCAAAAAATCAACATATATCTTATAGCGGTATTCATATAAATTAAAATTTGATTAATGAATTTGTATATGATGTTTGGATTAATTTGTTATATTATCATATTTCACATTTCCTCATTATAATATTTAATCATGCATATATTTAATTAGTGGTGTAACATTTCACAGCGACAATGGATAATACAATAAAATAAATTAAAATGTATTTTATTATATATCAATAAGAGGCTCTTTGTCATACAAAATGGGATTTTTATTGGTAATCCCTTGTCTCTCAATTGGGACACTATGTACATTACATTAAACAAAATCCCTGATTTTCATAGACAATTATTTCAAAAAATACAACAGGTTGTATTGATATCCAAATCGATCATCATTCTTTGCTAGAATCGTTGTTAGTGCTCAAGCTACTTCCATAACTTGGGTTATTTTGAGGAATGTTTTCTTAATTGCATTTATTGTTTTCTTCTTCTTGATCTTGTACTTCCATCTACAAACATAAAAATAAAGTGTAATGAGTGTATCTACATTGTTGAGAATAATGAAAATTGAAATAAATAATATATATCAATGTAAATACAAAAGAAATATACCATAGAAATAAGTGACTCGCGAATTATACACATTCTTTCAAAACCAAATCTCATGCTTCCTTTCAACAACTCTTGGCGTAGTTCCGTACTTTGATTCCTGCAAGTTTTATACCCCCATAATAAATCGTATATGTAAATATATAAAGGATTTTTTTGTTCTATTAATTATAAACTCAGAGAAGTAAAACGACATAGATACTTACAAATTACACATTTAATTTTTCATATGCCAACATATACTGATAACCGTTATTTAACCCAATGTCAATCAAATCTTCTGATGGTTCTTCTTTGTATGTTAGCACTTATTTGAAGACATTCAAGGATGGTTGCTGTAAAGCAACTTAAAATATGAAAAAATGAAACCGTGAGTTGTTATAAGGAAATATCAACAATTACTCACAAACGTTGAAATCAACCCTTTTCTTCCTTGTCGTCCTGTTTTGTGTGCTAAATGAGTTCCATTTTGTTTTCTCTTTCTATAAGAAAATACTTGAAAATTAATATTTAATGCTAAATTATTTTTTTATATGTACAAATTCAATCATGATTACATACATTTGAAGCACGCTTTTATTGAGATGGCTCCTCCTATGATGCAATTATGTCCATTTCTTTGACCATATCCTTATACACTTTTTTGGACATTCCTAGTGGCATGTTTTGCATATCAGGGTGTTGATCATAGGGTTTTCATAACCTTCCTGAAAAAGTAATAAATTATTTTTATAATGATCTATGAAAACTAAATATAACAAAATCAATATTAATAAATTAATTATTTGTAGTAATATACACATATAATTCTAGAAAATCATTTTATACAATTAGCAATATTACCTTTTGAATGATTATTTTTTGTTGTTGTATGTTTTTGCTATTGCAAGTCTAACATGTCTCATTGACTATTTCTCTGGAAACACTTCCTGTAGTTAAGATACAATTTGGTTCTTAGAATCACTGGATTTATTTTTGTATTGTAAGTGGAAATTACATCTATATGTTCATTCCATTAGATCCCTCATAGTTCTATCCCCATTTCATTATCCTCTAGCACCACTCCAGATGAGCTAAGGACCCATTCATCATCATTTACATGTTCTATAATTTTTCTTTTCTTAGAGGGACATTGATATTTTCATTCGTTGTTGCCCCCTATAGAACATTAAATATATATGAATTAATAGATTGTTTGAAACATGTTATATAATATTCTTAAGTATATTATTAATGAAAATTCAAAAAAAAAAAAACTCATATTGAATATTAATTTTTCATTCACCCGATTCATCATTTTGCAATTTTTCTATTGGGATTTTATGCTCTTCTACACTTAGATTAGAAATAATCTTATCGAACTTGTTCATTTTACAGATTTTCATCACACACACCAACCAATACATATTAGTTAAACTTACATATAGCTCAAACATATTAATTTGGTAAAGAATTTACAAAGAACTTTCCTTTTCTATTTTTTTTTTATGTGTTATCACAATGTCGATCAGTATTTTTGTTACTTGTAACCTTTTAAGACATTTTTTTTATCAATATACAACTTGTAGCATTCAATATAGAAGTCATTAAATATATTTTAAAAAATAAATCAAATAATTTTGAGCTAAAAAGGCTTTGATAACCAGTGTGTTTATCTAAATAAATGCACCGATGCGTTTAGAACATTAAACGCACTAGTCATTTAATTGTTCAGGCACACCATCATAGAAAATTAATTTTAAATTTTTATGCTGTGATTTGTAAGGATAAACACACTGAAATGATTTAACAATGTTATTTAGAAGAGGCGTGTCAGTGTGTTATATTACACCAGGAGATATGATTAACAGACTAGACAGAATCGAGAGTATTCTAATATGTCGATGCATTGTATTACACATGGAGCATCAATGCGTCATATTACAAAGAGTGTATCATGGAACATATAGCCATTTAACAAAAAAGGAGACGACCGATAGGGTTTGGATCTAATTCAGTAATTGATTCCCCTACTTTACATGTCAAATGCCCTATATATAGTAAGAACAAAAACCCATTAAATAAAAAATCCCTAAATTGAAAAACCCTAATTGTGAAGTGGTAAAGGAAGTTAAACCCTAAGGTGAAATTTTGCAGGAAGAAGCAAGGGTTTAAGGTAAATGTTGATTTTTTTTGTTTGAATTTTAATTAAATTTAAATAGGAAAGGAGATCGTAAAAATTGTTACTAATCAAAATCTATAGTAAATTTTTTATGATAAATGATTTTTTTTTTTTTTTTTTGAATTATGAATAAATCTAACAGAAATTGTAAAATATTTTAACAATAAAATTTAATATTTTTGTTATCTAGGGTTTTGAGTGAATCACCATACCTTTCAACTTCTGATCTTTTGGCAGATCCAAAATATTTTGCAACTCCATAGTGCTCTCAGTATGTCTCTCTTGCAAATGATCTCTCTTTTAATTAAACCCTAACAGAGAATGTAAAAGAAAAATTAGTAAAAGAAACAATCATTTTTTTATTATGCAGGGTTTTCACTGAATCACCATACCTTTCAGCTTCTGATCTTCTGAATAGTTATGTTTCTCCAAAGTATTTTGTTGTTTCACAGTGCTCCTAGTATGCCTCTCTTGTAAATCACTCACTCAAAGTTTTGGGTAAAATAATGAAATGGTGAATAAATTTTTACTATTTAAATGACTTTATGAAATTAGATTTCAAAAAAACAAATGTCGCTCGTTTTTTAATTTTAAAAAGTAAAACAAAATTGCGTTTTTTTTTTCAATTTCTCTGTACATCGGTGCATTTGATAGTCAAGCGCACTAGTGCATTTATAAAAAGAGTGCACCGACATTGCCAGGGTGGCAAAGTTTTTCAATGCACCGACATGATACAATTTTTTATTATTTTGAAATCCTGAGACGATGTGGTTAATTTTTTTAATTCAAGAGTGCGCTTTCTATTTAAAAGCATTGATGCTCTAATTGTTATAAGAGCACCAAGTTGGTTAAATTCGTTTTTATTTTTTAAAATTGGTAAACAGGTGCGTAGCAATGTTGTTTTTTTCAAAATTCATCGGTGGGTTTTTTGTAGAAGAGCATCGATATGATAACATATTTTTTTTTGAATACCAGAAACTACTGTATTATTTTAACATCTCAGTGTTGTTAATGTTTTAAACACATCAGTGCGCTTTGTTCTGATAAGTGCACTAGTTTGCTTTAAAATCTATTTGAAATTTTAATTTCACATAAAATAGAATATTGATCTCAAATTCTCCTTTAGAATGCATCCACATGAAATACACTAGTTCATATTATATATTTTCCACTTAAATTCACCTTATTCTTGAAAAATGGCTTGAAAATTATATTGAAATTGAGATTGTGGTTATGTGGTTGTCAACATCAATTTTGGATATGCACACGAAATTTTATTTCTGATTGTTCTCAAATGCAGGGAAAAAATATCAATAATATCTTCAAATGGCTAGTTCTTCAATTCCATCTCGTTCCATAATGTTGATCAAAGTCCTTCACGGAGTTCTCCCTTTCCATCTCCAATAAGTTTAGTTTTTATTTATATTTCCATGTCAATTTGAATAAAAATGTATCCAAATTTGTAGGAACTTGATTCATAATCGACTTCAAATTCATAAAATATTACTCCATATTATTTTCAAAAACGTCGGAAGCTCCTATCAGGAACAACATATCACAAGCAGTTGATAAATGAAAATGGACAGCTTCTTCACCCTGCCAATTGGAGCATGGAATATTCCAATCGCAATCCTAGATCAATGATGGTAATAATTGTTTGGTGTAATGTAATTTCAACAAACCAATTTCATTTACATGCCTACTAATATCATTGATATTGTTTTAATGACATTTAATATTTTTTTAAATCAGGATTCTAGTGATGATGAACAACCCACCTTCCATATTTTGGAGAACCCCACTACAATGTCAACTTGATAAAAGGTTGCATTAACAACAAGAATCAAATAGGAAGCATACAAAGAATGGTTGAATCAACCACCTATTCAATTCCCACTACGTCCATATTCACAAATTAGGAATGGCTACAACAATAGTAGTTATTGATTAGAAGTTGGAAATGCAAGAGGAAATCAAATAGAGGTTGGTATGGATGATTACTTACAACATACAAATTCCATGGAGACAATGTTGGCATTATGATTCTGGTATGGCTCTATGTTACAGGTGTTGTACTTGATGGCAACTCTCTTAAGTAGCAATGCTCTGTTCAGGCTCTCAAAATGTTGGAAAATAAGAGGTACGCAGGTACACCGTACAAAAGCTGCGGACCCGCAGGAATATCATAGATAAAGTGCGTACATACCCGCAGGTTACCCGTTCATGAGGTGCGGACCCCAGTTTATTTACTTCAAGGCAGAGAAGCACGCTCTCATGGGGTTTCTTATGTTTGGCCCGTGGTATTTAGCCCGCCGTTCTTGATTCTATGGTTTTGGCCCGTGGTATAGGATCTAATTTAGCCCCAGTTTGGATCCTTTGTATTGGTTATTGATGGTTTTGTCCCATGGTGTGGATAAGGGCTTGATTATAAATAGAGAAGGAGATCACTTGGCCAAAGTATCTTTGCAAATTGTATATCTTAAGATCTGAAATATTGGGTTATCGGTTTAAAAGCTTGATCTATATAAAAGAGAAGTTGAAAGTGAATCTATGAAGTGTGATCTCTCGGGCGCTTGATCAGATCTGGGCATCTGACTATCTGTGGCACACTAGTGGACTGCCAATTTGGACCTAATCAGAGGTTCGCAGGTGATTTACGGTGCAAGTGCGGGGGTACGCACAGCAGAAGAAGGCACAGTGCGTGGGTACGCACAGCAGAAGAAGGCGCAGTGTGTGGGTACGCAGCGCGATCGAGGTTCAGGTGCGGAAGAACAGTAAAGGTACGTGGCGTGGCAGAGGTTCAGGTGCCGAGGCACAGTGAAAGTACGTGGCGCTATAGAAGCCGCGGGTGCGTAGATACGCGGCGCGATAGCATCTGAGGGTGCGTGTCCATAGTAGTAGTATGCGGCGTGATTGAAGAAACAGTGCGTGGGTACGCGGTGCAATGGAAGGCTCTCTACGGGGATACGCAGAGACGCAGAAGGTGAAGTGCGAAGCCACGCAGTCCAGATAAAGAAAAATTTCGTATCTGTCCTAAAACATTTGTTGATCATCTTCTATTTATTGTTGCAGAGTTCTAGGTTTATATTTCTGGTACTATCTTTCTGTTTACAGCATTCTGAGAATTTGGGTAATTCTTGGTTGATTGTATAAGGAGTTTGGGTAATTTGCATGTACTTGATGATTATTTGATATTCTTGGATCCAATTTGAAAATTTATGAAAAGTGGTCCTTGAAAGAAGAGAAGTAGGGGGTTGTAGCTCCCTTCCAGAAGAGACTGGAAAACAAGAGAGAGTTGTAGCTCTCTGCAGGTTGCAGCCTGCGTACTGGTAAAGGACTGCACCAGTACAAAATCATTGTAAAAGGAGTTTCTAATTGAAAGAAGATAGAGACATATTGCAGCAGGTGGTTTTCACCCACATTGGGTTTCCACCTTATATCTGGTGTTCTTTGGTGTGACTATCTGTTTTTTTTTGTTCATGCTCATTGCCTTATGGTACTAACATACAAGAATAATTCAAAGTATAAATAAGGAAGATTTATTAAAAAGAACTTGATAATACTGATTCACCCCCCCTCTCAGTATTATTTCCAACAATTGGTATCAGAGCGGGTCCTTCAGAGAAGCTTGATCGCTTGAAGGAAGATCATTCATCATGAGCAACTACGAGAGGGAAGCATCAATCAGGCCACCAATTTTTGATGGGACAAACTTCAATTATTGGAAGGTAAGAGTTACTGCCTATCTTCAATCTCTTGGTACAGAAGTTTGGGATATCATAGATACAGGCTACACTTTTCCTTCAGCTACTCCTACAGATCCGGTCGAGAAGAAGAAATATGAAACAAATGCTAAAGCAGTCAATACTCTGCTGGGATGCTTATCTCAAACAGAATTCGTAAAGGTTATGCAATATAAATCCGCAAAGGAAATATGGGACAAGATTGTCTTGAGCTACGAAGGAGATGAACAGGTAAAGCGTGCTAAACTTCAAACCCTCAGGATTCAGTATGAGAATCTCAGAATGTATAATGATGAAAGTGTAGCTAACTATTTCCTTCGGGTAGACGAGATTGTTAATTGCATGAAAAACTTGGGTGAAGAAATAAAAGAGGCTATTGTGGTCGAAAAAGTTTTAAGATCATTGTCCCCCAAGTTTGAATCTAAAGTGTCTGCAATAGAAGAAAAGGAAAATCTACAAACTCTTACTATGTCTCAGCTACACGGAATTCTAACTGCTTATGAAATGAGAAAAGGAGGTCCATCAGACAAGAGAGAAGCTTCTTTCAAGGCTTCAGGCAAAGGAGATTACCATGAAGCAAGTCACGCACCAGAAGAAGAAGAAGAATCAAATTTTGTCAGAAATCTTCAACAGGGTACTGGAAGGTTCAGAGGTAAGTTACCTTTTAAATGTTTTGCTTGTGGAAGAGTAGGTCATTATGCTGCGAAATGTCCTCATAAGGATAAGATTGACAAAGGAAAGGAACCTGCTAGATGGAACAAGAAACAGAATGCAAATAATAAAAGCTACTACACTCATGAAGATAGTGATGGTCTATCAAATAGTGATGAAGATGAACGAGGTAATGACTATAAACTTTTAATGGCATTTGAAGATGATGATTACATGGATGCTATAGATGTGGATAGCCTTTATGAAGAAATTTCTAGACTTAAGAGATGTATAGAAGAAAAGAATATGATCATTGATACTCTACAATTTCAAATTGATGAAAAGGAAAATATCTTGAAAAATTAGAAGGTGAAATTGTTGGTCTTAGAAAAGAGATTGAGAAAACAAAGGCTATTAATCTTAAGTTTGTCAAAGGATCTGAAACTCTGGATGAGATCATCAATGTACAGCGTTCTCCACTAAACAAGATAGGTCTGGGGTATAATGGAGAAACTTCTCAAGCATCCACCTCAAAGAGTTATCTTGATGCAGCAAGAAGGAATGAGAAAAAGCACAATGGAGATCACTAGGTAAAGCAGGGACGAATTACATCAAGAACAAACAAATACTATCAGGTAAACCAGGGGCAATCCGTCTTAAGGATGAACAAAAGCTACAACCAGCCATAGGTAAAATCCTCTCAATCTGCTTCAAGAATGGATGACAATAGAAATTACAATCATTTGGCCGGAAGATTTGATAACCGTAGAAGTTTCTTCAATGGACAATGCTTCTCTTGCCATAACTTTGGTCACAAAGCAGCTCAATGTGTTGCATATAAAACAATCATGACTAGAGAAGCTCAAAAACAAAGAAGTATGACAGGGATTACAAAAAGGACCTATAACAACTTTTTGGCTCTTGAAAATGAAGTTGAATGTTCTATTTGCAATAACTTTGGCCATGAAGATTCTGAATGCAGGAGCAGGTTTCAGCAGACAAAGCAACAAGCCTCAAGCACCAAAACATGGAGAATAAAGGAACCACAAACAGAAATATGTGGGATAGCATTTTATGCAGAGGGACAGGAAAATTTATGGTACATTGACAGTGGATGTTCGAAGCATATGATAGGTGATAAAGAAAAACTTGAATCATATTCTGCTTTAGAAAAGGGAAAGAAAGTTTCTTTTGGAAATGATACTCCTGCAGCTATAAAAGGAAAAGGCACTGCTCAGTTGAAGGAAAAGGTCAAAGCTGGAAATGTTTTGTATGTTGATGGATTGAAGCATAATCTTCTGAGTGTCAGTCATATGTGTGACCAAGGAACTGAGGTAATATTTAGACCAAAATGGATGTCGTGTTCGTGATCTTGATACAGGTGAAACAATGATCAAAGGTAGAAGAACTCCAAATAATCTATACATATTTGAAGAAAGACAACAACAATGCTATTTGAGCAAGGATGATGAACACTGGTTATGGCACCGGAGGTTGGGGCATCTTAAAGCTTTTCACAAATAAGGAAAGCATGCAAATACCAGGCAGTTCGTGGTCTTCCAGATATCAAAATTCCAGACAACACCATATGCAAATCATGTCAGTTTGGAAAGCAAACTAGAACTAACTTTTCGGAGAAGGAAGGATCAGCTAGCATGCCTCTTGAGCTAGTCCATACAGATGTATGTGGTCCTTTTAGGAAAAGGACACCTCGAGGAGAAGAATACTTGATATTATTCATTGACGATTTCTCCAGGTTTGTTTGGTTAGGACTTATGAAGCACAAAGACGAAGCATCCGAAAAATTCAAATCCTTCAAAGCCTTGGTTGAAAATGAATCAGGTTACAAAATTAAGTGCCTCAGGTCCGACAGAGGTGGGGAGTTTACCTCAAATGAATTTTTTGATTTCTGTGAAGAACATGGGATAAGAAGAGAATTCTCTACAGCTAGAACTCCTCAGCAAAATGGAGTGGTGGAAAGAATGAACAGAACAGTCCAACAAATGGCTCGTGCTATGCTTGATGAGTCTGGAACTCCCGCAACTTTCTGGGGTGAAGCTGCATATGCTGCGGTTGTTATTCTCAACAAAACAAATGTCCGGGTGAATAGCACTCAAACCCCTCATGAGCTCTGGTATGGTGAGACTCCTTCGGTAAAGCACTTCAAAATCTTTGGGAGCAAATGCTATATTAAGAATACTGATGAGAAACTTGGCAAACTTGAACCTAGAGCAGATGAAGGCATTCTTCTTGGTTATTCTCCACACAGCAAAGCATACAAGTGCTATAATAAAAGAGTTGGAAGAATTGTTGACAGCATTGATGTAGTGGTTGATGAGAAGGGATACATTCCTAGGCAAGTAAATCATGAAGATATCGAAGAAGATGATGACTACCCTCAAAGATAAAATGATGAAGAAGAAGAACCTCAAGAAGAACCAGAGGAGCAGATAAGGATAAAAGAGAAGACTCCATCCAGGTATGTTCAGAAGAATCATCCAGAATCTCAGATTTTGGGGCAGAAAGAAGCAGGTGTACAAACAAGAAGAACAATTGCAGAAGCTTCAAGCTATTTGGCATTACTCTCTTCCACTGAACCACAGAATGTGAAAGAGGCATGCAAAGATGAATGTTGGGTCAAAGCAATGGACGAAGAACTTGAGCAGATCGAAAAGAACAACACTTGGGAGTTGGTTCCTAGACCAAAAGATAAGAATGTTATAGGGACAAAATGGGTCTTCAAAAATAAATTGAATGAAAATGGAGAAGTAATTAGAAACAAGGCCAGACTTGTTTGTAAAGGGTATGCGCAGCAAGAAGGAATAGATTTTGAAGAAACTTTTGCTCCTGTTGCAAGACTTGAGGCCATCCGAATGTTCCTTGCTCTCTCAAGCTTTCAAAACTTCAAAGTATTTCAAATGGACGTGAAATCAGCCTTTCTGAATGGAGACTTGGAAGAAGAAGTATACATTGAGCAGCCAGATGGTTTCATTCTTGGAAATGATCCAAATCTTGTATGCAGATTGAAAAAGGCTCTCTATGGTCTCAAACAAGCTCCAAGGGCTTGGTACTATCGTTTGGACAAATATCTTCATCAACAAGGTTTTTCAAAAGGATCAGCAGATAGCAATCTTTACATAAAAGTTGAAAACGACAAATTGCTAATACTTGTTGTGTATGTAGATGACATTATCTTTGGCAGCAATGAAGAAGTTATGAGTCAAAGCTTTGCCTTGGTAATGCAGAAAGAATTCGAAATGTCCTTGCTAGGAGAACTGACATATTTTCTTGGTTTGCAAATCCAACAAAAAGAAGGAGGGATCTTTTTGTCTCAAACCAAGTATCTCAAGCAGATTTTGAAGAAATATGGCATGGAAGATGCAAAACCAGTATGTACACCCATGGTCACAGGATGTAGCCTCAATGCAAATGATGAATTAGCAGCAGTGCATCAACCAACCTACAGATCTATGATTGGAAGTCTACTTTATTTGACAGGTACCCGACCAGACATAATGCATGTAGTAGGAATAGTTGGAAGATTTCAGGCAAATCCAAAGGAAACTCATCTTCAGGCAGTAAAGAGAATCTTCAAATATCTTCAAGGAACTCAAAACTATGGCTTATGGTATCCTAGAGATACAGATCTCACACTTCATGCTTATACAGATGCAAATTGGGCCGGAAGCGTGGATGACAGGAAGAGCACAAGTGGTGGTGCATTCTTTATGGGTTCCAGATTAGTATCTTGGTTCAGCAAGAAACAGAGTTCGATTGCCTTGTCTACAGCTGAAGCGGAATATGTTGCTGCTGCATCTTGCTGCACTCAACTCCTTTGGATGATGCAGACCTTGCAGGATTTTCAAATCACTTGTATACCACCCATTTCCATCTTATGTGATAATACAAGTGCAATCAGCATTTCAAAGAACCCAGTCATGCATTCAAAGACCAAGCACATACCGATCAAGTATCATTTTCTCCGGGAACAAGTACTTGAACAAAAGGTCAAGTTGGAGTATGTTCCTTCTAAGGAACAAGTTGCTGATATACTCACCAAACCATTGCCCAGAGAGACCTTTGAATACCTCAGGCAAAAGCTGGGGGTTGTTGATGCATCATCTTGTTGTTGAATCTCCTCTGATGGTTGGTTGTACGCAAGGCTCATGCGTACATGTGCTGGGTTGCGGATTGGTCGAAGATCAAATGGCACAGGTTCAGGGGGAGCATATAATGCATTATTGGCATTATGGAGGAGATCAATATTGCTGCAATATGTCTCTATCTCTTTCATGGTCATTTATGGTGTTTGGTGGATTATGGTTCTTCTTTGCAAATCTGGTTTATAGTCAGGGGGAGCATGTTCTTAGGGGGAGCATAACCCTTTGCCCTTGATGTCAAAGGGGGAGAATGACGTTGAAGATCTTGAGGTTGCCATCAAGTCCAAAGGGGGAGATTGTTGGCATTATGATTCTGGTATGGCTCTATGTTACAGGTTTTGTACTTGATGGCAACTCTCTTAAGTAGAAATGCTCTGTTCAGGCTCTCAAAATGTTGGAAAATAAGAGGTACGCAGGTACACCATACAAAAGATGTGGATCCGCAGGAATATCATAGATAAAGTGCGTACATGCCCGCAGGTTACCCGTTCATGAGGTGCGGACCCCAGTTTACTCACTTCAAGGCAGAGAAGTGCGCTCTCATGGGGTTTCTTATGTTTGGCCCGTGGTATTTAGCCCGCCGTTCTTGATTCTATGGTTTTGGCCCGTGGTATAGGATCTAATTTAGCCCCGGTTTGGATCCCTTGTATTGGTTATTGATGGTTTTGTCCCATGGTGTGGATAAGGGCTTGACTATAAATAAAGAAGGAGATCACTTGGCCAAAGTATCTTTGCAAATTGTATATCTTAAGATCTGAAATATTGGGTTATCGGTTTAAAAGCTTGATCTATATAAAAGAGAAGTTGAAAGTGAATCTATGAAGTGTGATCTCTCGGCCGCTTGATCATATCTGGGCATCTGACTATCTGTGGCACATTGGTGGACTGCCAATTCGGCCCTAATCAGAGGTTCGCAGGTGATTTACTATGCAAGTGCGGGGGTATGCATAGCAGAAGAAGGCGCAGTGCGTGGGTACGCACAGCAGAAGAAGGCGCAGTGCGTGGGTACGCAGCGCGATCGAGGTTCAGGTGTGGAAGAACAGTAAAGGTACAGAAGCCGCAGGTGCGTAGATACGCGGCGCGATAGCATCTGAGGGTGCATGTCCACAGTAGTAGTACGCGGCGTGATTGAAGAAACAGTGCGTGGGTACGCGGTGCAGTGGAAGGCACTTTGCGGGGATACGCAGAGATGCAGAAGGTGAAGTGCGAAGCCACGCAGTCCAGATAAAGAAAAATTGCGTATCTGTCCTAAAACATTTGTTGATCATCTTCTATTTATTGCTGCAGAGTTCTGGGTTTATATTTCTAGTACTATCTTTCTGTTTACAGCATTCTGAGAATTTGGGTAATTCTTGGTTGATTGTATAAGGAGATTGGGTAATTTGCATGTACTTGATGATTATTTGATATTTTTGGATCCAGTTTGAAAATTTATGAAAAGTGGTCCTTGAAAGAAGAGAAGTAGGGGGTTGTAGCTCCCTTCCAGGAGAGACTGGAAAACGAGAGAGAGTTGTAGCTCTCTGCAGGTTGCAGCCTGCGTACTGGTAAAGGACTGCACCAATACAAAATCATTGTAAAAGGAGTTTCTAATTGAAAGAAGATAGAGACATATTGCAGCAGGTGGTTTTCACCCACATTGGGTTTCCACCTTATATCTGGTGTTCTTTGGTGTGACTATCTGTTTTTTTTTGTTCATGCTCATTGTCTTATGGTACTGACATACAAGAATAATTCAAAGTATAAATAAGGAAGATTTATTAAAAAGAACTTGATAATACTGATTCACCCCCCCTCTCAGTATTATTTCCAACAGACAATGTTGTTAAATTCATTCTAGAACAATGAGCTAAGGCATGATGCTCATATCATTGAAGCCTAAAATTTTCTTCCACTATCCCTTCCTTTGGACCTGGCAGCAAGTCAAAGTCTACTCAATTAGGGACAATGATGTCACTATACAATGAGAAAGAAAAATTTGGCATGTCAAATGCATGTTTCTCGGAAATATTGAGGTAAATGACTTTATGCATGATCAATCAAGTTCCTTATGCTTTTTCACACAATCAAATTTAAAAATGGTTGATTTTACGAATGTTATATATTGACATTGTACAATTATATTCCCCACCAACTGCAAGATGTGCAAATATAAGGTTTTTCTGAGTGATAATTTCTTGTCGAGTGGCTGCGAAGAGGCAAAGAAGTTGTTGAAAATGTTGGGTGTTGAGTACATATCATAGCATGCATGTCCGAATGATTGTATTCTATATAGAGGATAATATGCAGACAAAGAAATATGTCTGAAATGTCGGCATGACAGGTACCATAATTCAAAAAAACAGGGTAAATCACATGGTCTTCCTCATAATATATTGAGGCACATGCCTATAATCCCAAGGATTCAAAGACACTTTAATTGTAAAGAATTAACTATGTTATAAGGATGGCATGCCTCACATAGAAGTGATTCGGGAGTTATGTGAATCCCAACAGATTCAATAACCATGAAGCATATAGAGGATACATGGCCTAAAAAATTCAAGGATGAAGTACGAATTCTATGACTCAGCATAGCCATGGATGGTGTCAACCCATATTCCCTCCAAAACACCAACTATTATGTTTGGCCTGTAGTAGTGATCAATAAAAATATCCCCCCATGGTTTTTTGTGAAGAATGAACATCTTATATTGGCTCTCATAGTCCTTGGTAGAAGACAAGTGAAGAATATGGATGTCTACTTACAACCATTGGTAGATGAATTGAAGGAAGTATGGAAAGGGGTACATATATATGATGTATCAAGACCCATTGCAACAAAGAGTTTTACATTGTATGACATATGTGCTTACACCATACATGATTATCTAGGCATAAGAGTTTTCTCTGGTAAATTACATTCTTATTGATATGTTTAGTAACAATATTGTTTCGCATATTAATTTAATTTCTTGCAAATGTTCATATCTTCATGGTTGATAACGTGTCAGCATGTATACAATAATTTCAGAGGTCTTCTAACAAAAGGGTATCATGGATGTAAATGTTATGTACCTTCTCTAAAGGCTAGGTGGTTCAACCACCTACGAAATCCAGTGTATGACTGCTCCACGGTATTCCTCCTAGAAGAACACCCTTACAGAAGAGTAACATCTACTTTCAATGGCAAACCAGAGAGAGCCCAAAGGCTTGCAATAATGACACCAGTTGAATGGCTTAGATCATATGAGAGAGAGAAGGAGGAGTTTGCAAATATATTTGATTCAAATGGGGAGCTTATGTTCGATGATCTGTAATTCTTCTACACCTATGTTGAGAAATTTCACATTTGGATGAAAAGGAAATCTTTCTTTTATGAGCTCCCATATTGGGATCATCTTAAGATTGCCCACTTACTAGATCCCATGCATATATTTTTAAATGTTTCATCTTCTTTATGGAGGCACATATCATCGAAATAAAGTGACACAATGGTTGTTAAGAGAGATTAAGTTTCTTTAAAAACTAAAAAGAAACATTGACCAAGTCAAGAAACTAGAGTAGAGGGTGGTCCCTCGTGGTCTTTCAAAGAAGGTGATGTGCCATGGATTTTAAAGAAAGATGATCTTTCTTTGGAAAAGGAAGGTATAATGAGTGTGAGGGTGCATTATTTATATGGGTCTTCACTACAACATTTCTTCACTATGGAATATCGTTTGTCGGGGTTGAAATCACATGACCATTTGAAACTTCTAAGAGTATGCATGTCAAAAACATGATTTTATTATTTATTTTATTTTTATGTAATGGGATATTTTATAATTAATTTTTCCATAATGTAATATTTATTGTTTAATTCCATTATCCTCTACTTATGCATGGTTGTGTGAACCATGACTTCCCCCAAGACCTACGACATGCCATATATAAATTATTAGCATTTGTATGTTGTATCACATCAAAGGAGATTCATATGGCTAGCATTCCATGGTGGCATCAAGAGATAGCTGAGATTGTTCGTATGTTTGAGAAGGAGTTATCAACGAGTTTCATGGACTTGTAGGTTCATCTTCTAATTCGCCTAGTAGATGAGGTTGAATTAGTTTGGGTTGCTTCTTGTCGTTGGATGTTCTTCTTAAAGAGGTACATGAATAAATTTAAAGGTTTTGTTCGACAAAGGGAAAAACCTAAGGGGACTATAGCAGAGGGGTATATATCATATGATTCTTTCTATTATGCTAGTGAGTACATCACGTAGATCAACAAAACATTAGGTGTAGCGATTTGGGACAACAAAAGGGATGAAGACAAAAGATAATGGGAGCTTCTTGAAACGAATGGAAAGAGGCGTGTGATAAAGAGTAAGTGCAGGCTTATCATTTGCCAAATTAATACACAATATATATTCACAATAAACTTCAAATTAATGCATATTTTGATCTCATACGTACTATATATATATCTATATATATAGATAGATAGATATGTTAGTTTGATTTTATCATTAGATAATTCATAAATTGAAGCCATCAACAAATTCATTCTTTACAATATGGCAGTGACACAATCATGGATCACATTGTACGAAAAGAAGAGGAGGAAATGGGACAGTGATAGGAAAGAATTCAAATGATTGAATGGTAGAAGTGTGTCTAATCCTAATCATTTAAAAGAAAATATGCCAATGACATGCCCTGACAGTTGGGTTGTTGATTAAGTCAAAGATAAATATGGTGCATCTGGTCATTACTCGTACACTGTTGAAGGGGATGTGCTAAATAGATGGATTGGGTACAACAACTCGGTAATTATATTCTCTTTTTGTACCATTTTAAATTCATATTGCGCCTTCGAATTTTAACATCTATATATATATTTATTTTTAATTATGTTTGGGGTTATTAGACTCATGACACTGTGATTTTTTCACTTTTTTATAAGTTCATGTGTTCCCATCTATGTGGAAATATGGACATCATTTTTGCATGGAGGATGTCGATGATGGATGCATGACACAAGACTATGGGGTGGAAGTTGAGTTTGACCAATCTAGTCATGCTAGCCATCGTGATCAAAACCTAATACAGTGGACATTTGGTTATGTTGGAAAGATATAAGAGATCATTCATGTGGACTTCTCTTCATTCCAATGTGTTATTTTTAGGTGCAAGTGGTGGGACACCTTTGATCAGAGTAATGTAAACGAAGATCGTGATAGTGGGTTGATATCTATCAACTCTAGAAAGATGTGGCATGAAGCTAGGGAGCCTTATTTTTTCCCAAAACACTAGAACCAATTAGTGCTTCTTTACCCGAATGTGTTGGACAAGGATTGGTGGTTCATTTTAAGACATGACCCTATATCAAAACATATTTTTGAGAAAAATAGTGTTATCATGCCATGTGAGCAAGATAATCAGGGTGATAACAATGGAGAGTGATATGTACTTGTTATTTCATCATTTATACTATTGTTGTATGTTTTTGTTGTCATTATTTCGCTAATTGTATTAAATTTTTATTTGTCTAATTGACATTTTATAATATAATTCGTAAGATTCACAAATGTTTTTACACGTTTTTTTGCAGTGGAAACATTTTTACAGTACTTAAAAGTAAGTATTTCCAAATGTAGTATGAATTTTAGTGACTATCTCATGATAAGTACATGGAAAAAATAATACTTTTCTGAGTTGTTCATTAAGAAATAATCAAATATATTATTTGTCAAAAGTTTAAACCTAATTGATTATCATTTTTGTATTATTTAACTCATATTTATTATTAAAAAAATAAATTTTAAACTAGTATAGTAGCAAATAAATAATCAAAATAGCATCAAATTGTTATATCTTTATTATTAGAAAAAAATTCACTTGCCTCTTTAAGGGAGAACTTGCAATAGAGGAAATCTCCAACTACAAGTAACTTCACATGAAGCTTTATCATGTTACATTTATTTATCCTCATCTTTAGAAAGAAAAATTTCTAATTTAAATTGGTAAGAGTTGCAATAAATATTAAATTTAAATTGCATCAAAATCTTAACACTTTAGCAATAAATTAAATTTTATAAAAATATTTTTTTTAAGTTATATTAAATCTAAATTAATTGCGCCAAGAGGTGCTCTACAGCTCAGCATGGGAGTCTACAGCTCACCATGGGAGAGATGTTGCCACATAACCTTACATTTAAAAATAATAAAATATTAATTTAAATTAACAAATTAAAAATAGTAATAACAAAAGAAATTAATGTCTGCCATAATTACAATACTTCAATTTACACCTTAATCTTGCATAACTTTATATAGAGATATAAAATAATGGAAAGTTAAAAAAAATAATCTTTATTATGAGGAAGAAATGTATTGAGTAAACAAATATAATTTACTTTTTACTACAAGGAAGAAATGTAATTTTTTCCCATGACAAGAAATAGTACTTTTGATATTACAATATGTGTAATTCATTCAATGTTCCATTTACATGTGATATTTAAAACAAAAATACATTTATAACAAATAAATATTTTACTGACAGCCATAAGTAAAATATTTCAATGTCCATATTAAATAACATGATTTTATATATACTTTATATAGAGAAAAGTAAAGTAATTTAAATTGAAAATTTTCTTATATTTTCACTTTTGTGAGAAAAATTGAGAGAATTTTTATTCCATTAGTAGTTGCTTTCTAATTCAATGTATGAGGGATATTTGTAAGTTTTTCAATGTTTATTATGGATTTGATATGTAATATTTTACAAAATATTAATAATAAAAATAATTAAATGTATACATGTAGGAAAATATTATGAGGGGGGCATATTTTAACATTTTAATGTCGAGAACGTGAATTATAAATAAAATATTTGAATGCCAACTACATATATATTATACCAGCATAAATACATGAAAATATTATGAGGGGGCATATTTTAACATTTTAATTTGGAGAACGTGAATTATAAATAAAAATATTTCAATGTCAACTACATATATTGATCCAGATCGATGTTGGTGGCCACCCACCTATCCCACTTGTACCCCCACAGCTGTCTCTTTCAGCTTTTCAGTTTCCTTAATTATAGCACAATTTACTATTTCTAGCAGCTTTTCGGGTCTTGAACTTCCGGAGCCGTTTTGAGGCCCTAAACGACGTCTTTTGGGGAACACTGGGATCAACATGGGCTTATCATTGATGTTGCTCACTCAAAAGATGCAGCCCTTAGATATATATTTCTAACGAGGTATTGTGTGCATCAAACGGAGATCGTATACCAAAGTTACAACCCCGAGAAGTTGATGTACCAATTTACCCAAATGGGGTCCATAGTTTGGCATTTCATCTCCTAGTGTTAGGTTTTCAGATTATTAGGGTTTTCCATTATTTCTCAACAATAAATAGGTGGTCGAGCCTCATTGTAACACAGTTTAGAGGCATCTAGCCACCAAATCTCTTCTTAGAGATAAGCTACCATCGCCCTAGCTGGTTGATTTCCATTTCTGTTTGTAAGAATATTTCAGTATTTTACATTAATGAAATGAAGCATTATTTCTGTTGCATCTCTATATTTATGATTATATCTGTACTTTGTTGCGTTCCTATTTAAATTTGGATCAGTGGTATCAGAGCGGTCTGCTTTTTCTCTATTTTTCTTTGCATGTCCCCAACGAGGTCGGGATATAAGGAGTTAGGGCTTGAACTGGTCAAACCTTTGCAAGACTAGCCTCGCAAATCCCGATGGCCTCCCATGGCGGATGAAAAGAAAGACAAGGGGGCAGGAGATCCTATCAAATTCTTGCTCAAAGAAGCCCTCGAGCAACAAAGGAATGTGATGATGGAAAACTTTGCTCAGATCCTTCAGTGGCTACCCAAAGGCGACGCATTGGCTTCCAACAACTACTATAGAAACGCCACACCCTTTAAGGTACAATTTAATTTTGAAATCCCCATATTTGAGGGTCAGATAGACGCAAATGTGGTAGATAAATGATTAAATCTACTAGAACAGTTATTTTATGTTCATGATTTTTCTAGTCGAGAAAAGATCACTTTTTCACTTCTCAAAGTAGCCCGCCAGGTCAAAGACTGGTGGGAAACCTACTGTGAGCAGAAGGATGAAAGTACGGGCTCACTATTTTTAGCTGCACCCACTTGGAATGCATTCCGGGATGCCATCAAGGAGCATTACTACCCTGTCAAAAGCTATGAGGATAAATACATAAAGTGAACCACGTTGTGACAAGGAAGGGACCAAGATGTGCCGGAGTTCACAAATATTTTTCATACCCTTTGTACAAAGTTGGGTATCAAGGATTCTGAGCTACATTTGGTACTCAAATACCGCAGCTGCCTACACAGGTATATCCAGGACGAGATGGAGTTCCTAAACATCACCTCACTCGGCACGACATACCGATATGCTGTCAAGATTGAGCAGAAATTTAAACAATAGAAGCGAGACTTTGGATTTGCGAATCCGAAGAACAAAGGACAAAGCCAAGGCGGGGTGACGCAAGGAAACCCATTGATGCCGCAAGAAAATAACAACACCACGAAGTCAAAGAAGGACACAGGAAAGTGGTGTGAGTTCCACAAGAGCCCCACTCATAACACACGTGAATGTCAGACCAAGCAGTCGCTGGTGGCCGAGTTGAAGGCTTTAGAATCAGATGCATGTTCCGACCCTGAGTTAGACCCTAACAAGGGGAATGACAAAGGGAAGCAAATCATTGATGCGGAGCCTAGCGCCACTGTTGCCACTGCCAAGATCTAGAAGAATGAGCCCGAAGATCCACAAGAGGGGGAGCATCTTTTCCACTCACAAATGTGGGTGAAAGGTTCGCCGCTGCAATTTAGTGTCGACAGTGGCAGCCAAAAAAGAACCTCATTTCAGCAAAGGTCGTGAAGCGGTTGGGCCTACCGACTACACCACACCTGCAACTGTACAGTATCGGGTGGCTTCACCAAGGACGAGATCTTCGAATCTGCAAGTAGTGCTGCCTTCCCTACAACATCAAGCCCTTGACAGATGAGGTATTGTGTGATGTTGCACCTCTTGATGTTTGTGATGTATTATTAGGCTAACCATACTTATGGAGGCAACATGTTGTGTATGATTCAAGGACTCGCACTGTTATTATTTCTTTGTGTAATTCATTATACAAGACACTAGAGGTAGCCCCACCTACTGCCACTTCTTTGATCTCTGCTAAGAAATGCAGCAAGATCATCTCCCAGACTAGGAAATTCATTTTTCGTCTGGTTCGCTCCCAAAGTAAGGGGAAGATCATCGCCACATCCATGACCCCTGTAAAGGGTTTCTCCACACAGTAGCAACATGAGATGGATATAGTCATGAAAGAACACGGGAACATCTTATCCTCACCCACAGGGGTACCATTGCACTGTAAGCTCAAACATTCATTCGATCTGACTCCTAGAGAACCTCTACCCAACAGGCCGATATATCGCTGCTCCATTATGGAGAATGCCAAGTACAAGCAATGACATGATCACCATCACATCCCACACAAGTTTTAGGTGGGCGACAAAGTCTAGTTTCATCTACAAAATGAACACCTTACAAGAGCCCATCAAAAGCTCAGACCACTCTAATATGGTCCTTACACCAATACCAAGGCTGTGGGAAATAATGTTTTGCAGCACATAATTCCCCCATTCCTTCGCTTGCACCGATTTCTCAATGTGGACGACCCTCAACCATGCTTCCCACCATTACTAGACACAACAGAGGTTGCAGAACAGCTCACCAGGGACCAACTTCAGCAGAAATTTCCTCATCTCATGGAGGAACTCAACGCAATGGGGACTATTGCTTCCTAAGGGGGAGGAATGAAATAGGTGGATGTTGGTGACCACCCACCTATCCCACTTGGACCCCCTCAACTATCTCTTTTAGTTTTTCAGTTTCCTTAATTATAGCACAATTGACTATTTTTAGCAGTTTTTTTGGTCCTGCACTTCTAGAGCCGTTTTGAGGCCATAAACGATGTTTTTTGGGGAAAAATGGGAGCAACATGGTGAATAGACATATGTTTCTCACTCAAAATTTGTATTCCTTGAATAAATCTTTCTAACGAGGTATCGTGCACATCAAATGAAAATCGTATACCAAAGTTACAACCCCGAGAAGTTGACGTACCAATTTATGCAAAAGGGGCCCATAGTTTGGTGTTTCATCTCCTAGGGTTAGGTTTTCAGATGTTTAGCGTTTTCCATTGTTTCTCAACTATAAATAGGCCTTCAAGCCTTATTATAACACATTTTAGAGGCATGTAGCCACCACATCTCTTCTCAGAGATAAGCTACCATCGCCTTCCATTTATGTTTGTAAGCATACTTAAGTATTTTATATTAATGAAATGAAGCATTATTTCTACTGCATCTCTATATTTATGGTTATATCCATACTTTGTTGCGTTCCAATTTAAATATGGATCAGTGGTATCAAAGCGATCTGCTTTTTCTCTGTTTTTCTTTGCATGTCCCCAACGAGGTCGGGATATAAGGAGTTAGGGCTTCAACTGGTCGAAACTTTGCAAGACTAGCCTCTCAAACCTCGACGGCCTCCCATGGCGGATGAAAAGAAAGACGATGGGGCAGGAGATCCTATCAAAATCTTGCTCAAAGAAGCCCTTGAGTGATAAAGGAGCGCGATGATGGAAAACTTTGCCCAGATCCTTCAATGGCTACCCAGAGGCGACGCATCGGCTTCCAACAGCTACTCAAGAAATGCCACACCCTTTAAGGTACAAGTTAATTTTGAAATCCCCACATTCGAGAGTTGGATAGACGCAAATGTCATAGATAAATGATTAAATCTACTAGAATGGTTATTTTTTGTTTATGATTTTTCTGGCCGGGAAAAGACCACTTTTTCACTTCTCAAAGTAGCCCCCCATGTCAAATACTGGTGGGAAACCTACTACGAGCAGAAGGATGAAAGTACGAGCTCACTATTTTTAGTTGCACCCACTTGGAATGCATTCCGAGATTCCATCAAGGATCATTACTACCCTGTCAAAAGCTATGAGAATAAATACATAAAGTGGACCACGCTATGACAAGGAAGGGACCAAGATGTGCCAAAGTTCACAAATATTTTTCATACCCTTTGCACAAAGTTAGGTATCAAGGATTCTGAGCAGCATTTGGTACTCAAATACTGTGGTTGCCTACATAGGTACATCCAGGTCAAGATAGAGTTCCTAAACATCTCCTCGCTTGGCACGACATACCGATATGCTGTCAAGATGGAGCAAAAATTTAAACAAAAGAAGCAATACTTTGGATCTGGGAATCTGAAGAACAAAGTACAAAGCCAAGGCGGGGTGACCCAAGGCAACCTGCCGAAGCTGCACGAAAATAACAACACCACAAAGTCAAAGAAGGACATAGGAAAGTGGTGTGAGTTCCATAAGAGCCCCACTCATAACACAAGTGAGTGTTGGACCAAGCAGTCGCTGGTGGCTGAGTTGAAGGCTTCATAATCAGATGCGTGTTCCAACTCTGAGTCAAAACATTGACAAGGGGAATGACAAAGGGAAGCAAATCATTGATGCAGAGCCCAACGCCACTGTTTCCACTGCTAAGATCCTGAAGAATGAGCCCAAAGATCCAGAGGAGGGGCAACGTCCTTTCCACTCACAAATGTGGGTGACGGGTTGGTTACTTCAATTCAATGTCAAAAGTGGCAACCAAAAGAACCTCATTTCAACAAAGGTCATGAAGCGGTTGGGCCTACTGACCACACCACACCCGCAACTGTACAGTATCGAGTGGCTTCACCAAGGACGAGATCTCTGAATCCGCTAGCAATTCCGCCTTCCCTACAACATAAAGCCCTTCACAGATGAGGTATTATGTCATGTTGCACCTCTTGATGTTTGTGATGTACTATTAGGCCAACCATACTTATGGAGGCGACATGTCGTCTATGAGTCAAGGACTCGCACTATTATTATTTCTTTGTGTAATTCATTATATAGGACACCAGAGGTAGCCCCACCTACTGCCACTTCTTTGATCTATGCTAAGAAATGTAGCAAGATCATCTCCTAGACTAGGAAATTCATTTTCTGTCTAGTTCGCTCCCAAAGTAAGGGGAATATCAATGCCACATACATGACCCCTACGAAGGGTTCCTCCACGCAACAGCAACAGTAGATGGATACGATTATGAAAGAACATGGGAACATCTTCTCCTCACCCATAGGGGTACCGTTGCACTATTAGGTCAAACATTCATTCAATCTGACTCCCAGAGAACCTCTACCCAACGGGCTGATATATTGCCTCTCCATTCTGAAAATGTCAAGTATAAGCAGTGACATGATCAGCATCAGGTACCACACAAGTTTTAGGTGGGCGATAGTCTGGTTGCATCTGCAGAAAGAACGCCTTACAACAGCCCATTAGAAGCTCAGACCAATCCGATATGGTCCTTACACCAGTACCAAGATTGTGGGAAACAATGCTTTGTAGCATAAAATTCCCCCATTCTTTCTCTTGCACCGAATGTTCAATGTGGACCACCCTAGACCATGCTTCCCACCATTACTAGACACAGCAGAGATTGCAAAACAGCTCACGAGGGACCAAGTTCAGTAGAAGTTTCCTCATCTCATAGAGGAACTCAACGCAATGGGGACCATTGCTTCCTAAGGGGGGAGGAATAATCCAGGTGGATGTTGGTGGCCACCCACCTATCCCACTTGAACCCCCACAACTGTCTCTTTCAACTTTCAGTTTCCTTAATTATAGCACAAATTACTATTTTTAGCAGTTTTTTGGCCCTGAACTTCCGGAGCAGTTTTGAGGCCCTAAACGACGTTTTTTGGGAAACATGGGAGCAACATAGGTCACTAATAGATGTTTCTCACTCAAAAATTGTAGTCCTTGGATAGATCTTTCTAATGAGGTATTTTGTGCATCAAACGGAGATTGTATGCCAAAGTTACGACACCCGAAAGTTGATGTACCAATTTACCCAAACGGGGCCCATAGTTTGGCGTTTCATCTCCTAGGGTTAGGTTTTCGGATGTTTACTTCTTAGAGATAAGCTACCATCGTCCTAGTTGGTTGATTTTCATTTCTGTTTGTAAGATTATTTTAGTATTTTACATTAATGAAATGAAGCATTATTTCTGCTACATCTCTGTATTTATGGTTATATCCATACTTTGTTGCGTTCCTATTTAAATCTGGATTAGTGGTATCAGAGTGGTCTTCTTTTTCTCTGTTTTTATTTGCATGTCCTTGACGAGGTCATGATATAAGGAGTTAGGGCTTGAACTGGTCGAACCTTTGCAAGACTAGCCTCGCAAATCCCGGCGGCCTTCCATGGCAGATGAAAAGAAAGACAAGAGGTTAGGAGATCCTCTCAAAAATCTTGCTCGAAGAAGCCCTCGAGCGACAAAGGAACGCGATGATGGAAAACTTTGCCCAAATCCTTCAGCGACTACCCAGAGGCGACGCATCAGCTTCCAACAGCTACTCTGAAAATGCCACAACCTTTAAGGTACAAGTTAATTTTGAAATCCCCATATTCGAGGGTCAGATAGACTCAGATGTTGTAGATAAATGGTTAAATCTACTAGATGGGTATTTTTCTGTTCATGATTTTTCCAGCTGGGAAAAGATCACTTTTTCACTTCTCAAAGCAGCCCCCCACGTCAAAGGTTGGTGGGAAACCTACTGCGAGAAGAAGGATGAAAGTATGGAATTGATATTTTCAGCCGCACCCACTTGGAATGCATTTTGGGATGCCATCAAGGAGCAGTACTACCTTGTCAAAAGCTATGAGGATAAATACATAAAGTGAACCACGTTGTGACAAGGAAGGGACCAAGATTTGCCTGAGTTCACAAATATTTTTCATAACCTTCACACAAAGTTGGGTATCAAGGATTCTGAGCTGCATTTGGTACTCAAATACCGTGGCTGCCTACACAGGTACATCGAGGATGAGATGGAGTTCCTGAACATCTTTCTCATCATGACATACCAATATGCTATGAAGATAGAGCAGAAATTTAAACAAAAGAAGTCAGACTTTGGATCTGTGAATTTGAAGAACAAAGGACAAAACCAAGGCTGGGTGACCCAAAACAACCTATCGATGCTGCAAGAAAAGAAAAAAACCACGAAGTCAAAGAAGGACACAGGAAAGTGGTGTGAGTTCCATAAGAGCCCCACTCATAACACAAGTGAGTGTCAGACCAAGTAGTCGTTCGTGGCCAAGTTGAAGGCTTCAGAATCAGATGCATGTTCCGACCCTAAGTTAGAAATCGACAAAGGGAATGAGAAAGGGAAGCAAATAATTGATGCGGAGCCCAACGCCACTGTGGCCACTACCAAGATCTAGAAGAATGAGCCCGAAGATACAGAGGAGGGGGAGAATCTTTTCCACTCACAAATGTGGGTGAAGGGTTCGCCACTGCAATTCATTGTCAATAGTGGCAGCTAAAAGAAACTCATTTTAGTAGAGGTCGTAGGCGGTTGGGCCTACCGACTACACCACACCCGCAACTGTACAGTATCGGGTGGCTTTACCAAGGACGAGATATCCGAGTCCAATAGAAGTGTCGCCTTCCGTAAAGCATCAAGCCCTTAATAGACAAGGTATTGTGTGATGTTTCCCCTCTTTATTTTTGTGATTTACTATTAGCCCAGCCATACTTATGGAGGCGACATGCTGTGTATGAGTCAAGGCCTTGCGCTATTATTATTTCTTTGTGTAATTCATTATATAGGATACCGGAGGTAGCCTCACCTACCGCCGCTTCTTTGATCTCTGTGAAGAAATGCAGCAAGATCATCTCCCAGACTAGGAAATTCATTTTTTGTCTGGTTCACTCCCAAAGTAAGGGGAAGATCATCACCACATCCATGACCCCTACGAAGGGTTCCTCCATGCAGCAACAACATCAAATGGATACAGTTATGAAAGAACGTGAGAACATCTTCTCCTCACCCACAGGGGTACCGTTGCACTGTAAGGTCAAACATTCATTCGATCTGACTCCCAGAGAACCTCTACCCAATGGACCAATATATCGCCGCTCCATTATGGAGAATGCCAAGTACAAGCAACGACATGATCAACATCAGGTCCCACACAAGGGTTTCTCCATGCAACAGTAGCAGCAGATGGATACATCATGAAAGAACATGGGAACATCTTTTCCTCACCCATAGGGGTACCGTTGCATTGTCAGGTCAAACATTCATTCAATCTGACTCCCAGAGAACCTCTACCCAACGGGCTGATATATCATCGGTCCATTCTACAAAATTCCAAGTACAAGCAGTGACATGATCAACATCAGGTACCACACAAGTTTCAAGTGGGTGACAAAGTCTGGTTGCATCTGCAGAAAGAATGCCTTACAAGAGCCCATTAGAAGCTCAGACCACTCTGATATGGTCCTTACACCAGTACCAATGTTGTGGGAAACAATGCTTTGGAGCCCATAATTCCCCCATTTCTTCACTTGCATCGAGTGTTCAATGTGGACCACCCTCTACCATGCCTCCCACCATTACTAGACACAATAGAGGTTGCAGAACAACTCACCAAGGACCAAGTTCAGCAAAAGTTTCCTCATCTCATGGAGGAACTCAATGCAATGGGGACCATTTCTTCCTAGGGGGGAGGAATGATCCATGTGGATGTTGGTGGCCACCCACCTATCCACTTGGACCCCCACAACTGTCTCTTTCATTTTTTTCAGTTTCTTTAATTATAGCACAATTTACTATTTCTAGTAGTTTTTCGGGTCCTGAACTTCCAGAGTAGTTTTGAGGCCCTAAACGATGTTTTTTGGGGAAAATGGGAGAAAAATGGGTGATTGAAAGATGTTTCTCACTCAAAAGTTGTAGTCCTCGGATAGATCTTTCTAACAAGGTATTTTGCGCGTCAAACGGAGATCGTATGCCAAAGTTACAACCCCGGGAAGTTGATGTACCAATTTACCCAAACAAGGCCCATAGTTTGGTGTTTCATCTCCTAGGGTTAGGTTTTCGGATGTTTATTGTTTTCCATTTTTTCTCAACAATAAATAGGCCTTCGAGCCTCATTGTAACACAGTTTAGAGGCATGTAGCTACCACATCTCTTCTCAAAGATTAGCTACCATCGCCCTAGCTGGTTGATTTCCATTTCTATTTGTAAGCAAATTTCAGTATTTTACATTAATGAAATGAAGCATTATTTTTGCTACATCTTTGTATTTATGGTTATATCCATACTTTGTTGTGTTCCTATTTAAATCTGAACCAGTGGTATCAGAGCAGTCTACTTTTTCTTTGTTTTTCTTTGCATGTCCCCAATGAGGTTGGGATATAGCGAGTTAGGGCTTGAACTGGTTGAACCTTTCATGACCAGCCTCACAAATCCTAACGGCCTCCCATGGTGGATGAAAAGAAAGATGAGGGGGCAGGAGATCCTATCAAAATCTTGCTCAAAGAAGCCCTTGAGCGACAAAGGAACGTGATGATGGAAAACTTTGCCCAGATCTTTCAACAACTACCCAGAGTCAACGCATCGGCTTCCAACAGCTACTCTGGAAACGCCACACCCTTTAAGGTACAAGTTAATTTTGAAATTCCCATATTTGAGGGTCAGATAGACGCAGATGCTGTAGATAAATGGTTAAATCTACTAGAAGGTTTATTTTCTGTTCATGATTTTTCCAGCAGGGAAAAGATCACTTTTTCACTTCTCAAAGTAGCCCCACATGTCAAAGACTTGTGGGAAACCTACTGTGAGCAGAAGGATGAAACTACGGGCTCACTATTTTCAGTCGCACCCACTCGGAATGCATTCTAGGATGCCATCAAGGAGCAGTACTACCCTATCAAAAGCTATGAGGATAAATACATAAAGTGGACCATGTTGCGACAAGGAAGGGACCAAGATGTGTCGGAGTTCACAAATATTTTTCATACCCCTCGCACAAAGTTGGGTATCAAGGATTTTGAGTTGCATTTAGTACTCAAATACCACAGCTGCCTACATAGGTACATCTAGGATGAGATGGAGTTCCTGAACATCTCCTTGCTCGGCACAGCATACCGATATGCTATCAAAATTGAGCAGAAATTTAAACAAAAGAAGTGAGTCTTTGGATCTGCGAATCCAAAGAACAAAGGACAAAGCCAAGGCGGGGTGACCCAAGACAACCCGTCGAAGCTGCAAGAAAAGAACAACACCATGAAGTCAAAGAAGGACACAGGAAAGTGGTGTGAGTTCCATAAGAGCCACACTCATAACACAAGTGAGTGTCGGACCAAGCAGTTGCTGGTGGCCGACTTGAAGCCTTTAGAATCAGATGCATGTTCCGACCCTAAGTTAGAACACGAAAAGGGGAATGAAAAATGGAAGCAAATCATTGATGCGGAGCCCATCACCACTGTTGCCACTACCAAGATCCAGAAGAATGAGCCCGAAGATCCAAAGGAGGGGTAGTGTCTTTTCCACTCACAAATGTGGGTGAAGGGTTCGCCGCTGCAATTCATTGTCGACACTGGCAGCCAAAAGAACCTCATTTTAGCAGAGATCGTGAAGCAGTTGGGCCTACTGACTACACCACACCCGCAACCGTACAGTATCGGGTGGCTTCACCAAGGACGAGATCTCCAAGTGCGCCAGCAGTGTTGCCTTCCCTACAGCATCAAGCCCTTCACAAATGAGGTATTGTGTGATGTTGCACCTCTTGATGTTTGTGATGTACTATTAGGCCAACCATACTTATGGAGGCAACATGATGTTCATGAGTCAAGGCCTCGGGCTATTATTATTTCTTTGTGTAATTCATTATACAGGATACCAGAGGTAGCCCCACCTACCACCACTTCTTTGATCTCTGCTAAGAAATTCAGTAAGATCATCTCACAGACTAGGAAATTCATTTTATGTCTGGCTCGCTCCCAAAGTAAGGGGAAGATCATTGCCACATCCATGACCCCTGTGAATGGTTCCTCTACGCAACAGCAGCAACAGATGGATACGATCATGAGAGAACATGGGAACATCTTCTCCTCACCCACGGGGGTATCGTTAGACTGTCAAGTCAAACATTCATTGGATCTAACTCCCAGAGAACCTCTACCTAATGGGTCGACATATCATCGCTCGATTCTGGAAAATGCCAAGTACAAGAAGTGACATGATCAGCATCAAGTACCACACCAGTTTCACGTAGGCGACAAAGTATGGTTGCATCAGCAGAAAAAAACTCCTTACAACAGCGCATCAGAAGCTCAAACCACTCCAATATGGTCCTTACACCAGTACCAAGGCTGTGGGAAACAATGCTTTGGAGCACAGAATTCCCCCATTCCTTCTCTTGCACCAAGTGTTCAATGTGGACCACCCTCGACCATGCTTCCAACCATTACTAGACACAACAGAGGTTTCAGAACAACTCACCAGGGACCAAGTTCAACAGAATTTTCCTCATCTCATGGAGGAACTCAATGCAGTGGGAACCATTGCTTCCTAAGGGGGGTAGAATGATGTAGGTGGATGTTGGTGACCACCCACCTATCCCACTTGGACCCCCAGAACTATCTCTTTCAATTTTTTAGTTTCCTTAATTATAGCACAATTTACTACTTTTAGCAGTTTTTTGGGTCCTGAACTTCCGGAGCCATTTTGAGGCCCTAAACTACTTTTTTGGGGAAAAATGGGAGCAATATTAGGTTTTCAATGATGTTTCTCACTCAAAAGTTGTAGTCCTCAGATAGGTCATTCTAACGAGGTATTGTGCGCATCAAATGAAGATCGTATGCCTAAGTTACAACCCTGGGAAGTTGATGTACCATTTTACCCAAACAAGGCCCATAGTTTGGCGTTTCATCTCCTAGGGCTAGGTTTTTGGATGTTTAGGGTTTTCCATTGTTTATACACAATAAATAGGCCTTCGAGCCTAATTGTAACACAGTTCAGAGGCATCTAGCCACCACATCTCTTCTCAGAGATAAGCTACCATCGCCCTAGCTGGTTGATTTCCATTTCTGTTTGTAAGCATATTTCAATATTTTACATTAATGAAATGAAGCATTATTTCTACTGCATCTTTGTATTTATGGTTATATCCATACTTTGTTTCATTCCTATTTAAATCTGGATCAGTGGTATCAAAGCGGTCTACTTTTTCTCTGTTTTTCTTTGCATGTCCCCAACGAGGTTGGGATATAAGGAGTTAGGGCTTGAACTGGTCGAACCTTTGCAAGACCAGCCTCGTAAATCTCAACAGCCTCCCATGGCAGATGAAAAGAAAGACAAGGGGGCAGGATATCCTATCAAAATCTTGCTCGAAGAAGCCCTCGAGCGACAAAGGAACGCGATGATGGAAAACTTTGCCCAGATCCTTCAGCGGCTACCCAGAGGCGACGCATCGGCTTCCAACAACTACTCTAGAAATGCCACACTCTTTAAGGTACAAGTTAATTTTGAAATCCCAATATTTGAGGGTCATATAGATGTAGATTTCATAGATAAATGGTTAAATCTACTAGAAGCATTATTTTTCGTTCTTGATTTTTCCAATTAGGAAAAGATCACTTTTTCACTTCTCAAAGCAGTCCCCCACGTCAAAGGTTGGTGGGAAACCTACTTTGAGCAGAAGGATGAAAGTACAGGCTCACTATTTTCAGTCGCACCCACTTGGAATGCATTCCAGGATGCCATCAAGGAGCAGTACTACCCTGTCAAAAGCTATGAGGATAAATACATAAAGTGGACCACGCTGCGACAAGGAAGGGACCAAGATGTGCTGGAGTTCAGAAATATTTTTCATAACCTTCGCACAAAGTTGGTATCAAGGATTTTGAGCTACATTTGGTACTCAAATACCGTAGTTTCCTACACAGGTACATCTAGGATGAGATGGAGTTCTTGAACATCTCCTCACTCAGCACAACATACCAATATGCTGTCAAGATCGATCAGAAATTTAAACAAAAGAAGTGAGACTTTGGATCTGTGAATCCAAAGAACAAAGGACAAAGCCAAGGCGCGGTGACCCAAGACAACCCATCGAAGCTACAAGAAAAGAACAATGCTATGAAGTCAAAGAAGGACACAGGAAAGTGGTGTGGGTTCCATAAGAGCCCCACTCATAACACAAGTGAGTGTTGGACCAAGCAGTCACTAGTAGCCGAGTTGAAGGCTTCAGAATCAGATGCATGTTCCGACCCTGAGTTAGAACCCAACAAGGGGAATGACAAAAGGAACCAAATAATTGATGCGGAGCCCAAGGCCACTGTTGCCACTATCAAGATCTAGAAGAATGAGCCCGAAGATCTAGAGGAGGGGGAGCGTCTTTTCCACTCACAAATGTGGGTGAAGGGTTCGCCGCTCCAATTCATTGTCGACAGTGGCAGCCAAAAGAACCTCATTTCATTATAGGTCATGAAGCGGTTGGACCTACCGACTACACCACACCTGCAACTGTACAGTATCGGGTGGCTTCACCAAGGATGAGATCTCCGACTCCGCCAACAGTGCTACCTTCCCTACAACATCAAGCCCTTCATAGATGAGGTATTGTGTGATGTTGCACCTCTTGATATTTGTGAGTACTATTAGGCCAACCATACTTATGGAGGGGGGATGTTGTGTATGAGTCAAGGCCTCGCGCTGTTATTATTTCTTTGTGTAATTCATTATACAGGATACCGAAGGTAGCCCCACCTACTGCCACTTCTTTAATCTCTGCTAATAAATGTAGCAAGATCATCTCCCAGACTAGGAAATTCATTTTTTGTCTAGTTCGCTCCCAAAGTAAGGGGAATATCATCGCCACATCCATGACCCCTGTGAAGGGTTCCTCCATGCAACAACAGTAGCAGATGGATACATTCATGAAAGAACACGGGAACATCTTCTCCTCACCCACAAGGGTACCATTGCACTGTCAGGTCAAACATTCATTTGATATGACTCCTAGAGAACCTCTACCCAATGGGCCAATATATCGCCGCTCCATTCTTGAAAATGCCAAGTACAAGCAGCGACATGATCATCATCAGGTACCACACAAGTTTTAGGTGGGCAACAAAGTCTGGTTGCATCTGCAGAAAGAACGACTTACAAGAGCCCATCAGAAGTTCAGACCACTCTGATATGGTCCTTACATCAGTACCAAGGTTGTGGGAAATAATGCTTTGGAGCACAAAATTCCCCCATTCCTTCGCTTGCACCATGTGTTCAATGTGGACCACCCTCGACCATCCTTCCCACCATTACTAGACATAACAGAGGTTGCAAAAAAACTCACCAGGGACCAAGTTTAGTAGAAGTTTCCTCATCTCATGGAAGAACTCAACGCAATGGGGACCATTGCTTCCTAAGGGGGGAGGAATGATCCAAGTGGATGTTGGTGGCCACCCACCTATCCCACTTGGACCCCCACAACTGTCTCTTTCAGTTTTTTAGTTTCCTTAATTATAGTACAATTTACTATTTTTAGTAGTTTTTCGGGTCCTAAATTTCTGAAGCCGTTTTGGGGCCCTAAACGATGTTTTTTGGGAAAAATTGGAGCAGCATTGGTATTTGCCCAATGTTGCTCACTCAAAAGTTGTAGTCCTCGGATAAATCTTTCTAACAAGGTATTGTGTACATCAAACAGAGATCATATGCCAAAGTTACGACCCCGGGAAGTTGATGTACCAATTTACCCAAACGGAGCCCATAGTTTGGCGTTTCATCTCTTAGGGTTAGGTTTTCAGATGTTTAGGGTTTTGCATTGTTTCTCAATAATAAATAGGCCTTTGAGCCTCATTGTAACATAGTTCAGAGGCATGTAACCGCCACATCTCTTCTCAGAGATAAGCTACCATTGCCCTAGCTGGTTGATTTCCATTTCTATTTCTAAGCATATTTCAGTATTTTACATTAATGAAATGAGGCATTATTTCTGTTGCATCTTTGTATTTATGTTTATATCCATACTTCGTTGTGTTCCTATTGAAATCTGGATCATATATATTATACAAGCATAAATCCATATCCGCTTAATTTTACAATCATAGTTTCAACCATACTAAACTTTGTAATTTATAAAAATATCTTGGCATTTTTTTTAAGTTGTTTTGCATGTAATTTCATATATAAAAGTTTGATATAAGTTCACCAATACATAATCTATAATAAATATTATTTCATAAAAATAAACCTGATGATGATAACCATCTGACAATAATAAACATCATCTAAGATACACATTCGAATCCACTACCATAATCTAATTATATACACCTCTAACACATATAAACATTATTGGTTAGCACACAAATCTAATAATCTAATAGGGCATTATCATCATGATCACATCTAACAAAACAAAAGAATTCTAATCTAACATGACCTAACAATATACACATCAACACCAATAAGTGCAATCAAATATCCGACAAAACAGACATAGTGTCGGGTTGGTCTATAGTAGAAGATGATGGATGGTCAACTATTGCATGATCAATGTTTGTGGAACTCGGTTGAGGTGGAGAAGGAAGTGGCTGGTCTGCATGATTAGAAGACGATGGATGGTCAACTACATATGTGCCTCGAACGCAGTCTAGAAAACTCTAAGGTGGAGGAGGAGGAGGTTGGTCTGACAGGAGAAACATGAAACACATCCTCTAGCTCCGACATCTCATCATCCGATGGGGTGGTACTACTAGAAGCATCATGATCACCACCCTCACCACTCTGATCATTATCATCACCCTGATCATCATCATCACCATCCTCATCTGATGTATATGTTGTTGCATGATGATGTCCTGCATCCCTCATCGTTGTCAGTACCCTACTAGCTCCGATGATATGTTGCATAAGAGACATCATCTCATGTGGATAGTCACTGTACAGACCCGTGAAACTAAGATCTACGGTGATATATCGAGGCCTCGTAGGGCAGACTCCCACATCAATCAAAATTATGGCCCTCCCTAAGGATGTACCTCACCTTCTTGGGCCTTGCCCATCTCCTCCGACATCTGGTGGGGGAGGCTATACATCGCCATAAAATGTGTCAATGTATACAAAATATATAGTATAAATAAATAATTAGATAATCTCATTAAACATATTAATAAAATAAGATAAATAATGTGCTAGAATAAATCTTATTTTAATTCATTAAAACAAGAAAATGAAACTATCTGGTTAATTTAAAGAAAACATTAATATTACCTCTATCATCTAGAGGCTTATCGACTATGGACAATATGTTGGGACAACCTCTCCAATCAATACTTGTATATGGAAAAACCAATGTGACAAATGCATGGTCATCCTCACTGGCCAGTTACACAATCTCCTAGCGAAAAATCCTAGCTGGAAACTCTGGTAGGCCTCTCTTGGGCATCATCTGCCCCCACATGTGCATTTGAAACTTAGTGAATGACCTAGGAGGGCAACAAAAAAATGTAGACCTCGTCTCTAGAAACCTCTCAAAAAATAAACAAAAAGCCTCAAAAGTGAAAGGGAAGGTCTCCCTCCCATGTCTTAATGCATGACATCTATCAAAATTCATGCAAAACTGCCTCAAAAAATGCTAGGCCATCTGATGCAACATGGAATCTAAATCAAATAATCAACATAATACAAAAGAGGGTAACTAATGTGATGCCCATCAGTACTACAGTGTGCAACGGTGGTGACTAATAACAAGAGGCGCATATCTCATAGTGTACACAAGATGACTCTCAGCTCCACCCCCATTTCAGACATTAGGGAACTGGGGAAAATCCTCTTCTCTTCTGGATAGGCCAGTGATAAATTACATGTCCTCTTCAGTGGGCCTATACCCTGCCCTAGTACCGACACAGAAATCCTGCTCTTGGACATTCCATCAGTGGATGAAATGTAGCGAAAAGATAGAGTGTGCCTTAATGGATGTAGCCTCCTCATAGTACTTCAGGAGGCCTACATTCCTCAAGAGCACTCGGGTTGTTGCAGTAATAGGGCGAGGTTATAAATCCCTCTCCCTCTCTCTAGATTGCCATGTTTGGATCATATTGTATGGGCCTTCCTGCTACTGTTCCACCTATTGTTGCTCCCTTTACCGACTTCTCTGCTACATAATTGACATATAAAATACATCGGCCTCATACATAAAATACAAATTTTTTTATTAAATGAAACATGTATGTATAAAGATGGAAAAGTAACTTTCAATTAATAAAAACAAAAAACAATATTGGTGTGCATAGAACTCAGTCATGCACTGGCATTGATGCGCATTCAACTCCCACCGCACCACTAATGGTGTGCAAATATGTATGATACATCGTTCTTGGTTCAAAATTTTAACTTTTGACAGCGTTGTGGACAACTTGTGCATGAGTGTGCAGAGATAACCTTTTTGCACCAATACGAAATGTTTAGGTTATCAAACACACTGAGCTATAGCTATATTTTTAAATATTAAATTTGCAGTGCATTTGGTAGATTAAAATGCATTGGGTGTGACGCACCGATATACAATTTTTCGTATCAATCCCGGTGCGTTTTAGTTTACAAAATGCACTACAACAATGAAAGTGCGTTATGTTCATGCACTGATATGCAGTGAACCATGTAAATTTACAGGGTGCACTGTTATCAGTGTGAGACAAAAACGCACTGAGCTATGGCTATATTTTTAAATATTAAATTTGTCGTGTGTTTGGTAAATTAAAATGCGCTAGGCATGACGCACCAACATATAGTCTGTCACATCAATCCTGGTGCATTTTAGTTTACAAAACACACCACAACAATGGCAGTATGTTATTTTCATGCACCAGTACGCTGTGCACCCTGTAAATTTACAGGGTGCATTGATACGTGGTGGACCCTGTAAATTTATAGGGCGCTCCGATATTGGTGCGAGCCGAACATATCAAATACACCGCACGATGAAAAAATTTTGAAAAACAGTGGTAAATTTAGCCTAATTTACTATTCTAATCTGCTAAAAAAATAAATTACAAAGAAGCATAGACATTACCCATACATTTTGTCATCGAGGAGGCATTATGGACACGTAATGGAGAAAAACATATTTTAGGACGGTTTGAGAAAATTAAAAATTTAAACAGTGAGAACGGTATGAAAGGACGATCAGCAAGAGAAGCACTGATGTCAGGGCACTTTCATTTGGCAAGAGTGGCACCGGTGCTTCAGAGCTCTCCCACACTGTAGATTGTAAAAATGAAAATTACAGTCAGGAGGGTTTTTTAATTTAACTCTGTTCTAGTGTGTTTCTCCAAACGTATCGGTGCGGGATATGTCTAAAAGCACCACATTTTTTTGAATTAAAAAATGTCACGGTGCTTTTCTTGAGATGACTCAGGGCATTCCTCTACAAGTACCACACCGGTGCTCGGTTCCTACTATAGCACTACTAGTTTTTTAGAATTTAAAAACCTCCTAGTGGTGCTTTTTATAAGATTCCCTTGGGCGTTTTTTTAAGATTTCTGCATTGGATCGTCATTAGAAAATAACACCACATTTCTGTAAAATTTAAAACTATAGTGGTGTTCCTTACTGGTATGCACCGAGACATTTTACTATATGAGGGGCATCAGTGTTATTGACTATGGATGCACAGGTGCATTATGCTTTTTAGTGCACCATGTTTTTTTTCTTTATAAAAATAACTTTTCAATAGTGCACCATGTTATTGCACCACTAGTGCTTGTATGGATAGTAAAGCACCATTGTGTTTCTGTATTTTAGATGCACCATTCAAAAAACATATGCTAAAACATCCGCCCACCTCCGCTACAAATGCATTTTTGGGCTATTTCTATAGGGGATTCCACAAAAACCTCTACTAGAAGGTCTTTTCCTTGTAGTGTTTGGTTCATGAGGCTTGTTTTTCAAACCATTTCCAAATTCTCGAATTTAAGTCAAACAAGGATAAAAAAGGGGCTCCATATATATATAAACCTGGTTGGAGCAAGGAGGATGACTTCATAAATATGGTCAAAGCTCAGTGGGTAATTTACAACCTTCATTTACATATTTTAGCATGTGATCAACTATGCAAGTCTTTAAAATAGGTAAAGAAGAGAGCAGTAGAATGGTTATCGACAAGCTTTAAACTTATTGATCCTAGACTTAAGGAAATTAAGGAAGAAATAGTGGTGGTGTTTGGGGAAATAAGAAGTGTCTCGAGTAGAGAGTATTTGGCACATATAATATATTTAGAGGTGGGGAAGGTTGAGCTTTCATTCAATATCAAAATGGATCAATAGTTAAAAATTACGTCCACTTGGCTCTCCTTAGGATACAACAAAATAAAATAAAATTCACAACTACATGACCTATAGAAAGCAATATAACACAATATGGAAACTTCCCTCCCTAGAGGGAACCTCTATTCATGATTTTTATGATTTAGTAATAATGGTGATGGAGTACTTTGGTTCCCTTTTTCAAAGGTTTGGTGAGGTAAACATTATTGAAATAGTCAAGATAACATCATATTTCCCAAAACTGGCGAATGAAAATACTTGTGAGGAGATATATTGTCCAATAAGTTGGGAGGAATTATTTCAAATTTTAGCATCCATGGGAAAGGACACAAGTTCAAGTACTAATGGGTGGATGGTGGAATTATTCATTGATTTGCTTGCTATTCTAGGAAATATTTTCTTTGGGTGGTGGAATATATTTGACTCCAAGGGAAATTACCTCAACAGCCGGTCCTCTGCCATTAAGTTCACCATGGAAAAAGAGGTCAATGGTTGCCTCCCTTTCCTAGATATTCTTATATCTCAGAATAAAGATGGCTTTCTCTCCCACTCTGTGTTCCGAAAGAAAACGCATACTGAGCAGTATCTTCATGCTGATTCCCATCATTTCCCTGCTCAAAAGTTTGGTGTTCTTAACACCTTCGCTACTCGTGCCCTTAGGATCTCTGATTGTGAGAGCTTTGATAAGGAGAGATCCCATCTCCTTAATGTCTTTGTGGAGAATGGATATAGTAGATGCCTGGGTCAGAAGGCTTTCCATAAAGCCTCTAAAAACGCGTTAATTAAGAAAGAGCCAAAAGAGCATCGTCCAGGTGTCCATCTTCCCTATGTTCGAGGAACCACAGACAAGATTGCTCGGATCCTTAAAAGGTATGATATTCCCTCAACCTTTAGGCTCCTCAACACCATTCGCAAATCCCTCCAATCGGTGAAAGATCCCATTAACCCTAAAGACATGAAGGGTGTCTACTTGATCCCTTGTTCTTGTGGGACCCCCTATATTGGGGAAACAGGGCGCTCCATCCGTCAAAGGATCTGCGAACATGCGGCCGACCTAAGACATGGGAGATCCAAGTCTTCAGCATTAGCTGAGCATGTGGAAAATACCAAGCATCAGGTGTGTATTGAGGAAGCCAAGGTTGTTGCCAAAGTTGCTCAATTCCACCATCGTAAATTGAGGGAAGCTATCGAGATTGAAAAGAAGCCGAGAAATCTCAATAGAGATGATGGCTGGAAAATCAGTAGGTGCTGGATTCCAGCACTATCTTCTTAGTCGGTTTTTCTGCCCCCTTTTTTTTTTAATTTTTTTATAATATATATATGTATATATTATAATATATACATATATTATAATATATACATTGATATGTATATTTTAGTTAGAATATATATGTATATATGCATCATTAACAATATTTAATAAATAATTTAATTAAATAAATAAATTACCTTTTTAAACTAACCTTTGAATTATTCTATATAAAATTTTATCCTAACTTTATAATTTTCATAATATATATATTTGATTTTTAATAAATAAACTATTAAATTACTTTTTTAAACTAACCATTATAAATTATTATTAAATTAATAAATGAAAAGTCTGATATATATATATATATATATATATATATATATATATAATAATTATTAAATAATTCAAGTAAATAAATAAATTATCTTTTTAATCTAACCATTAAAATTATTTTATTAACCCTAACTTTGATCTTAATAACTTTAATTAGAATATATATATATCTATATATATATATATATAATTTAAATAAAAATAAATTACTTCTTTAACCAACCATTAAAATTCTTTTATATATTTTTAACTAATTTCCATAAATAATAATAATTAAAAATAAACTAACCATTATAATTTTAATTAAAATATATATATATATATATATTATAATTATGAATTAATTTAATTAAATAAACAAATTATTATTATTATTATTTTTATTTTATTTTTATTTTTATTTTTATTTTTTAAATTATTTTATTTATTAATCCTAACTTTTATCTTATTAACCATTAATATTAATTTATTTATGTATTTTTACCTAATTTAACTTATTTCCATAAATAATATTAAGATAAATAATAATAAAAATAATAATGATATTAAATTAATAAATATTAATTAGACCTGGGCCCTAAGGTCAAAATTAGTCGTTAGTCAATTTAGCCGCTGGAGACTCTGCTTAGATTATTTATCATGCTAAGCTGGATCTGTTTCTTCAACTTGTCCTGACGATGAACCACACTAGTTGGTTTGAAACGCGTCGACAAATGTCTGTCTACATGTGATTTACGCCGAAGTTATTCTTTCAATATGAACATGTCTTTTATAACCGTTATCCTAAAAACGACTGCCCAACTTCTTTTGTGAATTTTGTCCAATTTCACTCTGTAATTGTGCTTACAAAGTTTCCTCCAATATAATTCCTTTATTAAATCCTATTCTATTGCGATATATCTTAGAGGAATCTTTTGGGCTCCTATGAGGTTAATAGATCTATGAAGCCATAGCATAGGAAATCACCCACTCCATAATGGCATATCACCTTTTGGGAGTTGTTCTAAAGATAGAATTTTCAAAGGCTTATGACCATATTTCATGGTTATACCTCCACCTAATAATGAATCATATAGGTATTACACTTCCAATATTTCATTATATCTCGGATGTATTAATTCTACAAATTTTGTAGTTTTGACTAATGAATTGACCTTGGATTTTTCAAAGCAAGTAGAGGAATTTGACAAGTTTTCCCCCTCTCACCATATCATTTTCTCTTGATTTTCAAAGGTATAAGTAAAGCACTAATCAATGACAAGAGGTGCAAACTTTTTATATGTGTCAGTTATGAAAGAGATATGTCAATGCCTCATCTTCTATTTGTTAATGATTTTCTTGGTTTGCACATGGGTTCTACATAGGATTTCCTCTCATACAAGCAAGTTTTGTCTCTTCTTAAAAAAAATATAGGGATGGAAGTAAAATTTTATAAATAAATATTATATACAATAAACATAGATGGGATTTCCTTTTTAAAGGGAGAGATGATATTCCCATTCTAGTAGCAAGATCTAGACTCTGGGTTTAGATATCTCAAGTACAATATTAAACCAAATGGGTATGTCAAAGAAGATTGGAAGTGGTTATTGGAAAAGGTGGAGTAGTGTATTGGACTCTAGTGTCACAAGTGTCTTTCATGTGGCGATATATTGTTACCAATGAAATCTATCTTGGAACCCATTCTGATCTATTGCAATGTTGGGTGTGGAGCCTGATTATCTTTTGTATTCAAAAGTATCGCCACATTGGACCCTGCCGCCCATAAAATATTCGCTACAAGGGGGGGTCCAGAAGGGGGTGGCTGCGACCTTTGGGGAGCCCCCCCTTGGTGAGGGGTTTTCGTGGGCAATGCCCCTGAAGCTAAAAACAGATGTAAAATTGCCTTGTAAAAGTATAGTAATTTCTAGTCAATCTGGGCCATTCATTAGGCAGATGATCTAACGGTAGAACTTATGTTTAGTTTAGGGTTTTTTGCCCTAAAAGGAAACCCCTCTCTTTGTATGAGGGCATTGTATTGAGTCTGTGTAATATATGTGTATTCTTCAAGCGAGAAGCAGTGATGTGAGACTGTGAGAGAAAACAGAGGATATTACAGCGGATCTGCTGTAGGTTGTGTCTCTTCATTTTGCTAGATAATAGAAAGGAAGGACTGGCTGTTCGGGGTGGATGTAGCCCAAACTGGGTGAACCACATATATCTGTGTCTCTCTTGTTTTATGTGTTTTCTGTGTTTATATCTATGCAATATTTTATGTGTTCCATTGCTCTGTAATATATAATTTTCTAACAACTGGTATCAGAGCCGAAGGTTTATTTGGCTGATAAACTCGCAGGAAAGAAGGGTTCCTCATTCGAGTGGGAGCAATGGCGGAAGATGGTAAGTTTAGGGTCGAGAAATTTAACGGCCAAAACTTCTCGCTGTAGAAGATGTAGATGGAAGATTATTTGTATCAGAGAGATCTGTACCTACCATTGGGCAGAAAAGCAAAGATGCCGACAGGAATGACAGATGAAGAATGGAACCTTCTCGATAGAAAGGCACTCGGAATAGTACGATTGTGCCTCGCAGCGTCGGTCGCCTTCAACATTTCGAAGGAAACAACAACAAAGGGTTTGATTAAGGAATTGGAGAAACTATATGAAAAACCCTCGGCCTCAAACAAGGTATTTCTTATGAAACAATTATTTAATATGAAGATGTCGGAAGGTGGATCTGTTGCAGAAAATTTAAATGATTTTAATACTGTTACAAGTCAGTTATGTTCTATACGGGTAAACTTTGATGATGAAGTTAGAGCTCTATTATTCTTGTGCTCATTACCAGAAAGTTGGAATGGTTTAGTAATGGCCATTAGTAACTCTGTTTCTGTATCTAGTACTTTAAAGTTTGATGATGTTGTCGGTGCTATCCTTAGCGAGGAAATGTGATGGAAAAGCTCCGGTGAGACATTGGGTAATGCTTTGAGTGCAGAGTCTAGGGGAAGAAAAATGGAAAGAGGAAAGAGCTCAAGATATCGCAGTAAATCAAGGAAAGGCAGATCCAAGTCTAGATTGGGGATAGTGTGCTGGAAATGCGGAAAGAGAGGACACTTAAAGAAAGACTGTAGATCTCGAAAGGGAAACGAAGGAGATGCAAAGCAAGAAAACAATCATGAAGCAAATGTGATAAGTGAGGTGTTACAAGATGCTTTGATTCTTTCTTTTGAAAATATTACTGATTCCTGGGTGGTAGATTCAAGGGCCTCATTCCATGCCACACCTGATAAGAAATACTTTCATGACTATGTTCAAGGAGATTTTGGACAAGTTCATTTGGGTAATGATAAACCCTGTAAAATTGTTGGAATGGGTAAGGTTCTTGTAAAACAGCAGAATGGAAACCAATGGCTACTAAAGGAGGTAAGGCATGTTCCAGTTCTAACGAAAAATATGATTTCAATAGGGCAGTTAGGCGGTGAAGGTTGTGTGACAACTTTCACAGACAAAGCGTGGAAGGTTACCAAAGGAGCCTTGGTAATAGCAAAAGACGAAAAGGTTGGTATATTGTATTTATGCAATGGTATTTCTAACTCTGTTAATGCTTTAACTTCCAAAGGAGCAAATGCAACATTATGGCATCATAGACTCAGACACATGAGTGAAAAGGGGATGAAGATTCTTCACTCAAGGAATTTGTTGCCGGGTTTGAAGAATGTTGATGTGAGAATTGCATTTATGAAATACAGAAGAAAGTCAGATTTCTTAGAGTTGGGAAAGAAAAGAAGAGCAAAAAATTAGAGCCTGTGCATACAGATGTATGGAGACCTACTCAAGTATCATCTCTCGGTGGCTCTCGTTATTATGTTACTTTTATTGATGATGCAACTAGAAAAACTTGGATTTATTGTATTAAGAATAAATCTGATGTATTTGATACTTTCAAGAAATGGAAAGTTTTGGTTGAGATTGAGACAGGAAACATATTAAAGTGTCTTAGATCAAACAATGGAGGTGAATATTGCAGCAAAGAGTTTGATAGGTACTATTTAGAGCATGGAACCCTTTGAGAGAAGACAGTTCCAAGAACACCACAAGAAAATGGTGTGTCAGAAAGGATGAACAGAACAATCATGGAGCGTGCAAGGTGCATGAGATTGCATGTAGGATTGCCTTTACAATTTTGGGCAGATGCTGTAAATACTGTTGTTTATCTAATAAACAGAGGGTCTTCAAGTTCCTTAGATGGTGGTGTTCCAGAGGAAGCATGGACAGGTAAAAAGGTAAACTACTATTTTTTAAAGCCTTTTGGTTGTGAGGCCTTTGTCCTTATTGATAAAGAAAATAGAACAAAGCTTGAGGCAAAGTCAAAGAAATGTACCTTTATTGGATATGCCGTTAATGATTTTGGTTATCTCTTATATGATTACGAAAGTCAAAAAATCATTAGGAGCAGAGATGTAATATTCAATGAAAAGGTCTTTTATAAGAATCAGTTGCAGGAAAAGAAACAGGAAAAAGAAAACAAGGAATACGCAGTTCTTGATGAAATCACTGAAAAAGTAAAGTTGCCTGAAAATAATAATAATTAACAACCAAAACAACAGAAACCACCACAACAGCAACAGGCACGCAAAACACCTGAAAGTGGTGTTAAAAGATCTACCAGGATAAGTAGACCCCCTGAACGATACTCTCCTTCATTATATTATTTATTGTTGACTGATTCTGGTGAACCCGAATTTTATGAAGAAGCAATGTAGGTTGAAAGCAGGAAGAAGTGGGAGGTAGCCATGGAAGAATAGATGGACTCCTTAATGCATAACCAGACTTGGGACTTAGTCAAGTTGCCTGCAGGAAAAACTACATTGAAGAATAAATGGGTTTACAAGCTGAAGGAAGAAGATGGAGGAAAGCAGAGGTACAAAGCTAGACTTGTGGTGAAGGGGTTTGCACAGAAGAAAGGTATTGATTCTAATGAAATATTTTCTCCTCTTGTTAAAATGACTTCAATCAGAACTATTTTAAGTCTAGTAGCAGTTGAAGATTTTCATCTTGAGCAGTTAGATGTAAAGACAACCTTTCTCCATGGGGATTTGGAGGAAGAGATATATATGCAGCAGCCACAAGGATATGAAGTGAAAGGGAAGGAGAAACTAGTGTGCAAGTTGAATAAGAGCTTGTATGGATTAAAACAAGCTCCAAGGCAGTGGTATCTAAAATTTTACAAGTTTATGTCTGAACAAGGTTATACTAGATGTCACTCTGATCATTGTGTTTCTCTGAAAAAGCAAAATGATGGCGGCTATATTATAATGTTATTGTATGTAGATGACATGCTTGTTGCAGGGTCTAACATGCAGGAAATAAATTTGCTCAAAAGAAAATTGGCAAATTCATTTCCAATGAAGGATTTGGGAGCTGCAAAACAAATCCTTGGTATGAGAATAACTAGAGACAGGAAAAATCGTGAATTAACATTGTCTCAAAATGAGTACATACAAAAGGTGTTGAAAAGATTTAATATGCACAATGCAAAACCAGTTAGTACACCTTTTGCTAGCCATTTCAAACTTAGTAAGGAAATGTTCCCAAAGACCCAAGAAGACATGGATTATATGTCCAAAGTTCCATATGCATCAGCAGTTGGAAGCTTAATGTATGCAATGGTCTGCACAAGGCCTAATATTGCACATGCAGTGGGAGTTGTAAGCCGGTACATGAACAATCCAGGAAAGGAACATTGGATGGTAGTGAAATGAATTCTCAAATATTTGAAAGGTACCACAAATCAAGCATTATGCTTTGGTGGTTCAAACATTTCTCTATAGGGATATGTTGATGCAGATATGGCAGGTGATAGAGATAATAGGAGGAGCACTACAGGATATGTATTTACTGTTGGTGGAATAGCTGTCAGTTGGGTTTCAAAAATCCAAAGTGTTGTTGCACTTTCAACAACAGAAGCAGAGTATGTTGCTACTACAGAGGCTAGTAAAGAAATGATTTGGTTACAAAGGTTTATGGGTGAATTGGGTAAGAAGCATGATATGGGCACGTTATACAGTGATAGCCAAAGTGCCATTCATCTTGCAAAGAACTCAGCATTTCATTCCAAGACTAAACACATACAGCTCAAGTACCATTTCATACGATCAGTGTTGGAAGATGGAGAGTTGAAGCTGGAAAAGATACACACTAGCCAGAATCCTGTAGATATGCTAACAAAAGTTGTAACCAGGGAGAAACTGAGAATATGCTCAGTTTCAATTGGTCCTGAAGGATGATGATGAAGATGAGAAACAATCAAGTCCAAAGAGGAGTCATTGTCCAGCAAATGAAGCAGCGGTGGAGTTTCTATAATCAGTCTCCAAGTGGGAGATTGTTGGGTGTGGAGCCTGATTATCTTCTGTATTCAAAAGTATCACCACATTGGACCCCAGTTCCAAATGGGGCGGCAACATTGCCCATAAAATATTTGCTGCAGGGGGGGTCCAAGGGGGGCAGCTGCGACCTTTGGGAAGCCTCGCCCCCCCCCCCCCCCCCTGGCAGGGGCTTTTCGGGGGCAGCGTCCCCGAAGCTGAAAACAGATGTAAATTTTCCTTGTAAAAGTATAGTAATTTCTAGTCAATCTGGGATGTTCATTAGGCAGATGATCTGACAGTAGAACTTATGTTTAGTTTAGAGTTTTTTTCCATAGAAGGCAACCCCTCTCTTTGTATGAGGGCATTGTATTGAGTCTGTGTAATATATGTGTATTCTCTGAGCGAGAAGCAGTGATGTGAGACTGTGAGAGAAAATAGAGGATATTACAGAGGATCTTTTGTAGGTTGTGTCTCTTCATTTTGCTGGATAATAGAAAGGAAGGATTGGCTGTTCGAGGTGGACGTAGCCCAAACTAGGTGAACCACGTATATCTGTGTCTCTCTTTTTTTATGCGTTTTCTGTGTTTATATCTCTGCAATATTTTATGTGTTCCATTGCTCCGTAATATATAATTTTCTAACATGGAATACACTCACTTCACTCCCAAATAGTATTATAGAAGAGTGTTTGACACATGAAATTGGCGGTAATAATTCGATAAGTTTATGATTTTATTCCATTAATCAGATACACATATAAGTACGTGATGTATGACCCTTGGTTTCATATTCTACTAGGTATCTCTTGGACTCTTGATGATGGTTTAGATTCGTCATCTTAACCCTAACAAATTAGATGTCTAACCAAGAGATAAGGAAATTATAATATAATTTATTTGGAAAGGGAGTGCAAAGTATGAAGGATGTCATTACATCTATTTGGGAAGAATGGCCAAATTAAAAGATCAAGGTGGTTGAGGCTTGAAGGACATTCTCATGTTTGGCTATGTATTAGTAGTAAAGTCTATTTGGAGGTTCATTACATTAGAAATTTTGTGGAAAAATGTTTTAAAACATAATTACATAGAACCTAACATAGTTATGGATTAGATATGAAAAGATCCTAACCATTATAATTATGTTAACCTATCTTTGTTATTAGTGGGACGATTCTTATCTTGGAAAAATGGAGATGGAATGGTTATGAGGATAAGAAAGGACTAGATTAATTATGGATTGCAATCATAGGTTTATGTTACCTCATGATATTATTGATAAGATCCATGAGATCGACGTATATAACCTTGGAAATTTGGAAAACCCAACATCTACTAATATTTGGGCCCAAGGATGGACTTATGTGGAAGAGGTTAGTCTAATTGGCGAACATACTAATTACTAGCATGAACTTATTGATGAACTTTCTATATCAAGAGTTATGATTACATAGGGCCCAGACACCATAGTTTAGAGCTATAACATATCAAGAGGTTAATACTCTACAAGTTTGGGCTATAAATTTTCATTATTACCAAGAGAAGAAGTTAGTCACTTGTGGTGGAAAAAAATATGGAAGACCTTGACCCTACTTAAATAAATCATTTTCATGTGACATGATTTAATGGTTAAGATATTAACCTAGGATCTTCTGTTGAAAAGAGGATGGGTTGGTCTTGGCATCAATGTGCTTCGTATGATAGGTGTAAAATCCAACAAGCACATGTTTATAAATTTCCCTTATTCACACAATGTTTGCTTTGACTTGGATATTTTGGTGGGGCAATAAAAAAATATCCTCTAGCTCTACCAAAGAGGATAGTTTAAAACCCTCATATGAGAAGAAAATTTAAAAAAAAATGGAGATTTTTATCTTTCCTTATTATATGGGGTATTCGGATTCAATCCCTAATTCATTACTTTCTATGATAATTATCATGCCTCTTTATAAATAATGGCCCAAATTTGAACTATGGTTGCTTATTTCCTCATTGAATAACTCTCTAAGATCCCTTGAGTTATGAAGCAAATGAACCTCAATAAGCATTAGACCTGGGATTTTTTTATGGATGTCGTAGAGATAGATATTCAATTATGGGCTTGGTATTCATTCTTCTTTATTAAAATGCACACTATTGCAATTTTGAAGTCAATGGAGATCACGACACAAACAATATTGGTGAGTTTATTGCTTTGAACTCTCTTTTCAAAATTGCTCTATATATTTTAGTCAACTCATTGTAGGTATTTAGAGATTCATTATTAGAAATTAATTGGATGAATAATATGGTTTATGTGATCAATAACTCCTTATTTCATCTAGTGTCCTTGTTAAAGGCTATAAAGGACCAATTCTAGAGCATTGATTTCGAGGGAACAAAACATGGAGCTGAATAAACTTTCAAAAGTGGGATTTAATCTAGAAACTAATTATATGTACTTCAAGAATTTAACTCCACATAATTGATTCATTGGTTCAATTATATTTTATTGTGGCCCCATTTAATTGGAAGAGTGTATCCTTAAATCTGTTATATTTAACCTTGTGTTGAAGAGTTAGTCAAGATACATAGTCACTAGTGACTACAAAAGATTCATTTTCTATACTTTCTAAAGACCTTAGGTCTATGACTATTGATGCTTTCACATGTGTTGAATGTACTTTGATTAACCTAAATAAAAATACATTTTTTATAAGGGAAAAAAATAAATAAAAGAGGTTGCACTCTATAGATGCAACAAGAGCATTCCATAAGGTGTAGGATGATGATCCCCCTTGAATCTAATAAACAAATTCTAATATTACGTATTAGTGTACAATTCATTTATGACAGTGAAATATAGAAATTTATCCTACTTTTCTTTTCATTCTCTTCTTTTTAACTTAATGTAATACCCTTTTAGCAGGGTCTATAATGATGAACTACAAATAGGAAATATCACGGGCATGATTAGAATGAGAAATCATATGTCCAAGATTCAAAAATTGTGCCAATTTCTTATCTAAATTAAAGTTGTAAAATTCATGTATTCTCTTTACCCCAAATGGAGTTTCAAATGTAACTAGCGATCTCATGGGATTCTTATCACCTTCTCTATCAACCATAGAGAGTGTTGTTCCCCAACCCACATTTCTGGATAGTCATTAGTATCCTTCTATAAATGTGTATTCTATTCAAATTTTGAACTTTATTCCTCTTCGTCATTTGATACAATTTTATCAAATGATATCATCTTTTGGTTTTTCATTTATGACCACTTTTCCATTTAGGATAAGCTTATATTTAAGGACATGTATCTTGTAAATGTCATGCTTGCTGACAAATCTAGAACCAAAATGTTGTATTTTCATAATCCATCTCAAGCCTTTCCATTAAGGTATAATCTTGTCCAATAAGCCCCTTCCTACATCAATAACCACATAGATACAAGAATATGAAAACATACCAAGCTTGGATCGATCTATATCTATTTTTATATCAACCAAAGGTATTTCCTATGTCTTAAAATTTTGATAACTCCCAAAAAAGATCAGGAATTTCGAGCAATGTAGAAATACATACATTTTAGTTATAGACACATTGAATGGGTCAAAATGTGGGAAAATTGGGGTAGCAAAAATACTTTATTTTCCCTAGAACCAAGAAGCCTCCTCAAAAACTTTCTGATAATCATCAAGATTGTGAATTGAACAATAATTAAAACTTTTGGAAATAAGATATACCTAATAATCCTTTTTCCAATTTGAATGGAGTCACTAGTGAAAATCTAATGTAGAATCCTATCATCCATTAAAATAGAATTTACCACCTTAGATTCATAGTATGAAAGGAGATTAGAAACCATATCTTCCATTACCTCCAAAACCAAAACCTCCTTTGATGTCTCCATGATATACACATTGAGTGGATAAGTTGGCACAACTAAAGACAGTTTGTCATTGATGATGTCCTTAAAAGCTTAAAAGTGTGGTTCTTGGACAAATAAGGTACTCCATTTCTAGTGCCCATCACTCCACATGATCACACAATATTATTGAGGGTGGAACCTTTGAAAGTCCATAACTGGACATAAAAGAAAGGCTATATAGTTGTATATTGTAGGTCTTAACCCTATACAATTAATTTCCACAAACATGTTTTTAATAAAAAGTAGAAATATGGATGACACACATGCACACATATTAACACAAAATTTTACCTTGGAAACCCGCGAAAACTAGAAATATTTTCTAGTATATTCTACCTTCATATTATTATAATAGGATATGTATATCTCATGGCATCCATAAAATTCTAGTCCATTTACCCAGAATTAAAATAAAACTGTACTTACTTGGAATTACAAAGCCATGGATTGAACCACAATGCAACAAAAAACCATTCAAGGTGAAAATCATGTGTCGAAAGCCGCCAAAAATGGAAACAAAAAAATTCCCAAATAAAAAAATAAAGGTTGCTACCCTTGAACCCTATTATTTCAACATGAAGAGAACTTTTCAATGCTCACATATTTGTTAATGAATCTACAACAATATTCAAAGCATCCAACTTTACCAGTGTCACCTTCTTATCTTTAATCATATCTCTCACAAATTCTATTAAACATCAATATGTTTTGTCCTAGAATGATAAGTTGGGTTCTTCGCCAAGAATATTTCACTATGACTATTGCAATCTATCCTTTAAACTTGTTGTACCAACCCAATACCTAAATATAATCTCTATAACCATACTATTTCCTTGATTTCATGATTGGCTACCATGCATTTAGCTTCTATAGTTGGGAGTGTTGCTACAAACTATCTCCTACTCTTCCAACCGATTTCTCCTACAAATAGGTCAAACACATAGTTGTTCGTAGATTTCATGTGATCGGGATATCTAGCCTAATCTGCATCAACAAAGCCATAAGGACCTTAATATAAATTTACACCTACAAGAATAAGGACCTTTACAAATTTACATTCCTACATATTAAACCTATAAAATAATTTCTTGACATACTTCCTTTAATTTAACCATAGTTTCTTGTTTGCCTTATCTCTTTTAATTTCCTTTCCCAAAATGATATTTTTAGCACCAAGACTCTTCATGTCAAATTTAGAGGACAATTGATTTTTCACTTCATGGATGATTTCCTTATCATTTCCAATTAGCAATATATCATCCACATACATGACCAAATAAAGTAAGATGATCACCTACTTATTTGGAATTCACATAGTGATCCACTTTCCTCCTTATGAAGCCAAGTCCGAATATATAACAGTATCAAATGTTTAATGGCCATGTCCTTGATGATTGCTTTAACCCATATAGCGAAATTTTTATCTTGCACGTTAGCTCTTTCTTTTCATTCACCTCAAATCCTTATTGTTTCTTCATATAGTGATATGAATTGAATCGATATATATTTTTTCATCCATCTTGGGGCTTTTGCAGTGGAAAAATTAAAAGAATGAAATTACAAGAGTAGTTTCACTTGTATGACCTAGTTTGGATAATTTAGGTATGAAACCTTAAGGGTAACCAATTCATACTTTCTGATAGACTACAACATTGGTTATGTTTCTGGTGGTATTGGAGTCAAGTACTTATAACATGTAAACATAAATTATAGCTCTAGAAGAAATACAATAGGGTGGAAAAAAAAATTATTAACTACCTGAAGAAATACGCAAGGTGAAATAGATTGTCAATTGTAGAAGCTATGTCACATTTATTTACAAAGGCACATGAAATATTCATTGAAGCAGCCCTAGCTAAGACAAAAAAATTCCTCAACCATATCACTAATGCGATAGATAAAAAATGACGGTTAACTAAAATTAAAACTAACGAACGGTGGTTAAACAAACCTGCATTACAAGGTCTAGAACAAGAAGTATCATTCAAGCATCTGACCACAGTCATGGATCAGCTAGCTCATGAACAAACACCGTCGCAACCTTCTTATTTAGTAGCTTTATGACATTGTTTAATACTTGATCATTTTTCGTACTTTCTATTGTAACAAATTTTGTAAAATTTTGTAAGTCTCCAAATCTCCCCATTATTTGGGATGAAGAAGGCATTTCGAGTGGGGGAGATGTTGGAGATTCTAGTCGACTATCTCAATCCAGTTGATAGGAAAGCATATGTTATAAAGTCATTCAATCCTCTAGTCGAGTCGACTATCTGAGTCAGTTAGGCAAAGTCAATTCTGACAATTAAATTGTTGTAACTGTCTTGATAAGATAGATATATGAATGTATCCACTTCAATGTATTGGTTCAATTTTCTCATTAAGAAGATATAAGATAAAGTATTGTTTTTTGGTTCTTTGTTACTTTGTGTCTCTTTTATCTTTCTTGTGTTGCATATGACTATGTAGGTTATTGTTGTCCTTTCTACTATTAACCAATGCATACTTTTTGCTAGACTACAACAAGCTAGTTTGAGTCCCTAAATGACATTTTGGGGGGGGTAAAAAATTACCTCTTAAATTTCACACCTTGTGACATTATTATACACAGAGTCATTTCCAACAGTCTAAGAAATACATAAAATATAGTTCGAATGAAAAAATTATGCCTCTCGAAAGTTGACCTATCATGATTAACCACCATTATTCGAGAGGATTCCACATCAACCCACATTACTGTAGGTTTTAACCCTGTATAGAAATTACCTGCATACAAATTCTAAAACACATAAAATAAACAATGTGAGAACATAACACATAAAACACATATACATAGATATTTTCCCCTGGATCCCAAAACCGGGACTACCAGCTTGATTTTTCATTATGTTCCTTTCAATGTTACAATACATATTTATACATGCCTAAGCATCCAATACCATGGACCGAAAAACCATCACGTCCAAACCATGGACCGAAAACAATCGTGTCCAAAAACATGTGCGAAAATCATGCACAAAACCATAGGTGAGTCCGCCCAACCTAACATATGGTCCAAAACCAAAATTTTCTGGGGCGCTACCCCGGACCCCATAAAGTGGGGTTACAAGTACCCCTCAAACCCCTTGTGACCCCCTACTATGCAACGAATGGGGGGCTCTACCCCCCTTCTAACCCCTGGTCCATTACGTGGGCTAGTCGTGGAAAGAATATAACACAACCCAATATTCTCTCACTTATTGTTTTCTTTTCATAGGGGGGCATAAGAGAGCTTAGTCATTTATCCAACCCTGCAATGCCCATTGTTTCTCTACACCAAGAGAACTTCTCAGAGCTCACAGATTTTGTCAATGCATCTGTAGTATTCTTCAAAGTGTCCACCTTTACCAGCAACACCTTTTTGTCTTCTATCATATCCCTCACAAAGTGATACTAAACATTAATTTGCTTTGTCTTTGAATGATATGCAGCGTTCTTTGCCAAGAAAATTGTACTTTGGCTATCACAGTCTATCCTTATAGCTCCCTATACTAACCCCATACTTGAACACAAGCTTTGCAACCAAATTGCTTCCTTGCTTGCATGAGTGGCTGCCATGTATTTTTCCTTTATAGTTGACAATGCCACTATAGATTATTTCTTACTCATCCAACTGACTGCACCTCCAAATAGGTTAAACACATACCCACTTGTAGATATTCTCTGATATAGATCTCCAACCCAGTCAGCATTAACAAAGCCACAAATATCCAATACTCTGTCCAATCCTAGTCTTCCTTGGTAGCACAAACCATAATCACTAGTGCCACGCAAATACTTGAAAATCCGCTTCACTGCTATCCAATGCTCCTTCCCTGGTTTTGACATAAACCTGCTCAATACTCCCATTGCATGTGCAATGTCTGGTCTAGTACAGACCATTGCATACATCAGGCTACTGACTGTACTTGCATATAGAACATGGGACATATCCTCTTCCTCTTCTTGTGTCTTGGGACACTGTTCAACAGTTAACTTTACACCTACAGGAATAGGAACCTTCACCGGTTTACTATCCTGCATATTAAACCTCTGTAGTATTGTCTCGACATACTTCCTCTAGTTTAACCAGAGCTTCCTCTTTGCCCGATCTATTTTAATTTCCATGCCCAAAATATAGTTTGCAGCACCAAGATATTTCATGTCGAATTTGGAGGACAATTAGGTCTTCAAATCCTGGATAATTTCTTTGTCATTTCCAACCAGCAACATATCATCCACATACAAGACCAAATAAATAACACAGTCACCAATTAATTCAAAATACACACAGTGATCTACTTTTCTTCTGGTGAAGCCAAGTGCCCGTATAAATGTATCAAATTTCTGATACCACATCCTTGGTGATTGTTTTAACTCATACAGAGACTTCTTTAACTTGCATACCAGTTCTTTCTTACCCTTCACTACAAAGCCTTTAGGTTGCTTCACGTAGTTTTCCTCTTCTAGATCCCTGTGAAGAAATTTTGTCTTCACATCCATATGTTCTACCTCAAAATTAAAAGAAGCAGCAACAAATAAAAGTAATCTAATAGAAGTTACCTTGGCAACAGGAGAAAAAATATCACCATTTCCTTCTGCATTTGTCTTCTTTTTGAACACCCATTTGCTGCCAATGGGTTTCCTTCCAGCTGGTAACTCCACCAAATCCCAAGCCTCATTTTTGTGCAAAGATGCCATTTCATCAACCATGGCCTCTTTCCAGAGTTTTCCATCCTCTGAATCCACTTCTTCCTTCACAGTTTTGGGATCATCATTAGTAATAGACAAAGAAAAATTTGAATAGAAAGTAGATGGACTATACCTTTAAGGCTACTTCTTTCTCGAACTGATCTTCTCACAACTGGAGTTTGTGGCTCTTCATCTTCTAATTCCTCCTCTATTGTAGAGTCTGATTCTTCCTCCTTTAGCTCAAACTCTATCTTCTCAGGTTCCTTTGGTTGGACTTCATGTTTAAAAACATATTTCAGCTCTCTGAACACCACATCTCGGCTGTACACAACCTTCCTTGTTACTGGGTTCTAAAGCTTATAACCCTTTAAACCATCCTTATACCCAATAAAGATGCACTTTTCAGATTTACTATCCAACTTGGTTCTTTTCTCCTTTGGGACATGTACATATACATCACATCCAAATACCCTTAGATGTGAAAGAGAGGGTTTCTTACCAATCCATACCTCTTGTGGAGTCTTATCCTCCAACGCTAATGAAGGTGACCTATTGACCAGGTAACATGTAGTATCCACTGCCTCTACCCAGAATTCCTATCCTAACCTGGCACCACTGAGCATGCTTCTTGCCCTTTCCATCAACGTCTTGTTCATTCATTCTGCAACTCCATTTTGCTGAGGTGTATATGGAGTAGTCCTCTACCGTGATATACCACACTTCTTATAGAATTCTTCAAATTCCTTGATGCAAAACTCTCCACCATTATCTGTCCTCAGCACCTTTATCTTCTTCTCTATCTGGTTTCCACCAGAGCCTTAAATTCTTTAAACCTGTCAAAGACTTCAGATTTCTTCTTAAGGAAATATATCCATGTATTCCTTGAGAAGTCATCTATAAATGATACATAGTACACAAACTTACCCAGTGATGGAACCTTCAAAGGTCCAAACACATCACTGTGCACAAGCTCTAATATTTTTTTTCGCCCTCTTACCACCAGAGGGGAAACTCACCCAATTCTGCTTCCCATATACACAATTTTCACAAAAATCAAAATCCAGAGAGTTATTACTCATACCTTCTACCATACCTTTACCATGAAGTATTCGAAGGCCCTTCTCCCCAATATGTCCAAGCCTTTGATGCCACAACATAGTCTTCTCTCCAGAGACCACTAGATTTTCTGCTCCACTTTCAGGAACCACATAACTATTGCACCCATCAATAACAGTGCTACCTTACAGCTTGTACAGAGTTCCAATCCGAACTACCCGCATCAATACCAGTGCTCCCCGAACCATTTTGCAGGTATCCTTCTTGAACACTGTTCTTACACCTGCATCATCTAGCTTACCTACAAAAATTAGATTTCTAGCTAATGCAGGAATATGTAGAACACCTGGAAGCGTTCTAACCCTTCCCACCTTGTAACTTCAACTTTACTTTTCCGCGACCAACGATTTTAGCCTTCCTATCATCCCCCAAGAAGACATCACCACCATCATATTTCTCATATTCGCAGAACCTCTCTCTATGGGGAGTGAAGTGACAAGATGCACCCAAGTCAATCAACCATGCCTCATGATCTACATGTGTACTTGAAGAAGCCAAGTACACATCCCCACCTTCATCTGAGGTGGTTTTCACCTCTGCAGAAGGAGCCTCATTAGATCCCTTTCCTTCATCAGTTGCTTTAGATTTATAGTCTCTTTTGAAGTGGCCTTCCTTTACGCATTTCGAGCACACCACCTTTACAGGTTTTCCTGGAGATTTAGATCTCCCACTCGATGACTTATTTTTATTTCTGTTTTGGGACCGTCCTCATACAGATAAGGCATCACCATTCTAGCTCTCCATATTTTTCCGTCTCATCTCCTCCGTCAGCAAGACTGAGACTATTTAATCAAACTGCAAGACAGTTGCATTGCTACCTATTGCAATAACCAGACTATCCCACGAATCTGGAAGAGAACACAAAAAACTGATGCACTTATCTTCATCTAAAATTTTAATAACAACAAATGCTAACTGACTTACCGCACTATTAAATGAATTTAGACACTCTATCACCAAGTCTCCATCTTTCATCCTCAGGTTATACAGCTTTTTCCACAGGAACAGTTTATTCACCAGAGACTTAGATTGGTACAAAGTCCCTAACTTGTCCCACAAAGCCTTTGCCATAGCTTCCCCTGATACATTCAACAATACTGAATGTGAGACACACAATCATATTGTGCTCTTTGCCTTTCGATCCAACTTCATCCATGCTTCATCAGACACTCCCATTGGTTTAGGGCGTTTCCCCAGACCCCATAAAGTGGGGTTATGGGTACCCCTCAAACCCCCTGTGACCCCCCGCTATGCAATGAACGGGGGGCTCCACCCCCCTTCTAACCCCCGGTTAACTATGTGGGCTAGTCGTGGAAAGAATATAACACAACCCAACAATTACTCATGGAAAAGGAGTTATCCATGTGGAGACTACGGAGAAGAATCTAGAAAGGTCAAATTCTAACTCATGTTGATGGTTGAATGGGTCAAATTTAACCTCTAGTTGGATATGGGGTTGTCTTATAACCGAGCCACTAGGAGGAAAAGGGGTCTCATTCTATTTTATTTTATTTTATTCCATAATAGAGTAGAGTAGCCAAGTGTTGATAAAGAGATATCATAAAAGAGGGGGTTTTTGTTCTGTAACAACCAATGGGTCACTAGTCTCAAGAAACTCCATAGAGAGTGGATTCACCTTTGTATTTACATCATTTCCATTCCATACAAAAGAGAACATGGCACCCTTACCTTCTTGTTGAATTTTACCCTGAAAGGGTTTCCCATATCATATCTTGGTGTTCATTATGATTGGCGTGTATTTGTATTTCACTATTATCTATTTTCATGTTTTATCTATTGCATGTGTAAGCATAAAAATAATAATTAATAAACCCATAAGTCAAAGGAAAATTAACCCCCATAGTATAGATTTTATATTCTCAATCTATTTTTATCATATCTATTGTGAAGAATTGTCGAGTGGAATATCCATGACAATTTATAAATAATATATATTTCTTCTTCCAAATCACCATGTAGGATTTTTGTCTTCACCTATATCTGTTCTACTTCAAAATAAAAAGCAACATCAATAGATAAAATAAATATAATAGAAGTTAACCTGGCAATAGGAGAAAAAAATCTCATCGATGTCAATTTTCTCTACTTGGGAGTAACCTTTTTCTAGTAATTGAGCTTTATATTTATCTACTTTTCATTATGCATTCAACTTCTCTTAAACATCCATTTGATCCAATGGTATTTCTTCCAACTCACAACTCCACTAAATCTCAAATCTCATTCTTGTTCAAGGCTATCATTTATTCAACCATGGCCTTTTTCCAAAGTTTTCCATCCTCTGAATTCACTACCTCCCTAACAGTTCTAGGATCATCATCAATAATAAAAAAAGAAAAATTAGAATAAAAATCAAGTGGATTTTACCTTTTCGGTTTCCTTCTTTCTCAAACCAAACTCCTCAAAACCAAAGTTTGTGTTTCTTCCTCTTCTTCTTCTTCTTCTTTTCCTTCTATAAAGTTTAATTCACCACCCTTTAATTCAAACTATATATAATCTATTTCTTCCTCCCTATGTTGGAATTTTTGTTTGACAACATCTTTGGTTTATCTAAATACTATATCTCGACTATACACAACCTTCTTATTTTCTAGATTCCAAATTTTATAACCTTTCATACCATATTTATATCCAATGAAGATACACTTTTCAACTTTCTTATCCAGATTTCTACTATTGTCCTTTGCAATATGTACATAAGCATCATAACCAAATATCCCGAGATGTTTAATAGAGTGTTTCTTACTAATCCATACTTCATGTGGAGTCTTATCATCCAACACCAATCAGGGTGATCTACATACTACATAATACGTGGTGTCCATTTCCTCCACCTAGAATCACTGCCCTAACCCATCACTATTGAGCATGCTCCTTTCTTTTTCCATTAGCATCATATTCATCCTTTCTGCAAGTCCATTCTTCTAAGGTTTTTATGGAGTAATCTTCTACCCTGTCACACAACACTTCTTACATAATTCTTCGAATTCATTCCTATAGATTTATCTATCATTATCTATCACTCGTATCTTAATTTTCTTCTCTGTCTAATTTTCCATAGGAGCCTTAAACTCTTTAAATTTGTTAAAGACTTCAAATTTATTCGCGAGAAATAAATCCATGTATTCCTTGAGAAGTCATATATAAATCAGACATAGTGAATAGATTTACCCAGTGATGAAACTGAAATAGGTCCAAATACATCATTGTGCCCTAACTGTAATATTCCCTCTACCCCCATGGAACTAAAGGAAAAACTTTCTTGATTCTATTTTCCATATAAAAAATGTTAATTGAAAACACAATCTAGAGAGAAATTATACGTCTTCTACCATATGTTATCATGTAGTACTTGAAGGACCTTCTCTCCAATATATCCCAGTCTTTGATGCAACAACATAATCTTTTCTCCAGAGGCTGTAGGATTTTTCCCTTCTTATTCTTCACACTTAAGAACAATAAAACTAATACACCCATTACTAGTAGTGTTTCTTAGAAACTTATACATAGTTCCAATCCAAACAACCTTTATTCATAGTCTCAATCTAAACAAATCTAAGCAATACATTGGTCCTCGAACCATCCTATAGTTTTAATCCTTCTAAAAAATTGTTTTATCTCCTGCATCATCATTTTGCTTACAAAAATCAAATTTCTAGCCAATCCTAGGATGTAGAAAACATTAGAGATTTCTTTAATCCTTCCATCAATGAGTTTCAACTTGACTTTTCCTTGCCTTAAGATTCTAGCTATCGAGTCATCTTCAAGAAAAACATCACCATGATCGTACATTTCATACTTAAAAAATCATTCCTTATGAGGATTCATATGAAAATATTCACCTAATTCAACCAATCATGCCTCATCGTTTATATGTATGGTTGAAGAAGCTAAGTACACATCCCATCCTTTGTCTAAAGATATTTTTTCTTCTATAGAAGGAGCATCATCATATCCCTTCCATTTCTCAACACTTTTATATCTATAGTATTTCTTGTAATTTCCTTCTTTTCCACATCTCTAACACACTTTTGCAAATTTTCTCGAGATTTAGATCTACCTCTAGATTTAGGTCTCCCACTTTTTTTCTTCTATAGAAGGAGCATCATCATATCCCTTCCATTTCTCAACACTTTTATATCTATAGTATTTCTTGTAATTTCCTTCTTTTCCACATCTCTAACACACTTTTGCAAATTTTCTCGAGATTTAGATCTACCTCTAGATTTAGGTCTCCCACTTAAAGACTTATTTTTATTCTATTATGGGATAATCCTCTTACAGACATGTTGTGGCAAAACAACACCCCCCGATTTTTACTTTATTATCTTCACAATAATAATGGGGACCCTTTATGTAAATTTTGGTCATTTCACCCCTTCCATGCTTTAATCTTGTTCATTTTGTGGGATTTTTGCAAGTTTTCCATTTTTCTTGGTTTTTCGCTTCGATTTCTTCATTGAGTGCACTGTGCAGTTTCCTGTTAGCTTCAAAATGACTCTGATTTGTTTAAACTTACGGTTTGCAAATGGCGCTTTTGCAAAGTTCATTTAATTTTTACCACATCAACTTAAAAATGTAAAAAATGTATTTTACTTTATTTTTGTAAATTTAATTAATTTTAATTTTTTAAATATTATTATTTAATTGTAATTAATTTTACTAATATGTAAATATTAATTTTCAATTAATTATTATTTTATTAATCAACCGCTCTACAAAACCATTAATTTTTAATTAATTATTATTTTATTAATCAACCACTCTACCAAACCACTACAGCCTAGAATATATAATTGTTAAAACTATATAATATAACTTTGTACTATGTATATAATAACAATTATTAAAAAAATAATAAATAAATAAAATTTAACGTCTAAAAACGGAACAAAATATAAATCCAATTCTATAAGCTTACGGGCTCTAGGGTAATGTTGTAGTTTAAAAAAAAAATATTTTAAAATGAAACTTATGTGCTCGTTTATGAGACCCAAAGAGCCACTATGTATTAAATAATGCTGGTTTTTAATTATTTTAATATAAAATAATTTATATTTTAATTAATTTATAATTTTGCTCTATTCTAATTTGTAAATATTAATAATTTTATTTAATAATTATTTAATTTAAATTTTCTGTTATTAAAATAGTTTAAAATTAGAATTTTGTGTATATTTTAATTTTAATTTGTATATATTAATAAAAATACTAAAATTTTGCTCACACATGTATTTTCTAGTATACTAGTAGTCTTATTACTTTGATTTTGGAGGCAAATATTTTGAGTTTTATTTGGTCAAATGAGGTCCATAATAGCTCGTTGGAAAGAGAAAACTATGGAGAACATTTTTGGAGTGGTTGCTTGACTATAGTTGGTAATTTACTATGACAAAAATTTAGCAGAAGTTGGAGCTCTAACTTTGTAACGAAAAAACCTAATTTTCTGAGTTTAGTTTTAGAGTTTGATTTGCTAAGAGTTTTGCTATTGAAAATTCATTCGAAGACAACCTTCTTGGGACATAGAAGTATTTACAGGAATCAATGGAAATCTCAAATTTCTTTTATTTTTATTTATTTAATTGCATTTCGGTTTGAAAGCTTTTTTCTCAATTTCTGGCACTTTGATTTTTATGTGCAGAATTAATTTGTTTTATTGGAATTTTGATTGGTTTTTGCAGGAGATATGTTGGACATGATGAAGCTAAGAGATCTTGGATAAATGAGATTGCACCAACAAAGGAACAAAAGAGGAATGGAAGCTCCAAAATAGATGGATTAAAATGGCCTTCAACAACTCTCCATTTTGGGGTTCTTTTTGTAAATTATAAATAATGTTTTGGAGAATGAGGAAAGGGTTCCTCTTGGCTGAATCTTAGAGGCTCTACGAACTTTTTTAAATGGAATTTGAGATGTATATAGGGAGGAAAAGTCAAATCTTAGGATTTTGGGGGTTTTATTTTCAGAATTCAATCTTTGCTAATGGGGCAGATGATCCGAACTTATGCGAGAACGAAACAGAATGCAAATATAAACATAAACACAAAGATGCAGCAAAAATAAATCTTCATTTCATTAATATCAAAGAACTTAAATATGCTTACATGCATAATGGACTAGGTCAGGCAATGGTAGCTTATCTTTGAGAAGAGATGTGGCAACTACATGCCTTTGAACTATGTTACAATGAGGTTCGAAGGCCTATTTATTATTGACAAACAATGGAAAACCATAAACATCCAAAAAACTAACCCTAGGAGAGATGAAGTGCCAAAACTATGGGCCCGGTTAGGGTAAATTGGTACATCAACTTCCCGGGGTCGTAACTTTGGCATACGATCTTTGTTTGACATGCATGATACCTCGTTAGAAATATCTATCCGAGGAATATATCTTTCGACTAAAAACGTTAGTCAAAGCCTCATGTTTTCCCATTTTCCAAAAAAAATCGTCGTTTAGGGCCTCAAAACGACTCCGGAAATTTAGGACTCGAAAAAATGCCAAAAATAGTAAACTATGCTACAATTACATAAATTGAAAGAAATGATGGTAGAATGGTGCGGGTCCAAGTGGAATAGGAGGGTGGCAGCCAATATCCATCTAGATCAGTCCTCCCCCTTATGAAGCAATGGACCCCATTGTGTTGATTGCCTCTAGGAGAGGGGAGAACTTCTGCTAAACTTGGTCCCTGGCGAGCCACTTGCCTTGGTGCAAGAGTTGGCCATCTTTGACAACCCAATACAGTTGGATCTTCTGCTCGCGAGTGTTCTTGATCTCTATGTCCATGATCTAATCAATTTGGGCTTGTTCCATGTAGTTTAGGTTTAGCTATGTTGGTGTGGTTTTTTCTACAATGTCTGATGGGTCCAGCAATGGTGGAAAGTATGGTCGAAGGCAGTCCGTATTGAACACTAGGTGCAGACCAAGGAATGGGGGAATGTTGATCTCAAAAGCATTGTCTTCCACAACCTTGGTAGTGGTGTAAGGCCCATATCAAAGTGGTTTGAACTTTCGATGGGCTCCGGTGAGTCATTCATTTTTCAAATGTAATAAAAATTTGTTGCCCACCTGAAACTTGTGTGGCACCCGATGTTGATCATGTCGCTGCTTGTACTTGGCATTATACTTCTCCAAGATGTCATGAACCTGTTAGAGGGTGTGCTTGCTATGTTCAATAAATTTGGTTGCTTTATTAGCTTTAGACTATACATGTGTGGATTCTATCTGTAGTCGCATGAGGCATGGAAAGATCAACTAGACACAATGGTTGAAATCGTATACCCACTTGAAAGGGACTGTGACCAGTCGAGCTATGGAGAGCTTTGTTATAACTGTGTTGTACATAGGGAAAGCTCTCATCCCAGGTTCGTGGATGCTTGGAGTTGTACATGCGTAGTATATGCACTATCATCCTGTCGACGACCTTTGTCTAGCCATCAGTTTGGGGATTGAATGTAGTCGAATTGGTGAGCTTGGTGTCCAATAGTGTCCATAGGCTTGACTAGAATGTGCTTAGGAACCTATTATCCCGATCTGATATAATGGTTTGCTGGATCCCAAAATGTATCCACACTCATTTAAAGAAGAGTTTGGCAGTGTCTTATGTTGTGATATTCTTCTTGCAGGCTGCCAATATAGCCATCTTATAAAATCTATCCACGACCACAAATACATAGTCATTGCCATGCTTGGTAGAAGGGAGGCCAGATAGATAGTCCATGGAGATGCATTCCCAAGGTTGGATGGGAGTAGGAAGAGGAGCGTACAAGCCTTACTTCTTGATGGTTGGCTTGGTGATGGTGCAGGCAATGCAAGATCTGATATATTCTCCAACATCCTTATTGGGCCACTAAATTGTCATTATTATTACCATTTATTAGCATATATTTCAATCGTTCTTTTATCATGTTGTTTATCATAATTTATCATTTAATTCCATTTTAAAATTATTCATGCTCTTGTGGATTAGTGATGTTTATTCTCCTTTATTTTTAATAAATTGAAGATTATAATGTATTGTTTTTCCAATTGTGGATTATTAATGATTTTTTTATAACATCACTCACAATTTTAGCCTCCAAGATCTCTTCCAGATTGCAAATTTGATCTTCAACTCATAATAAAATATTCCAACTCAGAAATTTTCTGGGATAAAAAGTGATAATTTTTCATTGGCTATTTTGGGAAAATGAAGATGAATCTTGAAAATCCAAGGTATGGGTTTTGTGCAGAACAGACCAATTCAAATTTATGATAACCAGTTTTTCACAATTTGGCCTAGTTTGAGAGAAACGCAAGGTTCTTCGAAGGCCATTTTCACATATTTTCTGTTGTGGCCATTTTCCAAATTGCCTCAATTGCAATTCCAGATTCAATTTACTTCCAACTGAATGTTGATGGGAAGATATTTCAAATCTCATCTTGCTTATTGAGATTCTGTAATCAATCTAAATTGTAAGGGAAATCATTTTGTAATCAGTTTGTTGTAAATTTCCCTTTGATGTTTGTGTATTTAAAAGACACAAATTAGAGAGAAAAGGGAGATAACACATATAGAGCAAATCAGATATTGAAGGATCAAATCCATACATTGTAATCATTATTGAGTTTCATTAATACAAATTTGAGCAGCATGGTTTGGATTATTCAATTTATTATGTGAGTTCTTTTCTTTGACATACCGATTCTTGGTGGTTGGGCCCACCTCCTGGTTGAGGTATTGTCATGTAATTATTAGTAGATTAGTTATATTTTTGTTGTTTCAGTGTGGTTACTCAGTACTTCTTACATAATTGCTTTGTTGTTTCCTCATTTACTATTCTTGAAGCATTCCATTTGTTGATCCCTTCATTAAATTATTTTTTCTTCTTTGTCATTATTTGCATTCTTGTTCCCTTAGAACAAAGTTGGTGTTTCCTTTAAAATAATTGATATATATTTGTTAATTGGATTGTTGTTTCTTATTATTTAGCATTTAGTATTATGATTCTTTTTTCTTACATTATGAGAATGTAATTACAGATCGTTCTATTTATTTTCATACTAGATTTATAAATCAATTTAACTTTTCATTCTCATTTCATATTTTAGATTCATGGTATAAGTTTATATTCACAAGTTCTAGATTAGTATTTCATTTTTGTTGGGTGAGGTAGTGTAATATTTCAATTCAGTTGTGTGATGTAGTTGAGAGTATAGATTTGAATTCTTCCATTTATTTTTTGCATTTTATTTTCTTAATTTATCCATGTCATTTCATTTCTTATTGTTGCACAATGAAGAATAAGTTTGATAATTTAGAACACAATCATATAGAACCAATATTAGTTGTTGGTAGTTGTCTGCATATATTTTGTCGATTGCCTTGAAATAAAATTACGCTCATGGGGTTGATAATTAATGTTCAGATGATTAATTGTTTTTCTTATTAAGTAATTAATTTACCCAACAATCATGTCAGAGTTTTGGAAAATAAAAGTACTTTTGTAGTATGGCCACAGTTTTCTCCACAAATTGTCCTTCGATTCGACTATAGTGCACCTCCCAAATTAGTTTAGCATGCTTGCTTGAAGGAACACAAAGATGGGCTACATAGCATAATAATGTGTCCCGGGGGTGTAAATTAGGAACTTTATTTCCATCCAATAGCATACGGTATGTGGAGGCGATCTCTAGATCATTTTTGTACAGTTGAGGCCATCCAGAGGTCTCGTGGTCACAAGAGTTGAGAACAGTAGTCAGTAGTGCAACTGGGGACTGGTGTAGGAAGTCTGCAACATGATTGGTGATGCCCTTTTTGTATTTAATGTTCAAGTGGAATTGTTTCATATATGTAGATCACTTTTTATGGGAATCCTTCTACAAATTCCCTTGTTTTTGTATAAACTAAAGAGGTCGGTGATTAGTGTGGATGATCGTCTCCTTCCCTAGAATGTAATTCTTCCATTGCCGGAAATATTGCACAATGGAATACATATCTTTATCATAGGTGGGGTACTTATGAATTGTATCGAAAGAGTCTCACTATGATAGGCCACTGGATGCATGTGCTGGGTGAGGACTGCACCAATAGCATAGTCGGAGGCATCTGTCTCAATTTCAAATGGTTGTTGCAAGTCTAACAATGTGAGTATTGGCACTGAGCAGAGGCAACGCTTCAACTCAACAAACGCCTTATGTTGGGAATTAGACCAGGAAAAATTTACTTTTGCTCCGCCCTTAGTAATCTGACTCAAAGGCCAAGTGATATGGGAGAATCCCAACATGAACCTTTGATAAACATTTGCAAGGCCCAAAAAGTTGCGAAGCTCTGTTAGAGTGATTGGGGCTAGCCAATCTCGAATAACTTGGATCTTAATCAGATCCACATGCACATCTCGCTCATCTATTATGTAACCTAGATATTGGACCTAACTCATGCCAAAGGTGGATTTCTCCAAGTTGGCACACATTTTGTGCCGCCGCAGGGTTTCAAGGACCTGTGATATGTGTTGCCAGTGTCCTTCCTAACTCATGTTGAGCATGTGGACGTCGTACAAATAAACAACCACGAATGAGTTGGTGAAGGGCCACAAGATGTCATTCATTAGCCTCATAAAAGTAGCAGGGGAATTTGTCAACCCGAAGGGCATAACCAACCATTCAAAAAGGCCTTCCTTGGATTTGAAGTTGCTCTTCCATAGATCAGTGGACTCTACTGGAACATCGTGATAAGCAGACTCCAAATCAATCTTGTTGAAATACTTAGTCCCCTTGAGTTTTTCCAGAAGATCATCAATCTGTGGGATTGGATACTTGTTCCTGACAATGATTTTTTTTAGTGCTCAATAATTAATGAAGAGCCTCCAGGTCCCATCCTTCTTCTGTACAAGTACAATCAGGCTCTCACAAGGTGAGGAACTTGGTTGGATGTGCCCTTTTTGTAGCAACTCTTGGATTTTATGCTTGATCTCTTCATTTCCAGGAATGGAGTGGTGATATATCGTCCCATTAAGTAGAGATGCTCTGAGAGTTAGATGGATAAAATGCTTGACTTGATAGTGCAAGGGTACTCTTGTGGGTAAGGAAAATATGTCCTTGTATTCTTCCACGACCTTATCCACCTTCTTCTACTGTGTGGAGGAACCCTTCCCGAGGGCCATGGATGTGGCAATGATTTTCCCCTTACTTTGAGAGTGAATCAAAAAGAAAACAAATATCCTGGCCTGGGAGATGATCTTACTGCATTTCTTAGCAATAATCAAAGAGATGGTGGTAGGCTGGGCTATCTTCAGTATCTTGTATAACTTATTGCCCAAATAAATAATAACAGTCTGAGGCCTCGACTTATACACAACATGATGCTTCCAAAAGTATGGTTGGCCTAATAATACATCATAAACTTCAAGAGGAACAACATCACACAATACCTCATCCGTGAAGGGCTTGATGTTGTAGGGAAGGTGGCACTGCTAGCTGACGTGGAGATATTGTCCTTAGTGAAGCCACCCAATGGTGTACGAATGTGTGTGTGGTGTGGTCGGTAAGCCCAACTACTTCACGACCTTTGTTGAAATAAGGTTCTTTTGTCTCCCATTGTCGATAATGAATTGTAGCAGTGAACCCTTCACCCACATCTGTGAGTGGAAAAGACACTCCCCTTCCTCTCGATCTTGAGGCTCAATCTTATGGATCTTGGTGGTGGCAACAGTGGTGCTAGGCTCTGCATCAATAATCTACTTCCCTTTGTCATTCCCCTTGTCGGGTTCTAACTGTTATTAAACCAGCTCACAAAAAGATAGAAAAGATAGATGAACGCCTTAGAAATAAGCCTCTTCGAGGGGGAAACCTCATTTACATTACACAAATGCACAATTCTTAGATGATACAAATGACAAGATCTCCTTTCTATATATAGGATTCTAAGGGGTCATAATATAATCAGAGCCGACATAACAATGATAATGTAAGGGCACAATAATAACAATAGTGGGCTTCTATGGGGCACAATAATAGCAATATGGGGACTACATGGGCACAACAATATAATAAGGGGATTGTACTAATAACAATAAGGGGTTACACTAGTAGTATAGGGATCTAACATGCTCCTCTCCTTCAAAAAGTGTTGTCCTCAATGCTTGAGTAGTTCTTGGTGCCTCTGTATAAAATTCTTGTCCTCCCATGTGGAATATTCAGTGGGTAAGTTCTTCCACTTGATGAGATACTCTGAAATTGATCGATTTTGTAGCTGTCAGGTTCTTGTTTTTGTGACTTCTCTAGGCTCCAATATGATTTTTCCTTCCTCGTCAAGTTCTAGCAATATTGTTTGAACTGGGATCTTCTGCAACTTTTGAATGAGTGGCCACACTTCTTCATGTTTCTTCCATTCATCCCTTGCTTCGTTTATCCAATCTGGTTGGATAATAGAAATAGCACAAAACAATGCTTCAACATCCTCATCCTTTCTTGAGAGTGCATATGCAACAACATTTTTCTTCCCTTTTTTGTAGATGATTTCAAAGTCATAACCCAACATATTTGTGACCCATTTTTTTGTTCTTTTAAAGATAATATTTGCTCTAAAAAGTATTTAAGACTATCATGATCCATTTTTACCTTGAACAGTCTTCCCATTAAGTAAGGTTGCCATTTCTTAAGTGCATGCAGTATTTCCAACATTTCCTTCTCATAAATAGCTTGCTTGAGATGTAGCCGTAAAAATACCCAATCGCCTACATCAAAACTTCTTTCACTGTGATGTTGATCTACCTGTTGTTTCATTCAATTACGCACCAAAGTGGCGTTATCCTTTGAAAGTTGGAGAACTTGTTGTTGATGCTCAATGTGATCTTTCATTGCTTGTATCCTTTTCTTCTTGATATGTCCTTCTATCTTGAGAGTTTTAGGAGTCGTAATTTCTTCCAATGCATTACAAGATATGGTTGGATTCATTTCTTGATGCTCGATGTGATCTTTTACTTCTTGAACATTTTTCTTCTTGATATTTCCTTCTATCTTGATAGTTTGAGTGGTAATTCATGCCAATGCATTACAAGATATGGTTGAATTCATTTCTTCTTTCTCGATGTGATCTTTCACTTCTTGAACCTTTTTCTGCTTGATATGTCCTACTATCTTGAGAGTTTGAGGAGTGGTAATTATTGCCAATGCTTTACAATATATAGTCTGATTGATTTCTTCTTTCTCTGGGGTTGGTTCCTGGTGTATATCCTCTTCTTTGGATGTTTCTTGATCCTTTTCTTCCTCCTCTTCATAATCTATCTAAAATAATTTCTTCTTAGCACACTTATGACCTTTAGTGTATTTGCTATCACAATTGTAACAAATCCCTTTTCTCTTTTTTCTTCCAATTTTTGTCGTGTAAACCTTGTAGGTTGTGGAAGGCTAGGAGAAAAAACACTTCCATAATTATAATCATGAGTGGTGGGATTCCTTGTTTCCATAATTTCACTTTGAATTTTTCTTGCCAACGGGAATGCCTTCTCCAATGAATCAAGTTCCCAAAGACGAACCTCATGTTGAATGTTATCCTTTAAAATCCCTATGAAGACATCAATCCTTTGCTTCTCTGGAATATCATTTACCCTTATATTCAATTTTTGAAAGTCCTCAATGTGCTCTGCCATTGAACACTTTTGTTTGAGATTTATAAATTGGCTAAAGAATGTGTTACTCTTTATATCCTCATAATGTGCTATCATTTCTTCCGTGAAAATTGACCAAGTGACAAGTGCTTTACGAGAAAAAATCCCTTTATACCATAAAAATTGATTCGGTTCTAAATATAAAGATGCAATATGTACTTTTTGTAACAGTTGAACCTCATGTAGATCAAAATATTGCTCCATCTGTAGTATCCAATTTACCAGATCCTTGCCATCAAACTTCCTCATATCGCCTTTTCTTGATTTTAGGAGCTTGATCTTGAAACGACTGTGACTCTGTACTTTTGGATCTCCAAGGTCTAAAATCGCGACCTGCAGTATCCCTTTGCGCCCTCTTTCCAATGCCACCAGTCTAATCAAAATTGGATTCTCCAAGAAAGAGTTATTCCCCACCTCCCAAGATGACCTGCTTATATACTTTTTCAGTAGAGCGAACATGTACGAAGTGCCACATGTTACTGTTTTGACCTTCGGACCTAGAAAAAATATAGAGAAAACTAAAGTCTGTCCACTTTCTGTAGCTTCTTAAGAAATTTCAATTTGATGCTCAAAGAGAGAGTTATGACAATTTTCCAAAGGTCACCTGTTTAGAATGTAATTCAGGAGTCTGCAACAAGCCTAACTTCCTCAGATTATATCTCCTAACATATAGTGAGACAAGATCTGACATTCAGACTCGAGCTTCACCAAGATTTTGGCTCAAATGGGTTTTAACTTCAGAGTCTGAACCTGCGTAGAAACAAAATTATAGCGAAACTTTCACAATGACCTGTTTGAGATGAAATTCTAGAGCTTGCAAAAACCCTAACTTCCTCAGATCATAGCTCTGAAAATATAGGGAGAAAAGATCTGAAATTCAGACATGAGGTTCAGACCGATTTCTTCTCAAATGGGTTTTATTTTTCGCTTCTAAAACTTTGTAGAGAAAAAGTTATAGCTAAAATTCCACTATGACCTGTTTGGAGCAGCGAAACTATAGAATCCAAAGCTCTGATACCAAATGCTATGAAACCAGCCCACAAAAAGATAGAAAAGATAGATCAAGGCCTTAGAAATAAGCCTCTTCAAGGGGGAAACCTCCTTTAAATTACACAAATGAACAATTCTTAGATGATACAAATGACAAGACCTCCTTTCTATATATAGGAGTCTAAGGGGTCATAATACAATCAGAGCCGACATAACAATAATAACGTAAGGGCACAATAATAACAATAGTGGGCTTCTATGGGGCATAATAATAGTAATATGGGGACTACATGGGCACAACAATAAAATAAGGGGGTTGTACTAATAATAATGAGGGGTTACACTAGTAGTATAGGGACCTAACACTAACTCAGAGTCAGAATGTGCATCTAACTCTAAAGCCTTCAGCTCAGCCACCAGTGATTGCTTGGCTCAACACTCACTTGTGTTGTGAGTGGGGCTCTTATGGAAATCACACCACTTTCATGTGTCCTTTTTTGTCTTTGTGGTGTTTTTCTTTGCTTGCGGCTTCGATGGGTTTTCCTGGTATACCCCGCCCTGGCTTTGTCCTTTGTTGTGAGGTTTGGGGGCACCTTTCCCTTGCTTTGGATTCAAAGATCCAAAGTCTCGCTTCTTATATTTAAACTTTTGTTCGATCTTGATAGTGTATCGATAGGAAACACCAAGCGAGGAGATTTCCAGGAACTCCATCTCATCCTGGATGTATTTGTGTAGACAACCATACGACTTAAGTGCCATATGCCACTCAGAATCCTTGATACCCAACTTCGTGCGAAGGGTATGAAAAATATTTTGTGAACTCTGGCAAGTCTTGGTCTTTCCCTTTCGTAGTTTGTTCCACTTTATGTACTTATCTTCATAGCTCTTGACAGGGTAATACTGCTCCTTGATGGCATCTCATAAAGAGTTCCAAGTGGGTGTGATTAAAAATAGTGAGGGTTCCCTCCCGTCCCTCTACTCACAGTAGGTCCCCACCTGTCCTTGACATGGAGGGTGACTTTGAGGAGTGAAAAAGTAATATTTTCTCTATTGGAAAAATCATGAACCAAAAAGTACCCTTCCAATAGATTTAACCATCTATATATGGTGTCTAGATCTATCTGGCCTTCAAATATGGGAATGTCAAAGTTGACTTATACCTTGAAGGGAGTAGTGCCTCCAGAGTGGATTCCGGATGAAGATGTGTCGCCTATGGACATACACTGAAGGATCTCGGCAAAGTTGTCTATCATTGCATTCCTTTGTCACTCGAGGGCTTCTTTGAGCAATATTTTGAAAGGATCTCCTACTCCCTCGTCTTTCTTTTCTTCCGCCATGGGAGGTCATCAGGGTTTGTGAGGCCAGTCCTGCAAAGGTTCAATCAGTTTGAGCCCTAACTCCTTATATCTCAACCTCAAATAAAAAAAGAGAAAGAGAATATGACTCTGATACCACTGATCCGGACTTATGTAGGAACAAAATAGAATGCAGATATAAACATAAACACAAAGATGTAACAGAAATAAATTTTCATTTCATTAGTATCAAAGAACTGAAAGATGATTACATACAAAATGGAAATAGACTAGCTCAGGTGATGGCAACCTATCTCTAAGAAGAGATGTGGCGACTAAGTGCATTTGAACTGTGTTACAATGAGTCATGGAGGCTTATTTATTATTAAGAAATAATGAAAAACCATAAACATCAAAAAATCTAATCCTAAGAGATGAAACGCCAAAACTATGGGCCCTGTTGGGGTAAATTGGTACATCAACTTCATGGGGTTGTAACTTTGGCATACGATCTTTGTTTGACACACATAATACCTCGTTAGAAATATATATCTAAGGACTATAACTTTTGACTAAAAGCCTTCAGCTCACATTTTACCGTTTTCCAAAAGAAACGTTGTTTAGGGCCTCAAAATGACTCTGGAAGTTTAGGACCCAAAAAACAACCTAAAATAGTAAATTGTGCTACAATTACAGAAACTAAAAGAAATGATGGTACAATGGTGGGTCCAAGTGGAATAGGTGGGTGGCCACCAATATCCACCTAGATTAGTAGAACTTGCACCTTTGTAATTCTTCCTTCTACTAACAAAGTTGATCATTTTGAGGAGATTGTTGGAGATCCATTGGGAAACAGAGCAAAGGGATCTAGGTTTACCAATCTATATTTAAATACTTTTATTTGTAATGAAAATTTCATTTTGATAGTTTTGTGTAAACTACTTCATGTTGTGTAGTTTTTTTAAATATGGGTATTGTTGTCCCATGGATCTATTGTTGATATTCACTTTGCTCATGTGCTTAAATCAAATTTCTAAGTAACTATTTACTCAGCAAATTTGCTATCGAAAATTGATTTAACTATATTTGGAATTAAGTGAACTATTTCCTAATTTTAATGACTAATCATTCACTCCTTTTAATATCAAAACAAAGCATGTTATGCACTTACTATATTAGTTGTTAGAACTTGTTTTGCAGTATACATTCATCATAAAAGAGACATGTTAAATCCCCATTCATTTAATTACATTTCTCTCATTTTGGATTAGATCTACATCTTCCTAATCGAGATAGATTTATTTTATGTCACTTGCATCTTAGAGTATATTTGCATTTAGACTTTATCATTTTCATTTTAGAAGTTCTCTTACACAGGAGCAATCTCTAGTGTAGCTTAGTTGAGCCCTCAATTCAACTTAAGGATTTCTTCCTTGTAACTGCACTACAAGAGGTTTAATCTAATTTCTCTCTTCTTGTTGATTGTCAATTAATAACATCACACGTCAGTGAGGAGAGAGAGGGGGTAACCGAACCCTATAGAACTAGTTCAAGTTATCATTTAAACGAATAAGAGTCTAATTTGGGACTCTAACCGAATGGCCTTCCCAAATGTTGATGGGGTCATTTTTGGGCATCAACATTTTTGGCACTTGAAAGAGGGCCACATTAAGTTGTTTCTTTAAAAATTTTATGGTTTTAAAAGTTTTTTCTTTTTACAATGGCTCCTTCTAAACAACCTCTTTGGAGTTGCTTCACTAGACTTCCACCTACCTCCACCCCAATTTGGGTAGTAAAACTCTTGTCAAAGATGAAGTTTAATGGTAAGAAGAATGTCTCTACTTTTGGACTTGTTCTTCAATTCATTATAAATTGTAATAATTTTAATATTGAGGAAGGTGTGACATGCAAGATGTTTACTCTCAATTTGATAGGCTTGGCTAAAGACATGTGTAAATCATTACCTTTTGCCTCCATTCACACTTGGGACTAGCTTGTAAAATTTTCCTACATGCTTTTCATGATTATAATTATGAAAATAATTGTAATCAACTTGAGGAACTTCATCGATTTGAAGGTGACTCTTTGAATGATTTTATAACTAGATTTTAAATTGTTTGTTTGCAATTTCAATATCAATATTTACCTCCGAAGTATCGATTAACAAGATGGTTTAGAAATTTATTCTCTCTTCCTTGCATTCTAAATCCATATAATCAAACAACTTCAAGATTTGATGTTTCACCTTCGACTTCTATTAACTTAAATGAAAATTCACCTGTGAAGGATGTGCATGCCAATCATGATGAAATTGCATCACACATGTGTGATAAATTCCTACAATTGTTACATGCTTCCTATAGTCTCAATGAAGATCTTGATGCTCTCTCTCATGTTAATAATTCACAGCCATAAAGCTTGGAAGAATTTGATAATCAACTTCATGAAGATATGGGCGGTATGCTTGGAAAATCAGCTACAAATGAAATTGAAAATTAGCAAGAAATAGAATTAGAAAATCAACAAGCACAAGCACAAATTGAAGATTCCAACATTTCTGAATTTTATCATGTTGATCAGCTAGAAAATCTGAGGCAGCCAAGCATCAATCTTCAAGAAAGTATGATCAGCGAAATGAATGATCATGAAACTGAATTTTGCATTGGAAAAAATGAACAAGAGTTTACAAACAAAGAAATCTTTAGGTTCATTTCTTTAAATTCTCACTTTTCCCTTTATCTTGATCTTTTTACTGATAGAAATTCATTTCCTCTTTACATTAATACTATTTCAGAGAACACGGTGTTATCAGGAAAACTAGTGTCTATGCAGAGCTGCTAGTTCCACTAAGGCTGGTAGCTACCTTAGAAACAAACAAACTAAAACTACTTTCGTTTTCCTTTATGAGAAATAGATAAGAGGGGAATAAAGGAGACCAACCTCTATCTTGCGCTTGGTTCCTTACTTGATTCCTCTCCCTTCTGATAGATCTTTGCCACTCGCTTCCTCGTATACCCAGCTTCAAAGAGTACCTGTAGAATCAAAGCAGCATAACACTATCCAAGAACATAGATCTATTATCATAAACAATATAGGACCAGATATATATTGACCACACAAATGCATATATCATCAATCATACAAGAATGTGGAGGAAAACTTGAATAGCTTTATTAATAATCAAGAAAAGCAAAGAGGATTACAACCAATTGTTCTGACCCAGCGTCATCCTCCCAGCAAGAGAGCCCTTCTTCACCTCATGAAAAGCTTAGATCACCCAACACTATGATATTGCACCAAGAAACCAGCAGCACTTCCTTACAAGATACAAAATTCTAGCCTCCTGGATCTCTGGGATGAGGGATCCATATATAGATGTTTGCAAGGGGGGTGAGTCAGCTTTTGAGATTTGATTAGTGTCCTCTCTCTGATAGTTCTTGAATCCACTTGGAGATTGATGATCTCTTACTCATCCCTGGGCGAATGCAGAGAGGCAAGTGTCACAGGAGAAGTTTCTGGAAGATTCCATGATTCTCCACCTTGCAGATTGACCCTGCCATTTGTCCACTCTCGCCCATCGCACCCCATAGAAGGGCTTTTCAAGATGCATCGCACCTCCCGAGTGTATTTAGGTGGGATGCAACGCACTTTGACCATGGAGCAGGTGAGATGGACCTGTTTTGACCAGTTCTGAGCAGTTTTTCATGGAGAACTTCTGGGAGAAGATGTAATCAGTTGACCTTGTTCTTTTAGAGGTTGGAACAACACTTTTAGGGACTTAAGAGCCCTTGGTTTATGGACATTTTATGCTTGGGGTTGCAGTGCCCAAAAATGTCTATAACACACGAGAGCTGATATAAATATTGTAAATGATGAATTGTTAAATAATTTTTATCAGGGCAAAGAAACATTCAATGATCAATCTTTCGAAAATGTTGAAAATGTGCTCAATAATTCTTCTTTTTATGATACATCGTATGGAAAGGAAGGGAATACTAATGAAATTTGTCAAGTCATTTATGATAATTATTTAGAGTTAGATGGAAACTAGTTAATTCAGTCATTGCCAATTTCCCACACTCTTGATATTTCTTGTATGTTTCAAAATTATGAATCTCATTTACTAATATTTATATTAAAGAGCTTCATTTTGAAATCCCATCAAATCATAGTGACTTTTCCATTCTTTTTTATGATTCTAACAATCTTCAAATTCCTATTCCTGATCGTAATCTCGAACCTCTTCCTCATTCACAAGTTGATGTCAGTAATTGTTCCAAATGCATTTTTATGACTAATTCTTGTGAAGAGAAAATCACTTCAAATGAGTCCCAATTCTTTTGTAACACTTGTGTAAATAATGATTTGATTTTAGTATTTTTCCTTCATTTATTATGGTTATTTTCATATTTATTTTCTTCTTTAATTTTTCAATTCTTGGATAACTTATGCTAGCATATTGAGCAATTAAGTGTCCAATGCTCGCAAAGTGCATTTCTAGAATATGAAGATGAATCACAAAATTTAAATCATGACCATCAAGAGATTTTAATCTTCCAATTTCATTTGATGTTCATGTTTTATCATCTTAATCTTCCTTTTAGAATGTATCTTCCACATGAATCAATCCTTGTGAGTACATCAATACAATATGACCAACTATGTAACCCAATTCAAGATCTTCTGACATATGCATTAAATTTCCAATTTGATTTTCAAGATCCATTTGAAAGTTGCTTTGGAGATTCAATTCAACATAATATTACTAATAGTTTCTCTTATGTACATAACACTAATGAGTGCCATATATTCTACCATTTGACCTCTTCCAATCTCTAATGAGTATTCATCCATATTTTTATGATCCAATAGAGATTCGGTTGCAAAAAAAAATTAAGAGAGAGTGGCTATAAACAAGCTTCTTTTTATAAATATGTTAGAAATAGATGTACATATTGCATTCAAATTTATTTTTGTTAGTTTAATTATATTCACACTTTTGTTACTAGTGTTTAATGTGTACATACATGCAAAAAATAAGGTTCTTGAATGGTTACATTGGAAGTACGATTTCACCTAGTTTTAGTCTCGTCTTTAGATTAGGATTAGGAATAGATTAATTTAAATTTAGATTGACTTCTTGTTTGTATTTCTTTTGATATTGTATCTTTTCAATAAGTAAGTAATGAGCCCATGTATTTCCATTGATTTCCTGGCTAAGAGGGGCTTAGAGCATATCAATCATCTAATATCTTCAGATCATACACACTTATGATTTGATTGATTATCTTGCCTTGTAAACTTCATCACATTGTTGAAATTGTTATTTGCAAAGAAAATCATGAATGGTGAAGTTCCAAAGAATCATTACAGCTAGGAGCTTCTGAAAATGTCAATTTCCTAATTCACAAGCATTTCTAAATGGTGTTTTTTACCACTCTTGTCCCTCAATGTAAATATTAAGTGGATGCAAATTAATAGCTCATTAATTAGCATTTAATTTCAGTTTAATAAGTAGATGATTTTGAACATATGCTAATTTTGAGGAAAATGTGTGGGAGAATGTTAAGAATTTTGGGGTAAACTTGCAATCATATTCTTTTAGTTATGGGTATACATGTTCATCGTCATCCATTGTTAGTTTGAATTTCATCTTTGTTTTCCATTTCAGTCATTTATTTCTCATTTGTACTCCTTTTTTCAGGTCTTCATTGGCTTTATTTGAAGACATGAATTTATAATAAAGCGAGAAGCTAGCCTTTTCCAAGTCATAAACATGTTCAGCTGAAATGAAATGCTTAGCTCCTTCTTTTTTAAACTTGTTATGGGATTTTAGTGTTGGGTTGTGTTATATTCTTTCCACGACTAGCCCACATAGTTAACCGGGGGGTTAGAGAGGGGGTGGAGCCCCCCCTTTGCTGCGTCGATTGCATAGCGGGGGGGTCATATGGGGTTTGAGGGGTGTAGGTAACCCCCCTCTATGGAATCCGGGGTAGTGCCTTGGAAATTTTTGGTTTTTGACCCTATGTTAGGTTGGGCAGACCTACCTATGGTTTTGTGCATGATTTTCGCACATGGTTTTGGATGTGATGGTTTTCGGTCCATGGTTTTAGACGTGACGATTTTCGGTCCAAGGTTTTGGATGCGATGGTTTTCGATCCATGGTTTTAGATGCGATGGTTTTCAGTCCATGATATTGGATGCTTCGACATGTATAAATATGTATTGTAACATTGAAAGGAACATAATGAAAAAGTAAGTTGGTAGTCCTGGTTTTGGGATCTGGTGGAAAATCTCTATGTATATGTGTTTTATGTGTTATGCTCTCACATTGTTTATTTTCTGTATTTTAGAATTCGTATGCGGGTAATTTATGTACAGGGTTAAAACCTACATTCGGTATCAAAGTTGTTTTGGCTTCAAGGGGACGCATTTGTTGCTGAGGGTTTCGCTCGGGCCTGTGGTAGACCCTATTCAGTGGGAGATCTACGAGATCGATTCTGGCGGTGAAAGAAGCTGGCAAGCAGTGGAAAGATAGAGATCGAGAAATTTAATGGTCAAAGTTTTGAGTTGTGGAAACTCAAGATGGAGGATCTGCTGGTGGATAAAGATTAGTGGATCGCGGTAGATCCGGAAACTAAACCAATGGGAGCATCCAATGAAGAATGGAAGAATTTGGATCAGAAGGCAAAGACCACAATATGATTGTGTGTCTCAGATTCAGTATTGTTGAATGTATCAAGGGAAGCTACGGCGAAGGCTTTCTGGGACAAGTTAGGGACTTTGTACCAATCTAAGTCTCTAGTGAATAAACTATTCCTACGAAAAAAGTTGTATAACCTGAGGACAAAAGATGGAGACTCGGTGACAGAGCATCTGAATGCATTTAATACTATGGTAAGTCAGTTATTATCTGTTGATATTAAAATTTCAAGTGAAGATAAGTGCATCAGTTTGTTGTGTTCTCTACCAGATTCGTGGGATAGTCTAGTTATTGCAATAGGTAGAAATGCAACTGCCTTGCAGTTTGATGAATTAGTCTCATCCTTGCTGGTGGAGGAGATGAGGCGGAAAAATATGGGGAGCCAAAATAGTGATGCCTTGTGTTTATGAGGACGGTCCTAGAACGAAAACAAAAATAAGTCATCGAGTGGGAGATCTAAATCTAGAGGGAGATCTAAATCTCCAAGAAAACTTGTAAAGGTGGTGTGCTGGAAATGCGGAAAGGAAGGGCACTATAGAAGGGACTGTAAATCTAAAGCTCCTAATAAAGGAAAGGGATATATTGATGCTCCTTCTGTAGAGGTGAAAACCGCCTCAGATGAATGTGGGGATGTGTACTTGGCTTCTTCAAGTACACATGTAGATCATGAGGCATGGTTGATTGACTCAGGTGCATCCTTTCACTTCACTCCCCATAGAGACTGGTTCTACGAGTATGAGAAATACGATGGTGGTGATGTCTTCTTAGGGGATGATAGGAAGGCTAGAATCGTTGGTCGCGGAAAAGTAAAGTTGAAGTTGCAAGGTGGAAGGGTTAGAACACTTCTAGGTGTTCTACATATTCCTGTATTAGCCAGAAATCTGATTTCTGTAAGCAAGATGGATGATGCAAGTGTAAAAACAGTGTTCGAGAAAGATACCCGCAAGATGGTTCGGGGAGCACTGGTATTGATGCAGGGAGTTCGAATTGGAACTCTGTACAAGCTGCAAGGTAGCATTGTTGTTGATGGGTGCAACAGCTCTGTGGTTCTTGAAAGTGGAGCAGAAAATCTAGTGGTCTCTAAAGAGAAGACGATGCTGTGGCATCAAAGGCTTGGACATATTGGAAAGAAGGGCCTTCAAATAATTCATGGTAAAGGTATGGTAGAAGGTGAGTAATAGCTCTCTGGATTTTTATTTTTATTAAAATTGTGTATATAGGAAGCAGAATCGAGTGAGTTTCCCCTCTGGTGGTAAGAAGGCAAAACAAATATTAGAACTTGTGCACAGTGATGTGTTTGGACCTGTGAAGGTTCCATCACTGGGTAAGTCTGTGTACTATGTATCATATATAGATGACTTCTCAAGGAATACATGGATATATTTCCTTAAGAAGAAATCTTAAGTCTTTGACAGGTTTAAATAATTTAAGGCTCTAGTGGAAAACCATACAGAGAAGAAGATAAAGGTGTTGAGGACAGATAACGGTGGAGAGTTTTGCAGTAAGGAATTTGAAGAATTTTGTAAGAAGTTTGGTATAGCATGGCAGAAGACTACTCCATACACACCTGAGTAAAATGGAGTTGCAAAAAGAATGAACAAGACGTTGATGGAAAGGGCAAGAAGCATGCTCAGTGGTGTTGAGTTAGGACAAGAATTATGGGCAGAGGCGATGGAGACAGCATGTTACCTAGTCAATAGATCACCTTCATTAGCATTGGAGGATAAGACTCCACAAGAGGTATGGACTGCTAAGAACCCCCTCTTTCACATCTTAGGGTATTTGGATGTGATGCATATGTACAAGTTCCAAAGGAGAAACGAACCAATTTGGATAGTAAATCTGAAAAGTGCATCTTTATTGGGTATAAGGATGGTTTAAAGGGTTATAAGCTTTGGAACCCAGTAACAAGGAAGGTTTTGTACAGCCGAGATGTGGTGTTCATAGAGGTGAAAGATGTTATTAAACATGAAGTCCAACCAAAGGAACTTGAGAAGATATAGTTTGAGCTTAAGGAGGAAGAATCCAACTCTACAATAGAGGAGGAATCAAAAGATGAAAAGCCACAAACTCCGGGTGTGAGAAGATCAGTTCGAGAAAGAAGGCAGTGAGAAAGGTGTAGTCCATATGTTTTTTGTTCAAATTTTTCTTTATCTATTACTGACGATGATCCCAAAACTGTGAAGGAAGAAGTGGATTCAGAGGATGGAAAACTCTGGAAAGAGGACATGGTTGATGAAATGGCATCTTTGCACAAAAATGAGGCTTGGGATATGGTGTAGTTTCCGGCTAGAAGGAAACCCATTGGCAACAAATGGGTATTCAAGAAGCAGACAAATGCAGAAGGAAAGGTGGTGAAATATAAAGCTCAGTTGGTAGCAAAAGGTTATTCCCGGGTGCCAAGAATTGATTTTGGTGATATTTTTTCTCCTGTTGCCAAGGTAGCTTTTATTAGATTACTTTTATCTATTGCTACTGCTTTTGATTTTGAGGTAGAATAGATGGATATGAAGACAATATTTCTTCACGAGGATCTAAAAGAGGATATCTACATGAAGCAACCTGAAGGCTTTGCAGTGAAGGGTAAGAAAGAACTAGTATGCAAGTTAAAGAAGTCTATGTATGGGCTAAAAAAGTCACCAAGGATGTGGTATCATAAATTTGATACATTTATATGGGGACTTGGCTTCACCAGAAGCAAAGCAGATCACTATGTGTATTTTAAATTAATTGGTGACTGTGTTATTTATCTGGTCTTGTATGTGGATGATATGTTGTTGGTTGGAAATGAAAAAGAAATTATCCAGGATTTGAAGACCCAATTGTCCTCCAAATTCAACATGAAATATCTTGGTGCTGCAAACTATATTTTGGGCATGGAAATTAAAAGAGATCGGGAAAAGAGGAAGCTCTGGTTAAACTAGAGGAAGTATGTCGAGACAATACTGTTGAGGTTTAATATGCAGGATAGTAAACCAGGGAAGGTTCCTATTCCTGTAGGTCTGAGGTTATCTATTGAAAAATGTCTCAAGACACAAGAAGAGGAAGAGGACATGTCCCGTGTTCCATATGCAAGTGCAGTCGGTAGCCTGATGTATGCAATGGTCTATACTAGACTAGACATTGCACATGCAATGGGAGTATTGAGCAGGTTTATGTCAAAACCAGGGAAGGATCACTGGACAGCAGTGAAGCGAGTTTTTAGGTATTTACGTGGCACTAGTGATTATGGTTCGTGCTACCAAGGAAGACCAGGATTGGACAAATTGTTGGATATTCATGTCTTTGTTGATGTAGTCTGGGCTAGAGATTTGGATCAAAGAAGATCTACAACTGAGTATGTGTTTAACCTATTTGGAGGTGCAGTCAGTTGGATGAGTAAGAAACAACCTGTAGTGACACTATCAACTACAGAGGTAGAATACATGGCAGCCACTCATGCAAGCAAGGAAGTAGTTTAGTTGCAAAGATTGTGTTCAAGTATGGGGTTAGTACAAGGAACTATAAGGATAGACTATGACAGCCAAAGTGCAATTTTCTTGGAAAAGAACCCTGCATATCATTCAAAGACAAAGCACATTGATGTTCAGTATCACTTTGTGAGGGATATGATAGAAGATAAAAAGGTGTTGCTGGTAAAGGTGGACACTTTGAAGAATATTATAGATGCATTGACAAAATCTGTGAGCTCTAAGAAGTTCTCTTGGTGTAGAGAAACAATGGGCATTGCAGGGCTGGACGAATGACTAAGCTCTCTTGTGGCCCCCTATGGAAAGAAAACAACAAGTGGGAGAATGTTGGGTTGTGTTATATTCTTTCCATGACTAGCCCACGTAGTTAACCTAGGGGTTAGAGGGGGGGTGGAGCCCACCCTTCATTGCGCCGATTGCATAGCGCGGGGGTCATAGGGGGTTTGAGGGGTGTAGGTAACCCCCCTTTATGGGGTCCGGGGCAGCGCCCCTGAAAATTTTGGTTTTGCACCCTCTGTTAGCTTGGGCAGACCTACCTATGGTTTTTTGCATGATTTTCACACACAGTTTTGGACGTGATGGTTTTCGTTCCATGGTTTTGGACGTGATGGTTTTCGGTCCATGGTTTTGGACGCGATGGTTTTCGGTCCATGGTTTTGGACACAATGTTTTTCGGTCCATGGTATTGGATGCTTTGGCATGTATAAATATGTATTGTAACATTGAAAGGAACATAATGAAAAATCAAGCTGGTAGTCCCGGTTTTGGGATCCAGGGGAAAATCACTGTGTATATGTGTTTTATGTGTTATGCTCTCACATTGTTTATTTTCTGTGTTTTAGAATTCGTATGCAGGTAATTTCTGTATGGGGTTAAAGCCTGCATTTAGTGTCTCATTTTTTAAATGGGATATTAAAAGGAAAGGGCCTGACAGCAAAGGAAAATCACAAAAAAATCTTGCCACAACGAAAGTACCCATGTTTATGGATTTACTTTTGCTCCTTCTAGGATTTTGCATTGCTAAGGTTGTGCAAAACCTTTTGTTCTTCCTGTGTATCCTCATTTTCTTGAGTCCTTTTTACAAATCACAAGATGTCTAATTATCCATTTTATGTGGTGTGTGCACATGGGTCTTTATTATTGTGCTTTCACTGCGTATTCATTTTTTGTTTTCCATGTGAGCCCGGAGCCAACTCATACAGGGTATATTTGTAGCATTCCTTCTAGGATAACATTGTATGGTTGAGCCCCTTTTTAGTTTAATTCCATCCTTCCAAATATTTCACGCTACCTCTGGTACCCGTAAGCCTGTAACTTTTTAAAATATAATTCCAAAATTTTCCAAGCATCCAAGCTCTAGGTACCACACCATCACGTGTTTTATTATGTGTTCTCAAAAGGTTCAACTTGCACTTACACAATATATGTATACTTTAAGTAATGGCCCCCACTTATGCTTTAATAATCTACAAACCCAGAAGCCCATAACCTTTCTGAATTCCACTTTATAATATCTTCCGGGAATCTGAGCTCCACGTACTCCTCTCTTCTCTCTACTGAGTTGATGCCTCTTATACTCAAAAATTTATTTTAATTATATCTAGGAATTTCTATCTGGCATAGTACATTTACGCTCACTCTTCTACTACTCGCAAACTCGGAAGACCGACTAATTAAAAAATTACATTTCAAGTTTCTTCTAGGCACTATAATGTTATAATATATAATGGCTCCCTCCTTGCACTAATGATATGTCTGGTCCTCTCGACCTTGGATGTATTTCTAATTAACTTTTTTGAACAAGATGGGCACAACTTTCTCTAGACTAACTTAGATGGGTCCCACTACTATTCAATTGTAACAACCCTGGTCAAAATTCCATGTAATAAAGTTAATAAAGGAAAAAATAAGACCAAGGTCATGGGACATGTATTCCAAGCTGAGTGTTGGGAAAAAAAATCCTTGTGTGGGTGTTGATTTGGTTTATTATGGCTAAGGGAAATTGGCAAAGGCAATGGAAAAGGCTTTGGAAAGGCATGAGGCATTAATTGGCATTTTATTTATGAAAATAATGGATATTAGGAGAAAAACAAGGTGAAAAGTCATAGGTTACATGTGAGGAGGAAAATGAATAAAAATAAAATAATGCATATTAGGAGAAAAACAAGGTGAAAAGTCACAGGTTACATGTGAGGAGGAAAATGAATAAAAATAATGGAAAACTGAAGAAAATAAAGGCCTTATTAATACGAAGGTTTATGTGGATCAATTGGTACCTTTTATTAGTTCAGTTTGGAGATCTCTCTATTCCCTATCTCTCTCTCTCTCTCTCTTGGACACTTAGAGCATTCTTGGAGCACTCTAGTATTGGATCAAGGAAAGCAAAGGAAGGACCAAGAAAATAAAGGAAAGTAAAGATCAAGCAAGGAAGATAAGCATCTAGAAACTACAATGGGATTATTTGTAGGTATCGATTTGCATGTGTGATTTACTTGCTAGCTTTGGCATGCATGGTACATGTATGTGTGTATTTGGTTCTCTTGTTATCATTGCATGGGTTTTGCTAGGTGTGGAAGTGTTCTTCAGCCTTGCCTTGCCATTTCCGGATAGCCATGGCATGAAGGGTTCTCTTGTATTTGGTTGAGCTATATTGTCGTATGGTTCAAAACTAAGTGAGGTGGTCTCTAAAATAAAGAACACAAGGCCTAAGAATCCCTGGACAGGACTAGGATTGCAATAAAGTCATATTTGTTGTGCCTCAATGGGCCTAGGAATCCTTGACCAATGAATGGTGGGATATATGGTAAAGCCTAGAGGTGTGTGCCCTCAATCAGGCCTAGGAATCCTTGACCTGTGTGTTAGTGTCCTATATTATAGTAGTAAAAAAGCAAGTTTTGGTCTTTTCAAATTATTTTGGCAAATGTGTATAGATTTTTCTATGATTTTGTATAGATCAAGATACTGGTCTTAGTAAGAATGAAAAAATTCATTATTGATGTAATTATGTCAAAGTGTGTGAAAGATAATGTAAAGATAGTTTATGATTTCCTAAAGGTTGAGTTAAGTGAGTCTAGGGTGATGTATCATAAAAGATCATGCATGAAGTCATAGTGTGTCTTGTCTTCTCATCATTGGCACAAATTAGTGGGGTCAGGATAGTTAGTTAGGGTATCAAATCATATTGTGCCATGAAATCATCACCAGTACAATGGTTATGAGACATATGTTTCCCTTTTTACAGTTTCTACGCTTTCATAAATAAGGTTAAAAATCACATCACTTCACTTAAAAGACGTATTTGGTCACCTTAGGAGTTCAACAACTTGTTTAAGTATCTAAAATACCGGAGATCCATTCTTTGTTCCATCAAAATCTTGCTAGACATTGTTTGAGGTGCGTTGTGCTTTCTCACTGTGCTACTGTCAAAGGCATGAAGTTTTAATTAAGGGTTATGTTTTGGCACTATTTCATGCATGTAAGTTCAAAAAGAGTTTTGGAGTTTGTGAGTATCACCTATAAACTAGTTTTCTCAATTAAGAGGTTTAGTATCTGATCAAATCGTTTAGATGAATGTCTGTTGCGCTTTTCCTGTGAGGAGTAATTTTTGAAGTATGGAGGTTTGTGGTTGGATTAGAAGTCTTTTGACAGATTTAAAATGTTGTGTGAGTCATTTTCCACCTGCCCAGTGCTTTTAGAAGTTCAGAGGATAATTGGAAGCATAAGAACTTTGGAGTCAATGTGCTTTCTTGTTGCGCTAATACTGCAAATGTATCTTCACCATATCTCTTAAAACCTATACCCATTTTCCATGAAGTATTTACATGAGATGCATGAGGATTATATGAATAAACTAACTCAATTTCAGGTCAAAATGTTTCACGATTTTCGAGAAACGAGACAATGTTATCTATAGCCATTTTTTTCTTTTCTCGAAATCTGTGAGTTAGATTCAACCCAAATTTTTTGTGGAGAAGAATTATGATGATATTAACCCACTGAAAGAAAAAAAAAAAAAAAAAAAAAAAAAAGGCTCAATCTAGTTCACCTCTTAGGAGATATTCAAAAAATATTAGTCGATGTGCTTTGGCGCTACGCTTTTGTTGTAGGGGAGTTGTTGAAGAGCTCAATCTAGTTCACCTCTTAGGAGATATTCAAAAAATATTAGTCGATGTGCTTTGGCGCTACGCTTTTGTTGGAGGGGAGTTGTTGCACTTTTGGATAGTTTCACTTAAAAATAAGTTTATGACCTAATGGAGATGAATTTTGAAAAATTGAAATAGTTTTTTTGTCAATAATGAGATAATTAATAATAACCTCCTTCAGGTTTGTAACAGGTATCATAGATTGGAAGATTCGAATGAATCTTTACAACCTATTTTTCATACTTCATCATTTCTTGTTTCAGTCATGATATTTGGGTGCATATTACGAGGAGATGGAGAATAATTTTTGAAAATTATGACAGGGTTATCTCGAGAATAATTTATTCAACAAAAACCTCCTTCAATTTTGTAACAACTATCATGAATCGATAGATGTGATCTAATCTTTGACCCCTATTTTCCAGAAATTCAGTCCCTATTCCTAACATGTAGTTCCAAATTTAATGTAACTGATTCTATCTTTTGGAAAATGCTTGAGCTCAACCCCCAGAGTCCACGGATGTGCTAATTGTATATATTTCATGAATTTTAGTGTGAAAAAGGTTGGTTTTTCAGGGTTTAAAGGAAGAAACATCGTGTGCATTGTATTTTCTAATATATTATCTAGTGAATGAAAAAGATAGAGGTGTGATTTTACATGGATTCCTATGTCAGCTCCTGATGGTGATGTTCTTTCCTATTGTTGTAATTTTGCCTCTTTTCATTTCCATGATTTGAATGTATTTCCTCATGTTTGGTTAAACTAGAATTTATCTCATAATTCATTTTAAAATTGCTCTAATATAGCTTTTCAAAGAATCTATGTTTTCTTCTTAAATGGCATTTAGAATTCATCCCACAGCTTGATGCTCTATATGTTGTTTCCATCATTTTTACACCCACCCTTCTACAATGAATTAAGTTGATAACACCACGAAGAATGCCTACATTTCCCTTGTAAAAATATCCCTCATCTTTCATCCTGTCACTGGAAAAGAATCAACTTATATGACTGTATTTCCCAATGGATTTCTCTTCTCCCCTACTAGCAAACCTTTAAAACCTATATCCCTCTTAGCACCATACCTAGCCTAAAATCTAAGTGACTAAATTTTAGACAAAGAGAGCCCTCTCTAAAGCTGGAAGAGCTATATTCCAACTTCCAAGTGGTTTGTGGTTACCTTTGGGTTCCTCTCCTAACCCTGGAGGAATTACAGAATGCTAACACGTTGAATGTGTGATATATGGTAAATCCTGGAGGCTTGAGTCTTGATTAGGCCTAGGAATCTTCGACTGTTGTATGGCGGGACATATGGTAAATCCTAGAGACTAGGAGATATGAAAATTCCTCACAGTGTAAGTAGATAAATCTAGTGGCATCCATGCTTGTTTAGGGCCTAGTGATCCAGTGGGGATTCTGGTAAAGCCCGAGGAAACCTGGTTTGGTTTGGTTTTGAGTATCACATTCATGCTTGGAATATGGCATGGGGGTGATTGGCTGAGATAAATATTTGGTTCAGCCAATATATGGTCGGGTGGTTCGTGGCAGTCCCATAACTGGTTGGATTTTGCAATCATTAAATAATAGCTTCTTCTCCTTCATATTTCATGTGTAAATATATTGGTTCATATGTGATTCTTATGGTTGTTATATCCTTGTTATTTATGTTGGTTATGAGTATATTTTATGACAGAATTGAAATATGGCTCTCATCATGTTTTGATTTGCAAATGAATGTACAATGAATATATGACCTAATAGATGATAATGCATCTATGGTGATATGGCAACAATGCTTCTTTACGAATCTCAGATAAGTATGAGACATTTATGCTCAAATATGTTGTTATGACATGTACATTGCATATTTGTGACATGTTTTACGAAATGCCTGTCATGGCTAGTAGGGGTCCATTCAATTAATTGATCAAGTGCTTGCATTAGTACATTTTTTCCAATGTCATTTATCATTTATGGAAGTTTCATGAAGCTCTCGGTAGTGGCCTCAGTTATGGCCCTGAAAAGGTGGCATAAAATCTGGGGTCGTTAGCTCAGAACTAGCTGAAAAGTCCACAGTCGTTAGAATGCCTTTGTTGTGGGAGTGAATATAAGGCCTCAATCACATGCATGGTTTGTCATGGGAGTGGCTAGGGGTCCAAATCAGTGAAATGTCAAGTTTCCTCAGGGGTTGGTCACCTAGAATGGTTGGTTGACTCCTGAAAGTTTTGTAGCATGAGTAGAAGATCAGATTGGTTTGGTTTTGTCAGTTCCACTTTGTTATAGACATTTTTGTGCCTCGCATCATGGAGCATGAAATGTCAATAATCACAGGGATCCTCAGTCCCTAAACATGTTGTTCTTACCCCTAAAAGAACAAGGTCATCAAACAACAGCACTTCCAATCAGTTCTCCACCTGAAAACACTTCAAAACAGGCTTATTTTGGATCATGTCAGCTGCTCCACTGAGCTTCTGCGCTGGGATGCAACTGTCCCTCCTTGTACCTGCGCTGGAAGTCAAGATTAATGAAGGCTACCTGCGCTGGGCGAGATTGGCCAAGTGGCACAGTCATCCTGCAAGGTGTCAACTGCCCAGGAAGCTTCCAAACTGACACTTGGTTCATGAGATTCGCCCTGTGATGAGTAAGAGGTACTTGATCACCATGTGTAAGCAAGGATCTCCAAGTGGACTCAAGGACTGAAGTTTAACTGAAGAGGGAGAGGACACAAGGCAGCTTCATGTCAGTCTCAAGCTGACTCATCCTCTCTTCTTCTCTCCTATATATAGAGCTCTTCTATGAGGTCTAAGGAGGCTGGAATTTTGTGTAAAGCAAGGAGGTGCTGTTAGTTTACAGTTAGAGCTATTGGGTGATTGTTTTACTAGAGGTGAAGAGGAGAGTTCTTGCTGCTGGGGAGGTGCTGCTGGATTGGAGCCATCATTGGTTGTAACCTTCTCAGAACCCTGTTACTTCTATCAATAAAGTTTTGCATGTTCTCCTATATACTTGTATTGCATTGATGTATTGTATTTACATGTATATTTGATTCACTCTAATCCATGTATCAGTTATGAGTACTTGTATCTTGTAGTTTGCTCTCTTGTTTTGTGCAGGATCTGTGTGTAGCTGGACCGGCAAAGAGAGCAAGGAGCTGGGAACAAGAGACAAAGAGAGAGGGCAAGGATCGACTAAGCGAAAGACACCAGGTTGGTTAATCTTTCTTCATTCTCTCTGTACTTTCATAAAGGAAATCATCAAAACTTTACTTTCAGTTGTTGCTAAAGACTGTCACCTTTAGAGTAGGGATAGGGTCATCCGCATCGGATACTTTTCCCCACAACAAACTGGCGACTCCGCTGGGGAGCCTAGTATCTTGTTGGTGTTTGTAGTATTTTGCTATTCGTTTCTTGAAGAAAAGAGTACCAAATCGAAAAGCTTTTGACTATATCAAAAGCGAAGTAGAGGGTCTGCTACTCTTGCTCATTTACTGAGCAAATTCAAGATTTGAAGAGCTTATCTACAAAAGACTCTTTACTCTTTGTGATAGATCTTCATCCTCTTGATCATCCCTTAGCCTGTACTTGACCTATAGCTTTTTATTTCAGCAAAAACAGTGCATTTTTGAGTTTTTTTTGACCCGGAAAACTTTGTAGACGTAACTCTCGTGTCCCAGAGCAGGCTGTCCACAGGCAGTCTGCATTACAGCGCAGGTACTCCCTTCGGGAACTGCGCTGAGAGTCAAACTGACAGACCAGAGCCTGCGCTGGTCCAGTTAGCCATTGTCTTGCTCAGCTTTCCCTTTGTGTCTTGGCCCTGTTTTCACTGTTTTTTAGCTGATTGCTTGCTGGTCATTGTACTTGCTGTAGACCACTTCTCCTTGACATTATTCCGCCTCAGTTGTGTGATGAAACTGTGAATGTTCTTTCAGTATTTCTTGTTTCAGTTACAGTTTCCCATTGTGAAAAGCGAACCAGTATAGTTGTGACCTCTTAGATCCTGAACTGTAAAAGTGTCTTTGTGATCTTAAGAGCTAGTTTTATTACTGTTCATGGCTGTTTGAGTTTGTTTGTTTTTCATCTTATGGTTTGAATTCGTATATTTTTAGTGTTAAAACAAGTACCTGTAAGGTGTCTTTTCATGTTAGACGAAACTTGTTTGTTTACACTTCAAATTGAATTCGAAAATTATACAACAATTTCCTTTTGTCTACATCAACATTAAGGGAAAAGAAAAGAAATACATGCATCTTGCATTTGCATTTTTGATAAGTTTGTGTGTCTGATCTAGGAGAAAGTGCATTAGTTTGTGCTTTGTGCTCTGTGTGGAAAGATATTGTTTTTCTCTCCCCTCAGTAGTTAGGATTTTCAAAGCTAAAAAGATTGTAAAAGCTTGCTTATCATTTTAGCTGCATTTAGGAATTCGTACCAATACATCTCGTGGTGATCCTGAAAGACAAACTGATAAACAAGATCAACTTAAAATATATTGAATGAATCTAAAAACGCATTGTAACATAACGCTCACAGTAGAGGTCTAGGTAGAGACGTGTTCCGGCGTCGTTAAACGTAGTGACTGTCGATCTCTACGAAGGTGGGTGATTCCTCCTGAGAGTCGGTGGCACTAATACGGACTTGAGCTCCTGCGTACCGTCGCGTATATTGGGAGACCCCTATAGGCTTTTATCCTTTATCCTTAGGAAGCCATGTCGACCGCCCTACTGATCGCGATGCAGTGAACACAACATTCACGAAGATCGACCACCCGTACCGTAAAACGTATTCTGTGGTTTCGCGAAAGGTTTGGCACACCCTCTGCCTAGATCTCCAGAGCAGTTTCTTTTGGCCCTTTTCAAACTCTATAACTGAAAAGGTCCAGCCGAGCATTTGTCACTTCGGGCTCGTTAATACATCGAAGGCGACTAGAGTCATCTTTAGCTTTTTCTCGACTCTTAAAACATGAAAAAGCAAAGTTGTGTCTAAAAGCATCTAATAAAATTCATTCAATACGGAAACATAATTCCCCCTTTTTGTATTTTAGTTGGTCAAGTAATCCGCAACCGTGGAGGAAAGTCAATTAGAACCCCGTCGTTCAGGGAGGCTTGCGAGTCAACCGCCTTTGTCTCCGGAACCGAGAGTAGTACGGACGAAGCGAACTCGCTTGACCAGGTCAAAATCTCCTTTTAAAGTTAGAACGGAAGTTCCAACAACATCTGAGATTCTGGTCACTCCCAATATTTCTGGAATCCCTGCCTCTATTGAAGAAGTTCAACAGCAACAGAAGGACAGTTGTACTGATCCTAGTCTAAATACAAGTACTTGCATAACTGAACCAGTTCCATCTGAAACCGGTCCACAGAGTCTTGTTATTCAAACAACTGTCGCTGTCGAAGCAACCCCTTCTTCGGCACCAGAAATCTTTTACGGACCTGACGGTCTTCCTCTTCCTCCTGGTCTGATTGCAATAGAGGAAATCGTAGAGGACCAGCAAGCAAATACTCCAACTCATTTTGGAGTAGGTACCCCTCTTTTTCCTTCTGCATCAGAAGTTTGTCTATCGCCACCGGAAGTTCCTGAAGAATCGTTAGGAAGTTTATTGGATAGACTTAAAATGTCTGAACAACCGTCGACATCTAGGACTGTGCCAAATGACACAGCGATAGCAGAAGCTCCTGCTGTCACTCCAACGATGTTTGCCGGCATACCATCTGTCCCAACTAGTTCTCATCAACTAGAAGGAGTCCACCCAGGGACTATTATGACAACTTGGTCTGTTCCAGTTTGTTCTTCCGGTACAATACTCGGTAATTCTTATGTTGAAACGAGACAAATTGATCCCTTTGGGAATCAGTTTGGGCCATCCAGTCCTCAAAGACCTTCTATACCCTTGAGCTCCGGATTGTTACCGTATGGGGGGCAATATGCCCTTTCACTTCCCCTTTCGGGGGGATACCCATACGGCAGTTTTCAACCACATTCAGGTTTGACTGAAGTAACGACGAGTGGTTGGGTACCTATGTTACCCCAACAACCAAGAGTTGTATATTCCATGCAACAATGTGTACCTATGTCTAGTATCCCGACGATGCCAGCAATTGTAACCGTGTCGCAAGTTCAATCGATGCCTGTTGTATGTCAACCCCAAGTTGTAATGCAACAGCCTATTGACCCTGCAACACAACCACAATCGCCAACTGCCGGGACGACACAGATACAAACGGGAACCATAACCCCGCGTCTTGGTCCGTCGGTTAGTGTCGCACAACAAAACATGGCTTCACAACCATGGATGGTGCAATACCAACAACCTCAGTTTCAACAGGTGTACCAGGGATCTGAGCAACAGATCTTTGCAAATAGTGGGCAACCCTATATTCAGAACGGGTTAAACCAACCACTTTACAGTGGCCAAGCCCACCAGCCGTATCAGTCATATCAACATCAGTTGCATTATGCTGGTATGCAAAGACCTACTGCTCAGGCGATTCCATCGTATCCTGGGTACGCCTCGCCAAACTTGAATCAGCAGTTGCCATTCGTGGCAACCCTAGAATTACCAGATTTACATCGATTAACGAGCGATCCAATCGCCTATGCCCATTGGTGGCCAGCGATTCCTCATAAACTTCCTTCGGACATTCCTAAATTCAATGGAAATCCGGGCGAAGACCCGTCGAATCATGTGATGACATTCCATCTGTGGTGTTCGTCGAATACCTTGAATGATGATTCGATAAGACTTCGTCTTTTCCAGAGGACATTGACTGGTCCGGCGGCCAAATGGTATATTGAATTACCTAGAGCCTCTTTCGACAATTTTAGTTCCCTAGCCACGACTTTCTTAACACACTTTCAGTTACCTATAAGGTACGAAACTGGGACAGAGATCTTGACCAATTTCAAGCAGACAACAGCCACACATATATCAGATCATATACATGAGTGGCGCCGTCGGCGCAGAATGGTAAAAACCTATGTTCCAGATCAGCTATTAGCTGAGTGGTTTATAAAGTCGCTTCTGCCTGCTATAACAGAAAATGTGGCCAAGGGAGGCGTCGTAACAGAGGAGCAAGTTATTGCTCGTGCTCAATATTTGGACTTAGTATATACTCAGTCGGGCACGCTCTATGATAAGATACCTGACGCCCCCAGACCAGAATTTTCAATCCCTCCTCCTCCCGGATCGAATAGTGACTCTCATGCCGGTGATGGCGTGATTGGAACTGCAAACGCTAAGTCGACAAGGGATTCGAATAAGAAAGCCCGTAAGACTTCGAATCAAAAAGCAAATCAAGAGATTCTTGCTTCGGAGGTAAATGCTGTATCTACGGATAAAGGCAAAAACTCCAATCAACCAGGAAGCAAGAAGAAACAAAACGAAGGGAAGAAGAAGAAACAAGGTGAGTCATCCCCTCAAAAAACTTCTTCAAGCCCTCCTAGGAAAGGGAAACCAACGAGTCCATGTCATATATGCGATGAGGATCATTGGACAGCAGATTGTCCATATAAAGCCGAGTTTAAAAGATTCTTAAAGAATTCACAAACCCCGGCTGTATTGACTGATCCGTTTCCCAATCCAAGCCAAAATCTGGTTGACAGTGGAGATACTTCCCGGTGCCAGGTACTAATGGTGTCGACCTCTGAACAGCAAAATGATGCTTTGATTTCGACAAAGTGCAAAAACTGCGGGCATCCGCAGTCGTCAAACAGTAAAGGAAATGATCAACCAAGCAGTTCGACGACAACTTCGACAAAAGTTGTGCCACCATTTACTACGGGAAGCACTCCTATGATCCAGGGAAGGAATCACTCTCTCCAAAATATCGGAGTCATTCTCCTAAAAGACCCTACTTTAATGGGTACTTCCGCATTACCGCCTTCAAACAATATGGCGGAAATGACCACAATGGAATATGAGACCTTCTGTTTCTAGCAGATCAGAAAGATCGAGGATAGTTCCTATCTCAGGTCAACCTCGTTAAAAAATGAAAAACCATGAGGATAGTTCTTTTACTATGTCAACCTCATTAAAAAATGAAACAATCCCCTTTCCAGATCTCAATGGTAAACCTTCATTCCAATCAACAAAGTTGAATGCAATGAAGCTTGGGGGACATGCACCTCGATTGCATTGTTATGCTGGGGGCATGATTAGCATTATCGAGCAGTTTTAGCACATAGTTCATGCTCGTTAAAAAATAAACATAAGTTGTGAGCAATCTTCCCCTAGAGTTCAAGCTCATCCAGAAAAAATGAACCGGTAAATAACCGTGGTAAATGTAACCTTTGACAGCCATATTAAAGCCTTGGTCGTATTTTGTGCACCGTCACCTCCATCTGTTCATTTGGCCAATCGTTCATCTCCATATGTGTGTTTACCTATTTTGAGGAACAGCTGCGAAGAGTGATTTCACCTAGCCATCCTTGTGACACTGCCGTGATTGGAAAATTACAACCTGTACCTGGAATCTGCTGCTATCCCTGTTTATCACTCGTTCCTCAAAAGACGAGTCTTCTTTGAGCTCTTTTCACTGACTCGTAAAATATGAAAAGTTTGCCGAGTTTTGGCCTTCCAGCTCGTTAAAAGGACCGGAAGAGCTATCCCTCCTCTAGATTTTAATCTTTTTGGACCTGAGGGATTATTGCACAAAAAGATCGAGCGCTTGTCTTGTTCAGCTCGTAAAAGTACCGAACAGCCATCCCTTCTGTATTGTTTTATACTTTTTCGAACTTAAGGGATTAGATGACGAAAAAGGAATCATGGAGTTGACTTTCTGTATCTTTTCAGACTCTCTAAAAATGAAAAGGACCGAGTTTTCCTTGTCGTTAGACTCGTTAAAATGATTAAATAGCGACAAACTTGTCTTTAGACGAGAACGAGTTTCCCTATCGCTAGGCTCGTTAAATCATAGCGATGGGCTTGCCCGAAGGGCAGGTTATAGAACAAGCATATGTTATCCTCCTCAAGCTTGACAAAAATAAAGAGGTACTGGTCAGAAATGACTGGGGAAAAATTGGGAGAACATCAAAGTTTAATGGTAGCAAGTCACTCTTGAACATGACACTTTTCCTCCGTACCACATCGGGTTGGGTTGTTTCATTCACCGGTCTCATCGCCATGGTCCTCGCCAAACCATCCACATTTGGGGTAATGCTACCGATCCATCGCATCAGTGTCGTTATATGTTCAAGAGGGGTCATTCTGAAAGTGTCAACCGTGTCCCATCCACTGCCATGCATTATCCTTCATCCATTCATGATCGTCACCCTGAATCATATGTCACAGTTTGTTTGCACCTCCACTAAAATCATTAGCTCCGTTCCGTGTCATTGATGTGGGATTCATTAAGGCCCTCCTTTGACGGATCGCTTCTTGTCGACTTCAGCTCATTATCCAAGAAGTTGATCTAGGAACACCCCCCATCAGTACTTTGAAGCTTGCATGCCTCAATGGCAAGTTTCTCACTTCCGGCGACAGGTATACATCAATGACCTTCGACCAGAAGATTTTGCGTGGCGTTCGACGCCAAGTCCTTTATTCACGCCACGTGAATTGTACTGCAGTACCTTGAGGGTCATCGTCATTATTGGTGATTCCTCTCGCGCTTGTTAACGGTTTTCATTATTGACCGGTAATCAAGCGATGTCTTTCCATGTTCGACTTCAGCACAATTCTCACATGGATCGACTTGTACTTAGAGTGAAGATCGAACGAGTTTGAAGACCCCGGATCTAGTTTCATCCATCCGGGCTGCGATATATATTCAGGAAATATAAAAGCATTTGTCATGTACATCATTGCAACAGATGATCATCCTATTCAAAGGATGATAATTTCAGCAGAAAATTATCAGTCTACCTTCAGACGATCGTCTGTCATATGTACCAAAATGTATTTATAAAAGCTAAGCATGGGAATGCCCGCCTCAGCTAGATCATGAAAATAGAATGAAAAATAATGTATTGTATTGTATTGTATTACAGGGCACCTCCTCAGCACTGGAATGAACTTCGGACCCTCTAGATAAAGCATTTCACCCGATAAACGGCCTCATACTTTAGGGGGCAACTGTTATAGACATTTTTGTGCCTTGCATCATGGAGCATGAAATGTCAATAATCACAGGGATCCTCAGTCCCTAAACATGTTGTTCTTACCCCTAAAAGAACAAGGTCATCAAACAACAGCACTTCCAATCAGTTCTCCACCTGAAAACACTTCAAAACAGGCTTATTTTGGATCATGTCAGCTGCTCCACTGAGCTTCTGCACTGGGATGCAACTGTCCCTCCTTGTACCTGCGCTGGAAGTCAAGATTAATGAAGGCTACCTGCGCTGGGCGAGATTGGCCAAGTGGCACAGTCATCCTGCAAGGTGTCAACTGCCCAGGAAGCTTCCAAACTGACACTTGGTTCATGAGATTCGCCCTGTGATGAGTAAGAGGTACTTGATCACCATGTGTAAGCAAGGATCTCCAAGTGGACTCAAGGACTGAAGTTTAACTGAAGAGGGAGAGGACACAAGGCAGCTTCATGTCAGTCTCAAGCTGACTCATCCTCTCTTCTTCTCTCCTATATATAGAGCTCTTCTATGAGGTCTAAGGAGGCTGGAATTTTGTGTAAAGCAAGGAGGTGCTGTTGGTTTACAGTTAGAGCTATTGGGTGATTGTTTTACTAGAGGTGAAGAGGAGAGTTCTTGCTGCTGGGGAGGTGCTGCTGGATTGGAGCCATCATTGGTTGTAACCTTCTCAGAACCCTGTTACTTCTATCAATAAAGTTTTGCATGTTCTCCTATATACTTGTATTGCATTGATGTATTGTATTTACATGTATATTTGATTCACTCTAATCCATGTATCAGTTATGAGTACTTGTATCTTGTAGTTTGCTCTCTTGTTTTGTGCAGGATCTGTGTGTAGCTGGACCGGCAAAGAGAGCAAGGAGCTGGGAACAAGAGACAAAGAGAGAGGGCAAGGATCGACTAAGCGAAAGACACCAGGTTGGTTAATCTTTCTTCATTCTCTCTGTACTTTCATAAAGGAAATCATCAAAACTTTACTTTCAGTTGTTGCTAAAGACTGTCACCTTTAGAGTAGGGATAGGGTCATCCGCATCGGATACTTTTCCCCACAACACACTTCCTTAACTATACACGAGGAGTTTAATCACATCATAGTATCCTCTCGTCACATGTTTACCCCAAAGTACTGGTTAAATTGGGTAAATGTGGGAGGAGGGTGTTACAGAGTGGTATCAGAGCATGGTTCAACACTTGGACTAGATGGGTGGAATCTATTTTTCAAGCATGCATGAAGTATGTATATGTGCTTGTTATGTATGCATGGTGATGGTCATTGTTGCAGTTGTGTTGTCATGAAGAATTTGATGAGGTTGTTGTTGGGATGTGTTTTTCATTAATTCATATCAGTTGTATATGCATTTGTTGTGCATGTCAACATCTATATGTTGATTATGCATGCATTGTCGTGGTCATGGTTATGCATGTATAGTAGGTAAGAGATGCATTGTGATGGTCATTGTTGTGGTATTGTGTCATCATGATTCTATTGTGATGTTATGATGTTGATGTGTTGGCTGAGATACAGCAGAAGATGCAAATCATCAAAGTGAGGTTGCAGCACTGGACCACAAGGTAAGAACAGATCGTCATATAGGTTTGTATGTTGCGTATGCAGGTATGTTGGTTAATGGTTGTTATACGCATTAGGTTTATGTACATTCTTTTCATTCTATTGTTGTTATAGTTACATGCATGATAAATGATAGTTAATCAGTGTGGTTATATGCACATGCGTCGGTTAGCCATGAAGGATAGTAACTAGTTGTTGTATGCATTATGGTCATATGCATGATGAGTAAGGGCATTGCATTTGAGATCTTGATGTTATATGTACTGTGATAATCTAGATTGGCTTGTGTAGATGGTTATGGTTACAATATTCAGGGATGAGCCAACATATTTGTGATATTGTGTTGTACTAATCTAGACTGGCTGTGCATATGTGATTGTTATGGATGAATGACAATTGTTTATGAGCTTATGATATGAACATGTTAGCTAGTTTTTGTCATGGATATCATGACCTTATTTATATTTGATTTGACTTGTTGTGAAGTTATATCATGCTAATCTAAATTGATTGTGCAGACAAGATAGCCTCCCTTGAGATACATTAAGGTATCAGTTTTCTTATGTTGGCTATTTGGTGTTTGAATATTTGATTATGTCATATATTTGGTGTTTGAGTGTTTGGTGTTTATTGTGTCGTCTATATGTTTCTTGAATGTTTGATTAATTGCATGATATGAGTATGTATCTGTAAGATTGCATGAAGGAATGATCTTGGTTCAAGATGGTTGTGCTAGCACATTATGTGTTGAGACAGTTGATATGCACTTGAATGCAACTGGGTGCTAGTTGTAGTATTATGATTAATGACTGTAAGTTGATTTCAAATTATGACATGGTTGTCAGAGTTGGTAAAAGTTGATTTCAAATTAATAGGCATGATTTCTTGATCTTTCGAAAATGTGACTAACATAAGTGAATAGTTACAGGGAAACATGCTTGGTATTAACGTGAAAAGGTAACAGTTGATGTTTTTATATAACTAATAGTTGGGTGATGTGAAAATACATAGTAAGACTCAATTATAGAAAGGAAAAAGGTAAAAGGAAGGAATTGGGTAAGAATTGGTTTAGCGAAGTTTTGAAACCACAATTCCAAATGAATGAGTGCTTTGCACAGAAATGGGAAGTCTTCTTAACCTTGCTTTTGTCTAACATTATATGGACATGTGCTATATTCATGAACATGTATTTGACAGGTATAATAGTTGGTTCCTAGTTATAGTTGGATTTTTCAAGGAATTGGAGTTCCTTAAGAGTTGATATATGTACATGTTCAGTTACAAGTCAACATGCTTAGGTACACCAAGGTAAGGCAACGTGTATATTTTATATCTATTTATGCACTAATTGTTATGTGTTTGTGGCAGTATGATGCAGGGGATTGCATGGAAAAAGAGAATGTCATGAAATATTGAAGAAGGCTTAGGCTTAATTTCCATTGGAGGCATTGGGAACCCATGGGTTTGAGTCATGGTGTTTATTGGGAGTGTTGTGCCTTCGATATTTTGTGATTTGTTTGCGCTTGATTTATGGGTTTTGATCGCATTTGGTGCAAAGCCTTGCCACTTTATTTGTGGTGTCATGTTTCTATTAGTGTTTCATGGTTTTATTCTTGTTTGTTTTTTGTTCTTTCCTTTATGTTTTGAAGGACTTCGGAATTGGTTGGGAAGGAGGAAGTTCATAGAGCTCAGGAAGAGCTTAATGAAGTCCAATAGGTAATGTAAGACCCGAATGAATCTCGGTGCATGTATAAGAGTGATTGAAGGCAAGAGTACGACAGTCAGTTCGATTGGTTGTGTCCATTGGGGTAAATGGACAATGACAGGATAGTCATGAGAAAAGTAATAGGAAAGGTAAATTAAAAGGATTTGAGGCATCAGATGACTTGGCTAAGTTGGGAACTGTTGTTCTCATTGTTGTGCATGTTGTGCATGGATAAAGGGAGTTCTTTTAACCTTAACCTTATGATATCTAGTAATTATGTTGTGAATATGATTATGTTTTTGTCTCTATATGTATACATGTATGTATGTATGTCGTTGTCTGATAAGGTCATCAGAGATCATGATTTTTTTATACTAATGTTTATATGTGTGTATGTCATTATCTGATAGTGTCATCAGGAATCATTCTTGTAGAGGAATGATTGCTTATGCAGGAGAATGACATGAAGAGGTTCCTAGACTTATGAGGAATAAAATGTGAAGAGTAGCCCTAACAAATCTATGAGGTCAGTATCATGTGGATATGAATTGATATTATGTGATTATACTATGTTTATTTATGGTAGGTAATGTTGAGGGGTACATCAGCGGAATGAAAGCAGTGTGATATGTGGCATGGTGGGACAAGCATGGATGGTGGAAAGATACTAGAAGCAAGGTTGCCTAGTAAGGACAGTGTGGTCTTAGGATGTGCAGTACTGGTTTCGTGTACATGTAGCATATGTAGTATTGTGTACATATGATGTTGTGTGCCTATTGAATTTATGATGTTTTGTCTATATTGCATATGCAGTGTTGGGTATAAATGGTACTATGTACATGTTGGATATGTGGTTTGGGGTACATATTTTATTGTGCACATGTTGGATATGTAGTGTTGTGTGCATATGGTGTTTTGCACATGTTGGATATGCGGTGTTGTGTACATATGGTGCTATGTGCATCTTGTATATGCAGGGCTATGTACACATGCTGTTGTGTGCATGTTTTCCATGTGGTTCTATGTACATATGGTGTTGTGTGCATGATTTTACATCTGGTGATGTGTGCATGTGGTGTTTTCTACATGTTGTACATGCGGTGTTGTGTGCAGGTGGAGTTGTGTACATGTGCATGTGGTGTTGTGTACATGTAGTGCATTTGGTGTTGTGTACATGTGGTGTTGTGTACTCATTATATAGGTGGTGTGGTGTACATGTGATGTTGTGTACACATTGTACAAGTGGTGGCATGTGCATTTGATGTTGTGTACACATTATGCAAGTGGTATTCTGTACATGTTATACATGTGGTACTGGTGTACATGTGGTATTGTGTGCATGTCGAACATTCTTTGTTGTGTACATTTGGTACTATGTATGTGCATTGTGTAGTTGTGCCATCGTGACATGTGTATTTGTTTTGTTGTGCTATGTGTATGTATGTGTATTGAGTTATACATCGGATTTAGGAGTATGTATTGTGTTGGGTTGTACACTAGGTGTAGATGTATGTGTCGTGGTGTCTATCAAGTGTAGGTGTATGAATTGTGTGGTGTTGTACGCTGTGTGTGGATGTACGTGTTGTGATGTACATTGTGTATGTGTACATGATTGAAGAAAAGAAGAAGGTACTGGTGTTTGTCAGTTTCAGAAACTGATCTAATGTGCATACAGAAAGGACAAAGGATAAAGGTAAAAGATAAGGATTGATTAAAGCATAAGTATCAATATTTTATTTCAGTTTTATTATGTATGTGATATATGATTTTGATTTATGATGGTTACATCTGATCTATGATTCTGGTTGATGATGATGATATGCGATTCATGATTTTTATCTATGATGGTTGTGCTTTGAGCTAACTAGATGTGATATGTTTATTCATGATGATTTGGTCAAGAGTTGGTTTGGCTTGTTGTATCACAAAGTGAACATAAGTGAAAGAGTAACTTATTAACGGGCCACCAATGAGGTATGATTTGAATTTATTTGAATTTATTTTGAATCTAATGGAATTTATGTGTTTGGTATAGGAAAGCATGGAAATGCCCATTTGGGTGGTTGAAAATGGCTGCAAGCATTAACGACAACAACAGAAGGAATTGGAGCATGTAGATGTTAGGTCCCTATACTACTAGTGTAACCCCTTTGTTTTATTAGTGTAGCCCCCTTATTATATTGTTGTACCCATTGTACCCCATAGAAGCCCACTATTGTTATTGTTGTGCCCTTACATTATTATTGTTATGTCAACTTTGATTATATTATGACCCCTTAGACTCCTATATATAGAAAGGAGGTCTTGTCATTTGTATCATCCAAGAATTGTTCATTTGTGTAACATAAAGGAGGTTTCCCCCTCAAAGTGACTGATTTCTAAGGCGTTGATATATCTTTTCTTTATTTTTGTGAGTTGGTTTCATAACATTTGGTATCAGAGATTTGGATTCTAGGGTTTCATTGCTCTAAACAGGTCATCATGGCATTTTTGCTATAACTTTTTTGCTACGAAGTTTCAAAAGCTAACAAAAAAACATTTGAGCTGAAATCATTCTGAACCTCGAGTACAAATTTTAGATCTTGTCTCGCTATATTCTAGGAGATATCATCTGAGGAAGTTAGGGTTTTCGCAAGCTCCAAAATTCCATCTCAAACATGTCAGTGTGGAATTTTCGCTATAATTTTGTTTCTATTCAAACTCTGAAATTAAAACCCATTTGAGCTAAAATCTTGGTGAATCTCGAGACCAAATTTTAGATCTTGTTTCGCTATATTTTCAGATATATGGTCCAAGACATTTCCGATTTTTGCACACTTCCGAATTACATCCCAAATAGGTGACTTTTGGAAAATCATCATCTCTCTCTCTGAGAATCTGATTTAAATTTCATAAAACGCAACAGAAAGAAGATAGACTGTAGTTTTTTGGGTATCATTTTCAGAACCTAAGGCCGAAACAGTGACACGTGGAACATCGTACAAGTTTGCTCTACTGACCAAGTCTATAATTAGATCATCGCGGGAGATTGGGCATAACTCTTTCTTCAGGAATCGAATTGCAATTAGACTTGCGGGGTTAGAAAGAGGACTCAGAGGGATATTACAAGCTGAAATGTTAGAGCTCAAACATCCGAAATTACAAAGTTACACTCGTTTCAAGATAGAGCTCCTAAAATCAAGAAAAAGCGATATGAGGAAGTTTGATGGCAAGAATCCCGTAAATTGGATACTACAAATGGAACAATATTTTGATATAATTGAGGTGAAACTATTACAAAAGGTACGTATTGCATCATTATATTTAGAACCGAATCAATTTTTATGGTATAAAGGGCTTTGTTCTCGTAAACCACTTATCACGTGGTCAATTTTCACGGAGGAAATGATAACGCATTATGAGGATACAAAGAGAAACACCTTCATTAGCCAATTGAAAAATCTAAAACAAAAGGGTTTAATGGCAAAGCACATTGAGAACTTCCAAAAATTGAAAATAAGGGTAAATGGTATTCTAGAGAAGCAGAGTATTGATATCTTCATAGGGACTTTAAAGGATAACATCCAATATGATGTTTGTCTTTGGGAACCTGATTCATTGGAGAAGGCATTCAGGCTGGAAAGAAAAATTGAAATAAAAATTATGGCAACAAGAAATCATACCACTCACAACTATAAATATGGAAGTGTTGTTGCTTCTAGCCTTCCACAACCTACAAGGTTGACACCACAACAATTGGAACAAAAAGGAGAAAACAGGATTTGTTACAGTTGTGATAAAAAATAAACTAGAGATCATAAGTGTTCTGAGAAGAAATTATTTTACATTAATTGTGAAGAGGAGGAAGAAAAGGATCAAGAAACTTCAAAAGAAGAGGATATACACTGGGAACCAACCCTAGATAAAGAAGAAATGAATCTGACCATATCTTGTACTGCATTGGTAGGAATTACCACTCCTCAAACTCTCAAGATAGAAGGACATATCAAGAAGAAGAAGGTTCAAGCAGTGAAATATCAGGAAGAAAAGGATCAAGAAACATCAAAAGAAAAGGATACTCACCAGGAACCAACCCCAGAGAAAGAAGAAATGAATCTGACCATATCTTGTAATGCATTGGCAGGAATTACCACTCCTCAAACTCTCAAGATAAAATGACATATTAAGAAGAAAAAGGTTAAAGTAGTGAAAGAACACATCGAGCATCAACAACAAGTTCTCCGACTTTTAAAGGATAACCTCACTTTGGCGCATAATCAAATGAAACAACAGGCAGATCAATATCGCAGCAAAAGAAGTTTTGATGTACGTGACTGGGTATTTCTCTGACTACAACAATACAAACAAATGTCCCTCAAGGAAGCTAAGGAGGATAATAAATTATCACCAAAGTATTATGGTCCATACAAGGTGTTACAAAAGATTGGTACTATGGCATACAAATTGGAGCTTCCTACATCTTCCCGAGTGCCCCCAGTTTTCCATGTTTCATGCTTAAAGAAGGTTATACATGATAAGCTCCCAATTCAAACAATATTGTCGAAACTTGACGAGGAAGGAAAAATCATATTGGAACTTGAAGTAGTCATGGAAACAAGAACCTGATAGCTATGAAACCGATCAATTTCAGAGTATCTCATCAAGTGGAAGAACTTACCTGCTAAAGATTCCACATGGGAGGACGAGAATTTTATACAAAAGCATCTAGAACTACTCAAGCATTGAGGACAACACTTTTTGGAGAGGGGCATGTTAGGTCCCTATACTACTAGTGTAACCCCTTATTTTTATTAGTGCAACCCCCTTATTATATTGTTGTGCCCATTGTGTCCCATAGAAACCCACTATTGTTATTGTTCTGCCCTTACATTATTATTGTTATGTCGGCTTTGATTATATTATGACCCCTTAGATTCCTATATATAGAAAGGAGGTCTTATCATTTGTATCATCCAAGAATTGTTCATTTGTGTAATGTAAAGGAGGTTTCCCCCTCGAAGAGGCTGATTTCTAAGGCATTGATCTATCTTTTCTATGTTTTTATGAGTTGGTTTCATAACAACAAAAGTATGTTGTTAAAGCACTTCAGGGGCAAGGATGTTGTGGGACACTGGTACCCAATAGTGTCCATTGATTTCCATGAGAATGCTATGATCGTTATGGTGGTTTTGATGCAGGGATATGCCTTGGTTTTTGACCTTCTAATGTGAGGAAACCTTGCCAAGCGATGGATCACTGAGGAAAGGGGATGTCAGGGAATTCGGAAGGTGAGTGATTGTACGGAAGGGGGTGGACAGATTTCCCAAGGGACTATGTAGTAGAGAAGGGAAGGTCAGGGACGTATTTTTTCTGGTCATTAGCTTTGTAAAATGGAATCAGATGCACATTGGGAGTGTGCCCTGGAATAATGAGCAGGTAAATGTTCACTGAGAGGAAAAGTGGTGAAGGATTATAACGCTAGACATTGGATGCAGATTTGATTTTGACAGTCAATTCTGGATGTCCTAGGAAGGAAGTGAATCATGGTATTACTCTGAGGGTGGAGGAGTGAGCCTCTAGATTCCCTTGTTGTTAATGCATGCATCATATCATTTTATTTGTTGGTTGAGAAAATGTGCATGTGTGTATATTATTGTAAATATTGTATCGAGTTTGATTTATAAAGCTCCATAGATAGTATGATTATTTGCTACTTGAAGAAAATGTGTATGAGTATATATGTGGTTGATATTATAAATATCGTAATGAGATATGTTATAAAGCTCCAGTAAACGGTATGTTTGTCATGTTTGCGTAATGGTCGTTGTAAATATGACAACGAGTTGTGTTATAAAGCTCCATGGGCAAGATGTTATGGTTGTCAGTGGTCTTGCTGGTTATAGGTGTCATTGAACACCGAGGACGGTGTTCCCCCAAGGGGGAGGGTTCTGTAACATCCCTAGTCAAAATTCCATGTAATAAATTTAATAAAGGAAAAAATAAGACCAAGGTCATGGGACACATATTCCAAGCTGAGCATTGGTCAAAGCATCCTAGTGTTGGTGTTCATTTAGTTTATTATGGCTAAGGGAAATTGGAAAAGGAATTGGAAAAGGCTTTGGAAAGGCATGAGGCATTAATTGGAATTTTATTTATGAAAATAATTGAAATTAGGAGAAAAGGAAGGTGAAAAGTTCCCAGGTTGCATGTGAGGAGGAAAATAATGGAAAATTGAAGAAAATAAAGGCCTCATTAATAAAAATGCTTCTGAGGATCAGTTGGTACCTTTTATCAGTTTAGTTTTGGATCTCTCTTTGTATTCTATCTCTCTCTCTCTTTCACTCTTAGACACTTATAACATTCTTGGAGCACTCTAGCATTGGATCGAGGAAAGCAAAGATCAAGCAAGGAAGAGCAACATCTAGTAGCTACAATGGATTATTTGCAGGTATTGACTTGCATGTGTGATTTCCTTGCTAGTTTTGGCATGCATGGTGCATGCATGTGTCTATTTGGTTCTCTTATTGTCATTGGGATGGGTTTTGCCAAGTGTTTCAGTGTTCTTCAGCCTTGCCTTGCCATTTTCAAATAGTCGTGGTGTGATGGGTTCTCTTGTATTTGGTTGAGTTGGACTGTCGAATGGTCCGAAACTGAGTCAGGTGGTCTTTGAAAGAAAAAACACAAAGCGTAAGAATCCCTCGACCAAACTAGGATTGTGGTAAAGCCAAATTTAGTGTGCCACGGTGGGCCTAGGAATCCCCGACCGGTGAATGGATGGATATATGGTAAATCCTAGAGGTGTGTGCCCTCAATCAGGCCTAGGAATCCTTGACTAGTGAATGGCGGGATAGATGGTAAATCCTAGAGGGTGGAGTCTTGATTAAGCTTAGGAATACTCGACCGTTGTATGGTGGGATATATGGTAAAGCCTAGAGACTAGGAAACAAGAAAATTCCTCACGGTGTAGGTGGAGAAATTCGGTGGCATCCATGCTTGTTTAGGGCCTAGTGATCTGGTGGGGATTGTGGTAAAGCCTGAGGAAACTTGTTTTGGTTTGGTTTTGAGTCCCACATTCATGCTTGGAATATGGCAAGGGGTGATTAGATGAAAGAAATATTTTGTTCAACCAATCTATGGTTGGGTGGTTCATGGAAGTCCCATATCTTGTTGGCTTTTGAATTCATTAAATAATATATTTTTATCCCTAGTATTTCATGTGTAAATATACTAGTTCATATGTGATTCTAATGGTTTTTATATCCATGTTATTTCTATTGGTTATATGTTGGTTATGAGTATATTTTACAACAAACTTGATGTACAAATCTCATCATGTTTTGATTTTCAAATGAATGTACAATGAATATATGACCTAATAGATGATAATGTAGCTATTGTGATATGGCAACAATGCTTCTTTATGAATATTAGGTAAGTATGAGACCCCTATACTCAAATATGTTCTTATGACTTGTAGATTGCATATTTGTGACATGTTTGATGAGATTCATGCCATGGCTAGTAGGGGTCCAAAAAATTCATTGATCAAGTGTTTGCATTAATACCTTTTTTCCAATTTCATTCATTATTTCTGAAAGTTTCATGAACCTCTGGGCAGTGGCCTGAGTCCTGACCCTGAAAAAGTGGCACAAAATCTGGGGTCATTGTCTCATAACTGGCTGAAAATTCCACAGTTGTTGGCATGCCCTTGTTTTGGGAGTGACTGGAAGGCCCCAGTCACATGCATGGCTTTCCATGGGAGTGACTAGGGGTCCATATCAATGAAATGTCAAGTTTCCTTAGGGGTTGGTCACCTGGAAGAGTTGGTTGGCTCCTGAAGGTTTTGTAGCATTAGTGGAAGATCAGATTGGTTTGGTTTTGTCAGTTCCACTTCCTTAACTATACATGGGGAGTTGAATCACATCATAGTAGTCTTTCGTCACATGTTTGATGCAGGAGCATCCTGCTCAGAATATTATTGTTCATCTAATTGATTTAGGGGGTGATGTTTTTAATTATTTTAGGAATCTTGTATAGATTGAGTGAGAAATCTATGTGTGAGGTTTTTAGTTGTGAAATATTCTCAACTATGTGAGAATATTAGGGATAATTGATATGTGTAGATCTCATAGAGATATTTGCAATTATGAGATCCTTGAATAGGAATTAGTTGAGTAAATTATGGGAAAAATCATGGATTTAGTATAATCCATAATTATGTAATTAATTTATAAACGTAAGCTTGCAAGGAGAGTGAAAAATAGTGTTAGAGAGTGTTTGAAAGTGTTAGACAATGTTAGAAAGTGTTACAGAGAACTAAGTAGTGGTGAGAATAGATCATAGCACGAGATGTTCTGAATGTATATGCAAATACTGTTATGAATGAAAGGAGTTTTGTATTCAAAACTTGTTTCTGCGTGATCTTTTATTATGTGATTTGATTTCATTGATTCTTTAAATCATGGGCTGAATCCTCTGTTAAATACATGAAATTGTGTGTGAAATTAAAACCTTTAGTGGAGTTTAGTGTTTGAGGGACGCCTGGACAAAGGCTTTAATTTGTTGATCACTGATTGAACGCGGACAAATAGTGAATGAACTGAAAAATCATCATTGATCAGAGGATGGATCAATAATGATCTATTTGGGAGAAGGTCGATGGTGTTCGTTAGTGAATGTGCATGCACTTTAACACAAGAAACAAACCCGATAACATTATAAAATTGAGTTAATTGATAAATCAATCGTGACCGTTGAAGCAATCCGACAGTCATTGCGTGCCAGCGAGCGCAGACAATAATTCCAAAATCGGACACGATAATTTATAGGACTGAGTTAATAGCTCAGTTAATCGTGACCATCTGTTTGAAGGGGTCAAATTTGATGGTGATCACGTTGGAAGATGCACACAGTTTAATCCAGTTTTCGGACGTGATATTTTATGGACTATGATTTAATCCAGTTGAATTCTGGATCGATCATAGCCGTTCATTATGAATGGATGAGATCCAACGGATATCACTCCGGAAGATGCGCGTTGGTTAGAATTTGATTCGGACGCGATAAGGTTTGAACTAAATTTTAATTTGTTTGGAATCCATGAAATAGATCGGGGTCTGATAGTTTGGTAAATAGGGGTTTTAATTATTTAAATTCTAGCTGTGATAAATAAATTAACCAAGTGTGTGGGCCCATAACCCATAGTTTTGCGTATTGATTTCAAGATGCAGTTTTGTTGCATCAAAGTGGTATCAAAGCAG